>OZ007595.1:182372246-183695111 GCA_963931845.1 Maratus michaelseni
TATATTTTTCTAAACTACCCAAAATTTATTTTATCTGTAAAAGCATTTACAAAATGCTAAGATGTTTGTTCTAATGAATGCAATTTATATAGTTAATTGCTTTAATTAATGTTTTTGTTATTCGAAACACCACTGTATTGGTCGTCGTTTCTTTGACTAATTATATATTTTATTCCACCTAAACAGAAGTAATTTAATTATGAATTAACTAAGTTTTTCCCTAATTAATTATTTAAACTTCAGTGCAAATCTTTATACAATATTTAGAACACTTTTTTAGAACCCTTATTTTGTCACCTTTTTTTAGTGCACTTTGAAGCGCACTTTTTGGAACAGTTTTTAGAATACTTCTGATACCACTTCTTTTGTTCAGCACACTTTCTAGCGCACCTTTTGAAAGCGATGATTTCACAAGTGTACCCAAATACGTTCCCAATCTGTTCTCAAATGTGTTCCCAAGTTTAGATTTAACAAATATCCTGAGCAGAGCACTTTCGGTACACTTTCGGAACACTTTCTTCAGAGCGGAACATATTCGGAACACATTTCACTGCACATTAAAGTAACTGGAACAGTTTTTTTTTAAAATCAGAGTAGTCCGAATGTGTTCCCAATGTATGCTGGGAATTTGCAGTGTTGCAGTTGTAGAATTGTTGTCGACATTTATAATGAATATGCTAGATCTTCTATTATCAAATGTTTTTAAAATAGTGTTTTTTTTTTCAATAAATGCCTTACATGTTGAGATATAAGGGATCGTTGTCGCAGGACTGCAGTTTTTTCCCTTCCTTGCACTGCCGCGTCCGTTAATTAGGTTCAAAATTTATAACTATGACAGCCTTTTCCGAAAAATCCTCTGCCTTTACCGAAAACCGGGGAAAAAGTTCTATTACACATTTTCTTAATAAGAGCACCTGCCAGTTTGATATATTTGCGAACAAAAATGAATTAAAAAATATCAGAAAGTATGTAGTTAGGATTTCAGAACAGCGTTAAAAGAAAACAAGTGGGTAAGTGTAATCGAAGAGTGCAAAAAGGGTTTCGTTTAATATTCCTTTCAAAACACTTTATCCTTTCTTTAATAAATCCAAATAAATTTCATAAAAAAAGAAGAAAAAAAAAGTCATGTAATTTTTATAAAGTAAAAACTTACCGGTCTATTTTTCTCGTTTTTTCGAATGTCTGAACCGGCCCGATGGCGGGCGAAGCTCGCTATTATACTCTGTCATAATGATATCTGTCATGTGGACAAATGCGATATTAAAAAAAATCTATTTCAAAATTAAACATGTTGTATACTCAAAATGTTAAAATATGCCAATATTTCCATAATCGGGTTTTTATCATGATTCAATACGTTTTTCAAACTCATATAACGTTATAATCATTTAGTGACGTTATTCTACTTGCTTTATCTATTACTCATACTGATACTCTCTTTGTGTTATTCTCAAACATTTGAAAAAGCCCGTTAAACTTCCAATAACACGCCAGATTAATTTTCTTTTTAATGCTCTGATGACGTCATTTTAAGCTGCTTTCTGTATTTACACATACTCATACTCCTTGAATTATTGAAAAATGTTTGAAAATTTCCGTTTTATTACCAATATGACGTCATATTGATCTTTTTTTCAATTGGTGAAACTTTTTATTTCATTTTCATATTTCACGTGGAACTCTTTCGATAGAAAATTAAATCTTGTAGAAAGAATTTTATTGTGGATTTTTAATTGTTGGCAACTGCTATAACGAAAAATGTTTAAATTTAATAAGAAAAGGCTGTTAGATTTTTGGTTTTTTATCTCTCTATATTAAAATAATACGATTTTTTCAAATTTTCTGATTTTGAGCTTCATAGCAGTTATTCAGCTATAATTACACAAAATTTCATGACAGTAAGTTACATAGTTTCTGAGAAACGGCTCTGTGACAGACAGACAACGAAGCGGGACTAATAGGTTTTCGTGAGATGAACGAAACCCTAAAAAGCATTCAATTGGCATATCAGATAATATTATCATAATTTAACTACCATGTAAAAATAATTCTGTAGCAGAAAAAGACTTTCATAACATTAAAATTTGTCTAAAAATGTCCAAACACCACGTAACCCGCATAGCATGCACAGTCACAATGACGTCACTGTGAGTCACGTACGTCACGTCACATCTGTGACCAAAATGACACCACTTTGTAACGTCACACTGTGACCAAAATGTGAACGTCTTGAAGATCTAAAGAAAACTTAAAATAAACTTTAGAACATCTTATGGCATGAAGAAAATTACTTTTTGACAGCTTTAAAAAATTTTGTGACGTTGCAATGACGTCACTGCAAGTCACATAAGTCACGTAAAACCTATGACCAAAATGCCAACACTCTGTGACTTCACGGTGTGATCGGAGAGAGAATTTGGAAAAACTCATAAAATATAGAATTGAATTATGTCATGTACCTAAATCATTAATAAAAACATTGTCACACATTATTTAAATATAGTGTATTTCCAAAATAAAATAATAAATAAATATCTGTCTACATATATGAGGCAGATAATTGTTTACAATTTTCATTACCATTTTCATGAAATTTAACAAAATATACTATATAATACACAGGTAAAAATCCTTAAATAGAAATTTAGTAACGTAGGAAAGTTTTGGCGGTAAGTAATTCAGAAATAGATCTCCTATTCTAATAAAACTGTTAGCAATTTAGAGATTTGTTAGCATTTTAAATACAAACATTTAATTTTTTTCCCTATCATCGCATGGAACTCATTTGCTAATTTTGTGATACTAAAAATATTTTTAAAATCTCCAATCTCTTATTATTTTAAGGGGCCACTCAACCCAATCATCAGCTTTCTGTTTAAAAAGTGAGGACACCATTTTTGCCAGTTCGACATCGGGGGTGCTCGGGGCGACCGTCGAACGCGTTCAAGATATTTCTTGTACTGAATAATTAAGGTGGTTCTCAACTGACCTGCTCAACAACGCGAAGCTTTCTGACATAATTTCTGACTCATTTTTAAACGCAAAGGCATAAAATTTGCAGGACTGACTATGGAAGCAATTTGCGGAATCGAAATGAGTTTTCCATTTTTTGATAAATAAATTACTTATCGAGTTATAAGCTATTCGTGTCACGTGACGACTGGTTTTTCTCTTTTCTTTCACTGTTACGTCGGGTATTTGGTTCAAAACGCTGACTTTGACATTCTTTTCTGAAAGAGCTTCTGCTTTTACTAAAAAATGGAAAACGTCTTTCAATTACATAGTTTCTAAATAAAAACACCAGCCAATTTCATGCGTTTCCGAACAAAAACGAATTAAAAATATGTCATAAAGTATATGTCATTCCTATAGCAATTTATTCCAAAACTGGTCAGTGCTTAATAAGATATCACATCTGTTAAATATATTGCTCTTTTCAATAGAGTGTAAAAAAGGAAAAAATCATATTTAGGAAATCTGATTGCAGAATAGTATTTATATTTATGTCGTAATTATTTTATAAAGACTATTAAATCCATTTTTATTTAAAATTTATGTTTACTTTGGACGCCTAAAGCAAATGCAACTGATTAAAAAATATATAAAAATTTAAATTTTCACAGCTTATTTCCAAGAATACTAAACTCTCTCATATAAAAACAGAATATTATAGTTTTATTAGAAGTTATTTGTCAGCCATATAAACTATAAAGCATTTGAAATGTCTTTATTTAAATGTTTTATTTCTATTCTTTTTCTGGAAACACCTGCTAGATGTTACTTTGTGGTAAACATTACTGCGCAGATCATGATCGCAGTTATTGAGGGCAGACGATTATTTTCATTTGCAAATTCGGCGGTTTAGAGTGTGTGGTGTTCTTTTAAGTTTGTGGAAGTACATTGTGGAATTTATACCGTGTAAGTAAATTAACGTTTTAAAGTGAATCATCCATTTTAACCTATCCTTGTGTCTAGCTGGGTGCGTTATTAAGGTCTGCGTGATATTTGATATCTCAGATCTATGAACACACCTATGCTGGACCACTTTGAAAATTAAAGCAGTGGATTTGAGTCTCATTTTTCAATGAAAAGGAAGCAGTCAACGACCATTAAAACTTAATCCCTAGAACTGGTGGTTTTACTTATAGATTAGCAGGTAACTTTTAATGTCTTCGCAGTTTTGTTAATATTATTAATGTTAATTAATTACATATTTAGTAATGGTACATTAATAGTGCATTATTTAAAAGTTAAGATGTTTAAATCTTTTTTTTTTTAAATCACTTGTATAAAATTTTATCTTTAATGTTTTAAATCGTTTTAAATAGAGAGTTTGTAAAAAAGCTTACAGTATTTACTAACAATATATATTTTAAATGTAAAGTGTTATTTATAACGAGGTATTTATTTATATTTTGCGTTTCTCAGTTCAATTTTCATAGTTATTCATTATAATTAAAAACATTGCAATTTTTAAAACTATTAATATTTGATTTACAATTTGAAAATTTTTTAGCTAGTAGAGGTTTCGAGAAATAATTTTATGGTATATTTGAAATAATTGCGGCAATTTAACTCATTACAAATTTAGTTGTCAAGATATGTCAATATTAGGTGCACAAAAATAATTAATATTGATGAAACAATAAAACAGCTATTCAGTTAAGGTAATTTTTCCATTTGTGTTATCTAATTTTTTTATAGTAAAAATTGATATTTAAGCTCTGCATTTAGTATTCTATCAAAAACTATAAATGAAATAATTTGTAAAGAAAAAAAAATATTTTTTTTTCTTTGCGTTTATGATCCTAAGTTTTAAATTTCATTTGCTTCGAAAAATGTTTTATTGCTTGATACAATGTTTATTATTTAATAATATCGCACAATAGGTAGATCTATTATTTAAATGGATTCCTAATATACATTTTTCACAATGCTTATTTAAAAATCTATACTTTTATTTTCATTAAATTTGTAATCAAATCCAAAATAACTAATTTCTGCATTAATTTTTATTCGGAAACACATGAAATTGGCAGGTGTTCTTATTCAGAATATATGCAATAGAATGGCATTTTACATTTTTGACAGAAGATGTTTCAGAAAACACTATCAAAGTCGGTGATTTGAACCGAATTTCCGACGCGCAGCGTCAGAAACGGAAAAAACGTGACCAAAATTGCTCTTAAGCATTTCATTTATCTAAAAATGGAAAACGCTATTCATTCTAAATCGCTTTAATAATCAGGCATGCAAGTGCCATGCGTTTAAAACATTTTTCATAAATATGTCAGAAAGTTTCGTGACACTGAGCGAAGGGAAATGTGGCAAAGTATACACATTTAAAAACTTCAACACTTAACAGCAAAATAGCATAGTTTTAATTATTGTCAATATTTTTGGTGGTTACATAAAACAAATGGAAGCAGAAGTTAATTTTAAAAGTTGTTATTTGCACAATAGAATTTTATATTATTAAAATATTTAATTTTATTATAATTTTTAATGGATTCATCTATTATTTTTATATTAGTATGCGTTTTTTACATTTATAATTTTCTTGTTTAACGGCTACATTAGCCGGTTTCCCAATCAGATGCAAAGTTTTAATTTGAATACGAGTTGCATAAAAAAAAATGATTGCCGATCCAATCCTTATCGTCGATCTTATCCGTATTTGGTGAAATCTTGTTATCCGAATCTATGCGAAATCATTTATCAGGTTCGGTCGGGTTGTGGGCCTACAGAATTTTTGTTGTTATTGTTGTTGGGTTAGGGTAAGAATACGGGTTGAATGTAAATATAGTTTCAGTCAACCATCATTCATGTTCAAGTAGACATTCAATCATGTTTAAGAAGTATATAACCGGATTCGTGCATGACTCTAGATCCGAGCCGACATCAGAAATTGTATCGTAACACAATTTCTGATCAAATCTGGTTACTTGGTCGTATGCAAGATTCTATTCCGAACAAGACTTACAGTAAAAACATTATACCCGACTCGGGTCAGATCGGGTTCACGAAAATCAGGTCACACGACAACTAATCCAAATCTATTCTGTAGACAAACAAATCCAAAAAGATCGATCCGAAGTTTCTGGATTGTATTCGGGTAAAATCTGGTCACCCGACCCGGTGCAGTGTCGTCACAAACGTCACAAACTTGAACCATAAAAAATTTTGATCCGAACAATCTGTATAGGATTCGGGTAAAATCTGGTCACCCTATCCGATGCAGATTCGTCACATTTTTCACATTGAAGTCGCACGGTGACTTCACAAAGTAGTCACATTGTGAGGTCATAGAAAGCCTTGAAAACGGCCATAACGACCTCGCATTTAGGTCACAATGACTGCACATCGACGTCACTTGACGTCACGACGACGGTCACAAAGTCACAGTGTGACTTCACAGTGACGTCGCCGTGATGTCACCATGCCTTACCGGAAGTGCTAAATGCTTTCAAATAAAAGAACAGAAACAAACCTTTTACTAAAATATCAATACGAACGTAATCAGTACAGTCTAAATATCTGCTGACATTTGCTGATCAGATAATGTGTTAATATTTATACATAATTTATTCAAGATAAACATGTCTTATTGAAATTTATTTTACTGCGCCTTATTTAATCTTTTAAATAAAACATCATTAACTAACAATAAAGGTTTTAGCCAAATTTACATCTGCCAACAAGGTGGCTATTCATTATGAGTTTGACACTGCAATAAATTAACATTAGCTGATTAATTGGTGAATTCATATAGTTTTCTTTTATTAACTATTGTTTTTCTGTATCCTTTAGAATAATATTATATTAATTATTGTAATATAATTCTAATAATATATTTAAAAAATCAAAAGTTACATAAACTTTTTTTTCTTCTATTACTACATTATTTTTTTTCCTATCATATTGTATCGTACACACACAAAATGTCTTTTTAAAAACCCAATTCATTTCCTGTACGAATCCAATAGCAAATGATTAGTTATATTTCATAATTAATATGTAATTTGCTTATCTGAAAATAACGATAAACATTTCGTCTCGCTTTAATGAATTACTTTGATGTATGAAGAGAACTTCGATTAGTCCCATAACTATTTAAAATACTGTAGGATTAGTACATCAATTTTATTTTGTTTCTTACACTTTTTTCTATTACTGTATTAATTTTGTTTTTCGATTATATCGTATCGTACACGCACAAAATGTCTTTTTAGAAATTCAATTCCTTTCTTGAACGAATATTATAGCAAATAATTCACCACATCTCATAATTAATATGTAATTAGCTTATCTGAAAATAAAGATATTTTCCTTGCTTTGATGAATTACATTAATGTATGAAGTAACTTCGATTAGTCACATGACTCTTTTAAATACTGTAGGATTATAGTTCTTGGTTATTTAATTATGATAGATGTATGCGATAATGCAAAGTATTTGCATTTTTTGTAATGAATTAAAATATTATCAGATATTTATGATGGCTATATAAGTCTTCTATTGGATATATTTTTCTAAGCTACCCAACATATATTTTATATTTAAAATCATTTAAAAAATGCTAATATATTTGGTTTAATGATTGAAATTTATATAGTTAATTGATTTAATTGATGTTTTTGTTGTTAGAAACATCACAATAATGGTCGTCGTTTGTTTGACTCGTTATACATTTTATTCCACCTAAACGGAAGAATTTAATTATGTATTATGCTGACTTTTTTCGTAATTATTTATTTAAGGTAGCAGTTTTAGGATTGTTGTCGACTTTTATAATGAAGATGCTACATTTTCTATTATTTACAGCATGCACTGCTCAATTATAATTATGTAAATTTTAATAAATTACCTTATATAATTTTGTAACAATATGTCGTTCAATAAAACATTAACTGTAAAATAATCTAATAAGATTTCGTTTGAAAAATTGAAAGTTAAAATGTACTTTATGTTATACAGTGTGGTAAAAAATAACCCGGACAGAATTCAAATTGAAAAAAAAAAAAAAAAATACTATTAAACCACAAACATCAAAAACCTGTAAAAACCACAAAACCTCACCACAAAATTTTTATTAACTCTGTATGTTCAACCTCGAACCTCACTTAAACAATTTTGTTAAGATTTTTGATAATGGTCTCCGAGAAAAAATGCGATTCTCACATTACACTATGGAGTCATGAGGAATTAAGAGTTCATTCGATTGTGAAAGTTCCAAGAAAGATTGTATCTGATGCCATTAAGCTTAGCCATAATAAGGACAGACAAGATCAAAGTAAAACTACTCGTTGGGGGGCACTGTAATACTTACCCATCATGGATAGGCATAATAGGAAATATGAAAATAAAACATGCGTAATTTATAGAATGCACATCAATTCGAATAAAATCGTGGCTTGATGAAATCATAAACTTTAAATGCTCTATTACTCCAAAATTGATAATCTTATAACTAACGGTTTACTGTGTACGATTAAGCGTCTCATTTCCAATTAAAATATATCTTTGAATTGAAATTTGAATGAAATACAGGGTCAGGAAAAATCGAAGAGTGTGGAAAATACGATTACAAATATCTTGGCAACTCATCATCCGATCGGCTTCATTCTTTATGCAAAATTTATGTTCTTTCATTGTCTTTTATATTCCCTCCTTAAAATAAACATTTTTGAAAATTTTATGTACCTTTCATCAGAACGAATATTTCGAGAGTCCGAAAAAATAGTTCCGGATAATCGAGGTTACTGAACTTCAATAAGCTTCTTCCCATTATTACATACTAAGTACACACCAAATTTCAAGTTTCTATCTCAATTTGTTCGGGAGATATAGCGTTTACAGACGCACAGACAGACAGACGGACGGCAATTTTTTTTTTCTAAAAATATGTTTTTCGGAATCTTCAGTATCTGAAACGTGTAAATCCGTCAAAAAAAAATATTTCGATTTTCAAAGCGATTGCAAAACTTACCCTATACTACGTATGATGGGTAAGTAAAAACAAAAACTGCAAAATTATGCTTCAAGCATAAATTATGAAACACTTTCAAACATTTCCAGACAACTTTTAAAAAAAAGGTCACCATTTAATAAGGTGAAATATGATGTCAAAGTGAAAAATTTGGAAAACGCATAACACTTTTGAAAATCCTATTTCAAGAAATACTAGCAATATTTGGAAAAATGCCCAAATTAGTTTTTAGCAGCCCTGTATAGGATCTACATTTTTCGATATATGCTACATAATATGCTAAAATTTAGTTCAGTTTGGAAACGCACAGTTGAGAATTCACTTTCACCAATTTCCGTCAATAAATGGAAATGTACTCGAGATCTTTTGTGCTGCCCTGTATAGAATTTATAGGATTTATACACACCATGCAGTATTAGGAAAAAATAATTACATTTAAATATACATAACACAACGGAAAATGCACTTACAGCAATTATTGTTAATAGACAGTACTATAAACAAATTATATTGTACGTTCCTGTAAATGAACGATGGATGCTATTTACACCATCTATAGTAGTATCTCTTGTAGTGTAACATATTACTATGAGTAAAATATATTAAAGGGCGATTCCACCGTTACGTGTGTGAATTTTAGAGAGTGTTTTGTTGCAAATTGAGACAAAATTGGAAATGAAATTATTTAGATAACGTTTTACTTTTTTTATTGCTATTATAGGACACATACAGAATTATTTTTGTAGTAACACCTTTAGTCTAAAGTAGTACCATTTTCTTTAAATAGTAAAGTCGTTGTTACATGTGTGACTCACGCACGTGAAAAATCACACACATAACAACGACTTTACTATATATGTATATATATATATATATATATATATATATATATATATATATTACTTTAGACTAAAGGTGTCACTACATAAATGATTCTGTATATGTCCTGTAATAGCAATAAAAAAAGTAAAACGTTATCTAAATAATTTCACTTCCAAATTTGTCTCAATTTGCAAACAAAACACTTTCTAAAAGTCACCACACGTAACGGTGGAATCGCCCTAAATATTAATATGTTTGAAATACTGTATGTAACATCATTAATATACACTGTAAGATACAGTGATTTTTTTCGTGTTGCAAAAGCATCTTTGGTAACGCATCCTTTTTCTTTAAGTTTTTGTTATTAAAAGCAAATGAAGATACACTTCTGGTCAATTATTAGTAATATTCGCCGAAATATCGCTGTACGTATAACACGTTCACTGCTGGGTTAAAGTTACCGGAATTTTATTTTATTTAGAAAGTTCGAATTCATACCAAAAAATACTAATAGCAATATTTAGTTCATTTAATAACAGACATTTCCTAATTACATAAAATAAAAATTCTTCTTTCAAAATTTGCGGTACCAATTCGTAATTTTAGATTGAAAAACCACGAGTATATTCGTGGTTGGCAGAGAATGTGTTAAGTTGTATAAATCTGTAATTAACATTAGCTTGCACGTTTCTTCATACGTGACAAGGCTCCTACACTCGGCTACTGTAACTGTAAGATACAGTGATTTTTTTTTTCGAGTTGCAAAAGAATCTTTGGAAACGCATCTTTTTTTAAGTTTTTGTGATTACAGGCAAAGGAACATACACTCCTAGTCTATTACTGCTATTCGTCGAAATATCGCTGTATAAACTGTATAAATATGGAAATTACGTCATGTGATCTAACAATAATGCAAGTTTTTTTAGGATAGAAATCGAGTTTTAAAAGCTCAAGAACAGCTCTCTGTTCACTATATATCAAACAACTTGATTATTCTACATGATTATTAGGTGCGTTCATAATTATATAAATACGTATCACCTATAGTCTGGTCCGTCCGTCGGTCCGCATATAATAGCGCAAAAACTACCTAACCGAATGGTTTGAAATTTAATATATATAATCGATGCAGAATGTCCATTCATTTCAAATTTTATGAAAATCGAATCAAAACGTAAAAAGATATTAATAAAAGTTTTCTTCAGTCTATTAAATTCTTTCATACGTAATTAATTCATTCATATCCCATGGTAGGTAATGATTTTAGGTTGTCATGGTGACTACGTCATATTTAGGATGGAATCGTATTATTTCCGTATTACTGAATTTAAAAACCGAATTTGTGTACTAAAATTGTTTAATCATAGCGATAATATAATCTACTGACAGTTTTTTGGATAGATGTTTCCGGAGAAATAGATATTAAAAGGAAAAAAAAGAGTCTATATATGGATTTCAAGTTCTGAAATTATCAAAGCTAGGCTTCAGTTTCCCATTGGAATTTTCAGCAAATGTCAACAAAAGATAAAATGTTGCCAACTTAAAATGTACTTATTTTATTAGGGAAATTAATCATATCATAATAACAGACGATATAAATCATTTCACCGAAATAATAACTATGATGTTTTTTTACATTGTCTTGTATTGGATAATTGCGCATAGCATAATTTTAATGTAACATAATTGTTATTAATTGTTTGCATAAATGTATTGTAACTTAATTTCATAAAATAAAATTAATATCTGTATTATGAAAATCTGCACATGAAATAAATTTTGTATTCATGCATTTTTGCATTAGAATGCAACAGCTATTGCACCAAGATCTGAATATTTATAAAACTAGTTATAGTACGAACGCACCTCATTTGTCACGTTTGATGTTGAATTCCCGACTTGAATTACATTACAAGGGTGCTAAGCTTCAGAATTGTTTGGAATCTGAAAAAATATCTTCATTATGAATGGACAAAATTTCAGGATATGAGTTGCGGACAGTTGCGAAAATGTTATCAATAGATTTCGGGTGTACACAAGGGCGAATTCGGCCACTTATAAAATTAGGCACTTTTTCTTTTTTTTTTCTCTTCTTTTTCTTCTTTTTCTTTGTAAGTCACGGATCTATACTTTTCTGTTAGAAATATGATTTTGATTACTGTGGTTATTAAGAAAATAAATTCGCTTCTATGTTTAAATGTGAATTTAAAAAAAAAAAAAGAAAAAAAAAGAAAGAAAAAACCAATAAATAAACTCGCCTCTTAGTAATCTTGTTGTTTTTCTGTAAGTCACAGATCTGTACGCTTTCTGTGACCGCCCTGATTTTGATTTCTGTGGTTATTAGAAAAAAAATCACTTCTAACGTTACGAACTATTAGATATATACAAAAAAGAAACCTATTGAATTCGTTAATAAAAAATATATAATAATAATATTTCTAGAAATTATAAGTTTGTTTTGAACTTCAATGTATTTGCTACTGTCTCCTGGAAGTACTCGTGTATCACGTATGCCATCTCATGTATCAAATCCTTGTGTAACACGCAACCCCCTCCTACGCCCCACCCCCCGATTTCTAAACATATTTTTTATGTAAAAATCGCGTGGTAAATACTGTATACTTTAAAAAATGTGCAACTGCCATTTTATTACTGGAAAATATATGTAAAGCAATTCTCACAGGGTAAAGCATCTTTAAAATTTCTTCAGATGGTAAAACATATAGTAAAACAAAACTTATTTACTTTCGTATGCTTACTATAGAAAAAAGATTATCACTTAACTGGACGGTAAAAAAATACAGGAACACATTTTAAATGTAATTTATGATAAAACTTTACCTTTTCTAGAATTCCTTTATATAATATACCATTTATTTTCATTTTCTTTGGTCCACAAATGTTTCTTTCTTCAAAAATTAAATTTACTGTTGAATATACCTTTTAAGTAAAGGATTTTATTCTACATTTGAAAACTTTTAAATTGTTTCGCATAAGAAAACGTAAACATTACAATTGAAAAAGTTGTTCAATAAAAGTTTAAATTATTCTAATATACAAACAGCTTTATTGAATGGTCTTGTAATGGTTCTTTAGATTACTTTCTCTCTGGAGAGATTAAATGGAAAACACGGCTGTAGTTCATTATTTGTAAAACAGACATTACAAGTAAATGGTATAAGATCAAATAGTAATAAAGATAACTTAAACTGTTAAGAAAAAATAATTGATTGTAAAGATAAAAGATAACTGAAATTGTTAAGAAAAAATAATTGATTGCAAAGATAAAAGATAACTTAAATTGTTCGTGGACTGAAAAAGCTTAGATTTATAATATTTCGCCATTTGTATTTTCTTATAATATATTTGTAATTGTATTTTTATCCTAGTTGCCGTTCAAGTCCAATGTGTTTCATTTGCATTGTGTGAGATCTTTAATGTTTTTTGAGAAAAAAGAAATCTCATTTTATTCTTTATTCAAAAAAGATTTATATTATAACTCATTATTAATTTAACAATATAAGCCAGAAACCATGTTTACAATGTAAATTTTAATTTAAAATTGCTAAAAGTGCAATTTTTAAATTTCGTTATTTCGATATAATTACAGCAGAATGCCATTATAAGAGAATGGCGGCTTACGGACATTAAAATTTGATTCAACGAGAGGGTTTTTGTTGAAAACGTAATGAACTTGCCACTATCGATAAGCTAATGTTTTTTAATTTGTATAACTCATCAGAGAGTACTGTTCTAAGCGTAAGTTCAGTAGAGGAAAATGATACGGTTTTGACAATATACATATATATATATATATATATATGGTTTTGACAAATATATATATATATATATATATGAGCAATTCGACCTGTGTTTACGTTCAGACTCCACGTTCTATAACAATCCTTTCAACTATTTTATAAACAAACTCGGAAAATTATATTTCATACAAACCAATAGTATTCAAAACTTTCACCTTTTTGGTAATAGTAAATGTGGAAGTAAACAACGGGAATATTGTTTACTTTGCATTTTTTAAAAGAGAATGTAAAGTAAAAATCATTAAATCGATTTATACAAACAAATATGTTTGTTCACCAGTTTGGATGGCACATGATGTCGAATTATTATTATTATTATTTTGTCTTTCTTTTTTCATAATGATGAAATAATTTTGTAGTCATAATTACGGAAATGTAATTGAATATTACAAAAAAATAATAATACGGAAACTAATTTAAAATTCGAATGGTTACGAGATGTTGTGATCCATTCGAATAACTTAGGTTAGCTTCATCGTTCAATGCTCCATATTCTAGAGGTATATTTGTAAAATTTAAGCACTCGGTCGGATTCTAATACAATAGATTGTATTATTTCATAAATGCTTAAATCATAAACACAGTTTTTTTTTCATTTACAAACTGATAATATTAGTATAATACACATTTATTTCAGATAATTCCAACTTATAACAATTTGTTACAAAACACTTTCTATACTGAATTATCTTTTGATATAGAATATATTATTTTTAAAATAAGCATTTCTTTTCTGTTGTTTTTTAATTCAGCATTGCATTTTCTTTCATCACAAAAATCCCTTCTGCAAAAAACTATACAGCTTCTATTCTTTCTTCCTAAGCTTTTAAATTTTTTCTCCAGAATAAACGTTGAAAAAGATGTTTAATGAAAGTTTTAATTATTTTTTATAAGGTTCCATGTCGCCTGGATGTTAAGCTGCACCGAAACTATAACGTCCATTAAGATGATTACATTGTTACGTTTTTAAACAATTTTTCTAACAATTCTATTTCTAACACTTAAAAGAAACTGCCCTGTGAAGCTCTTTTTAGGTAGATTTCGTAAGAAATACTACCTATTACATTCTCCCCTAAGTTGGAATTAATTTTTTTTTTTTGCATATCTACGCCGATCATGACTCTCAGAACCCAAAACCACCCCCAGTTCAAAACTTTATATATCTATCTATCTATCTATGTCACTTTTTTATGGACACGATAACTGCAATAATTCTGCACAAATCTCTTCCAAACTGATAAGCAAGAAGGTGGGGGGAAATGGTGGAGGCTTTTTGTGAAAACAGAAAAAACCCATAACTCCTTAATTATGATACGTATTGAATCCTTTTAAAGTTATTATTACTTCTAGGAAAAAGGGCCAAAAATTTATGTATGACAGATTTTTGATATCATTAAAAATGGAACCAAGGGGGGAAAGGGGGGGGGGTAGAAGGAAAAAATTCATAACTTCGTCAATTCACAAGATATCAAATCCGTTTAAATTTGTTATAAATCCTCTTAATACTATCTAAGACTTTTACATTGACAAGTTTTTTATAGGACCAACACTTATAGTAAAAAATAAAAAAATAAAAACAAAAAAATTACTGCCGGCTCTGCCTGCAAACAAGTTAGATTTCGAAGTGGGCGGTCTCAACTGCGGCATCATGTCAAAAAGGTAATTTCTTCCTAAATTCCCAACAAACAGGCGCCCCACTGTCTGCGTCTTCGAAATCTACCTGTGCCTGTAGGCCGAGCCGTCAGGGATTTTTTTGTTTAAGACATGTCGCTTTGCCACCTCTTTTTTACTTAACTTGTCCTTCCCCTGTTTTGAACTAGAGATCAACATTATATTTTCTCTTTTTCCTTTATTTTTCTCTTAAAATTTCAACTTTTATTATTCTTACTTCTTAAAGTTACTGTTCTACCTTAATTTCTCTTCATTTATTATTTCACTATCCTTAAACTATTTACGTAATTTTTATAACTACAGCTATACTTTCTCTCAGTGTCTCCAACTATTACAAGACATCCCACTCATAGACTGAGCGGGAAGTCGTCGAAAATGGGAAGCCCCTGAAATGTGCTCTTACTCTGTTAAAAACTACTTTTCATGAAATAGAAAGAAATTATGCACATTTTGTAGAAGAAAAGAAAAATATTTCAATCAACAGAACGTATTAATTATGAATTATGTTTGAAATAAAACTTTTATTTCAACACCTCCTAGAAACTCTTCCAGTACAAAGAGAACAATGTGTTATAAATTACACTTGTAATTTTATTTTGTTTTAACTACTCCTACTCACACATGCTTCTCCTACGTCCAAACATCCAGACTTTACCTTCAGATAATTCAATTTATAAAGCATGTTTAAAAAAATTATTCTGCTAATTAAAAATACTTCATTCATTAATTTTATAATTAGCTCTTTATTAAAAAATTGCAATTTTATCCATATAAATTTAATAATTATGTTTTTAATTCTGGAAAACTGATGATTGTATCATAAGCGGTGTGTGCGAATTTCAGCAAGTTTGCTATAACATACATTTCTCATAGCAAAAAAAAAAAGCGTTTACAGATCCAAAATTGTATTTGACAATTGTTTGAAAATTTCCAAGACCTTTTTATAGCAAAAAAAAAATCTGATTTGAATTAGATTGATTCCATAATAATATGCTGCTTTCTGTATTTTATTCCAGTACCAGTATCGGACTTCTGCGTACCAGTAGCCAGAGCTTCGTGTACCAGTACTGGTACGCGTACCATAGTTTGTATCAACCCCTGCTCTAGAGGTATTTCTTTCTTTTTTCCTGGCGGTTATTTGTCACCCGTCCCCTCTTCCCCATACCCACTCTCTCTATATCAAGCGGGTATATAAGTTAGAAAAATAACCTCATTTTTGAAAGGCCGTACTGCACTTAAGAAAGAGGCCATGCAAATAAAAGATAATTTACTGTTATCAATATCTAGAAGTTGACATCCATGATTAAATCCGTGGAGACATTTGAATCAGCAAGACAAAACTGCGGTTTTTAAGGAAATCGAAAAAATTGTCGTATTCTTTAAATGTCGTACTGTGTTTGCTATTGAGTGTATAAAAAATTTTTAAATATGAAAGTTGTAGATAATTTTATCTTCTTTAACATTGTAATTAACAAATAATACGCTACAATAACGGATCTCAAAATATTTAGAAAAAAACAAGAAAGTCCCAAAATTTTGTTGTCTTTTGGCCACAGAAAATACTCCCGAAGGAAATTTTCTTGGATAATTCGGGGTTTTCCATGCCTCATTATATACAAGTCGGAAAAAATAAAACTTCTACCCTACCTTTTGCAAGGTAACGCTTTTTTTTGTTACATTCCCCTGGACTAATAACTTTCTTACTATAATCGATGGAGTTAGTGACATATTTCATCAAAACATTTCACTTCCGGATAATAATATCAGATTTTGCAAAGTACTTGCATACATACTAAGGAGCAAAACAACACTGAGAGACACCCGATCAGAAGATCACAATCCGCACCACACGTGGAGGGGGGGGGATAATCTACAGGGCTACTGTAGTCGCGATCTGTTTTCTTTGTATTGTTCTTAAAGAATGTCTCTTTTTTTCTTAGTTGTAAATTTTTTTCTAAAATATATACTTAATTTTATATTCAATGTTAAAATCGTATTCAATTTCGCTAAGATTTTAACACATAAAAATATAAATTAAGCACATATTTTAGAAATATTTTGATAACTAAGAAAAAAAGAGACATTCTTTGAGAACAGTACACAGGAAACAGAAGTTAAAAATATTAATTTCCCGAAGAGATATTTTAAAAATACGAATGCATCCTACGCCCATAGGAATAACATTAGCGAGGGAAATCGGAATGTTTACTGACGAGCAGCCTTAACATGTATATAAGAAGTGTGGAAAATCGCATATTGAAATCTGGAAGTGACATTTTTTTACTCTGTATCTACTGGCTACTACAGTAGTGTCTGTTTTTTTTTTTTTTTTAATTCAGATTGTTTGATTCTTACGACTTCTTTAAGAACTGATTAAATAAGGAGAATTCTACGATTTCAGAAAAGTACACCCAGAAAAAAGTTTTGTTGAATCAACAAAAGTTTGGTTGACCCAAATGTACTCAACAAAACATGTTTTGTAGTTTTAATCAATTCCTTTTCTGGGTGTGGTATAAATAATGTAATGCAAGTCCTTTTTTAAAAAATAAAGTAACGGAACATTTTGTTGAAGAGACAATAGAAAATATTGTCCTTCATCACTCGTAAGACGGACATTACTAACGAATGATATGTTATCAGATAATAAAAAAAAAATTAAATGTTTGTAAATTCATAAGGTCTTAAAATTCTCACATAGATTTTGTTTGTAATAAATTTCTAAATTAAAACAATATTATTTCGTAAATTCAAAAATCCTAAATACAGAAGAAAACTTTTTTATTTTCTTGTACAAATTTGTAGTCATTATAAAATACACATTATTTAATCACTTTGAAGGAAAAATCCATTTATAACGGTATATTAAAAAAACGGTCTCTGCTCAAACAATTTCCTCATACATAAAAAAATATTATATTTAATGTATTTATTTTGACTCTCAAAAATTAACTTTTTAAATTTAAATAAGCTTACTTTTTGTACAGTATAATGAGATTATACATATACGTATGTTTTTAATTTTATTCTCATGTAGAAAAAGCTTATGGTTCAGTATAATCCCTATTATTTTTTAATGTCATGTTTCTTTTATCTTGCTCGCTCTTATGAAGTAATGTTTGTTTTGCTTTTGTCTTAAAATACAAAATCTTTAAAAAAAAATTATGGTGCATAATGTAGTTACATTTAAAATATCTTATTACTAAGACATTATGTAAGAGTAACAACAGCGAGAGGAATAAAAGTATTCATATGTTATGTAAGACGAATTTATAAATTGGAAAGTAAAAAAAAAAAAGAGATGTAATATATCAATTTTTTTTCTTAACTTTATTTTACAAAATTTTTTTTGTAAAAATTGCAAAAACATGAAGAGCTTATCAGAATTGAATGAAACTTATTCCACAATAGATTTGTAAAGGGACAAATAAATGATTAAATTTATA
Source organism: Maratus michaelseni (assembly GCA_963931845.1). Taxonomy (NCBI): domain Eukaryota; kingdom Metazoa; phylum Arthropoda; class Arachnida; order Araneae; family Salticidae; genus Maratus; species Maratus michaelseni. The sequence continues at coordinate 182,390,993 of OZ007595.1, forward strand.
AAGCAAAAAAAAATTGCTTGTAGAAAACCAACATTTTACACAGCAACCAAGTGTTGCAACGAGTGTTGCTATACGACGTGGTATCGAATGTAACAGATTTTGAATCTGTACCTATAGTAGAGCATTCCAGATTGACAATATCCGAGCCCAAAGTACATTTTTATGAGCTACAGAAATGCCGACCAATAAAATCTCAGACATGGTCAAAAGGCGGCATATCCGGTGAATAAGCAGGCCAGGAGGAAACTGCATCTTTGTTCTGAAAAGACGGTTTAACAATTCTTAGCAATATGTGGACGAGCATTGTTCTTTTGAAACGCAGCACCAAGGCGTTGAAGACAGCATACGACTTCGGGTTCTAAAACATCTCTGATGTACCGATTGATATTGAAATTAATCAAAATTCTTAGCTGTTGAGATTGTCCATGATACCCAATAGTGTCTCAAACCATCATGCTTGCCGTTTGTCGAGCATCACGCAGGAGGACACACACCGGAAGGTATGACATTCACCGGTCAGTGCCTAACGCAGATGTGGCCGTATCTGTACCCCAAATTAAAGTGGGATTCATCGGAAAAGAAGAGTTATTGCCAATAGGCACCCCAATGTCTAACTCGACAAGCCCATTGTACCTCGCAGGCGCCGATAGATTTCCATGAAAAGAATCCCGTACAAAGGAACTCTTGCGTGAAGCCCACGGTGCAGTAAACGCTGACGAATTCTTGGGGCAGACAATAACATCCCTATAGAAGTTCTGTGAAATGTCTAGATCAAGCTGCGCAGTTAGTTACTGCCATGCGTATAGGGGGGGGGGGGGTCAATCATCCGGTGTTGACGTAAAATATTTCGTTATGAGTTACCGGATTTCGGACTCGTCCGGTTGTTCTGTGTCCACTATTTCCCCACTCGCATCACTGTATAGGCATTGCGCTCCTTCCATTTGCCATTGCACTATAAGAAAAAATTCTTTACTTAAGCCATCATACATCCCCATTCAAACTAACTTCTTTGCTCATATGACAACCTCTATCGCCGTCAAGGTATAGTGACTTCTCATGAAACGCTTACCACTGTCAGACAATCATATACATTTCTCAACATCCCACTTCAGCTCTGTATTTATAGGGCTAAATAAGCAGTTCAAGGGTCTCTGCTTAGCCCATACTTGCGCGATGACTTTAAAATTCTAAACATTTGAATAGAAGCTTCAAGAGATCAGACACATTACATGCTTATCGTTGCCGATCGATTCCACAACATGACTGTGTATTGTTAAGTGCTGGCCTCTAGCGACAATATTAAGAAATATAAGGTATGTCATTTTACCTAAGTATCTCATTTTGGGATAGTTTCCCCTATGTAACAAAACTTTTGTGGGCGCTCTATCACACGAACTAATGCACGAAATTTAATGAAACTTTAGATTGAGTTACATTTATATATATTGGTGCTTTTTAGTTTTTAGTGTAAATTGACTGATAGGTGGCACTACTATGCTGCATTTTTTACAATTTCCGCAATAGCTGTATCTCAAGAACTGATGCACAAATTTTCATCACATTTCAGATTCTTTTAGTCGTTGGCATAATTTGTTTCTGGATAGGTTTTGGTGTATATAGCCCAACAGGTAGCGCTACTATGCTGCATCATTCACGATTTTCAATATAGCTATACCACAAGACCTAATGTACGGATTTTTATCAAACTTCAGATTGATTTAGACGTTGACATAAGTTGTTGCTTATTAGATTTTGGTGTGTATCTTCCGACAGGTGACGCTGCTATGCTGAATATTTCAGGATTTGCACGATTTTAGGGATAGTCATATTTCATATATGAAGAACTAATGAGCGCAAATTAATAAAACATTAGCTTTAGCTTACCTTAATATATATTGGTGCTGATTCATTTATGGCGTAAATTGTCCAACAGGTCGCGCTGCTATGCTGCATTTTTCAAGATTCCCGCAATAGCTCTATCCCAATAACTAATGCATGGAATTTCACCAAACTTCAGATTCCGTTAGACATTGACATAAGTTGGTGGTGATTAGATTTTTGTGTAAATCATATAATAAGTGGCGCTTCTATGCTGCATTTTTGTAGACTAAAATGCATAATTAAATAGAATCCACTTTTTAAAATATTAACATGTATGAGATAGAAGAAAGTTTTGGAACAGGCGCATTTTCAACTAGTTTTTAATGTTCTCAAAAATTCCATCACAGGGTAACCAGAAAATGTTTTTTTTTTTTCTTCCTCTTCATTGATAATGATAGAGTATCTTCAATAAAAAATAAATTTCTGATTAAAAAAATCTGTTTTTTTTTTTTTTTTTTTTTTTTTTGAAAATAGTCGTTTAAATCTTCTATATGACACTCACACTAATCACTTCATCAGTCAATTAAAGATGTACTATTACGATTTCATTCTCCGTAAAAATATTATAAGTCATGAAACTCTTCTGCTATTAAAGTAGTCCACAGTATAATATGTTTTCTACAGATTTCAGTTTGTCATTGGCGAAATCTGGCAAACTATTTTTTTATCTCGAAATCCTTATCTATAGGTACCGAATTTGAGTTCCTGTTCAACATTGAAGTTCGGAATGATGTTTCGGCTAATTTTAACAGACGCTTGATTTATTTAGTCCTCGTGTGAAAAAATTAAATCGTAGTGCCCAAAAACCAGCTAACTAACATATTTTTATATAGTACCCAATCAGGGCTATTGACTGCAACACCGCCATCTGTGCAGGCACTGCAACAGCGCCATCTGTGCAGGCACTGCAACAGCGCCATCTGCTTGATCGCGGTCGACCACTACCCAATGGTATCGGTGTCTTGCACGTTCGTGTTCACCTGCTGTGTCGTCTTTCGCCCATAGCCGTTCAACGCTTCGTCCGTATGCAAAGCCCTGATTTTTTCCTGGAGGACTTTTTGAAGCTTATAAAGCGGTATGACAAATTTCTCAATGTACTTGGTACTCATGTGGAAAAATAAAGTTACGTTTTATCTTTAATGTCCTATTACATTTTTTGTCTTTCATACACACCTCTGTCCACAGTCACCAGGGGAAACTTATTTTCTGACTGCCCCTCGTATTTACTACGGTTTTATAACTTTCAAAGATCATGTGCAATATTACCTATAACAGATAGCTTAAAAGGTAAATTAAGATGCTCTTTGTACATTTTTACTGAATAATAGAATAGAATAGTCATATCGAAGGAGTTTGGAATGTTGTAAAAAGGAACTAGTTATAACTGCAACACCAGTAGCAGAAACGGTACAGCATGGCAGCAGTACTGCAGATTATTTTAAACCTTGCAGATGAACTTAACAGCTTGAAAAGACATGCTGAGCTTAAATACATTTGCTAATATATACGTTAAGTTTCTAGATTTAATTGTATCTTTTTATTATGTTTTCTTTGTAAATGCAAACTTTGCTTATTTTACGGTTATACTATTAATTCTTATGATAGTAGGCTTGGTTCAGCATTTTTGGAAAGCAGATAAATTTTGGTTTGCCGCAGTTTGCAACAGAAAATCCTGTTACTCACTAGTCAGAGTAACGGTTGATTCGATATCGACTCCTTTATTACTCCTCCATTCACCACTTTCATGTTCTTTAATTTGCCTGTAGAGATTGTTAAATAAATTATGAAGCAAAAAAAAAAGCTCAACTGGGAAAGTTAAAGGGTGCAGAATTTCACAAAGCTATCGAGAAAAACTTAATCGAATTTTGCCATCTCAAAGAAGTGTTTGATAGCTTATATTTCTCTTTTTGATTTTTGATATACGATACAATTAAAACTGTTACGTTAAAGTATTAGGACACGACAAAACGAATAGTTACGTACATCATCGCTCCGCATACACCAAAATGATTGCCCGTTTTTTTAGTCGGTTCGGTGATATCATTCGCTTCTGAAAAGCATTCCAAGCGCTCGACATAAGAATCCCACGTTGACGGTTCCGATACGTCGAAATGCTCTAAGCTGCCGAAAGTAGCCATTTTCTTCACAAAACGATGCTGTAATAAAAAGTTCTTATCCTAAATTAGCAAAATGTAGATATTACTCCCAGTTCTGGTACGTAACAAATCTCCGTTGCCGCTGTTAGGCCTAATGCGTGAGTATAGCTTCAATACTTCGCAATTCACGTATATTGCTGAAAACCTTTATTTTCTTCTTCGTTGCCAATATGTAGGGTTTTCGCAGAAATATCTACAATTAGTCAATAAATATATAATATAAAATTAATATTGTTTTTATTAATTTGGTACATATTTTTCATATGCTTTAGAATTTGTCTACAGAGCGATGTGTGAGAAAATATATGATTTATCTATATTTAATATGAGGGATTTTTAAGAATTAAACTTTAGATATTTCAAAATCAAAGAATTCTAAGGTTTTCAATATAAAACCAAGCGCAGGTGGCTATTTATTCAACATCTTTCAGAAAACTGTTTAAAACGTCATTAAATTTACGAGGATTATTTTCAAAAGAAGCAATATTTAAAAAATATATTTCTTTAATAATATCTATAAAATGTATAAAAAATTGTAAATATTTCTAAAATTATGCAATAAAATATGTATAAAATTAGGTAAATTTTTAGAACTTGGTGAAGATATGTGTTGAAAATTACACACTTTCTGGTATGGTAAAATAACATTAGAAAATAATTTTTAATGGAAAAATATTTTAATTGCAATAACATCTCTGAAGAGCGGTCACCACGGGAACGCAGAATTTGTCTGCTATTTACAGAAGTAAAAAAATATATACAAATATATATGAATTGGATAGTGAAAATGTGTTAGCTAAATACGGGGGGAGTGGTGGTAAGCTAACCGTTTTACTGCATAATTTTAAATTTACAAAGAACTCTTGAGATTCCAAATCCATAAATCGCCATATTAAATAATTTCTAAAAATAAGTATCCAGCTAATAAATTGTATTCAATAGATAAAAATTAACAAAATCAAAAAGAGAAATGTTAACTTATTCCATCTAGTTAAACATCCGTTTTGGTATTTAAGGAATCGGGAATATTGATAGAGTTTCAAATTACATTCTTTTAGTTTCTAGTAAACCATGCACGTTTACCTTTTATGCTACATCATTATAACAAAATATTTCAAACGTGCTTACAGCGCAATACTTTTTCGGCACGTTCCTCATCACTTTTGGTACGTGATCTGCCTGTCTTTCTGATCTTATTTATTTCAACGGAAACGTGTTTTACATTTAGGTTGAAAATATAACAATTAATCAGAGGAAAGAGAACTGTTGAATAAAAAAATCAATCAATCGGTTAATTTTTTATTAATTAATTAATAAAGTCCTTCTACTTCTAATTTTTTCATAATTCTTCGGAATGAGGAGGTGTGGAGTGGGACATATTTTTCCAGTATATATGAAAATATAATACCTAAAATTTAAAAAATATATATATATTTGAGTTCGATGTTACGAGATCTTTCGAACGACACCCTACACGATACATAAAAAAAATATTTTTTTCGAGTAACTTAATTAATATATCGCCTAATTACCGACAGTTGTTCTCGAAAGTCATTATCAAATATCCTTGGATGGTTCTGCGTCGATAGATACCCCGAGCGCCCGTCAACGCCCCCGCTGACCGCCCGAAAAGTAAAGTTAGAATGTAACACAAAAATGCGTTTTTCTCAAAAACTATGTTAAATAGAAAAATCGCTATAGTTTTTCTGCAAGGATTAAATAAACTCCTGCTATCCCTATTTTTTCATAATTTTAGTTTCAGTAGCTTCGGAAATAGAGGGGGAAGTGGGTCATATTTTTGCAGTGCATTTGCCACGATATCTTTGAAAATATAATACCTAAAATTAAAACAAATATATTTTTGAGTTCGATATTACGAGATCTTTCACACGATACCCCACATAATATAGAAAAGGAAAACTCTTTTTTTTTTTCAAGTAACTTAATTAGCCCCCTGTATGATATAAATTATCATATATTAATTTATTCTCCTTGCTTTTATTCTTATTCATAAAATTTATCCTTCATTTATTCTTATTCTTAAATTTCGTCCTAGAAATAACAAAATTTGACGATATCCATTTTAAGCACAGTCCTATTTAACAAATATTTAATATTTATATGCTTCCCTAACATAGCTCAAAATTACATTCATTTGTCAGTTGCATCACTTAAACATTTTGCCAACTAAACATGTAAGCAGAGTGTAAATGAAATATTACAATCACAAAATAATTTTATCTTAAATTTACTTTCTTCTAAGCGCTGAAGGTAATTATGAAATAAAGAAAACAACATTTATATTTCTGCGTTTTGCAATACCATATTGGAAATTAATCCCGTATTGCGCTTTCTAAATAATTTAGTAATTTCCCAACCAATAAATTTTCGTAATGTATTTTCTCTTGCTTTATAATTATAAACATCCTCCTTCACTTGATGTTTATCATTAATCATTTCGATAACATTTTCCTAAGCTAATAGTTTTTAATGATTGCTTTCTGCCAATAAATCACAAGTAATTATTTATTTGATAATTTTAGATTTCCGTTTTCTCATAAAAATGTCATGATATGTAAGTTAATGTTTTTCTAGAATTTTCTTTGGCTAAAAGTCATTCAGAGATAAATTTGTAATTATGGTCCAAAGAAATAATATAATTTTCAAATAATATGATCTCTGTTCTTTGAAAATGACGCCAATTGTAACCTTTTTGAACTGTTTTTGGTGAATTTAATAGAATTCTGGTAAGTTCTGCCCATGGCATGTACTACTCACTTTTTCTGCCTGCGCTCTATTCGAGCATGATGTAATCTGCTGCTACCCGCCTCGGTACGTATGATTGTATTCTAGTTTCCGGTGCACGTCCGGTGATAAATTAATTTACCTCTGTATCCTGATCAATATGATTTTCCAAAATAAAGAATTTATGGCCTGCTCAGCTGTCTCCTATCTGGGTTAATTATTATCAAGCTCTACAATCTACATCCTTTAATGTGTTTCTTCGTAATGTACTAACAACGATCCCGGAATTCAACACTACAAACTATTTGGTGCCAAGTACCTTACAGCATGCAGTGCTATGCACCGAGGCGGGGATGCTGTAATTGCAGGCTCTACAAAAATATTAAAAAAAAACAGGGCCATGATTCTGCTATTCAACTCCAGTTCCGGTTCTGGTCCTTCTAATTTGATCGCCTTTCCCATCGGTTCGAAAATGAAAAAGAACGCCTTCTGAGTCATCTTCCGCATCCTAGTGCAACAGTCCTGTATTTTTCCTAAAAAACTATCGCCATCAAGATCGGATTAAAATTTTTTCCATCTCATCGGGATTACACGCCCTGGTTTCTGCAACACCTCTATTCCCTGTGTTAACTTAAATTTTTGCAAGTGGCTTTCCTCACATTTGTGTTCGTTTTCGTTTCTCATCCCAGGATTTACCTTTTAATGGAAAACAATAAACAATCAAGCTAAGAAAAATATAAAACTTTGCAGAATTTGATCCTTTTTGTGAAAACGTTCCCTCTCCTGCAAAATACGCATAAGTTTTCAAACAATCTTCCTAGTACTTTATTTAATTATCTGATGTGACATATTCGAGAAGCTATCTGCTCTACGCATAATTCTTTTTCAAATTTGCCTTCAAAGCACGAAATAACTGTGTGTGAAATTTGTTTTTAAGCAGAGACGTACACATCACATTATTATTATTTATTTTATTATTACATAATATTTATAAGTTCAAAATCTTTCAATAACCGAAACCTTTAAATAATGTGCATAATAAATATACGTACAAAACAAATTTGTGCGTTAATATATGGATATGCCATTGATATACAAGGTAAGTTTGCATGTATTAAATTTTAAGTTTGCTGGCAAAGTCTATATTAAATTGTTACTCCATTTTTAAAACCAAAATTTCTTTTTGATATTTCATGTTGGGTAATTTTATATATTTTATAATTGAAATTATTTTAATACATTATTAATGGCTCTAATATTAACTATTTATTATATAATAAGAGATGAATCCAGTAAAATAAAGTTGTTTGATAATATTCAAGTTAAAAATTGCTTTCGCCAACTGTATTTCATATATAATGTATGTATCTTTATATTATCAATACATACAACCTAAAAATGAATTCAGGTATTTGATTATTCCTTCTAAAATATTTTTGCAATTTCTTTTCCCTTTTTATAAAGGTGCTTTTAAACGTAAAAAAAAAATGTGGCACTATTTTTAAAAAAAATTATCTTGAAGGGACTGTTTTATCACGAAATTACTGGTGCTTTTTCAAAAGTAGATACGTTAAAATTTTATTTCTCTTCATTCATATGAAATTTAGATGTGTCTTTTAAAAATATTATATTTAGAACATCAATATTCAGATATAATTTTACCGATTTCTTATTTTATCTGATACACAAATGCTAGATAGCTGCTAATTATTAAATGAAGAGAATTTTTCTTTCAAAATATAAAGGTAAAAATTTGCATTTTGTTTTATTATTCTCTTTACTTTATACTTACATCATTGTGTTTTTTATTTAGAATTATTTTCCCTGGAAATGCTATATTATATTGGTAAAATTAATTAATGAGAGTCTTCAAAATTTTTTCTTTTCCTCACTTCTCTTTATTTAATTAAGATAAAAAAAAAAATTCAAACTGCAAGAAATAATAGTTGAAATTCAAATTGGTAATATATGCAGTCAGTACCTTAACATAGATATTTTTTTTTAATTTTATTTCAATTGTCATGAACTGTTAGAGATGTATATTATAGATGATTTTAATGTTTTACTTCTAAATCTCCAATTTAAAATGAAATTAATGACTTTTAACTTTTTAGTTTTGACTATCAAGTATTAATTACATATTAAATATATCATTCCCATTGCATGTATTTATTTAATTTAAATTTCTTCATAAACAGTGTGTGTATGTTGACACTAGGTGTTCATGACTAGGTGTTCAAACACTAGGTGCCATTTTCAAGGAACATACGTGCGTTACTATTGTTGTAAATTCTCTTATTTCATCATAAATTACTATTTTTCCTTCTTTTCTATATATAGTACATTTCTTAATCGGTGAATTTCATAGAATCAACTCTTATAAAAATTTAAAAAAAAAAAAAAAAAAAAAAGAAAAAAAAAGAATTGCCTATGTATGATAAAAATTTATTATCACAATTGTTCATCTATAAACATAAATCAAATTCATTATCTAAACATAGGATGAGATGTCATGTTTATTACACTTAGATCAGTAAGTTTATTAAATGAGGTGATGGCAAAATGAAATTGGCGTTAGCGGTCATATCAAGTAAGGAGAAATAAAAAAACATAAACAAATCAGTAAATGAGTTGAAATATTTACTACCTTTTAAATTATGGTAAACACTAAGGATACTGTTATTAACATATAGCGGATCTAACATCTATTTCTTTTTATTCTTTATTTTTATTACATTTTCTTTCTGACTCTACTCAGATAAAAAAAAAATATATTTTTTTTTTAATATCTAATGCTCTTTTCTTCCTTTTATTATTATTTTTTTTTGGACTTGCGGTAAGAAAAGAAAAAGGAATGGATTGAAAATAAAATGATCTTTTATTTGATAGAAATATAATTTCTTTAATCATAAAAAAAAAAGATGAGAGGAGATGATTCTACATAATATATATAAATATTTTATTTATTTTAAAGAGAAAATATCTCAATTTCAATTTTTGGTAAACATCAGATAATATTTAATGATTGATAAGTTATTTGTGTCTTGTAACATAAAATATCACCATTCTTAAATATTCAGATCACATTTAATTAAATATTTACATATTTAAAATTCAAAATATGAATTAAACAAATCCATTTCCATACAATTTACTCTGTCGCAATTTTCTATATCATAAATTGTTCGTTTGGCTCGAGTCATCATCATTTGCATAGGTTGTATAATATTTTATTCTTTAACATTTTTGTGCAAAACTAACATTCATTATGCAATTTCACTCAGGACATTTTTTTAAGCCGTTTCCTTTAACATACACATACCACATTCATTACATGTTTTGTAGATTTATTAATTCAAAATTTAATTGGATATCAATTATGGTCCTATTGTTTTCCTGTTTCGTGTATGTTGTTATTTCATTGAGTTATTGTCGCGAGATAACTTAATGTCATAAAGTTTATTTACATTTTTGATTCAGTGAATTAGCTACTCATTGAATTAGAAATGTGTTACATGCACGTTTCACACAATCTATATTATACTCATTATTTTTTTTTTTTCAAAAAATATTGCTCATCTTGACAAATTGTTTAAATTATAATTTTATATTTAGATTAAATAGATTTATCTCATCCACTAATCGCTATGTTGATAGAAAACAGAGGCCCCTTAAATATATATATTTTTTGTTTTACATCCATTTTACCTTCAATGTTTATAATTAATGTACATTACAAACGCTCTGTTAAACATCTCTATGCGTATTATAATTCTAATATGTGAGATATTAGTATCTTGATTCAAACAAGCTTTTCACAATCCTGCAATACTAAACACAACTATAGAATTCAATGAATGAATTTCTTTTTCCGTTTCAAATTTTGGTCTTACATAACTTATACACACACATTTATTATTATTATACTTTCACCTGATGACTCGATGCATTAGTTCATTCGAAACTTGGGACAGCATTTCTTCAATTTTTTAGTTACCTCTGTACATACACAGATGATTAAATTCAATGTGTTGTTTTGAACAGTCTATTTTGGAATGTGCAGTCCTTCATAATTGTTGATATAATCACATTTTTCTTTACGACAATTTATTTTTAATAAAAATTTTATAATGTAATTTTTCAAGTCTCACAGGTAGCCTGCAGATGCATATGTAGAAAAGCCAAATTATAATAATTATGAACTCCATGATACTTTCGCATCATTAAAATAACTCCTATTGCATACTTTACAATAGTTCTGGTTGTAGCTTTTTCTTAAAAAAAAAAAATCAAATTACAATAATTATTTATTTCCAAAGATACATTCGTAAACATTTCTTATGGCATTGCAAATTAAATATATATATATATATATATAATATATATATTCTGTTCTTATTCTTCATTTAATAATCAAATAATTTTATTCTGCCTACTAGTTCTCTTTTTTAACATACAGAATTATAAACACCTACATTTGATTCACACAGTCGATATATTTTTTTCTTTTGTTTAATACAACAATAAATTAAACATGAACATTAAAATAATTAATTTAATTCCCGGTTGATGAAATATCCGACGGTATATTTTTTTTCTTTTACACTTTACACATTAGTTCATTGGGATTCCTGTTCTTTGTCTTTGTGCAGAGAACGCTTGTTCAAGGAATAATTTTACACTTTACACATTATTACACGCATACCGTTAGATCTTTTTATCTCCGGCTTGATTTTAATTATTCTATATTCGTAATTTGTTTCCTGACACTTTTTTTTTAATTCTGTGCACAAAGTGATTTCTTTTTCATTTTTATTTTTTTATGGCATGTTTTTTTTTTTTTTATTTATATTAGTCATTAATTTTTCGATGTCTCGTAGGGTCTGGTTCCATTCGTAGCCAGAATAATGTTACACAGAGTCCGTTTCATTTCGTAACCGGAAAAATGTTTCATAGGGTCTGATTCATTTCGAAACCATATTTTCATACGGTCTGGTTCCTTTCAAAACATTTTTTTTCTTTCTATGGTCTGGTTCTATATGGAGATTCCCACCAAACAAAACACAATCCTTTTTATAAACAATAGGATTTCTGTAATAATTATATTTAGCTTACATATTACATAACTTTAGATAATGTCATTCAATACTTAATTTACTGTCACATACACTATCTGCAATGTCATATTTACTTATTGCTTTCAAATATTTTTTTCTTTCCATTTTGTTTACACAAAACGTATTCTCTTACTTAATTACACTTTAATTATATTCGTGTTACATTCACTCATTTTCTTTTGCTTTGTTGCAAAGAAACTTCACGTGATAAGGATTTTCTTATTCACGATTTTTTTTTCGTCAATATATTTTCAAGCAGGTGTACATTTTTATTTTCATTTTTCAAACTCGTGCAAACTTCACCTGGTCTGTACCGTATGTATCATATGTCGATGATAGTTGAAGTTGCACTCACACACACACACATCATTTTCTTTTACATTGTCACCTGTTTTGCATTTTATATTTAACTTAATTATTTTCAGATTCGTATTTGTTAAATTGCACTTCTCAAATAACATATTTACATATACACATTTCTTTAAATCCACAAAAGTAAAACAGATGATACATGACATTGTATAGCTAAAACGCATACCTTTTCATTGCAAAACAAATACGAAAACACTCACCTTTTTAAAAAATAATTACGTTTTGTTTACCATTTTGCTAACGCCATTTGAAATTGTTTACATCTTCAAAATAACTGGTAATTTTTTGTATCACATAAGTTTTAAACTATCCCTTACATGGATATGCTTTATACTGATTATTTTGTGTCTCAAAATTTTATTTTTGCTTGGAACATATTCAACTATAATAGCAATTAAAAAAATTGCTTGTACTTAAAAATTATTGTCAAGTAATTTTGATTTATTTGTTTCTGGTAATAATTACTCATAGTGTGCGCACACTTAAAAAAAAATGAATAAAATCCAGAAACATTGTTTTGAGCTCATATTCGTATTTATATTCATATATGTATACATAATTATTTTTTGGTGACAAACGTAAGAGGTCGATCCAGTTTGTTCAAATCATGCTTATGTGCATGTATCTGATATTGAGACATAATTATTTTACACCAAGTACAGTATGTGATACAATACAATACATATATATATATATATATATACACACAAATATTCACCAGAACTCAGTCAATGTGTAATTTACAAGACTTATCTATGGTTTTACATGGTATAATGTCTACAAACAGAATTTTATCATTACTTATGTGTAAATTTACAGTGACATTTCATTTTGTTGTTGCTTCATCATATGTAATTCTTTGAACAGAGTATCATATTTTACCCGGAATAAATAATTTTCAATCATGAACAAAGGGGAGAAATATATGATATAAATTATCATATATTAATTTATTCTCCTTGCTTTTATTCTTATTCATAAAATTTATCCTTCATTTATTCTTATTCTTAAATTTCGTCCTAGAAATAACAAAATTTGACGATATCCATTTTAAGCACAGTCCTATTTAACAAATATTTAATATTTATATGCTTCCCTAACATAGCTCAAAATTACATTCATTTGTCAGTTGCATCACTTAAACATTTTGCCAACTAAACATGTAAGCAGAGTGTAAATGAAATATTACAATCACAAAATAATTTTATCTTAAATTTACTTTCTTCTAAGCGCTGAAGGTAATTATGAAATAAAGAAAACAACATTTATATTTCTGCGTTTTGCAATACCATATTGGAAATTAATCCCGTATTGCGCTTTCTAAATAATTTAGTAATTTCCCAACCAATAAATTTTCGTAATGTATTTTCTCTTGCTTTATAATTATAAACATCCTCCTTCACTTGATGTTTATCATTAATCATTTCGATAACATTTTCCTAAGCTAATAGTTTTTAATGATTGCTTTCTGCCAATAAATCACAAGTAATTATTTATTTGATAATTTTAGATTTCCGTTTTCTCATAAAAATGTCATGATATGTAAGTTAATGTTTTTCTAGAATTTTCTTTGGCTAAAAGTCATTCAGAGATAAATTTGTAATTATGGTCCAAAGAAATAATATAATTTTCAAATAATATGATCTCTGTTCTTTGAAAATGATGCCAATTGTAACCTTTTTGAACTGTTTTTGGTGAATTTAATAGAATTCTGGTAAGTTCTGCCCATGGCATGTACTACCCACTTTTTCTGCCTGCGCTCTATTCGAGCATGATGTAATCTGCTGCTACCCGCCTCGGTACGTATGATTGTATTCTAGTTCCCGGCGCACGTCCGGTGATAAATTAATTTACCTCTGTATCCTGATCAATATGATTTTCCAAAATAAAGAATTTATGGCCTGCTCAGCTGTCTCCTATCTGGGTTAATTATTATCAAGCTCTACAATCTACATCCTTTAATGTGTTTCTTCGTAATGTACTAACAACGATCCCGGAATTCAACACTACACCCTGAATTTTTCTAAACATATTTGTGAATGGCTAATAGTCTGAAAATATGTGGGTAAAAAGTATTTATAACTTTCTCTAGTTTGAACTTTCTGCACCCCATAGTTTACGAGAATAAATGATAGACGGATAAAAACAGGATAGATCATCTTATAATGGTTCCGCTTTTACTTTTGAAGTACTGAACCCTAACATGCATCATTTAAAAGAAAGTGTAACAATATTTTAAAGAGTAAGAAAATCTTATCTGAAAGAAAAAAGTAATAAATTTTCTATATTACTTACAAACAGAAATTGCTTAATCTACTACGGTTGAAAGTTTGGTCTTCTTTTTTATTCAGTAATTTCGAGTTCATACTGGAAATTACGAGAGAAGAATTTTTACTTTTTATAATCATGCAAAATTTCTGGTATGAATTCGGAATTTCTGAATAAAAAAAAGGAGGCCAAACAGTCAACCCTGTAATACGCAAAAGAATAAACCATGTTTAATTCAATGCAATGAAACAAAGAACTCGCATTTCTTATTGTTAAGTTACTAATTACAAGATTCTGCCTATCCTGTTTGTGAAAAAATAAACTCAATACATATTCAATTCATAACAATGATTTAATAACTATAATATTTTTATACAAACTGAACTACAACAATATTTAGTATATGCCTAAACACATACACTAAATACATACACTTTTTACGTTTTCTTGTGTATTATAAGAATTATCAGAAAGGGGAAGAGCGTACTAAGTTCTTATTTTAAAAAATGACACGTACTGCAGATTAGCTCTAGTATTAGTTGACAATCTCATACATCAGACAGTTGATATCTCTTATCAGTTGTCAAACATAATTTATTTTTAGGCCATTCATCACTGTTATAAGGCAGGTTTCTGGATACCATATCATGTTTAAATAATTTTGTTTTTCTACAAAAACTATTACGAGATAAATCTTAATCCTAATGTTATGCATTTATAAAATTATTTTATTAAAGGATAATGTTCCTTTATTCACCGTACAATTTATTGCACTTTTCTGTACTTTTCGGAATTAAACAGCATTTTACAAGAATAGATTCCAGAAGAGCAATAATACAAGTTTAAATCTTTTGGGGGATTACCACTCCTTTTCAAAGCCTCAAAAATGGCTGAATGGTCAAAGATGGGTATGGTATCAGTGTGTTGTCAGGACAGTTGTTATAGCTTCTGTAGTTTCTTACTATAGCTGTCAAGTTTAAGTCCTTTTTTATGCCCAATTCTTAGTCTGACAATTGTTTTGATTAAATTAAGATCGACATTACCATTACGGAAAAGTCAGGCAAAGTGGTCACCCTAAGGTTTTGTGAGATTTTGTTACCCCTTAAAACACAAATATATAACTGACTATTTGTATAGAACTAGAGTGACTACTTAGAAGTGTAAGGGTATTATGTAATTTTTACGAAATAATAAAGTGGAAGTGAGAATTTTTTTTTTTTTTTTTTTTTTTCAAAAAAAGGTCAAAATGACCACTTTGCCCGACATAGACGGGCAAAGTGGTCACTCCATGGCCACTTTGCCCTACAGGTGCAAAAAGATTGAAAACATTATTTAAATGAGTAGAACATTTTTATTGTCGTAACAAATCGTACGAAACATAATGGAAGATTGAAAATGGTAGGAAAATCCAATAAGAGCTT
This sequence comes from Maratus michaelseni, assembly GCA_963931845.1. Taxonomy (NCBI): domain Eukaryota; kingdom Metazoa; phylum Arthropoda; class Arachnida; order Araneae; family Salticidae; genus Maratus; species Maratus michaelseni. The sequence continues at coordinate 182,406,953 of OZ007595.1, forward strand.
GACAAACCCAAATAAAAAATTATAAATCAGAATCAAACACTGCATTTTTCGCAAATGAACTCCACGTCATCTTCTTCGCGAAGTGAACAGCCCTCATGATCCCAAAGGTGACAAACATTGCACCTGATCTAATCTTCATCACTTGGTCCAATCAAACGGCTACTACCATGACCACTTTGCCCGTTTGGGAGCCATGACAGAAAATACGTTCTACAGTGGAAACTAATGAAGAAATGTGAAGCTTCACCAATGTGAAGCTGAAAACAGGCTCATTTCTTACACATTCAATAAATAAATGCAAGTACAACAAGTTATTGTTAATTGCATGTAATATAAGTCACTTACCTTAGATCACAAACTTCAAAAACTGGAAAACCCGCTCTAAAATTATAAAACATGGAACCACCTTATTCAACGATTGTCTGGTTACTCACTACCATCAAACGAAATAGTTTGACCACAAACCACACAATGCCGCCGCTCTGGTGACGTCATTATATTTGGTGACCACTTTGTCTGGACTTCCCCTACATAGTTGTTAATTTATTGGGGTCGACAGTCTAAGTCTGAATTTCATTTCTGCACGTCATTTGAACCTAAGAGCAGGGATGAAAAAATCTAGGCGCCAATAGTCCTATTCCCACCACTAAAAATTTAGTGGTGGGAATAAATTTACCATATGTATGTATACACAAGGATAATTTAAATATGGTGGGTTTTTTTTTTTAATAATAAAACACAGAATGTCTCAAAAGCCTTGATACATGTTTGAATTAATGCATAAATGCACATCACCTAAACATCACAAGTTCTTCGCCTAATAAGAATACTGATAAAATTTATGCGAAGTATAGTAATAAAATTTGACGAAGAATACTAATAAAATTTAGTGGTTGGAATCAGCCCATTGGCGCCTAGATTTTTGCACCCCTGCCTAAGAGGGTAACAAAAGTAGTAAGAGCTTACTTAATATATTCTACAAAAGTTTAGCGTTTCCCTTTTCTCATTAACTTTTTTAATGAAACCCTTTTTGGCCTATTTCTTCGTTCCACTTGTTAACATTCGAGTTAGTAGTATATTTACCATATGTATGTATACACAAGGATAATTTAAATATGGTGGGTTTTTTTTTAATAATAAAACACAGAATGTCTCAAAAGCCTTGATACATTTTTGAATTAATGCATAAATATAAATGCACATCACCTAAACATCACAAGTTTTTTTGGGAAATTGACGTTTCATGAGGAACACATAGTCGATATGAAAATTTTTGCCACATACGCTCTAAAATGGTTTCCGTACTATATACAATTTCAGCAGCTTTGTGTGCTTTCAGTCCTTCTCGATTTTGCGTCTTTGATCAGCAAACTTTGATAGAATTCTAAGGCAAATAAGCAAATAGAGTGATAACTGAAAACTGCTGAACCAACGGTCATTTCGTCCAATTTTATTTATTTCTTATGGATATTGATTTAATGTTTGAGGGGTTAGCGAGTGTCACAGTTTGAGAATCATAATCTAATTATGTACTCTGTTCAATACGCCGATTTATCACGTATTATAACATATACCAGTGTTACACATGGTGATTTTAAAAAGTCAATTGTGTTTCTTCTCCTAGAAAGAGACTTATTTAAATTCCCACTAACGTTTTTTTTTTTTTTTTTTTTTTTTTTTTTTGGGGGGGGGGGGGGACTTTTTGTATAAAAATATTAGAATGAGAAAAAAAAATACTTTTCCCTGTAAAATATCAGCATGTAACAATTTCAGATATTTAAACCGTCTTTTAAACGTACTTTTTCATCTTTAAGAACAAAAATAATCTTTAAATTGGAAGGTAGAGATAAAATCGTTTAGAAATTTTTAGTCAAGTAATTCAGGTATCTTAATAGTCATGAAGACTGTTTTGATATATGGATTTTCGTGGACAAAATTTAATTCCGATAAATCCAAAAAATAATTAATTAATTAATTTTATAAATATCACAAAACTCTTATTTCGGATGTAACTTTATACCAGGGTGGACCAAAAAAAAATCTTGACACATTTTTTAATTATAATTCAAGTTGTATTTTGAGTAATTGGCGTACAAAAGTGCGGTTTGCAAAGAAAAAAATTTTCATGATCTTTTGTTTAAACAAATACAAATAATAATAATATTAATAATAATAATTGTCCATAGATGGCGCTACACTATCAAAATCTTAAGATAAATAAGTATTTGATTAAAAAGACACAAGATCGGGTTATAGAGAAAAATTGAAACAGAGGAGCCAAATTTTTAATTAAAGCAGAGATTGTATGAATCACGCAGAAATGAATAGAGGTGCAAACGATAATTAAATTTTACTAAAACTTTTAAAATATTTCAAAAAAAGTATTTAAAGAATTATTTACACAATTAATAAAAAAACATGGCCGTTACAACGATCAAAAACTAGCACGCTCAATTTTAAAGAGCGCCAAAAATATTGTTGACGCTTAAGAGAAGAATTTAAGAGCAGTATTTTTCGTTAATTATGTAATTAATCTATTAATCACATTTTAAATATATTTTCACAAATTTTAATAAAAATTAATTCTTAAAATAAAAATTAATTCTCATTTATCATTACTCTGTCTTATTTTTGAATCATTTAGACAAACGCTGCTTTAAGTTTTTTTATTTCTTAATTTTAAAATATTTGCCCTAAAACGTAGAAGCCCATCTTTCTGAGTCACAAGTTGAGATCTCTGTTTTAAGTTGTGATTTCTTAGTTTTAAAATTTTTGCCCTAGAGCCTAGAAGCCCTTCTTTCTCAGTCACAGATTGAAAAATTACGAAAAAAAAAGCATACAAAAAAAAAAAAAAAAAAAAAAAAACATATTTTAAATGTGGGAATAACTGGAAATAACCATCTGCGATCGATTGTTTGCTTATCTTAAGTTTATAAGTCCTTTTTGTGCAATTTTGGATGTGTAGAGCCATCTATGGACAATTATTGGAACTAATTTTTTTATTCCCTTAAACAGATTGTTCGACAGAGAAAAGCATTTTTGTCAAAAGAACACTTTTGTAAAACAATTAGTAGATTTGGTATTTCATTTAGAAGTGTACCAAGTAATTTTGACCCACCTTGCATATTTTAATATATTTTTGAAATTACAATATCATGACTCATTCCTGGGATTCACAATTTCTTTTCAAATTTAGACATGAGAATTTTTCTTTAAATAGGCTCTCTGGATATTTAACTTTTATATAGAGTCTTATGAAATTCTAATCCAATTTAAAAATTAAATTTAAATAACAGCAAGTATACTTTATTTCTAGTTATATATTTGATTTTATTTGTTAAATTTGAATTACTATTATTTGTTATGTTCGAAACAAAACTCAAAAAAAAAAAAAAAGAGAGAGAGAGAGAGACCACAGTGGCACTAGGAGAATTAGATAAATACAAGAGCTGAAATTGCTTAAAATTTTTAATTTTTATTTTTTTTTACATAAAACATACAGCTTTTAATTAAGTACTCCTAATAATAAAGTTATAATATTTTCCGTGGAATCGCAGAACAATTAACTGCAAAAAAAAGTTAAACGACTTTTTTCTTTTATTTACTCACATGGAAAATTTGAGAAAATGCGTGTTTTTTTATTTTTGCATTGAAATAAATCATTATTTTCTGAAAGTTTTATAACATACAAAATTAAGTTGATTATATACCTAATTGAATGTAATTAAACGTCCAAGTGACATATTACTGTGTTCATGCTCAATTTCATCGACTGAGTGTTAATAAAAATTTTAGTTTTACGGAAAGGGGAATAAATAATAAAAATATCAATGCTGTAAAAAGTTAAATCAAGTTAAATATATTTTTAAAAGACAAAAATAAACAGACATATTGCTTGAAAGAGATGAAAGAAAAACTATTAGAGAAATAAAAGCGCACACCAGAGATATTACAAAATAAATTATTTACAAATTTTAGAAAAACTTTAAGACAAATTCGTGTTATAAATTTCTGTCTATATATTTTTCTTGTCCATTTGTAGAATTATTTGTAAATATTCTTTGCTATATTCGTCTCATCTTAAAGACGTTATAAAAATATTTGTTTGTAAGCCGAATACTCCTCAAAGATGCTACGCTATTACCTACAATTGTTACATCTGAAAAATGGAAGAAAGATTATCTATAATCATATGTAAGATAAGTATTGAATGTAGAATCAGATAAGGTAGGATCATGTAAACTCTAATTCATATGAGATAGAAAATTTTGCATTATGAAAGAAATAAGCACACGAATAAGATTTTTTTTTCTTTCGTTTTCATTGATGTTTAAAAATGAAAAATTATTCCCCAATTTTCTAAAGATTTAATTTTAATTCAGAAAGTGGATTTGTTTTCCATATCATGTGGGTAATATGATTTTGGTAGTTAAAGCTTATGAAATAGAGATGTGGAAAATATTAAGCGGAAATATCAGAAGACTTGTTATATTTAACTTCTTGAAAGAGCGTTAAAGTTTTAAAAGTTATCATCAAATTTAGATCAAGGCTTCTCATACGTTTACCACTGACTTTACGTGACAATCTGCGAATTCGTGATTGTGTATTTTTCCATCTAAAAACGACATTTTCTAAACTGAGCAAAAAATACTCAAATCTGAGTATGTCGCATAGTCAAAAGGGCTCCGAATCAAAATTACTCAAATTTGAAACATGTATATACTCATTTCTGAAAACATGCACACACTCAAGAATAAAACATGATGTGCTCATATTTGAGTATGTCCATGTTTCAAAAATGAGTACGAACTGACTTTGATATGCCCATTTTTGAATATTTCCATATTTCAAAAATGAATTTGAACTGATTCTAATCATTTTTGAGTATGTCCATGTTTCAAAAATGAGTATAAACTGTCCTCTATGTTTGAGTTGTTGATCTATGTTATATTGACCTCCAGTTTTGAGTATCTCTATGTTTTAATATTCTGAGCATTTCTGGTATTTCAGAATTGAAATCACTGGTCATATATGAAACAAAAGTTTCATAACAAAACGAAAACATTGATTTACTAAGATTTAAAAGTGTTATATTTCTCAGAGCATCATATTCCTTGTCACGAAGGGGTTAAAGCTGTTCTCGAAAAAATATTTTCTCCCCCTCAACAGAGTGAAAATGTCTAAGATATTAACGGTTTCACTGTTAAATGTAAAAGCCTGAAATTGACAAGACTGTAGTTATTTAAAATCGAATAGAGTTTATTACATTCGAGATGTGTGATACAGTCTTTACTGTCTCATAGGAACCATTATCATGCCGTTGAATTCTGAAAGTCTGTTCAAAACGCCAACTTTAACAAAATTTTCTCAAAAGTTCATCGCCTTTATAGGAAAATAGAAAATGCTCATCACAATAGAAAGTTTGTCACCAAAATGGTTACCACTATTTAGTTTTTCCGCTATAGGGTGTGCTCATTATTTGTTTATTTATTTACTTTCAGTTATTTTATTTATTTATTTATTTATTTTTATTTTTTTTGGGGGGGGGGTTGGGGGGCAAACACTTGTCGATAATTGAAATTAGTTACAACATTCTATTTTCTTTTACTCACACTTTAAGTACGTTAATTCCAACTATAGATAAAGAGTAATTTTTCAAGCTTTATATAATGATTTTCAAGTATGTAAATAACTAATAAAAATAATCGATGTTTTAACTTGAATAGCCTGCAAAAATGTAATGATAAATAAAGATGAAATAATTCATTTTAGTTAAATAAACCGCAATAAGATTTCTTCTTGTACATCTTTTAATTTTAGATATATGTGATCTAATGATAATAAGAATATAGAAAATATTTTTTTTACGATAAACAAGTTTTTTAGTATACTTAACACTATTAGAAGAAAGGAGAAAATATAGAATATACTATGAATTCTTTTATGACAAATAATTATATTTTTATATTTATGTAATTGCAACTTGAAATTGCACATGCTTCTGAAAACATTTTATTGAATATTTCATCTATAGTTTTATAATTAACATTTTCAGTCGCTTTAAAACTATCCTGCAATATATTTTTCTAGATAGGTGTTTATAGTTCAAATATAGTGTATTATAATTTTAAATTAATGACATGAAATGTAATGCACTGTAAATAAAGGCAGAAAAAGTTTGAAGTTCATGAAAAAATTAAAACCAATTATTAGCGCCAACGTCATCTATAATTGATTATTAAAATAACTCGAGTACAAATAATTCGATGATTAGAATATTTCGATTATGCTATTCAAAAATTTTAGGACAATTTTCAAGAAAAAATTACCATATATTTTTTGTTAATAGTGGTACAAATAGAATATAAAAATAATCTCCAATGACAACCATGTGTGTAGTTGTGAGTTTCAGTAGAAAACATGAGCTGAACGATAAAGTAAAATGTGGACGAAGCCTATTTTCTGAATTACGCACCGTTCATCTCGATTCGAGCTGATATCCCGTGGTTAGCCAATTCGAACCTATTTTATATTTATTTATTTACTAATTATTTGTCTATGGGGTTAAACATCGCTCAAGGCAGAGATTTTTAAACATCGTCCATAAACCTGCCTCTGCTGAATGATACATTCGATCGGAAATAGTCCGAATTTCGGTAGGACGTGTTGGAACGTGTAGAGAAGAATTTAAGAAATCGATTGCATCAGTGCATAGAGAACGGTGACCACTACCTTCAAGATATTTTGTTTAAAATTACATTATTTAAAATTTCAAATTATGTTCTTTTATTAGAAAACAAATTCTCTATTAGAAAAAAGTTTTCTTTTATTACACTCCAAATAAAAACAGTTTCTGTACCTCACCTTATAAAGTCTGAAATCTCTAAAATCCTGTAATACCTCAAACTTTTTAAGAAAAATTATTTTTTGTTACATCATACATAAGTAATTTAATGTTTTTAACTTTAAAAATATGTGAAATAGTGACTCTAAACATTATGTGCGCATAAAAATCGTTAAAGATCGTAATAACTTCCACGATGAGAGTATTACTAGAAATAAATATTTCGTTTTTCTTATACAGTCGGCGAAAAAAGAATCCCCCCTCCTCATACATTTTATTTGGAAAAGTGTCCCACAAACGAACAAAAATCGCCGAAATTACGTTTTTTTTTTCTTTTTTCAAATTATGTTTTAAAAAAATAATAAATTCGTGTGTCGTTTTCATACGGAAACTGTACCAAACACGGAACTTGTCAATACGAAACACTACTTTCAAGATATTACACCTTAAAGCTAAACATTTTTAACATCATATTAATATTTTTCGGTAACTTTTATCTTCGGATACCCATCGCGAAGTTATTTGGGCAAGTAGTTTTGAATTATGAAGGTATAAAGTTTGCAAACTCCTAATGTTAAATTAATTTCTAATCTTTGCAAAACAGATTGAAATGCGTGTTGTTTTTAACACTTTCCAACATAGTAGAAAAGTGATTATGACTTCGGTTTGTCTGCCGTCTGGCCGTGGTCTAACTCTCGTAAATATTGTTACATGTTGGAAATTTCCATTGTTCACATACTGGGAAGATCAAGATAATCCGTTATGGATGAAAAAGGGGTCTGGTGAATTGTCACTATTCAAGTAAGATAGTACTACAGAGAAGGGTGACAGTTTGACGTGCTCAGCTAATCCCTTACTTGTAGAAAAGGGATAATCTCCTTGGAATGTATTTGTTGTATTGAAGGCATTGAAGGCTCTCTGAATGAGAAGATAAGAATTGTAAAGTAATTGTTCTTTTGGATACAATGAACTGGGCCCCTGCGAAGTGCAATTTTTAGACTGGGAAGTAAAGGGATTAAAAAAAGATCGTCAATCAGAAGAGATTATGGCGCGTTTCTTTCCCCATAGAAAAAGGTCAGTTCCCAGAAGGAAGGGACTAAGAGATATCTGGAGATGCAAGAGGTTTTGTTGAGGGCAGGCGAGATATCAGTTGAATGTTGAACAAGTTCGAGTGAGGTTCGCTTTGAGCGGACGTCAGATTCTGAGTTTTTCTGACATTGTAATTTTACAGCATGGATATGATCATCATATTTTTTCATTTTTTATTTATTTTTTTATGTGTTAATTTATAATAAAGTTTTTTTCGTTTCAAATGATAATGGATTTCATTAATTATATATACATTGTTTCACGCTACCACAATATACTCGGATTGATCTGAAATTTTTATATGTGAATGGCACTTACTATAGCATGATCCTTATTGAACATGAAGTGTGTAGCATTTATAGTTTATGTACAGGGGCAATCAAAAATATTCAGTTACATTACGGTCAATGGGAAAAAATCGTTTCATATGCATTTGGATGATGTTACGCCATTGATGTTACCAAACATTGATGTATAATTATGTAGCGCACTAAAAAATGCTTCTTCTAAAATATGATGTACAAAGCATTTGTTATTCATTTACAGGGTGACACAAAATAATTCTGTCACACACTGTTCTACCGGAAAAAAACGTTTGCAATGTAATTTAATGATGTTTCAATATTTAAAACATAATGAAATTTATCTATATTACTGAGATTAAATTATAGTATGGAATAGTATGGTGTGCATCGCTTTTATCGTTCATTTACAGGGACAAACAAAAGGTTACAGTCTTTGTTCGATAATTACAGTCTATGTGGGATAAGTTCGTTTTTAATTTTCTTTGGATTTTTAGGTTTGACTAAATGTTTGCATAGTACGTGGTGTGTATATATTCTGTTGATCATATACAGGGATACAAAAAATGAATTCGAAAGTATTACTAACTATGAGAGTAAATTGCTTAAGGGTATTTTTAATTGTGTTACGTATTTTCTTGCTCAACTATATTTAGTAGACTAATAGAAGTTTGTGGAATATAAATAAACTCATATACAGGGCTACGCAAAGAACAAGATCCATTGTCGTTTATGGTTGGTAACTGCTGGAAGTGAGTTTTAAGTTGCTTTATGCGTTTTTTACCTGAATTAAATTTTAGCTTAATATGTGGTGTGTACAAAAGTCTTTACATAATGTACATGGCTGTACAAGAGACTTCGAGCTCATTTCCATTGATTGGCGAAAATTTCTATAAGTGAATTTTCCAACTTAACTAAATTTTATCATGCTATGTAGTATAGATCCACGTCTATAGGTCATATACAGGTTGCACTATATAATTCGACTATTTTTTTCACTATGGAAAGTAAATGCTAAAACGGGATTTTTAAATGTGTTAGATGTTTCCTAAACTATTTAATATTTTTTTCACCTTATTTAATGCTGAAGTTTCGTTACAGTTTTCTAGATGTGTTGGAAAGTGTTTTATAATCTATGCTTGACGCATGATTTTCTGTTCTTGTTTAAATATAAATCAAGAACTACATGATTGAATGATCTGTAATTTTAGATTCACAAATTTGAAGCTTTTAAATATTGGTTTATGTTAAAAAAATGCATAGGTTATATTTGACATTCTTCGAAAATGTATTTCGAAAAAAATATTTTGTTAAAACTAATTTACTAAACTGCTTCAGCAAATGACTTCTCTTTTGGTATCCTAAGGTAAAATATACCAAAAGATCCATATATGATGTCAAATTTAGGTGTTCGTATTTAAAATTTCTGAATATGATAGTTTCTGTATAAAAACAACCCCATGGTCTTATTTTATTTTTTAACATACATTGAAATAAGACATTATTTCTAGTCGAATGGCTAATTCCTATTTTCTTTTCGGGGACAATTTGGTAAGTCAGTTGTATGGGGTGTTCTCATTATTTTTTTCTGCCGATTCTGCAAAAGGAAATACATATACGATATTGGACGTATAGAAAGCTGTTACAGTTGTTTAAAACATTTGTAACAAAAATTAATAATACACTGTTTAAAAAAACGAGGGGAAGGGGTCGATTTACTAAAAAAAAATTTGGTATTCTTACTCAGTTAGAAGAAAATCTGTAAGAATTCCTAGAAAACAGCTAGCAACGATTCCGGTTTATAATACCGGTTACCAGGGCCTGATTAGCGACAGGGCACACTTCCACCAGTAAAACGTTATAAAAATTTTCGTCTTATTCATGCAAAATTATTGCCATGAATAAGGAAAAAAAATTCTATTATTTTTTGCTGGTGGGAGTGTGCCCCGTTTGTACTGCCGGTTACTAAAAAATTCTGTGGAATACAAATTTACTAAAAAAAATTTAGTAACCTCAGGAATTTTTTTTTACAGTGAAGCCTTTTGATAATTTTAAAAATTTGTATAATAAACATTTGCCATAAAAAAATTTTATGGTGCATTTATGCCTCCAACTAGTCCATCAGTTGCCTCCAACTAGTATAATACAATTTGCATAATGGACCTATAAAAAGAAAATATACTATTTTATATTAATTAAATCCAGAAAAATAAACCATTTCATACATATTTTATTTTATTACAATATGAACAAATACGACAAAAGATTGTAAATTGAAATTTTCAGTTTACTACACATCTTAGAAAATAAAAAATCGCTTTTAATTAATTCTGAAAATTTAATTCTGCTATTTCATTAAGTTCTTTAGTATTCGAAAAGAAATTCCAACAAGTATAACTTAAAGAAAGCTGTTTGTTTAATGTTTTACATTTATGTGTATAACTAACTTTTTAAAGAGCTTATTCTCAGAATTCAAAAATGTGATGAGAAGCGAATTACATAATTTAATTATTATATAACAATCAAATTATCTTTCAAAGAACTACAACTTTTATTGAAAATAAATCTACTTTAGTATTCCTTAGAACTTTGGCTAAAAGATGAATAAAAACAATTAAATAACTGTTTTGAATTAAGTATATTTTCATTCTAGACTAGCATTTTTAAAAATATCTTCCTTATTAACTGAAAAATTCTTCAAAGATTTTCCATTCTTCAAATATTATTACCGCATAGATCTTTTACGAAAGAGCGTTTTTAATTAGTTTTACTTCAGGGCATTCAGTTCAAAGATAGGTAATCAAGTCGAGAAAGGAAGCAATTAAAATAATGCGTAGATTTAAAAAAAATTGAGTGTTAGAAAATTTATTTAAAAAAAAGGCTTTCATTTCCAATATTATATTGTACTGTGACATTTAATTTCCCCACAGAAATGGGAATTCAATAAATATATATGAAGAATTTAGAGGAATAACGATGATAAGATATTTTTTGTTAAATTTAATATGGCAATGCCACCTAATAGATTGAGAGGCGTTTTATCGTTTGACAACCTTATAGGATGGAACCTTGGCAGAAAATAAATGTAATCCTTTTAAAACATCGTTGCAGATAGGTATAAAGGTAAAAAGAACTATGAAAGCCCTTTGGAAATACACAATTAGAAATTGCTATTAAGGAGGAAGAATGAATAAGTATCATTGTCTGCCCCCCGCCACCTCCCTCTACAACCCTTTATAGATAAATGGTAAAAGTAAACGGGATTTGCGTCGAATTGTTTAGATCAGGAGTGGCCACCCTTATTCCCTGAAAATCGTTCGACAACAGTTTCTAATAAAAATTTTAATTTGATTTTATCCCATAATTTTAGTAAACAATAGACGTAGCTCTGTCGTGCTACAGGTTGGTATCCCCGATTTAGATTAACTTTGTAGGTTAGTTAAATAACAAATTACTTTAAATTTTTACAGTTATAATTTTTAAAGTTTTCTGGTTAGAATTATTTTAAATTTTCGCAAAAAGTGTCCTTTTATTTTATTGCATTATAAGCACTGACAACTTATTAATCGCGATCAAAATACAATAATTTGATATTATCCTTGGGAATACTTCATTTTAATTTTACTTTCCGTTTAAATTTTTCATTTGAAAGGCAATCATCTTTACACTACACAATAAAATGGAAAGTATTCCACGCATAATGACAAATATTTTGCAAAGTTAATCAAAATGTTCGTGTTTCACCATATGAAATTTAAATTTATTAACTCAAGAACAGGAATCTATTTTTTAATTAGCAATAAAATTCTTTTTAATTTTTACAAAAATCTACTTAAAAACTATGAATATCTGCTTTTTAGCGATATATATACAGGGTGTCTCAAAAGGTCGTTTACAAACTTAACATGCATGTCTGTTATATCATGATGAACAAGATTTACATAGGAACTTGTGTTCGAAAATGCAAACTGCGACCGCTAGAGGGCGATGATCGCAGGTGTGGAGGGGAAGAAAGAAAGTATATCGAAAGAGGTATTAATATGACTTTTATTAAAGAACATGGTTTAATTTACACAAGATGTCCAAAATTCATTCCATTCGTCGCAATGCATGCTTCACAACGTCGACGCATGAATTCACGGACCCGTTCAAAATGGGAAAATCTGGCTGTGCGACCCGTTGTTGCAATTACCAGCATGCAAATGCAAAGCGTTGGGGATAATCTTCAACACACAATGCCTGTACTCTTTGTAATTGGTAGGGGTGGTTCGTGTCCACATGCAGTATGCACATAATGCTGGAACGACGTACACCCAAGACGCGTTCGCTTGCTCGGAGATTTGTTTGCGGGTTCCTGTCAAATTCCCGTAGCATGATTTCCTCTACGACAGGCGTGCGTGTGGTGCGTTCTTGACCGATGTAGCTACGTACCTGTAAAGCTCCTGCTTCACGCAATCTGCGGTGCAATTGTCCAAACAAAACATGACTTGGCTGACGTCTGCTTGGGAAGTGCTGAAGTTACATCCGTACCTCGTTTCGGGCATTTCCATCCGCGGCGCCATATACGTAATGCATATCGGCCAATTCTGCGTTACTAAACAGATTCATCCTTCTCCTACAACGTCTTCGCCTGAAATGATTGCGCTTTCCACTCTCCCATAAGTCTGCACTCATCGCCCTCTAGCGGTCGCAGTTTGCATTTTCGGACACATGTTCCTATGTAAATCTTGTTTATCATGATATGACAGACAGCATGTTAAGTTTGTAAACGACCTTTTGAGACACCCTGTATATATATATATATATATATATATATATATTATACAGTGTGCCCGCTAAAGTCCGTTGTCACCCCAATAATTTCTGAACGGCAAAAGTTATAGTCATAAAAGTGGGATCTAGGTATAGTAATGTTGCCCTGCGCTACGCAAGGAAACCGCTTAGCTTACAGCGCCACCTGGCAGCTAAATTCGGAGTTAGCGTTCTTATTTTAAAAACGGTAAGAGATACGGGAAAAAAGTCAATTACAAAGTTGTTCAACATCATCGATTTAGTAAGAGAGGACACCTTCCGTAAAGTAATGTTAAAAGTAGAAGGCGTAAAATGCATATTTATTTGGTTCGAAACTCCCAAAATTGTAACGCGACATCATGCGGAAGAAAAGAGAAAAGGTCACACTCGAGAGTTTCAGTTATCAGTAGATATACAGTATTCATCTTTACATAAATAAATCTTAATATCACATAACGTGAAAAGGTATTTTTTTCCATTTTGTACAAATGGTGCGGATACATAAAACAGCGAGAGTATGTAACCCCTCCACCAGCACTGCAGGAACTTCGAAACCATATTACGGATGCTTGTGCCAGCGTATCACTTGCCATGTTGTACAATGTGCAGCGGGAAGTTCTGTCCCGTGTCCAGATGTGTATTGTTTCTGAAGGACACCATTTTGAGTATCACAGATAGATAAGCCTCATTTCCGATAAGTGTAGTTTTGTACAACGCGATCAAACACATGAGGCTTTTCATTTGTATCATTTTTGTGAGCAAGATATATTTTTTTGTAATAAATCGATGACGCTGAACAACTTTGTAATTGACTTTTTTAACGTATCTCGTACCGTTTCTGAAATAAGAACGCTAACTCCAAATTTAGCCACCAGGTGGCGCTGTATGTGGTTTCCTTGCGTATCGCATGGCAACTTTACTATATCTAGACCCCACTTTTATGACTATCGCTCTTGCCGTTCAGCAATTATTGGGGTGACAACGGACTTTAGCGGGCACACTGTATATATATTTTGTATTCCAACCTCGTTAATTTCAAACTTCTAGTATTCCACAGTGAATGCTAATTTCAGTGTCTTTAATTCAGAATATATTATCCGTTTTAAGTCACTGCAGTTACATCATTTTATATTAAAGAAATGCATTGTGACAACATGCAGAACTAAATATCCATATACAAAAAATAATTATAATGAATATTTTCTCTTATATTACATTAGCATTCATTTAGTATGTTGTTATCGACAGTTATTATTACAAGTTTATAACATAAGTTAACAAGTTGGAAATTGTACGTTAAACTTGACAAATGGGGTGCGTTCGCACTATAACTAGTTTTACAATGTCAAAAAATCATCGTTATTATTTCGGTGAAATGAATTATATCGTCTGTTACGAGCGAAATGAGTATGTTTTTTTTTAAATTTTTTTTTTGACACCAGACAGCGCTGCAAAATTCACAATGGAAATCTTGCTTTGCGAATGATTACCACCATGGTTTAATATTTCTATGACTCACGATGAACGAACCTCCTGTGTTTATTTACTTTAATGGATTGAGATATTCGGGAGTTAACCTAATTTCTATTGAACTTATATCAGAATCTATACATTTTTTAATGTAACTCAAACAATTTTTTCGAACGATTTTTCTAAAAATGTAACTTTTTTGCAATTTTATTCGAAAAAATAATTTTGAATAAAAATGGCCGCTTGGCATATGAAAAAAAAGAAGTGGTTAGCACATATTTGTTTTCTGCAGTCACGTGGCTTGAGCTTTTAATATATAGATTACGTATGATATGATTTAATAGAGTACAGAAAACTCCTATTAATATCTTTTTCAGTTTTGATTTAGTTTTCATAAAATTTGAAATGACTCGACAAAATTGTGCAACGATTAATATATGTATTAAATTTCAAACCATTCGGTTGGATGGCTTTTGCGCTGTTACATGTAGACGGACGGACTGACAGACTGGACAGACGATGGTTATAGGCGCTACATATTTATATAATTAAAATTACATAAAATTTAGAAAATCATTTAATATTTTTAACAGAAAAAAATCCTTTTTTTATTTTCATTGCTGAAGACTAAGTTCCTTAATATTTGCTAGTTTCTGCAAGACGTTTTAGAATTTTTATGATTATCTATTAATCCTTTGCACTCTTTAGTTATTTATTAATTTAGCCATTGAAAATTATTATTTCGAAACAGCATTATCCATTTTCTAAACTACAATCTTTGTGATATAGTCTTATCGTAAATGTTGTAGAAATATACTACAAAGAATATATTTTCTTCATTATTGGGAACCCAAAGCTTAATTCTTAAGTAGCGGTAGTGACAACAACTGTCGAATCACACTCGACAAAGGAGGGAAAGAAAAAATATTCACTGTCAAACAAAGATTAAAAACAAAACAAAGTAGTTTAGAAATGTTTAAAAAAAAACTCTTACTTTTTTTAAAAGCAAATGTTTTAATTACAAGTTGAGCAATTAGCGTGACGTCAAGTTTTGGGGTTTCGTACATAAAAAGTAACAAGCTGGAAATTGTACGTCAAACGTGACAAATGAGGTGCGTTCGTACTGTAGCTAGTTATATAAATATTTAGATCTTAATGATTTTTAACTCTGTGAAATGAATGATATCGTGTGCAGATTAATTTCTGTAATAGAATAAGTATCTCGGTTGCTTTGAAGATGAAACTTCGGAAGCTCCTCTAACAAGAAAGCACCGATTTAAAAAAAAAAAATCAAATTTCTTAATAAATATTTTTATTAATATCTCCTAAACTTTTGATTCGATTTTAATAAAATTTGAAATGTCTCGACAAAATTCTGCATCGATAATATATCTTAAATTCCAAACCATTCGGTTGGGTAGTTTTTCCGTTGTTATATGCGGACGGACGGACAGACAGACGGACAGACAGACAGACGGACGGACCAAGCGACGACAATAGGTGCTACGTATTTATATAATTACGAACGCACCTAAAAACGGAACCATTATAAGCTCATTCGTGTGTCTGTCTGTCCGTCTGTCACACTCGTTTTCTGGTAAACTATAGAACATATAAAGACAAACTTGGAAAAGTTATAAAGACTTTTTACCCACATATTTTCAGACTATTAGCCATTCACAAATATATTTAGAAAAATTTAGGGGAGGGTAATTAAGTTACCAGAAAAAATTCTTTTTGTATATCTTATGGAATATCATGTGAAAAATATCGTAACACGAAACTTAAAAATATATTTGTTTTAATTTTAAGTATTATATTTTCAGAGATATCGTCGTAAGTGCACTGCAAAAATGTGCCCCCCCCTCCTCTATTTCCAGATCTACTGAAATAAAAATTATGAAAAAAAAATAGTGGTAGTAGGAGTTTATTTAAATATTGCAGGAAAACTATAGCGATTTTCCTAGGTCACATAGTTTTTGAGAAAAACACATTTTACCGTTACACACAAATTTTACTTTTCGGGCGGTCAGCGGGGGAGTTGAGTGTAGCTCAAGGTTCTTATCGACGCAGAATCATTCCAGGATATGTTATAATGATTTTCGAAAAAAAAGTCGGTAATTAGCTCAGATAATAATTAAGTTATTGGAAAAATAAATTTTATTTTTTATATATCGTGTAAAGTTTAATTTTTATATATCGTGTAGTATGTTATAATGATTTTCTAACACAACACATTTGTCGGTAATTATCGGGACGAACAAAAATCTGGCACTTTAAGCTTATTTTATATATCCATTCTCTAAGTTAATTAATCCATTTAGGAATTTATGACATGTTCTCTAATGACATTTTTTCGATGAAAATGAATTGGGAACACCAGTGTAATCAAATAATAATCTTACATATTCATTTATATAATACCTTATTAGAAAAATATATGAGTTATTTGAAAGGGAACAAACAACATTGTTTAATTATCATAAAACTTATGTTGATTAATTATTATTCTTTTAAGACTGTATATTTCTTAATAATCACAAGACAGGCGACTCGTCAAAAATGAAAATTAATTATAAATTCTGTCTGTAAATTTAAAAAAAAATCAGAAAATTTTCCGTATTTAAATTTTTATTTTGTTACTCCAGTTTTTTCATGTATAATTTATTATATACTATTATTTTTCAGGATGACCAAGAAAAGGCCTTGATGACACAGTAAAATGACACAACGTGATGTTTGCTAGATTAAATTTACCGTCATCGTCAGAGAAACTCAAGCAAATAGTAAATAAATAGAAAATATCTTTTAAATGGCTGCACTCTGAACAAATCAACTTATAGAGAGGAGACTTGAGAAAATGGCTAAAATATTCTGCAACACACATGTATTTTTCGATGGCCTTGATTTCATCCGTAATGACCTTTTTTCAGGTCCGTCAGTATGTCGGAGTCTGTCTGAAAGTCTTCGGTCATTTCAATACTCCAAATGAAAGAAATCACATGGGGTTGAGGATGGATCTACAGAGCGTCCATACAGTGTCATATCGAATGAACCGTTCACTGTCTAAAGCGATGATTTTGTCATAAAAGGTGTCGTCTAGCAAGGAAAACACATCGGCAGCACTACTTAGCTGTACACAATCATGGATAAGCCAGTAGACTTTCACCATCCAATGTTGTCATGGTTGGTGTATAAACTCCCCGTCCTATTACCTGCCTGTAACATTCACAAATGACTGTTCCTATAATGAATATGAATCCGGCTATGCATTTTGAGTTGATTGCACATCACACCGTGACTCATTCCCAATGCAAAGGTGCTACATATTGAACGTGTGGATTTTCACAAACCCCAGTGTGTCCAGTTTTGTTATAACTACAGTCGATGCTCATTTTTACGAATATCATTTTTACGAAACTCGCGATTTTACGAACTAGAGAATGACCCCGAACATACTCCCAAATATGTAATATAATTTTCGCTCCCATTTACGAACTGAAAAAAAAGGAAAAATTATTTTTTGCGAACTCAGTTTAGTCCATCGAAAATTAGTATAAGGGTCAAATAAACTTTTATTATTTTGAGCACCACTTGCAAATATTCCGAGAAATTATAAATAGGACGATAAAGATAATGTTGCACAATAGATTGAAAATGGAATGTTCTGGTGACAGTGATTTTAACCTCCTCCTATAATCTTCTATGAGAATGGCGTTTTTAGAGGATGGGTGAAGCCATTGTTGTTAAAATGTAGATGGTTTTAATTTAAAAGCGAGGGCTTGCTTATTCTAATTTATTTCATCTATACAAATCAATCAGTGAAGTCTCGTTAGTTGAGAGAGAGAATGTCACAAATTTTGTTAGGGGAATGTATTTAGCTATGTTGCAAATAAAGAAACGAACATGTTTATTGGTTGAGTAAAAAAGACGATTTTAAAAGAAGGTTACGAAGAAATAGTAAGACAGACACAAATTTCCCAGAATATGAAATTCCAACATTACCTTATTGACAATTTCAAAAGCACCAGAGGAGATCTTTTAACCCTTTCGCGACGGGCGTGCTTTACAGAATTTTTAATCTTTTACCACCGGTTCTTCCGAACAGAAACTTGCGCCTAATTGAATCGCAGAAATGCTATGATTAAATAAGGCAAAGCTTACAATAAAAATTAACTGGTGGGAATAATGAAGGATTATGAGCATCTTATGCGTCACGTATACGTGTCGTTCGTCCCCAACAGGTTAAGCTAAAAACAGAAAATCTAAAAGTGAACCCTCTCAAAAATATTTTTGAGAATCTAAAAATCCAAATTTGGAAATGGCTTTGTTCACTTGGATGAGAAAGGTGGTAAGCTAAAACATTCCAGTTGATGGTAATAAGCGTAAAAAATCCACTTTTCAGACTCCAAATTAAACATCAAAGATCCTCTCTTTTCAAGGCGCCTGATGGTTAATTACAGAAATTTAAATTTGGGAATGGCTTGAGTTTCAAGACACTTTTGTTCTAAAAGTGTAGCAGCAGATCTACCTTCAGCAAATGAATGGAAAAACGAAAATCTAAAATAGTTGTATTCCGAGTATTCTGTAGAATATGCTTTTTGTCGGTTGGAACGAATTTGGCAGGAAAAACATTAGCCTTCAAAGGAGACAAATACGTTGCAGTTACGTAACCTAAACTGAGACTTACAATTTTCAATGCAGCCAACATGACTGGTTACAAAATATGACTATGTTCTTTATTGGAAAATATCTAAAGCCCAAGTATTTTCCAAAATATTCCGAAAATTCCAAACATGTTCCAAAAATTCTCAAAATATTCAGAAGCTTCCTGCTGCATACTATGCTAACAACAAGACTAGATATTAACAACAATTATCAATTAACAACACTTAAACAATTTTCAATTAACAACAAGGCCAGAAGTTTTTCAGCTAAAAGGTGTAATTTTTCCTAATCGTGGGCAATTATGCTGCACATATTCCATCAAAATATATCTCATGCCGTGAGAAAGATGAATTACGCATAAATGAGCGTCACAGTAGAATTCCACAATTGCTGGAAATTCTATTCCAGGACTTTTTAAATGTGGAATCTTATGTCACCTTCACGGAGAAAATATCGGATTATGCAAATCTCAGCAACTTTATTCAAGAGAATGAGATAGAACTTTGAGATCTAAAAGAAGAAGAAGAAAATGAAACAGTCCAGAGACCTACCTTAACACAAGCTGAATGTTTGTCAGGACTATGACTCAGACTTTTTTATGCCCATCATAATTGTTAAATACTTGCAAAATTAGAGAAAATAGAGTCGCGCACCGTTCAACAAGTTGTTTTAAAACAGACAAATATAAATGATTATTTTCATACTTTTAATTTTATGTTTCTTGCTTGCTTGTTTTGTAGCATGCATGCTACAAAACAATTAGCAATTATGACAAAAAAATCCCTAATACAGGTTCATAGAAAAAGATGTCCCTGGTTTAGAATTAAAACAACTTTATTACTTTTATCTTACACTGTTAGATTGGAAAAATCTTTGAGTTTTTTTTTTATTATTATTATTATTATTTCATTTTACATTACTTAGAAAACTTCAATATGGCCTGGAGATTTCATAATCATCACATTTCTGGTTTTATTAAACTGGTTAAACCAACGAACAGTGGTTTTCTTTGTAGGTGAATTTTTTGTATACGTACTGCGAAAATAACGTTTTACGATAATGACAGATTTAAACTTGGCGTACCACAACGCGCACTGAGCTTTCTGTTGCACACTCACCATGATTGCTGTGAACTGACTGATGAGTGAAATGGCATCGCGTCACGGAGTGGCGTCAGCGCATGCCCGCAGTCACGCCAAGGTCAACGCAATCACCAGTATCAAAACTCTTTCACATGTTCTACAATTTCACATTGGTTTCGTACCGATTGATTGTATACTTCTTGTACAATTTATTTTTAAAATCAAGGACAACTTTTTGGATGATCCTGTATATTACAAAAGGAAAGTGTAGTATCCTTAACCTGCCACGGAAACATTATAATGTTATAATGCTAATAATTTTCGACCTTTCTAAAATGCAAACTCTCGATATAACGAGCTATTTTCTTACTCATTTTAAGTTTGTAAAATCGAGAGCCAACGGTATATTACTATAGCCAATTTCCAGTCTCGTCTCTATATGTTCATTTGAGCAGACGATGGTGATCTTTAACACTTTTTCTTAGACACCCTATATGTTCCACTAAAGTGCGATATGTTAAGCAAAAATACATAAAATTATATTTGAGAAAATTAAAGCAAATATCTCAGCAAAAACATGCACATAATTATTTACAGTTAAATTAATTTTGTTTAGTATAATCCATTTATTTGAATTAGTTCTTTTGTGAGTAAGCAACATTCATTTAAAAAAAAATTTCCTGGAAATGTAAAATCTTTTAAATAAACATTGTAATCATCATATGTTTATATATATATATATATATATGCATGCATAAATATTAAAGAAAAAGTACAGTAATTTATTTTCGTAAAGGTAAGTTTCTTGAATTCCTAATTACGATTCATTATGTTTCTCAAAAAACATCACTGCACAACTGTTTTATTTGTAAAACCTTAACTAAGTTATTTCTTTTTTCAAGAAAGAAAATAATCTTGTATTTACGAATGTCATAAAAATGCACTAAAAAGAATATTGCCATTTAGAAGTTTAAAGATAGAATACATTACTTCTCGGAATAGAAGTCGTTATCGTTACTTGGAAAATTTTATATGCATAAGAGTCATTAAAAATGTTGTTTAAAAGGTTACATTCACATAAAAAAGTTCTGGGAGTACGTATTGTTAAAATTTAATTCTGGAAATATGATAGCATATGTTTGCGTTTAAAGAGTTCAAACTGTGTCTTTATTAATATTATGTAAAAATACGGGTAGGGGAAAGATACTATTAATGAATATTATCTGAAAGAGAAACGTTTTAACATGTAATAAATGATGAAGGAGCATTCACATTTATTTTCTTTATGCATTTCTTCAAGTAGTTCAAATTTCATATGCAAATACACATAAACAGGAGATAGAAATGTCCCAAGGTAAGAGAAAAAAATTCATCTCCACGCATATATTATGCAGCTCTTTCCAGCATTGCCAGAATATTATTGCGAAATTCTTCTTTGGTACGGCGAAAGTAGATCTGTATGCAAACAAAATTGATCAGATTAAAAAAAATGGTACATTCAAGAAAAGTACTGTAGCAACACACCCATCTTCATAATTATTTTAATAAAATTTACAAAAATGCCATATTATAAAAATCAGATCACAAAAAATAGATTCAGAGCTCAGTCAGTAAAATTGCAAGCAATGCTGAAAAAAGATTTTAAATATTAGAAGAATGCAAATCTGGACAATTCTTGATAACATGGCTCTTAGAGGTTGTTGAGGCTTAACTTCTAGTTTTTTTTCTTCGAAATAAGTATTTTGTATTAAACATGTGTCATAAATGACGTCAAATTGTTAAGAACATCCCGAAGACTGGCCTTTTACCGGCCAATTCATAATACCCATTATTCACAAATGCTTGTAAAGCTAGATCTATGTTAATCATAGTGAGTGTAAAAAGAAACCATTTTTAGCATTTTGTAGCAAAAATAAAATTTTCTTCATTTTAACAAGGTCAAGGTCGAACCGCACGGAGTGGCATACTTTTCGGCTTAAGCTCAACTACCCCCGCCCATCTTCATTTTAACAACTTGTAATATCACTAAGATTCATTTCAAGCAATACTTTCTCGTGTTTCTCTAATGAAAAAGAAATAAAAAATAAAAATTATTATTAACGCTGACCACTGCCGCAATAGAATTTATTGTGACCTTTATAATTTCTCGGCTTATCCTGGAAAAACTATTGCATATAAAAACATAAACACTGGTAGTTTTATAGAGAAATGTATGATAAATAAGTTAAAACAGACATTTTAAAAATCGATTTTTTTTATTTTAAGCATTATTTTATGTTTAAATCAGCCAAGATACTCGTAGTTCAATTACATAAGTTTTATAGGATCAAAAAATATACATAGAAATTTAACCATCTTTCGTAGGTACATACTTGACTAGATTGTAGAGTTCAATGTTCAATCATTTGATTTTTTTTTCTAATTTTTAAGCTTTTTATTTATTTATTTATTTATTTATTTATTTATTTATTTATTTATTTATCAGAATTAAAATATAATTCAAGACCAAATTTTCCGAAACCAGAAATTTTTATTCAATTAATAAAATAAAATGGAAAAAACACTATAAAAAGCACATTAAAATAACAATATAAAGATATTTCGTAACACAACGTGTTACCTCTTCAGTTCAAACATTTATCGTCGATCGACACAGAAAAACACAGAAAATCAGCTACAAACAATTGTAAAAACTGGTTAAGCCATTCAATAAAACTGTGTATTCACCCGGTATAGCACAGGATTCCTAACAGATAGCTTCAATAAAAAATAAAATTGTATTAAGATTGGTTCAGTATTCATCAGTAACTGCCAGGGCTTTACAAATTTGATAAAATGTGGTAGCCAGAAAAAAATACCAGTCGCCAGTAAAAAATATTTACCCCCCCTCCCCATCCTCTTCCCCGTCATTGATTTTAAAAAACCACATGAGTTTTTTATGAATTAATTGAGAAAAATAATAACACGCATAGTTTGAATAGTACATAATTTAGAAATATAATATAAACTATATTGTATAATGAAACTTATAAAACTTATAATCACTTATAATCACTTATATTATGTTGACAACTTATGTAAACCCGAAAATCAGATTGGAAACTATAAAAAAAAACTCGAGCATTTTTAGCATTGAATTCAATGATAGATGCCACAGAGATTGGATTGACACTATTTCTTACTGCTTTATTGAAATATTCTCTCTCCCCCCACATTCTAATCACGTGACATACACTAGCTTTCTATAGCTGGGAAAAAAATGGTATTTTTTGTGCACAGGTTGGAAAATGTCTTTTAAATTTAGTTCTTCCATTAAAAGTACGAGAGAAGAGGAAGATCACTGCTTGCCTCTCACGAGTAGGGCTGGGGGAGAGAAAAAATGCCATTTATGCTCATTTCATATGTCTTTTTCTTTTACAGAAATCACCCCGAAAGATTAAATAACTTGTCGCCAGATCAAAAAACTTGGTTTCCAGTGGCGACAGCGTTTGTCAAGCCCTGGTAACTGCTAATGTCAAACTATATATATTTTTTAAATCAGATACTAGATTTAAGAAAGGTTTGTCAAAAAAAAAATAATTTTAAATTTCCAGCATTTATATATACAGTGTGTCCCAAAAACTTTACTCGCTTCTATAAAATGCGCTATAATAAATATAGAAGAAATGAAATATTGTTGAAACTTTTGTAAAAAATCATAGTACGCACACTCATTTGAATTTTCAACGAGTCAGTATTTAAATAGCAGAATTTGCAGTCACCGCGTTAAATCACAGAATTTGAAATATTGTTCCGATTTTAAATAAAATATTCTTTAAAAAATTTTAGTAACATTTTACGCACCATGTAAAAAAATCCACAAATCTGCTGGCAAGTGATTTAATATTTTTCTTCTAACATCCTCATTTACATTTAAATTATAGTAAGTGCATAAATACTTAATTGCGTTGTATTATGTTGTTTAAATAATAGCTTTAACTACCACATTTATTTATAAGTATTTACCAAATGGTAATTATTTTTGTATGAGAGAAAAATATCATGCGTTTACAGATGTCATAAAAATGCACTAAAAAGTATATTTAAAATTTAGGACTTTCTAAAGCGAATACATTACGACTCGGAATGTAGAAGTCATAAGCATTACGTTGAAAATTTTATGTATATGAGTCATAAAAGTTTATTTTAAAAGAGTATGAAAATATTTTGAGAGTACGTATTGTTAAACTTCAAATTAAAAAAATATAATAGCAAATGTTTGCGTTGTAAATTGTTGTATATGTATTGTTTAAATAATCTTTTTTACATTATAATATAAAAATATATTTTGGGAAAAATCTAGAAAAAGTGGCATTTTAAATTGAAATACATGAAAATGTGGCATCCATATAGATTTTTTTGATGTTTTTTAAAAATTTCTTTACGTTTACATGTTTTGTTTTAATTATTTCAATTCTATTGCATGTATACTCTATTCCAGCGGTTCCCAACCTGGGGTACGTGGCGGGCCTGCTAGGGGTACGTGAAAATAATATCGGTAATGTCGGAAATCACAAAATTTGTTTAACTGAAAACACATAAAGAAAGTTGATAGTTTTGTATTACAAAGTTAGTCTCAGATGTAACTCCAATATGTCACTTTAACTCCAATATGTTACACTCAAAATGAGCGTAAAAGCCCTCTAGACTTAATAATCCATTGAATATTCTGTATTTAGCTCCGCCCACTGCTAATCATATTGCATGAGTACACTGTTTAAAGTGTTTATTTATTATTCGAATGATTTAGTTTTATATTTTAAATTGATAACTGGTTGAAATCTAGGATTACTGCAATTGCGATTGTAATTCAACCTGGTGATACGGGAACTACGAGTTCTTCGATACAAGATCTTTGAAACACAAGAGAACCTGAGTGCAGCTGTTAATCTTTTCCTAATCTTTGCAAAAATTACCTTTGATCATTATACAGTGTTCGTTTTCTCCGCCTTATTTTTATCCCCGTTTTTAATAATAATGACAAATTGCCTACATTACGCCAGAGCTTCTGGTTTTAATGTTTTATTTTAAAACGTGTTGAAAAGCAGGCCCTTATTTTCGTTTTCGAAAAGACGGAGTTATATCATTAACGTATACTAATCCGAATCCCTCCTTTTAATGAGTATTTAATTTGAAGTGTTTATTTATTATTCGAATGATTTGGTTTTATATTTAAATTTGATAACTGGTTGAAATCTAGGATTGCTGCAATTGCGATTGTAATTCAACCTGGTGATACGGGAACTACGAGCTCTTCGATACAAGATCTTTGAAACACAAGAGAACCTGAGTGCAGCTGTTAATAGGCATGTTCTCATAACTGATAAATACTAAATAATAATACTTTATAACTTATAATACTTTAAATAATACTGAAAACATCAGTGCTTCCTCAATGAATACAAAATATAATAATGAATAATTCTTAAAATATGGATTTTACATTCAAAGGAGATGAAAATTTTAATAATATGTGGGGGGGAGAGGGGTGAGTGTGTGTTTATGATAAATGGGGGTACTCCGAAATGAAAATACTAAGCAAGGGGTACGTGAAAGAAAAAAGGTTGGGAAGCGCTGCTCTATTCGAATATATGGACGCAATGTAAACAACATTCGAAACTATTTTTGGTCCATTGCTACGAGACTTCAAAGTTATGAACTGCGGTAGATAATTTGTTAATTAGCTAAAAACATTTGTTCCTTTTTTTTCATTTATGAATGCACTGGTTTATTCATTGATGATCTAGTTCAATGAATGCAACCATTGTCATGAACTAGTGCATATAATGACATTCTGTATCAGTGTTGCCAGTCCGATTTTTTTATTATTCAGTTTGGTTAATTGCACCACTTTTTTGAAATAGTATAATTCGCCTTGTTTACACTTAACTTAATTTGTCATTAAATAAGGCGAATGTTATTATTTCAAAAATGTAGTGGCAATCAAGCAATTTAAATAACTAAAAGTAGCAGACTGGCAATACAGTGGATGTATTGTGCATCCTTTGAAACTGAAATAGGATTTTGGAATTTATGTGGTCAAGTGAAAATGGCTAATGATTTTAAATAAATAATGCAACTTTAAAATGTTTCAAACCAAGTATGTCTAGATAAATCATGTATTAAACATTTCGGCAGCTTACTTGCAATTTCACTCTGTCTCCAATCAAGCGCGAACAAAGAATGCTATTGTCAATTTTATGGTCGCAGTTTTTTACACGTGAATGCAGAAGTAATACGCCCTAATACTTATATTACACAAACTTTACTATACTTGCAATATGTACATTGCATACAGAGCAAAGAACAATCATTTTTCCACAAATGATCAGTAATAATAGCGACATCTTTGATAGTAAAATCCCCTTACCGCTTAATAACTGAAAACTCGGAACCCAGATTGAGTAAATTTCCATAAAGCCTTCTGTAATGGGTTACTTATAAGGAGTAAAAAGTTTACATTTTTTAAATTTCCACTTTTTATTAAAAATAAAATTAATAAAACACTATTCAACACACTACAAATACGCTACATTGCCATAGACACCGGATACTTTCTACTTTAGATGTTTTCACGAATACATTGAGAAATACTTCACGAATTGCTCTTGCACTTCGAAGTTAGAAATAACATGTTTTAAGATTTTTCAGTAACGACTTAGTCACGAGGGTAATCAGAAGTACTAAAACATATTGAATAAAAGTATATTTGCTTTCATCTTCCTTCATAAAAAACACGAAATGATTGTTATCTGTAATAAACTACTATATAGACTGTTTGCAATATTTGTGTGCATTTTTATAAACATAGCACTTATATTCATGAAGATATAATGTTAATTTTAAGAATTAAAGAGAATCCGCCTGCTTTTTAGGTGCGTTCGTAATTATATAAATACGTAGCACCTATTGTCGTCGCTTGGTCCGTCCGTCTGTCCGTCCGTCCGTCTGCCCGTCCGTCCGTCTGTCTGTCCGTCCGTCCGCATATAACAACGCAAAAACTACCCAACCGAATGGTTTGAAATTTAAGATATATTATCTTTGCAGAATTTTGTCGCGACATTTCAAATTTTATAAAAATCGAATAAAAACTTTAGGAGATATTAATAAAAACATTTATTAAGAAATCTGAATTTTTTTTTTTTAAATCGGTGCTTTCTTGTTATAGGAGCTTTCGAGGTTGAATCGTCAAGCGACCGAGATACTTATTTTATGACAGAAATTAATCTGCAGACGATATAATTCATGTCGCAGAATAAAAAATCATCAAGATCTGAATATTTATATAACTATCTATAGTACGAACGCACCTCGTTTGTCACGCTTGACGTACAATTTCCAACTTGTTTTTATAAAATGAGAGTTAACCAAATTTAACGCCACTGTCCGAAAATTTGATAAAGTGCAAGAAAAATATTATACTGCAATTAGAAATCAATATATTAGACATTTATTAACATGAGAGATTTTTCATGGCATAATTTGTAACTACGCATGCGCGAATGATAGCGCATTTTTTCACCTTTCAGTATTCAACTATAAATTGCAAGTTATATAAAAATGTCTTAAGCTAAGTCTAAAGGTACTCCATTATGAATAATCTTCCATAATTTTAATTCAATTAACAATAAATATACATTAATTCGAATCGCTTATACCTTTTCATAAAATGGATTTTCAGCAACCCTGTCATAGTTAAAAAAAAAAAAAAAAAGAATAGTTAAAATATCCTTATATTGTGTAAAATAGCTCTTTCTTTACTTAAAATTTGTAACATACCAATATAATAAAATCATATAATGAACACTTAATCCAGCATGTGTTTCCATTATGTTTTTATTTTTTTGTTGATCCTGTCTTAAAACCCCTTCGGCCCTGACGTCCTACTAATAGGACATATCTTTTATTGAGTATTATTTTGTCTTAAACATTATTTCTATTAATTCCAGCACCTAATAGTGATAGTATGAATCTCTACATTTCCTATTATGACTTCACTTATGTTTAGCAGTTAGTAATAATAATAATTATTATTATTATTAGCATGCCGTTGGCATTTCTTTTAATTAAAACATACGTTTTACTCTTTAAATTAAAATTTGGGAATCCTTTTCCGAATTGGTAATTTGTGATAAAAGATAAAAGATAAAAAATATTACTAAATTTTTATGCTTGTTTAATTTAGTTGTAATACGACATTTTCCAAACGTCTTCAAAAATTCTTCCTTAGGCTATTGCTATATGAAAAACACGCAAAATAACTGCATTTGTGAGGTTTTGGTAAAGAACGCATTCGTTAACTTTCATTAAATCCTAACTTCTATGATTCCGATAGCTATTTTTAATTTTGTTAGCATTACAGTATTTTTTTTCCAAAATTGAAAAAAAAAAAATCAGGGCCGAAGGGGTTAGGCATGTGACATAGCGATAAATTTATCAGAACCAGAAGGTATGTTACCTTCGTAAATTCTTGCATTTTATGTATGTTTCGCATTTACTTCTAATGTGCGAGATGTGCTCGTTTTATAGGATTATTTTTCGCTGCCACGCAAAAGTAAATTTTAACATTGTGAGGAGTGTATGTGATATTTTTCTTGTCGTTGGAAATTGAACTTTACACATCTATGCCATCACGTTTATCCGTATAAACGGATTTCTTTTTCACTCTACTGACACTTAACCCAGAATGTTTTGTTTTAAGTTTTCATTTTCTTCCTAAGCATATGACCAAAGTATTATTTGTATCCGGATCTTTGCTTGATAAATTCTTGTATTTTACGTCTGGTTCTCCTTTTTTGGCCTAATGTATAAGAAATATTATGTTTTTTTTTTTTTTTTTTTTTTTTTTTTTTTTAGCAACATGCATAAGAAATAAAATAAATTCTAATATTAAAGCGCGTAGATAGTGGGTATTAGTGATTGAGATAATATACAAATTAATCTTTATCATCATGCTTCGAAGAATATAAAACTTTATTTTATCCATTTATGATACAATTGTCTTTAATTTACTCAATTACATCCAGTAAGCAAAATTTAAAATTTCACTACAAATTACCTTTCTTGCAAAAATAACGTATTTATAAGACGTGTGACCAATTTGTTTCATTTGTTTTAAGTCTGATGTTCTATTTTTAATTCTGATGTTCGATGTATGTGGCTTAAAAAATAAAAAAAAACGAAGAACTCAACATACTCTTTTGACTGTGTCGGAAAAAATTCTTTATTGAACTAACTCATATTTAATTCAGCATGCTTCTGTACTACGTTTTCATTTCCTTCATAAGATTGTCTTAAGTATGTGACATTAGGGTTATTTGTATCAGGATGTTTGCTCCATAAATTCTTTCCTTTTACGTCTGATTCTTATTTCTCGCTAATGCGTTAGAAATATTATAGGTTTCTCTTTAGAATCATGCAGAAGGAATCAGATAAATTCTAATATTATAGCACGTGTACGGATAGATATTCTTATATAAATCAGTCTTGTCCGTCAAGTATGGGGGAACTTACGAACCTTATTTTTATTCTGTTAACTTATAATCCAGCATATACGTTTTTATATCCTAAATGATTCTTCCCTAAGCATGTGTCAGAAACATTATTTGTATCAGGATGTTTGCTTCATAAATTCTTGTCTTTCACCCCTGATTCTTATTTTTGGTTAATGCAAGAGAAAGATTTTGTATTTTTCTTAGCAGCATGTTGAAGAAATAAAATAAATTCTACAATTATAACGCGTATATGGTTATATATTCATATACAAATCTGTCTTTACCATCATGTTTCAAAGAATATAAGAAATTTATTTTTATTCTACTAACATATAAGCCATCATGTTCCATTTTTATGTTTTCATTTCTTTCATAAGCTTGTACTAAGCATCCTAAGCTTGACGTAAAGATGCCTGTCCTAGACTTGACGTAAGGATTATTCCTATCAGAATGGTTGCTCCATATATTCTTATCTTTTACGTCTGATTTTTATTTTGAACTAATGCATGTAAAATATTACGGGTTTCTTTTAGAAACGCGCAAAAGAAATCAGATACATTTTAATATTATAGCTCATATATAGTAATCTTTTTTCTAGACTAATCGGTCTTTATCATCGCGTTTTAAAAACATACGAACCTTATTTTTGTTCTAATATCATATAATCCAACATGTTTTTATACCACGTTTTCATGTTTTTCCTGATCCTATCAAAAAGACAAGTGACATAAAGATTATTTGTATCAGGATATATAAATTCTTCTCTTTTATGTCTGATTCTAATTTCGCTGTAATACATTTGTTTTACAACACTATACCATTTTCTGGGTTTTATTTTAGCAATATGCCGAACATAAACTTTAATAATATAATGCGTATGCAGTGACATTTTCATAGACAAATAGATCTATATCATCAGTTTCAAGGTGTAAACCGACCTTATTTTTTTTTCTACTAACATATAATTCTGCATATATTTGTGCTACTTTTACACTTACTTCTTGATCTTGTACTAAGCATATTACATAATGATTATGTGTATCGGAATTTTTGCTTCATAAATCCTTGTCTTCCGCTATTCCGCTGGATTCTCATTTCCGCTAATACATCAGTTATTTGTAGTGACATGCAGAGAAAATCAGATAAATTCTATTATTATACGCGTATACGGAGCTATTTTCATAGATATATTGTTCTTTATTTTTACGTTTCAAGGAACGTATACGAACCTTATTTTTTATTCTATTATTCTTAAATCAAGCATATTTTTGTAGTATGATTACATTTTCTTCCTAATCTTATTCTGAGCACGTGACATAAGGATTATATGTATCTAGATTTTTTTTTTATGCAGGTGTTTTTTTTTTTTTTTTTTTTTTTTTTTAATTTTTAACAACGCGCAGAAAAAAATCAAATAAATTCTAATATTACAATGCAGTTAATTATACTTCCATAGAAAAATTGGTCTTTGCTATCGTGTTTCTATAAATATCCAAAACTCACTTTGATTTATTTTGTTTATTTATTTATTTATTTATTTTCTTTGGAAGAATTCTAACTATTTTAATCATTTTGTCAATAGTATATCTACTTATCTATAGACATAAAATGCAAAGCTGCTCATCAGTGTACAGTCCGAAATACTGAGCTAATTCAAACCTAATTGGAACAGTGCCTTGATCTTTCCAGTACCTTTGATGAGTTTATTAATCAAGTATGTAGCTCTTATAGTTCGTTTGCAGTGTCACACTAAAGCAAAACATGCAAAATTTGTCAACACGATAACATTCGAAATACTAACACAATTCGAACCTAATTTGGACATTCTATAGATCTTGTCAGTATCTTGAGCTCGTTAAGAAATTATCTAGGTGTGTAATATCAATAAGATTCATTTCAAGCAATACTTTCTTGTGTTTCTCTATTGAAAGAGAAATAAAAAATGAAAATTATAATTAACGCTGGACACTGCACTGTTAAAAAATTTCGTTTATTGACAGGTTGTCTTCCGTGAATCTTGATCAGAAAGTTTCCGTTTTGTTAGAAAAATGGAATCTCTCCCGTATATCTGTTTTTACCCAGCTAGAAAAAGTTTGCAAAAAAAGTGCACAAAATCTGAGCGTATTTGGCACCTCTACTTATGCATAAAAACTTCAAACTGAATTGTGCACAAAAAGTGCATAAACTGTATCCCTAAATTGTACACTTTTTAGACTTTTAAGATTACAGAGTTTCAAATACGGAATTATTAATGTAAAAATCTATCATCCAATGGGATTGCAGTTTTTTTGATCGCCACACATGCGCTTAAACTCCTTTGCGTCTGTATCGCTCCATTTATGGACTACAAAGACGGAACATTCCTCAAAAAAACAGAAACATTAAGGCAACTCTGCTGCCAGTCTTTTTTCCGTAAATTGACGGAATTTTTTTTTACAGTATACTGTTAAAAATAATCTGAAATTCATGGGTTATTTTTTTTCCTTAATTTCACAGAAAAAATTCCTTTTCATGACAAAAGGGCATTTTCAGTTAAAAGCAGAAATTTTCCTCATATAAGAAAGCAGCCAACGGAGATAATCCGTTATCTGCTGCATGTTTATTTTCAATGTTTCAAAAACTGACATGTTGCTGCACAGAAAAACTAAAAATTCCATAAATTAAAATTTCAAGTTTATTTAAAACAACAACAAGAAAATAGTGCTTTCGATTTTAAAAAAGCAAAAATTAATTCTTTCCATTCTTTTAATATTATTTTCAGTTCATTTTTTAAAGTTATAAAAAAGTATTCGCACTTAAAATATATTCTAAACAAACAGATTAATGTATATATAAAATAGCTAAATTAAGAGGAAAAAAATTGATTCTATTTAAAAAAGCAACAAACAAAAATAATGCTTTCGAATTAAACTCATTCCTTTAAAATTATTCGCAATTTATTTTTTAAAGTTATAAAAAACACTCACACTGAAAATATATTCTAACGAACACATTTAAAAAATACATAATAGTTGATTAAAAATCGATTTTCGCAAAAAAACAAAAAAAAAATATCGAATTTAATTCAAAATATAATATTTATATTTTACATCTAACAATCAAATTAAGAATATATATAATTCATGTTTTTATCCTCTATTAATACTATAGTTTTCAACCATCATCTCATTACGAAATATCCCCGCAATTAACTTCAAAATTACCAGTTTTCTAAACCCAAGCTGCGATTTGAAGAAATCCCCTATCATCGTTTCCTACTCTTACTCTAGCAAGGACACACTGGTCTTGCAGTAAAGCACTTGGCTCAAACCACTAACGTTCCCAGTTCGAGCCTTAGGACGGGCAGAAAATGTTCTTGCATTATATCAAATATTAAATACTCCCGCAATAAGCAACAGATGGCAGCACAAATAGAGATGACATTTTTTAAAACCGAGTTAATTTATAACGGAAACTTACCGATTCTTCAAACGGAATTTTTTCTCTTCCTTTATCTTTCAAAACGGAAAATGTACTAACGGAACGGAAAAAATCCGGTAACTTTACTGCCAGTAGTTTTACCCTGAATTGGCGGATTTATTTTTAACAGTGTGCCGCAATTGAATTTATTGTGACCTTTATACTTTCTCGGCTTATCCTGGAAAACCTATTGCATATAAAAACATAAACACTGGCAGTTTTATAGAGAAATGCATGATAAATAAGTTAAAGTAGACAAATTTTAAATGGAATATTTTTTTTAAGCATTATTTGATGTTTAAATCCGCCTTAATACTCGTAGTTCAATTACATAAATTTTATTGGATCAAAAAATATACATAGAAAGTTAACCATCTTTCGTAGGTACATACTTGACTAGATTGTAGAGTTCGATGTTCAATCTTTATATATATATATTTTTTTCTAATTTTTAAGCTTTTTTTTTCTTTTCTATTTTTTTTTTAATTTATTAGAATTAAAATATAATTAAAGACCAAATTTTCCGAAACCAGAATTTTTTATTCAATTAATAAAATAAAATGTCAAAACACTATAAAAAGCACATTAAAATAACAATATAAAGATATTTCGTAACACAACGTGTTACCTCTTCAGTTCAATCATTTATCGTTGATCGACACAGAAAAACACAGAAAATCAGCCACAAACAATTACAAAACCAGTTAAGCCATTCAATATAACTGTGTATTCACCCGGTATAGCACAGGATTCCAAACAGATAGCTTCAATTAAAAATAAAATTGTATTAAGATTGGTTCAGTATTCATCAGTAACTGCCAGAGCTTTACAAATTTGATAAAATGTGGTAGCCAGAAAAAAATACCAGTCGCCAGTAAAAAATATTTACCCCCCCCTCCCCATCCTCTTCCCCGTCATTGATTTTAAAAAACCACATGAGTTTTTTATGAATTAATTGAGAAAAATAATAACACGCATAGTTTGAATAGTACATAATTTAGAAATATAATATAAACTATATTGTATAATGAAACTTATAAAACTTATAATCACTTATAATCACTTATATTATGTTGACAACTTATGTAAACCCGAAAATCAGATTGGAAACTATAAAAAAAAAACTCGAGCATTTTTAGCATTGAATTCAATGATAGATGCCACAGAGATTGGATTGACACTATTTCTTACTGCTTTATTGAAATATTCTCTCTCCCCCCACATTCTAATCACGTGACATACACTAGCTTTCTATAGCTGGGAAAAAAATGGTATTTTTTGTGCACAAGTTGGAAAATGTCTTTTAAATTTAGTTCTTCCATTAAAAGTACGAGAGAAGAGGAAGATCACTGCTTGCCTCTCACGAGTAGGGCTGGGGGAGAGAAAAAATGCCATTTATGTTCATTTCATATGTCTTTTTCTTTTACAGAAATCACCCCGAAAGATTAAATAACTTGTCGCCAGATCAAAAAACTTGGTTTCCAGTGGCGACAGCGTTTGTCAAGCCCTGGTAACTGCTAATGTCAAACTATATATATTTTTTAAATCATATACTAGATTTAAGAAAGGTTTGTCAAAAAAAAATAATTTTAAATTTCCAGCATTTATATATACAGTGTGTCCCAAAAACTTTACTCGCTTCTATAAAATGCGCTATAATAAATATAGAAGAAATGAAATATTGTTGAAACTTTTGTAAAAAATCATAGTACGCACACTCATTTGAATTTTCAACGAGTCAGTATTTAAATAGCAGAATTTGCAGTCACCGCGTTAAATCACAGAATTTGAAATATTGTTCCGATTTTAAATAAAATATTCGTTAAAAAATTTTAGTAACATTTTACGCACCATGTAAAAAAATCCACAAATTTGCTGGCAAGTGATTTAATATTTTTCTTCTAACATCCTCATTTACATTTAAATTATAGTATGTGCATAAATACTTAATTGCGTTGTATTATGTTGTTTAAATAATAGCTTTAACTACCACATTTATTTATAAGTATTTACCAAATGGTAATTATTTTTGTATGAGAGAAAAATATCATGCGTTTACAGATGTCATAAAAATGCACTAAAAAGTATATTTAAAATTTAGGACTTTCTAAAGCGAATACATTACGACACGGAATGTAGAAGTCATAAGCATTACATTGAAAATTTTATGTATATGAGTCATAAAAGTTTATTTTAAAAGAGTATGAAAATATTTTGAGAGTACGTATTGTTAAACTTCAAATTAAAAAAATATAATAGCAAATGTTTGCGTTGTAAATTGTTGTATATGTATTGTTTAAATAATCTTTTTTACATTATAATATAAAAATATATTTTGGGAAAAATCTAGAAAAAGTGGCATTTTAAATTGAAATACATGAAAATGTGGCATCCATATAGATTTTTTTAATGTTTTTTAAAAATTTCTTTACGTTTACATGTTTTGTTTTAATTATTTCAATTCAATTGCATGTATACTCTATTCCAGCGGTTCCCAACCTGGGGTACGTGGCGGGCCTGCTAGGGGTACGTGAAAATAATATCGGTAATGTCGGAAATCACAAAATTTGTTTAACTGAAAACACATAAAGAAAGTTGATAGTTTTGGATTACAAAGTTAGTCTCAGATGTAACTCCAATATGTCACTTTAACTCCAATATGTTACACTCAAAATGAGCGTAAAAGCCCTCTAGACTTAATAATCCATTGAATATTCTGTATTTAGCTCCGCCCACTGCTAATCATATTGCATGAGTACACTGTTTAAAGTGTTTATTTATTATTCGAATGATTTAGTTTTATATTTTAAATTGATAACTGGTTGAAATCTAGGATTACTGCAATTGCGATTGTAATTCAACCTGGTGATACGGGAACTACGAGTTCTTCGATACAAGATCTTTGAAACACAAGAGAACCTGAGTGCAGCTGTTAATCTTTTCCTAATCTTTGCAAAAATTACCTTTGATCATTATACAGTGTTCGTTTTCTCCGCCTTATTTTTATCCCCGTTTTTAATAATAATGACAAATTGCCTACATTACGCCAGAGCTTCTGGTTTTAATGTTTTATTTTAAAACGTGTTGAAAAGTAGGCCCTTATTTTCGTTTTCGAAAAGACGGAGTTATATCATTAACGTATACTAATCCGAATCCCTCCTTTTAATGAGTATTTAATTTGAAGTGTTTATTTATTATTCGAATGATTTGGTTTTATATTTAAATTTGATAACTGGTTGAAATCTAGGATTGCTGCAATTGCGATTGTAATTCAACCTGGTGATACGGGAACTACGAGCTCTTCGATACAAGATCTTTGAAACACAAGAGAACCTGAGTGCAGCTGTTAATAGGCATGTTCTCATAACTGATAAATACTAAATAATAATACTTTATAACTTATAATACTTTAAATAATACTGAAAACATCAGTGCTTCCTCAATGAATAGAAAATATAATAATGAATAATTCTTAAAATATGGATTTTACATTCAAAGGAGATGAAAATTTTAATAATATGTGGGGGGGGGGGAGAGGAGTGAGTGTGTGTTTATGATAAATGTGGGTACTCCGAAATGAAAATACTAAGCAAGGGGTACGTGAAAGAAAAAAGGTTGGGAAGCGCTGCTCTATTCGAATATATGGACGCAATGTAAACAACATTCGAAACTATTTTTGGTCCATTGCTACGAGACTTCAAAGTTATGAACTGCGGTAAATAATTTGTTAATTAGCTAAAAACATTTGTTCCTTTTTTTTTTCATTTATGAATGCACTGGTTTATTCATTGATGATCTAGTTCAATGAATGCAACCATTGTCATGAACTAGTGCATATAATGGCATTCTGTATCAGTGTTGCCAGTCCGATTTTTTTATTATTCAGTTTGGTTAATTGCACCACTTTTTTGAAATAGTATAATTCGCCTTGTTTTCACTTAACTTAATTTGTCATTAAATAAGGCGAATGTTATTATTTCAAAAATGTAGTGGCAATCAAGCAATTTAAATAACTAAAAGTAGCAGACTAGCAACACAGTGGATGTATTGTGCATCCTTTTAAACTGAAATAGGATTTTGGAATTTATGTGGTCAAGTGAAAATGACTAATGATTTTAAATAAATAATGCAACTTTAAAATGTTTCAAACCAAGTATGTCTAGATAAATCATGTATTAAACATTTCGGCAGCTTACTTGCAATTTCACTCTGTCTCCAATCAAGCGCGAACAAAGAATGCTATTGTCAATTTTATGATGGTCGCAGTTTTTTACACGTGAATGCAGAAGTAATACGCCCTAATACTTATATTACACAAACTTTACTATACTTGCAATATGTACATTGCATACAGAGCAAAGAACAATCATTTTTCCACAAATGATCAGTAATAATAGCGACATCTTTGATAGTAAAATCCCCTTACCGCTTAATAACTGAAAACTCGGAACCCAGATTGAGTAAATTTCCATAAAGCCTTCTGTAATGGGTTACTTATAAGGAGTAAAAAGTTTACATTTTTT
Organism: Maratus michaelseni; assembly: GCA_963931845.1. Lineage (NCBI taxonomy): Eukaryota > Metazoa > Arthropoda > Arachnida > Araneae > Salticidae > Maratus > Maratus michaelseni. Next base: position 182,444,714 of record OZ007595.1, read on the forward strand.
AAATTTCCACTTTTTATTAAAAATAAAATTAATAAAACACTATTCAACACACTACAAATACGCTACATTGCCATAGACACCGGATACTTTCTACTTTAGATGTTTTCACGAATACATTGAGAAATACTTCACGAATTGCTCTTGCACTTCGAGGTTATAAATAACATGTTTTAAGATTTTTCTGTAACAATTTAGTCACGAGGGTAATCAGAAGTACAACAACATATTGAATAAAAGTATATTTGCTTTCTTCTTCCTCCATAAAAAACACGAAATGATTGTTAACTCTAATAAACTACTATATAGGCTATTTACAATATTTGTGTGCATTTGTGTAAACATAGCACTTATATTTCTGAAGATATTTTAAGAATTAAAGAGAATCCGCCTGCTTTTTTCTATAACATGAGAGTAAACCAAATTTAACGCCACTGTCCAAAAATTTGATAAAGTGCAAGTAAAATATTATACTGCAATTAGAAATCAATATGTTGAACATTTACTAAGATATGAGCATTTGCATGACATAATTTGTAACAACGTATACGCGAATGATAGCACATTTTTTCTTTCACAGTTCAGTATTCAACTATTAATTACAATTTATATAAAAATGCCTTAAGCTAAGCCATGAGATACTGCATTATGAGGAATCTTCCATTATCTTAATTCAATTAAGGGGTCTCAGGACTCTGGAACCTTCAAAAAATTCGATTTTTTTTTTTTTTTTTTTTTTTTTTTTTTGTATATTAAACTCCTATTTTTCTGAACATTTTAGTGTAACTGTTTTCTTGAAATTCCCATTAGAACAGATGTTATGGCTTTTAGAATTATACCCACTCAAATCTGAAGCGGCGTTTCCGAAAACTTTGAAGTAATTTTTCTCAAAATGATGTTTTTGTGCATAACGCGCATGATATCTCAAAAACTTATCAATATTTTTTCATGCAATTTATGTGTCCTGTTAGTCTACATAAATTGAACCTAAAATTTCATTTTTATTATTAAAAAAAATATTTTTGTTAAGTGGTTATAATGTTGAAAATTAAAAAAAATTGTATTAGCTCAATACAACTTTGCATTAAAATTATAAAAGTGCTTTAAATACAAATTTATTTAGTTTCAGTGTAATTATTACAATATGTAGTATAATTAAGCCCCAAAACTTTTATTCTAGATGCAAAAATTATTTTGTAATAATGCGCGCAATCTGTCATGTCAATTTTCTACTCGACAAATGTCTGACAGTTTGAGGCCCCCTATAAGTATTAATTCTGCATCTTGTAACTTTTTAAATAAGTGAAACGAAAAGACACGCTTATATCTTTTCATCCCAATAAAAATTGTGTTTTTAAATCATATACATTTGAAGATATTAAATGTTAAAAATGGTCTTTTTTTTTCTCTTTTTTTACAATTTTAAGAGTTCTGAGACCCCTTAAAACAATAAATATACAATAATTCGAATTGCTTATAATTTTTCATAAAATGGATTTTCAGCAAACGAAAATAACAGCAACTCTGTCGTAGATTTAAAACAAATAAAAAAGTAAAGAAAGAAAGAAAAATAGGACACCTAAAATATCCTTATATTATGTAAAATGGCTCTTTCTTTCCTTAAAATTTCTAACATGCCAATATAATAAAAACATATAATAAACACTTAATCTAGCATGTGTTTCCACTATGTTTTTATTTTTATTTTTTTTTTGTTATCCTATCTTAAGCATGTGACATAGCGATAAATTTATCAGAAACAGAAGGTATGTTACGTTTATAAATTCTTGTATTTTATGTATATTTCACATGTACTTCTAATATGCGAGTTGTATTATGGTATTAATTTTCGCTGCACGCAAAATTAAATTCTAACATTGTAAGGAATGTATGTGATATTTTTATTGTCGTTGGAAATTGAACCTTATTTTTACATCTATGCCATCACGTTTATCCGAATAAACGGATTTCCTTTTTACTCTACTGACACTTAACCCAGCATGTTTTGCATTAAGTTTTCATTTTTCTTCCTAAACATGTGGCCAAAGGATTATTTGTATCCGGATCTTTTATTCATAAATTCTTGTCTTTTACGTTTGGTTTTCTTTTTTGGCTAATTCATAAGAAATATTATTGGTTTCTTTTCAGCAACATGCATAACTAATAAAATAAATTATAATATTAAAGTGCGTAGACGGTGGTATAGTCATAGACAAATCAATCTTTATTATCGCGTTTCGGAGAATATAAGAACTTTGTTTTTATCTATTCATAATACAATTGTCTTTAATTTATTCAATTACATCCAGTAAGCAAAATTTAAAATTTTACTGCAAATTACCTTTCTTGCCAAATAGCATGCTCAGAAGACGTGTGACCAATTTGTTTCATTTGTTTTAAATCTGGTGTATGGGACTTAAAAAAAAAAAATAAAAGAAATCAACATACTCTTTTGACTGTACCAGAAAAAAATATTTATTGAACTAACTCATATTTAATACAGCATGCTTCTGTACTACGTTTTCATTTCCTTTCTAAGCTTGTCTTAAGCTTGTGACATAAGGGTTATTTGTATCAGGATGTTTGCTTCATAAATTCTTTCCTTTTACGTCTGATTCTTATTTCTCGCTAATGCGTTAGAAATATTATAGGTTTCTCTTTAGAAACATGCAGAAGGAATCAGATAAATTCTAATATTATAGCACGTGTACGGATAGATATTCTTATATAAATCAGTCTTGACCGTCAAGTATGGGGGAACTTACGAACCTTATTTTTATTCTGTTAACTTATAATCCAGCATATACGTTTTTATATCCTAAATGATTCTTCCCTAAGCATGTGTCAGAAAGATTATTTGTATCAGGATGTTTGATTCATAAATTCTTGTCTTTAACCCCTGATTCTTATTTTTGGTTAATGCAAGAGAAATATTTTGTGTTTTTTTTTAGCAGCATGCTGAAGAAATAAAATAAATTATAAAATTATAACGCGTATATGGTTATATGTTCATATTCAAATCAGTCTTTACCATCACGTTTCGAATAATATAAGAACTCTATTTTTATTCTACTAACATATAAGCCAGCATGTTTCACTTTTATGTTTTCATTTTTTTCATAAGCTTGTACTAAGCATCCTAAGCTTGACGTAAAGATGCCTGTCCTAGACTTGACATAAGGATTATTCCTATCAGAATGGTTGCTCCATATTTTCTTATCTTTTACGTCTGATTCTTGTTTTGAGCTAATGCATGTACAATATTACGGGTTTCTTTTAGAAACGCGCAGAAGAAATCAGATACATTTTAATATTATAACTCATATATAGTAATCTTTTTTCTAGACTAATCGGTCTTTATCATCGCGTTTTAAAAACATACGAACTTTATTTTTATTCTAATATCATATAATCCAACATGTTTTTATACCACGTTTTCATTTTTTTCCTGATCCTATCAAAAGACAAGTGACATAAAGATTATTTGTATCAGGACATAAAAATTCAGGATATATAAATTCTTGTCTTTTATGTCTGATTCTTACTTCGCACTCATATGTTGGTTTTACAACACTATACCGTTTTCTGCACTCTCAAAAATGAATACTCAAATTTCAAGAAATTTTCTTCGTTTTTGACGAAACGGTTTCTTGGGAAATGCTCCGAATAAACGTTTCGTCAAATCGAGTAAATTTGCATCCTCAAAATTACGAAGAAATCAGTTTCCTCAAATTGTTTCTTTGACGAAAGTTCCAAAAAGGTTGGTGCTGCTATCTATCGGAGTTTTTAGAAGCATCCTTAATTGACTAAGGCAAAATAAGATCACTTGGGATTCGAACACGCGATGTTTAGCTTGGCAGCTAAGTGCTTTAACCACCTAGCCAGTGGGACTTCAGAATTACTTGATTTTAAATGCATTTATCGGATGTTGATGTGTGTTTATATTTTTAGAAAGCAGATTGTATTTTTATCGCTGCTGTTATTCTTTCTACATGTTTTAATTAATAAGGCTAGATTATTATTATGGTTTTTCTATGGTTAATAAATAATTAGAAAATGGCTTGATTAATATAATTTATTAGAGAAATTTCCTTTGTTCAATGGATGATTAAAATATGGTCTAATTAATTTGTTGATCAGAAATAATAAATTTTGAAGTGCATATTTTGGAGGCGAGTTCATCAGTTTTAGCGGATAAGATTACTGTTTATAGAGGGGGGTCAGTTATACATATTTTAAATTTGATTGTTATATGAATATATTTCTTAAATAAAAAAGATCTCCTATAAAATTGTGATTTTTTTTTTTTTTTTTTTTTTTTTTTTTTTTTTTAACCATTGGGAAAATGTTGATCTTTCGGTCGAAAATGGACCAAATGATGTTCGCATTTTACAATTTTAACTGTTTTTAACGAAATTCTGTAACTTTAGAAGAATTTTTTAAGCGTTTTTAACGAAATTCTGTAACTTCAGAAAAATTTATCTTTGAATAGGCAATAGAAATGCATGAAATCGTTACAAAAAGATAGACGCAAATTATCAGATATAAAAAATAAAGTAGAAATTTGGTACATTCCTGTTATAGCGGCCCCCAAGGATGAAATATTTTTGTTTCTGTTTTCATTAATTGTAAATTTAATACTTTCGTGTTTTTTTTTTTTTTTTTTTTTTTTTTTTTTTTTTTTTTTTTGAACGATTTTGTAACAAAAATAATCTGGCCGGGAATGGGGAAACATTTTTGTCAAATATTTGAGATTTTCCATTTCATTAAAAATCACTTAATTTTGAGACGAAATAATTGTCAAAAATGACGAAATATAGCTCAAGAATTGCGGAATCGTCAAAAGTAAGAGTTTTATTTTTGACTGCGAGGAAACAGTTTCGTCAAGATATTTGAGGATTCGTGTTTCGTCAAAACCCACGTGACTCAGTGACGAAATGATTGTCAAAAACAACGAAATGAGGCCTATGGATTGCGGAATCGTCAAAATTGAGTGTTTTATTTCTGAGAGTGTGGGTTTTATTTTAGCAATATGCCGAACATAAACTCTAATAATGTAATGCGTATGCAGTGCACATAATTATACTTCCATAGAAAAATTGGTCTTTGCTAGCGTGTTTCTATAAATATCCAAAACTCTCTTTGATTTTCTTTGTTTATTTATTTATTTATTTTTTTTGAAGAATTCTACCTATTTTAATCATTTTGTCCATAGTATATCTACTTATCTATAGACGTAAAATGCAAATCTGCTCCTCAGTGTACAGTCCGAAATACTGAGCTAATTCAAACCTAATTGGAACAGTGCCTTGATCTTTCCAGTATCTTTGATGAGTTTATTAATCAAGTATGTAGCTCTTATAGTTCGTTTGCAGTGTCACACTAACGCAAAACATGCAAAATTTGTCAACACGATAACATTCGAAATACTAACACAATTCGAACCTATATCAGATATTGTATAAATCTTGTCAGTATCTTGAACTCGTTCAGCAAATATCTAGGTTATATAGTTTGTTTACAGAGTAACACAAAAGCAAAACACGGAACATTTGCCATCATGACAACTTCCAAAATACTAAACCAACTCGAACCTGATTGAGACAGTGTATCGATCATGCCGGTATCTTGAATGAGTTCATTAATCCAGAGTGTAGCTGTTATAGTTCGTTTACAAAGAAACACAAATTTTTAGAGTCCATTAATTGAATAATTTGGGTTCGAACCTCGTTTGATCGTTGAAAATGTATCATAGTCTATGGGCGATTTTTAAACTATGATTTCAACAAACTTTAACATGTACAATATAATTGCCTCAAGTTTATTTAATTACATGTAGTAATCCAAATTTAAATTTTCCCTGCAAATTATCTTTCTCGCCAAAATTAAAAGGAATGTAAGCAATTTGTTAAATTTGTTTTAAATCTGATGTATGTACCTTAAAAAAAAAAAAAAAAAAAAAATCAACCTATTCTTCCAAATGAGCCGGAAAAACCTGTTTTATTGTACTAGCTATAATATTTAATCTAACATGTCTTTGTACTATGTTTTCCTTTCCTTCCTGATACTATCCTAGGTATGTTAGATAAACATTCTTTATATCATGATGTTTACTAGGTAAATTCTTGTATTTCAGGTCTGATTGTTATTTACTGCTAAGGGATGAAAAAATGTTATGGGATTTTTTTTTTAACAACACACAAAAGGAAACAAACAAATTATAATATTATAAGCAAGTGTGCTGATTTTGGCTATGAAACTTCTTTTTATTATCATATTTCTAAGAATATATGTCTCTCATTTTTATTATAGTTCATAAATTCTATTAGGAACATTTAAATTGTCGTATTTAATAATTTTTAATCTATATTTTTTTCTTACATATAATTGAATATTTATATTGTGTTAAAATATCCCTATTATTCTACTTCAGGAATTCATATTTTAAACTTTATTTTTTCTATTAAACTTACACTTTATTTAAACTTAATTGCTGTATTGTGTTAAAACATGCTTATATTATGTAAGTGGATCTTTAATTCTAAGAGAATGTGTAATAAGACAATGTAGTCTAAAAAAATCACTATAATTTAATCCATGATAATTTTGTGCTATTTTCACCGCCTTTCTCATCCTACACACAAAAGGAAACCAAAGGAAATCATGTGATATAAAGAATATTTGTATCATAATGTTTAGTTCGTAAGTTGTTGTTTTTTAAATCTGGTTCTCATTTACTGGAAGCATGAGATATATTTTGGGTTTAGCTTACGCAGCACGCAATTCTAATAATGTATAGGAATTGTACGTGATGTTTTCATTGACAATTTCATCTTTATTATCACGTGATTATAAATATTCAAATTTTATTTTAATTCTACTAACATTTTGTCCAGCAGGATGTTTTATTGCGTTTTCTATTTCTTCTTCATACTGTTCCAAGCATATGGCATAAAGATTACGTATACAGGATGTTCCTTTCATAAATTCTTGTCTTTTACGGTTTATTCTTATTTTCTGATAATACATGACATGTATTATAGATTTATCTTTAGAAACACGCAGAATAGATCGTATGTATTTAAGGAACAATAATCCATATACTATTTTTCTAGACAAGTTGGTCTTTATCATCACGTTTCTAGATATATGCAAACTTTATTTGTATAAAAACTTTACTAACTTTAGAATGTTTTTGTATTACGTTTTCGTCACATTCCTGATCTAGTCCTAAGCATGTGAAATAAGGATTAAATATATCAGGATGTTTCCTTCATAAATTCATCTATTTTAAGTCTGATTCTCATTTAAAGCTAATGTGTAAAATATATTAAGTCTTTAATAACCAATTAAAACAACGTTTTTTGCTCAAAGCAAAAATCCATCATTTCATCTAGCGTTAGCGTAGCATTTTAGCGTAGTAGGTAGTATTTAGCGTACCTTCATCCATCACTGATGAAGGTAGGCTAAATGCTACCAAAACTAGTCTACGATAAGATAAAATGTTCTAGTGCTAAAAACGTTGTTTTAATTGTATTGCGCCAAGTATTATCTTAATTGTTTAATTGTTATTATGCCTTTATTTTTTGCAGCATGCAAGATCAAACTAAATTAAAATAATCTAAGGAATATATGATCTACAAAAACAACTTTTCAAAAGTAAAAAAAGCCAAGCGTAAAAAAAAAAAAAGTTGTGGCTAAAAAATGGTGTGATATTAAATTTCCAAGCTATTATATTGCTTATTTAACTTTTTCCATTAAATAAGTTATCATATATATAAATCGAATGCCTACGTATATGTTAATAGAAATCGTTTTCTCCTGTACTAAATACATCCTAACGACTTTCTGAAAATTCAATTTTTTTCAAATTATGCATGATGGGCTTGGCGGCCATCTTTGCTTATTATTCACAAAATTCTAACCAACCAAATCCGTAGTTAAAATCCGAAGTTCAAAATTGTTATTTAAGTAAATATTTAAGAGTTTCATTTATAGACTTGTATGCTCTGAAAATTGTGTCTTAAGAAAATGATGACTTATATTAAAGATTCATCTTATGATTTATTTTTTAGAGTAATTATTAATTTCAAACTAGTAAAAATCAATTTATCAAAATATCAGTCTTATCTAATTTATCTGTCCGTAGTTAGAATCTGAAGTTCGAAATTTTTATAAACATATTATATTGCAAACATATTACGCTTTTACTTTAGAAATTTGGGTGCTTAGAAATATGGAAAGATGGCCGCCAAGCCCATCATGCATAATTTGAAAAAAATTGAATTTTCAGAAACTCGTTAGGATGTATTTAGTACAGGAGAAAACGATTTCTATTAACATATACGTAGGCACTCGACTTATATATATGATAACTTATTTAATGGAAAAAGTTAAATAAGCAATATAATAGTTTGGAAATTTGATATCACACCATTTTTTAGCCACAACTTTTTTTTTTTTTACGCTTGGCTTTTTTTACTTTTGAAAAGTTGTTTTTGTAGATATCATTTCTTTTTTTTAAATATATTGAACATAAATTAAATAATCTAAACATGAGAAATAATTTAAAATTACATTTTACTTTCAGTCATTGTTTAAAGGGTTAACTAAAAATACCACTAGATTTTTCAATTAAACTACTTACACTCTTAAAAACAACATACTAAATGTGGCTTATTATAATACTTGTTATCCTCCGTTAAAAAATATCACTGACTAACCCATTAAATGAATAAAAATGAAATACGTACATAGCGTGTCAGAGCTGCATTTGAAATCAAACGTGATATCACGCTCTTTTATTATTAGCACTAGCTGGCTTCGCCCGCTAGCGGGCCCCTAATTTACACCGGGGCCTCAAATCTTGTAAAACCTCGAATAAGATAAACCACGAACCGTTGACCTGGTTCCCCACTGCCTTCGGCACCGGATAATCCCTTAATTTGCACATCGAATTGTATAAACCTCTAAACAAACGAACTTCCGACACGGGTCCCCGCTGCCTTCGGCACCGTATAGCTGTCGTGGTGCGCACGCTCAAGTTCTATTTTCCACCACCAGGTAGCGCAATCTGTTCTATATGAACCTCGGGCACTGAAATCGTTAAGGCTATAGATGTCGAGTCGAATGAGCTATACCCCGTCGTGATCTAGCCCATAGAACCAGAGATAGGAAAGTGCCCCCTAGTGGTGAAAAAAAGAACTAAAATCGAAAGCTCTATAGATGTCGAGTCGAATGAGCCATAACCTGTCGTGATCCGACCCATAGAAATAGAGATAGGAAAGCGCCCACAGGTGGTGAAATCTAATCGCGTTTGGGGGGCAAATTGGGGGGATGAACACCGGAGATGCATAATAAGATTAGGCGGTCACAGACTTTTCCAACGATGTATCACATGAGGGATATGTGCAAAATTCAGAAAATACCCCCCCTCCCCCTGCATAATTTGATTAAGCGTTCACAGACCTTTCCAACGATATATCACATGAGAGTTGCCGGCAAAATTTAGAAAAGTGCCCCCTTTGGGGGGGGGGGGTGTGAAAGTGGGAGGATGGACCCCGAAGATGCATAATATGAATAAGCAGTCACAGGCCTTTCGAACAATATATCACATGAGTAGTGTCGGGGGGCGCAAAATGTGGGGTTTTCACCTGTGGTGCATAACATGAATAAGTGGTCACAGCCCTTTGTAACGATATCTGACATGACGGATATCGTTAAAATTTAGAAAAGTGTCCCCCTCCCTTGTGTAATCAAAACGCGCTCCGCCCCTCCCTATAATTTTTGACGCAGCTTTATTTTTAAAATTTATGTTATGTGTTATAAAATATCGTAAAGTTTCAAGCAGATAGCCTTATTATACTTCCAAATTTTGTTCACGCCCCTCCCCGAACTGTGATGCGCCATTCTTTTTTATAAATTTTTTAACATGTGTTATAAACTATCTTAAAGTTTAAAACAGATCGCATTGGAATTTAATACATTTGCTGAAATTTCTATTATATGTAGAATAATATAGAAATAAACCCTCCTTTAGATTGTAATTAAGATATATGAACAATTTTTGTAATTTCTGAAAGCTGATTTTTATTTATTTATTTATTTATTTATCTATTTATTTATTTTTTGTTTATTTATTTATTTATTTATTTATTTTGCATTGCCCTGTGCATGTTTGGAATTTCTTAGCAATTTCTTAGATTTACATTATTTTATTCAATTAAACATTGTACTGTTAAAATAAATTTAAATGGAAACTTCACTTCTAAAACAAAAATAATTTAACAACTGGATTTCATTAATTTATAGAAAAATGACGTAAAAGGTATTCCTGCGAACGAAATGCCTGTCCGTTACCGTGTTTTCTTTCTTTCTTTCTTTTTTCTTTTTTTAAAATAAATGAATCACTTTTAATTAATTAAAAATTTTTTGTTTACGTTTGGAAAGAAATTTTAAATACCGATAACTCTTAATGTATACATTTTAGAAGGTACACATTCCCTCAAAAACTAATTTATTTTTAAAGATCTTTCTAAAAACGTAAATTATATATTTAAAATATTTTTTAAAGCATAAACACTACGTCTGATTACTTTATTTTACAATATTAAAAGGATACGCATTTTATCAGACAATTAAATGCACTACACAAACACGAGTGAAAAATTGACCTGGGCCAGGACTCGAACCTGGGACCTTACGCATAGCGTGCCGACGCTCTGCGACCGAGCTACCCAGACCGATACGCTTGACGGGAATTTCTCATACTTATTCTTGTTGGAAACAGTCATTTGCCACAGTTTACAGATATATTTAATTGTTTGATAACATGTTTGTTCTTATAATTATGAAGTTTTATTTTAAAAAAATATCTTCAGAAGAAAATGGCTGACTTGCAGATGAAATTTGATGTTGTTATAACTTGTAACTGATTTGTGATATTATAATACAGATGGTACATAGTCGTTGGCATGTTTTATCTCTGTTTTGGCATAATTTTTTAATCGCCATGTTAATTAACAGTTTTTTGCTAATTAAGGATAGAAAATAATATTTTTTTACACTGGATTTTATAAAAGCACATAGATTACGTAATTACTTGTCCAAAAATGTAATCCTTTTTTTATTCTGCCGAATATTAAGGTCTGTAGGTTGTTTGAAAAATAGTTTGACGAAGAAAAAAGTGATCATTTTAAGTAACTCGACGGTTTTTTAAAAATCTATATATCTGTTTATAAATCACTTATGAAAATGAGTTTGGTCTTAAATTGAAGAAATTCTTCATTAGATTCTTCTAGTTTTCGTTTTTTTTTCTACGACGCTTGGTTTATTTGATATCTGATATTTTAATCTGGCATGTTTTGTCGATTTAACATTGCGAAGTTGATTTCTGTTAGTAAGCAGTAGCGGTCTAGTTCAGTTCTTGGCGTTGTTTGTGTGGCGTTTTTTTTTAAAGCTTGGCTTGGCAGAGCGACCGCCCTGCTTGATTATATATATAGAATAATATAGAAATAAACCCTTCTTTAGCTTGTAATTAAGATATACGAACAATTTTTAGAATTTCTGAAAGCTGATTTTTATTTATTTATTTACCTATTTATTTATTTTTTGTTTATTTATTTATTTATTTATTTATTTATTTATTTTATTTATTTTTTTTTTTTTGCGTTGCCCTGTGCATGTTTAGAATTTCTTATTAGATTTACAATATTTTATTCAATTAAACATTGTACTGTTACAATAAATTTAAATGGAAACTTCACTTCTAAAACAAAAATAATTTAACAATTGGATTTCGTTAATTTATAGGAAAATGACGTGAAAGGTATTCCTGCGAAACGTTTGGAAAGAAATTTTAAATACCGATAAGTCTTAATGTATACATTTTAGAAGGTACATCTTCCCTCAAAAACTAATTTATTTTTAAAGATCTTTCTAAAAACGCAAATTATATATTTAAATTATTTTTTAAAGCATAAACACTACGTCTGATTACTTTATTTTACAATATTATAAGAACACGCATTTTATCAGACAATTAAATATACTAAACAAACATGAGTGAAAAGTTGACCTGGGGCAGGACTCGAACCTGGGATCTTGTGCATGCCGTGCTGACGCGCTGCGACTGAACCACCCAGACCGATATCCTTGAGCAGCAATTTCTCATACTTATTCATGTTGGAAACTGTCATCTGCCACAGTTTGCAGTCATATTTAATTGTCTGATAAAATATGTGTTCTTATAATTATGAAGTTTTATTTAAAAAAAATATCTTCAGAAGAAAATGGCTGACTTGCAGATGAAATTTGATGTGGTTATATTATAACCTGTAACTGATTTGTGCTATTTTAATACAGATGGTACATGGTCGTTGGCGGGTTTTATCTCTGTTTTGGCATAATTTTTAATCGCCATGTTAATTAACAGTTTTTTGCTAATTAAGGATAGAAAATATATATATTTTTTTTTAACTGAATTTTATAAAAGCACATAGATTACGGAATTACTTGTCCAAAAATGCAATCCTTTTTTTATTCTGCCCAATATTAAGGCCTATAGCTTGTTTGAAAAAAAAAGTTTGACGAAGTAAATAGTGATCATTTTAAGTAACTCGACGTTTTTTTAAAAAGGCTATATCTCTGTTTATAAATCTCTTATGAAGATGAGTTTGGTCTTAAATTGAAGAAATTCCTCCTTAGATTCTTCTAGTTTTCGTTTTTATTTTCTACGACGCTTGGTTTGTTTGATATCTGATATTTTAATCTGGCATGTTTTGTCGATTTAACATTGCGAAGTTGCTTTCTGTATATAAGCATTAGCGGTCTTTATTCCAGTTCTTGGCGTTGTTTGTGTGGCGTTTTTTTTTAAGCTTGGCTTGGCAGAGCGACCGCCCTGCTTGATATATTTTTATTAAAATTAACATTTGAAACGTTTTTCATCATTATCATCACTTTATTAGGAATATACGAATTTCTATTTTATTTCTACTAACATTAGTCCAGCAAAGATTTTACGACGTTTTCATTTCTTTCCTACTCCTGTTTTAAGCACGTGATATAAAGATTATGTATTAGGATGTTTGTTTTATAAATTCTGGTCCTTTACGACTTGTTGCTATTTTTTCACTAATCCATGAGAAACATTATAGGTTTATTTGTAGCAACTTGGAGAGGAAATCAAATTCGTTTAAAATGTATAAAGCTTATACAGTGATACTTTCATTGACATATAAGCCTTTATCATCGCGTTTCAAAGAATATACGAACCTTATTTTTATTAAACAAAATAACATATTCCAGCATGGTTTGTGGATAAGATAAACTGTTCTGGTGCTAAAAACGTTGTTTTAATTGTATTGCGCCAAGTATTATCTTAATTGTTATTATATCTTTTTTTTTTTTTTGCAGCATACAAGATCAAACAAATAAATTAAAATAGTCTAAGGAATGTATGATAGATTTTTATTAAAATTAACAATTGAAACTGTTCTCATCATTATCATCACTTGATTAGGAATATACGAATTTATGTTTTATTTCTGCTAACATTAATCCAGCAAAATTTTTTGCAACGTTTTCATTTATTTCCTAGTCTTGTTTTAAGCACGTGATATAAAGATTACGTATTAGGATGTTTGTTTTATAAATTCTGGTCCTTTACGACTTGTTGTTATTTTTTCACTAATCCATGAGAAGCATTATAGGTTTATTTGTAGCAACTTGGAGAGGAAATCAAATTCGTTTAAAATGTATGAAGCGTATACAGTGATATTTTCATTGACATATAAACCTTCATCATCGCGTTTCAAAGAATATACGAACCTTATTTTTATTAAACAAAATAACAAATTCCAGCATGATTTGTGGAGTATTCTCTTTTCTATAAGGGTCATATGTTAAACATGTGCCGTTAAGATTATTTGTTTCACGACCGCTATAGCGTACATCATATTTTTTAGCTCACAGGCTATCAAAGTGTGAGAGCTAATGTGCCCGCCCGTTCTGTATGTACGTATGTATGTACATAACGCGATAACTCTTGATAGAAATTTCCGTTTTGCTTCAAATTTTGTTTTTAGGTTTATTGTGATAAGGCGCTTCCCTGATTAGTTTTGGGGGTTCATTGGTTAAGTATAAATGGGGGAAACGGGGGCTAACTCCCTCAAATTAGATAAATGGGGTTTTCATGCAGAATTATCAGATTTTCTTCAAATTTGGTATATAGGTTCATTGTGATAAGGCACTTCCCTGATTAGTTTAGCGGGTACGCTGGTTAAGTATAAAGGGGGAAATGTAGGTACCCACCCCCCTTAATTTAGATAAATGGATTTTTCATGCAGAATTTTCCGATTTCCTTTAAATTTTGTATATAGGTTCATTGTGGTAAGGAACTTCCCTGATTAGTTTGTGGGGTTCACTGGTTAAATATAAAGTGGGGAAACGGTGAGGTAACACCCCCTTAATTTAGATAAATGGGTTTTTCATGCAGACTTTTCCGATTTCCTTTAAATTTTTTATATAGGTTCATTGTGGTAAGGAGCTTTTCTGGTTAGTTTTAAGGGTCCATTGGTTAAGTATAAAGAAGGGTAACGGGGGGCTAACCCCCCTTAAATTTGATAAATGGGCTTTTCATGCAAAATTATCCTATTTTCTTTAAATTTTGTATATATGTTCATTCTGGCAAAGCACTTCCCTGATTAGTTTTGGGGGTGCATTGGTTAAGTATAAAGAGGGATACGTGGGTCTAATCCCCCCTTAATTTAGATAAATGGATTTTTCATGCAGAATTATTCGATTTGATTCAAATTTTGTATATATGTTCATTGTAATAAGGCGCTTCCCTGAATAGTTTTGGGGGTCCATTGGTTAATTATAAGGAGGGATGATCCCCTTTAATATATTGTCGATTTCTTTATTTTTCGAGGGGTTTATTTCAAATTCTTTGAAATAAGAGTATAATATACAATTAGTGTGAATAGCCTGTGAGCTCAATGCCCTCAGTTTAACTGGGCAGTTTTCTTTTTATTTAGATTTAATATTTATTTACAGATAATGCATGAAAAATATTTTATCAATGCGTTTTATCAACAAGTAGACGAAAACGAATATATTCTGATATTATAAATGGTTATATACCAATAGGGGTATTTACATAGCTAATTCAATCTTTTATTCACTTTACCTGGAATTCACGAAACTTATTTATATTGTAATTAACATTTAATCCAGCGTTATTTTGTACTATTTTTTATTCTTTTTTTTAATTTCTAAGCCTAAGCGTGTAACATTAAGATTATTTTTATCGTACGTGAGGGAAAAATTCTTTCCTTCTTTCTTTCTTTTCTAAATATCTATAGTAAAAGACATCAATATCTCTATATTTGTATGTCTTTACCTCTGAATAGCGGACAAATTACAAGGTTCTTTGTTGCCCATAATTACGGGTTTTACTGCATATAGAAAATACATTAGTTAATATGTCCTTACATTGTCTAAATTTGCATCCGAAAATACATATTTCGTGTTGAAATTTACATATTTGGTTGAAAAACTTATACATACACAATCCAAACTACTCGGAAACGTTTCTGGAAATTACAAAAAACAACAAAGAATACATTTGTTGCAGAAATGATTCTTTAAATCGCGGGAATCTACTGTTTTTTTACATTTCTACAAAGATAAGGAAACTTTTTAAGGAAACAAAACTCGGAACAGGTTGTATTAAATTTGAAAACTTTTTTTTTTGTCTGGCCAAGAAAATTTCTCTTTTTAACAGTGCAAAAAGCAACCCATAAAGAAGTACCAGCCAGTAGAAAACTAAATTCCTTATTTTTACACAATAATAACAATCCTAGAACATATGGTAATAGAGGTTTATTTTATATTATAGCAACTTAGTTAATTCGAGTTAATTTGAAAACGTCGTCTCAACACGATTTGTCCTGATAAAGCGGCTGCGGCAATTATATTATCAAAAATAAAGTTAATGATATTTTTCAAATTTGTTTCCCTCTTTTTCTCCCTTTTATCCCAATTAAACAATTATCTCATATAAACGGTGTTCCAATTAAAAGGATTCTAATATATCTTAGAACACTTTTCATACATTTATGCACAAAGAAACCAACAGAAAGCATTTACGAATATTATATTGTTTCTTTTCCACTTCACATAATAAACAAGTTAAGTACATTGTGGAAAATGTAACTTATGTTACATATGTTATATTTATGCCTGCCATTTATACTAAACAAAATCTAAATACAAACAAGAAATCTCAGTGGAAAAGACGCATTCATTTGAGCAAAATATATACATTTATAAATAATGTCTCAGAGTAAACATATTATACACAAAATAAAGTAATGTTCCCCAAAGAACACTAAAACCATCCTTTTCACGAAAATGTATAGAATGTAATTCTTCTTTTATTTCCTTGTTCTTTAGAGACAAAGTATATTTATTTCATTACGCTGTGTCGATGTTGTTTGTTACCGCGGATTATCTGCGCGCGAGTTATACAGGCCTGGCGGGGAGGGGCTACCGTGGGTGGAGGGCTTTCTAAAAGAACATAACCCATATTTTTGCAGCGTTATGCAGGTTCAAAGAAAACCACGGAAAACTCCGACGGTTAGGCTGACGCGCAAGACAGGTGTTCAAACGCAGCATCTCTCGTCTACCTGCTTTGCGGACAAAATCGTTCAGCAGATGGTGGGTTAGTTTATTACGGACTTTTTAGTCGAGAACATAAATATGTTGTCCATTTAATATTCGAAATGTAACCTCAAAAGTACTAGAGTACGCCGAAGTCATAATGATTGGGGCAACCGCTTCCGCTTTTACCGATCATACATTCACTTCAAAATATTGCATAATTTCAATTTTTAACTTTTTGAATAGAAAAAGTACATTCGAATAAACTTTGTATGAAACCTGTATCTTGGTTTACTGGTTTCTTTAATGACTTTTTCAGTAATTTTTAAGAATGATAATTTTTAAAGTTATCTCAACAATGAGCATTTGTTGGTATAATAACTAAGTAGAAAGTGGCAAAATTAACACAATTGTCAATTGATTATCAATGCTTGGTGAGAGTAAATTAAAAAGGAAAAAAACATTTTGATTACGTTCAACTAATCATCTGCAATTGAGACCGCTTCAAATTGCCATCATCGGAGCAATATCCTTTAGAGTAAAAATCCACGTCATTAAAGATTAAAAAAAAACACTCTAGCGCCAAATCACGTTTGTGCTTAAATACGCCATTTTACTATGACCTGTTTATGGAGGATTAACCGCTTAGACTAGTCCCTTGACGATATTCGCTAGCTTTTGTTAAATCAATGGAACTTTAGAAAACCTCGTTTGTATTTCAATATATTTAATTGATTATATTTTGCTTGGATATCTTGAGATCGATGTCTAACGTGATATCTTGAAACTTTTTTGATTTTGTCTGCATTCTCTCAGGATACTTTCAATTTTTGAACTAACAAACCAATTTTTTTTCGTTTTTTATAAAAATATTTGTTTTATATAAATATACTATAGTAGTTTCTGGAGACAGAACAGTTTTTCTAACTTATTGTTCATCAAATTTCATATTCTTTAGTAAATGAACTTAAAGTCTTTACTTTTAAAAATCTATCAGAAATAGTCTCATATATTCTTAAAATTCTCCAGATATAGTGTTGAGCCTTACTCAATCTCAGTATTAGGAGCTCTTTCTTTTTTTAAAGTTACTTAATTACACATTTTTGTTTTCTTAAATACACATTTTCTGTGTAAGAAATGAAACACAAACAGTCAAAACTACAATTCCAAATATTGTACAAAAAACACTGTTTTGGATAATTAATTACACAATCTTTCAAATAAAATCCTGTGTTATTTGCCATGAACTGACTTCTTAAACGTACTGAGAAACCTTAAGCTAATAGTTGTATGAAAGAAATGATACGGAATGGGTCGATTTTTCAGATTTCTAAAATTATTCATTTTTGGAAGTTAAAAGATTTTTACATCAAGCAAAAAAAAAAAAAAAAAAAAAAAAAAAAAAAAACCTCTTACATTACTAAAAAATTTTATTTTGTGAAGTAAATCTTCCAGATCAAATGTAAAGATTACTTTTATCAATACATAAAAGTATTTCTTTTCCAAAAACTTCAGGAAAGAAGAAAAAAAGATAAGTGTAAAATCGAACAAACCTAACCTCTTTTCATTTTATTCAAAAGAATAATCAATCTTCCATTTGAATAAGTTCCTTTCCTATAAGATGAAAAGTTCAAGAACGGAATTTTTTCTGTTACGATATTTACATTTTTTACTTTGTAAATTTATAATTGCATATTGGCTTGTTAATATGAAATGGGCAGTTGAAAAATGGAAATTTTAGTATTAGGAGTTTGAAACAGAAAAAAAATGCAACCACTAAATAAAGAAATAGATGTACGCTGTCTTTTATAAAAATTAATCTCTACGTTTTAAATCGTACAAACGGAAATTTAAGAAAATATTTTCCTATGACTTCGGGGACTATTTTTATTGAATCAGAAGTACAATTATAAAACTAAACAACACATAAAACAGTAATGCAAACTACACAATTGTAAACAAATATCATAATTATATTTTATATTTTTACGAGGGAAAGTCATTAAGTAAGTCACAAAAGATAATTAAATAATAACTTACAATGATATTCGCTTCAAAATTATTTTTATTTCTCAACATATTCTCCACCAATATTTATGCACTTATATTACCGTTTTATCAGTGCCCGAACACCAGCTGCATAAGGTTCTTTGAGTTGCTGTCTCACCCACATTAGGACTTCAAGTTGAACCTTTTCATCATCTGTGAACATCATCTTGCAACTTCTTCAACATCCGCCATGACCATACAGCTTCGACTTAGCCCCAAGCGATTTTCATCAGTTTAGTCCACTAAAAAACTATCTTGGAAGCAAGACAATGTTCACAGATGATAAAAAGGTTCAACTTGAAGTCCTAATGTGGCTGAGACAGCAACCCGAAGAATGTTATGCAGCTTGTGTTGGGCACTGATAAAACGGTGATATAAGTGCATAAATAGTGGTGGAGAATATGTTGAGAAATAAAAATAGTTTTGAAGTGAATATCATTGTAAGTTATTACTTAATTATCTTTTGTGACTTACTTAATGACTTTCCCTCGTATGTTCTTTAATAGTTCAAAATATACAAAAAATTGTAAAAACTATAGTTTTACTGTGGTCGAGTCTGTATGAAGAAAGTCTATTTATTAAGCTAAGAGATATATTAAAAAAATGTGAAATAGACTGATGTTTTACATTTCCAAAATTATTCAGCAAAGTTTAAGGGCTTTTACAGCTAGCAAAAGAAGCTCTTAAATTTATAAAAAGTATTACTTTGTGAAATAAATCTCCCAGAACAAGTGTAAAGAATACTTTTATCAATACAGAAAAGTATTTCTTTTGCAAAATAATCCATGAAAGAAGAAAAAAGTTAAGTGTAACATCGACCAAATCTAACCACTTTTCATTTTATTCAAGAGAATAATCAATGTTCCATTTGAATAAGTTTCTTTCCTATAAGTTAAAAAGTTCAAGAAATGATTTATTTTGATGTTCAGACATTTAAATCTTTCCTTTTGTAACTGTATAGATGCATATTGGCATACTAATATGAAATGAGTCGTTTAAAAAATAAAAGTTAGTTTTAGTTTTAGAAATGTAGAAATATTTTAGTTTTAGAACTAAAAAATTTGGAAAAAAAAAATTAATCAATAAATAAGGAAATCTGTACGGTCTACTGTAGTAAGATAAGCGTTTATATAATGCTAACTATCTGCATAAATTCAGGCCCTTCCCAATGAGTACCAGTATTTTGGAATTACTACAGTGACCTCTCACTTATACGCGATACACGGAAATTATTTTTCAACATCAGTTTTTTTCTTTTTTTTTAAATGTAATTTCCGCTTTATTAAATCGCAGAATTTATAAATCGAATTTTATTGTTTTAAAATCGTGGTATGAAAAAGTAATTACTGAACATCGCGTATAAGCGAGAGGTCACTGTATTTGAAAATAGTGGTGAGCGTATTCTCTGGTTCTCTAAAATGCTTAGTCGGGCACTGCATAAGTTAATAGTGTTTTGTCCCCAAAACTAAACTTATGTATGTAGAAAATAATCTATCCTGTAAGTTCTTTAAGTTTCTTGTTTGAACAATGGAGAAATAAATGTTATGAAGAAAAATCCAGGGCATGCAGATCTAGTTTAGTAGTGGTCAAGTGCATAAGATTTAAGCCGAGTAGTTAGAAAATTCCAATGGTGTTTTCAGAAACGCCTGACGGGCTTTGGAGTTTTGCCTAAATCAAACTATGGTTTTGTGACAGTGCATTTTCTTATAAAAATTATGTTCTTTCTAGAACACAATTAATTCATATTCAGTAAAATGAAAGAGTAGTTCTCATGCTAATCTCAATTCTTGTTTGAAGAACATATGTCGGAGAAATAAATGTTATGAAGAAAAATTCAGCGCATGCGAATCTAGTGTAGTAGTGGTCAAGTGAATAAGATTTAAGCCGAGTAGTTAGAGACTTCCAATGGTGTTTTAAGAAACGCCTGACGTGCTTTGGAGTTTTGCCTAAAACAAACTGTGGTTCTGTGAAATTGCATTTTCTTATACAAATTACGTTCTTTAAAGAACACAATTAATTCATATTCTGTAAAGTGAAAGAGTAGTCCTCATGCTAATGTCAATTCTTGTTTGAAGAACATATGTCGGAGAAATAAATGTTATGAAGAAAAATTCAGCGCATGCAAATCTAGTTTAGTAGTGGTCAAGTGAAAAAGATTTAAGCCGAGTAGTTAGAGAATTCCAATGGGGTTTTCATCAACCCCTGACGTGCTTTGGAGTTTTGCCTAAATTAAACTGTGGTTTTGTGAAAGTGAATTTTCTTATACAAATTACGTTCTTTCTAGAACACAATGAATTCATATTCTGTAAAGTGAAAGAGTAGTCCTCATGCTAATGGCAATTCTTGTTTGAAGAACATATGTCGGAGAAATAAATGTTATGAAGAAAAATTCAGCCCATGCAAATCTAGTTTAGTAGTTGTCAAGTGAATAAGATTTAAGCCGAGTAGTTAGAGAATTCCAATGGTGTTTTCAACAACCCCTGACGTGCTTCAGAGTTTTGCCTAAATCAAACTGTGGTTCTGTGAAAGTGAATTTTCTTATACAAATTACGTTTTTTCTAGAACACAATTAATTCATATTCAGTAAAATGAAAGAGTAGTCCTCATGATAATGGCAATTCTTGTTTGAAGAACATATGTCGGAAAAATAAATGTTATGAAGAAAAATTCAGCCCATGCAAATCTAGTTTAGTAGTTGTCAAGTGAATAAGATTTAAGGCGAGTAGTTTGAGAATTCCAATGTTGTTTTCATCAACGCCTGACGTGCTTTGGAGTTTTGCCTAAATCAAACTGTGGTTCTGTGAAATTGCATTTTCTTATACAAATTACGTTCTTTAAAGAACACAATTAATTCATATTCTGTAAAGTGAAAGAGTAGTCCACATGCTAATTTCAATTCTTGTTTGAATAACATATGTCGTAGAAATAAATGTTATGAAGAAAAATTCAGCGTATGCAAATCTAGTTTAGTAGTGGTCAAGTGAAAAAGATTTAAGCCGAGTAGTTAGAGAATTCCAATGGTGTTTTCAGAAACGCCTGACGGGCCTTGGAGTTTTGCCTAAATTAAACTGTGGTTTTGTGAAAATGAATTTTCTTATACAAATTACGTTCTTTATAGAACACAATGAATTCATATTCTGTAAAGTGAAAGAGTAGTCCTCATACTAATGGCAATTCTTGTTTGAAGAACATATGTCGGAGAAATAAATGTTATGAAGAAAAATTCAGCCCATGCAAATCTAGTTTAGTAGTTGTCAAGTGCATAAGATTTAAGCCGAGTAGTTAGAAAATTCCAATGGTGTTTTCAGAAACGCCTGACGGGCTTTGGAGTTTTGCCTAAATCAAACTATGGTTTTGTGACAGTGCATTTTCTTATAAAAATTATGTTCTTTCTAGAACACAATTAATTCATATTCAGTAAAATGAAAGAGTAGTTCTCATGCTAATGTCAATTCTTGTTTGAAGAACATATGTCGGAGAAATAAATGTTATGAAGAAAAATTCAGCGCATGCAAATCTAGTTTAGTAGTTGTCAAGTGAATAAGATTTAAGCCGAGTAGATTGAGAATTCCAATGTTGTTTTCATCAACGCCTGACGTGCTTTGGAGTTTTGCCTAAATCAAACTGTGGTTTTGTGAAAGTGAATTTTCTTATACAAATTACGTTCTTTCTAGAACACAATTAATTCATATTCTGTAAAGTGAAAGAGTAGTCCTCATGCTAATGGCAATTCTTGTTTGAAGAACATATGTCGAAGAAATAATTGTTATGAAGAAATATTCAGCCCATGCAAATCTAGTTTAGTAGTTGTCAAGTGAATAAGATTTAAGCCGAGTAATTAGAGAATTCCAATGGTGTTTTCAGAAACGCCTGACGGGCTTTGGAGTTTTGCCTAAATTAAACTGTGGTTTTGTGAAAGTGAATTTTCTTATACAAATTACGTTCTTTCTAGAACACAATGAATTCATATTCTTTAAAGTGAAAGAGTAGTCCTCATGCTAATGGCAATTCTTGTTTGAAGAACATATGTCGGAGAAATAAATGTTATGAAGAAAAATTCAGCCCATGCAAATCTAGTTTAGTAGTTGTCAAGTGAATAAGATTTAAGCCGAGTAGTTAGAGAATTCCAATGGTGTTTTTAACAACGGCTGACGTGCTTTAGAGTTTTGCCTAAATCAAACTGTGGTTTTGTGAAAGTGAATTTTCTTATAAAAATTATTTTCTTTCTAGAACACAATTAATTCATATTCTATAAAGTGAAAGAGTAGTCCTCAGGCTAATGTCAATTCTTGTTTGAAGAACATATGTCGGAGAAATGAATGTTATGAAGAAAAATTCAGCGCATTTCAAATCTAGTTTAGTAGTTGTCATGTGAATAAGATTTAAGCCGAATTAGTTAGAGAATTCCAATGGTGTTTTCAGCAACGCCTGACGTGCTTTGGAGTTTTGCCTAAATCAAACTGTGGTGTTGTGAAAGTGAATTTTCTTATAAAACTTCTTTTCTTTCTAGAACGCAGTTACCGTATATACTCGTGTATAAGTCGAAGAATTTTAGACAAAATTTGGGAGTTGAAAATGGGAGGTTGACTTATATACGAGTTAGTAAAAAATAAATAAATAAATAAATAAATGCTTACTCAATTGCCAATATTCAGAATCTTTATAGCCAGAAAATAATACCTATCTAGGAACCATGAATCTAAAAATTTTTATTGTTTTCATTTACAGATTAAAATTTGTCAATTAAACTTATCAAAATGTAATTTATAGTTCAGAATCTGAATATTCATACAGCTCAGTAATTGGGAATCCGATATTTCATTGTGCACATCATTTTAATATTTTAATCCCCTTTTCAAAAGAATTCAACTTTAGAATGCTTCTAGATTTGTCTCATAAAGTCCTACAGTGCAAAGAAGTACTATATTTTAGCAGCTTAAGAATTTGTTTACACTTGTAAATAAGGGTTGAATAAATTTTTCAAAGATTTTTTTTCTTTTTAAGTATTATTAAATCTATGTGAATAGGTTTCAAAATAGTTTAAGCTTCTGCAGTTTTACATAATTATAAACTACAGTTTTACAACGTTGAATTTAAAGAAAAATCTGATTAGAAACGAAAAAAAAAATGAAAATTTATTATTATTTTTTTTTAATCCTCGATTACAAATCATTTTTCAACATACTACCAGAAATGTTTTTCGACTTATACACGAAAATTAATTTTTTTTTCAAAATTTTCTGTAAGAATTGGAGAGGTTGACTTATACACTAGTATATACGGTAATTCATATTCAGTAAAGTGAAAGCGTAGTACTTATGCTAAT
The DNA here is from genome assembly GCA_963931845.1 of Maratus michaelseni. Taxonomy (NCBI): domain Eukaryota; kingdom Metazoa; phylum Arthropoda; class Arachnida; order Araneae; family Salticidae; genus Maratus; species Maratus michaelseni. The sequence goes on from OZ007595.1 coordinate 182,468,748, forward strand.
GTCAATCTGGCTGAAGCACTAATTTGAATTAAAAAACATAATTGAATCAAGTGACTTGTGTTAAAGTGAGTTTAAGAAGCTAATGCTCCTTTTATTCAAATGTATAATAAATGTTCAATTTGAATAAAATCATTTCTTATGAGTTTAAAAGTTCAAGAAATGATACCTTTTGCTGCTGAAACATTTAAGTATTTCATTTTGTTTGAGTAAAATACTATACTGGCTGGTTGTTATGAAATGGGCAATTCAACAGGAAAATTTTAGTTTCGAAATTCATTGGACTCCCGATTATTCGACGCTCGATTATATGACATACTCGGATAAGAACACTCCTCACATATTTCATCAAAAATATGTTTGTAGCTTTATTCTAAATTTACGAACGAAAATTGATGACTATTTGTTTAGCTCATACTTAATTATACATAGCTTTTAAATATGTAACAATGTTAATAAATTATTAAAGTCTCCTACATTTTTCTAATACATATTACATTTTTTAAATATTACAGAATTTTGACACAATAATTATTTAAAACAGATCGAAAAACTCTTAAAGTTCAGAGGATTTCTCATGAACAAACCCCCTTACATAAGTGTTGCCAGATGTTTAGTCGTTTTAGCCTTTTAAACGCTTTTTTAGCCAGTTTTTAAACAATGTTTTGGAAAAGTGCTAAAAAGCACTCCAAATTACTCTGTAAAAATAACTGTTGATTTTAAAGTAAAAAACTGTTTGTTTCACAAAGAAAATTTGAAAACCGTTTATTTTACTGAAAAATCTGTTAAAATAACACAAAGTTCGTAATAAATACAGATTTTATTTCAAAGGAAATCTGTAAACTGTTTAATTTAGGGGCAAAATCAGTTAAAATAACAGAAAATTCGCATTAAATACAGATTTTTTTCGCAAACAAATTCTTTTAATGGCGTCCTAACTCACTCTCCTTTTCTATAAAATCAACTTTTTTTTGTATTGTGTAATAAGAAATAGACAATTTATTTATTTTCTCCTGTGGTGAAAATATTTTGATAATACTTTACAAAATAAACCCAGTACTCGAAAAATCCAGAAAGATTCCACAGAAATATTTTTCAGAACGTTTAAGATTCAATTATATTCAATTATTAGAATTAACTGACAGTTTTTTCTGTAAATGAAACACATTTTTTCTACAGTGTAACCGTATGAAATAAATTTGGGACTACGAGGCTGAAATACTTTTTTCGGACTGAACAGAAGCAAAAATTAACTAGATTTAACCCTCAAACCTCTAAGTTGTTAACACTGCCCTACATATTCTAATTTCTTTGGGTACAAATATGGTTTAAAATCAGGAAAATGATGAAAATGATCTCGAAGGTGATGCTGGAATCCTTTTATATTAGAAACTGGAATCTTTCACCAATTAAATCACAATTAAAGATAAATCAAAAACGTAAGCATGATTTTTAAATTGTCTGATTTTTACTTATAACAAAATTTAAAAGTAAAATTACAGAATTTTCTCATTGATTTTTTCTTTATAATATTTTGTTTTAAGATATATGTATAAACTCGGTTTATGCCGTTAGGTGCCGCCATCCGAAAAATCTACAAGAGACCACTTCATTTCTTCTGGTCAAGGGTTCATTCTTCCTCTAGACCCCCTATCCCTCATGGCTTATTTTATATCATCGATCCAGGTCTTTCGTGGTCTTCCTCGTTTCCTCTTCTGGTTTGTTCTGTAATTAGATGCTATTTTGGGTAGTCTCTCGTCACTCATTCTTTTAACATGACCGTAACAGATTGATTGTTTCTTTTGGAGATCGTCTGATACAGTTCCCTTTATTTTCCCCATATCTTATATTCTTTCATTTCTTATTCTTTCTAATCTTGATATCCTGCATGATCTTCTTAGGGCATCAATTTCCACTGCTGCTAATTTCTTTCTTTCTGTCTCCATAAATCTCCATCACAGTTATTAATTTAATTTTATGATAGAGCTATTTATTTAATTTATAGTGTTAGAGAGTTCTCTAATATCGAACGAGGGTTGGCGAGCTACGCTCGCCAACCCTCGTTCAGACACCACAGTCTCTAAAAAATACGCCAATTTGCTCTGTTTAAAAAAGATTACGGAAGATTGACCGATTAGTGGTAATTTTCTGTAATCGAGTTACGATATATTTCCCTTTCACTAAGGTGTATATTTCTTTGTTTTTAACCCTTTCACGCTCAAGGGAAATATTTTTCCCTTCTACAAAAATGTTGAAATAAATGATTGACACCGGAAATTATGAATAAAATTTATTTGTATATAAGAAAAAAGCGATATTTCACAATCATAATAAATGGAAAACATTTCTATTAAAATTCTGCTGTCATTGTTGAATTTCGTAATTAAAATTTTGTGGTTTCATAGGGAAACCAATGTCCGTTAAAGGGTTAAAGCGTATCACAGAGACATGGTGATATTCTCTTACTTTACACCCACAATAGCTAAAATATTGTGTTGTATTGGCATATTTAGTCTTGAAAATCTTATGGTCCTGTAAGGGTTAAGGCCTAATGAACTTCTATTGCGACAGCTAACGCCTGCTTTCGTGTTGGATTAAATAAGAGCAATTAAACATTAAAAATCAGCTTGTATAAAATGACTAAATACAAAATGTCTCTGCCTCCCGAAATTTAAAACAAGGTTATAAGTTTTTGTTTTTTTGTTTTTTTATTTTTTTGCCAATGAGACGTTTTAAATGAATCGCTTTAAATGTGACGTACTTTTTACCAAAGTTTTCTTTCTCTTTTTAATATTCACGTGTAAACACATTTTTTAATTGAAAGGAAATAATAGTATTTGCGCTGTTTTAAAATTTAGCAAGAAAAAGAAAAAAAAACTTTTTCGAAATATAAATTTCTTGTATAAATTAATTTTCAATGAAAAAGTGATTGGAAATATTATTATTTGGGCTTTTATGGCATAATCCACCCCCCCCCCCACACACACACACACTTAATTTTTTTCATACGTGATAATTAAATCAGCTTAAAGTTTCATTTATCTTTTACTATTCACGTGTAAGTATAGATTTCAATGCACTCGCCAATGATAAAAACTTTTTTTTTAAGTGTAGGTTTAGGTTTCCATTTTTTAGTAAATATTTTTAACGGTATATTTTATATTTTTTAATACACACGGCTCCTTAACATTGTCCAAATAGCTATTTCATAAAACCTTAGATTTAAAGATATAGTTCTAATTTTAAAAATTGTTCAAATGTTCTTTTTCATCATGAGAAAGTACATTTACGTAAAAATAGTTATATTTTGACGAGATATAAAATTTTACTTTTTTGTATGATTCCTGGATTCTACGATTTATGTTTAGAAAATCTTCTATGCTCTAAAAAAGTAAAGCAATAAAAATTTCATTTTCGTACGACCAAAATATACTGAGCTATTTTACTTTCCATTTTATGAATTTTCAGCGTTTCTAAACACTAAAATGGAGTCTTTTCTTTTTAAATTGTTTTTTTTTTTTATGATGCAGAACATTTGAAGCATTTTTACAACTATAATTCTAACTTCTACAACTATACTTTTGAATCTGTACTTCTAAACTCTAAAGGTAACGGTGTAGATATTAGCTATTCTGCATAGATCGGAGATTGATAAGCCGTGTTTTCATAAAAATATTTAAATTATGATTTCAGAACTATCCAGTACCGAAGCACATTTTTTTCTAATTCGGTGAATCATAGATTAGGATACACTTTGTTTATTGTAACGGGTAAAATAAAAGAATTAGAATTATAATGTGTGTTTTGCGCAGTTGTGTCTACGGTTTAACAGCGTAAGCTTACGCATTTTAGGTTAATATGTTATGTATTATACCATGTTAGCGCTGACAAGATAGTACATGGTTGCTTTTCAGAAAAACCCTCTTATGTAATTCTTTCTATTTATTCTTTCTTCTTGTGAAACATCCATTCTTAGTGAGGTAAAAAAAAAAAATGGTACTGTCGGCTGTAAGAGATTAAAGCGTGATATTATTGGTTTTCCTCTGGGTTAATATCATAAAATTAAAGCAAAAAATTTTTGCTCCAGTACTGGATAGTTCATTACAGAGATATGGAAAAAAACTGAAATGATAATTTAATAATTTTATCAAAACATGGCTAATCAATAAAATGCAATGTAAACGTTAATGTAACTTTAAAATTTTAACTATTACCTTCATTTATAATTGCTTTTGCTTTGTAAAAATTGAAATACATGGCACCCCATAAATTTTTTAAAGGTATTTTTATTGTTTATTTAAAACAACCATTATACAGGGATTCCATAAATATTTGATCCGTTTTCATTAACTCCTGGGTTAATATCGTAAAATTAACGAGAGAAATTTGTGCTCCAGTACTGAATAGTTCATTATACAGATATGGAAGAAAAACTGAAATGATAATTTAATAATTTTAGCAAAACACGGCTAATCAATAATATACAATGTAAACGCTAATGTAACTTTAAAATTTTAACTATTACCTTCATTTATAATTCCCTTTTTTATGAAAATTTAAATACATGGCATCCTATAGATTTCTTTAACTTATTTTTATTTTTATTTAAAACAACCATTATACAGGGTGTCCATAAATGATTGTCCCGGTTTCCTTCCACTCCTGGGTTAATATCATAAAATGATAGCGAAAAACTTGTGCTCCGGTACTGGATAGTTCCTTATAAAGATGAAGAAAAACTGAAATGATAATTAATAATTTTATCAAAACACGGATAACCAATAAAATGCAATGTAAACGCTAATGTAATTTTAAAATTTTAACTTTTACCTTAATTTATAACTACCCTTTTTGTGAAAATTTAAATACATCGCACCCTATAGATTTTGTTTAACGTATTTTTATTTTTTATTTAAAACAACCATTCTACAGGGTGTCCATAAAGGATTGTCCCGGTTTCCTTCACACCTGGGTTAATATCATAAAATGATAGCGAAAAATTTGTGCTTCGGTACTGGATAGTTCATTATACAGATGAAGAAAAACTGAAATGATAATTAATAATTTTATCAAAACACGGCTAATCAATAAAATACACTGTAAACGTTACTGTAACTTTTAAATTTTAACTATTACCTTAATTTATAATAACAATTTTTTGTGAAAAAATTTAAATACATAGCACCCTATAGATTTTTTTAACGCATTTCTATTTTTTATTTAAAACAACCATTAAACAGGCTGTCCATAAATGATTGTCGCGGTTTCCTTCACCCCTGGGTTGATATCATAAAATGATAGCGAAAAATTTGTGCTTCGGTACTGGATAGTTCATTATACAGATGAAGAAAAACTGAAATGATAATTAATAATTTTATCAAAACACGGCTAATCAATAAAATACACTGTAAACGTTACTGTAACTTTTAAATTTTAACTATTACCTTAATTTATAATTACCTTTTTTGTGAGAAAATTTAAATACATAGCACCCTATAAATTTTTTTAACGCATTTCTATTTTTTATTTAAAACAACCATTAAACAGGCTGTCCATAAATGATTGTCGCGGTTTCCTTCACCCCTGGGTTAATATCATAAAATGATACCGAAAAATTTGTGCCTCGGTACTGAATAATTCCTTATTAAGATTTGGAAGAAAAACGGAAATGAAAATTTTATAATTTTATCAAAACACAACTAATCAATAAAATACAATGTAAACATTACTGTAACTTTTAAATTTTAACTATTACCTTAATTTATAATTACCTTTTTTGTGAAAATTTAAATACATCGCACCCTATAGATTTTGTTTAACGTATTTTTATTTTTTATTTAAAACAACCATTATACAGGGTGTCCATAAATGATTGTCCCGGTTTCCTTCACCCCTGGGTTGATATCATAAAATGATAGCGAAAAATTTGTACCACGGTACTGGATAGTTCATTATGCAGATATGGAAGAAAAACTGAAATGAAAATTTTATAATTTTATCAAAACACGGTTAATCAATAAAATACACTGTAAACACATATGTAACTTTAAAATTTTAACTATTACCTTCATTTATAATTGCTTTTTTGTGAAAATTTAAATACATGGCACCCTATAGATTTTGTTTAACGCATTTTTATTTTTTATTTAAAACAACCATAAACAGGGTGTCCATAAATGATTGTCCCGGTTTCCTTCCACTCCTGGGTTAATATCATAAAATGATATCGAAAAAGTTGTGCTCCGGTACTGGATAGTTCATTATAAAGATATGGAAGAAAAACTCAAATGATAATTTAACAATTTTATCAAAACATGGCTAATCAATAAAATACACTGTAAACACATATGTAACTTTAAAATTTTAACTATTACCTTCATTTATAATTGCTTTTTTGTGAAAATTTAAATACATGGCACCCTATAGATTTTGTCTAACGTATTTTTATTTTTTATTTAAAACAACCATTATACAGGGTGTCCATAAATGATTGTCCCGGTTTCCTTCCACTCCTGGGTTAATATCATAAAATGATATCGAAAAAGTTGTGCTCCGGTACTGGATAGTTCATTATAAAGATATGGAAGAAAAACTGAAATGATAATTTAATAATTTTATCAAAACACGGCTAATCAATAAAATACACTGTAAACGCATATGTAACTTTAACATTTTAACTATTACCTTCATTTATAATTGCTTTTTTGTGAAAATTTAAATACATGGCACCCTATAGATTTTTTTAACGCATTTTTATTTTTTATTTAAAACAACCAGTATACAGGGTGCCCATAAAGGATTGTCCCGGTTTCCTTACCTCATAAATTTTGATTTAAGATCATGACGAAAAATTTTATTACATATTCGTAAATTACAACTATTTTTTTTTTTAGTAACACAAACAAAATCACATAATAAGATCACTAATTACAAGAAGCGAGACTTTAAAAATTGATTGTAAAAATAGTAAAATAATTTATCTTTCAAGGTTTTATTTTCCATCTTTTATCCGTGAATCAATAGAAATCTATATGTGTAACGTGAACATTTACAATGAATCCGCCTCATTTGAATTACCTAAAATTTGGCATGAGACCCTTTCCCTCTAAGCGTTTCGAAAAAGGGTATAATTGTAATGTTGATTTCTCCGCATTTTGTTTTAAAGGCTAAAAAAATATGATTCTTTCAACATTAAAATTAAAACTTAATTACAAAGATGAATGTAACCCTTGAGTGTATTAATCATTCTTCAATGTTTTGAAAATTCACTAAATCTATAGAATTATATTATCTTAAATATTGCATATATTGCAGTGCAACCTGGAGCTTAGTAAACGGAATATTACGTTCCACACGCTTAGAGGGTTAAAAAAGGCAATAAGGAAATATTAATTTTCACGTTTACAGTTGACTATTTCAAGCACCTGCTTTTTTTACATATGTGATCTCGTGATTTATGTTTTCAAGTTTATTTTCAAAAATTTGCGGGAATGTTTTTGTTTATCGTTATCTATCGTGAAACTGGTACCGTATATGAGCATTGAAACATACATCGATCATTAAAAGGTTTTTATAAGCCTTTTGTGTTTTTCTTTGTATAACTTAAGCATTTTATCTATATTTCAGCAGAAAGTTACACATTGGTAAAGTTCTAACTCAAAACGCTATTAATCAAATAACGATTATAATTAAATAATAACTAGCATTAAAATTTTATCAAATTTATCAAAAAGCTGTTAATGAATTATGAGTACAAAGTTATATATTAGATATTAGATAATTCATTAATAGTGTTTTGATAAACTTGCCAAAATTTTAATATTAATTTTTATTGTTTTATAATCGTTATTTGCTTAATAACGTTTTCATTTGCAACATTACGCATATGCAACAAAGTGCGTTATTAAAAAAACTGTTTGGTTAGTACTTTACGAATATATAATAATATTTTTCGTCATGTTCTTAAATCAAAACTTATGAGGTAAGGAGAATGGCACCATCATTTATGGACACCTTGTAGATATATATTATTTTCTAAACTAATATGGTGACAAATTTAAGAGGAAATAAAACTTATAACACTCTTTTACTTAAATGCAGATAGATAAATAAAATGAATTCACAGCTATTTGTTACACAGTTTATAAAACACTCTTCATTCAGTAAATATGTTAGAGCATTATTATTTTTTAAAGGGATATTTCATGTATTAAGTTTTACAGTAAACTTATTAATGTAATATATTGAATCAAAAAATCAACATCAATTTACATATGAGTACTTTTTATACTGTTAATGCTTATATTATAATAGATGTAACATAAAGAAAAAAAAAAGAAAATTTAAAAATACGTGGAATACAGTTTCGTGTTCAGTTTTATATCATAAGTAGATGGGTTTTAGATTTTTTTTTATTGATGATATCATGAAATAGACACAAAATAGAAATATGAATTCTTTCTCAAAAAGTTCCTTTTTTTTAGTTCTTTATATCTATTCTTTCTTCATCTAAAGCAATTATTCTTAGGGACGGGAAAAGACGTGGTGTTTCCGGCTTATCAGATTAACGCATGATATTATTGTTTTTTTTTTCTGGATTAGTGTCATGAAAACAAAGCACCAAAATCCTGCTTGAGTACTTGGTAGTTTATTATAGAGTCGAAAGAAAATAAGATGTTTATTTAATATTTTATTCAAAACACTTTTAATCCCAACACAATTTACAAGGCAAAATGTAATACAACTTTACAATTTTAATTATTATTATTAATATTACTGATAATTATTTTCTAATTATTCGAACCAATTATTATTATTATATACTTAGTTATTAATCTTATATAACGAAATACTCATAAAAATAAATAAATGTATTGTAAGTTGTATATATTTTACTAGCCGTTCTTCGCCCGTCTAGCAGGTCGCTTCTGAGTGGGGCCCCAGATACATAGCGCATTGTACCGCCCTGGCTTCGCTTGGGGCTCAGAAAGTGCATTTTACATGCAACCAGAAAAATATAAATAAAATACTTTCATACTATTTTCATATACTTTTAATTTAAAGTATATGAAAATAACTAATAAGAATGTAAAAAAGCAATTAAATAAAGACTTCGCGACATAAATATTTTTTTTTCATGAACCGCCGGACAATCTAATACTGGGCACTACCCGTGATTATCCAGGGGATGGGCCCAAGTATTACTTTGTATCTGGTCCCCACTTGGAAGCGACCGGCTAGTATGACATAAAACTTTCGACCCCCATTTAAACCCCTTACAAGTTGATTATCTAAAATCGCCTGAAATACGTGGTTAACTATTCTTTAGTAGATTTGCTATCCCGAATTTTACGATCATACCTAAAACTGCTGCTGAGATACGGCGAAAAGACCTAAAAATTTCGACCCCACATTTACCTCCTTTAGTGGTTGAATTTCTAAAATCGCTCAAATATGTGTTATTTTTTGGTAAATTTGTTATCTTGAATTTCACGATAATACATAAAAATGCTGCTGAGATAGGACCAAAAGGCGAAAACATTTTGACCCCCTCCCCCCATTAACCTCTTTAGAGGGTGAATTTCTCAAATCGCCTGAAATACCTGTTTAACTATCTTCTAGTAGATTTGTTATCCTGAATTTCACGCTTTTAACTAAAACTGCTGTTGAGATATAGCGAAAAAGTCAAATGTCCAAAAACATTCAACCCCCCATTTAACCCCTTTAGAGGTCGAATTTCTAAAATCGCTTGAAATACATGTTTAATTATTCTTTAGTAGATGTGTTATCTCAAATTTCATCTTCCTACCTAAAATTGCTGCTGTTATATGGTGAAAAGACAAAATGACCTAAAACTTTTCATCCCCCCCTTTAACCCCCTTAGGGTGTGAATTTTTAAAATCTGTGAAATATATGTTTAACTATTTTCTAGTAGATTTGTTATCCTGAATTTCACGCTTTTAACTGAAACTACTAATGAGATATGGTGAAAAGGTGAAATCATCGAAAATTATCGACCCCCCATTTAACCCCCTTAGTAGTTAAATTTCTAAAATCGCCTAAAATACATGTTTAACTATTATTTCGTAGATTTGTTATAGCGAAATTCACGCTCCTACCTATAACTTCTATTGAGAAATGACAAAATGACATAAAACATTCGACCCACTATTTAACCCCCCTTAGTGGCCGAATTTCTAAAATCACTGAAATACTTTTTAAACTATTTTTTTAAGGAGATTTGTTATCCTGAATTTCACGCTTTTTTCTAAAACTGCTGATAAAATATGGTGATAAAAGTGAAATCGCCAAAAATTTTTACCCTTTATTTAACCCAATTTGTAGTTGAATTTCTAAAATCGCTTGAAATGCCTGTTTATCTATACTTTACTAGATTTGTTATCCCGAATTTCACGCTCCTAACTATAACTTCTACTGAGATATGGCAAAATGGCGTAAAACTTTCGGCCCTCATTTAACCCCCCTTAGTGTCTGAATTTCTAGAATCGCTGAAATACGTGTTTAACTATTTTTTTTAGTAGATTTGTTATACTGAGTTTCACGATTCTACCTATAATTTCTACTGAGATATGGTGATATATGGACCTAAAATATTTGACCTCCTATTTAACCCCCCTTAGTTGCTTAATTTCTAAACTTGCTGAAATACATGTTTGTCTATGTTTTTTATAGATTTGTTATCCCGAATTCCGAGCTCCTAACTAAAAATGTTGCTGAGATATGGCGAACAGGCAAAATGACCTAAAACGTTCGACCCCACATTTGACTCCCTTAATGAATGAATTTCTAAAATCGCTGAAATATGTGTTTAATTATTTTTTTTAGTAGATTTGTTATCCCGAATTTCACGTTCCTACCTAAAACTGCTGCTGAGATATGGCGAAAACGTGAAATGACTGAAAACTTTCAACCCCCCCCCCCCATTTAACCCCCCTAGCAGTTGAATTTTTAAAATCACTGAAATATGTGTTTAACTAACTTTTAGTACATTTGTTATCCTGAATTTCGCGCTTTTAACCAAAACTGTTGTTGAGATATGGCGAAAAGGCAAAATGACCTAAAACTTCCGACCCCATTTAACCCCTTAGTGGTTGAATTTCTAAAGTCGCTTAAATACGTGTTTAATTATTTTTTTATTAGATTTGTTATCTTGATTTTCACGCTCTTACCTAAAACTGCTGAAAAAATATGGAGAAAATGTAAAATCACCGAAAATTTTTGAATCCCCATTTAACCCACTTAATGATTGAATTTCTAAAATCGCCTGAAATAAATGTTTAACTATTCTTTAGTAGAATTGTTATCCCGAATTTCATGCTCCTACTTAAAACTCCAGCTGAGATATGTCGAAAAGACGAAATTATCTAAAACTTTCGACCCCCCCCCTTTGACCCCCTTATGCTGTGAATTTTCAAAAATCCTTTCTTAGTACGCGCCTAAATTGTGTAAAGAACATGTCTTCCAAATTTCCTTGTTCTAGGACAAACGGTTGAGGCTCGGCGTTGATTATGAGAAAATCAAGCTACTCCTTTATAAGTATAGATTAGTTATATTTAATGTCCATTAACACTTACTATTTAGCATGATTCTGATATAAATATGACTAAAAAATACAAAATGTAAGCATCATGTTCATTTGGACATATCATCGTTTATCCGTTGATGTTTAGCATGGATCTTATAAAAATATAATTAAAAAATACAAAATATGTGCTTCAGGTACATTCAGAGATGTCTTCGTCTATCCGTATCCAAATTTGCAGACCTCTATGTGCGATATATTTCCCTAGTCTTATTTATTTTTCGTTAAATCTAACTGTTTAGCATGGATCTTATAAAAATATTATTAAAAAATACAAAATATGAGCCTCAGGTACATTCAGACAGGTCTTTGTCTATCCGTAACCAAATTTGCAAACCTATATGTGAGATATATTTCCCTACTCATATTTATTGTTCATTAAATCTTATTGTTTAGCATTGATCTTATCAAAATATAATTGAAAATACAAAATATGAGCATCAGGTACATTCGGGCATGCATTCGTCTATCCGTAACCAAATTCGCAGACCTCTATGTGCGATAGATTTCGCTAGTTATATTTATTGTTCATTAAATCTTACTGTTTATCATGGATCTTATAAAAATATATTTAAAAAATGTAAAATAAGAACCCCAGGTACATTCGGACATGTGTTCGTCTATCCGTAACCAAATTTGCAGACCTCTATGTGCGATAGATTTCCGTCGTCATTATCAACAAACAGCTCATTCATTGAGATACTCAAATAATTTGGTTAAAGGACGGTTTATCATCGGTAATTGCTGGAAGTTTGTTTTCAGCTTTGGTAGGCATTTTAAAACATATCGAATTTTTACACTGTATATTTATTCTTATCTATTACATATTGTGTATAAATTATATCGATCACATAGAGGGTTGCATGAAAGACTTCACACACATTATCAGATATAGTCAGCAATCAAAAACGAGTTGTAAATTGTACGTCAAACGTGACAAATGAGGTGCGTTCATACTATAACTAGTTTTATAAATATTCAGATCTTGGTGCAATAACTGTTGCACTCTTACGCAAAAATGCATGAATACAAAATTTATTTTATGTGCAGATTTTCAGACTATAGATATTAATTTTATTTTATGAAATTAAGTTTCAATACACTTTTACAAACAATTGATTAAAGTTCTGTTACATTAAAATTATACTATGCGCAAATATCCAATGCAAGACATTGCAAAAAAAAAAAAAAATCATCGTTATTAATTCAGAGAAGTGAATTATATTTTCTGTTATTATGATACGATTAATTTCCGTAATAAAATAAGTACATTTTAAATTGGCGACATTTTTTCTTTTGTTGACATTTGCTGAAACTTCCAATGGGAAACTTAAGCCTAGCTTTGAAAATTTCAGAACTTGAAATCCATATTCAATGGTTGGAGAGTATCACAGTTGAGATTTTTTCCAACAGAGTGAAAATATGCCGGGACCAGGACTCGAACCTGGGTACTTTGGTTTGCCGTACCAACGCTCTCCCTACTGAACTATCCCGACGATATCCCGATCTGGCATATCTCACTCTTATTTTTGCAATATTTACATCTAACTCATTACATTTAACGTCTGAATGTAAAAACTATTAAAAACACCAAATAAAGTAAATTAAGACAGACATGAGCACACTTTAAAAAATAAAATTTATAAAAAATATATACTTAAAAACAATTAAAAATACAAATTAGTAGACGTTTCGCCAAGCGACACGCAAGGCATCATCAGTACAAAAACAATCTATTGCATAACAAACGGCTGAACAAATCAAGGACAGTTAAAGTTAGTTATTTTAAAAAAACACAATATTCATTAGGGACAGAACGAGCTTCATTCAAAGTCTGGGATCGCAATTGAGTGAACCAACCCTCAAGGAGTAATCTACCGTGATAGCTGTTACAACCCGATTTCAATGAACACCCTTATCCAACAAATAAGAGTGAGATATGCCAAATCAGGATATCGTTGGGATAAGGCCTAACACTTAATTAAAAAATAAATTTGAATTTTTAACTTTTTTGTATATTTATTTTAGTTTTAAAATTTTCAGTGGCCACCATCTTGAAACAAGATGGCGGACCAAGCTGGCCAACAAACTCGGTCGTTTTTTCAGCCGTTTGTTATGCAATAGATTTTTTTGTACTGATGATGCCTTGCGTGTCGCTTGGCGAAACGTCTACTACAGGGTGACACACTGACTTGGACACACATGATACATTATAACTTTAATGCTAATGAAAATATTACGACCAAACTTTAAAATAAATATGAATACATTATTTCGTCTAATATATTTACAAATTTTCAAAGTGTCGACCTTTAGCCTTAATTCAGAGCTTTAAACTTGTCACAAAATTTTCGGCTATGGGCCGCAACTCACTTACTGATATTTTATCCCATTCCTGGCATAAGGATTACTTTAGGGATGCCAAAGTTTTATGAGGTTTACCACACACCCTTGTCTCCAAGATGGGCCAAACAGAATAATCCATTGGGTTCAAATCTGGGGAATACGGTGGCCATTCTTGAGCTCCAATGAAGTCAGGAAAATGTGTCTTGCACCAATCTCGGGTGCCTTTAGCTCTGTGTGCAGGTGCGGAATTCTGTTGGAAGGTCCATCTTTTGTTTCCAAAGAACTTTTGTGACCAAGGTAAGACAACATCTTCCAAAATGAGTGTGCGATGTGTTTTTTGATTAATCTTTATCCCTTGATCAACAAAAACAAGTGGTGTTTTCCCACTTGCACATATCCCATTCCAAACCATTACAGATTGGGGTCGTTGACGCCGTTCAACAATGCAAGAAGGTCCAGGTGCTTCTGATGACCAAACTCTATCATTATGGCTATTGTGAGCTTGTTCAATCGAAAACAATTTATCATCTGTGAAGACAAATGTTTGCCATCGATTACCTGCGGCTCGCTTTAACAGTTCTTTACACCTTTGAAGTCTTGTGCGTTTGTTCTCTGTTGTTAGCTTTTGAGCCTCTTTCATTTTGTAAGGGTGAACACCAAGCTCTACTCTTGCCATCAAATGTGCGGTTTCTCTGTTGATCTTCATCTCTCTAGCAACCTTTCTCATTGAAATCCTAGGATTTCGTCGAACTCGCTTTTTGATAACTACCCGGCTTCTTGATGTGTGAACTGTGCACTTTCTTCCTCTTCCTGGACTGTCACCATCATGTACGAGTTCTTTAAACCTTTTGATTGTGTATGAAACCGTTTGCTTAGGCACTTTCAATCGTTGAACAATTTCATATTGTTTCATTCCTAGCTTATGTAATTCAAGTATGGCAGATCGTTTGTTAACCATAATGGTTATCACAACTAACTTACTTACACCTGTTTAGTAGCTGTCTGGAATCAATTCCCTATGACAATAACTTTATAACTTTAGTGGTAGTTACAGATTTTTGGTTTGAAACTTCGTCCAAGCTATTTCTTGTCACCCTGTAATTTGTATTTTTAATTGTTTTTAAGTATATATTTTTTATATTTTTTTTTAATGTGCTCATGTCTGTCTTAATTTACTTTATTTGGTGTTTTTAATCACTCTTATTTGTTGGACAAGGCTGCGAACTGCAGCGCTAATTTCATTCATCCGAGCTATAACTATAGCATATAGCTCGGATGAATGAATTAGCGCAGCAGTTCGCAGCCTTGTCCAACAAATAAGAGTGAGATATGCCAGATCAGGATATCGACGGGATAAGGCCTAACACTTAATTAAAAAATAAATTTAAATTTTTAACTTTTTTGTATATTTATTTTAGTTTTAAAATTTTCAGTGGCCGCCATCTTGAAACAAGACGGAGGACCAAGCTGCCCAACAAACTCGGTCGAGAAATTGGTGAGCTTAATACACACAATTAGTTTCATCCAAATTAATTTATAAATACGAGCGTTTTCGTATGACATAGATCAGATATATATATATATATATATATATATATATATATATATATATATGGATATATCTATATACATAAATCAACATTTGAACGGAGGGTGGTTTTGGGGTCTGGGGGTCATGATCAGTGAAAATATATCGAAATTTTCCGGAATTGCTTTCCTCCGAACGGCTGCAATAGGTAGCTTTATACTTTTTTGTATTGAAAGCTACCTAATAAACTATTTTTAAATACTTTTAAACAGTAACTATATCTTTCAGATGTTATTTGATATAAAGGTATTTCATGTATAATAGTGATATTTTATTGACTTCTTCTCATTTGAATCCATAAAGTATACGAATAATAAATGTATAACCATATCTGTATTTCACTGCAAACGTATAAAAAAGTAAAACAAGGAAAAAACTGTAAAAATAGAAAGAATGTTTTTAGACGTTGATAACGATATCATTAACATTGTGGGGGGGGGGGGGGTGTCGAGGAATGATAGCGTATGATATCGTAAGGTGGGGAGGAGGGTGTCCAAAATTACCAAAATGTTGATACCATTATATATGTACAGCCCCAAACACAGAACAGCAGCTCTCCCTGTTCAGTGATGATAGTCCAAATTGAATCAGTATAGAACTGTGTCGAGTTCTACCGTAATATGCTGTTTGATGAAATTCCGTGTATAAGTTCTTTAGATATAGTTATAAAGGAAAATATCAAAAACAATACATATCAGTGGCACCTGTTTCTCGATATATACCAAAACGTACTAAGCACCTATTAATGTCATTCAGTTACTATTAATGTCATTCTGTAACAGATTATGAAGTTTTAAGAAATTTCACACATTTGTTCTTTAGATATATCTATCATGGAAATCGTGAAAAACGTAGAATAACAGCACTATCTGGTAGGCGATATACACCCAAACATAGTAACTACTAATTTATGTCAAGGTCTGAAGGAATCTAAAATTTTATTAAATTCCGTGCCTTAGTTCTTAACATAGAGTAACCACAAAATTTGTGTCACACATAGACTAAGACAGACATTTTCCAAAAATAGTGACATCGTGTTCAGGTCATCCCAAAACATGTAAATCTATCAAAAATTGGGAGTCGAAAATTTTTATTTATTCAAAAGTTTCTTATATATATAAATATAGAAGAAATTAAATATATATATATATATATATATATATATATATATATATATATATATATGGTTACCCCTCTTATTACTGCAAAATAGCTAAGTTCTAAGGATTAATTTTAGAGATATTACATTACTTCCAATTGCAAAAATGTTTCATCGTCCTAGGAACCATTTAAATCAAAATCGCTATTTTTGTAAAAGTTATGAAACTTAAATATTGTATACTATCCTCGGTCCTATATTATAATTAAAAAGACATACTCTTTGCTCTAACAATTCAAACAAACTAAAATCATTTTATTACATCGCAAGCAGTTACCGAGTAATGCTACTTTGGATGTTATAAATTTTCAGAATTTTCCGTTGCACCTTTCTGTTTAAGGAAACGCTGAAAATTTATGAAATTTAAAGTATCACAACTTGATAACTTTCGGTCGTACAAAATCGATTTTTTTTACTAGTTACAGCATGTATAGTGTATTTTCAGTATAACGCTATTCGCTTTCAGAACCCAAATATCGTACAAAAATTTAAATTGCATGACTTTTATAAAAATAACTATTTTGACGTAAATTGCATTCAGTATGATGAAGAACGGTGTAGGAATTAGCTACTGGGAGAAGACGTCCAATATTTTAAAAGAAGCATTCATTTTAAACAATATCTTAATGTTTTAAATGCATAAAAAATGCATAAAAATCTTTTTTTAACTTTTCTGACATTTGGGTTCTTTCTCACAAATCTAAAAATGTAACGAAAAGTAATTACATAAAAAAATGTACCAAACTTGAAACACTTTACGATTCCTTCTTTCTGAAAATAAAATTTGAAACTGAAATGAGAAAAGACAATTGTAAAATATGGTGGGAGGGGGAGGGGGTTGATTTAACTGAGGCAATTTCATTTTATTGTTATGTGCTTTTTTATGTGGATTTCTGATATTTATGTTTATTTTCTATTCATGTAAATTTTTATTGATTCTGCATAAAATTTGAGCGAGTTTTCGGTTTCCGTAAGTTAAATCTTATAAAAATATATTTTAAAATATTGATAAAAATAAATCTTAAGATAAGGAAATATAAAAAGTAAGAACACGATGCGAAAATTGGAAAATAAACAGTGGGAAATCCATGCTGCGAAAAGAAGATTTTCCTTATTTTTACATAGTTATATATATTACAAAATTTAAAATTTGTTCCTTCAAGGTTAACATTAATCTGTATAAATTTTCCTTTAATAAAATTCCATATACTATATCGCCTTATTAAATTAAAACATATTCTTAAACTAGTCTATCAATCTCCATATGTAAAGCTATATGATCTTAATCCACCTAATAATATTTATAACCAAATTGCTTAAATCTAAAAATGGCGCTAACTACTTATATTCCTTAAATAAAATACTTTTATTATTTAAATCCCTCTAACTTCTTTACTTAGTTTGCTAAAATGTCATATTCTAAATTATCCCGTTCTAAAAAACCTATTTATTTAAAATTCATTATTTTAATAAAATATCAAAATATTTCTTATAATATTTCAATTCTTTAATATTCTAATTTTATTCCGCATCAATAAAATCATTTCTTTTCCTTTTTTGTTTTTGTGTTGCGCGCTAAAGCATCGTCTGAAATCTATTGTTAGCAACAATCTCGACTCAGCGCTTTTTATTTGTTTACATGACGTGTACCTGGATCGAGGCCTAAGAAGATTCCATAATTTTTTTCCCGCGAAGAATCAATTTACTTCAAAATTGATACACCGGAACTGTTAAATAAGTTCCTCTTAAATCGTTTATTATTGACGTAGAGGTGTCACGTGACCTTATTTGCCACTTTGCGCATGATAAAAATAAATACTGAAGCACAGCATGATCGAACGGCTTTTTAGACGGAGACGAGAACTAGAGAGAAATCAGACAAGGTTTTTTTTTTTTTTTTTTTTTTTTTTTTTTTTTTTGAGTTTGAAATATATATTTGAAGCTTTTTTTAAAACATTATAATGTAGAGATTATTGGAAACTCAGACTGCCAAATAACGATGATTAAGTAACCACTTAAGTCAGCTTGCTACAGCATTTCTCCTGAGTGATTTTTGAGTACGTTAATAAACATTGATTTGAAACTTCGACTGCTTAATTTATGGAGTCCATACATTTTCGTCGTAAATACTGAGTCATGTAATCATCCGGCCTATGTCTGTGTTTAGAGATATGGAAATCCAAGTTAAATAGATTTTTGCCAACAACTTTTTTCAGCTCCAATTTGTCACTTCATCACATATATAAACAAATTTTAGGGGGATTTTGCTAAAGTGGCTAGTGAATGAAAATGTGTGTTATTTTTGGTGTCTTCATTTTGATATAAAAATTTGGCGATATTTCATCCAGTATCAGCCATCAGAGAGACAATTAGGCGAAATGTGCTTGTTTTCTATGTCCATAAACATGCATATATTATTGTATATAAGCACACATTGCAAAGGATCGTTACATTTCTCAGATTCGTATGTTTTAAGATTCGTATGTTCTCAGATTCGTATGCATGATGTCACCGCGAAATAGTGTAATGTCATTGCGTCGTAATTACGGGCAAGGCTGAGACAGCTGTGCTTTATATTAACATTTATATGCATATATTAAACAGAGTTTTTTAAAACTCTCAAACTTTCCTGACATTTGTTTACTTTCTATTAAATCTAAAATTAAAAAATCTAACAATTAGAAATAAAATTGCCATACTTCACACTTGAAACATTTTATACTTTCTCTTCTCAAAAATAATAAATCTTAAAACTGAGATGAGACACCGCCATTGCAACATCGGTGGAACATAATATATTTAATGTATGTATATTCTAATTGTAGTATATTGTTTCTACTGCGATTTGTTACGTTTCTTGAAAGTGCCATTAAATTTGGTTGAAAATCTTGCATGCTATAAACACAAAACCTGCAGAAAATTCGTGATTTTTTTTAAAGAAACCTTTACACCCTCATAGGTGTACGTGCTATTTTTACATAAACGACCACAAAGTTTTATAAGAAGAAAATTTTTCTGTGCTGTGGCTGCAGATTATTTCGAGCATTATATTTAATAGGGTGATTGAAAATATTACTTTCTGCTCAATTTGATTTTGGTCCCCTAATTACCCTCGTGATCAAAATTTTGCTGAAAAATATGTGGTTAAAATGTTCTTTATATTCCCAAAGTTCCTGAAGAATTCGTCAAGTATTTCGCTAGATATTCGACTTAATATATAAAATCGAAAGTGTCCGGTGACTTTAGGTCATATAGTGTATATCAGCAGTCAACAATCTCTTTGAATACGATAACAGTGCTTCACTAAAATATTTGAAGAGAAAACCGGTGTTTAATGCGTCATATGAGAACACTGTGATTAGTGAATATGAATGAATTTCCTAGTACAATTTAAGCAGAGTGAGTCATTCCTTTATATTAATATAGAAAAACAGTCATTTGTTGATGACATTGATAACTTAACATTTCAAAATCGGCACTGTGCCAATGATATGATAATTTAGAATTTCAGGAAAAAACATCAATCATGTGAAATGTAACAAGCTAAAATACATATTATTAAGTACTACTGTGTTCAAAATTTGATTAAATTACCTTTTTAAAATTATTTTTTAAAATATAACTTGTTCACAGCTTATTGGATTAAGCATGTACAGTTGAAGTAGTGTACATTTATTTTAATATATTTTCTTTTCTATGACATCTATGGCAGTCACTTCATTTTTATTATTTCATTATGTATCACTGTTGTTCTAAAACGTAAAAAAAATATAAAATTTGTGAAAATTCTTAATTCAAATTTTTCCCATAATTACCCCAATCACTTCATCATAAAAAAACATATAATTTCTAGTTCACAGATTTCACTTAATTTTTTGTATAGTGCAGTTTGCCTTGATCCGAATAGGATTCCTTCAGTGAGAACTAAATCCTTGTTGAAAAAAGTTTATGCTTTTGGATATGTATGAAGGGTTACTATCCATAATATTTAACAGACTTCAAATTTTGTCAACACTTCTGGTCTTAGGTACATCAAACGGTATCGGATCAGTTATATTTCTGTGATCAACACTTTTAAAGAAAAATGCTAAAAATAACTTTGATGTTTTATTCAGAACATAAAATCAGTTACTTACACAAAAATGTACACAACAGACGGCAAAAAAATTATAATATATTAGTATTTTATTTTGTTTTTATTTGTATAAGAAATATTTTAAAACTACCAGAATAATATAACAATAAATATTAATATGAAATAAAATAAAACAATAAGGATGTTCTCACTTCTTCGATAATCGATCAAGATACCTAACTGTGCATTTGTTGCAATTAGAGAGCCCGGAAATAAAAAAAAACAAAATGCTCACTTCAGGCGTTGTGTATATCAGGCGCGAACTCGCAAATCATATGTTTCGAGAAACAGTAATTGTACGTAATAATTCATGATTATTGACAGTTTGTATTCTAAAGCAAATTTCAGAGTCCTAGAAGCGAACTGAACTATTGGTTCCCATCATATGTATTTGGTTAACCATCAGTTACAAATAATTTTCCATATTATGTTATGTTTTGTTTCAATTAATCGACCTTTGTCGAGTTCGTCCTTAACTCAATTTTCCCGAGAATTATTTCTTGAGATTATTTGCACCTTAAGCCTACAACTCTTTTCTTTATCATTAATTTTTCAGGCCAGAAGATATATTTAGCATTTGCTTCAAACTATTGGTAGTTTTTTGCCTGGCAGTAAACCTATCGAAACACATAGTTTCCAATTTCCCTTTTTTTTTTAAATCAAATAATCATATTTTAAACAAAGAAATTTTATTTTATAAATTAAGTAAAATAAATACTATTTAAGAACTGCACACATTTCATTAAATAAATTTGATACAAAGGGTTTATTTGACTTGCAAATAACGCGTATAAAACATTCATGAGTTGTACCAAAATTTTGAAAAAACATTATCTCAATTGAACAATGTAGTGAGTAGTTTGAATACCTAGTTGCGTGCCAACTGAACTTCCAGGCTAGACGTAATTTGACTTGGGAGGCAAAATGGAGCCGTGAGAATTTTAACACATTGACGGACAGTAGGAACAAGTGAAGTTCGAAAATTGACACTATATGTTTTTGTAATTTTTAGGTTATTGCAAGTATAGTTTTACTCTTTCTGCTTAAATAAACTTAATTTTGATTAATTCAGCACCTTTAATTAGGTTGCACTGCTCCCTTCACAACCACGTCAGGGTGGCTAGTGGTCAGGGAAAAATACAGTCAAAAAAATGAAAAAAACCCAGTATATTCTTATAGAAAAATTTATGATGATTATTCGATCAAGTAATTTTTCTATAAGAATATACTGGTAATTATGATTATTTTACTGTATTTTTCTCTGACCACTAGCCACCCTGCACGTGCATACTGAAGCTGCAACTCGTATAACAGGTGGAAAACGAACTTCAACCTAAAAAATTGTTTCCAAAACATGACAATGGTCTTCTACTTGTACGCCGGTAAATGCACATTTGTGCTGCTATAGCCGTAGTGTCTAAAAACGACCGTTACGCTATTGCCGTCATGCCACATAGTGAACTTCGCTTTGACGGCTATAGCCGCAAGTATCCGTCAACGTATTAAAAAACTATCTCAAACACGTACGACACAATTTTAAGAAACATTTTGTTAAAATATTTCTGGTATATCATGTTTTTTCATTCACGTTGTACCATGTCAGGCAAACATGGATTTCAGATAATAAGGAGTAATATCCGCAGCACCTCATTTTTTATCGTAAAGTTGCGTTCAAGTATGCCTTAACGTCTGAACTTCAATGATAGATAGCCCGAGGTCGATACCTTAATGTTAAAAAGTTTGATGGCTAAGGAAAAATCAACTGACAAGGAACATTTCCCTTTGTCTGCCTTGGAAGGAGCATTTACACCCTTAACATTCAACAAATAAGGATAAAAATCAATTTTTCCGTTTATTCTGGTAAAAGTTACTATTTCTCATCAAAATAGAATACTTACATCAGACATTTCACATAAAATTACCCATATAAAGACGGATGTTTTTTTACAGTGTATTTGTGAGTGTTCCTCTCACGCTACTCTCTTCCATTTTGTCGTTGAATCCGTAATGAAAATAGTTATAAAAACTTTTCTAAATAGTTATATAAACTTTCTGAAAAATATCATATAATTTATATTTATAGAAAAAAAAGGAAAGGAAAACAAAGTGACCCCCAGGGTCATTTCTAAATTAAACTAGTCGTTGGGAGCCACCGTAATACTTACCCATCATGGATATTCATAATATGAAATATGAAAATAAAACATGTGTAAACTATTTATAAAATGCATTGCAATTCGAATAAAATCGTGGCTTGATGACGTCATAAACTTTAAATGCTATATTACTGAATTGCGTAAAAGAAACATCCTTATACCTCCAAAATTGATAATCATATTAACTAACGGTTTACTGCGTCGGATTAAGGGTCTCATTTCCAACTAAAATATATCTTTGAATTGAAATTTGAATGAAATACAGGGTCACGAAAAATCGAAGAATGTGAAAAATAGGATTACAAATATCTCGGGAACTCATTATCCAATCGACTTCATGCTTTATGCATAATTTATGTTTTTTTATTGTCTTTTATATTCACTCCTCAAAATAAACTATTTCGAAAAATTTTATATATATACCTTTTATTAGAACGAATATTTCGAGAGTCCGAAAAAAATAGTTCCAAATAATCGAGGTTTACTGAAATTCAGTAAGCTTCTTCCCATTATTACATACTAAGTACATACGAAATTTCAAGTCTCTATCTCAATTGGTTCTGGAGATAGAGCGTTTACAGATAGACACACAGACGGCAATTTTTTTTTCTAAAAATATGTTTTTCGGAATCTCCAGTGTCTAAAACGTGTAAACCCATCATTTTTTTTTCGATTTTCAAAATGATTACAAGACTTACCCTATACTATGTATGATAGGTAAGGCAAGTAATACATGCTTTAAGAGAAACATTTTCATTACGCAACGAATGACGGGCTAGATGTATTAACAATATTTTGATTAGCATCGAACATATTTATTTTTACACTCATTTATTTAACTTCGTATGTTGTCTGTCTGTATGGATGTTTGGTTCAAATCTTGTAATCGATTTTTGACCCACTTCTAACGAACCAATTTTTCTTAGGTAATGCACACAAGTTCATTTTCAATGACAATCTAATATTCGTATATTACCAAGGCCGTGCCTCATTAGAGAAAGTGTTAAGTAGCCAAAACGTTTTTTTTTTTACCTTTTCAGCTGAAATCACATGTATAATGAACCAATTGTTCTCAAAAAGGTACGCAAGTTCATTATCAATGACAATCTATGTAAATGGAGATTTAGCAGAAGGGTTAACTTCTAAAGGCACTTCTAAGCTTGGCATTGACTTAACTTGAATGACAATCTAATATTCGTGTACTAGCTACCCGCCTGGCGTTGCCCGGGCCCGAGGTAATAACAATCTCAGTGCAAGGCGTCAACCCCCTCCCTCCCCATACCCGCAAATATAACGAATAATTTGTTCAAGAAAACCACCTTCACCTACATTAACGCCATCATTAAAAAAAATAATCACATTTTTCTGATAAATATCACATAACGAAGACGCTACGCTAAAATAGCCGGCAGATGACAACACCTCCCATCCTCAATTTCAGATCTATATCTTAATTAGTTATCTAAACTTTTGTTCATTAGTAAAAATTGGCAATTATTTCCTTTCTCTTTCGCAAACTAAATGGAGGGATCGGCCAGAGAAACAGATCTCTTTGTAGTTCAGTTTTTAATGAAAGTAGATCCCTGTCTGGAACTTTCTCGGATTTTTTTCACTGGCGCCAGCAGATTTTTAGCAGTTTTTTGCATAAATTAAAAAAATTACCGGAAGATTTTTTCAAAAATTGCATAGACGGATGCAGAATTTTTTTTACATATGCTCAGAAATTTTCAAATTGATATCTTAATTAGTTTTCTTAAAATTCGCTAATTAGTAAAATTATTTCGAATTCGTTCATTTTCGCTTGCAAATCCACAACAACAGTTCTTTTCTTTAGCCATTTCAATTTAAAAGATGGCATTTTCGATGCAATGTTTAATGATATTCTAATTAATATCTAGAGTAATTATCAAAATATTAAAATTCTGAGACTCAGGTATACCAGGAGAGGGTTTGGACTACCTAAATCTAAATTTACAGACTTCTAGGTGCGCTAAATTTTCCTAGCCATCGCAGACAGACAGACAGACACACACACACACACACAGCCACACAGAGCGAAACTTTCTTTTATTAGTATAGATTGTCAAGACCGTAGCTTATCAGGAAAAGTGTTGAGGGGCAAAAACAGTCTTTTGCGTTTTTGACTGAAATCACATGTGTATGAACCAATTTTCCTGAAATATTGCACAACTGTTCGTTGTCGTTGACAATCTAAAATTCGTATATTGTCAAGACCGTTACTTTATCAGAGACTGTGTTTAGGGGAAAAACATTCTATTACGTTTTTAACTGAAATAACATATATAATTCACACATATTCTTCAAATATTTCATTCAAGTTCATTATCGATGTCAATCTAATATTCATGTACTGTCAAGACCATACATCATCAGAAAAAGCATTTAGGGGCGAAAACATTCTATTACATCTTTGACTGGAATCAAATGTATAATGATACAATTTTTCGCAAATTCATCACATAAGTTCTTTGTCTAAGGCAACTCATATTTAAGTATTTACATAGCGTTTCCTTATCAGGTGCAGGGTCAAGGGGCAAAATGAAATCACATATCTAAATAGAAGACCTAGTTAAAATCTTCCAGTCAAGTACAATACTGATATCGATTTCAATGCATTATGTTTTGGATTAAACATATGGTATTTATTTTTTATTCACACCTTTCAACATACATGAACTGTATTTATGAATTAGAATTGTCTGTCCGTCTGTCTGTCTGTCTGTCCATGCTCTAACTCGCGTAAATATACTCTGATCGCAATGTAATTGATATAGGTTATTGAGGCTTACCATGGCGTATTCAGTATTGAAAATGAAGTGTGTAGCGTGTATGGTTAGTTTACAGGGACACTCAAAAGTATTCCGTTATTTTAAATCAAAGTGGAAAAATCATTTTCAGTGCATTTTAACCATGTTACTTTATTTCAAACATAATGAAATTTATATTCATCACTGAGGTGCAGGACACCATGTTTTCTTTACAGTATATAATAAGTACAAATAAGTAGAAAATACAGTTCGTATACAGGGACATTTAAAAGTATTCTCTTACATTACGGTCAATGAAGAAGATCTTTTACAGTGGATTTTAATGATGTTAAAATGTTTTAATCTTGATAAGATTGATCTGCATCACCTAGAAGAATGGTAACATACTTTTTATATAGTATAGCGTAAGTAGCAATTACCGTTCGTTTACAGGGATGCACAAGAGAATTCCTTTACATTATGATATGCAGGGTGATTTTTTTTAAAGTTGTGAAAGTAAAACCCTATAACAAAAGAACCACTGATCCAAATGACCTGAAATTTTACTAGTGTGCTCCCAAAGCTATGGGAATTTTTTAGACGTGGTTAAAAAAACTTAAAATTCCACCGACAGATGGCGCTGTATATGCAGTAAACTCGGGAGACGAGCTTGTGCACGACACACTTACAGTGGCGATAAAAGCGTGAAGCACGTACACCCAATGTTCATTATTCCACGGATATCCTCGCAATGACTGTGCCATTGACGGATCCGTGCGTTGTTAGTGAAACTGTATTATCAGGATAATCACAGCGCAGCAACTGCTCTTAGGAGATTTAGGATACTTAAGAATTTAAGAAAAGCTCCAATGAGGAGAGAATATTTACAGAAGATGGTTTTGAAATTTGAACAGACTGCTTCACTAAGCCTAAAACTCGGTAGAGGTAGGAAACTAGTTGATGTTAACCTACAACGCCATCTGTCGGTGCGATTTTAAGGTTTTTTTAACTACGCCTAAAAAATTCCCATTGCTTTGGGAGCATACTGGTGAAATTTCAGGTCATTCGGATCATAGGTCCTTTTGTTATAGGTTTTTACTTTCAAAACTTAAAAAAAAATCACCCTGTATGAGGAAACTCGTGTGCAGTGTATATTAACGATACTACACTATTTCAATGAAATTGGTGTATATTACTGGGGTGTACTACAGCATGTTTTCTATATCTTATTATTTAGTACGTAGAATTTATCGTTTATTTACATAGACACACAGAAGAATTTTGTTACAGGACTGACTATGAGCCATAGCTGTGCGTTTTCAACATATACGCATTTTAAAACTTAAATAATTTTTAATGTATTACGATGTGTGTAGATTAAATACAGGGCTGCAACAAAAGAATTCGCACAAATGGATATGGACAACACTTGTCGAAAACAATTTTTTACTGATTATTTTTATGTTTAATTAGGTATCGCGTTTCATAGTATGAAAAAAAGGGAAACTTTTTAGTGTTGAAAACTATTGCTTAATCTATTCCGTGATGCATTAGTTTTCGTTCTTGTTTAAAGCTTTTTTTTCTTAAAATTTTTATAGAAATGTTTCAACAGTATAACGATGTCTTTTTGTTTAATAATATTCCATACTTTTGAAGATTAAAGTATTTGTATATTAAAGTTTCGAAATAAAACACATATTTTGCCTACCTTTAGATGCAGTCTTTAAAAAACATTTCGTAACATTAGAAAATATTTTTGCAGAAAGAAAAAAAAATACTTTTACTTTTCTAGAGATTAAAAAAAAATGAATTTCCAAATAAATTAACTACCTTATTTAAAAAAAAAAAAACTTGCTTTAATTTTATTAAATAGCAATTGCAAGACTTTTTTGTTGATTAATTTTAATTAACATCCTAATTAAGTACTTTTTTATCAAAAGAAACCCATAAAAAATGAAATTTTCATTTATCATTTGCATCATTATTTAAATGATTTTTTAGCAAAATATTATTTTGTACATACCATTATCCAATGTTTTTATCTCATTATGTTAAAACATTCATTCATCAAGTTTGTTTGATAAAAAGAGTAGAAAAACTTTTTAGATCTTATATTTTTCAAGAGTAATTAATCTTGTGATAAAACCCTCTAGAAAAGTGCTTTTAATAAATTAAGCTATCCTTAACAATATTTTTTTCTTAACATCTTTTTTTTTTCTCAAAAGATTGCTTTTAAAATGTGTAAAATATATTTGTATATAAGACATGTTTTAAAGATTTTAAAATGTAAAGTATGCCTCACGATGCCTTTATCACATAAAACTTGTATAAAATAAATTACATGTGAATAATTTTCTTGTATGAAGAAGATCTAAAATAATCGACAAACAGGTAGAGATTCGCTTAATTACAAGAAACGTAAAAGCTAGAAATGTGAGAATTAATTTTCATTAAAAAATATACAAGAAATTTTAGTAACACTTTTCTTCAAAATATTATTTAAAATGTTTTTATTAAAATATACGTCCTAATAAAATCCTAAAAAGGTGCAATTAAAAGTCGTTCAAAACTACCGACAGTGTTTTGAGCAACATCTGGTAATTTTATTAAGGCATAGATCGTTTGAGAATATATTATCAATTGTTTGAGAATTGTTTGAGAATTGAGATTGTTTGAGAGTGAAAACAATTAAAGGGACAAACCTTTTTTTAAAAAAACAAGACAAAATAAGTTATGACTAAACGCAAATAAGGTATCAGATGATAGTTAAGCTCTTCTCGGACACACCTGCCACGCGGGGGTCTGTGTCGTCATAAAGAAGTGGCTATGTAGAGGTACCTGACTTTCTCGCCGAAGCTTGTAGCGTAAGGACGTTTTGAAACATCGTAGCATAGCCCAATCCTTGTTTTTTAAATTTCTTCGTTTACCCATCGTTAGTATGGTTAGTTGTCACTGTCCAGATGATGCCACAAGATGGCGGATAGTTGAAAGACTCGAGGCAGGCCAATCACAGGCTACTTGTTGTAAGGACGTCGGGGTTCCGAGAAATATTGTGTCTTCTCTGTGGAAACAGTTCACAGATATAGGAACAGTGGTCCGCCGACCTGGCCAATGCCGCAAAAGGGCAACAACGCCAGTTGAAGACTGTTATTTGAGACTTCTAGCCAAAATTGATAGATCCGCGACAGCGACACAATTGTCTTGTCACCTGTATAATGTAACAGGAACATCCATTTCATGGATAACAGTCACCCAGAGACTTAATGCAGGTGGCCTGTATGCTAGGCGCCCAGCCGTCTGCGTCCCTTTGACTGTGAACCACAGAAAAGCCCATCTAGCATGGTGCCGAGAACACCTCTCTTGGACAGAGGATAGTTGGGGGCGGGTTCTCTTCAGTGATGAGTTGTGATTCAGTCTGAACAGCGACTCGAAACGTGTTCTCAACTGGAGAGAACCGGGGAGTCGATATCAACCCTCTAACATTGTCGAAAAGGACCACTATATCGGAGGTGGTCTGATGGTCTGGGCAGGCATCATGGCAGACGGGCGTACCAACCTTATTGTGTTCGATAGAGGTACTCTGACAGGTCAGCGGTACAGAGACGAGATCTTTTCACCCTATGTGAGGCTTTTCCGAGGAGCATATGGACCAAATTTCATTTTCATGGACGATAACGCTTGTCCACATAGGGCTCAGTTGGTGGACGATTACCTCGAATCGGAGGATATTCAACGAATGGAGTAGCCTGCGATGTCCTCTGACCTTAATCCCATCGAACATTTATGGGACGCCCTTGGACGATCAATTGCAGCTCGAAGACCAGCTCTAACGAGCTCAAGGGTGCTTTGGTTCAAGAGTGGATGCGGTTGCCACAGGGATTGATAAGAACCCTGGTAAACAGTATGAAACGCCGATGTAAGAGTTGTGTAACTGTTACAGGCAATCACACACCCTATTAGACATGTTTTTCTATGACTGACAGGGTGTCGGTCAGCTGCTGGGCTGGACACGTGACCAGTTTCCTTATTTAGGGTGCAGGTTGTGCCCATTTTTGTTTTCCCATATATTGGTCTTATATCGGATGATATTTTGGCCAAGTTTGGTTTTATTTGCTTTGTTAGTTTTATTTTTATTGCAAAAAAACCATTTGTCCCTTTATTCCCCCCCCCCCAGTGTATTATCAAGGCATAGATTGTTTGAGAATATATTGCAGAAATTAATTACAATCGGTTTAAAAAATGAAAAAAGACCGAGAATACCCCACACATTTTAATCCCCAATTTGTCCCAGAAAAAAAAAAAAAAAAAAAAAAAAAAAAAAAAAAAAAAAACGGAAATTAAAATCTTTCTTATGTTAAAAAAAAAAAAAAAATTAGTCGGGCCGTCTTCATATAGAAATTCTACACAGTTCAGAAATTTTCAGAACGAACACCGAATTTTGATATTATATTTTGATTTTCTTGTAAACTGTATCTTTTTTATCTTAGGATTCCAAACAGGAAATCATTCAATTAAGTTCTCCCGGAAAATGTGAAATTTTAATGCCATGAAGAAATGCACGCAGTCATGTGAAAATCACTGGACCAATATGGGTGAGACACATGTACAAATTATTAAAAAGACAAATAATGATATGCAAAATAAAACTATTTACTCAATAATAAAGGTGACACCATGGACAGCTATACAGGCCGCTAAATGCCGATGTCTACTGTCGATGAAACTATTAACGGTCACTTGGGCTAATCCTCTCCAACTCGCGTCCACTGCAGCACGCAGATCCTTTACGGTACGTGCAGGTGGTGTCAGTGCTATTGACGTTCAACGAGGTCCTCTATGCATTTCCTGGTAGAAAGAGTAGGTGAGGCTGCCAGCCAATGAAAGCATGTAGATTTACCACGCTGTTGAGAGTTCGCCGGGAATTTTCCTGCTGGAACAATCTGCCAAAGACACCCTGCACCAGTGGCTGAACTACAGCGAAAACAACTTGGTTGACATACCTCTCCACTGTCAAATTATCCGCAAAATGTACAAATACTGTCAGCTGTGGCAACAAGATGAATCTTAAAACCATTATGGGGTCAGTATGATACTGGGTGATATGGGCTACCAAGTGGCGTCGTCCTGGTGCCTAATACCAAGCCTGACTTGCAGTCCTATTTCGAGAGCTTAACGGTATCCCAATGGATAGTTGGTTTTACGAGCAGCCGTACCTCATGCAACCTGTTGCCAATGTTTATAAGGGATACAGATGCATCTTTCATGTTATCACGTGGCTTCGAATGTCAAGTGACGCGGCGGACGGTCTCAACGAGCTATTGGTTAAATCTGCCGAACTGTGCGCTCTGTTTTACGCCTGTGCGATCCACCTTCGACGTGGATAGTCTGTTTTGTAGATTGCCCAGCATTCATCGTGCCACACATCGCTGGATAGCACTCATGTCACGTCCAACTGACTTGCAATTGCGCACACTGACAATTCAAGGTCGTGTATTTCCGGTATTTTGCCTCGTCCTCTACCCATTAACTGCTTGTATTGAGCTATCTGGCGTCTCCGAAGGATTTCTTACGCTTCTTTAATCCTTCTGCAGCTGCAATTGTTAGCTGAGAGCATATACCTGACAAGTCAGCTGCTGGCTTTAATAGCCATAAATTGGATACCATGTGACCCAATGAGCACGAAAATTTAATCATTTGAAAATTTCTCTCACGATTGCAACTGTGATTTGCATATGACTACGCAAATTCCTTCACGGTGTTGCAATTTCACGCTTGTGACTGTAGTTTAGAAAGTATGGTGATTTAAACTTTTGAACTACTTTAAATTAATTTTAGTAGTAGTAAAAAAAAACTGCAGGTAGTTTTTAAAGCATAGCTTTTTTTGCGGAGGGGGGGGGGGCGGTTGAGCTGTAACTTTGGTTTCGCATATTTAAAGTTTCTATATATGAATATACATTAAAATATTAATTAGTTACATCTCGTATTTTTCTCGAAATTAAATTTTAAAATATAGGTATTTAAACTTAATATTCGAAAGAAATATAAATTGTAACCTATGATTTTTTTAAAAAGAAATCAATTTATAGAATCTTAAAATATGTGAATCAAAATTACAGATGATTCCACCAAGTTGTTTTTTTTTATAGTTATGTTTAAAAAAGTATGACCATTGCAACTTGTTATGCACATATTAAAAATGAATTTTACAATTGCAGCTCAAAATTTTAAATCGCCAAAATTTCTAAACTTCATTACCGAATGAATTTCCGTTTTGGTATCTGAAGGTACAATTTACCGAAAAATCCAAACATGATAAAACCAGATGTTATTATACCAAATTCCATAGTTTTATGCAATTTCTATAAGGAAACGACACCCAGAGTTATGTTTAAACATAAATTGAAAGAATAAAGAATTTCCATTCGAAAAACTATTTCCGTTTTTTTTTTAACAATTTTACGATTATGTATGGGGTGTTTGTTTTTTTTAGTTTGGCAGACAGTACAATAAATAACAACAACACGCTAGCTAAACTAAGCAATGAAGAATCCCAACATATCAACTTACCCAGCGGTAAAATTATTTCCCTTTGAAATTATTTATTTCTTCCGTTATCCGTTGAGATATGGATATTTCTATGGATATTTTCCTTTGCAATAACAGCAATTGTCATGATTCCGAGTATTCCGAATTTACCAGTCTCTGAGAGGTATTGTTTTAGAAATTTAATTTTAATTTAAAAATAGAAACACTAAGACCGCGATAATAATAGCTATTGATGTCAATAGATGACATTTGAAGCTAGTATATTATAGAAATTAAGAGATCCGCCATTCAGTATTTCTAATAAGTGTAAGAAGATGACATCTACCATCCCAGAAAATGTAATTAATTATATGAATAGACAAAAGAAATGTTGCAGTGATGCAGTTGGTATCACACTTGTTTGCAAATTGGAGAGCCGTGTTCCGAAACTCGGCTCTCTAACTAATGCACAATATAATCTTAACATAGTATAAAACAAAGTCGCTTTTTCTGTCCCTATATCCCTATGTACGCTTAAATCTTTAAAACTACGCAACGTATTTTGATGCGGTTTTTTTTAATAGATAGAGTGATTCAAGAGGAAGGTTTATATGTATAATAACATCCATTAAATAGTGGAGAAATACTGTTATTTTTGAGGTTTAAGTCGCTTTTTCTGTCCCTATATCCCTATGTACGCTTAAATCTTTAAAACTACGCAACGGATTTTGATGCGGTTTTTTTTAATAGATAGAGTGATTCAAGAAGAAGGTTTATATGTATAATAACATCCATTAAATAGTGGAGAAATACTGTTATTTTTGAGGTTTTTAATGTGATGTCGTAAATAATTTCATTTTTTCCGCTTATACATTGCAAACGCAGGCTGAACCCTACAAGATTTATCAAAATAATGTACTAATTATTGTACACATTAAAAAGGTGTACAGAAAACACAAAGAGATGAAGGTTTTCAAGGTTAACCCGAAGCAAAGCGAGGGAGGGCCGCTAGTACACTATGTAACAAACATATTCTCAGTCTAAACCTTATAACAACATCAGTGGGTGTTCGATACAGATCGTTAATTTTTAGCAGCGTTAAATTACATTTTTTATCATATTGACGCATCTTAAAACTTTTACAATTGGAAATATGGATTTTGATTTTCTGTTCCACTATAGAATAATCGCTTACCAATACACAAACAAGAGGTGTTCAGTAAATAATAAACATTTGTTTATACTTTATTAGTTAGAAGATTCTATCTAAGTATAAAATGTCCCGATTGAAATTCGGCTGATATGCATAAACAAAACAAATTTAGCTAATTGAATTTTCCAGTACTTTAGGTCTTTTACACGTACGCCATATATTTCCCCACTAAAACCATCTTTTTTTTTGTTGTTGTTGTTACAATGTGTTTTGTGACTTTACATTCCTTTCAGTAAACCTGTTGTTCATTAGTGAAATTTCTAAAATGTTTTACTCTATGCAGGATACTTTTATCTTTGTCTATTAGGTAAATGTTAATCCGTTAGCTTTAGAGGTATAGTTTAGGACGAAAAAATAATTCAAATGATATTCTTCATCATATATAAAGCCGTTTACGTCAAAATTGATATTTTTTGTAACAGTTTCTAAATTTCTATATAGCCACTGGGTCCTATAAAGTCATAGTTAGAAAATCTCTTTATCCTCTCTCTAACAAGTAAAACAATTAAAGTCATATTTTCTAGGACATCAAATTTATGAATTTACGATGCAGAATAGCACTGAGTTTGAAAAAAAGTTTTTCTAAATGTAACTCATAGGACACAGGGAGCATATAAAACTTTAAATTACGTAATATAAATTTTGAAGAAGTGGTATCGACAAAAGAAAATTTCATATGTTGGAGAAGAGACCGTCACCCGTATTATTCCAAAAGACCTTTTTTAAAATCGTTTTGAAAGTTCAAAGAATTCTCTCCTACGAACAAAAAGAAACAAACTAACACAGAAGCCGAATAGCTTAGTGATCAGCGCGTCGAGCTACTATTAACAGGCTCACAGTTCGACTCTGAACTTGGGCAGGGTTCATTTAACCTTCATCCCTATGGGGTTGGTACAGTGAGTACTAAACTTGCTTGGGAACTAAATCTTGATGTACCCGCGTTAGGCTGGTATTCTGACCGAGACATATGCTGTGTAGCACCTAAGGCCTAAGGCCCATGTTCAAGAAAACAAGGTTGGCCACTGTAGGCTATAATCCATAGTGGATTGTTAAGCCGCATGTTTAGTTTAGTTTTTTTAAACATAGGTATATTAGACTTTTTTAAGGATTCTATTTTCTAATTTACAAAATTTCGTTTAAATTATATCAAAAGTGTTTTTAATACATATGTAATGCAGGGCAATTTCGTCGATGTATTTATTTTTTAAACATACGCATACACCTAAATTCAAAAACATTGCACTGACAAGAAATATTTTTTATCACAGGCATCTATTTTATTTTTTTAATTATCTAATTATCCACTCAGTAAAAGCATTTTAAAATTGTTTATTAGCTCGTTTCCTTAATTACATGTTAATTAGCGCAATCAAACACTTCAAGAGGAAGTTCTAAAAAATTGTTTAAGTATAATATTCTTTTTATTAAAAAAATTTTATTCATTTTTGTACCTCACATTATCAATTTGAATGAATTCAAAAACAAAATATGAGATGTTTTATTAGATGCCGAATTAATTAAAAGGGATTTGATTAAAATCTACTAATTAACTTTTAACCTTTGCTGTCCAGAAAGTATTTTTTAATAGGTGAATAAAAAACAAGTGATTTTTAACAAAAAAAAAATAAAACCGATTACAAGGGATTGTATATTTCCTTCGTGTTTTCATTACAACCATATATTACTATCCACATTAGAGCCCTAGATGGGATGGGTATAACCCAACCCGAACCTTAAAACTGTATTTGAATTCAACCCAAAACCCGATCTAAACACGACACATTTCAACACGATACTGATCAGAAACCAGAAAGGAAACAAACTTAATCCACATTTTACACTGTAATTATAATGAAATGCACTGTAATTATATCACTAATAACAATTTTATATTTTACGTAGAAAAATGAACAAATAAATACTCCTTTATATTAAAATATAAAGTTTATTTCCTATTAAAAAATATTGTGTATATTTTTTTTTGGGGGGGGGGGGGCTACCAAATCCAACGCGCAAAAAAGTCAAAACTTTACCCCAAACCAAAACTAGTCGTTGGGGTCCACCATAATACTTACCCATCATGGATATGCATAATATAAAATATTAAAATAAAAAATGTGTAAACTACTTATAAAATGCCTTGCCATTCGAATAAAATCGTGGCTTGATGACGTCATAAACTTTAAAGGCTCGATTACTGAATTGCTTAAAAGAAACATTTTTATAACTCCAATAATGATAATCATATTAACTAACGGTTTACTGCGCCGGATTAAGCGTCTCATTTCCAAATAAAATATATCTTTGAATTGAAATTTGAATGAAGTACATGGTCATGAAAAATCGAAGAGTGTGGTAAATATGATTACAAATATCTGTGAAACTAATTATCAAATCGATTTCATTCTTTATGCAAAATTTATGTTTTTTTATTGTCTTTTATATTCACTCCTTAAAACAAACAATTTCGAAAAATTTTATCAGAACGAATATTTAAAGATTCCGAAAAAATAGTTCCGGATAATCGAGGGTACTGAAATTCAATAAGCTTCTTCCCATTACTACATACTAAGTACATACAAAATTTCAAGTCTCTATCTCAATTTTTTTCGGGAGATAGAGCGTTTACAGACACACAGAGACACAGACGGACGAATTTTTTTTTTCTAAAAGTATGTTTTTCGGAATCTCCTGTGTCTGAAACGTGTAAATCCGTCAAAAAAAATTCGATTTTCAAAACGATTACAAGATTTACCCTATACTACGTATGATGGGTAAGTAATAAACGAAATAATCGTTATGATAATATCATGTGTATCCATGGTATTTTGGGAGACGGTGTGACACTTTGGCAATCAATTTTAGCGTCGATAATTTTGATATACATAATACATCAGATGGGACAGATAACAAAACTGCCAGTCAACTGCCTCATCAGCTTGGGAATACTTCAATAACAACATTGCACTGCTTGTAAAATGAATGGCAACCGAATTATTAATGTTACCCCTAAGATTGAGAATTTTAATTTTAAACATTGGATGAACGTTAAGAGACTTTGGGGAGAGGGTAAATAAACCTCAAATGTTAATCACTTAATTATTTTAGAATTTACAACTTTTTTATCAATGAGTGGCGTACTCAGTACTCCGGCCGTGTCTTTAAAGGTTAGCTTGTATAATATAAGATATGGTAGGCTTAAGGGGCTCCGACATAGAAATTGATTCAAAAAAGGGCTGTGTAAGTCAAAAAAATAGTGAACCACTGGTTTAGAAGATACGATTTTTACTAAAATATTGAACATGCATACAAAAATACGGGTGACGTCAATTTCGAAAAAAAAAAAAAACTTAGTCGTCTGCCTGCGACGTAGAGTTGAAAGTGTTTAAATTTGCTGTAATTCCATTTCATAGATGCAAATATATACCTATCATCGAAATCGTGGATATAGCAGCGCCACCTAGTGGGCTATAAAAACAAAATAAAATCGGCTCTAATTTAGGTCAAAATCTAGTTAAATATAAAGTAAATGGTTATTTGTCTCACTTCTAGATTTAGAGTTCTCACAAATAAATTTGTAGCGCACACACGCTAGAGAAGCAAACAGACATGTTCCAAAAATAATCAAATAGTATTCAGAACATTCCAAAACCATCAGAACATCAAAAACTGCAATTCAAAAATTTTCACGAATCAAATGTTTTACTTTTATGAATAAAAAAATAAAGAGGAAAAAAGCAGAATTATTGATGAAATATAAATTAATTTATTATTATTATTATAGTATTTTATATCTCCAAAAACTGTAGATCCTTAAGTTCTTAAAACATGACGTTCCCTAACCCCCAAAACATTTACTTTTAAAATCTGTCTCATTTCCTGCATAACTATCTATAAAAATAAAACACTGTAATTTATCAGTAATACATAATTAGTTTATCTGAAAGAAAGATTATTTATCCTGAACTTATAGGAAACGTTTATTCTTCATTTATATGTTAAATTGATGCGTGTGGATAATGAAACAACTTCGATTAGTCTAATTAAAAATTTAGGATTAGCGTACTTGTCTTCAAAAACTGTAGATGCTTAAGTTCTCAAAACATGACATTACATAAACCTCCAAAACATTTACTTTTAAAATCTGTTTCATTTCCTTCATAACTATCAATAAAAATAAAACACTGTAATTTATCATTAATACATAATTAGTTTATCTAAAAGAAAGATTATTTATCCTGAACTTGTAGGAAACGTTTATTCTTCATTGATATGTTAAATTGATGCACGGATAATGAAGCAACTTCGATTAGTCAAATTAAAAATTTAGATTAGCGTACTTATCTCCTAACTAGAATGAATGCTTACAAAAACTCTTTGCATTTAGGAATTTCCATTCGTTTTAATGAAATAAGTCATTAACTGAAATGCATGATGACTAATTAATGAATGTGTATGTAATATGAGTTTTTGAACTACACGTGATATCAGTTTTTAAAAAAAACTGCGGCCCATTAGCTACTTTTTACTTGAATGAATTATTACACAGTTATTTATTTTATTAGCGTTTTGGTCTTTAAAAAGTGCATTGGTGTTAATCACAAAACGTCTTCCTTTCAAATCTGTTTCATTTCCTGTGTAATTATTATTAAAAATAATATAACATCTACAGTTCTCATCTGGTCCGGGATTTCTCATGACCCAAAGTGGATTTTAGACCTGCCTGTTTCTTTAGCTGTACATAATTATGTATACTATATTTCTCTTTTCATCGTTTTTGTTTTTCTCATCAAAGCGTATGTGTACGCAAAGAAAAGTAACTGTATCACAATTTCTATAGAGTATGCGTATTATTTTCATCTAGTATAAAATTTCATAGATATACTCATCGAATCAATATTGACATTTATCTAATGCATTACATCGTATTTTCCTCTGGTGATGATATTCTATGCATCTATTTTTTTTCTCATTGTGCTTTGAATCATCATATTTATCATTGTATCCTACTTTGTATTATTCATTTTGCAAATATTGTTTTCATTATATACATCACCACCCCGTCCTCTGTCGCACTTACCGGTGGGCTCAGCTTCGGCTGAATTATATATATTTTTTTTGTTTCTTTTTTTTAGTACCTCAATAAAGAGGACCTGGAGAGACATCTATGCTCTACAGACACGGTTCCCTAGTCTGCGCAGTCCTTCTCGAGCAGTAAACACTCTAAAAACTACATTTTCAAAACTGAGCAAAAGATACTCAAATCTGAGTACGTCGCATAGTCAAAATGGCTCCGAATCAAAATTACTCAAGTTTAAAACATGTATATGTTCATTTCTGAAAACATGCACACACTCGAGAATAAAACATCATGCGCTCATATTTGAGTATATCCATGTTTCAAAAATGAGTTTGAACTGATTCTAATCATATTTGAGTACGTTCATGTTTCAAAATGAGTATGAACGAACCTCTTTGTGCTCAGTTTTGAGTATGACCATGTTTCAATATTCTGAGTATGTCTGGTATTTCAGAATTGAAAGCATTGGATCGTCATATTTGAAACAAAAAGTTTCATAACAAAATGAAAACATCGATGTACTCAGATTTAAAGTGTCATTTTTTTTCAGTGAAGTTTTCACTAATAGGTAATTAAGTTATCTGACAAAAATCGTCAGAAATGTTTCTTTCTCTCCGATGTATTAACTCTTAACTACTGTCATAAAAATTTTTGCATAACTACTGCAAGTGGTCTCTGAGACCGCTCAATCGAAAGATGCATAAAAGGCCATATGAAATTCCTTCTGTACTAAACTGTACGTACAACATTTTAATAATCAGAAATGTTTCTTTCGTCAGAAATGTTTCTTTCTCTCCGATGTATTAACTCTTAACTACTGTCATAAAAATTTTTGTATAACTACTGCAAGTGGTCTCTGAGACCGCTCGATCGAAAGATGCATAAAAGGCCATATGAAATTCCTTCTGAACTAAACTGTACGTACAACATTTTAATAATCAAATTCCCCTAATTAGAAGTATCTAGCAATAGTACTAGCGCTTTGAACGAAATAAAATTTCACAACTATCTGTATTTAAACTGAAAATTAAAAGTTAAACTGTGAAAACTGAAAAAAAGCAGTTGTCTGTGAGATCGCTAAAAGCAGTATTTGATGCATAATTAATGGGGTACTCGCATAACTCACTATAAATTAAAAATTAGCGTACCGTCAATTGGGGTGACTTTGTGCACCCTGACGTGACTTTGTTCCACCCCACGGATAAAGACAAAGCGTGTAATAAGAAAAAATTGTTACAGTAAAATTAATTAATAATACTGAATTTTGATAGATTGGATCAGTAGCGTAAAAATAAATTATTTAATTCAGCATTTAACAAACTGAGTTTGGCACTACTTCCGTTGTTGTTTCGTTTACATTTTTGCGCGTGATTTTGATTGCAAAAATTATTTGTACCTAATGCTGTAAAGTGGTAAATTCTTTTTTTTCTTAATATGTTTTTTTAACAAATCAATCAAATTTATATATATTAATTTGATAGTTTTAGGCATAGTTTTGGCGTTAATCACAACCGGCATTTTGAATGCCAATGTGGGGTGAGATTGTCTCGGAACAAAGTCACCACAAAAGTTCATTTATTATTAGGTAGACCGGAATATTCGTGCTGTTTACCAAAATTAATTCGCACCGGAAAATTGTATCAATTAATTATTAGACATAAATTCCGATGCTAATGTCTAATAATTAACGGGCAAAATTTTCTGGTACAAATTAATTTTCCCAAACGGCACGACTGGGCAGGTACTGGTGTAATAATGCCTCGTACGTATAAAACTCCTTTAGGTAGTCGTAAGAATAAAAATTATATTGATGAAACGCTGCAGAAAGCGGTAGATGTTGTTCTACAACACGTATTAATTTAAATTTAAAAAAAAAAAAAAAAAAAAAAAAAAAAAAAAAAAAGCTGTAAAGTATTTAATTTCAATCACTACTTTCAAGAATAAGCTAAAATTCCTAAAAAATTAACCCTCCAAGAAATATTTCTTCTAAATAAAATGTTTTTTTTCAGTGCATGAAATAAGTGAATATATATAAATAAAAGTTTGTCTGTTGAACAACATTAATCCTACCATGTCTTAATTGTTAATTATTTTCTATGTTTTGCATAATGACCATTTTTAGGCTCCATACTTAAAAAGTAAAAACGGAACCGTTATAAGATCACTCCTGTATCTGTCTGTCCGTCTGTCAGAGCCATTTTCTCGTAAACTATAAGACGTGGAAAGTTCAAACTTGGGAAAGTTAAAAAGCCTATTGATCCACATATTTTCAGATTATTAGCCATCCACAAATATGTTTAAAGTTAAAATATGTTAAAATATGTTTGATGTTGAAAGTTAAAAAGCCTATCGATCCACATATTTTCAGATTATTAGCCATTCACAAATATGTTTAAAGTTAAAATATGTTAAAGTATGTTTAATGTTGAAAGTTAAAAAGCCTATTGATCCACATATTTTCAGATTATTAGCCATCCACAAATATGTTTAAGAAAAATTAAGGGGGGGGAGGGGAGGGGAGACAGTAAATTTACTAGAAAAAAAATTTTTTTTGTATATCGTGTGGAGTATCCTGTGAAAGATCTCGTAATATCGAACTCAAAAATACATTGTTTTAATTTTAGGTATTATATTTTCAGAGATATTGTCGAAAATACACTGCAAATATATTTTCCCACCCCTCTCTATTTCCGAATCTACTGAAACTATGGAATAATTATGGGTATTAGGAGATTACCTAAACCTTGCAGGAAAAGTATTGGGATTTTCCCATGCCACATTGTTTTAGAGAAACACGCATTTTTCTGTTGCACACAAACTTTGCTTTATGGGCAATGAGCGAGGGAGTTGATGGGCGCTCGAGATATATATCGACGCAGAATCATCCAAGGATAGTTGGCAATGATTTTCGAAAAAAATTGTCGGTAATGATCCGAGATATTAATTAAGTTACTTGAAAAAAAGACATTTCTTTTAGGTAGCTGTCAATACAAAAAAGTAAAAAGCTACCTATTGCAGCCGTTCGGAGGAAAGCAACTCTGGAAAATTTCGGTATTAAATTATAAGAGATACCGTCGAAAGTGTACTGCAATAATATGTTCCCCGCCCCCTACAATTTCAGAATCTATTGAAACTAAAATTATGAAAAAATTCGGGATAGTAGGAGTTTGTTAATTAGTAAACAGTAATTAATAAATTTAATGTACTTAACCCTTTGAGCACTTGACCAATTTATTGACTAAAATTTAGATTTTTTGTCTGTTTTCATACAAAATGTGCATTTTCTTAGTGACAGAATGACGCATGTATTTATTATGTTTTATTACTATTTTATAATAGTGAGGTTGCATTATCTTACAAGGTATATAAAGCTTCTTCAATGACTTTTTAGTTATGAGAAAAGACGAAGCCAACGTGACTTTGTCCTACTTAAAAAAAAAAAAAAAAAAAAAAAAAAAAAAAGTAAGAAAGAAAGAAATAAATCTATTCTGTACAAATACTAAATGTGAATTTTAAAATTTACAATTGGCATCTTATAACTAAAACATTTTTTTTTTAAAGGTAAAAAAAAAAGAAAAAGAAAAGCAAAAAAAAAGAGAAGGAAAAAAGAATTAGAAATTTTTTAAATGAAAAAGACAACAAGAGGCAAAAAATGCGACAAAAATGCGGTATTTATCTTTTAACTATGTTGAAGGTTTTTCGGAAATAGCTCAGTATTCGATTCGAATACGCAATATGTTAATTAAATGCAGTATAATATTAACTAATATTTAAGATCACGATAGTAAGCTATTAGCTTAAATTTTTTAATGTATAATAGTATTCGGTATTTGTATTTGTATTAATAAAGTAAGTTTAACTGATATTTATTATGGCTAATTGAGTAAAATGTAATGAGTGTAAGTTCTTGTATAACCCAACCTATTGTTATTATAAAAAAATAAAAATAAATAAAAAATAAAAAAAAGCTGAAAACTTTTAGCTTCTCTTTACTTAATAAACGAATTATCTTCACATGGTTATTTATTTTATTGGTTTTTTGGTCTTTAAAAATGTATTGGTTTTAACCAGAAAACGTCTGCTTTTAAAATCGATTTTCATACCAATTATCATTAAGAATAATACACTATAATTCATCACAAATAGGTGATTAGTTTATCTGGATAAAAAGAATAACTATCCTGAACTTGTCAGAAAAGTTTCTTCTTCGCGGAAGCGTTAATTTGATGCATAGTTGATGGAATAGCTTTAATCATCCTAATAACTCATTAAAATTTAGAGTTAGGGTACTTATCTCTTAACTATGAAGAATGTTTGCAAAAATATCTAACAATTCGGAATTTGCATACGTTTAAATTAATTGGGTTATTTTTATGATGACAAATTACCTTTCGTAAATATTTTTGTATTGCCACAAAATTAATATATATCATTGAGATTCACTACAGCAAGTTACCTACTGAAGTAAATGACTAACTAAACCTAATTGAACGAACCAGCTGAACCGACTCCAACCTAATTGAATTCACTGTTAATACTTAATTAGTTTATCTGAAATAAATATTAATTATCCTGAACTTGTAGGAATGTTTCTTCTTCATTGACGTATTAACTCGATGCATATATGATAGAGTAACTTTGTTTAGTCTAATAATTCATTAAAAGATTAACGAACTTTGCGAAAATAGTGCAATATTCCGTTCGTGTAATTATTAAGTTATTACTGATATTTATGAACGTTGTATTCCGAATTCGCATTCATTTTAATGCTGTATGTTATAAACTGATATTTATAATTAATTATGGAATGTGTCTAATATAAACCCTTGACAAAAGCAACATAAATGTTATTTTTTTTTTAAAGTTTGCAAACGCTGCTTTCTACTTGAATTAATTAATTGACATAGTTAGTTATTACTTAGTTAGTCTTGTAATCGTTTTGAAAATCGAAAAAAAAATTGACGGGTTTACAAGTTTCAGACACTAAAGATTCCGAAAAACATGTTTTTAGAAAAAAAAATTGCCGTCCGTCTGTCTGTGTGTGTCTGTAAACGCTCTATCTCCTGAACAAATTGAGATAGAGACTTGAAATTTGGTATGTACTTAGTATGTAATAATGGGAAGAAGTTTATTGAATTTCAGTAACCTCGATTATCCGGAACTATTTTATTCTGACTCTCAAAATATTCGTTCTGATAAAAGGTATGTAAAAATTTTCGAAATTGTTTACTTTAAGGAGTGAATATAAAAGACAATAAAAAAACATAAATTTTGCATAAAGAATAAAGTCGATCAGATAATTAGTTGCCGAGATATATGTAATCATATTTTTCACACTCTTCGATTTTTATGACCCCGTATTTCATTCAAATTTCAATTCAAAGATATATTTTAATTGGAAATGAGACGCTTAATCCGGCGCAGCAAACCGTTAGTTAATATGATTATAAATTTTGGAGTTATAAGGATTTTTTTACGCAATTCAATAACAGAGCATTTAAAGTTTATGACGTCACGATTTTATTCGAATTGCAATGCATTTTATAAATAGTTTACACATGTTTTATTT
This sequence comes from Maratus michaelseni, assembly GCA_963931845.1. Taxonomy (NCBI): domain Eukaryota; kingdom Metazoa; phylum Arthropoda; class Arachnida; order Araneae; family Salticidae; genus Maratus; species Maratus michaelseni. Next base: position 182,512,886 of record OZ007595.1, read on the forward strand.
TCATATTTTACATTATGCCTATACATGATGGGTAAGTATTACGGTGGCCCCCAACGACTAGTTTTACAGTGCTTGGGTTTTTTAAAAATATAATACTGCTAGCCGTTAGTTTTAATGATTGTACAATATATTTGATAGTAATAGAAAACGTTTGAAAACGCGATAAGCAATTTTTTAAGTTCATGTTTTCTGTTCTTGTCGACTTATATAGAAAATTTTGAATTACTATATTCAGATAACTTTCCAATGGCACTATTTATATCTTTATGGCGAGTAATGCTCATAAACAATTATAGAAAAGTGCTTTAGATATTTTTATTAAACATATCTTAATAATGTATTATTAAGGAAAATTTAAATATTCTGTACTTGTAAGAAACGTTCTTTCTTCACTGGTGTATTAATTTAAAACACACAGTAGCGTCAACTTTTGAAAAATATTATGTGGGGTCAAAAATATCTTCGCAAACTGGCATGGCCGGATATTTTTTCCTTCCTTTGGCGTGTCGGTGTGTGTGGAAAGATAGTAACACTATGTTAAGTTAGTCTCATTTTAAAGTAAAATATAAATTTGTAATTTTATTCAATAACTTTACCTGAAATCTTCCTTATAAATATTCTAATATTTACTATAATATCACTATGCACTGTTAAAAATTTGCAGCAAACTGTCCAGTCATTTGTCCGTTTTTTTAGAAAACGGTTACAGAACCGTAATTTAACTCTATTGTGACCACATTATTGTCCATTTTATGGTCAGAACAGAGTTAAATTACGGTTATGTAACGATTTTCTCTAAAAACGGTCAAATGACTGGACAGTTTGCTGCAAATTTTTAACAGTGTGCCATGAATATGATTACAAATTAAAATTGCTTAAAGTTAAACATCAAGCAGTTATGGCATTAAAACAGATGGTTATTCTTTATAATCACTAATAAATGGTAAAGTAAATTTTGTTACAGGATGAAACATAAATAAATACATCAATAAATCAATACACAAATAAATAAATAAATAACAATGAAATAAATAATGAAACAGAGCAATGGAAATTAGGTATTCAGGGATAACAAATTATTGGGTGGGCTCCGAGATGTCGCTGTGTGTCCTACACCGGGCCTGCTACAGGTGACGTCACAACCTGCTGACGTCAAAACAGTGATCCATAATAACTTAAAAATTTTCATGTACTTTGTTCGTTTGTACGGATTGTTTACGACAGTATTTTAATTTTATTTATTGTTTTATATAGTAATTAATAATATTTTTCAGTGTATTTAGATTATAATGCTATCAATAATTATTGATTATAATTATTAAAGAAAGTGTAGGTTATATCTATAAAATAAAGAGAAGAAAATGTTGTGCTCCTAGTTTCTAATCTAAGTCTTCAAATTCGCTACTGATAATGAAAAGAAGAAATTTTAGCTACGAAAATTACCTTGTGATAATTATTTTTACAATTCAACAGAAGTGGTTTGCATTAAATGTTTCGATATACTTTTCATAATTCGTGAAGCTAGAATTAATATGATGGTATTGAACTTGTGCAGAGAAAAAAAAACTAACAACAAATGTCTAGCCTACTGTAATGGAAATAATCTGGCATATTTGATTGAATTTGTACTTCCAAATCGAAAAGAGTCAAATGATCTTTAGAAAAAAAATAAATAAATAAAAGAAGCAGACGATAAACAGTTTAAAAAATGATTTTGAAAGAAATACTGTAATAAATTGACTAATATCTGGATACATTTAGTTAGAAGTGAGTGATATGCTTTGTTTATAAAATTAAAAGTAACTGATTTACACAACTTAGTAATTCTACGTAGTTCAATTTAACATTTTAGCTAACTTAAGTGTACAAATATATAAAAATAAATCTTTTGATAAGTTATTTTGAGTGGTTATTATGTCCTAGACCCAAGTACAATAAATAGACAATTTTTAAAATATTACAAATCAGTTACAAAGTCAAGATAGAAAATTGGGTACTTTTCGGTTAGCAGGGCGCCAGTGATATATATACATATATACACACACATATATATACACATATATCTACACACACACACATATATATATATATACACATATCTACACACACATATATGTATGAATTAATATATATATTTATATATGTGCATGTATCACTGGCGCCCGGCTAACCGAAAAGTACCGAAAAAGGCTTATGGCGAGAGAAGGAAAGTTGCAAAATATTTTCTGGCAACCTATTCGTAGTTTCATATAAATAAGTATTTTTTTTTTCAATATTTATATAATTTATTTAATATAAAGAAGCCATTTATCTCTTTTTATATGCAGGTAGAACAGAATTGTATATATAAATAATTTTATACATATATAAATAAACATAAAAGTACATTAGGTTTGTTTTCATAATTGTGTATATAATTTTAAAACATATCTAACTTTCTGAAGCCCGGATTACGCCAAAGCGTTAAAAAAAAGTGCCAAGGTCTCTATAGTTAAAAAATGTCGATTTCTCTATTTAAATTGACATTTATTGTGTTTTGATGGTTAAATTATGGTATGCAGTTGTAAAAGGGAGGAATGGGATTGATTTTGTAAAGTTTTTGGTAGATTTATTATATTTTTTGTACGTATATTTATTGTAAAATAATGTGTTTAGGAAAAGGTAAGTCAATGGGTTCAATCTGATTTATTAATCTTAGCATTTTTTTAATTTAAAACTTTTAATTTCCTTTAATAAAACAAGTATATTAATTCCCTTTTATTTCACGATTATGAAATTTAATATTATTTATGTAATCACAAATTATAAGAGCGAAAATGCTCTTTTTATTACATCTTTCTGCTGCGATACTTTGACCAAAGTGGATCACTACTGTGACGTCACTAATACTTGTAGCAGGCCCGGTGTAGGACACACAGCGACATCTCGGAGGCCCCGGCTCGGGCCCCATGGGCCCATATAAGTTGGTGCCACTGAAAACACATAAAATGGGATGACATTGATCAGTCTCAGAACTTATTAAATATTTAGGATTGAAGTACCAAATCCTTAAATATGATGAATGTTTGAACATAGCACATTATTCGGAATTTTCCTTTGTTTTAATACAGTATGTTATTCACTGACAATTATGATGACTGGTTAAAAAGTGTATAAGAATATAAGTCCTTGAACTAACCATGGCAAATGTTATTTTTTCAAAACAATTACGAACCATTATCTATTTTTTACTATTACTTTATAAAAAAAAATTCTAATTTTTCATTCACGTTTGAAGTTTTATAAATTTTTTTGTCGATTTATATAGTAAACTGTGAATGTGCACTGCTGGGTACTTTTTCTATATCACTATTTATGTCTTTATGCCGAACAATGCTCAAGTATATTTATAGTAATGTCAGAAATGTGTCATTCCTGTACATCTCTGTTCTATTTCATTTCTAGTTTTCATTTAAAATAATAACATTGTAATTTACCATTAATACGTAATTAGTTTTTCTAAAAGAAACTATCCTGAACAGGTAGAAACAGTTTACTCTTCAGTTATGTAAATATTTGTTGCTTGGGTGATGTAGTAAGAATTCAATTAGTCTTATAACTCATTAAAGTTTTTGGAGTAGCATACTTATCCCTTACTTATAATAAATATTTGCATAAATTAAGCAAGATTCTAAATTTGCATTCGTTTTTAATGAAGTAAATTATTAACTAACATCTATGATCACTAATTAAGGAATGTGTAGAATATAAGTCCTTGAACGATTTTAAAAAAAATGTTATTTTTAAAAGAAATCTGCGAATCAGCAGTTACTTTATGCTGATTAATTTTTCCAGCAAAGCTGAAATTGCGCTGGAGATAACTTATGGTGGTTCTCAAATACCTATTCAACAACGCGACACTTTCTGACACTATTTCAGACTCATTTTTAAACGCAAAAGTATAAAGATAGCGGGACTGACTGTTGAAGCGATTCGGGTCACGTGACGACCCGTTTTCTTCTTTTTCATGGTCCGAAATCGTGATCTCGGTTCAAAACGCCGACTTTGACTGTATTTTCTGAAAGATATTCTGCCTTTACCAAAAAATGAAAAACGTATTTCGATTACGTTACGAAGTTTCTAAATAAGAACACTTGCCACTTTCATACATTTCCGAACAAAAATGAATTAAAAAATATGTCATAAAGTAGACAGTTTGGATTTGAGAAGAGCCTTATACGTATAACAAAGGATATGAAGTATCACTTACTACTCAACGTATAACAATTAGAGTGAAAAAACGTCCAGAGCGAGAATCAAACCCAGAACTTCTGGCATGACGCACGAATGCTCTACCATATTTGGAGCTATATCTGTGACATCCATCCAGCATTTTCTCCCTTTTATGTATAGGCACAGCAAATCTCCAGTGTAATTACAGCACTAATGGAAAATTTAATTAGCATATACATTCACCGACGCTGGGTTTAATTCGTCTCATTTATGTCACCGAGTGCTTGGGAGGGTGACAACCTCTTTTGGCTGCGGCTGCTGTGGGACCGTGTACGTTAATGGGAGCTGGTGCACATAAAATCTGTTCGCGGCGCCAATGTCCTCCAACTTTAGAATAAGCGTTACCTCTGGGGGTGCCAATCCAGAGGCAGGTCTCTCATCTGGAATTGGTTCAAAATTAAGAGACCAACTCTTCTGGACGGAGCTTGTGTGTGCTTAAGCCATTTGGTAGGCGTCCCCATCCAGCTGACTATTGTGCATGTCACTGAAGATGAGACTGTTGGCATATGGGCATGAGACATAGGGTTGACTTTCCATCTTGTGCTGCAAAGTCGCAGTCGTTCTAGTACATAAGAGTGAGAAAATGCTGGACTGGATGTCGTCCGGATAGCTCCAAATGATAGAGCATTAGTGCGTAAAACTAAAGGTTCTGGGTTCGACCCCCGGTCTGGACAGTTTTTTACGCTGTTGGTTATACGCTGAGTAGTAAGTGATAATTCGTATTCTTTGTTATATAAGTAGTTAGTTTTTACAACTACTTTATAAGCAATTTTCAAAAATTTCAATTCATGTTAGCAGTTTGAGAGGTTTTGTCGACTAATCTATTTAATTAGGATTTACTAGCAATACTAGGTTATTTTTCTATACATATTTTTATGTCTTTTGGCGAGCCTATAATTATAGTAATGTTAGACAAGTACATTCAATGTTTTTGTTAAAATATGCCATACACTGTTTAAAAAAAATCTGAAATTCGCGGGTATTTTTTTCCTGAATTTCACAGAAAAAGTCCCTTTTTGCGACAAAGGGTATTTTCCGTAAAAAAAAAAACAGAAAATTTCCTCATATTTCCTGAAAACAACGGAACGGACGGAGACGAAAGGGGTCAACGGAGATATTCCGTTATCTGCTGCATATTTATTTTCACTGTTTAAAAAACTGACATGCTGCTGAACAGAAAAACTAATTCTGCACAGAAAATTCAATAAATTGAAATTTCGAGTTGATTTAAAACAACAACAACAAAATAGTGCTTTCGATATAAAAAAAAAGTCGCAATTTTCTCATTCTTTTAAAATTATTTGCAATTTATTTTTTAAATATTCGCGCTTAAAATATATTCTAAACAAACAGATTAAAAAAAATATATACAATAGTTAAATTAAGTGACAAAAAAATTGATTTTACTCAAAATAGCAACAAACAAAAAGAGTGCTTTCGAATAAAAAAAAAAATAATAATAGCAATTTTCTCATTCCTTTAAAATTATTCGCTAGTTTTAAAGTAATAAAAAGCACTCGCACTGAAAATATATTCTAAGCGAACACATTTAAAATATACATAATAGTTGAAAAAAATCGATTTTCTCAAAAAAGCAAAAAATTTTTATCGAATTTAATTCAAAATATAATATTCATATTTTACATCTAACAATCAAATTAATAATATATACAATTCATGTTTTTATCCTCTTTAATATTACAATTTTAAAACATCAACGTCATCTCATAACGAAATCTCCCGCAATTAACTTTAAAATTACCAGGCTTCTAAACCGCAAATTGTTTAAGTTCTAAGCCGCCTTTTTGAGAAATCCCTTATCATCGTTTCAAACTTCTATTCTAACAAACGCTCGCTGGTCTAATCGGCAAGACGCTTGACTCGAAGCGCAGACCTAATTTAAACCCCAGTATCACCCAGAAGATTTCTTGAAGTTTATCAGATAGCAAATACGTCCACAGATGGCAGCACTAAGTGAGATGTAACTTTTTTAAACGGGGTTTATTCATAACGGAAAATTTCCCTACCTGCTTCCAGGAATCTTTCCGTGATTTCTGAGAGCGTTAACGGAATGTTACAGCTTCTGCAAACAGAGTCTTTCCTTCTTTTATCTTTCAAAACGGAAAATCTACTAACGGAACGGAAAAAGTCCGGCAACTTTGCTGCCAGTCGTTTTACCGTGGATTTAGGGATTTATTTTTAACAGTGTAGGGATCGTTTATTACCGAGTGTAATTTTAAAAGGATGAGGTATAAAAGTAAAAAATAACTTCATGTTACTTCATGATACTTCATGTCTTAATAAATACAATTAATAATTTTGAACTTGAATGAAACATTTCGTCTTAAAAAGGGTGCATGTGTGATGAAGTAGTCTTAGAATTAATTACAAATCGAGGATTTGCGTAAATATACCTAACAGTGATGAATGTTTGCAAGAAAAGCGCACATTCAGAAATTTGCATACGTTTTAATGCAGTATGTTATTAATTGATATTTAAGATGGATGCATAGAATATGAGTGCTTGAATTACCGAAGATAAATATTATTTTTTAAAAACAACTACATATTTTTGGCTTTAAAAAAAAAGTCTATAAATGCACCGCGCATTTTTTTCTCCTGAGCAGTGAATAAATATGATACGCGACGCTTGAAAGTGAGACGCTTATTTATGCAATATAGCACAGATGAAGTCGGATCTCTTTCTTGGACTGGGAATAAAGCGGATCCGTCATGTTTGAAAATGAAATGCTTATTTTAGCAAGAAAACCCATGGCGTCAACTAAAATGGGTCAACCTTTGCATATTTATCTATGTACAGTAATACTTATGTATTGGAATATATATTCACATACACACATGCACGAATGCCGTCCTGTGCCATGCTGTCGCTAATCTTGGTGCTATTTGTCAAAATATCGCCAAATTTTACGAGAAAAATATGTTTCCATACGCATGTACAAATCGCCGATAACTAGCTAATTTGGCAAAATTCCTGTTCAAATCCGATTATGACCATAACTAAAAGACATTCATAAACGGAATCGTGTCAAAATGACGCATGTTTTCTGGCGTATTTTGGCGCAAAATTAAAACAGCGTTCTTGTTATCATAACTGAAGTTTTGTGGCAAACATTCAATTTTATATAATTTCCATTAAATTTTTTTAATAATTATAGCTTGCTTGCAATAATAATGATTTAATATTTTCAAATATCTATCTATACACATGTCCTGACTGACTCATAATCAACGCCGATCCTCAAACGTTACTCCTAAAACAATGAAATTTTGAACACTTGTTTCTCGCACAATATAGATACACACTAAGAAAGGATTTTTGAAAAATCACTCCTAAGGCAGTTAAATGGGGGATAGAAAGTTTTGGGTCATTTCGCCATCAGTTTTAGGTAACAGCGTGAAATTCAAGATAACAAATCTACTAAGAAAATAGTCAAAGCGTATTTCAGCTATTTTCGAAATTCATCCATCAAGGCAGTTAAATGGGGTGTCTGAAGTTTGCTCATTTCACCATATCTCAGCTGCAGTTTTAGGTAAGATAGTAAAAAGCAGCATAACAGATCTACTAAAAAAATAGTTAAACACGTATTTCAGCTATTTTAGGCATTCAACCACTAAGGGAGGCGTCATAGGCAAGTCGAAAGTTTTAGGTCATTTCACCATATAGTCCATTTCACCAGTAGTTTTAGATAGGAGCGTGAAATTTAGCATAAAAAATTACTAAAAAACTAATTAAACACGTATTTCAGCGATTTTAGAGCTAGCAATTTTGTCGACAACATCTGCTATGAACCCGATTATGGAAGATTAGACGAATAAGACAACTATTGCTGATTTTTATTAGATATTTTGCGTGATATTTTTTTAAGGAAAAGGATTTTTTTCCCTATTTTATAAATTGATTTTGTGCTTTGGTCTTTTAGTGATCGGATTTAAATTTTTATACAAAATATAGTACATCTCCTCCTCTACCCAAAATACACTTTTAGAGATTTAAAAACTGATCACCATATTTATGGACTTGGGTGTGCACAAGGCTTTGTTATAATGCTTTCCATATAATCAGTTTATAGGCGTGAAACCACCTGCACTCTAAAAAAATTCGAGAAAATAAAAGAAATTTTCCGTTAAATTTTACGGAGAATTTTCATCTTTCCAAAACAACAGTACATTTTCCCTAAATGACATTAGTTCCGTAAAGGAGATTTCAAATCCGTAAATATTCAGAAAGTTTTCCGTAAATTTGATGGATTTTTCCGTATTTCTTACAAAACTGTTCAATATCCGTATTTCTTTCAAAACAGTGCGATTTCCGTAAATGACGTTCAGAGATTTGCGTACAGTAATCGCCTTGTTTGAAATGCGAATTAAGATTGTTGTATTTACTAGAGTTCTTCTAGGACCCAGGTCTGAACCAGTCCTACCCGTGGGCCTATTTTTTGTCATTAGACTCGTGCCAATCCTGGAACTCAGCCTAACCGGGGTTGTGTCTGGGCGGTAATTTTTGGTGAAAAAGTAGTGATATTTTTATTTTTTAGTGAAATCTTTAGAAATTCATTTTATTTTCATAAATTAGAGAAAAATATTTTTTTAAATCTACTTTTTTTTCTTTATAGTGCTTTAAATTGTGAATTTTTTCACAAACGGTTTAAAATTTTATTTTAATTTTATTAACGTTAGGAAATATTAGGTTATTAAAGGTTTCATAAAATATTATCTTTGCAAATTATCGATATGTATATTGTATTGAACAAAACTGATTTGTCTTATAAATTTGTGAATTAAACTAAAATTTATTATTTTATAAATTATAATTTTTTACAAAGTTTATATTTTTTCTTTAAATTTATAAAATTAATTAAACATTTTTTTTCTTTACTTTCATAAAAATGAAGTTTATGATTTTATAAAGTTTATAATTTATTTCATTAGTTTACAATTTTATAAATTAAACTAAATTAATTTAGACTAAATTAATAAGTCCAAATTTAAACTTACCTATCCCAAGGTCATTAATTTCAAAATTTTCTCTAAAAATCTATTTTTTTTTGTTTTAATATTTTTAATTAATAATTTAATTTTTAATAATTTAATAATTTGGATTACATTTTAATAATATGTTTTAATAATTTTGTTTCATAAAATAATATCTTTGCAAATTATCGGTATGTGGGTATTAAACTAAACTGGTTTGTCTTATAAATTTGTGAATTAAACTAAAATTTATTATTTTATAAATTATAATTTTACAAAGTTCATAATTTTTTCTTTAAATTTATAAAAAAGAATTAATAACTTTTTGTTTACTTTATAAAATTATAAACTGCTTTTTTTTTAAAGTTCATAATTTATTTTGTTAGTTTATAATTTTTATAAATTAAACTAAATTATAACGTCCAAATTTAATCCTAAAGTTATTAATTTCAAAATTTTCTCTAAAAATCTATTTTTTCGTTTTGATATTTTAAAAATTATTCATTTTAACAGAGCCATACACAAAAGCTCGCAGCAAAGCTTAAATATAATAATTTAATTTATTATAAATTTGTTTATTCACATAAGTTTTTAAACTAAGAGATAAAGAAAATTTACTTTAATAGCATGTAATAAATACATCTGCTTAAGACAATTATTGTTTTTACTGGAATTGATAAATAAATCAACAAACAAATTATCTTTAAAAGTATATGTAGTATTGCAAAAAGAAACAATCATTGCTGTTTATACAATATTTTACGCATATAATACATAAAAAATTTAAATTTATCTGTTATAAAGGATCAAATAATAAAGAAAAATGTAGAACAATTTTGAAAAGAAAATATTAAAAACATTGGAACTCTGAAAATATCCATTTAACTATGAGAACTTCAAGTTTTTGCATCATTAAAACCATCTCAAATAAGTAACAACATTTGGGTAAGTGTCGTGTCCAACCGTAGCGTAGTGGTTCGATCCGCTGGTTTAGTGAATGGAAGGTCCTGGGTTCGATACTCATCGTGGAAGTGGTGGTTGTTTATTAAAAACTCGCTCAGAAATGAACGGAAAAAAGTGTATCTATCCCTTATAAGATGTTCCTCGAGAGATAAGTTTTTTTTTTGGTCCTATAAAATTTATTTTAAAGAAATAAAAATTTCTAAAAAAATACTTAAGATATCTGTTATAAAACGGAAATTTATAAACGGATATTTCAGAAATTACGGAAAATTTCCTGGAATTTACGGAATTTTTTTTCCGATAAAATACGGAAATAGTACTGGCGTCTCGATTTCCAGTACAATTTCCGTTATTTTCTGGAAATTTTTTTAGAGTGTGGGCTCTATTAAAAGAATTGTCATTTTTAGTATTTATGCACGCAAAATTCACAGAGGGCTCGTTATAGTGATTGCTGTATTAACGATATACGGCTAAGGAGCGGCCTCGTTATTTTGATCACCGTATTAACAATTTAAGGGCGTGTTTATTTAATCTGGAAGTTCTCCCTTACCCATAGATAATTACGGGCAGGTCCGAGCGGGTCTTTGTCAGAAGGTTCATGAAAAGAAAAATACTATTTATGTCGCGAAATATTTATTTACGTGCTATTTAAATTTCTTATTAGTTATTTTCGCATACTTTAAAATAAATTATTTTATTTATATTTTCCTGTCTGCATCTAAAATGCACTTGCTGGGTCCCAAGCAAAGTCCGGGCTATTCGCTACGGAAGGAATCTGGGCCTCACACGGAAACGACCGGCTAGCAATTTAATGTAATGATTGTATATTTTCGTACAAAATTTTTACATAAATATGCGTGTATACATATCAGTACAAAAACCCTTAACGGGTTAAAAGTTGTGACGCAGCACTTTGTTTTGGCTCTATAAATTTTAAATATGGGTCTTAAAAGTAATGATATCAAATTTAAGTGACGCTATGTTAATAATTTTTTTTTAATCATAATTTTCTTTTTAGTTTTATATATATTCACAGGTGCAATTATTATCTTAATATGAAAAAAATATATAGAACTTATTCGCTGATGCTTTTTCATTCACATCTCTCATGAATTCAAAATATGGGTTTTAAAAGAAATGATATCAAAATTTGAGTGACACCTTGACGTGAATTTAATAGGACTCTTTTAAAATTCAATTTAAATTATTTTTGGTTTGTCTTCTAAAGTATATTTACACATACAAACAATACTTTTAATTTTTCAATACACTTTTAAATATATTACTTTCACTGAGCCTATATTATGTATTGAAATGTATTTATTTCAATAAATTGATTTATCTTCTGTGCCACGCTATCCAAAATCATAAGTAAAATTTATGTAAATGATCATTTTGCGTCATATTATCCACTTGAATACATTTCCCTTTGTTTGGATACTATGACGCAAAATAATCATTTACATAAATTTTACTTATGATTTTGGATAGCGTGGCACAGAAGATAAATCAATTTATTGAAATAAATACATTTCAATACATAATATAGGCTCAGTGAAAGTAATATATTTAAAAGTGTATTGAAAAATTAAAAGTATTGTTTGTATGTGTAAATATACTTTAGAAGACAAACCAAAAATAATTTAAATTGAATTTTAAAAGAGTCCTATTAAATTCACGTCAAGGTGTCACTCAAATTTTGATATCATTTCTTTTAAAACCCATATTTTGAATTCATGAGAGATGTGAATGAAAAAGCATCAGCGAATAAGTTCTATATATTTTTTTCATATTAAGATAATAATTGCACCTGTGAATATATATAAAACTAAAAAGAAAATTATGATTAAAAAAAAAATTATTAACATAGCGTCACTTAAATTTGATATCATTACTTTTAAGACCCATATTTAAAATTTATAGAGCCAAAACAAAGTGCTGCGTCACAACTTTTAACCCGTTAAGGGTTTTTGTACTGATATCATTACTTTTTTAAGGTTATTGATGAAAATGTCAATTAGTCAAAATTAAGCATAGGGTATAAATTAATCATTAGAATAAAATTTTAAAGAAATGCTAAAAAAGACCCTTTGGACCCCAATAAAAATATGAGGGTGGTGGCCCAGGGAGAGGAATCCAAGACTCAACTTTTAAATTATACAGCGAGAGAGTAACACAATTAGAAGTATGAAAATGCATGGCAAAACTCGATTGTTCCATCTTCCACCGCCAGGGGGCACTCTGTTCTATACAAACATAGCTGAAATCTTTGAGGCTGTCGATTTGGAGTCGAATGAGCCATACCTCGTCGTGATCGGTCCCATAGAACCCGATAGGAAAGCGCCCCCTGGTGGTGAAACTTGGAACTAAAATCGATATATCCTGTCGATGTCGAGTCGATGAATCAAACTACATTGTGATGGGACCTATAGAAATAGAGTTAGCTACAAAATCCGTTAGTTCCATCTTCCACCGCCAGGGGGCGCACTCTGTTCTATACAAAGATAGCTGAAATCTTTGAGGCTGTCGATTTGGAGTCGAATGAGCCATACCTCGTCGTGATCGGTCCCATAGAACCCGATAGGAAAGCGCCCCCTGGTGGTGAAACTTGGAACTAAAATCGATATATCCTGTCGATGAATCAAACTACATTGTGATGGGACCTATAGAAATAGAGTTAGCTACAAAATCTGTTAGTTCCACCTTCCACCACTAGAGGGCACACTCTGTTCTATACAAACATAGCTCAAATGTTTGAGGCTGTCCATTTCGAGTCGAATAAGACATACCTCGTCGTGATCGGGCCCATAGAATCCGAGATAGGAAAGCGCCCCCTGGTGGTGAAATTTGGAATTAAAATCGATATATCCTGTCGATGCCGAGTTGAATAAATTAAACTGCATTGTGATGGGACCCATAGCTACAAAAATCGTTAGTTCCATCTTCCACCACCAGGGGACGCACTCTGTTCTATACAAACATAGCTGAAATTTTTGAGGCTGTCGATTTAGAGTCGAATGAGCCATACCTCGTCGTGATTGGGCCCATAGTACCCAAGAAAGGAAAGTGCCCACTGGTGGTGAATTTTGGAACTAAAATCGATAAATCCTGTCGATGAATCAAACTACATTGTGATGGGACCCATAGAACTCGAGTTAACTACAAAATCCGTTAGTTCCATCTTCCACCACTAGAGGGCGCACTCTGTTCTATACAAACATAGCTGAAATCTTTGAGGCTATCCATTTGGAGTCGAATGAGCCATACCTCGTCGTGATCGGGTCAATAGACCCGAGATAGATAAGCGCCCCCTGGTAGTGAAACTTGGAATTAAAATCTATATATCCTGTCGATGCTGAGTCGAACCAAACTGCATTGTGATCGAACCCATAGAACTCGAGTTAGCTGCAAAATCCGTTAGTTCCATCTTCCACCATCAGGGGGCGCACTCTATACTATGCAGACATAGCTGAAATCTTTGAGGCTGTGGATTTCAAGTCGAATAAGCCATACTGCGTGGTGATTGGGCACATAGAACCCGAGAGAGGAAAGCGGCCCCTGGTGGTGAATTTTGAAACTAAAGTCAATATATCCTGTCGATGTCGAGTCGAATAAATTAAACTGTATTAGATACCAATTAATCTCGGAAAAAATTGCAAATTTTGTCATTTGGCAGCGTAAAAATCATGAATTTCATCGATCGGCACAGAAAAAACATGTATTTTGTCGATAGGGGGAGAAAAGATCTTAAATTTCGGCGAACAGGCGGATAAAAATCATGAATTTCATTTATTAGCGCATGAAAAACACAAATTTCATCAAACACTCGCATAAAAATTAAAAAATTCATTGATCGGGCATGAAAAAACATTAATTTCGTCAAGTTTGCACGTAAAAATCACAAATTTCATCAAACGGTAGCATAAAAATCACAAATTTCATCAAACGGTAGCATAAAAATCAAGAATTTTGGCAATCGGGTGATAAAATTTTTTTTTGTCAATCCGGCCCGTAAAAAGTATGAATTTTGTCGATGAGGTGCGTAAAAATTGTCGAGTCGAATGAATTAAACTGCATTAGATACCAATTAGTCTCTGAAAAAATTGCAAATTTCATTATTTTGCAGCATAAAAATCAGGAATTTCGTTGATCAATGTGCAAAAATCATGAATTTCATCGATCGGCACAGAAAAAACATGAATTTTCTCGATAGGGGGAGAAAAGATTATAAATTTCGTCAAACAGGCGGGTAAAAATCATTAATTTCATTTATTAGCGCATGAAAAAACATTAATTTCGTCAAGTTTGCACATAAAAATCACTTTCATCAAATGGGTGCATAAAAATCAAGAATTTTGGCAATCGGGTGATAAAAAAATTTTTTGTCAATCCGGCATGTAAAAAGTATGAATTTTGTCGATGAAGCGCGTAAAAATTGTCGAGTCGAATGAATTAAACTGCATTAGATACCAATTAGTCTCTGAAAAAATTGCAAATTTCATTATTTTGCAGCATAAAAATCAGGAATTTTGTTGATCAATGTGCAAAAATCATGAATTTCATCGATCAGCACAGAAAAAACATAAATTTTCTCGATAGGGGGAGAAAATATCATAAATTTCGTCGAACAAGCAGGTAAAAATCATGAATTTCATTTATAAGCACATGAAAATCGCAAATTTCATCAAACGGTCGCATGAAAATCAAAAAATTCTTTGATCGGGTATGAAAAAATCATTAATTCCGTAAAGTTTGCACGTAAATATCACAAATTTTTTCAAATGGGTGCATAAAAATTAAGAATTTTGGCAATCGGGTGATAAAATTTTTTTTTGTCAATCCGGCCCGTAAAAAGTATGAATTTTGTCGATGAGGTGCATAAAAATTGTCAAGTCGAATGAATTAAACTGCATTAGATACCAATTAGTCTGAAAAAATTGCAAATTTCGTCATTTTGCAGCATAAAAATCAGGAATTTCGTAGATCAATGTGCAAAAATCATGAATTTCATCGATCGGCACAGAAAAAAACATGAATTTTCTCGATAGGGGGAGAAAATATTATAAATTTCATCAAACAGGCCGGTAAAAATCATGAATTTCATTTATTAGCAAATGAAAAACGCAAATTTCATCAAACGCTTGCATAAAAAAAAATTCGTTGATCGGGCATGAAAAAACGATAATTTCGTTAAGTTTGCACGTAAAAAACCCAAATTTCCTCAAACGGGTGCATAAAAATCAAGAATTTTGTCTATCGGGCGATAAAAAAATGTATTGTCAATCCGGTACATAAAAAGTATTAATTTTGTCGATGAGGTTAAAAATAAAGGTAATATGAGTCAAGGGGTCTAACCTTATGAGTCTCCTTATTTTCTTTCTTGTTCGGATGCAAACAATTCATATTTTTAATCTGCATTTGGTCGAAAAATGAATTATCTTTAATTTTAAAAACGAGAAATTCGTAATTACATGTATAAAATTCGATTGGTATTTATTATTGGTATTTATGATTTCAAAATTTTTAATAAGAAATTGTTTTTTTGCTAGTATACAGTGGGCAAAGTCTCTAGCCATGCCAACCAACCAATCGGTTGCTTATGGATCTGCTTATGCTTATATCACTTATTCATATAGTTTAGCTTTGGCTTGCCTCTTATTAGTTTGTCTTGACTGCTAAATTTTTATATTTCACATTTCATAATTTTTATTGCAATACTTCAGGTAAGAATGCTTTTTAACTTGATTATTTCCTGTATTTATAATTTTTTGTTACTAACATTCTTATGTTTTAATGGGTGCAAAATTTAAGATTGGCGAAAAAGCTACTAAAAGGTTCTTTATTTCAATAAATTGTTTTATCTTTTGTGCCATGCTGTCGAAAATTGAAAGAAATATTTATGTAAAGGTTTATTTTGCATCATAGTATCCAAACTAAGTGAAATGTATGCAAATGGATAGTATGATGCAAAAAAAACCATTTACATAAATTTTTCTTTGAATTTTCGACAGCATGGCACAAAAGATAAATCAATTTATTGAAATAAATACATTTCAATGCATAATACAGGCTTATTGCAAGTTATATATTTAATGATGATTGTACTGAATTTTGTATTGAAAATGGAACATTTTAGTACATATTAATGGTTTAGCATAAAAAATAATTTATGTAGGTCATTCTAAAATTCTAATATAACAAAATCTGTAAAAATGAAGCTCTGTTTTGTCAGAATTCTGCAATTGTTAATTTGTTTTAAAACTAAATAAGCACTCCTTAGGTATTTTTAACTGTTTTTATTATTGGAAATGGTGCGGAAAAACAGAACAAAACAAACTTTAGTAGAATATTTTATGTAGCAATAGGGTGGGTTTTTTTAGGAAACATTTATTTAACTGCGTTTATTTATTTTTTTTTTTAAGAGGACAGCCAAGGGTCGATGCCTGCTTTACACTCATGCTAAAAAAAAAAATTTAATCGGTTAAAAAAAAGAAAAAAGTCTCCAAACTTTGGGGACTGTTTTTTCTTTTATGGCAACCTGGCTATTAAGCTTGTATTTAGTAGCTTGGCGCAGTCTTGGAAATCGTGCCATCCAAACAGTCGCCAATCTTTTGTTTACATTTTAGCGTGAGTGTAACACATCTGTTCAGTTATTTTTCTTGGGGCCCATTTTGTGAAAAGTAAAGGTTACTTTGGGAGCATTTCCGTTCTCTGTTCCCCCCGCCAACTTGGATATTTTTTTCGCCAGTCTTGGCGAAAGCAGGGTGCTGTTGAGAGCTGGCGCCATCTAGTGTTTTTATTGCAAAATACGACATTTTTGGTTTGCGATTTTTTTTTCTCGTCGTAATGCATGCATGAACACTGGAACATGAATGAAAATAGATGATTTTTACCTATTTTCTTCCAAAAGTTCCAGAAATCATGCATGCATTACGGCGAAATAAAAAATCGTAAACCAAAAACATCGTTTTATCAATAAAAATAGTTTATCTAGCGCGAGGGTCTCTACGCACCTCTACCTACTTTTTAATAAAAAAATCAACAAACCGTTTGATTTTCTTCCACAGCTGAAAAAAAAAAAAAAAAAAAAAAAAAAAGAAATTAATCTTATTTCATAAGGTCGGAGAAAACTCGACCTGCTATGAAATAATAATAAGAAAAAAATCATTTTCGTCACCGACCCAATGTAATATTAGGAATAAGAGTTGTTTTTTTTGTTTTGTTTTTTTCTAAAATAATAATATAGTTTTGAAATGTATGTGCTTTAAATTTAGAAAATAAAAATTTAAGAAATGTATGCTAATACTATATTAATAAAATAGATTAGCAGTTTCACACAGCTTTTTCGCCAATCTTAAATTTTGCACGCATTAAAACATAAGAATGTTAGTAACAAAAAATTATTATAAATACAGGAAATAATCAAGTTAAAAAGCATTCTTACCTGAAGTATTGATATAAAAATTATAAAATGTGAAATTTTAGCTGTCGAGACAAACTAATAAATAAGAGCCAAGCCAAAGACAAACTAATAATAAGTAATAACAGCTAAGCCAAAGCTAAACTACTGTGGCTAAACTATCAGTCAGATAATCAACCGATTGGTTGGTTGGCATGGCTAGAGACTTTGCTCACTGTATACTAGCAAAAAAACAATTTCTTATTAAAAATTTTGAAATCATAAATACCAATAATAAATACAATCTAATTTTATACATGTAATTACGAATTTCTCCTTTTTAAAATTAAAGATAATTCATTTTTCTACCAAATGCAGATTAAAAATATGAATTATTTGCATCCGAACAAGAAAGAAAAAAAATTTAACCATAATTTAATTTAATACATATTTTGGAATGTATAATAAACTGTTTTCATATTAAAAAAAAAAAAAAAAAAAAATCTAAATAGTTCTTCAGCCACATATGATTGCGAAATCGCCTTTAACTATAACCGTGATACCCATGAACATCCTGACCGCGCAGGAATAAAAAAGGGTGAAAAGGCCGAAAATCTTTAATGTTAGTCTACCAGAAAAAGCATAAGAAAAGAGTCCGATTTTGAAGCTGGATTATATAAAAAACAAGAGTTTTCCTACGTTAGCTCAAAATCTTACTCTCTTCATCTAAAAGCGATTAATATAATATATTAATTTCAAAAAAATCGTTCGATCCATTTTCGAGATAACACCTCTGTGCCCATTACACCATTACATTTTCCATTTTCGCTTAAAAATTGGTTTCCAGATCTCAAAATCTACTGCATGTAGAAATCTATAAATTTCAGGATAGAGTTAGGCCATAGATATAAGACTAATGTGAAAAAATCGAAACGGTATGCCTCATATTTACTGAGATATTAAATGTCGGCGTTTCGATTTTCCTTTGATGTCCTGCTAGCTGTATATATGAGAGTGACGGCTTACGGTTTTCGGTTTTTCGCTGCGTCACTCAAGAGACTACCGTCTCTTATGATTTGAATATTGCCTTTTACAGACCGGGAAATTGAAGATGGATCAAAATAGCCATTTCAACGATAAATTGAAACGAAAAAGTGAATTAGCGGGTTTTATATTATATATAGCAATAGATATAGATATATAGATATATTACGAATCGATTACGATCATCATAGAATTTTTTACCAGCCGAGCGGGTTTTGGTCTTTAAAAAAACGTCATTTCCTATATCAGTTATCATTAAACAGTTTATACTATAATACAGTATTAATAGGTAATTAGTTTATTTTTAAAAAAAAAATTGCAACTATCCTGCAATTTTCGGAAAGTTTTTTTTCTTCATTGATCTATGCAATTAATGCATTTCATGTTTGGAGTAGCTTCGATTCATAACTCATTAAAAATTTAGGATTACCAAACTTTGCGTAAAAATATGCAGCATTCGGAGTTGGCATTCGAATTTAAAGAAGTGAGTTATTAACTAATATTTATGATGACTAATTAACAAATGTTACCTTCTACTATACAAGAGAAATGTAATTTTAAAAAACACCTTTGGTTAGCTTTTTTTTTTTTTAAACTTTCTTTTACCTATAATAGAAGAAAATATTGTAATCTAAATATTTTTCGACTTCTTGTTTTCGACGGTTTTACACGTTTCAGGAGTCAGAGATTCCGAAAAACATGTTTTTACAAAACGTATTTTGTAAAAAGATGTCCGTGTGTGAGTGTCTGTGTGTGTGTCCCCTTTGTATCATCGAAAAGTGTATTAAGTTATATATAGAATTGAACTTTTATATAGATGTTTATTTCCACTGCTAGCAGGTCCCAGTTTAATTTGCGGATATTCCGCCAGTAGGGGGTGCTGTGATAGCGATTTTTGTGCCATTTTTATTATTGTATCATCAAAAAGTGTAGAAAGTTATGTATATAATTGAACCAAATTTCATATAGATATGTGTGTGTGTGTGTGTTTTCGGCTATCGCCCGCATGTGCCAGTAGAATTTGGGGCTATTCCTTCGAAAGGGAACGCTGTGAAAGCGATTTTTGTGCCACTTTTATTATTGTATGATTAGAAAGTGTACGAAGTGCATAGAATTGAACGAAATTTCACATATATGTTTTTGGCTATGGACGTCAGATCCTAGATGAAAATGAAGATATTCCTTCGGAAAAGATCGATGTGATAGCCCTTTTTTGATGGATATTCTCGATTTTTTGCAATTTATATGAAGAATTAGTGAAAAAATTTGTATATATTTTAATTTCATATTTAGATGTAATGTAACAGTCCGAGGTTTCTATAAAAGTTTGAAGAAAACATGTACGAAGGTGACGCTGTGATAGCGAATTTTGCTCGATTTTCGGGGCAACAAACCAAGTTGTTGTGTACCAGCTCCTCAGAACTCAAGGGCCTCACTTGAATAGGATGGCGGGTAACCATTGGTGCGTGAGAAGATGACAGAAGATTCCACTAACCAGAGCAGATTGGAAATAATCGTACTAAATCACCCAATTGTCCAATCTAGGTTTAATTTGCGACTTAACCTACACTGTAAAAAAAATTCTCAGGTTACTAAAAATTTTTTAGTATGTTTGTATTCCACAGATTTTTTTAGTAACCCGTACTAAAAATCGGAATCATTGCTAGCTGTTTTCTGGTAATGTTGCTAGCTGTTTTCTAGTAATTCTTACAGATTTTCTTGTTACTGAGTAAGAATACAAAATTTTTTTTAGTAATTTCCAAAGATCAGTTAGAAAAACTAAACTTTTTTTAGTAGATCGACCCATTTTTTTTTACAGTGTAGGTTAAATTTCGAGTACTAACATGTATGAAATAAAAGAAAGTTTTGGGATTGGCATATCCGATGAGTTTAGTTTAGTGAATAGTTTGGAACAGTTAATTATTTTACTGGTGCTTAGTCTTTAAAAAATGTAATAACGTTAGATATTAGTTTGGATGATTGTACAATTTATACGGTACTAAACTAAAAAAAAAATTGAATACGCAATAACGCCTTTAAAAAAAAAAAAAAAAAAAAAAAAAAAAAAAAAAAACATTTATTTATGCTTTCAATTAGAGATTTCTTGTTGACTTATATAGTAAAATAACGATTACTTACACTGTCAGGTAATTTTTCTGTGACTATTTATGTCTTTACGGTGATCAAAGCTCAATGATAATTATAGTAATGTTATAAAAGAGCCTTAGATAATTTGTTAAAATATGCCATAATAATGAATTATTAAGGAAAAATTAAGTATTCTGAAAATGTAGGATTTCTTTTTCTTCATGGATGCATTAAAATTATACACGGATGATGAAACAACTTCCTTCATTCTCATAACTCAATCAAAATTTATGATTGGGGAACTTTTCCATTAACTATGATAATGTCTGATAAAAAATAGCGCAGTATTCGTATTTTGCATTTCTTTTAATGGTATATGTTATTGGGGTGATATTTATGATGACTAATTAAAGAAGGGGTTGAATACAAGTGCTTGAAATAACCAAGATAAATGTTATTTTTCAAAAACATCTTCCAACAATTAGGTACTTTTTAGTGGAATTAATGAACTTTGAACAGTTATTTATTTTATTGGTGTTTTTTGGCTTTAAAAAATACATTAGTAATATCCATAAAATGTCTGCTTTTAAAACCTATTTCCGTACTGTACAATTATCATTAAAAATAATAAATTATAATTCGCAATTAATACGAAATCAGATTATCTTAAAGTAAGATTAATTATCTTGCATTTGTAATAAAAGTTTCTTCCTCATTGATGTATTAATTTGATCGATAGATGGTCTAGTTTTAGTAACTTCGATTAGTCTCATAACTCATTACAAATTTAGAGAAAAGCGTGCTTATTCCTTAACGATGATGAATGTTTGAAAGAATAACGTTAGCTTTTGGAGATTGCATTCGTTTTTAATGAAGTGCGTCATTCATTAAGTTATTGCATATGATAACTAATTAAGTAATATTAGTTCTTGAACTACCCTAAATAAATGTTGCCTTTGAAAAACATTTGTAAACCTTTAGTTACTTTTAATTTGAATGAATCCCTTATATTGTTAAAGTTTTTGTCCTAAAAACCTGAAATGATGTCAGCCGTTAATTTGATTGGTTATGCAATTTAATCGATACTGAACTAAACATCTTGCATATGCGATAAACTCTGTTTTAATTTTTAATTCGTTTTCGCTCTTCAAGAATTACTCTTGACTTATAAAGTATATGTTGTTGGAGGATATTTATGATGACTAATTAAATAATTTGTTGAATATAAGTGCTTGAAATAATCGGGATAAATGTTATTTTTAAAATCCACCCTCGAACCGTTAGGTACTTTTTAATGGAATGAATAAACATTGAACAGTTATTTATTTTATTGGTGTTTTGGGCTTTAAAAAATACATTGGTGTTAGCCATCGACATTTAAAACCTATTTTTTTCCTGTACAGTTATCATTAAAAATAATAAATTATAATTCGGCATTAACACGAAATCAGTTTATCTTAAAGTAAGATTAATTATCTTGAATCTGTAGGAAAAGTTTCCTCCTCATTTATGTGTTAATTTGATCGATAGATGGTCTAGTTTTAGTAACTTCGATTAGTCTCATAACTCATTAAAAATTTAGAATAAAGCATACTTATTCCTTAACGATGATGAATGTTTGAAAGAATAACGTGCCCTTTGGAATTTGCATTCGTTTTTAGTGAAGTGTGTCGTTCATTAAGTGATTGTATATGATAACTAATGAAGTAATGTGTAGAATATTAGTTTTTGTACTACCCAAAATATAATTTGCTTTTGAAAAAATCTGTAAACCGTTATTGACTTTTAATTTGAATGAATTAATTATATTGTTAAAAGTTTTCCTCCTAGAAACTTATAATGGTGTTAGCCGTTAGTTTGATTGGTTATACAATTTAATCGATACAGAACTAAACATCTTGAATATGCGATAAGCTCTGTTTTAATTTTTTATTCGTTTTCGCAGTTCAAGTATTCTTTTTAAAACGTTTAATCATTAATCTTGTCATCATTAAAAGAAATTATTATTTACTTACGAGAAGTAACTAGATTACGAGAAAATTATGATTTACAAATAATTTATTCAACAAACTTAAATTAACTCTCCGCCGCGCCGATACATTTCAACTAACTATTCGAACCAGAATTTGTTTCATAAAATAAGTTAAATATAAACCGCAAAAATTTAAAGTAAATAAATAAGTTAAATGGTTTCAAATAAAAATTCTGGTGTGAAATGTTTTTTAATAAAGGTTGAGTAAAATTTAGGGTAGTTCTAGGGTTGTTTCAAAATCTACATTGCGTTTTCCTTATAGGTTTTCGGGTACTAAAAAGTAAATGTTAATAACAAATTTTCTTTTGCCCTGCAATTTTAAGAAAATTTACTTTTAATTTTGGAATATATTGTCACTTTTATTGCAATTATGATAGCATATTATAATTTTAATTGTCTTTAATCTACAAACACATATTTTTACTTGTTGCTTCAATAGAATATGTAACGACAGAGTAGAGTGTATTTTTTTAAAAACCTTGTTAATTTTGTTTATAAGACCTTCAGGAATTTTCATAATAAATTTCATTTATGTTTATAAAATTTCTCTTTAATTTTTAGTAAAAACACTCTGAATTTTCAATATTGTAATCTTACATTTAGGTAGCTTTCATTACAAAAAGTAAAAAGCTACATATTGCAGCCGTTCGGTGGAAAGAAAACTTTGGTATATTTTCACCGATCATGACCCCCAGACCTCAAAACCACCCTCCTTTCAAATGTGTATTTATATGTGTATATATATTTATATAGATGACATTTTCCATGCTGTAACTCTTATTTATGAGCCAATTTGGATGTAACTAAGTATGTGTATAGGATATACTACGGTCTCGATCTAATTCATTGGCCAGCTTCATCCGCCTTCTTGTTCCAAAATGGCGGTTTATTTTATTTATTTTTTTATTGATTTTTAATTTTAAAAAGGTGTACAAACAAATTATAAATTGAAAAAAATGTTTCTATTAAGTGTTAGATCGTGATACGAGTATTCCGGAACATTTTTTGTTTTGGCTTTATCTTAAAAAATGGCTGAGATATGGCAGTTTGAAATTCAAGTTTGACTGACATTTTGATACAATCTGATTTTTGTTATAATGTAACACTCGTATTTATGAACCGATATAAGAATGTGACCGATCATGTGTACAGGACATACCAAGGTCTGGATCGAGTTCGTTGGCCAGCGTCATGTATCATCTTGTGTCAAACTAGAATCCAATTAAAATTTTTAAAGTTTTACAAATTCAAAAATATGTATAAAAATTTTTAATTAAAAAGGTTGTTTCCGTTAAGGATCGCGATACAAGGATTCCGGAGCATTTTTTGTTTGGCTTTATCTTAAAAAAATGTCTGAGATATAGCTGTTTGAAAATTCTAGGTTGGCTGATATTTTGA
This sequence comes from Maratus michaelseni, assembly GCA_963931845.1. Lineage (NCBI taxonomy): Eukaryota > Metazoa > Arthropoda > Arachnida > Araneae > Salticidae > Maratus > Maratus michaelseni. The sequence goes on from OZ007595.1 coordinate 182,537,077, forward strand.
AATAATCTAATTTTTCTTATTTTAATGATTTTTCTTATTTCATATAATGTATGATTTTAAGCAAACTTCTTAATGACACCATAAATTGAAGAAATGCTCTAGGCCTTTCGAAAAAACGTTGTCTTTCTTCATCAGGCACAAAATCGCCACTTGGAAGGCGGGAGCAAGGCTGAAAGAAAATTGGAAAGAAAGGGGATAAGCTAGAAGAAACAAGAAGATGAGCCAATCACAAGAGAGCATTACCCAAACAGGAGAACACAGAACATAGGGAAATCGTACAGGATAAACCTTCATTCTTCATTAGGCACAAAAGAGTGCTACCACTTGGAAGGCGGGAGCAAGACTGAAGGAAAATTGGAAAGAAAAGGAATAAGCCAGAGGTAACAGGAAGATGAGCCAATTACAAGAGAGCAATACCCAAACAGGAGAACACAGAACATAGGGATAAATATGAAGCAAATTTAATAAACACTTCATCAGCATGATACTTCTTCATCAGGCACAAAAGACGTGCTATCACTTGGAAGGCGGGAGCAAGACTGGAAGAAAATTGGAAAGAAAGGGAATAAGCTAGAGGAAACAAGAAGATGAGCCAATCACAAGAGAACATTACCCAAACAGGAGAACACAGAACATAGGGATAAATATGAAGCAAATTGAATAAACAACAAAATCAGAAAAGATAATAGGAAAATAGTAATACTGTTTGAGATAATACTTCTTGAGTAATGCTCTCTTGTGATTGGCTGATACTTCCTGCATTCCTATTGTCTGTTTCATATAACTTATCCCCTTTCCTCCCCATTTTCTTTCAATCTTGCTCCCACCTTCCAAGTGGTAGCACATCTCTAGGGCCTGATGAAGAAAGATAAAGTTTTTTCGAAAAGCCTAGCGTATCTCTTAAATTTAAGGGGTTATTAAGAAATTTGTTTGCTTTCTTATATTACACCAGTGTGTTAATTATCTTAATCTTATTATATCTTTGCATTTCACACATAAAAAGTTATGTGTTGGACATTTCATTGAAAAAAAATACATTACTGACATTTATGAACAAAAATTCAGGTTCGAACTAAGCGAGCTACCTTGAATTTTTAACTGAAGTAGCAAGGAAATTGTTGGCTCTAATGTGCTTCACTATCTCTTAAAATTTAGAACCTTAGTACTTAAAGAACCAGTATATATTTTTTAATCTACAATAAATAATTATCATATATTTTTGTACTCCTTTTATTATTATTTTCCAAATAATACGTGACAGTATTCATAATCAAATATATAAATTAATTGAGTTTAAAACCTTAAATCAACGCTAGACATATTACCCTTGGTCAGAAATAGAGAAATATATACTTTCTGGAAATATATATTCAACAACTGAAACCTAACATAATTTCAAGATATGGAGTTTACGTAACATAATTATTTTAAACGAAAGAAGTTAGTGTACAAAAAATAAAGACAAAAAATAATTCATAAATTCAAAAATGCATTTCATGCAATTAATCGACTATGCACTATTAACTTCCAGAGAAATCGTTAGTCTAACTGTGGAAATTATTTTAAAATTTACTTTTCAATTAAAATGTACATACTTCTATTAAAATTTACATAATTCTATTAAAATTTACTTACAGTCTGAATGCCATGGAAGGCGATGGTATAATAGTTGAACTATACTTAATTTTGATTCCAAACTGCAAAAATAGCATTAGAATTTTTCAATAAAATTTTGCCTTTACAATATACGTAAAGAAAAAAATCAATTAGTTGGTAAAATAAATTTGTTCATAAATTCTGGTGACAATTAATTATTTCAACAGTTCACTCACAGAATTACTTTGCTCCGGAAAGAGTTAAATACCCCTTAAAATATGTAGTCAGGAAAGTAAACGTTACTTCTTTGTAATCACTCTACAACAAATTATTATTCAACAGATCAAAATCTGAAAAAGAAGTGTTTATTTTATTTCAACTAGTCACACATCAATTTTAGTATTCAAACAAGCATAACTCTTAATAGCTTTTCAAATTACATATTTTTAGTTGCTGGTAAATCCAACACGTTTAAGTTTTATTCTATATCATTATAACAATATATTTCAAACGTGCTTGGATTGCAATACTTTCTTGGCACGTTCTTCATCACTTTGGATACGTGATCAACCTTTCTTTCTGTTCTCATTTATTTCAACAAAAAAGTTTCGATCGGTAAAACTTCCCCTTTTATCTTCCTGAATTGGAAATCAAGAATTATTCCAAGCATTTCTTTGAAGTATTGGAAACTGACGATTTGAATAGAAATATGTATTTTTTACATCTTAAAGAATAAAAATAATTTTTTAAAGCAGTTTTTAATACAAAACTACTCTATTTCTGACATTCACTAGAAGTCCTTTTTACCCGAAATATGGGGAAACTTCAAGGTATTAAGAGAGCAAGCTATTGAATAGCGTATGTCTTTTTGCTATAAAGGCAAATGATATTTCTGAAAATAAAACAAGTTGGTGATTTAAGACAAATTTAGAGATATAGCTGTCTAGGCAATGTGTTTATAGGTAAATTATCGAGTATAACTAATAAATTAAGACATAATACATTTATTAGATAAAGGAAAACAAAATTATATGCCAAATAATTTTACTAAATTACAAAAGATGTAAATTTGCATCTATTACACAGCGTACAACCAACAGAGTGAAAAATGTCCAGACCGGGGATCGAACAGGGAATCCTTAGTATTCCACACCAATGCTCTACAAGTTTGAAATATCCAGTGTAGCATTCTCTCACTCTTATATGGCAAGACTACAACTTTGCAGCACAAGATGGAACGTCAATCATGAGAACATCTTCAGTGGCATGCATGAGACACAAATGAACTTGTGCTGCAAGGTTGTAGCCTTGCCATATAAGAGTGAGATAATGCTACACTGCGAATTCCCAGCACACATTTGGAACACTTTGATTCAAAAAAGTGTTCCAATTACCTCAATGTGTACTAAATGTGTTCCCTTAATGTGTTCGGAATATACTCCGCTATAAAGAAAGTGTTCTGAAAGTGTGCCGAAAGTGTTCTGCTCAGGATATCTGTTAAATCTAAACTTGGGAACACATTTAAGAACGAATTAGCAGCACATTTGGCACACTTGTGAAATCATCGCTTTCAAAAGTTCTCTAGAAAGTGTGCTGAACAAAAGAAGTGTTCTCAGAAGTATTCTAAAAACTGTTTCTAAAAGTGCGCCTCAAAGTGTTCTAAAAAAGGTGAAAAAATAAGCGTTCTAAAAAGTGTTCTGAAAAGTGTATAAAGATTTGCAGTGTAGACTGAAGGTCGTCCGGACATTTTAAACTTGTAGAGCATTGGCGTGGAATACCATGGATTCCCTGTTGGATCATCGGTTTGGACATTTTATTCATTCTGTTGGTTGTGCGCTGTGTAGTAGATGAAAATTCACATACTTTGTAATCATTAATTTCCAGCGTAATTTCAGCTGTGCTCAAAATTTAATTAGATATGTAATTTTAAATAGTTTGCAAATATTTATGCTTTTATACATAGAAATGTCACCGTTGAGCGGTAGAATGTTTCGCATTATTTAACGGAGGGATTATTGTTTTATTTATTATTTTATTTCAATTTTCAGAAAAAAACTTAATGAATTTCACGTTTAAAAAATGAGTTGACAGGTTTTAAGAGTGATACAATGCGTCTCAAATGTATATGGAAAAGAGATTCTTTGAAATAGCAGTTAAAACAAAATGAAGTGATAATCACGAAAAAAAAAGGCATAGGGAATCATAACATAAGTTTATTACAACAAAGAAATACAGTATAATTTTTACAGAATTTTTGCAAAAAAAAAATATAAATCAAAATTGATTGTCCTAAAAATATATGGACTTTTCAAGTATTTTGTATTTAAATTCCAAATTTTCGATCCATTCCTTTGAATTATCTTGAAAATCCCATCAAGCATGCTTCGAACTACACTGTAAAAAAATTTCGTAAAATTTCAGTAGGTGTACCATAAATTAACGGTACTTATACCATTTTCAATCTTTACGGTATGAGTATCGTACTTCTAAGGTATATTAAGCGTAAAAAAAACGTATATGTGCCATTTCGATTATACGGTATTTATAAAGTAAAATGATTATTTTTCAGTAAAAAATCTCTATTTATACTGTAAAATAATTATTTTTCAGTAAGGAAAATGCTGGTAGCCCCGCCTCGGTGTACAGCAACCCCTAAAGTGATGCTCTTGCTCTTGTTACGTAATGCGTGCAAGCCTGAGGAGAAGGGGGAGTGCAGCCGGTACATAATACATTAAATATTTTACGGTACATATACCGTCCACTTAAATTACGGTATATATACTGGTCACAAAGTTGCCAGTATATGTACCGTAATTGATGAACAAACTACACATTTTTACAGTGTACTGTTTCGTGAATGTGAAGCTGTAAAGATAGCTCTACTTGTTGCTTTAATTCCGGAATAGTCGAAAACTGACGATCATGGGCATACACCCCTTGTGGAAGTACTCCTCAGAGGTTTTCAATGGGATCAGGTCTGGGCTGATGGTTAGTCAATCTATAACAGTCAAATGTACTTTCAAATGTAATTCGATCGAAAACTGTATTGCAATTTATTCAAATTTTAAGGTTTTAAAATAATTTTCAATCATTAAATTTTTGAAAATCCATCTCTATTGAGTGAAGTTCAATTACAGAATAATAATAACTTGTTTGCACTTAAAACAACATAATTAGTTCAGCATTTGTTTAGACTAGTATTCCATAACTAAATTAAAACTTTATCAATAAATAAATAAAACAATATAATATAAATGAGAAACAAATTTAACAGATATATAACCGAACTAATTACTTAAATCACTGAAATTATTGGAATCAGACAGGTTGCTTCAATATGTAAGTAGCGAAATGTCTGACAGTTTCTTCGGCTATTAACTTAGTGAAGAACATTGTATTACTAACGAAAGTATCGCTTTTAATAAATTTCAAAATATTACTAAAATATGTAATTGGCATTTCGCTATAAAAATCCTTTTTGGTTTTTTTAGAGGGCAATCTAAAGAATATATATTAAATGCAAAAAAAAAACTATTAGATTTTTAATTGAAAAAAAAAACAGTTGGAAATTGTACGAGACAAATGAGGTTCGTACGTTTCGTGCTATAACTAGTTCTACACTGTAAAAAATCGTCGTTACTATTTCAGTTAAATAAATTATATCGCCCGCTATGAACGAAATGAGGATAATTTTTTTTTCTTATTACGCATGCCATGTTTACAGATGCGATTTTTTTTTTCGATACCAGACAGCGCTGTAAATTCACCATGAAGATCTTGCTTTGCGAATTCTTACCTCCATGGTTAATGTTTTTATGACTCACGATGAATGAATATTTTGTTTATGTAATTTAATGGATTGAGATATTCTGCTGTTAACCTAATTTTCACTGAAGTTATCTCAGAATCTATACATTTTTTAATGTAACTCATTTCTCAAGCAAACAATTTTTTGAACGATCTTTCTAAATATGCAACTTTTATGCAATTGTATTCGTAAAAAATAATCTAGAATAAAAATGGCCGCTTGACATATGGAAAAAGTTTTGGTTAGCCCGAATTTGTTTTCCTTAGTCACATGACTTGCGCTTTTATTATATAGATTACGTATGATAGGATTTAATAGAATAAAGAAAACTTTTATTAATATCTTTTTAAGTTTTGATTCGATTTTCATAAAATTTGAAATGACTCGACAAAATTCTGCGACGATTCTATATATTAAATTTCAAACCATTCGGTTTTATAGTTTTTGCGCTGTTATATACGAACAGACGGATGGACAGACAGACATACAGACGGACGGGCCAGACGACAACTATACGTGCTACGTATCTATATAATTACGAACGCGCCTAAAAATTATTGTTTTCACCTGTGTTATTTAATCCGGGAATCTGGAGTTGCATCCCAAAGTTTTATTAAAATATTTTCAATATTTTAAAATTAGGGAAAAAAATCCAAACTCGGTTTAAAGCAAGACAGTATGTATTTTGACTGAATAAATGGATTGTGACCTTGTTTTCCTAAACAAAATTTTTTTGTTATTTAAAGCCCTACAACCTCTTGTTCATATTTTTTTTAAAAGTCAGTCTGTATTCAACAGATCAGAATCCACATCAGAAGTGTTAACTTATGTTTCAACTAGTCATACATCAATTTTAGTATTCAAAGAAGCATACCTGTTAACAGCTTGTCAAATTGCACACCTTTTTAGTTGCTGGTAAACCCAAGCACGTTTAACTTTTATGTTACATCATTATAACAAGATATTTCAAACGTGATTTGAGTGCAATAGTTTTTTGGCACGTCCTTCATCACTTTCGATACGTGATCTGCTTTTCTTCTTGTTCTCATTTATTTCAACAAAACTGTTCCGATCCGTAAAACCTTACCTTTATATCTTTCTGCATTGGAAATCAAGAATTACTACAAGCAGTTTTCTGAAACATTGGAAAACAATTATTTCAGTAGAAATACTTGTTTTTTACATTTAATAAACTAAAAATATATTTTCATAAAATGTAGATGGTGTTAGAAAAGCAAATGTATTTAGAAGTGTATATTTTTACTATGTAAAATAGTAATTTACTTTTTTCAAATTAAATGTGTTCATTTTCTGTTGTTATATTATAATAGTTTTTCATTGTATTGTATACAAAGAATACCATTCGAAAATACACCTTTTAGTTGCTGGTAAACCCAGTTCGTTTAACCTTTGTGTTACATCATTATAACAAGATATTTCAAACGTGATCTGAATGCAATACTTTTTTGGTACCTCCTTCATCACCTTCGATACGTAATCTGATTTTGTCTCTGTTCTCATTTATTTTAACAAAACTGTTTCCATCCGTAAAACCTTCCCTTTATATCTTTCTGAATTGGAAATCAAGAATTACTTCAAGCAGTTTTTTGAAGCATTGGAAAATACATATTTTAATGAAAATATTTGTTTTTTATAATTAAAAAACTAAAAAAGGATTTTCATAAAACATACATTACATTTACATGTTAGAAATGTAAATTTTTACGATGTAAAATAGTAAATAACTTTCTTCAAATGAAATGTTTTCATTACCTGTTGTTAGATTATAATAGTTTTTCATTATATTCTAGTCAAAGAATACCATTCAAAAATACACCTTTTAGTTGATGGTAAACCCAGTTCGTTTAACTTTTGTGTTACATCATTATAACAAGATATTTCAAACGTGTTTTGAGTGCAATACTTTTTTGGCATGGCCTTCATCACTTTCGATACGCGAACTGCTTTTCTCTCTGTTTTCATTTATTTCAACAAAACTGTTTCGATCCGTAAAACCTTCTCTTTATAGCTTTCTTAATTGGTAATCAAGAATTACTTCAAGCAGTTTTTTGAAGCGTTGCAAAATAAATATTTTAGTAGAAATGCTTGTATTTTACATTTAAAAAACTAAAAATCATAAAATGTACACGGTGCTAGAAAAGCAAATGTTATCAGAAGTGTAAATTTTTACGATGTAAAATAGTAAATAATTTGTTTCAAATGAAATTTTTTCATTATCTGTTGTTAGGTTATAAAAGTTTTTCATTATGTTTTATTCAAAGAATACCATTAGAAAGTACACCTTTTAGTTGCTGGTAATCCCAGTTCGTTTAACTTTTGTGGTACTTCATTATAACAAGATATTTTAAACATAATTTGAGCGCAATACTTTTTTGGCACGTCCGTCATCACTTTCAATGCGTGATCTGATTTTGTCTGTGTTCTCATTTATTTCGACAAAACTGTTTCGAACCGTAAAACCATCCCTTTATATTTTTCTGAATTGAAATCAACAATTACTTCAAGCAATTTTTTTAAGCATTGGAAAATAAATATTTTAGTAGAAATACTTGTTTTTTTACAATTAATAAACTAAAAATATATTTTCGTAAAATGTACATGGTGTTAGAAAAGCAAATGCATTCAGATGTGTAAATTTTCAATGTAAAATAGTAAATAGCTTTTCTAAAATGGAATTTTTTCATTATCTGTTGTTAGATTATAAAAGCTTTTCATTATATTCTATTCAAAGACTGCCATTCGTAAATACACCTTTTAGTTGCTGGTAAACCCATTTCGTTTAACTTTTGTGTAACATCATTATAACAAATTTCAAACGGGATTTAGTTCAATAGTTTTTTGGCACGTCCTTCATCACTTTTGATACGTGATCTGCTTTTCTTCCAGTTCTCATTTATTTCAACAAAACTGTTTCGATCCCTGAAACCTTCGTTTTATATTTTTCTGAATTAGAAACCAAGAACTACTTCAAGCAATTTTTTTAAACATTTGAAAATAAATATTTCAGTAGAAATACTTGTTTTTTACATTTAATAAACTAAAAATATATTTTCATAAAATGTAGACGCTGTTAGAAAAGCAAATGTATTTAGAAGTGTATATTTATACTATGTAAAATAGTAAATAACTTTCTTCAAATGAAATTGTTTCATTATCTGTTGTTAGATTATAATAGTTTCTCATTAAATTGTCTTCAAAGAATACCATTCAAAAATACACCTTCTAGTTGCTGGTAAAAGAAAGCTGGGCCGCCAGGGCCAGAGTGGCGCCCGGCGCGTAGGTGGGCAACCGAACCCAAGTCCTTTAGGACTTTTGACGCACCAGTAGGAGCTACTTCCCACGGCGTTTCGGCCGGCCAGGGGACCGCCCCCTACGGACCCTCCAATCTTAAACCCACGTGTCGACGACGTAAGTCGTTGCGATACGCGGTGAAACCCAGTACGGGTGTCACCACGAGACACTTGGGGATGGGCTGGCGTCCCCCAACAGCTTCGGAGCTGGATACTCCTAAGGGAACCAGGCCCTAGGCCATAAGTCGGATTTTTCCGATCAGTACGTGCTTTACCAGAAGTCGAAGGATGTGAAAACCTACAAAGGTAGTCACAGTTACTTCTCATAGAGGACCTGAAAGAAATTGGGTTGCTGCAAAACATGATATATAACTTCAAAAACAACAACAATAAACTCTAAGCATGCACAACAACAACAACAATAACAATTGCATGACTAGAGCAACTATCATATTTTAAATGTGCCGGCTTACGAGACAAGTCTCAAGCCTGCGAACTTTATGCACCATTACATCCTGCTCCCGCGGGCAGTTGGAATTGCGTTCGAACAAGAGCTCGGGGATTTCGGCCAGCTCTTCGGCAACCCAGGTTGCGATCTAATGTACTCATTAGGAGTCGATGAATTATCAACCGAACTCCCTTTCTGGCGTAGCCGTCCAGGCATAGATCGCGAAGCGCACGCGTTCGGAAGTCGCGAGGAAAGTACTTTTCCCGCACAGACATCCAGAGCACACACCGGTAAAGCACACGGCTTACGCTACACACCCCAACCCCACAAAAACATGTGGAGTCGTGATGGTAGGAGCGAGCCTGGTGGTCACGGAAGGTGCCGTGTCCCGTGAAGACCTGATTAATGTATAAATCGCCCTGTAGTCGGCGATTGCCGACGCGTGGGAAGGATTCGTATGCCTTGCGGTCGGTCTCAGATTGATCCCATCTAAGACTCGGCCAAAGAGTTGTTTTTTGGCTTGGCGGCGCGTGACTGGAATCACCACGTCTACAGACTGCCGTGTGGTGGTTTTTTTGGCAATTTGTCCGCCCGTTCATTAAAGAGGTGACCAACATGGGCCCGGACCCAATGCATGTGAAACGCGACTTCAGTCGTTTTAATCAGATCCCTAATCTCGGCAATGACCCTGTGCTGAAGCACAAGTTCGTGAAACGCCTGGATCTCGATTCAGAGTGGACGCCATGTTCCCCTAGACCTATTAGATGGGCATGGGTGATTGCTTCCTTGATCGCTTGGACCTCGGCCGCAAAAACTGTAGTTGCTGGTAAACCTAGTTCGTTTAACTTTTGTGTTACATCATTATAACAAGATATTTCAAACGTGATTTGAGTGCAATTCTTTTTTGGCATGTCCTTCATCACTTTCGATACGTTATCTGATTTTCTCTCTGTTCTCATTTATTTCAACAAAAATGTTTCGATCCGTAAAACCTTACCTTTATATGTTTCCGAATTAGAAACCATGAATTACTTCAAGCGGTTTTTTGGAACATTTAAAAATAAATATTTCAGTAAAAATACTTATTTTTTACATTTAATAAGCTAAAAGTGTATTTTCATACAATGTAAATGGTGTTAGAAAAGCAAATGCGTATTTAATGTAAAGAATTCAATGTAAGTATTAAATGTAAAGAAGTGTATATTTTTACTATGTAGAATAGTAAATAACTTCATTATCTGTTGTTACATTAAAACAGTTTTTCACTATATTGTATTCAAAGAACACCATTCAAAATTACACCTTTTAGTTGCTGGTAAACCCAGTTCGTTTAACTTTTCTGTTACATCAGTATAACCAGATATTTCAAACGTGATTTGAGTGCAATGCTTTTTTTCACGATTTCCATCACTTTCGATACGTGATCTGATTTTTTATCTGTTCTCATTTATTTTAACAAAACTGTTTTGATCCGTAAAACTTTCCCCTTTTTATCCTCCTGCATTGGAAATCAAGAACTACTTCAACCCTTTCTTTGAAACATTGGAAAACAAAAATTTTAATCGGAAATAGTTATTTTTATATTTAAGTAAATATCAAAGCAAAAAATACGTATAGAAAGAATATGAAATGGAAAAATCAAAGAAATGATGAAAATAAAGAGAACCGTATTAGACGGTCTTCAAAAGAAACAATTAATCTGGTATGGTCATGTTTAAAGAATGAGTGATGAGCAGGGCTTAACAAATGCGGTCGCCAGGTCGCCACTGGCTACCAAGTTTTTGATCTGTCGACCAAAACGATTTGATCTATCGGTGTGATTTCTGTAAAAAAAAAAAATTGACATAAGAAATGGACACAGATGTCATTTTTTCTCTCCCCCATCTCTACTCGTGCGCGGCAAGCAGTGCTCTTCCTTTTCTCTCGTACTTTTAATGGAGAAACTAAATTTAAAAGGCATTTTCCAACTCATGCAAAGAATACACCATTCTTTTCAGCTATAGCCAGCTAGTATATGTCACGTGATTAGAATGTTGGGGAGAAAAGATATTTCATTAAAACAGTAAGAAATAGTGCCAATCCACACTCTGTGGCATCTAAAATTGGATACATTGCTAAAAAATGCTCGAGTTGTTTTTTTTTTTTTTTTTTAAGTTTCAATTCTGATTTTTGTTTTTATATAAGGTTTCAACATAATAGAAGTGATTATAAGTCTTATAAATTTCATTAGAGAATATAGTTTATATTATCTTTCTAAATTATGTACTATTGTAAACTATGTAACTAATAATTCAAACTATGCTTGTTATTATTATTTTTTCTCAATTAATTCATAAAAAACCCCTCTTGTGTGTTTTTTTTTTTTTAATCAATGGCGAGGAACAGGATGGTGGTCGTGATGGGGGGGGGGATGTTTTTTACTGGCGACTAGTATTTTTTTCTGGCTACCAGATTTTATCAAATTCGTACAGCCCTAGTGATGAGAGACTACCCAAAATCAAATTTAATTATAGAACAAATCAAAACTAGTCGTTGGGGGCCATCGTAATACTTACCCATCATGGATATGCATAATGTAAAGTATTAAAATAAAAATGTGTAAACTACTTATAAAGTGCATTGCAATTCAAATAAAATCGTGGCTTGATGACGTCACAAACTTTAAAGGCTCGATTACTGAATTGCTTGAAAGTAACATCCTTATAACTCCAAAAATAATAATCCTATTAACTAGCGGTTTATTGCATCTGATTAAGCGTCAAATTTCCAATTAAAATATATCTTTGAAGTGAAATTTGGATGAAATACAGGGTCATGAAAAATCGAAGAGTGTGGAAAATAGGATTCCAAATATCTCGGCAACTCCTTATCCTATCGACTTCATGCTTTATGCAAAATTTATGTTTTTTTTGTCTTTTATATTCATTTCTTAAAATAAACAATTTCGAAAATTTTTATATACCTTTCATCAGAACGAATATTTCGAGAGTCCGAAAAAAAATGTTCCGGTTAATCGAGGTTATTGAAATGAAATAGGCTTCTTCCCATTATTACATACTACGTACATACCAAATTGCAAGTCTCTATCTCAATTTTTTCGGGAGATAGAGCGTTTACAGACACACAGACTGACGGCAAATTTTTTTTTCTAAAAATATGTTTTTCGGAATCTCCAGTGTCTGAAACGTGTAAATCCGTCAAAATTTTTTTTTCGATTTTCAAAACGATTACAAGACTTACCCTATACTACGTATGATGGGTAAGTAATATGTTTTTCGGAATCTCCAGTGTCTGAAACGTGTAAATCCGTCAAAAAAATTTTTTCGATTTCAAAATGATTACAAGACTTACCCTATACTACGTATGATGGGTAAGTAAAAGGGAACGAGGAAGACCACGGAAGAACTGGATGGACGATATAAAAAAATCCATGAGGTCTGGAGGATGTATGGACCCTTGACCGGTAGAAATGGAGTGGTTTCTTGTAAATTTTTCGGATGGCGGTACCTGACGCCATAAACCGAATTTATCTATATTGTAAAGAACAAATATGTCCGTGCGTAACGCTGACGTCATTTTGCGAATGGCAACACTTGACGATGAAATTTTGGTTCTGCGATTTTTGCTACTGCAATTTTTTTTTAATTTCTAAACATCGCATAATGTTAATTTTTACACCGTTATATAGGGGAAAATTATACTTTCAAATGCAATTTGCAGGAAAACTGTATCGCAATTTACTCATTTATTATGGTATTTAAATTAAATTTCAAGCAAGATTAAAAAAAAAAAAAAAATCTATCTTTATCGCTTGCAGGCGATTACAAAATATTAATCCCTTTGCACGTTAAACAATATAAAAAGTTCAGCATTTGTTTCCAACTAATATTACACAACGAAATTAAATCTTCAATAAGCAATAAATATAAAAGTCCTTCCGGCCTGTACCGGGAGGAAAAGGTAGCTTTCCTATATCTTCGTTTTAAAATTTTAGCTAATGTTGCACGAAAACTGCAAGTTAAAATGCAAAGAAAATTTTTACAAAAGATTCGTTAATACTGAATTTGAATAAGAAATTCGCCAAATTATGGAGCAATAGCCAAATTGGCTTCATTTATGAAGACTTATTTTGGTCGCCAAATTTGGCGATATTTCGCCAAATGTCGCCAAGTTTGGCGAGAATTTGGCGCTAACGGATATGAATATATAGTTTTATGCGTCTGATTGGTAAAATTATTACAACAATGAAATTTTTTGTAATGTGCTATCTTGTTTCAAAATGTCAGCCACCCTAGAATTTCAAACTGCTCTATCTCAGCCATTTTTTAAGATAGAGGTAAAACAAAAAATGCTCTGGAATCCTCGTATCAAGGCCTAACACTTAATTAAAAAATAAATTTGAATTTTTAACTTTTATGTATATTTATTTTAGCTTTAAATTTTTAAATGGCCGCCATCTTGAAACAAAATGGCGGACCAAGCTGGCCAACGAACTCGGTCGAGACATTGGGGACCTTAATACACACAATTAGTTTCATCAAAATTTATTTATAAATACGAGCGTTATCGTATGACATAGGTCAGATATATATATATATATATATATATATATATATATATATATTGGAGATATATATATATATATATATAAATCAACATTTGAACAGAGGGTGGTTTTGGGGTCTGGGGGTCATGATCGGTGAAAATATATCGAAATTTTCCGGAACTGATTTCCTCCGAACGGCTGCAATAGGTAGCTTTATACTTTTTTGTATTGAAAGCTACCTAATAGTAGGGGAGATTAGGGAGGGATGGGACAATTTTAACAAAAATATTTTTTTACAAATTATGTTTGGATAGTATATATAAAAGCAAAAATAGTTTTTTTTAAAAATACTCTTTTATAAGCATTTCATGTTTTTCTTGAAAATCACGCCTAATTTCATAACTACAACTAATGTTTTTTTTCACAAAAAGTGCCGTAAGAATACATTAATTTGGCGTGGGCACCGAAATTATGGAAAATTCACTGCTTTTTTATGCTTGGTAGAAAGCGCAAGCAAGTGAATTTATTTTTAAAATATATAATTTTTGCTCAGTTTCTTTCTTTTTGACGGTATGGCAACAAGAAAGAAAAAAATAGAAACATTATTTAAACTATATTTTCGGGAATTCGAAAAAGGCGTCTCAATGTATAAATGTAAATTAAGTAATATTAATTTATTAATTGATAAAAGATATTTTTAAAATATTACATTCGTTATTTTTTTTAATAATTTATTTTGTATTTTTAGACTTTAATATGTTTCATTATTGCAGTTTCAAATCCATTTAGCATATGTTGGTGTGCGTGTTGTTGGCGTATAATGGAATCCTTTGTTCTTTCAACTCGTGTACAATTGAAAGAGTTACAGAGAATATATTTTCGATTTCTCACCTGTAACGTACTAACGAACAATGCCTATAAATTAATGTAGTAATTTATAAAAAGAAAAAAAATGAGTTCTAAAAATATTGAAATGTTGTATTGTCATCGGAAACACACATGTGAACGTGTTTTTTATAATTGTAGCATTGCAGAAAACGAGTGGAAATTCGATTACAAAATTCCCTCTTTACATACAAGAACAGGTTGAGTTAAATAAAAGTGGGTACAAACTCAAAATGAACTTTCTTTCATAAAATGTACACTGTGTTCGGAAAGCAATTGTATTTAGAAGTGTAGTTTTTTTAAGTTCATTCGTAATTATATAAATACGTAGCACCTATAGTCGTCTTCTGATCGGTCCGTCTGTCCGCATATAACAACGCAAAAACTACCCAACCAAATGATTTAAAATTTAATATATGTAATCTTTGCATAATTTTGTCGAGTCATTGCAAATTTTATGAAAATCGAATCAAAACTTAAAGAGATATTGATAAAAATATTTATTAAGTAATTTGAATATTTTAAAAATTGGTATTTCTTTGTTGTTGCAGCTTCCGAGGATTAATCATCAAGCGACCCAGATGTAGCATTCTATTAAATCCTATCATATGTAATTAATTCATTGATATCATATGATAGGTAATGATACTAGGTTGAAATGGTGATTACATCCTATATAAAATGAAGTCATATTATTTCTGAATTACTGAATTTAAAAACCGAATTGGTATACTAAAATTGTTTAATTATAGCAGTCCTATAAACTACCGACAGTTTTTGGATAGATGTTTCCGGAGAAATAGATCTTAAATGGAAAAAAGATCTAGATATGTATTTTAGGTACTGAAATTTTCAATGCTAGGCTTAAGTTTCCCGTTGGAATTTTCGGTAAATGTGAACAAATGATAAAATGTTGGCAACTTAAAATGTACCTATTTTATTACGGAAATTAATCATATCATAATAACAGGCGATAATTTCATTTCACTGTAATTAGTTATAGTGCGAACGCACCTCATTTGTCACGTTTGACGTACAATTTCCAACTTGTTTACTTTGTAAAATAGTAAATTACTCTCTTCAAATGAAATTTATTCATTATTTATGTTTAGATTATAAATGCTTTCTATTATATTTTATTTAAATAATACCATTAGAAAATACACCTTTTTAGTTGCTGGTAAACCCAGCTCGTTTAACGTTTATGTTACATCATTATAACAAGATATTTCAAACATGCTTAGAGTGCAATACTTCTCTGGCACGTCCTTCATCACTTTCGATACGTGATCTGCTTTTCCTTCTCTTCTCATTTATTTTAACAGAACTGTTTCGGCAGGTAAAATCTTCCCTCTTTATCTTCCTGAGAAGGAAATCAAAAATTACTCCAAGCATTTGTTAGAAATATTGGAAAATAAAGATTTTTTTAGAAATAGTTAAATTTATATTTAAAAAATTAGAAATATATATTTATAAAATATACACGGTGTTCTCGAAAAGCAAATCTATTTTAAAATGTAGTTTTCTAACTATGTAAAATATTAAATTTCTCTCTTCAAATGAAATTTATTCATTATTTGTCTTTAGATTGTAAATGTTTTTCATTATATTTTATTCAAAGAATACCATTAGAAAACATACCTTTTTAGTTGCTGGTAAACCCAGCTCGTTTAACGTTTATGTTACACCATTATAACAAGATATTTCAAACGTGCTTAGAGTGCAATACTTCTCTGGCACGTCCTTCATCACTTTCGATACGTGATCTGCTTTTCCTTCTTTTCTCATTTCTTTTAACAAAACTGTTTCGGAAGGTAAAATCCTCCCTCTTTATCTTCCTGAGAAGGAAATCAAAAATGACTCCAAGCATTTCTTTAAAATATTGAAAAATAAAGATTTTTGTAGAAATATTTAATTTTATATTTAAAAAAATGTAAATATATTTTTATAAAATGTGCACGTTGTTCTCGAAAAGCAAATCTATTTTTAAATCAAGTATGTAAAATAGTAAATTTCCTTCTGCAAATGAAATTTATGCATCGTTTGTTGTTAGAGTATAAATGTTTTATTATTATTATTATTATTATTATTATTTTATATATTATCTTCAATGACTTGCTACCAACCCTCCATTGTAAGTGGATTTTCCCATCTGTTGGCCGGAAGGCGTGGTGACAGTAATGGGTCGTGGGGGCGTTCCGGTATTGGCCTATAACCCGGTTCCTCTCATGAGGTTCCGGTGACGAAGCCGTCGAATCGTTTCTACGTCTGCCCAAGTGTCGTGTGGTGGTGTCCTGTACTTGGGCTTCACCGCATTTCGCAGCATCCGCTGACTTCACTCATTTGGGTTAGGGTGAGAGGCGCAGGTAGGCTCCGGCCCCCGTCTTTCCCCAGGCCGAACAGCACCACCTTGGAGGTGTCCGGGTAAACCGGCCCTTCTTGGTCGTGTCCTCGTATGGATTCACTAGAATCTGGTACCGGCGGTGAAGTACGACTGCCTTCGGCAGCCGTAGCTTATATTACCTTGCACTGTAAAGCACATGATCAGCAAGCGACATCTGTAAAACCTCTGTAATAAGTGTTCTTATGTCCGTAAGTAATTGTCGTGAGTTCGTGTTATTAAAAAATTATGTTTATTTTTCACTAAGTAATAATTTAAAACTCTTTCATTTAGCCTAACAGGTTATGGTCCTAGAAAATTAAGCAGTGTAATGAAAAGCAGAAAAAAAAACTTCCGAAAATAGACTTTATCTTGTATACAACATTATTTTATTTCGAAATGTCCTCGTATGGAGAATTAAGAATAAAGACGTTAAACAAAGATAATTTTGAAACGTTGCGTATTCAAATGAAAGCTTATGATTCCTCGACTTATGTTTGTCGTTCGAAATCAAAATCTGAACTGATAGAGAACTATGCGAACGCATAATGTGAATTCGATAAGTGGATCGACAAGATGTAAAAGCTATAACATTATGTGCATTTTTTCATTGGAGCTTAAACAAAGTAAGGATAGTGAAACGTCGTCAAACTTTTAGAAAAAATTGGAGGAAATTTACCAGTCAAAAGGTCTGGCTCAAAAATATTCTCTGTTGAAATGCCTTATTCAACATAAAAGCCGCATTCTTCTCCAAAGATGTGCATTCGTGTTAATTTACGTAAATTCTTCTGTGGTTTTTTTTTTTGGTCTTCTATGTTCTTCTTGTGGTCAGACTCTCAGAAATGTATATAAAAATCGATGATGATTTACTGACTGTGATGTTAGTTTGCTCAAAAATTTAAAAAAAAATCGGTGTGCAATAGAATCCCGAGACTAACTCCCAAAACCAGAAACACTCAAAATCAAAATAGTAGAAGATAGCAACGCCCACTGGCATTATGAACAGACTAAGTGGTGACTCAGCACCTTTCATGGCTAATCATCTTCGAAAGTAACCTCCGTGGAATAATAACAGGAAAAATAAACCCAAAACGGAAAGATGACGATTCTTTGAAAACGACTTGTTTTAAATGCAGGCGTGTTAGTCACTGATCAACTAAATGTGATAATTATACGAAAGACTTTTTGATTATGGACAAAAAATATCTTGGATTATTCACTAATGCAAATACTTAATTCCACTCAGTCACTCACGCTACGAGAAAATTGTAAATTTACTGTGCTTCGATTGAAGATGAACACATTATTTATGCAATAAAGATTCAAGGTTTGTTAATCTGAGTGATACAGAAATTTAAACTGTTAGTCTCGCAAATATTGAAACTACGGACGTAATTAATATTACTAGGGAACCACTTTTGGTGAAACTCGTACCTAGCATTAAGAGCTACCTGGTGCATTTTATAACTTTACATGCTAAAGTTAGAGAACCGATAAAAATTGTCGGCAAAAATGATATTTTTTTATTTTACAGCAGCATATCTTTCTGAAAATTCAATTTTTGGGACCATTTATCAGACTTTTAACATAGAAGCGTTTTATTTAAGTACTTAAAATACATATTAGTTAATAATAAGAATAAAATATGGAAAAAAGTTTTAAAATTCTATCAAGAACCTACGAATTTCATTTTGAAAAAAATATAATATAATAATGGCATTTTTGGCGGCGAGAAATTAGCTTTATTCGTTACCGTAGAATTTTTCCCGACAACCCTGGCCGAATGTCATAGTCGTTAGTAGTGTATGTGTAGTAGTTTAGATATTTGGATATTTGGCGAATTGACTTTGTTTTTAGCGTTAAATTAACATTTAAAAATTCATTATTTTAAAATGTAATGTATACAAAAAATATATGTAATAGGATTTCTGCAGGCAAATTTCATCCGTTCTCTAACTTTGGCCTATAGGGCTATAAAATACACCAGGTCTCAATGTTATATGCAAGTTTCGCCAAAAGTGTTTCCCTTCATAGAAAAGCTGTCATCGAAGCGGAAGTTAATACTGAGCAGTGAATGACTTGTTATTACCGTATATACTCGTGTATAAGTCGAAGAATTTTAGACGATATTTGGGAATTGGAAATGGGGGGGGGGGTCGACTTATACACGAGATAGTAAAAAAAAAATTCTTCGCAAGTAATCGGTGAATGGACAAGTCTTTTAAGTAATCACATATGGGTCTAAATTGAAGAAAGAGATAAAAGCGGACAATGGTCATTTCCCTGCGAATTACAAAAAAAAAGCTGAACAATAATGTCCCTGTAATTGTTCTACACCCATTTTCTCTTGGGATAGAATACAGGGACATCCCTTTCAACCTTTTAATCCCCTTTTTAAAAAGAGTTCAACTTGAAAATGTTTGGAGATCTCTATTCTAAAAGTCCTACAATACAAAGACCTACTATATTTTAGCAGTCTAAGAAGTTGATTACCCTTGTAAATAAAGCTTTTCTCAAAAAGCTTTTCACAGTAAATCAAATTTTTCAAGGATTATGTGATGATAGAAGATCGCAAAGACGATCGTTATTATTTAAAATTAAATTATAACACAAATTATAGTGTAATTCTTGCAAGTGAATCAATTGATAATAAAACTAGTCGTTGGGGGCCACCGTAATACTTACCCATCATGGATATGCATAATGTAAAATATTAAAATAAAACATATGTAAACTATTTACAAAATGCATTGCAATTCGAATAAAATCATGTCTTGATGAAGTCATAAACTATAATGCTCTATTACTGAATTGCGTAAAAGAAACATCCTTATAACTCCAAAAATGATAATCATATTAACTAACGGTTTACTGCGCGGTGATAAAGCGTCTCATTTCCAATTAAAATATATATTTGAATTGCAATTTGAATGAAATACAGGGTCACGAAAAATCGAAGAGTGTGGAAAATGTGAATCCATATAACCCGGCAACTAATTATCCGATCGACTTCATTCTTAATGCAAAATTTATGTTTTTTATTGTCTTTTGTATTCTTTCTTTAAAATAAACAATTTCGAAAATTTTTATGTACCTTAATCCAAATTAATTCTAAATCTGTGGGCAGAGACAATAAATATTTCAAATTATGCAAGTAAGAGATGTCCTACAAAAAAGCTCTAAATAGATGTTAGTTCTTTGATGATTGTTGATTGTACTGCTTATTGTTTGAATAACCTACCTAGTCACAAATCTCCTTCTAGACCAGAGAAGAGAATTTTCGTTGGCTATTGAGATACTACAAAAGCTTTCTGCGTTCACTTTCTTAGTTAAAACAGAGCAATTGCTTCTAGGTCAGGACACGAAATTTCCGCTCACCAACTCGCCATGGCGAGCAAATATTTAAGGTTGGGGAGTAAGTTTCGTCTTTTGAAATGTTGTGCTTCAAACCAAACTGTATACTCTCAGAATATCGTGCCTCCATCTAGAGACACGCGGAAGTGTTTTAAAATCAAGCGAAGGCATTTATCTTCCAAAAGAAGAACAAATGCGGCGTCATCCACTTCCATTTCTCTCCAAAGGAGGAACGAACTTTCCCTGTCTGCATTCGTTCATCCATTTTCGAACCGCGCAAGCGTCAAGGGTTTTTTTTTTCGCTTCCGAGGCCGAATCTGATCGCTCTTCACTCCTGCGCGAAGTGAATCAGGTTTTGCCACCTAAGCTCAGCTGCTTGAAACACGGTAAAAATTATTCGCTTTCTCCCGAATTTATAACATTTTAAAAATTGTTCATATTTTTCATGAATGTAAAATATTTTGCATTTAACAGACAGCTCCTTCTAACAATGGTCAATTTAAATTCAGTTTGTCATAAATAGTTCATATTCTGGGCAGGTGTGAGACCGACGTTACTGTCTGAATGAATGTAAAATAGTGGCGAGCAAAAATTTTAGTCTGGCTAGCACCTTTTCAACTGAAATTTCATGCACTCTTCTAGGTTGTTAAATTCTTTGAAGAAGACACAGAAAATCACTCGAAAATAAATCAATTGTAAGATGAAAAATTTCCTGGAGACATACAGCTAGATAAATCATGAAAATTGGATCAAAGCTCAACTTATACTTTCCTTGCAAAATCGAGAAGTAGTACGTGAACTAGAACCAGAAGAAACTATTCATAGCTGCAATGTAGACATATCAATAAAAATCATACAAACCATACTTGGACTTCTACATTATTGAGAAGTCTAGAAACTTAAACTTCTCAATGGTAAAATGTTATGATTAATAAGGTAAAATTTGCATTAAAAATTATAATTTTGAGGTCGTAGATCGACCGACTTCGCAAGAATGTGTAGAAAGTACGAGGGTCGATCCAGAAATAAGGTTCCCAAATAGCTCCAGCCGCATGGGAAGGTGCGAGGCGAAATACGGCAACGGCGCTGTGTGCGGCTGTTCCTGCACTCGCGATTCCCTCAGCCGCGCTTCGCTGCGCCGCTCATTCTTGGCTCAGCAGCCGTCCAAGATGGAGGTTCCCATTGTTGATCCCGACAAGTGTGAGATTCGTTCCGTAATTCGCTTTTTGCACACCAAACGAACTCCACCCGTCCAGAACTGCCAGGGAGGACGACTGACAGCCGGTGTAACGCTGCTTCCCGACAACGCCCGACCTCACGTCTCCCGTTAAACCCAGGAACTTTTGACACAATTTGGGTGGACTGTCATACCCCACCCACCTTACAGCCCGAACCTCGCACCTAGTGATTATCATTTGTTCCCCAAGTTAAAGAAACACTTGGGTAGCCAACGCTTCTAGAGCGACGATGACGTCAAAGAAGATGTGAAACGTTTCCTCAACGGGTTGGCGGCGGAGTTCTTCAACATTGGGACACAGAATTGGAGCACCGTCTACAAAAATGCGTAGAAAAAGATGGCGATTATGTAAAGAAATAGAGCAAACTTTCTTCTTTCCAACGATGTAAATTTCTATGAGGATAAACAATGTTGTCTATTTGTAAATTTGATGGGAACCTTATTTCTGGATCGACCCTCGTAGATTGTTCTTACAATTAAAGTTATGACGGTTCTGTTTTGAAAAATAAAGCTAGGATTCTGGTAATATATAACAATCAAAATCCAGGCATATATTTTCACGAAAATATTGCAACTTTTGCTCGCATAGGATTGATTAAAATTATGGTAGTCCGTGCTGCTAAATTAGGACTGCTAATCAAAGAATGTGATAAAAAACGAATCTGATGTGCCAATCCCAACTTTCTTCTATCTCATAGATGTTAATATTCTGAATTAAATCTAGTCGAAGTCGAAAACGAACCCTAGATTGGACAATTGGGTGATTCAGTATGATTTTTCTTGTCTGGTTAGTCAAACCTTATTAAATTTACTTACATTCCCCGGCATCCCGCTTCCGCGAGACCATCGCGTTCTAAGCACCTAGTATACCACAGCACAACAGCGTGATGTATCGCTATCCCGTCCCGAAAATCAATCAAAATTTGCTATCACAACGCAAATTTCAGGCCGATTGTCTCCTAAATTTTGTACAAACCTCAGTCTGTTACATTACACCTAAATATAAAATTTCGTCAAAATATATTCATGAATATATCAAAATATATGTACATGTATTCACTTAAACGGCGGCATACACCGTAGAAAATTATTAACTTAAACTGATAGAAAAATATTGCACAAAAATCGCTATCACAGCACCTCTATCCGGGAAAATATCCTCATTTTTAACTGGGAACTAACGTCTATATAACGTCTATAATTCTTCGTACACTTTCTAATGATATAATTATGAAAATGCACAAAAATCACTATCACAGCGGCCCCTTCCGGCGGAATATCCCGAAATTCAACTGGGACCTGCTGACTAGACAAAAACATATACATGAAATTTGGAATATGAAACAAATATATGAAATTTGGTTCACTTCGTTCACTTTTCGATGATAGAAAGAGAACATGCACACACACATACACATACACGGACAGACAGACATTTTGTACAAACGTGTTTTGCGGAATCTCTGACTCCCTAAAACATGTAAATACGTCGAAAACAGGCAGTCAAAAAAATTTCGATTACAATACTTTCTCCTATTATAGATGGAAGAAGTGAAAAGTCTGATTATAGTTAGGATATGCAAACAAGAAGGTGTATTTTTGGATTTTAAATTTCCGCATTTCGTCTAGAAAAGAATTTTTTACTGTATTGTAATTCCCTTCTTAATATAGAATTTCATTGTGCTTTTTTTTTTTTTTTTTTTTTTTTTGCTGTCAGATTATAGTAACATTTTGAATATATATAATCTGTATTATACAAGGAAATGTGTCCGCCATTAATGCCAAGCATAAAAGTAAAATTTTATGTTGACAAACACTGTCGTTTTCATTTTTATTGCATATATCTTCGCTTCTAACTATAGAATAATTCAACTTCTTCAATTCTATCTTTACTTAATGAAAAAAAAAATTATTTTAGGAAAAGTTTGTTTAAAAACCACAACTTTAATTATCGATTTTTGACGATTTTTAAAAATAATTTTCAAGCATGATAATTTTTTTTATCTAGCTACACGCATAGGCGACTACTTAATGGGGGCGACTGTAGAAAAGTTACATCACATCAGGCAAACTTCCACTGCCGTAATTTCCGGCGTAAAAGCCGCAGCTCAAATAAATCTCTTTCAGACCAGAAATTTTATTTTATAAAAAGTAACTTCTATCTACCTTGATTTTATTTTATTATTTTATAAAATAAAATTTCTTGTTTGAAACAGATTTATTTGAGCCGTGGCTTATACGCTTGAAATTACGGTACTAATTTTGAAATGCTGTTTTTTGTCTTAAGAAATGATAGTGATTAATTAGAAAATAGTGGTTTAAGTATGCCGAATAGCCCCTATTGCACACGTAACTAGTGGCTACACGTAATGTAACAATAAAAATATGTTTTCCACAATGTCAATTAAAATAGCATAAGTATATATGAAAAATGTGCAAAAATAAGAGAAACTGACAAGGTTGCCCCTTTTGGCAATATATAGCCCAAGCTTGGCGAAGGCACCTTCTTCTGGTATGTTTAATTTTGACTTTGACAATGATATGCGCTTGTTCGAAAAATTACAAGCTCGTATATAGCGTCATTCGTATCATGTTATTATAATATTATAGTACTGAGATGATTAGATGCATTGAATATTTTAAGCACATTACTCTCATTATAATCGTATTAATTTAGCGCACTATACAAAATTTATTTTCAAGTAAATAATTCTAAATAATGCAGTAATCAAAGTTTAACCCGTTTTTTAATTCTGCGACTTTGAGTTAATGTAACATGTGAATATAGTCCTAAAGAGTAGTTTCGTACCAAAAAAAAAATAAAAGATGTTGTTTAATGTATAGCATTGGGATTAAGATTTATCTCATAATAGTTTATGTACAAAATGGAATTACTCACACATGATTTAGGATCCGGCAAACTGTCTGATAAAAGTGATGAATGACCTAACAATAAGTTACGTCTGAGAGATGATAAGAAATGGAAGCTGCATGTTGTATAATACTATCCACTGGCCCTAAAGATAATGTTGGGTAAATATGTCATTTATAAATATAAAATTCTTTTTAATTTACACTTACATCTAAAAACATAAAAGAAATTCTCATAATACACACATATATATATATATATAACATATTTTTAATATATATATATATATATATATATATATATGTATACATAACATATTTTAAATATATATATATATACAGGGTGTTTCAAAAATGACCGGTATATTTGAAAAATCAATAAAAACTAAACGGGCAGCGATAGAAATACACCGTTTGTTGCAATATGTTTGGGACAACAGTAAATTTTCAGGCAGACAAACTTTCGAAATTAGTTACAATTTTCAACAACAGATGGCTCTGCAGTCTGGAAAAATCTAAACCACGATATTTTCCACATATCCACCATGCGCAACAATAATATGGCGTAGTCTCTGAACGAAATTACCAGAAAACTTTGTAAACGTGTCAAGCGGGATGGCTTCACATTCAGAAGAGATGTACTGCTTCAGTTGTTCAATTGTTTCTGGATTGTGGTGGTACACCTGGTCTTTCAAGTGCCCCCACAGAAAGAAGTCACAGGTTTACAAAGTTTTCTGGTAATTTCGTTCAGAGACTACGCCATATTATTGCTGCGCATGGTGGATATGTGGAAAAAATATCGTGGTTTAGATTTTTCCAGACTGCAGGACCATCTGTTGTTGAAAATTGTAAAAAATTTCGAAAGTTTGTCTGCCTGAAAATTTACTGTTGTCCCAAGCACATTGCCACAAATGGTGTATTTCTATCACTGCTCGTTTAGTTTTTATTGATTTTTCAAATATACCGGTCATTTTTTAAACACCCTGTATATATATATATAACATATTTTCAATAATTACCCTTTCTTATATTTATTCTAAATTTTTCTCACTTAATTTTATTGTTTTTCGTCTTTAAAATTGCTAATTTTTTTTTTAATTAAAATCTTCATTTTCTACGCGTTTTTTTTATTTTAATTTAGGCATTGCGCAAGTAAATTTTCCTTTTCGGCGGCCGTAATTTTTTTTCTCTTACAATGCTTTCAATGTCTCCTAATTATAAACGTTTTATTTGGCTCAGAACATTCTAGAAATTTCTTTCTTCCCGCGTTTTGGGAACCAGTTTACTCCATTTTGTTTAATCCGCACTTATTCCGAAAATTAGAGGCTTTGATGGGATAAAATCCATTTGTTTTGTAGTCTTCCGCAAAAAGTTTCAAAACCAATTGTACGATTTCCGAGGAGAACTTTTCCAGTGATATCGTCTGTTAAAAAATAGCCATCAGAAGAATGTCTCCTGATTTTTTAAGAATTTCGCCGCCAAGATGTATTTATTGAAATAGCGTACTGCCTAATTCGAGAGTGCTCTATTTCTGCACTACAAATATGTCAATAAAGAAATTGGGCTCAAACTGTTTTATTCTTCCTCTGTGAATCAAACATGAATTTAGAATGGTTGCTACTACTGTTTTTGATTTGCTCGGTTCTAGGCTTGTATGACTGCACTGTTACTAATTGTGGTCACTCATTTAATTGACTTGATGCTCTTCTTTTTAACTATTCAATGGACACTGGTTGATTGCAAATTAATATTTATCATCTCCAACGTCATATGTGATCGTTTGGAATGCATCATCTTTAATTCATTTGCAGTATAATATATTACATGGCTGTTCATCGAAAGCAAACAACTTCTACTATCACGTAATTGGCGTACACTATTTAATGGGATATCTCGACATATACATCTTACATACATGTATATATATATGTATATATATATACCGAGTGTTTCAAAAGTCGGGTGCGAAAGTGAAACGCAATAATACATATATATATATATATATATATATATATATATATATATATATTGGTCGGAGAGACATGCAGTTTGCAGATAAATTTTCAGCGGGGTATGGGATTTTCTATGACATCAAAAAAAGTTCAAAATCCCAACAATACAGGGAGCTGCTGCAAATAATTCCACTGAATAATTCTGTATTGCTCCCACAACGCAAGATTTTGATATAAAAGTATTAGAAATTGCTGCATGTGCACTTTTAATACGCAAAAATAATAATGGTTATCATGTGCAATTTTCAACCACAATAGCATCACGCACCCTTGTTATTTTTGTGCATTAAAAGTGTACATGCAGTATTCTCTAATGTTTTTGTATCCAAATCTTGCGTTGTATGAGCAATATGGAATTATGCAATGAAATTATCTACATCAGCATAAAAAATCATGCAATTTCAGCATCATTTTTCTCTAAATATGATTGGTTCTTACTTTATGTATAATAACCTTTCGTTACATCCTTCATTCGGATATATTGCTTTTTTCTGTGTCTCCTGTCGAGAAGAAAAGTAATCAAAAATCTTCACATTAACTCCACATTTTAATAACTGCATATGTAAATACTAATAAATAATTGTAGTTCTTGGGAGTTCTTTTTATTAATTAGGAAAATTGAATTTTTAATTGTTGATGTCTCCGGCTATATTGCGTCTTCGGATATATCGCGTGCTTTTATCTTGTCTCCCGAGAAGCTTGATATAACGAGGGAACATTGTATTGTATACTACTCAGGGCCCGACTTAGACTATCTAGGGTCCTATGGCAAGCTTTACTCGGGGGGTCTTCTTCTATCTATCCATTGAAATTTTTCCAAGAATTATGATGAAGTGACTAATACTAATCTTCATACCTATTGTATATAAACATAAATTCTGTACCAAGTACTATTCGCATCTGTGTACAGGGTGCCACAAGAAACATGGTAGTAACTTTAAGACATGACAGAATACATCTTTTTGTTTTGGTTATAGGAATACAACGGCAAATGTGAGCTATTAAAGTAATGTTAAATACAGGTCTTTCAGGCATTCTTGGCTATTTATTGTAATATCAAAACATTTTCTACCACAGTATAAAATTTAATCTTTGTATTGCATCAACATGTATTTGGGTGATTCTATCATATGGAAAGGCAAGTCCATGCATACATTTATACTAATAGCAACACATTTCAACACTTGTTATGTTATTACTGCATTCCTCATGCACTAAAAAACTTTGGTATAAAATTTCCTATTCTGACAAATAGTTTAATTCTTTTAAACAGAAAACAGCAGATAACAGTTGTATGAAATGACAGTAATCTTTTAATTAAACTTCTCTATTTTGAAAAATCTTTATCAAACCAGGAAGGAAGAAATTAAATATCGCAAAATGAAATGCACTTTAAATTTTTATCTAGGTGAAAGCAGGGGAAAGAGAGCCCCCCCCCCTCCCCTAAATCTGAAAAAAAAAAGTTTTTTTTTTCACTTTTAGATGATTTTTATCATGTGGCTCTCCTTTATTGAAATCCTACATCTCACATTGGGAGGGTCCTTTCAAATGGAAGGGCCCAGGCCAGATACCCCGCATGCCTCGGCATCAGTCGGGCCCTAATACTACAGTAAATATTTCCGATTTGTTCGTGTATTAGAGGAATTTGACTTAAAGCTGTTCTTGAATTCAAATTGTCTAATTTCTGACGCATTTTTTAATTTATTTTTGTTCGCAAACGCATGAAATGGGCAGATGCTCTTTCTCAGAAACTATGTAATCGAATAGTTTTCTCTTTTTCTGTAAAAGTCGAAGAATCTTTTGAACCGACGCGACAGCACGAGTAAAGACAAAAACTGACGTCAAGAGACATCAATCGCTTATAACTCAAGGTGCACTTCAATTATCGAAAAATGAAGAAAACTATCGATTACAAATCACTTCGATCCTCATCTCTGCAAGAGCCATGCTTTTACGTCTAAAAATGTGTCCCTAAATGGTTAGAATATTTCGTAATTTTAAGCGGGAATTTTTTTTTTTTTGAGAACAGCCTTGATACAGAAACTTCTCGTTACATTGCTTATTAGGATATGCCACTATTTTTTTCGTGTCTCCCGTCAAGCACAAAAGTAGGCCTCTGTCAGTTGGCATATTTTAGCAACTGTGGTTTGGCTCTCCATCATTGCTGTAACAAAGTATGCATTTGTAACCATAAAGAATATTTGACGATTTATCATCTACGTCCGGCTAACAAAAAAATGCCTTAAAATATTAATTTATTCAATTCTAAAACTATTAAAATATTGGATTTCCACACCTGTATACTTAATTTGTATAATTTAAGAATATCAGGAAGTGGGTGAAAAAATCGATTACAAAATTCGGTACTTACGTATTAACGCCACCGCAGCTACAGATTTGGCGGTTTTTAAGTGCCGCCAATCTTTCGTAGCGCTAAAAAATAGCGTGAAAAATCAGCCAACAACAAGGCAACTAGGAATCCAAAAGAAAACTGTGTGCGCGTGCGAACAACAAAATTGCTCTTTATTGGCACATTGGCGCAACTTCTGCTGCGGTGGCGTTAATACGTAAGTTACCCAAAATTCCAACAATAAAAAAATAAGTCATTAAGAACTTTCGCTCCCTGATGATGGCGGCGGTAGCTAGGATAGTTTTTAAACATTTTAAACAACCTTTTAACATCTTTTTGTGTGTTTTAAATTATCTTGTCACCTTTTAAGTAAACAGTGGGATCTGTCGGGTCTCATATTGAATTTTATGAAAATTCCATCTTTACGTACATAAACCTCAAGTTAAGTTAATTAAAAGAATCTAAAAATATTAAGACCTTTTTTTCATCAAAAAGAAACCTTTTCAGTTGTATATTTCATAAAATTAATGTTCCTGTTTTAATTAACGTAAGTGGATATTCACTGGATCAAATGTTTGGAGATTTGTTGATCATTTACTTACGCAACATCAATAGTAAAAACTGAAATTCCTCCATTTACTAATTAAACCTAAATTTGTAATTAGTATATATATCACATTTTACTTCTAAGTGCAGACACCATTTTAATAATTTTCTAAACTTTTAGATATGTTTAATGCTTTTCGAAAAACAAATTTGAAACACATAAATTGTATTTTTTTTTCATGAAAATGTAAATTGGGATCGATAACGAAAGCTTGAATGATTTTCTGTTTGATCACACTTTCTCAAAACAGTTTTTCCTCATGTATGAGAATATTAGGTAACTTTCATTATAAAAAGTATAAAGCTACTTATTTCAGCCGTATTTAAAAAAAAAATCGCGGTAAGGTTTTGCGACAATTGAAACAAAAATGACGTTCGAGGGAAGTTTCTACGAAATTTATAAACAAGATTTTTCTTTGAAACAAACAAACAAACAAAACGAAAAAAAACGAATGGGAGCTTTGTATTTCTCATAGTATTCCAGATGATGTTCAATAACTTTAAAAATTTGCCACCAGGAAACGTTTCGCAGTCTCATATGATAGGACATAGTCGTTTAACAATAGATAGACACTTGCTCAACAATTCTAGATTCTGGCGAGTTTAACATACACCTCTAATAGGTTGGTTACAGATGCCTAAAAAAACAGGGAACAACCAAACACGAACACAGGTAGATATGGGGAGCACCTAAAACTTAATACCTTCTTTTGCCTTTCATGCGGCTTCCATTTACAGAAGACTATGTGATCGAAATTCTGAGCTAGATATTAAAAATAAATTAACCTTAAAAACTAAGAAAGAACAAAGCGTTGTGATTTTCGACGAAACATCTAATCTATGGTATAACCGTTTTGACGTAGATAGTGAACCACACCGAAAATAAACAAAACGGCATATGAAAAGGCATTGTAAAATTTTACAGTTAAGGGATAAGATAATTTAGACCTGTAATAGAATTAGTAAAGTAAAAAGTAAAAGCACAGACTCATTTAAAATTCTTTAAGAATTAAGAAAACAAAATAATTTATTTACAAATAAGCACATGTTAAATTGACAGATAAAAAATATTCAAAATTTTAAATGCCAAAAGGGCGTGAATACAGCTTAGGCCGTAACTGTTTTTTTTCCTTCCAGAACAGTTCTTACCCTGTACAAATTATCCAACAAATTCATTCTTAAATTTAATCAAATTAAATTAACATTAATCTGGACATATTAATTTCATAATTAACATTATTTAAATTATCAAAACAACAATTAATGTTTTACTTATGTTCACCGCTGATCTGCATAAATATCATAAAATATATAAGAAAAAGTACACAAACTGTTAATAAAGACTACAGTAAAAATGTACCTTGTAAGACATCATTGACACAGGTGAGAGGACTCCAAATAATCCACTCGGTGTACATGGTTGGTTGGTGGAGCAACTTTAAACTTATTAGTAAAAGCCACACACACACTAATTAATTGCTAGTGGAGATTACTAGCATGTTACGTCTAAACGAGGTTAGGAGATTTAACTCCGCAAACTTCAAAATCAGACTTCACGTCCAGATACATCACTAAAACTAGTCGTTGGCGGCCATCGTAATACTTACTCATCATGGATATACATAATATAAAATATGAAAATAAAACATGTGTAAACTAATTATAAAATGAATTGCAATTCAAATAGAATCGTGGCTTGATGACGTCATAAACTTTAAATCGAGGCTAACGAAAAAGTAAGGCTACCGTTGTGCTTTACGCGTATCTTTTTTTACAGACCGCCGGAGTCACGTGATGCTCGAATGCACCAATGCAGGTGTACGAAAAGAGCATCACGTCACTCTAGCGGTCTGTAAAAAAAGATCAGTGGAATTCACCGCGGTAGCCTGTCTTTTTCGTTAGCCTCGCTTTAAATGCTCTATTGCTGAATTGCGTAAAAGAAACATCCTTATAACTCCAAAAATGATAATAATATTAACTAACTGTTTACTGCGTCGGATTAAGCGTCTCATTTCCAATTAAAATATATCTTTGAATTGAAATTTGAATGAAATACAGGGTCATAAAAAATCGAAGAGTGTGGAAAGTATGATTACAAATATCTCGGCAACTAATTATCGGATTGACTTCATTCTTTATCCAAAATTTATGTTTTTTTATTGTCTTTTATATTCACTCCTTAAAATAAACAATTTCGAAAATTTTCGTATACCTTTTATCAAAATAAATATTTCGAGAGGCCGAAAAAAATAGTTCCGGATAATCGAGGTTACTGAAATTCAATAAGCTTCTTCCCATTATTACATACTAAGTACATACCACATTTCATGTATCTATCTCAATTTGTTCTGGAGATAGAGCGTTTACAGACACACACAGAGACACACAGACAGACGGACGGCAATTTTTTTTTTCTAAAATATGTTTTTCGGAA
The DNA here is from genome assembly GCA_963931845.1 of Maratus michaelseni. NCBI lineage: Eukaryota > Metazoa > Arthropoda > Arachnida > Araneae > Salticidae > Maratus > Maratus michaelseni. The sequence goes on from OZ007595.1 coordinate 182,568,915, forward strand.
TCTCCAGTGTCTGAAACGTGCAAATCTGTTTAAAAAAATTTTTCGATTTTCAAAACGATTACAGGATTTACCTTATACTACGTATGGTGAGTAAGTGAAATCAATACCTACTGCAGAGTAGAGAATCATGCATCAGAGTCGAATAGTGAATTCAGTAGTCAATCCTCTAATAGTCGATACATACTCATGCTGATAGTTCATGAATCCGAATAGTGAATGATCTCATAGTGAATCCATACTGCATGATCTCTGTATCTGGAATCTAAAACCTCGTCTCTATAAAGAAATCACTCTACACTATAACTATTCTGGAGGGAACACTCGGTGCACCTGTTCAAAATTTTTTTGAATGCATCCATACTTTAGTTTACAATTTGTATTATTCTTTATAAATGTTTCCATTCATCTGAAAGCTAATATTCAATGCTCATAAATTTTGTTATCTTCAATACTATACTCACGTATATAGATATAGAAAAATTAAATTAATTAATGATAATTAATTACTCATTATTATGTAATCATTCTATTTTACAGAAAAGAAAATATTTATATTATTCAATAGAAATCTAATTGCATAAAGAACAGTAATAATAATAATAAGATAACATAATGCATTTTTTTTACTGAGGTATTACTGATCAGAATTATACGTTTTTTTAATACATAAAAAGTTAAGGTTAAATTTTCATTAAACTTCAGCGAAATAAATATAAAATTTCTAGAAGCAAAACAAAATAATTTGATTAAAAAACGGAGTCATTTGAAACTGCCTAAATTACTTGTACAACACCTGGGATTCAATAAAATTCCCCTTAAATAGAACTTAAGCTAAATGTTTAATTCAAAGAAAAAGTAAGTTTGAGAAAAAACGTTAAACAAACAACCTTAGTTAGGACTTTAATTTAGTTTTTCGGATTTAGTTTAGTTGTGTTTAAAAGAAGCAATAAAATACTGACAAATTCAAATATTCTTCTTATAAAAAGAATTATTTTTATAAAAATACAAATTATTAAAGGTTTGTTTATGTTTGCAACACTTTACAACACAGTTAAAAAGTGTTTATGAATTCAGTTTGTATATCGGTCGGTCCATCACTCCGTGCTCTAACTCTCGTAAAAATACTCGGTTACCCTGTATTTTATATATTATTTACGTTTATTATAGCACAATTGCTATTAAAAATGAAGTGTGACACTTACAGTTCGTTTACAGGGGCTTTCAAAAAATATTCCGTTACATTACTGTCAATGGGAAAAATTATTTCAAGTGCATTTTGATGATGTCACACCATTTCAAATATAAATAAATTGATATGTATTTATGGAATGGACTAAAGCATGCTTTCTGTAGAATATGGGGTGCAAAAAAATATTATTCATCTACAGAGTCACACAAAAAAATTCTGTCACATAATGGTTTACAGGGAAAAATAGTTTGCAATGTATTATAAAGATATCACACTATTTCAAGCATAATGAAATTTGTATGCATTAATGAGCTGCACTATAATTTGCTTACTGAAAAGTATGGTGCGCATTTCATTTATCGTTTATTTACAGCACACACAAAAGAATTTTGTTACAGTACTGTTTATGAGCGATAATTTCTGCAAGAACGTTTTCAACTTTTGTTTGCGTTTTTAATTTAACACGTTGACGGACAGTAGGAAATAGTGAAGTTCGAAAATTGACACTATATGTTTTTGTAATTTTTAGAATGTTAGAAGTATAGTTTTACTCTTTCTGCTTAAATAAACTTAATTTTGATTAATTCAGCACCTTTAATTAGGTTGCACTACTCCCTTTACAACCACGTCAGGGTGGCTAGTGGTCAGGGAAAAATACAGTCAAAAAAAGTGATAAACACCAGTATATTTTTATAGAAAAATTTATGTTGATTATTCGATCAAATAATCAATTTGAATTTTTCTATAAGAATATACTGGTATCTTTTTTTTACTGTATTTTTCCCTGACCACTAGCCACCCTGCACGTGCATACTGAAGCTGCAACTCGTATAACAGGTGGAAAACGAACTTCAACCTAAAAAATTGTTTCCAAAACATGACACTGGGCTTCTACTTGTACGCCGGTAAATGCACATTTGTACTGCTACAGCCGTAATGTCTAAAAACTACCGTTTCGTTTTGAGCGGCTATAGCCGTCATGCCACATTGTGAACTTCGCTTTGGCGGCTATAGCCGCAAGTGTCCGTCAACGTGTTAACTAAATTTTTGCATAGCACACGGTATGTATAAATTCAGTTGATCATATACAGGACTACACAAAGGAATTCGTATAAATGGGAGTGAATTGCTTAAGGGTTTATTTTAATTGTGCTAATCAGTTTTCTATGCTGAACTATATAGTTAGTATACTAATGGAAGTTTGTAGAATATAAATAAATTCATGCACCGGGCTATGCCAAAAAAAAACAAGATACATTGTCGTTTATGGTTGTTAATTGCTGGAAGTGCATTTTAAGTTTTGTTACGCCCTTTTTACATAAATTAAATTTTGCCTTAATATATAATATGCATATATATATAAGTGGTTTTACATATATAAGTCTTTACATACATATATATATATATATATATATATATATATATATATGGCTACACAAAAGAATTCGACTCCATTTCCATCTATTGTGAAAATTGCTAAAAATAAATTTTATAATAGAACTAAGTTTTAACATGCTATGTAGTATCTATGCAAATGTATAGATCCAGAGCTGAACAAAATATTTCAACTACATTTTTGACTGTGGAAAGTAATTGCTAAAACTTTTTTAAAGTATCATATATTTTCTAAACTGTTTGATTATGCATCTTCTTTTACCTTATTTGCGATGAAGTTTCATTACAGTTTTCTGGATGTGTTGGAAAGTGTTTCAAAATCTATGTTTGAAAGATAATTTTTCGTTCTATTTTCTTTCTGAAGAGGTGATAAGAATGATATTTTCCCTGTTTAATATGAAAAACATATGTCATAGTGATCTTTTTTTATGATATTGAGAAAATATGCTATGATGTATTTACCCTATGTGCCCTGACATATTAGCCATGATACATTCTATAATCTTACACGTACACATACATATGACAGTGTGGTGTAAAGAGTGAAACGATGATAGTCCCTGATATTGAGATATAGTTATTTACTGTTCTTTCCTTTAGACTTGTGAGCTTTCGGTGTTTTTCGTATATATTTATAATTAACTGTGTTTTTCAACGAAGTTTATTATTTCTTTTTCCTTTATACTTATTTGTCTTTATCAAAATAGTATATTTTTTATTTACCTCGATCAAAGGTTTGCCAAACTATACTACGCCCCTTACAATAACAAATGGTACTGTTACCCCAAATCTGTCGGCAAGAGAACAATCCACATTATTCAACCTGGGCCTTTATACGTTTTGGAATGCGTACCTATAACTGAAGACCTAAATTTAGCTATCTTTTGTGTAGTGGAAATTTGCAATAATGCAGAATATTATAATTTATTAATGATAATTAATTGCATATTACTGTTATGTAATCACTCAAATAAAGATCTGGAATGGAAACTTGAATACTTCAATGAAAATTTCTTCTAGACAAAAATAAAAAATCAAGGTACTTCTTTTAATAAGGTAACACAGCTGAAAATCGTATGTTATCCTATTCACACATATTACCATCAAATATACCTTTAAACTTCCAAAAAAACTCAGACAAAATTTGTAGAAGTTAAACAAAATAATTTGATTAAAAATCTGTGTCACTTGAAACTTCCTAAATTACTTCTACAACAGCTGGAATTCGATAAAATTCTCCTTAAATGAAACTTAAGTGAAAGAGTAATTCTAACTTTAAGAAAATGTACGTTAGAGGAAAATAAACGCCAAAGAAACAACATTAGTTAGAGCTTTAATTTATTTTTGTCGGATTCAGCTTAGTTGTGTTTAAAAAGTAAATAAAAATACTGACAGTTTCAAATACCCTTGTCATTATAGACTCAAATTGTTTTTATAACAGCTAAAAAAATTAAAATTAATTCTTTCTTTTTTATATATTTTTATTTTTCCAAAAGAGCTTTTACAAAAAGATTTCCATGAGTTTTTCTTGTTAAAATATAATATTAAAAATATTCATTGTTGAAAAAAGAAAGATTAACAATTTAACTTAATTATGTGTCACATTTTATGTATCAGATTTCTTAGTTTGTGAAAAAAAAAACTATTTCATTTATGAAAGATATCGAATTTATATAAAATCGTACATGCCTATACTTTTATATTGGAAGGAATTTAAATGTTTTGATAGGATTATTAAATTTTATGTTTGTACCTAATCTCAATTGTGCCAAATGTCTTTCAGAATTCTATAACAGTTAAAGGTACATTTTTAGTTGATTTTTTTAATGTAAACAGAAAGAAATACAGAAAAAATTACTTTGTGAACATGTTCATTAATATAATACAATACAAACAAAATAATTACAAATTACAATTTAGATTGTTTTTAAATTCTATTACTATTCAATTATTTGTAAAAGTAACATAAAGCGTATGTAAATATGCTTCTTTTACTATGCTCACTTTACATGATTTACATAATTTGCCAATCTTTCTATGAGGTAGATCAGATGCTATTGCAAAAATGTTGTCTAGATGAATTGTGTGAGTCGATTGTCGTACCAGATAGCTCATTCGTAAAAGCATTGGCAAATTAAGCCAAGGGTTCTACGTTCAATTCCCGACCTGCATACTTTTTCATTGAATTGGAAAATTTTCTACTTGTATTATAATAGATTTTCATTTGTTTAATTAATTACTTATAAATTTTCAAAATACTATTTAGGTGCTCTCAAAAATGTAAAGGATCTTGAAAAAAAAAACAATTAAACGTTCAGAGGGTTAAATATGTAAAAGTTTCTACGTGTGATGTATTGCACAGCAAATAGTATTATTACAAAGCTCATTAATGAACTGTCGAAAATGTTGTGTAAAATTTTAATACACTCTATTACCCAGAAAAATTACAACGAAATATTTTAAATAAAGAAAGGTGGTGTGTTTAGCTTTCTGATCACAGTTGTGTTTGCACATTTAAATGAAACAATTTTTAAATTGAAAATTAAAACACATTTTTCATTTTGTTTTTCAAATGTCCATGCATATTTTTTATTAAATCTAGAACATTACTTTCCGAAACAGATAGGCAATCAATAGATTAATAGTTAATCTCGAAATGCGCGAAATCAAATTGCCTCCTTGTGGGGCATACGCCCCACGTTGGGAAGCACTGATCTAGATTACTTCCAGCCACGAATGAGCCCTCGAAAAATTAACCAAAAAAGGGCAAACTGGTTTGTTATTCAAAACTTCCTTTAGCTTCTGTAAAGCCAATTTCTGCTCTTGGCCAAATTTCAGCTGTGTTGATGCCCGTAATATGTCACTTAATGGTCTGTCGATAACAGCATAGAAGATAATTTCTAAAACAACCGGCAGGTCAAAGGCAATTTTGAAATTCTTTGGTATTTCGAGGTTCTGGAAGTTTTTGAAATGCAACCTCTTTTTTTAAAACTGATGGTCTAATAGTGATTAGTTTTCGATAATATGACCTGAAAATTTCATTTTTCATTTCATAAATTGACAGTTTTCAAATTCAATTGAATTTGGATGCAATTTCTGAATGTCTCAGAAAATTTATTGTGCAAAAATTTTGACGTTGGTTTTTAAAAAATTAATTCCTAATAAAATATGATTTGATTTTTTTTAACCAATGGGAAAGTGGTTGTTGTTTCCGGTAGAGAATGGACCTCTTGATGATCGCAATTTATTATTTTAAGCGTTTTTAACGCAATTCTGTAACTTTAGAAGAATTTTTTAATTCTTTTCAACGAAATTCTGTAACTTTAGAAGAATTTTTCTTTGAATAGTCAATAGAAATGCATAAAATTGTTACAAAAATGTTAAAATTACAAAAAGGATAGATGCAGACTATCAGATATGAAAAAAAAGCCGAATTCAAAAATTGACCTCGGATGAGAAATCGTCTTATAAAGCAAAAAACGTGGTTTTCAACTTTAATTTACTCAAAATACCTTTAGCTTAGACATCAATCTAAACAAGATTTAAAGTTATTGTAGGAAGGACCCGATAAAATATTTTTGTTTCTGTTTTCATTAATATATTGCAAATTTGGTACTTTCGTTGTACAGCGGGCCCCCAAGGATGAATCGCCAAATTATAAAGCATACATAACATTATAATAATATATATGATATATATATAACATTTATTGACGCATGTGGCCAAGTTATAGTCATTATATGATACATATATGATGTATAAATATGACATGTGTATATGATGTATATACGACATATAAGACGTAAATAATATGTGTATAATGACGTATACGGCGCACATAGGAGTGTTTGAAATATATATATGCGTATATATAGAGTGCATGTATAAGCTTTGCGATGATATTGGCGAAATCATAACTGCAACCTTGCATAATCATAATTGTGGCGGACGCTATAACATGAAAATACGGTATTTTTTTTTTTTTTTTTAAGCTTTCGGAACATTTTTCCAAAGGTTATTGTAATTTGTTAAATTATATATATATATATATATATATATATATATATATATATATATATATTATTCAATATATAATGTTTGGAAAGTGGCGCATGATTTTTCTTGCTTGTTTAGCACTTCAACCATTTGAAAATTTTTATTTTTAATGAGTACAGTGGATTTTTTCCAGATACTCCTTTTATAAAATACAATGATAAAAAATAGTTTTGAGGTGTTTCTTAATTTAGAACGCTCAAGGATTTTTTTTTTAATCAAACCATAAAATCAATGTATCACAAATTTCTCAATGTCATAAACAAATTCTAGTCCAATAAATAAAACTGTACAGAGAAAGAAAATATTTAAAATCCTTTATTTCAATTCTTTTGTAAATATTTGCCTATTGTTGCTCTTAAAATAGCATTTCAAAATTAATTTAGCAGAATAATGCAATCCGTTTTTGTTAGCTTTTTCTGCAAAAATGCAAATTCCACAACATTTTAAATTCCAATGTTAGGTCATAACAGTTAAGCCTTTTTCGAAAAAAAAGTAACTTTCAACACATGAAAAAACTTGCATATTATTATGCTGACACCTGCATGCAGATGACAAAAAAATTCAAAATAGCTCTTTTGTGATTTTCTACAAACTGCGTCAGAAAAATATTTTAGAAGGGGAAAATATGGTAAATTATTTCACAGTGGGATTAGGAGAGTTCTAAGAATTGGAAAAAAGAAAAAAGGAGTCAGTTTAAAAGTGGCGATAAAATGTATTGCTACTTTAAAGAGGATAATGGTATTGCAAAAGTGACGTTTAGTTTTAAGAAAAGAAATACATGATTCATAAACGGGAATCTGGCAATATTCATTGCACTTACTAAAAATAGAAATTTTGAAATGGTTGCAGTGCTAAACAAGTAAGAAAAATCACGCGTCGAGCATAAATTGTGAAACACTTTCCAACAATTCCAAAATAATTTAACAAAACTTCACAGTTAAAATACTATAAGTGCTTAAATGATAAAACAGAACACAAGAAGGCTTATAAAGACATTTTAATATAATGATCGACATGTCTCAAACGCACAAACGGCGCCATTATCAAGATCTACACGATAAACAAACTATTTTCGCAAAAGTTTTTCAAAATAAACTCGAACTTTTTTCTTTTTAAATAAACCCGAATAAAATAGAAATTTTGAAATGGTTGTGGTGCTAAACAAATAACAACAAGTGGGTAAGTGTGATAGAAGATCGCACATAGGGTTTCGTTTAATATTCCTTTCAAAACACATTATCCTTTCTTTAATAAATCCAAATAAATTTCATTTTCAAAAAAAAAAGTCATGTTTATTATAAAGTAAAAATTTACCGGTTTACTTTTCTCGTTTTTTCGAAAATTTGAACAGGTCCGATAGCGGGCGAAGCCCGCTATTATACTCTGTCATAATAATATCTGTCATGTGGACTAAACGCGATAATAAAAAAAAAATCATTCAAAATTAAATATGTTGTTAAAATGTTAGACGTCAGATTGATTTTCTTTTTAATTATCTAATAACGTCACATTAGGCTGAATTCTGTATTTACACATACCCATACTCCTTGTATTATTGAGAAATGTTTGAATATTTCCGTTTTATTTCCAATATGATGTCATATAAATCCTTTTTTTCAATTGGTGAAACCTTTTTATTTCATTTTCATTTTTCACTTGGAAATCTTTCAATAGAAAATTAATTATTATAGAAAGAGTTTTATTGTGGCTTTTAATTGTTAACAACTGCTATTACAAAAAAATATTTAAATTTAATAGGAAAAGGCTGTTAGATTTTCGTTTTTTTATCTCTATATTAAAATAATACGATTGTTTAAAATTTTATGATTTTGAACTTCATAGTAGGTATTCAGCTATAAGTACACAAAATTTCATGACTGTAAGTTATATAGTTTCAGAGAACCGGCTCTGTGACAGACAGACAACGAAGCGGGACTAATAGGGTTTTTAAGATGAACGCAACCCTAAAAATCCTGCTTAGAGCCTAGATTATGAAAAATTTTCCAACAGTTCCAGAATATTTTAATAAAACTTCACCGTTTAATAAAGGTGAAAGATGATGTCTAAGTAAACAATTTGGAAAACTCACACCACATTCAAAAACTCAATTTCAGAAATTAGTATCAATAGTCTTGTGTAGACCTGTATGTGATTTATAGATTTGTGTATATACTACATAGTATGATAAAATTTAGTTCATGGTCAAGGTAAAACTTACTGGGATGGCCTACCTTTCGGCTTAAGCTCAACTAGCCCCACCCAGGAAAAAGAATTAGAAAATGCATAGTACAGTTGACAATTTTTCTTCAGCAGTTTTCTGTTAATAAACGGAAATGTAATAGAGATATCTTGTGCTGCCATGTATATGATCTATAGAATTTATACACACCAAGTTATGGATAAAATTTTAGTTACATTTAAAAACACGTACCACACTGAAAACGCACTTCCAGCAATTGTTGTTAATAGGCAGTGCTGTAACAGTTTGTGTGTCCCTGTAAATGAACGATGAATGCTATGTTCACCAAATTCTATAGTAACCATCTTGTAGTGCATCTCACCAAGTGATGGACAAAATTTTAGTTACATTTAAAAACGTGTACCACAACTCAAACCGCACTTCCAGCAATTATTGTTAATAGTCCGTGCTGTGGCAGTTTTGTGTGTCCCTGTAAATGAACGATGAATGCTATATTCACCAAATTCTATAGTAACCATCTTCAAGTGGATCTCACCAAGTGATCACCATGCAATGGACAAAATTTTAGTGACATTTAAAAACGTGTACCACAACTGAAAACACACTTCCAGCAATTGTTGTTAATAGACAGTGCTGTAACAGTTTTTTGTGTCCCTGTAAATGAACGATGAATGTGCTGTGTTCACCAAATTCTATAGTAACCATCTTGTAATGTATCTCAGCGATATGTATTAATTTCAATAGATTTGACAAAGGTAATATTAAAATACACCACAAACGATTTTTCTCCATAGACTGTAGCTCCACCAGTGGCTGAGAGGTTCTGCTCTCAAAATCTGGTAAACGGGAGGTGCTAGGTTCAAACCCCCGTCGACCTAACCGTTCTGAGTTTTCCGTGGTTTGTTTTCAAAACTTGTCGTAAATACGGGTTAGGATCCCTTAGAAAGACCCCCACGGAGGGCACTTTCCCCCTAGGGGCTATATCCCTTGTATAGATAATCGGCCGTCACAAATCAACCAACCAACCAACCATAGACTGTAATGTAACGGAATTGTTTTGAGTGTTCCTGTACAGGAATTATAAATGCTACACATTTCACTTTCAATACCGAATATGCCACAGCAAATCTCAATAACATATATCAAATGCATGAGAATCGGAGTATATCTATGCGAGTTAGAGCACGGACAAGTGACAGACAGACAGACAAACCGATATAAGCACTTTTAACTATGTTGGAAAGTGTTAAAAATCCTATCTGGTATTATTTTTCATTTTAAAATTTCGATTAAGTATTTTTCCGAAAATGTTCATAAGATTTGATTAAACTGTTCCTTTCTCTTTGAGTATTTCTTCATTGTGACTGATTATAATGCATAATTTGGATGCATTATAATAGATGTATAATTCCATTTTGTTTAAGACTATTTTTTTTATTTTATTTAAAATATTAGAAAGCAACAGTAAAAAAAATTAATTTACTAAAGTACGGTGACCGTAAACCCTTTGGCGTTGCAACTGCCTGTGGTAATAACCTTAAATATACCTACAATCAGCTGAATAATTTTATATATTTAAACGAAAATCTTCCCAAACAATCCTAATTCTGGGTGCTCCCACTGCCTTTGACACCACCCAACGCGAATTGCATGAAATATTTAACGTTTAAAAAATAGATATTTATTTTTGTCAAAAAAACTTTTATCAGTTTTAAATATAGTGTTTTTGACGCCTGTGTATAATTTTTGTGTCACCAGTGTATTGTATGTTGATTCTTAGTTGTAAAAACTTCGCTGTTCAAATCGAAGTAAATGTGCCTGTGAAGGTGGGGGGGGGGGGCTAAAAGGAAAAGACTGATAAATTTTAAGTATTTTGAAGTACTTATAATTGTCTGGATGATTTAAAATTTTGATATGCAATACAAATTACATGTCTAAAGACTCTACGAAATATTTGGGGTGTCAGGGCAAGAGAGAGCCAAGCCACATTTTTGATTACTCAAATCAAGATATAACCTAAAGTTTTTCAGTTTGTCTGAGTAACATTTGACATATTCTGAGTAACAATATGGCATTAGTTTAATGATATTATTATTACGTTTTTTTGTAAATTAACTAACTATCTTCATTTGGGGCAAAAACGAAACCTGTCACACATGCTGCCACCAAGTGACATTAGAAGCAAATTATATGTTGGATATTATAATTTACAATATTAAGCAACAGATTACAGTGTTATGTTTATTTCACCAAAAATGTGGCTTGGCATTTTCTTGCCTCGACCCCTCAATTCGTGTTAAAATACTGATATTTAGTAAATTTTTAGTAAATTTTTAGTAAATTTTTAGTAAATTTATGCATATTTTTCGTTTTTCGTATTTTGTTTAGTTCGTCATGTACAAGCTTCGAAAGATGGGGAAAAACTCAAAAATCGAAGTTACGAAAATTATTTTTTGAAATGGTTAACGTCCGTATTTTTTTAAACGAATTGCACCATGAAAGCTTAAAGTATGTATATATTTTGATTTTTTTTTTCGTTTTTCTATATTTCAAATTATTTAATCGATGGGGGGGGGGCTTCGAAAGACTCGAAAACAAAGTGCCGTTTTTGAGCTTTCGGATCATTACTGCCAGCCAGCTCTTTAACCGGCGCCGGTTCGCGTGATTTTGAGAAATAAGCGTATTTTTTATAAGTGTTCGTTGAGATTTTAAATTCATATCTCGGTTAATTATTTAAAAAATGAAAAATCGGACTCTCAGGTGCATTAGGGCTGCCTTAGACTATCGTCATCCACATTTTCAGATCTTTACGTACGGTATATTTTCCTAGCCTTCACCAAAAGACAGACAGACTTGCATACAAAGCAAAACTTTCTTTATTCGTATAGATATATAACATACTTTGTTTACATTAAAACGAAAAGCATTTGTCATACAACGTAAATGAAAATAAAAGCCTTGCATAATTTCGAATCATAAAACAAATATAAAAAACAGTAAAAAATAAATAAATAAATAAATAAATAAAAGATTGAATCAAACTTGCTTACTTTAATCCGTTTCAAACCCATTTACCTAATGTTGTTATAAAAAGAATATTTAAACGATAAATTATTAGAATAATGCAAACCATTACTACAAAATTTTCCTGTAAAACTGCGAATAAAGCAAAATTCTAAAATCTACAGTTATGTAACAATAGTCTAGTCTATCCTTTCCTTAAAAAAGTAACCTTCAACATATAAAAGAATCTTCATGTTATCATGCTAACATCTGCATACAGATGGCAAATATTCAAAATAGCTCTTTTGTGATTTTCGGAAAACTGCGTCAGAAAACTTTTTTAGAAAAGAAAAATCTGGTAAACTATTTTACAGTGGATTAGAAGAGTTGTGAGAAATGGGAAAGAAAAAAAAATGGAAAATGGCAGAAAGAGTCAATTTAAAAGTGTTGATAAAATATATTGTTACTTTGCATAGGATAATATCATACGCAAAAGAGGAGTTCAGAAAAAAATACGTGATTTATAATCGAGAAACTAACAATGTCTTTTGCCATCCACAAAACTGGAAATTTAAAATGGTATAATCTTAAAAAAAAAAGATTTGGCTTAAATTCTTTTTCATTTTTAAAATTGGATTAAGTATTTTTCTGAAACTTTTCCTCGGTTATTTTCTTTTCGGCTATCATTTAAAGTAAGTCATTATTACAAACTTTTTCTATAAAAATGCGAATGAAACAATATTTTAATAATGAATGTTGTATAATAATAGTTATGTTGTATGATAATAGTTATGTTGTATAATAGTTAACGTTGTATGATAATCGTTTTTCCTAAAAACACTAACCTTGCATTATACTGAAAAGAAACATGCATGTCATTATCTTCACATTAATCTACAGATGACTACAACAAAGTATATTAAAAAGGAAAAATAAATCTTTTGTGCTTTTCGGGAGAAAGACAGCGTCAGAAAAAAAATTTAAGAACAAAGTATCCTATTAAAATATACTGTGAAAATTGTACGATTAAAATAATATTTGTTACATTGTAATAATACAATGTAAGAAAAAACTACTGCAAAGTGATAAAAAGTGAAAATTGGTCTTTTGTGATTTTTGAGAAAGACATCGTCAGAAAAATTTTAAGAAAAAGAAAATATACACTATAAAAATATACCATTGATAATGCATTATTAAACTAATATTTGTCAATTTGTCATACAATGCGAGCAAAAATAAAAGATTCGAATAATTTAAAATTATGAACAAATATAACAAATCGTAAAATAATAATAATAATAATCAAACTTGTTTACTTGAATGTGTATAGAACACATTCATTTATTGTTGTTCTAAAAAAGAGCATTACGGCGATTCCACCGTTACGTGTGTGACTTTTAGAGAGTGTTTTTTTTTTTTTTTTTTTTTTTTTTTTGCAAATTGAGACAATTTTAGAAGTGAAATTATTTAAATAACGTTTTACTTTTTTTATTGCTATTACAGGACACATACAGAATCATTTTTGTAGTGACACCTTTAGTCTAAAGTAATAACAATTTTTTTTTTAAATAGTAGAGTCGTTGTTACGTGTGTGACTCAGAAAAATCACACCCGTAACAACGACTTTAGTATTTTTTTTTAATTATTATTACTTTAGACTAAAGGTGTCACTACAAAAATGATTCTGTATGTTTCCTGTAATAGCAATAAAAAAAGTAAAATGTTATCTAAATAATTTCACTTCTCAACTTGTCTCAATTTGCAAAAAAACACTCTCTAAAAGTCACACACATAACAGTGGAATCGCCCATTATTTAAAACTAATTTATGAAAATTATGCCTAACATTATTAACAAACTTTCACATAAATGTGAGAAATCAGCAGAATTTTAATACGCACTGTTATATCGGTAATTACGTATTATCAGGTCAGATTCACTGTGCCAACAATGTCATCGTAAATATTAATTAGAGTAACCCTTATTTATTTATTTTTGTGCTTTCTTCATTGTAACTACATAGTTAATACTATAAAGTTGTCATATTAAAAGCAGTGGCAGAAGTATTTATATACGTATAACTATATAATATGATATAACATAGATATGTTGAGTAATCCGGAAAGTTCTGCGGTTTTTCAAAGCGAAGCACGGTGTGTTCTAGTTATTTTTCTACTGCTAATAAGGAGTGATCTTCAATGACCCAGATATGTAAATTCGGTCTTTTCTGCTTACGTTGCATAATTCTGGCTTGTGTTGAGGCATAAGTTTCGTTTCAGTGTAGTGCTAAGAATGGAGAACCAAAAAGTTCATTTTCGTCAATTATGCACTTTTATTTCAAGAAATTTTCAAATCCTAGTCAGACTGCTTGTAAAATTTATGCTGTATATGGATAAAGTGTCGTTCCAGGTGACACAGTTCGAAGGTGGTTTGAGAAGTTTAATCCCGGAAAATTCAGCCTCGAAGATGATGCGGCTTTGGATGATCTAAAAATAATAATTTATGAACATTATGCAAAACATTATTAACAAACTTTTCCATAAATGTGTGAAATCAGCAGATTTTTAATATGCACCATTATATCGGCAATTACGTATTATCCGTGCCAGGTCAGATCCACTGCGCCAACAATAGCGCCGAAAATATTAATTAAAGTGACATTTATTTTTTGTGCTTTCTTCATTGTAAGCGCATAGTTAATACTATAAAGTTGTCATATCAAAAGCTGAAATATTTATATACATATAACTATATAATATGATATAGCATAGATATATTGGGTAATCCGGAAAGTTCTGCGGCTTTTTCAAAGCGAACCACGGTGTGGTCTAGTTATTTTGCTACTGCTGATAAGGAGTGACCTTCAATGACCCAGATATGTAAATTCGGTCTTTTCGGCTTACGTTGCATAATTCTGGCTTGGGTTGTGGCGAAAGTTTTGATTCAGTCTAGTGATAAGAATGGAGAACCAAAAAGTTATTACATTGCTATTGTATAAAATATTGGAACATCCGGAAAGTTCTGCGGTTTAACAAAGCGAAGCACCGTATCGTCCAGTTATTTTGCTACTCTCGATAAGTAGTGACCGTAAACGACCCAGATATTTACATGCGGTCTTTTCTGCTTGCTCAGAATCATTCTAGCTTGTCTTCTGGTATAATTTTTGTTTCAGTGCTAAGAATGGAGAACCAAAAAGTTTATTTTCGTCATATTATGTTCTTTTATTTCAAGAACGGTAAACATGCTAGTCAGAATGCTCTTAAAATTTGTGCTGTATATTCACAAAGTGCTTTTTCAGATGACACAGCTCAAAAGTGGTTTGAGAAGTTAAGGCGCGGAAATTTCAGCCTCGAAGATGATGCGGCTATGGATGATCATCATCGGTAAAGGAGGACCCCTTAAAAGAAGCTTTCGCTGAAAATGCACGTTACGTAGTTCAGGAATTATCTCACAGACTAAATATTCCAAAAAGTACAGTATGCGATTATTTGATAGCTTCTTTTAAGAGGTCCTCTTTTAAAGAGGATGATGGTCGTCCAGAGCAGGCATCAACTTCGAGGCTGAAATTTCCGCACTTACACTTCTCAAACAACCTTCGAACTGTGTCATCTGAAACAAAACTTTATCCATATACAGCACAAATTTAAGAGCAATCTGATTAGTATATTTATCTTTCTTGAAATAAAAGACCGTGGTATAACGAAAATTAATTTTTTGGTTCCGCATATTTAGCACTGCTGAACTGAAACAAACAAAATGCCACAACGCACACGAGAATTATGCAGCGTAAGCACAAAAGATCGATTTCATATATCATGGTCATTCAAGGTTACTCTTTATCAACAGTAGCAAAATATAAATAGACGGAACCGCACAGCAGAATTTTCCGGATGACCTAATAGATATAATATATTATATTCATTGATACTGTACATTTATATAAAAGAATATTTATATCATATTTATACTGGGAGGAATAACAATCTTTCGGAAATAAAATTACAATGGATAATATCATTTATTTCTAAAAACCGTCAATTTGATATTATGCATTTAATAAATACAAACAAAATTACTGTTTTGTATTATTTAAGTTTATCTTATTTAACATTTTTAACTATGTTACATATTTATTAAAAATACATTAAATTAACGATTTGAGCACACTTGGCGATTGGAAATGATAAACACAATTTGCGATTAACAAACATTTTTGGCGACCTATCTTCGTGATGATAAAGGATAATAATTAAGTAACGTTATGTCATAATAATCTAGTCTTTCCGGAAAAAAGTCACCTTGCATACTGAGAAGAAATGTGCTTTCGATTATGCTGACATCAAATATGCAGATTACTTCAACAAAGTGAGAAAAAGTGAAAATAGCTCTTTCGTGTTCTTTGAGAAAAACAGCATCAGAATATATATATATGGTAAATTATTTCTCAGCGAGATACGAGAAGGTCTAAGAAATGGAAAAAATAAAAGTAGAAAATGGTTTAGCAGTCAGTTTAAAAGTGCCTATAAAATCTATTGCTATTTTGGAAATGATAATGGCATACGCAAAAGCAAAGTTCCGCATTAAGAAAATAATTCTTGAATTATGAAGGAGAATCTCACAATATCCACTGCACTCCAAAAGAAATATAAGTTTTAAACTGCTGTAGTGTTAAATAAGAAAGAAAAATCATGCTTCAAGCATAGATTATGAAACACTTTCAAAAACATTCAGGATTCTGTCACAAAACTCACAGTTTAAGAAGGTGAAAAATAAAGTCTAAGTAAGCAATTTGAAAAACACATATAACATTTGAAAATCCAAATTCGACAATTACTACCTATTGTCGAAAAACTATCCTAATTCTTTTGTAGAGCCATGTAGCGATCTATAAATCTGTATATATACTACATAATATGTAAAAATTTATTTCCCTTGGGAACTCCCCTTCATCAATTTCCGTTAACAAGCGGTAATGTAATCGAATTCTTTTGCGTGGCCTTGTATATGATCTGTGGAATATATACATACCAAGTAAGAGGCAAAAAAAATTATATTTAAAAACGTATATCACAGCTTTTATCAATTATGGCTCATAGACAGTACTGTAACCGATGTCTTTTGTGTGTCTCTGTAAATGAATGATAAAGGCAACATACACTATTTTCTGTAGTAAGCATCTCGTAAGTGTACATCAATGAAGTATTTTAATCTCAACAGGTTTAAAATAGTTTAACACCTTTAAAATACAATGCAAACGATTTTTCCCATAGACCATAATGCAACGGCATAGTTTTGAGTGCCTCTGTTAAAGAACTATAAATGCTACACACTTCATTTTCAATACAGATTATGTTATGGTGAATCTTAATAATATATATAGGTTAAATAATAATCCGGCCGTATTTGCACGAGTTAGAACGCGGACAGGCGGACAGACACACAGGCAGACAGACAGAAGGTCAGACAAACCGAATTCATAAACATTTTCAACTATGTTGAAAAGTGGTATAAGGATTATTGTGTTTATGTTTTAAACATATTTTAAATTTTAAATTAAAATGTAATTGTTACTTAAAGTGATACAAACATAACATAAAACATTTAAAAATACCTTTTAATATTGATGACATATGTTTCCTTCGCTCAAACGGTGACATCTTCAGATCAAAATGATAAGTAAAATATTCTCGCAAAGTTTTTAAAAATGGTAAATATAAATCACGCGATCACATATCCAATGCAAGCAGGTGCTTAAATTGGTCAAACTGGAAAACGTGAAAATTAGTATTTATTATTATTTTTATTTCTTTTTCAAACTGTATAGCATCGCGTGCCAAATTTTAGGTAATTCAAAAGAAGCCGATTCGTTGCAAATGTTATCCTTTTGCCTATTGATTCACGGATGATGGATGGGAAATAAACTTTTGATTGAAAAAATATTTTACTATTCTTGAAATCAATCTGAAACGGCTCTATTCTGCGTTGTCTAGCTAAGGCATTAGTTCTTCTGTTATATTTGATATCTGCCATATGTTCTTTTATTCTCGTTTTAAATTGTCTGTTTGTCGTTCCTATATAGTATTGTACTGTTCCATCTGCCTTGGTGAATGGGATTTCATAAACACCGGAAAGTTGATCATGTTCTGTTTGATATTGTTGTTCTAAAAATAGCATTTTATGACAATTTTATCAAAATAATGAAAGCTATTTTTGCAAAGTTTTTCTGTAAAACTGCCATCTAAGAAAATTTTTAAATTACACCGCTATGTCATTCTAGCATTTACTATAAAAAGCAACCTTCCATAAATGAAAAAAATATCATGCTGGTGACAAAAAGTGAAAATATGTCCTTCGTGATTTACAAGGGAAACAGCGTCTAAAAAAATTTTTTTAGACTAGAATTAATTTTCAGCGGGATAAGAAATGCTCTAAGAAATGGAAAATAAAAAGGTAGAAATTAGTAAAGCAGTCAATTTAAAAGTATCGATAACATCTATTGCTATTTTTGAGAAGATAGCGGCATACACAAAAGTGAAGTTCAGCATTAAGATAAAAGTACATGATTCAAGAACAAAAATCTTTCAATATCCACTGCACTCTAAAAATTAGAAAATTTGTAATGATGTAGTGTTATAAAAAAAAAAGTCTGTGCTAAATTAGTTTTCATTTTAAAAATTGTATTAAGTATCTTATACTGAAATATTTCCTGAATGTTTAAAGATTAATAGTTCCGTTTTCTTTGAGTACTTTTTAATGTAATCCATATCATCAATTAAAATGCGTAATTTTAATGCAAAATAATAGGTGTACGATTCATTCTATATTCAAGACTAAGATACTTTCAAGATGGTATTTAAAATATTAAAACGCATCATTTAAAACAATTGAATTTATAACTTATTTTGTGTTCATTAAAATGAAAATTTCATAAGTAAAAATAAAAAAAATCGGAGACTTTAGAATCATAAGCATATATAACGATTTCTAGAAAAGATGGATGTTATTATTTCATTATGATTTACCTGTTATTGTTCTAAAAATAACTGCTTAAAATATAATATATAAAGATAAGAGGAACTATTACCACGAACTTTTATCTGTGAAATTGCAAATGCAGCAAAATTTTAAATTCCACTCTTCTGTCATTATAGTCTAGCCTTTCCTGAAAAACTAATCTTCTACATATAAAAGAGCAAGTTGCATTCCACTATGCTCATATCTACATGGAAATGACGAAAAAAAGGAAAATAGCTATTTCGTAATTTTAAACAGAAAAAGAGTCAGGAATTTTTTTTAGAAATGGAAAATATAGTAAATTATTTTGCAGCGGGCTTAGAAAACTGCAGGAAATGGAAAATAAAAAAGCCAAAAATGTTAGAATGGGCAATTTAAAAGTGCCGATAAAATCTATTGCTATTTTGGAGAGAATAATGGAATACGCAAAAGCATATTCAACTTTAAGTTTAAAAAAAAAAGTACATGATTTATAAACCTAAAACTTGCAATATTCCTTACACTCTACAAAATTAAATTTTAAAAAGATACAGTATTAGAAAAAGATAATCTTAAATTTTTTCCCGTTTTCTAAAGTATTTTTCTGAAAATTTTCTCAGTGTTTAATGTTTAATAGTTTTTTTGTTTTAGAATTTTTTAATGTATGTAGTCTCAAATATTAAAATATAATGTATTTAAAAGATGCATTGTAATATCCCATAATAGCCTCATAATTCACCCTATGTTCAAGAATAAAATACTTTTAATTTGGTATCTAAAATTGGGTATGTACCACAGTTTATATCATATATATTAATTATTGTGTGACTATTATAACCTTGGTTGTTAGGAAATATATATAACATTTTTGAAAAATGCATTTTTACAAACTACAGTGGTAACGAAAGATGTGTTTGGATGTTAGAATAGAACAATCCCTAACTATATCTAGTCGTTGGGAGCCACTGTAATACATCATGGATATGCATAATGTGGGATTGTGATGAGTAATAGTTACTTTAGCCACAACAAAGCTTCAAATATAATATAAACAAAACAGATTTAATAACATAACAACAAATACAGCTCGGATTTACACAAAACTATATAAATGGACTAATATTCCTGAATGATACAAACATTTTTATCTCACTACAAATAAAAATTTTACCATCTTTGCCAAGTATTACATACTAATTCCACCAACAACCAACATATCCGAAATCTATAGAACAACTGCCTGTGCTGCGTGCTTTCCTTGGTCTTGCGTAATCATCGCTTTTATCACTGCTCGTGAAATGTAATAATTCATTGAGTTCGTATTATTGTTGTTGTTACTTCAGATAATTCCCACATTTTCGGTCATCCTGACGTTCTGGCGACCTCGACAGTTCAATACTTCTTATCATACAATTTTAATGTTACACTATGAACTTATACAATACTATAAAACAAATAAAACAAAAATAACTAAATTAAAACTCAGGATACTTTTTCATATCACTTTACCTTTTGAATGACACGGACAATAACAATTTTCATAACATTTTCTTCTTTGCGTATATTCGTAACCATTGAAAATAAGAGGAGGGACATAGCTACATTTGGTGTCACTCTCAATACGTTCATCATTTCTTCAACGAGATGCAGTTCCATAGCTTTTGTAATAAAATTTATCTGTGTAATAGGGTTCTCGCTTCCTATCACTCCAAAAATAATGACTCCTTTGACCCCTGTCTTGTTTACGGTATTCATGAATATTATGCTTTTTTCTGTCTTCATACTGCCTATACTGTTTGCGGTATCTATGATTTATGTCAACAAACTTTTCTTTTGCATAAAATGTTTTCACTTCATTTCCGTATTTGCAATCACGTTTCCAGAAATTTTCATGAAATATTTCTTTATTTTCATGTTTTCTTTTTATATTACTTCCGTCAATTTCTTTTCTCGTGCACGTTGAATTATAATATTTTGCGTTTTTTGCTATTTCATTTTCAGGTTTTGATTTGGTCTCGTGAGTTGAGTGACTTTTATCCGTTTTCACCGCGCATGCTAAATTTATCTTGAAATTATTTTCGGAATTATTTTTATTCATAATATTAATAATTTCGTTTTCTGCACGTGAACTATTTTCTTTTGATACTTTCGCTCGCTTCATTGTATGAATTGGCGACATAATTTAATTTTTTATCGGAATTCTTTACAACTTTAAGGCAACCTACTTGAAAAGTATTGCGCTCGCCAATAATTTTAATTCCCACTTCATTTATCGCCAAATTTAGCTTACTCATTACGTCCATTCCTAGGACTATGTCATATGCAAGAGATTTTAAAACATACAAATTTGTAGAAATTGTGAAACCATCAATTTTGAATTCATAAGGGAAATAACCTAAAGGGTATACAATGCCATCAATGCCGCACAGTGATATGTTATCAAAAGATAATCTTGGCGATCCAATATTTACATAATTTTCATAGCTTGTTAGGCTTAAATGGGACCTTGTATCAAATAAGAGATTTGTTTCTTTTCCATTAATATTAATTGTTCTCATCTGAGGGTTAGGCTTTTTATCTTTAGCAGTTGTATTAACATTAACTTTCTGCACACGAAAATTGGGATATTGGCGATGATAATCATGATGGTTTTCGGTAGAATCGCGACTGAACTCATTAGTTTGACCGTTATTTCTATTATTACACTGAGACGCTATGTGGCCTTGAGAGTTACATCTAAAACACCTAATTTGAGATTTATTTCTTTTATTTTGGTATTGGGTATCAAAGAAAGATTGTGAATTTTCATTTTTACTTATTTCGGGCTTTCTATCTTCAAAGTGGTGTGAAATTCTATTCATGGTTTTAACATTACGTCTCGCTGCATCATAATCGTCTAGTTTATTTACTAATACGTCTACCTTTTTAATTTTTGGAAGATCATCAATAAAATGTTCTTTCATTTCTATAGGTAACCTTTTCTTAATTTGATCTACTACTATTAATTCTTTTAAGGATTCAAAATCAGATACTTTAAGACAGCTAATCCATTCTTCCAAATAATTCAAATGCTAAATCGCGCCAAGTGGCTGAAGATTCTTTTTTGAGTGACATTAATTTCTGCCTAAATTCTTCTGGCGTCATTTTGAAGCGTTTGAGAAGTAAATCTTTCACGTAATCGTAATTTTTCGCCAATGTTTCTGGCTCTCTAGCTATAATATTGGCGATTTCTAACGGGATTAAACTTAACAAATGTGTGACCCAACTTTCTTTTATTATATTCATTCGAGAAATTTGTCTTTCAAATAATGCTAAATATAGACTAATATCACTTTTGCCATCAAAGTGAGATATTAATTTAAGCAAATCTGGTTGCTTACCTGAACCAGCTATTGCAGAATCGTCGCTCACACTTTTCAAATTGCATTGAAGCTCCATTTTTCTTAATTCATATTCCATTTCAACTTTCTTTTCCTCTAATTTTCTATCTGCTTCTTTTCCCTGCCTTTCTGCTTCTAGTCTTCTTTCTTCCTTTTCTGCTTCTAGTCTTTTTTCTTCCTTTTCTGCTTCTAATCTTCTTTCTTCCTTTTCTGTTTCTTGTCTCTCAGTGGCAATGACTTCGAGTCTAACTTTAATGAAATTTTCTTCATAATCCTCTGATTCGGTTATCAATTTTATTACATCAATAACTCTTGCGCTCTGTGGTACAACTATACCTAGTTCATCACATAATGTTAACAAGTCTGCTTTTCTGGCTTTATTAAGAGCTGACATTATTTAACTTCTTTAAACTTCAACTAAACAAAGTATTATAGTATCATAGATCTGATTACGGAATTGTTATTCATATAGTACTTCAGAAAAACAGTTCAATTTTTTCATATTATCCCGGTACAAAACAGCTTTATATTCATATCGTACGTCAGACAAACAGCTTTACGTTCATATCCCGGCAACGAGACCCCAAAAATTGTTGTGGGATTATGATGAGTAATAATTACTTTAGCCACAACAAAGCTTCAAATATAATATAAACAAAACAGATTTAATAACATAACAGCAAATACAGTTCGGATTTACACAAAACTATATAAATGGGCTAATATTCCTGAATGATACAAACATTCTTATCTCACTACAAATAAAAATTTTACCATCTTCGCCAAGTATTACATACTGATTCCACCAACAACCAACATATCCGAAATCTATAGAACAACTGCCTGTGCTGCGTGCTTTTCTTGGAATTGCGTGATCATCGCTTTTATCACTGCTCGTGAAATGTAATAATTCATTGAGTTCGTATTATTGTTGTTGTTACTTCTGATAATTCCCACAATAATGTAAAATATGAAAATAAAACATGTGTAAACTATTTATAAAATGCATTGCAATTCGAACAAAATCCTGGTTTGATGACGTCATAAACTTTAAATCGAGGCTAACGGAAAAGAAAGGCTACCGCGGTGCTTTAAGCGTATCTTTTTTTACAGACCGCCGGAGTCACGTGATGCTCGAATGCACCAATAAAGGTGTAGGAAAAGAGCACCACGTCACTCTAGCGGTCTGTAAAAAAAAGATAAGTGGAATGCACCGCGGTAGCCTGTCGTTTTCGTTAGCCTCGCTTTAAATCGAGGCTAACGAAAAAGAAAGGCTACCGCGGTGCTTTACGCGTATCTTTTTTTACAGACCGCAGGAGTCACGTGATGCTCAAATGCACCATTGCACATGTACGAAAATGGCATCACGTCACTCCAGTGGTCTGTAAAAAAAGATAAGTGGAATGCACCGCGGTAGCCTGTCTTTTTCGTTAGCCTCGCTTTAAATGCTCTATTGCTGATTTGCGTAAGACAAACATCCTTATAACTCTAAAAATGATAATCATATTAACTAACAGCTAACTGCGTCGGATTAAAAGTCTCTTTACTAATTAAAATATACCTTTGTATTGAAATTTAAATGAAATGCAGGGTCATGAAAAATCAAAAAGCGTGAAAAATATTATTACAAATATCTCGGCAACTAACTATCTTATCGACTTCATTCTTTATGCAAAATTTGTGTTTTGTATTGTCTTTTATATTCACTCCTTAAAATAAACAATTTCGAAAACTTTTATATACCTTTTATCAGAACGAATAGTTCGAGAGTCCGAAAAAAATAGTTCCGGATAATCGAGGTTACTGAATTTCAATAAAC
Source organism: Maratus michaelseni (assembly GCA_963931845.1). Taxonomy (NCBI): domain Eukaryota; kingdom Metazoa; phylum Arthropoda; class Arachnida; order Araneae; family Salticidae; genus Maratus; species Maratus michaelseni. The sequence goes on from OZ007595.1 coordinate 182,592,949, forward strand.
TTCTTCCCATTGTTACATACTAAGTACATACCAAATTTCAAGTCTCTATCTCAATTTGTTCGAGAGATTGAGCGTTTACAGACACATAGACAGACGGACAGCAAAAATTTTTTTTTCTAAAAATATGTTTTTCGGAATCTCCAGTGGCTGAAACGTGTAAATCAGTCAAAAAATTTTTTTTCGATTTTGAAAATGATTACAAGATTTACCCTATACTATGTATGATGGGTAAGTAAATAAAAGAAGGAAGGTTTTTGTGGAGTGGGGGGGGGGGGGGGGTTCTGAAGAGACCACTGCACGCTACAAAATTTTGTGAGAAGGTTCCTCTAACCATGTAGTTTGCACCTCGAAGCCCGATTTTGCTATTTTTGAATAGATTTTTTTTATTTTACTTTTTTATGCGATTTTCAGCGTTTTTTTTCACATTTTGCTGCAATTTTTCCGCAATAGTAACAAGAATCCAGTTTTAATCTTTTAGCCCAATATAGTAAATTTTATCCTCATCTGAATAAAGTTTATTCGGAATTCGTACAGCTATTTTTGGATTTTTTGCGATTTTATTTCTTCGACACTAAGAAATTTTGCCCAGAATGCTTGATTGATTTGGTGGTTTTGCTTCCATTTCGACTTCAGTTACGCGCAGAATTGTCATTTTTTCCTCTCTTTTTAGCTTGGAGAGAGTTGATAATTCTTTACAGATAAAAAATCATGATTTTAAAAGGGAAAGGCAGGATATTAATTATCCCGATTTTGCAATTTTTGAATAGATTTTTTTAAGTTTAATTTTTTATGCGATTTTCAGCGTTTTTTCACATTTTGCTACAATTTTTCCGCATTAGTAACAAGAATCCGGTTCCAATCTTTTAGCCCAATATAGTAAGTTTTATCCTCTTTTGAATAAAGTTTATTCGGAATTCGTGCAGCTATTTTGGATTATTTGCGATTTTATTTCTTCGACAATAGGAAATTTTGCCCAGAATGCTTGATTGATTCGGTAGTTGCTTCCATTTCGACTTCAGTTACGCGCAGAATTGTCATTTTTTCCTCTCTTTTTAGCTTGGAGAGAGTTGATAATTCTTTACAGATAAAAATCATGATTTTAAAAGGGAAAGGCAGGATATTAATTATCTCGATTTGAATTTTTTGATTAGATTTTTTTTATTTAATTTTTTATGAGTTTTTTAATTATTTTTTTCATGTTTTGCAGGCGTTTTTCGCAACAAATGACCTCACAAATTGCTCCCTAGAAGTGAAACACCGTTGGAGGGCATTTGTGATTGGTAGCTGATAGGATTGTAGACACAGCTGGTAGTCAACCGGGCAACTGTGTTTGGCAGATGAAAAGGTCATCAGCTGATTGCAATTTGAACAGCAAGTTGTGAATTTTTCACGATTTGTAGTTTTTTCATGTACGTGACGTCATTTATATATTTGATTTCAGAAATTGGCAAAGATAACTTACTACTTTTGTATGTCAAAAAAGGGAAAAAAATCGTTTTTTTTAATGTTTAAAAAGTTAATGATAATTCCTATTGTTTTAATGTCGTTGGTTTAATTCAATGTGTGTGTGGGGGGGAGGGGAGGTGCTGGTAAACCTTTTTTAATTTTGACCAAAAACTGACCCGCTTTGAATCAAATGATCCAGACATTTGAGGGGGTGGTATTGAATTGACTTCCGCTTCGGGGTCCATCTCTCTATTTAATTCCCGAAAGACAAAGAGTTACCAGAGGAACGGTTTCGTGCAGCAATTTATAGAGTGATTTCACGTTTCGTATTATTTTTTGACGGACCAGGCAACGCCGGGCGGATCAGCTAGTTATAAATATTTTCATTTAGCTTCCAAAAAAATAGCTGTAAGCTATTTCTTCAGCATCTTAATTTTTTATGAGAGGTTCGAGTTAATTGTGTAATTTAGAAGTTAAACTTAATTCCTGTGTTTCTTTAAATCAGGCATGTAGTCTATTTAAGTCTATTTTACGAAAATAAATACATTTTTAAAAACTATATAAAGTTTCATATAATCAAATTACTGTTCAACTCTCAGAGCAAAGATAGAAGTAGAGAGCAGATTCTATTGTTTTTTGGTCGAAAAGTTGGTCTCAAGATTAGCTTGGATTTGGCATGTTACAGACTGTCTGTTTTGGCAGTAATCGCGTCCTTGGCAACTTCGATTTCATTCTCGGAATAAAATAAACGTAAATAAACAAACAAAAGTGAAACTAAACTGTCGCTCGTGCTGTTAACATATTCTAGGATTTTATCTCAGAATATGTAACACTTTCCAACGCTTCCAAAATATTTTTACAAATCTTTAGCATTTAATAAGGTGAAAGATGATGCCTCAGTAAACAATTTGGAAAAACATAACACATTTAAAAATCCAATTTCAGGAATTATTAACAATATTCGGAAAAATACCCGAATTCGTTTGTGCAGCCCTGTATATTATATATATATATATATATATATATATATATATATATATATATACTACATAGAGTGCTAAATTTTAGTTCACTTAGGAAACACCTAGCACAGTTTAAAATTCCCCTTCTGGTATTTCCGTCAATAAACGGAAATGTGCTCCGAGAACTTTTGTGCTGTCCTGTATATGATCTATAGAATTTATACACACGAAGTAATAGGAAATAAATAGAGTTAAATTTAAAAACGCGATCAGCAACTGAAAACGCAGTTCAAACACTTATTGTTAACAGACAGTACCGAATTCTTTTGTGTGTCCCTGTAAATGAACGATGGATGCAACACACACAATATTGTATAGTTAGCCTCTTGTAATGCACTTTAGTGATATATACCGATTTCAATATGTTTGAAAGAGTGAAACATTATTAAAATCAACCCCAAACGATTTTTCTCCAAATACCGGAATGTAACGCAATTATTTTGAGTGTGTCTGCACAGGAACTATAAGTGCTATGCACACCTTATTCTATAGTAAACCTCTTGTAGTGCACTTCAGTGACACATATCAATTACAATATGTTTGAAAATGTGTAACATCATTAAAGTAAACCGCAAATGATTTTTCTCCAGAGACCGTAATGTACCGGAATTCTTTTGACTGCCCCTGTAAAAAAAACTATAAGTGCTACACACTTCATTTTCAATATCAAACATGCCATAGTAAACCTCAATAACATATATCAATTTCATGACAATCCGAGCCTATTTACGTGAGTTAGAGCACAGACAGACAGACAGACAAACCGAATTCATAAACACTTTTCAACTTTGTTGGAAAGCGTTAAAAACGGAAAAATATTTTTTTTTAATTATGAATCCTCATACCTTAATGAATTAATATTAACGGAAATATAGAATATTACAACCATCCCGGCCGTGTGACCCAAAACGAAAATTTCATTTGGTATGTACAAAAGTGGTTGACTAGTTGTACTCTGACTTATTTTCCGTTTACAATATACAAAACATAACATTTTTTCTATTACAAAGTGTAAAAGTGTAAATTCTGTTTTTTACATAAAAATTTTATTATCTTAGTTCAAAGAGGGATCATATCTTCTTTTCTTTTTGTTATACTCATTCGTCCTATTTTTAAAAGTTTATCACAGTTTTTTTTTCTTTAGTTCTTTGAAAAGAATGTCTATGCATGATATTAGAACATAAATATAATTTATGGAATAATAAATAAGCATACTAGTTTCAAGAAATTCTTATTGAATCTAAAATGATGGAGCAAAACTTTCAATACTTTACTTTCTACCAATAAAATCAAACTATAGATTTCTTTAATATTTTAGCTCCTTAATTCTTTATTAGATGGTAACTAAAAAACTTCGATAATATTTCTATTCAGATCAAAGAGACGTTTTAAAAATGTTCGAATTCTGAAATAATTGATAGCATAAAGTTTCTAAAATTTGAGGTGCAAACATTTCACTTCTATTGACATTGTTAAGAAATTATTGTTGTATGAGTATTGTTGTAAATATTGTTGTAATTATTTAACTGTAACTGTACTTAATTAACTGTATTTAATTAATTTATTTAATTCATATATTATGGGCTACTACAATGCATCTTTTAAATGCATTATATTTTAATATTTGAGAATATATACATTAAAAAATTCTATTGTTTGTGATTATTGTTGAAACCATTAATTAATTATTATTGACATTGGTATGTTGACATTAACCACAGACAGTTACCCTTGTGGTAACTGCTTATTAGCAATCAATACATTCTAAGGAACTAATTTTACTCCGATTTTTTTTATCTTATTTCTTGCATTTAAAAAATTTCTATAATTTCAAAATTAAAAACAGTGATTTAAAAGCATCAATTGATACCTTGTGCCTCCACCCATGTGGACTATGCCTAAATACGGCTGCTCTTGCAGTGGAATAAATAAAAAATACAAATCTACTCAAATATCTCAAAAATAACATTAAAATAGACAGAAAACTTTATATTAATATAGTAACACATGTTTATAAGGAATTACACATTACTTGCTTATTCAAAGAGCATTATACTAATAGGGCTTAAATGCGTTTATTAACATCTAGGGACTCATTTGCCACCCAAGAGAAACATAAAGCTGTTTTCTTACAATATAAATGTTAACTTAAATGACACAATTTAGAAAATGTATTTAAATTACGGTGTTTAAGCAGAAAATTAAAGTTTTAAAATATTCTTCGTAGTTAATTTGAACTTAAAAACGGGAGCATTTTACACTAATGAATCTAAAAATTAAGGGCATTAGTATCAGATGAAAAGACACATTTAGATTTTTCCATTATTTTCAAAAAGTTACCCTTATTCTAAAATGTGTAATTTCCATCCCCACATATTTGCGTTATAGTAGTAATTGTTTCTTTCATAAATATTTTTTTAATGTAGCAGTTTCATTTTCAGTCCAATGAACTCATTAAAATTTCGCAACGTTAAAAGTTTATTTCACTTTATGCAAGATTTATAGCAAGGTCCGTTGCCTTCACAAAACTCTTTATCTTTATAGGGAATTTTTAAGGAGTAAAATATATTTTTTGTTCAGAGACACTGAACTCCAACAAATAAATTGTAGTCGCAAATAAATTGCATTTGAGACTTCCAAATATATTTCTTTTAATAGGTTTTAATGCTTTTATAGAAAATACACAATTCATGTAAATTGTAAGATACGTTGTATTTACGTGAATTATGTATTTTTATGCGCTAGGAAATCATTAAAATGTGTTAAATGAAGTAAATTATTACTTATTTTATTATTTAAAAAAAATACTACGAAAAAAAATTCTAATTATTTTGAAAAACGTGTGAATAAAAAATTTTAATTTAGAATTTTTTTGTAAAGTATCGTATAAAGAAGAGGGCTATAATATGACGAGCTTAAACTTCCAGGATTTTTTTCCTGAACTCAGTAAGTGGATCAAAAATTTTGTTATTCATTTGAGAAACATTTTATAACCATTCTCCCCAACAGAAAATGTTTGAAATATTTTCATCTGCCCTTAAAGGATGAAAACATTAAATTATCCGAAGGAAATTCATGTTCGTCATATCCCTCACACATTCATAATTTAATCAAAACAAGTTATTAATTAATACTCTAAAACATAACTCTGTGTTCTGTGCTTGATTTGATATACTACATACAAAACAGAACAATTAGCATGGACGAGCCCAAGATTTGCCCATGAAGCATTGGAACCAGAGTTCATCCTTGTTCTTTTTTCTCACAAATAATGCCGTCTTTATTGTTAAAATCTTCCATATCATTGTCATCCTCGTCATTTTGCTCCACCAACGCCATGCATGTATGAACTAATTTTATCAATATATGCTTCATCGTAAATAACGTATATATTTTGTATGAATTTTTACGGTTTTACTTGTATTTTGAGAATATTTTAGCTAGAAATTTAAGTACGTTGTCACATATAAATAATCTCCTGCACTGTGCTGTCCAAAAATTAAAAAAACATACTTGAAAATCGAACTTTAGCTTAAAAGTTGAGGAGTTAATCGTAACTGTATTGTACTTGTTAAATGTTTCATGTGTATTTGTAATTTGGTATTTTCTAATGTAGGTAATTTCTAATTTGATAATTTCTAAACTGTCTAACTGTCTTTCAAAAATCATGTATCGTTTCACAATTTTTTTTTGAAAATTCTAATATTTTATCCGTGAAACCCCCAAATGTTTGTATATTCCATCAATTTTTTATATAGCAAAGCTATTTTCACAAACAGGGTCTTAGCAATTCTTTACGTAGTTTCTCTGCTTTAGTTGTACTGGACATTAAAAAAAAACTTTCTATCAGTACTAAAAGCACTAGATCAGAAAAAAAAAAATCAGAACTCAACAAAATAATACAATGCTATCTTTTTTACTAGCGCATAGAATTGATCAATGTTCTAAATTACAAGACCAACTCGAGTAACGATGGCATGACATGTGGGTGTGCAATGCAGCTAAAAATTACTAAATACTCCAGCATCTCACATCCGTCCGGCTTGACTTCGCTACAATGTGCAGTGCTGAACCGTCTCATCCAAACATCAATTAGCAACCGTACAACTAAGGAAAAACAACTTATACAACAACAGCACTGAAACCATGCCGCCCTAGAAATTTATCAAAGAGATCTCTGAATAGTGGAGATCAGGCGAATTACTTGCCCCGTTGAGAGGCATCAACTCGTTAAGCTGGGCAAAAACCCGGCAGGAAAGGGCCTGGTCAGAGGTCTAGAAAAAATTGAATCGATCAAAAATCTGTATCGATAAAGCCTGCATTCTCTAGATTTTTTTTTATGTTTTCTTTTGGTAGTTTATTATTTTTTATTTATTTCTTTGGGTATCTTTATTTTTAATCTATTTATCCTCATAATTATTATTACATTTTATACTTATTTTTTCTCCAATTTAAACCAATCGCTAATCTTTTTTTTTAACTTTAATAATGATAATAATAAAAAGCTAAGCTTATAAAAAAAAAATGATCCGCATATATGCGCAATATACTTATCTGTTCTATGTTTTCAGAAATGTTAATCAAAATAAATAATACCCACTGGAAAAATACATAGACATAATCGTATACTTTTTGGCAAAGATATTAAAGAAATCATTTTTGGCAAATGTTTCAAGGCGATAAAGAGCTTAACTTAAGCAGCATGCGGTATTATGATACTTTTTCTACAAAAATACAGATATTTTCTATCTTCTGTTATTGTTATTCCATTTTCTTCAGGAGAAGAAAACTGTTATGATGTGATCAGATATACATTTTCTTTTAGCTAAGATAACGGGATCAGCACTAAAGGGTTTCTTAGTTATTCTTTTATGTGTTTTATTTTTACATAGATCTTCAATTTCCACTTTAAGTAAACCAATGAATCTAATTCGGTCTACCCGTATTACAGTACTTAATGCTCGCTGTGCAGAATATAGGTGAAAACCGTTTTTAAAGGAAAATTCTAATAGAGTTTTTACTTTTTTTTTCAGATTGCCCAACAACTGCACGAAAAAACATTTTTATATGAAATATATCAATGTTGCACTGAAATTATAAAGTTTTCAAACTTATTAAAAACTGCATTTTGAAATAAGCATTTTGTGTCATAATGTTGTTTGTAAACTATGCAAAGTTTTAAAGGATATGTTCAGCCAATTTTTTTTTTAATTTACAGGAGAAAATACTTTTTTGTTATTCTTATTCTATAAGGAAGGTGAAGAACTAGTCAGGTGAAGGTCTCGTCACCTGATCAAGGTTCTAAATTACGAGACCAGTTACTTCCACTTCCTTAAGTTTTGCTTTTTTTTAAATCTGCCAATTCAACAAAGTTAAATAGAAACCTTGAACCGGCAAACAAAGAGAACTGTAGCAAACCACTAGAGAGCAAGCACTGCACCGATGCCAACAAAACTGTGGTCAGGTGGATCACAGCCATGCTGGGATCACGCGATTTCCGCCTCGCTCCCAGGTACTAACTCGTCAAGCTAGGCACTCATACCGAGCAGGTAGGGGCCTGGTTAGCTGTATACAAAAAAATGAAGGAGAAGAAGGGGTCCTTGCCGAGAATAGACAATAATATACTATTTCCGAACAGTAATCTTCGTCTTATTAGGTAGCTTTCAATGCAAAAAAGTCCTTCCGGCCTGTACCGGGAGGAAAAGGTAGCTTTCCTATATCTTCGTTTTAAAATTTTAGCTAATGTTACACGAAAACAGCAAGTTAAAATGCAAAGAAAACATTTACAAAAGATTCGTTAATACTGAATTTGAATAAGAAATTTGCCAAATTATTGAGCTATAGCCAAATTGGCTTCATTTATGAAGACTTATATTGGTCGCCAAATTTGGCGATATTTCGCCAAATGTCGCCAAGTTTGGCGAGAATTTGGCGCTAACGGATATGAATACATAGTTTTATGCGTATGATTGGGAAAATTATTACAACAATGAAAATTTTTGTAATGTGCTGTTTTGTTTCAAAATGTCAGCCACCCTAGAATTTCAAACTGCTCTATCGCAGCCATTTTTTAAGATAGAGGTAAACCAAAAAATGCTCTGGAATTCTCGTATCAAGGCCTAACACTTAATTAAAAAATAAATTTGAATTTTTAACTTTTTTGTATATTTATTTTAGTTTTAAATTTTTAAGTGGCCGCCATCTTGAAACAAAATGGCGGACCAAGCTGACCAACGAACTCGGTCGAGACATTGGTGAGCTTAATACGCACAATTAGTTTCATCAAAATTGATTTATAAATACGAGCGTTATCGTATGACATAGGTCAGATATATATATATATATATATATATATATATATATATAAACATTTGAACGGAGGGGAGTTTTGGGGTCTGGGGTCATGATCGGTGAAAATATACCAAAATTTTCCGGAACTGCTTTCCTCCGAACGGCTGCAATAGGTAGCTTTATACTTTTTTGTATTGAAAGCTACCTAAAAGTATAAAGCTACCTATTGCAGCCGTTCGGAGGAAAGCAGTTCCGGAAAATTTCGATATATTTTCACCGATCATGACCCCCCAGACCCCAAAACCACCCTCCGTTCAAATGTTGATTTATATATATATATATATATATATCCATATATATATATATATCTGACCTATGTCATACGATAACGCTCATATATTTATAAATCAATTTTGATGAAACTAATTGTGTGTATTAAGCTCACAAATGTCTCGACTGAGTTCGTTGGCCAGCTTGGTCCGCCATTTTGTTTCAAGATGGCGGCGACTTAAAAATTTAAAACTAAAATAAATATACAAAAAAGTTAATCCCTTAAAAAAATCTTCACTGAAAAAACGGTATTTTAGTAACCGAATTTTAACCGAAATTTAACCGAATTCGGAATTTTAACGATTCGGAATTTTAACGGTATTTTAGTAATCTTATTTTAGTAATCTTACGGTATTTTAGTAATTTTTACGTGTCCTGTATATTTTACGGGGTAATTATTCTTATTTAAACTTCTTCAGGGTGTTTGTTTTTTCATTTTACCTCTTCTATTTATTCAGACCAATTGGTTAAGTGAATATTAACTTGCATAAAACAAGATCATTCGATTGACAATTCCAGACAATTTGGAAAATCTAATTCTCAATGCATTTTTTTTCTTTTCTAACATCAAGCTCCAAACAAACTGCAAACTAATGAAACTGACACCGTATATTAAGAAAATTACTCCGTTTGAGAAAGTGAATGGAAAGTGGATGACACTTAAATGGTTCTGGAATGCATTAAGAAGCAGTTTTTATTTCTTTCTTTCTTTTTTTTAGACTCTTGTAAAAAAGAAAGAGAGAATTTGCAAATGTGTTATTGAACAATTCTTTTATAACGAAATATAATGTTGAAAATATTTATAAAATGTTAAAATATAATATACTCTTTCCTTTTTATTGCAATATTAAACTAACTCCAAGGGAACTGCAAACTAATTCAACTGACACCATATATTGAGAAAATTACTCCGTTTGAGAAAGTAACGCATGCTAAATACACTCATGTCCAAAATTAAGGTCACAAGCATAATATCTGTGAAAACTGATGAACTATTCACTGTGTTGCCACAAAATTTGGCACAGAGGTATATTACAATGGGAGAAAGAATACAGCAACATAACAATATAGAAAAGATTTTAATTGTGAATTAAGATACAGGGTATATTAAAAAGTGTTAAATCATGAATCGGAGATAAAGCATTTATCTGGGGAAAAGTATGTCTGATATGGTGTGACCATTGTGCACTGCTATACAAGCCTCACAACGAGCTCTCATACTGTTTATGAGGGTGTCAATAAATGTTTGTGGCAACAAAGCCCATTCTCCCAAAAGCGCGGCTTTTAACTCCTGAAGGGTCCTAAGAGTGGGGTTACGCTGTGCAATGGCTCTTTCTAGACCATCCCAAACACGTTCAATAGGATTGAGGTCTAGAGACCTCGACGGCCAATTCATACGGCGAATATCCTACTCTTCAGGAAAATCATCAGCAATGTCAGCACTGTGTAACCTCGCATTATCGTTCATAAAAATGAAGTCTGGGCCTACAGCACCCGGAACCAACCTCACATAGGCTTCAAGGATCTCATCCCAATAGAGATGTGCATTTACAGTACCCGCATCGAAGACGTGCAGTGGGGTACGGCTGGCCAACATTATGCCGTCTCAGACAAGGATTCCTTTGCCACCAAATCTGTCATCAATTTATTTACCTAGTCAAACAAATTTATTACAAAATCAATTTATTTTACGTAGGAGGGATGATAGCGAGCTCCACGTTCTCTCCAGATGAAGATTCGAGTAGAATCACTTTCCGTGGTGTATCTGGACTCATCACTGAAAGGTACACGCTCCTATTCTTGTTGTGTCCAAGACTGATGTCTTCGGCTCCACAACAACTGGACTCTCCTGTTAGATGCAGTGAAAGGGACACACACGACTGGATGCCGGACGTAAAGTGCCCTCTCTGCTAGTCGTCTATATGCCGTTTGTCGGGAAATTCTTATTCCAGAAGCAGCAATGAGGTCACCAGCAAGCTGAGGAGTCGTTTCCAGCCTATGTCGTCGTCCGCTTAACGCCAAATAGCTATTCTGTGCAGGTGTCGTTGCTCTGTGGCGGTCTTGGCTGGCCTTCCTGGTGACATTGGGATGGTCTAGGAAGAACCAATGCGCAGCGTAACATCCCTGCCATGACCCGTCAGGAGTTAAAAGCCGGGCTTTTGGAAGAATGGGCTTTGTTGCCACAAACATTTATTGACACCCTCATAAACAGTATGAGAGCTCGTTGTGAGGCTTGTATAACAGTGCATAGTGGTCACACTCCATATCAGACATACTTTTCCTGAGATAAATGCTTTATCTCAGATTCATGATTTAACACTTTTTAATGTACCCTGTATTTTAATTCACAATTAAAATCTTTTCCATATTGTTATGTTGCTATATTCTTTCTCCCATTCTAATATACCTCTGTGCCAAATTTCGTGGCAACACAGTGAATAGTCCATTAGTTTTCACAGATTTTATGTTTGTGACTTTAATTTTGGACATGAGTGTAGTACTGTAATGCATTAAGAAAAAAGAGAAGGGGAAGGTGTATTTTTTCATTTAGAATGCTTGTAAAGAAAAATGAAAGGGGCTTAAAAAGTTTTGCTGAACAATTCTTTTTAACGACATATAATGTTGAAAATCTTATGGAACATAAAAATATAATAGACTTTTTTCTTTTCTAGATTTCTGTATAAATTTTGAAAGACAAGCATTGCATACAACTAATTTTTAATTGTCGTCAAACAAAAGCGGTTATACAATTCATTTGTATGTATATTTTATGACCAACCACATATTAACTTACGGATGCATCGATTAACGGGTGCACCTATTTTGACAATTCCTTTTTAACACTTTCCAACCTAGTTGAAAAGTGTTTATCACTTCGGTTTGTCTGGCCGTCTGTCGTCTGTCCATGCTCTAACTCCCGTAAATATGCTCGGATTGCACTGCAATTTTTATGTTATTGTCGTTATCTATAGCATGTTCCCTATTTCCACTGAAGTGTGTAGTACTTATAGTTTTTTTACAGGGACACTCAAAAGAATTCCGTTACATTACGGTCTATGTGGAAAAATCATTTGCGGTTTATTTTAATGATGTTACACAATTTCAAACACATTGCAATTGATATATATCACTAAGGTGCATTACAAGAAGCTTCATATGGAATATGCTGTGCATAGCACTTATAATTACTTTACAGGGACAGTCAAAAGAAATCCGATAATTATGTCTATGGAGAAAAATCGTTTGCGGTTTAATTAAATAATGTTTCATTATTTTAAACGCATTTAAATGTATATATATCACTAAGGTGCATTACAAAAGGCTTACTACAGAATATTGTGTGCATAGAAGTCATCGTTCATTCACAGGGACACACAAAAGGATTCTCTACTGTCTGTTAACAATAATTCCTGGAACTGCGTTTTAAGTTACTGAACGCGATTTTAAATTTAACTCACTTTTTATCTATTACTTGGTGTGTATAAATTCTGTAGATCATATACAGGGCAGCACAAAAGTTCGCGAACACAATTCCGTTTATTGGCAGAAACTCCAGAAGGAAAATTTTAAACTGTGCTACGCGTTTCCTAACTAAACTAAAATTTAGCATCCCATGTAGTATATATTCAAATCTATAGATCATATACAGGGCTGAATAAAAGTATTCGGATATTTTTCCGAATATTGTATATGCTGGAAATATATGTTGGAAATTCCTGAAATTACGTTTTTAAATATGTTATGCGTTTTCCAAATTGTTTACTTAGATCATAATGAATAGAGGAAATCACATTCAACTAGGTAAATCATATCCAATGGTTGAAGTATCATAGTTTAGATCCTCTCCAACAGAGCGAAAATATGCCGGGACTCAGTACCCAGGTTCGAGTCCTGGTCCCGGCATAGTTTCGCTCTGTTGGAGAGGATCTCAACTATGATACTCCAACCATTGGATATTGTTTACTTAGGTGTTATCTTTCAGCTTATTAAACGGTGATGATTTGTAAAATTATTTTGGAAGCGTTGGAAAGTGTTACATAATATATGCTTGACGCATGATTTTTCGTTCTTGTTTTATTATTAAAAATATTATTGTGGTTGTATTCTCGTATAACTTTCATTGGGATATAATAGTGGTTTCAAAATTAAACCATTAGCAATCAAAACCACTCACTAACTTTTCAGCTATAAAAATGCTAAGAAATAACAGAATCTTATTGTTATACAAACTTCTTCAGGGTGTTTTTTTTTAATCTATTCTATTTATTCAGACCAATTCAATAAATCAACGTTAACTTACAAAACACAACATAATTTGATTAACAACTTCAGACAATTTAGAAAATCTAATTCTCAACGTGATTTTTATTTTATTTTCTAACATCAAGCTCCAAACAAACTGCGAAATAATGCAACTGACTCCATATATTTAGAAAATTACTTCGTTTGAGAAAGTGTTTGCTAAATGGTTCATTAAGAGGCAGATTTGTTTGTTCGTTTGTTTGTTTTTTAGAATGCTTGTGAAAAAGAAAGAAAGGGGTTGAAAAGTGTTGTTGAACAATTCTTTTATAACGAAATACAATGTTGAAAATATTTATGAAATATTAAAATATAATAGCCTTTCTTCTTTTGTAGTTTTCTGTATAAATTTAGAAGGACAATCATCGCATAACACGGATTTTTAGTTGACTTCAAACAAAAGCAGCTGCACAGTTTGTTTGTATATATTTTTTATGTCCATGCATATATTAACAAAAGCACCAATTTTGACACTTCATTTTTTTTTTCTAATATTAAACTAATTTTGAGGAAACTGCAAACTAATGAAACTGACATAATATATTAAGAAAATTACCTCGTTTGAGAAAGTAATGTTTGTTAAATAGTACTGGAATGCATTAAGAAGAATGGGAGGGGGAAGGGGAATTTTTTCATTTAGAATGTTTGTAAAGAAGAAAGAAAGGGACTGAAAAAGTTTTGTTCGACAATACTTTTTAATAAAATATAATGTTGAAAAACTTATGGAATATATAAATATAATAGACGTTTTTCTTTTATAGTTTTCTATATAAATTTAGAAGGGCAATCTTCGCATAAAACTGATTTTCAGTTGACTTCAAACAAAAGTGGTTATACAATTCCTTTGTATGTACATTTTATGGCCAAACATATAGTTTTAACGAGTGCGCTGATTTTGAATTTTTTTTTTTAATCAAAAGCTTATTTTGATTTTGGTCACAGTTTAAATTTCATCGTTATTTAAAAATGGTTTCTTGGATAAACCATTAGCAATCTATATCCCTCAATAAACTTTCAGTAATAAAAATGCTAAAAAATAACAGAATTTTCTTCTTTGTAAAACTTCTTCCTAATGCACTTTTTCTTTTATTTATTCAATTTATTCAAAAAAATAAATAAATCACATTAACATGCGAAATACAACATAATTTGATTAAAAAACTCAGTCAGTGTGGAAAATCAAATTCTCAACGAGTAATATGTTTATTTAATCATTTATAACATCAAGCTCCAAAGAAACTGACACCGTATATTAAGAAAATTACTCCAATTGAGAAAGAACTATTTGCTAAAAACGTTGGAATGTGTTTAGAGATTTTTTTTTCCTTTTGCATTAAAATTACCGTAGAAAAAGAAAGGGGGGAGTTGAAAAAGTGTTATTGAACAATTCTTTTATAACGAAATTTCTGTGTTGAAAATTTTTATGGTAAATTAAAATACACTAGACTTTTTTCCTTTTCTAGTTTTCTGTATAAATTTATAAAGACAAGTTTCTGATACAACTAATTTTTAAGTAATTTTAAGCAAAATAGCTTATACAACTCATTAGCATATATATTTTTCTAATATGCTATTGGGCTGTGTACCGTGCGATATACGCTCGACAACCCCCGTTCAGATCACGCGGATTCTTAAAACCGGACCACCCACACAGAAATATTTCCCATGCCATCTCATGGTCAGAGGTTTTCAGCGCTTCTGTAAAGATAGTTTCTGTACACCGCTAATTTACTCTGTTTTAATAAGATGGGATTTAAAAAAAATGGTTGCAAATGTAGAAACTCGAAATCATTTCAAGACAAGTATTGTTATGCTGTCAGGAAGCGAAATAAGCTTTAAAAGTGCTTTAATTTAATAAAATACCATTGTTCACTCTTCTTCCTCCAAATAAAATAAAGGAAAATCTGCGAAAAGGGAAGTGTGAATGTAAAAGTTGGTGTAAATTACGCCACTTTGTGTAAGCGTAACAAAATATTTAAGTTTTTTTTTTTCAGGTTAAAAATGGACATCTAATTTTTAAAATGATGACATTTTCATTAACGTAATCTTTAAAGCTCATTATTTGTCATTGCAAATGTACGTGACCTGCTGAATATTGCGTGACTTTCAGCATAAGCAGACATTTTTAATTTTGGAACCGGTTGGAACCGGTTCTGAAAGTGAAAGTACCTTTATATAAAAAAAACTGGAACCAAAATCGAAACAGTAAAAACTAACAACGTTAAAGATCGATCTCAGCTATCCTATGTAATACACATCATTTAAAAATATTAAAATGCGAGCGAGAAATCTGCCAAGAACCTTCCCGTAGACTTAACATTAGCTTGCGAAATTTTTTCGCATGACCGAAGTAGGCTCTTAAATGCTAACGCATAGCATAAATTGTTGGTCTATCGTTGGCAGTCTTTGGAAAGCATTTAGAAATGGTAGGGCCGAGAGGTCCCTCTAATTCGGAACATATCTGAGCAAGATTCTGAGAAGCTAACGGTTGGACCAATGTCGGGCCTTTGTTGGCAAATGGTTACAATAAGGTCAACATTTTTTTGTTGTTGGACAACGAGATACAACAATTAGTCAACAATATGCCTATGTTGATCCAAACATTTTGTGCTACTTGGGAATGTATAGATATCAATGTATTTTTAAGTGTCAAAGTAAATTATCTTGCTTAGTTTCTTTTAAAAATATGGCAAGAAAATTGTTTATTAATTATGTTAAAAATATAATAAATGTCTCTATCTTAAAAATCAAAATTAGATTTTATAAAACTATGTTGTTAGCCATGATGGTAAAAACTTTCTTTTAGGTACTGTTATCCTTGCATCATAATAAAATCGTGCGCAGTGTATCATTTAAAAATACTTCAACACATGAAAATGTACTATTCGCTTTAACCACTTTTTGCCCGAAGAAGAATTTGCAAGAATTTGCTTGCTTCGTTACTAAAAACTTTCCTATACCACTAATTTTTAACTATAATCTTCGATTTATTAATTTGTAAACATTTTTTGATTATTGCGAATTTAGTATTATTATATTTTAGTACGGAAAAAGTGGTGTTGGCCCTTATTTTTAGTCTGTTGTTAAAAAAAACAAGTTGAAAATTGTACGTTAAATGTGACAAATGAGGTGCGTTCGTATTATAGCTAGTTATAATAAATATTCAGATCTTGATGATTTTAATTCTATGAAATTAATTATATCGTCTGCAGATTAATTTCTGTCATAATCTGTCATAAAATAAGTATCTCGGTCGCTTGACGATTAAATCTCGGAATCTCCTATAACAAAAAAGCAACGATTATTATTTTTTTTAATTCAACTTTCTTAATAAATATTTTTATTAATATCTGCTAAAGTTTTGATTCGATTTTCATAAAATTTGAAATGTCTCGACAAAATTCTGCAACGATAATATATCTTAAATTTCAAACCATTCGGTTGGGTAGTTTTTGTGTTGTTATATGCGGACGGACGGACAGACAGACGGACGGACGGACGGACAGACGGACGGACCAGACGACGACAATAGGTGCTACGTATTTATATAATTACGAACGCACCTAAAAAAAAGGAAAAGAAAAAAGAAAGAAAGAAATTCTTAATGGGTTAAGCATGACGTCATTTTCGACAGTAAATACTTTTCTCAAGTATTAATTCATATATTTTTAATTTTTATTCAATTTCAATAAGAACGTGTAAATATATACATACATAAAAATACATCTTTGGAAAATTTTATTATTCAGAATTTTTTAACTTAGACAAATTTAAGTTTAAAACGGCTATTTCAAAAATATCAATTAACTCTATTCGGTTAATAAAATTTTTAATAAATAATTCGAAAAAAAAAAAAAACTAGTCAAATTTAAAAAAAGATTGGACAGTGCTCACCAGAACCTTTTCCAGTATGTGACTGCAAAGATTGCTATGTATATTTTTTTATCCTTTAAAACTCATTTAATTGTACTATATTGTCCGATTTTTTCATGTAATATTACTTAAAATAATTCTCCGATTTAAAAACCATTTCTTTCACCACAATCCATTTCAATACACTTCTCTATAAAATTACAATTTGTTATGTATTTAAACTTGTTTCGTTATGTTTGTTTTTAAACTTATGTTGTTTGTTAAATTGTATGTTAGACAGATTTTGAAGTATCAGCTGAAAAAATTAAAAAGAAGAGGCTCGATTCAAAATCAGCAGCAACAGCGGCGGCAGCGTTATACTAAGTATTCCATATTACCCGACATTTCATCTTGAAAACAATAACCTCTTCACTAGTCAACAAGTTAGAGATAATCTGAGTAACAAAGCAATAATTATAACTTCACAATTTAGTACTGAACATGGTTAACATCACTGACGACAAGGTCTTATAATTAAAAATAATTTTATAAAAACCTACCAGCAAAAAACTGCAATAATTGAGAATAAGATTTGGTTTCACCACGTCACATCCACAACACGTACCCAAAAAGAACTCACCACAATGCATCATGGGAGTACTAGGAAGTCGTTTGGCAGTTTTACGCTTGGCTACAGCACCATACAAGCCATATATTGAAGTATTCCATAATACACGAACTTCTGCTGTATATACGTATATATTGCTCCGATTTTCATAATCCATTTTTAACACTTTCAAAGTTATTTGAAAAGTGTTTATGGCTTTGCTTCGTCAGCTTGCCATCTGCTGTCTGCAGTCTGACTATTCGTGCTCTAACTCTTGTAAATTTACTTGAATGTCCATGTAATTTATATATGTTATTGAGGTTTTCAATAAGATGTTTACTTATTAAAAATGTAGTTCGAGGAATTTATATTTCCTTTACAAGGACATTTCCGTTACATAATGGTCGATGAGGGATAAAAATTTTGCAGTATATTTTAATGATGTTACACTATTTAAAACATAATCAAATGGATATGCATTTCCCAGGTGCACTAAAACATGCTTTTTGTATAATATGGATTGCAAAGCATTTATAATTCACACAGAAGAACTCAGTCAGAGTATTGTTTGTGCTTACGAGTGGTAATTGCTGGAAGTCCATTTTCAGCTGTAGTATTTAATTTAAACTAGCGTTTTTAATTTAAACTAAATTTTTTCATATTACTTGGTGTGTTTAAATTCTATAGATCATATACATGGATGCACAAAACAATTCCTAACTATTGCCGTCTATGGGCGTGAATTGCTTAGGAGTGATTTTTAACACTTTTTAACATAGTAGAAAGGTATCTATGATTTCCGTTTGACTGTCTATCTAACTGTCCATGCTCTAACTCAAGTAAATATACTAGTATTGCCATGCAATTGATATATGTTATTGAGGTTTACTATGGCATGTTCGGTATTTAAAATGAAGTGTGTAGTATTCCTAGTTCGTTAACAGGGCACTGAAAACAATTCCGTTACATTTCGGTCTACAGGGAAAAACCGTTTGGAATGTATTTTAATGATATCACTATTTCAAACATATTGAAATTGATATATATCACTGAGGTGCATTGCAGAAGGCTTACTGTAGAAAATTGGTGCATAGCATTCATCGTTCATTTACAAGGACACACAAATTAATTCGGTTACACTGCTCTATGTTAATATTGCTGGAAGTGCGTTTTCAGTTTGGTATGTGTTTTTAAATTTAACTGTTTTTTTCATATTACTTGGTGTCTATAAATGCTACAGATCATATACACGGCAGCACAAAAGGATCTCGCGTACATTTCCGTTTATTCATGGAAATTGCTGAAGAGGAATTTACAACTGTGCTATGTGTTTCATAACTGAACTAAATTTTAGCACACTACGTAGTATATATAAAAATCTATAAGTAATATACAGGGCTCCACAAAAGAATTCTGATATTTTTCGACTATTGATGGTAATTCCTGAAATTGGGATTTCGAATGTGTTATACGTTTTCCAAATTGTTTACTTAGACCTCATCTTTCATCTTATTAAACGGTAAGATTTTGTTAAAGTATTCTGGAAGTGTCGGAAAATATTTCATAATATATGCTTGACGCATGATTCTTCGTTATTATTAATTTTGTCACACATTTTCTAGCTGAACTGTATTTAAGATATTATGAAATGTTTGTAGAATATAAATGAATTCATATACTCGGCTACGCAAAAAACTGGATACAGCCGTCTTTTGATGGTAAATGTTGGAATCGTGATTTTAGTTGTGTTATGCGGTTTTTACCTGAATTAAATTTTAGCTTAATATGTAATGTGTATAAAAATCTGTAGGAACATTGAGAAAAATGACACTTTAAAATCTGAGTAAAACGATGTTTTCATTTTGTTATGAAACTTTTTGTTTCAAATAGGAGGCCCCAATGCTTTCAAATCTGAAATACCAGAAATACTCAGAATATTGAAAAAGGGACATACTCAAAACTGAACAGTTAGAGGTCAGTTCATACCCATTTTTAAAATATGGACATACTCAAAAATGATTAGAATCAGTTCATACTCATTTTTGAAACATGGACATACTAAAAATGAGCACATGATGTTTTATTCTTGAGTTTGTGCATGTTTTCCGAAATGAGTGATATACATGTTTCAAACTTGAGTAATTTTGATTCAGAGCCATTTTGACTATGCGACATACTTATATTTTAATATTTTTTGCTCAGTTTTGAAAATGTCGTTTTTAGAGTGTAATATACAAGACGGTGCAGAAGAGTTCCAATGCATTTCCGTCTGTTTACGAACATTGCTGAAGGTGATTTTGTACAGTGTGGTTATTTTTCTGTCTAAAATAAGTTTTAAGATACTATGTAGTATATGTACAAATCTATAGATCATATTCAGGACAGCACAAAACAATTTGACTACCTTTCCGACTATAAAAGTGGGTTTTAAACGTGTTAGGCATTTTCTACATTAAGTAATTAGATATTTACTTTCACGTTACTGAACGATGAAATTTCGCTACAATATTCTGGCATTGTTGGAAAGTATATCATAATCTATGTTTGGTGATTGATTTTTTATTCTTTGTTTTGTTTGAAAAAGCTCGGTTTGATGGTAGTCCCGTAGGTATTTCATCACGATTCAAATATTTTTTTTTTCAAAATTAAACTTTTAGCAATCTAAATCACTCAATTAACTTTCAGTTATAAAACGCTAAGAAAAAATAGAATTGTCTTCCCTATACAAGCTTTTTAGAATGCATTTATTGTTTTTCTCTATACTGTTTAGTTATATCTGGTAAAAATAAAATAAGCCTTAAATTGGCAAATCACAAAGTAAATCAAATAAAATATCAGTCAGTTTGTAAAAAATCTAATTCTCAAAGCGATTTATTTATAACATCAAGCTGCAAGAAAACAGCAAACTAATGAAACTTACACCGTATATTCAGAAAACAACTCCAATTAAGAAAGAACTATTTGTTAAATGTCAGTGAAATGCGTTTAGAGGAAATTTGTGCTATTTTTTTCTCCTTTTTTTTAATTTCATTTAGGATAATCGTAAAGGAAGGAAAAAAAGAAACTCGACGAGTATTAATGAATAATTCATTTATAACAAAATACAATGCAAAGGAAAATTATGGAATATTCAAATATACTAGGCTTTTTATTTTTTATACTATTATTTTCTTTTTTATAGCATCAAGCTGCAAGGAAACCGTAAACTAATGAAACTTGCACCGTATATTAAGAAAACTATTCCAACTGAGAAAGAACTATTTGTAAAATGTCAGTGAAATGCGTTTATAAGAAATTTGTGTTATTTTTTTTCTGTTTTTTATTTCATTTAGGATAATCGTAAAGGAAGGAGAAAAAGAGCTCCAAGAGTATTAATGAATAATTCATTCATAAGAAAATAAGAATGCAAAAAAAAATTATGGAATATTAAAATATTCTGAACGTTTTACTTTTCTATACTATTATTTTCTTTTTTAAAGCATCAAGCTGCCAGAAAACAGCAAACTAATTAAACTTACACTGCATATTAAGAAAACTACTCCAATGAAAAAAGAACTATTTGTTAAATGTCAGTGAAATGAGTTTACAGGAAATTTGTTTTCTTTTTTCTTCCTTTTAGGTAGTTTTCGTAAGAAATACTACCTATTACATTCTCCCCTAAGTTGGAATTTTTAGAAAAAAATTGCAGATCTACGCCGATCATAACTCTCAGAACCCAAAACCACCCCCAGTTCAAAACTTTATATCTATCTATCTATCTATCTATCTCTCTATCTATGTCACTTTTTTATCGACACGATAACTCGAATAATTCTGCACAAATCTTTTCCAAACTAAATCAAGGGGCATAAATTCTGGGTCAAGTTCGTTATTGAGCAAAATCGAAACGGGGGGGGGGGGAGGGGGGGCTTTTTGAGAAAAAGGTAAAAACGCCGTAATTTCTTAATTATAATATGTATCGAATCCGTTTAAAGTTATTATTACTTCTGGAAAAAGGTATGTATGACAAATTTTTGATATCATTAAAAATGGCCCCAAAGGGAGGGAAAAAAGGGGAGTTTTCGAAGAAAAAAAATCATAACTTTGTCAATTCACAAGATATCAAATAACCAACAGACTACTATAACAAAATAAACATATGGGAAACGCACCCAGCAGAAACAACAGAACCAAAGATAGGCTACAACGAAACAGATATAACAATTTATACAGACGGCTCAAAATTGAAATCAGGCGCTACGGGATCGGCTTTCGTAGCATACAAAAACGACAAAAAAATTAAACTATGGTCAACACCATTGCGGAAACATAACAGTGTCTTCCAAGCCGAACTACTGTCGATACTAAAGGCAACATAATGGGGCAACGAAACAGGGATGGATTATAGCATTCACTCGGACTGCCTATCAGCAATATTAGCACTCAGCAAACCATTCAACACAGTAAAACTAATTGCAGACATACAAAACAAAATAAGAAAATCAAACAACAAATTTAAAATTAATTGGGTTAAGGCACACGTTGGCATCCAAGGAAACGAGGATGCTGACGAATTAGCAAAGGAAGCGGCTAAAAATAAAAAAAATGAAAGACCCTACCACATAGAAAGACCAATATCAAACCTTAAGCGTATAATAAAAGAGCTAACGATAAAACAATGGCAGTTCGAGTGTGACTACGGGGATACGGGTAGAACAACCCATGGATACTTCCCAAAAGTAGACACAAAAAGGATTATAAGCTGTAAATTACTGAGCCAAATCTACACAGAACATAGAGCATTCCCTCAATACCTACATAGATTTACTAAATTTAGCTCTCCAGAATGCATATGCGGGGAATTAGGGTCCCGAAAACACTACCTTACGTCCTGCCCACTCACACAACCACACCATCTGGTCACCATCACAGTTAATAACGAAATACTATGGCACAGACAACTTGCAAACAACAAACATGTACAAAACAAAGGTAGAGCAATGATCAGATGGCTAATGAACAATGTAGACGACATGAAACAGACAAACATAGATTAATACAACAACAAAAAAAACATAAAAGTCCCAGCAGCCACCTACCTCTATATTCAAAGTGTATATAATATCTGCCTAATTTATCTTATCTTTCAGGGAAAAAAAAGAAAAAAAAAGGGGAAATATTATATATATATATATATATATATATATATATATATATATATATATATATATATATATATATAAAAATAGCAGTGTAAAGGATACCTCTTTCCTGCGAAAAAAAAATCGTTCTTTTAGCATCTGAGAGGGTTGAAATTAATAAACTAATTAACGGACTAATGGCCAAGGAATATGCCCCACCCCACAGCGCACCAAAACCTCAAATAGCTTCATCGAGTTCATGAAAACAGCCATAAGGTATATATGGACTGAAAGCCATTAGATCGCATTCATGACAACAAATTCAATGGTTACCAGTGATGCAACAGAGTATAAAATCAACAGCGAAATATGAGAAACCCAAATCACAATGAGAAACCTGCAACAAATGAGAAACCAAAATAAATGCAACAAAAGAGAAACAGCTGCATCACATGAGAAACCAAAAAGCAACGAGATAAACCTAAATGTGCAACAAAAATCAAGCAATAAAAAAACAACAACAGGTAACTGGAAAGTACAGTAGAAAAAAGTAAGGGAAAAGGGAAAAAAACAATCCAACACAGGTAAAAGTAATCATTTTCTTCTATTTTTTATGTAAAGTTAAATAAACATGTATTAATCCCCTTCCTTTACAGGTTTTTTTCTTTTTTTTTTATCATGTACGCTAATGGCGCCCGGTGCATGTAAAATCCGTCGTGGGTGTAAAGTCCTCCTAGTTCCCTGTGAATTATACTTCTGGAGGTGCCTAATCAGGTGAAGGTCTCGTCACCTGATCAAGGCTCTAAATTACGAGACCAACTCGCATAACGATGGCATGACGTATGGGTGTGATGCCAAGCGCAGGTCCATATAAAAAGAATAACATCAATTAGCAGCAAAACAAAAATGGGATCAAAACTAAGTCTTTCACATAGCCGTCCTGCCAGCAGTGGCCAGCCGCTACGCGGCATCTCTTCAGTGGCGCTACGCGCCCCGGTGCCAGGCACTAAACCCGTTTAAGCTAGGGAAACCTGGCAGGTAGGGGCCTGGCCGCCGGTCTAAAAAAAAATATATATCAAATTCGCTTAAATTTATTATAAATCCTCATAATATTATCTAAAACTTTTGTATTCACAAGTTTTTTATAAGACCAATCCTTGAAAGCAAAAAAAAAAAAGAAAAAAAAAATCCCTGCCGGTTCCGCCTGCAAACAAGTTAGGTTTCGAAGTGGGCGGTTTATCGGTTCCGCATCATGGCAAAAAGGTCATTTCTTCCGCAATTCCCAACAAACAGGCGCCCCACGGTCTGCGTCTTCGAAATCTACCTGTGCCTGTAGGCTCAGCAGTCAGGGATTTTTTTTTTCATTTTGGATAATCGTAAAGGAAGGAGTATTAATGAATAATTCATTTATAACAAAATACAATGCAAAAGAAAATTATGGAATATTCAAATATACTAGACTTTTTAATTTTTTATACTATTATTTTTTTTTTTATATATATAGCATCAAGCTGCAAGGAAACAGCAAATTAATGAAACTTACACCGTATATTAAGAAAACTACTCCAATTAAGAAAGAACTATTTGTTAAATGTCAGTGAAATGCGTTTAGAGGAATTTTTTTTTCATTTAGGATAATCATAAAGGAAGGACGGAAAGAGCTCCAAGAGTATTAATGAATAATTCATTTATAAAAAAATACAATGCAAAAAAAAATATATAGAATATTAAAGTATACTGGATTCTTTACTTTTCTATAATATTATTTTATTTTTTTATAGCTTCAAGCTGCAAGGAAACCGCAAACTAAAGAAACTTACACCGTATATTAAGAAAACTAAACCAATTAAGAAAGAACCATTTGTTAAATGTCAGTGAAATGCATTTAGAGGAAATTTGTGATTTTTTTCCTTCTTTTTTTTATTTCATTTAGGATAATCGTAAAGTAAGGTAGGAAAGAGCGGCAAGAGTATTAATGAATAATTCATTTATAAGAAAATACAATGCAAAAAAAATTATGGAATATTAATATTGGAATACAACGTTCATTTTCTCATCTCCGCACATATGGCGCATGCGCGTGCAGTTTACGATGATGATGCTCCGGGAGCGAGAGCTGATGTTACTTTAAGAAAGATGTTGGCGCTCAGTCGCATACGAGCTGTATATATTTTGTCTTCGTTTAATTGTAAATAAATGTCTTATGTCGTTGTATTCTGCAAACTCTGCATGCCTCATACACCTACATTTGGTTATGGACCCAGCACGCTTCCACTGCGCTATAATTAGCAGAAATTATTTTTAATTCGAACATTCGGATTTTGAACTCTTAATCCTAATCGAAAGTAAGAACTGTCCTTCGTTCTATTTATCATTTGTATTATTTCTGGTTGTGAGAGACTCTGTCTCATGTAACGACAATTGAAAAGCTCGGAAAAGATAAATTTGATAGCTGGAAGCTTCAAATCGAAGCTGTATTAATCAAAAATGATCATTGGGATTACGTAATTGGTAAAGAAATCAAACCGGCTGAAGGAACCGAAGAAGAAAAGAAGTGGCTCCAAGCTGATCAAAAAGCTCGTGCAGATATAATTCTTTCTATAAATCCTACTGAACTGTGTCGTATAAAGCATTGTACGACTTCAAGTGCTGTATGGAAAATAAGCTGAAAGATGTTTATGAATCGAGGGGACTCGCGAAGAAAGCAACTCTGTTAAAACAGCTTCTGTTTAGAAAAATGTCCATAAATGAAACGACGGCTGATCATTTAAATATTTTCTTTGAAATAGTTGATAAACTGAAAAATATGGAAATAGAAATCGCGGATGATTTATTATCAATTCTACTTCTATACAGTGTTCCTGAGAACTTCGAAAATTTTAGATGCGCTATAGAATCCAGAGATGAGTTACCTAAACCCGAATCTTTGAAAATTAGAATGCTAGAAAAATGGGATGCCAGAAAAGGAAAATCCACTCAAGATTCACAAAACGCATATTATATAGAAAATAAAAGAAACAATCAAGAACAGAAGAAAAATGAAAAATGGAAAATGAATCTAAATAAAAAAATTTCCTCGGAAAGGTGTTACCGAAATTTCAAGTGTAATTATTATTCAAAAATCGGACACAAAGCTTCCGAATGTAGAAAGAAAATAGCTGATAGAAAGCTTACATCTTTAAACAAAGGAAATCAAGGATCGATGATAGCCATTAATTATGAAAAACCGACTAGTATGGCATTTAATGACGCATATCAAGAACCTTCTGCATGTTGTTTAGACAGTGGATGTACATCTCACATGTGTAAAGATAGAAATTTATTTACAGAGTTTCATCCTCGTACGAATTCTACTATACAGCTTGCTGTTGATCAAACAGCGAAAATTACAGGAATAGGAACAGTTTTCATTACAGTATCTAACGGGAGTGGAATTACTAATCTCACACTCAAGAACGTTCTATGTGTTCCAGAATTAAAGTGTAATTTGCTATCAACATCTAAAGCAACAGCTAATAATCGTTCAGTGATTTTTAAAGAACGATATGCTAAAATCATCGAACCAAATGGTTCTACACTAGTACATGCTATTCGTCATATTACGTATACCCAAGCATCGAGAGAGCTGCGATAGCAGAGATAAGTGATTTTCTAAAATGGCATCTTAAATTAGGTCATTCAAATGAGTCTGGTTTAAAAAGACTTAAATCAAAGAATACGGTCAGAAATTTAAATTTCAATGATAATAAGTCTCTTAAAGACTGTGAAATTTGTATTCAAGGTAAACAAACTGAGCGTTCTTTTCCTAAAGAATCAAACTTTAAAAGTGACGATTTATTGACTCTTATACATTCAGATTTGTGTGGCCCTATGAGAGTTCCATCCCACGGAGGATCGCGATATTTCGTTACTTTTATTGACGATAAATCACGTTACATTGAAGTCAATTTTCTTAAAACCAAAGATGAGGTTAAAAATGCATTTGTTAAATACAAAGCAGCAGTTGAAAACCGTGTAGGAAAGAAAATAAAAATTCTTCGTACGGATAATGGTAAAGAATATTTCGGAGAAGAATTTAATAAATACTCGAAGAAAGCGGTATAAAACGAGAATTTTCCTCACCACTAACTCCGCAACAGAACGGAACGTCAGAGAGGGCCAATAGAACTTTAGCTGAAATGGCGAGGTGTTTACTATTACAAAGTAATCTCTCACAATCTTTTTGGGTTGAAGCTATTAATTGTGCGGTATACATACGTAATCCCTGCCCTTCACGACGTTTAAGTGATAACAAAACACCCTACGAAGTATTTTTTGGCATCAAGCCAACTTTATCATATTTTAAAATATTTGGGCAAAAATGTTTTGTACTAAATAAAAGACAAAGTAAAGGAAAATTTGATCCTAGATCAGAAGAGCATATTTTTGTTGGATATTCAAATGAATCAAAAGCGTATAGGTTGTGGAATAAGAATTCCAAAAAAATTGTTATAAGCCGAGACGTCCGATTTATTAACGAATTTGAAAACGATTTACCTTCAAACAGTGAAATAAAATTAATTTTTCCCTTCTCTCAAAATAAGGAAAATAAAACAATTACGCAAGAATCAGAAACATCTCTTCCCGTCAAAAGTGAACCAGACAACTGTGGCGACAGTGATGTTGATATGCAATCGGATGAAATTTCTGACCCCCCTTCTTCCTGTACAAGAGCGCGCGGACGGCCGAGAAAAATAAAAACTGGTAAAAAGGTAGACCCAGGAAAGAATTTAAGATGATAATTCCAAAAGAAGAAAAATCCCAAGTTCTAATTGAAAATTTATTTTCTGACTCATGTCCGGAATTTTCTGTGGCTTTAAACGGGCCTTTTAAATAGGAATGGATAGATGCAATGGAATTAGAATTTAATTTTTTAATGCAAGAAAATGCATGGCAAATAGTTGATAGGCCAAAACATAAGAAAATTATAGGAAGTAAATGGGTTTTAAAAACTTAATATAAACAAGACGGGTCAATCGAAAAGTTTAAAGCGAGATTAGTTGCAAAAGGATGTTCTCAAAAACCTGGAATTGATTTTGAAGAAAGTTTTTCGCCTGTAGCCAGATTAAGTTCGATCAGAACTGCGATCGCTTATGGTATTCAAAATGGTTTTACAGCTTATCAATTAGATTTTATTATGGCTTATGTAAATGGTAATTTAACTGAAAAAGTATACATGGAGTTACCTGATGGTTTTAAATATGAATCTAATGTTGACAAAGTTTGTTTATTAAAAAAATCCCTCTACGGATTAAAACAATCAGGTCGACAATGGTTCAATAAATTAGATGAAAAATTAAAACAAATGAAGTTTGAATCACTAAATGCTGATAAATGTGTTTATTTTTCTAAATCTCCAATTGAAGCTATTATCATTGTTTATGTTGATGATCTCAAAATTCTTACTAAATGTAAACAAGATTATGAATATATTGTAGATGAATTATCCAAATCTTTTAAAATGAAAGATTTAGGTTTGTTACACTATTGTTTGGGCATAGAGTTTATGCAAAACGGGGACTGTATTAAAATTACTCAAAAGAAGTATATTGAAGATATTCTGAGCAAATTTAATATGCAAGAATCAAAATCAATATCTACACCTTTTGATAACAATGTGAAGCTTACTAAAGATATGTGTCCCAAAACTGAAGAAGAAAAGTCTGAAATGAATAATATTCCTTATCGTCAACTAATTGGTTCTCTTATGTATTTATCAGTAGCAACTAGACCTGACATAACTCATGCTGTGAATTTTCTAAGTCAATTCAACAACAATCCAGGCAAACCTCATTGGATGGCTGCAAAAAGAGTTTTAAAATACCTAAGAGGTACTCAAGATCAAAGACTGATATTTAAACGTGATACTAAGTCCTTAGTTGCATTTGTTGATGCTGATTGGGCTTCAGATGTCAATGATAGAAAGTCCTATACTGGATATATTTTTAAGTATGCCGGTGGTGCTATATCTTGGGAATCGAGAAAACAACGAACTGTTGCATTATCCACAACGGAAGCAGAATATATGGCTTTATCAGAGGTTCCTAAAGAGACTTTACATCTCAGACGGTTCTTAAACGAACTTTCTCCTGAAATAGTGTCTGCACCTACTTTAATATTCTGCGATAACCAGTCTGCTCAAAAATTAGTAAGGAATCCAATTTATCATTCTCGCACAAAACATATTGACATTCGCCATCACTTTGTGCGCGAAATATTTGAGAATGGAGAAATAGAGGTTAAATATCTAGAAACTGAAAATATGGCAGCAGACATTTTAACAAATACTTTAAGTGCCTATAAACATAAGAAATGTTGTGATTTAATAGGACTAAGTGTTTAAAAACATTCAATGTTATTCTGTATGCTTTTTCCATACACGTTTAAAGTATATACTATTTGTAATTGTAATTTTATATTTTGTTTCTCTGTAATTTGCATATAATATTTGCATAATAGGAGAGTAATTAATGCCTTGTTAAGAAAATGCACGTTGTAAGGGGGGAATTGTTGGAATACAACGTTCATTTTCTCCTCTCCGCACATATGGCGCATGCGCGTACAGTTACGATGATGATACTCCGGGAGCGAGAGCTGTTGTTACTTTAAGAAAGATGTCGGCGCTCAGTCGCATACGAGCTGTATATATTTTGTCTTCGTTTAATTGTAAATAAATGTCTTATGTCGTTCTATTCTGCATACTCTGCATGCATCATACACCTACAATTAAAATATACAGGACTCTTTACTTTTCTATAATATTATTTTCTTTTTTTTATAGAATCAAGCTGCAAGGAAACAGCAAACTAATGAAACTTACACCGTATATTAAGAAAACTATTCCAACTGAGAAAGAAATATTTGTAAAATGTCAGTGAAATGCGTTTACAAGAAATTTGTGCGTGTTTTTTTTTTCTTTTTTTTAAATCTCATTTAGGATAATCGTAAAGGGAGGAAGAAAAGAGCTCGAAGAGTATTAATGAATAATTTATTTATAAGAAAATACAATGCAGAAAAAATTATGGCTTATTAAAATATACTAGACTTTTTACTTTTCTATACTATTATTTTCTTTTTTTTATAGCATCAAGCTCCAAAGAAACAGCAAACTAATGAAACTTACACCGCATATTAAGAAAACTACTCCAATTGAGAAAGAAATATTTGTTAAATGTCAGTGAAATGCGTTTAGAGGAAAGTTTTTTTTCTTCCTTCTTTTATTTCATTTGGGATAATCGTAAAGGAAGGAAGAAAATAACTCGAAGAGTATTAAAGAATAATTCATTTATAACGAAATATAATGCAAAAAAAATGTAATATTAAAATATATTGGTCTCTTTACTTTTCTATAAAACTATTTTCTTTTATTTTATAGTTTTTATATTTGCGAAACACAACACAATTTGATTAAAAACTCAGCAAACGTGTAAAATCAAATTCTCAACGAATTATTTATTTATTTATTTACAACATCAAGCTCCAAGAAAACAGCAAATTAATGAAACTTACACCGTTTATTAAGAAAATTACTCCAACTGAGAAAGAACTATTCGTTAAATGTCAGTGAAATACGTTTACCCATCTTACCCATCATACGTAGTATAGGGTAAATTTTTAATCGTTTTGAAAATCGAAAAAAAAAAATTGATGGATTTACACGTTTCAGACACTGGAGATTCCGAAAAACATATTTTTAGAAAAATAAATTGCCGTCCTTCTGTCTGTGTGTGTGTGTATGTAAAAGCTCTATCTTTGGAACAAATTGAGATAGAGACTTGAAATTTGGTATGTATACTTAGTATGTAATAATGAGAAGAAGCTTATTGAATTTCAGTAACATCGATTACCTGGAACTATTTTTTTCGGACTCTCGAAATATTCGTTATGATAAAAGGTACATAAAATTTTTTGAAATTGTTTATTTTAAGAAATCAATATAAAAGACAATAAAAAACATAAATTTTGCATAAAGAATGAAGTCGATCGGGTAATGAGTTGCCGAGATATTTGTAATCCTGCTCTTCGATTTTTCATTACCCTGTATTTCATTCAAATTTCAATTCAAAGATATATTTTAATTGGAAATGAGACGCTTAATCCGACGCAGTAAACTCTTAGTTAATATGATTATCATTTTTGGAATTATAAGGATGGTTCTTTTACGCAATTTAGTAATAGAGCATTTAAAGTTTATGACGTCATCAAGTCACGATTTTATTCGAATTGCAATGCATTTTATAAATGGTTTACACATGTTTTATTTTCATATTTTATATTATGCATATCTATGATGGGTATGTATTATTACCGTGGCCCCCAACGACTAGTTTTAATTGCATTTAGGATAGTCGTAAAGAAAGGAAGAAAAGAACACCAAGAGTATTAATGAATAATTCATTTATAACAAAACCAGCTGATCCATGCGAGGATTCCGCACTGCAGTGTAATATTTTTTTGCAGTATCTAATATATTTTAATGCTGGTTTAATCTTTTAAAGAAAAATTAAGGATCAAAATATCTGCAAACGAAATTAGTCAATCCAGAATATCATCTCATTTAACCCATCAAAGTTACTGCAAAAAACTGATAGAAGATAGCAAAAGGCAAAGAGTTAAGACAAAAAGTTAACAATCGTATTTTAACTGCATTAGAGGATGACGTCATTCACTTCTGGGAAAACACGGGATAAAGAAAAATAAATTAAGAGCATAATAAAATACAATATAATTTAATGCAACAAAGTATTTAATATTTTAAGCTACATGTGAATCTGTATCTTTATCTTTATCTTATGTGTACTATTTATTTTTTATAACCATTTTTGAGCACGATAGAAAGTGATATTTTATTTTTGTGGCAACAAAGCCCTTTCATTTCATTTTTGAAAACAATGCTAAATTAATTGTTAATTAACTGCAATTTTTAATCAAAAAACATATTTAAGCGAAATGTGAGTGTACTATGTCAGAAGCCACTTAAAAAACCTTTCAAATGATACTTCATTCATTGTTGTACGTTTTGTAAATGCATAGAAAAATGGATGTTGACAGCAGAAATAATATATATGATACAATGCAAAACTTTTTTTTTCTAATATTAAAGCATACTGTACTCTTTACTTTTCTATACAATTAAAAAATTGTAAAAAGTAAAAAAAAAGACACATTTTGACAGCAAATGTTGCCAGACAATTTATGTATGTACAAAAAATATATGTACGTACAGAGGAGATCTACATATACAAATTTTAATTATATGTATATTTGGATGTGATTTTAATGTGAGGATGAAGTGCATAAACTGTATAAAATCTATAAAAAGTCACAGCATACATGTAAATTATGCATTGTAAGGAAAAACCCTGTAAAAAATGTGCGAATAATTCCAGAAAAAAAATTCCGGCAGAAAATGTTACTAAAAATTTTCTTAGTGCACATAAAGTATCTGATCATACAGAAAAAAAATGTGTATGTCTGTTTTTTTCTATACACATATGTATTTCTGGTACATATTGAAATTGTCTAATTTTTGCTGCCAGAATTTTTCTTAGTTCTTATAATTTTTCTTAAGCTGTAGTTTATTGTATAATTTTAGAAAGGCAAGCATACCATACAACAAATTTTTAACCAATTTCAAACAAAGAAAGTTATACGTTTAGCTTGTATGTATTTTTTAATGTATGTCCAAGATTATTTTTTAACGGATGCCCCGATTTTTCAGTTCCTTTGTTTATTATTAAAAGTTTTGTTGTTGTTGTTGTTGTTGTTGTTGCTGCTGCTGTTTTGTTTTTTGTTAGTTTTACTGCATAAATTTTGTCAAGTTCTAAAAATGTTTTAAAAACTAAACCATTACCAATCTAAGTCAATAAATTTCAATTATAAAATTACTCAGAAATAATGAAATTTGTTTCTTAAAGAAACATCTTTACAATGATTTTATTGTTTTTATATATTCTACTTATATATACCTATTAAATAAATCCACATTAAACTTGCAAATCGAAAAGTAATTCGTGTAAAATCTCAGTAAATATGGGAAATCTAATTCTCAATGGTAATTCCTTCAGTAAAAGCAAACCCCAATGCAACTGCATAACTTTTTGTCAAGTTCTAAAAATATTTTAAAAACTAAACCATTACCAATCTAAATCAATACATTTCAATAATAAAATTACTCAGAAATAATTAAAAAAAATTTCTTAAAGAAACTTCTTTACAAGGATTTTATTGTTTGTATATATTCTACTTACATATACTTATTAAATAAATCCACATTAAACTTGCAAATCGCAAAGTAATTCGTGTAAAATCTCAGTAAATATGGGAAATCTAATTCTGAATGGTAATTCCTTCAGTAAAAGCAAACCCCAATGCAACTGCATAACTTTTTGTCAAGTTCTAAAAATATTTTAAAAACTAAACCATTACCAATCCAAATCAATACATTTCAATAATAAAATTACTCAGAAATAATTAAAAAAAATTTCTTAAAGAAACTTCTTTACAAGGATTTTATTGTTTTTATATATTCTACTTACATATACCTATTAAATAAATCCACATTAAACTTGCAAATCGCAAAATAATTCGAGTAATATCTCAGTAAATATGGGAAATCTAATTCTCAATGGTAATTCCTTCAGTAAAATCAAACCCCAGTGGAACTGCAAACTAATGAAACTTACACAGTATATAAAGAAAATTACCCCAATCGAGAAAGAACTATTTGCTAAATGGCACTGGAATGCGTTTAGAGTGGGTTGTTTTCTTTTCGTTCGTTTCTTTTGTGTATTTAGGATGATCAAAAAGTAAGAAGAGAGAAGTTTCAAGATTATTATAGAACAATCCAATTCTTTAAAACAAAGTATAATGTTGAAAACTTTTATAGAATAGGTATAAATAAATAAAAATATAGCAAAATTGATGTCTAAAATTTTTACATGATTATTTTGCACAAGTTATGAATTCAGAGACAATCAACTATAAGCAAAGTGATTTTATTTCCTGGTTAAAAATTACTAGTATAAGAACTTCTGGTATTATGTAATAGTCAGGTAATATAGAATACCTAGGTTTCTGTTTGGTAAAATGTTGCCACAAAGCGGCAATCTCATAAACTACTTAAAAACGTTTCCAGAATGCCCCAGAACGCGCAGTTCGTCGGTCAGTGTCAGGGGGCGTTGTGTGAATAAATAATTGTTTTTCATCTTTGGAAAGTTCTGGAAGATAATTTTTCAATATTTTTAATAATACTATTTTTAAATTTAAATTAAGCATAACGTACACCGAAATACTAAGCTTATGATGCAATACTCGTTTTTTTACCTCGCGATTCACACCAATAAATATAGAGTATTTTTTTCCCAAACCGGCAGTGTCCTGTTATATGGAATACCAATATCTCAAAATACTTCATAATTATGGCGACGCAAAGGCAGATCCTTATATTTGTGATGTATGCAAATCTGAAGTATGAACTGAAGTATATTGGCTGTCTGCCTAGACACTATACTTTGATCATACTCCCTTGATACACTGTTAAAAATTTGCAGCAAACTGTCCAGTCATTTAACCGTTTTTATAGAAAACGGTTGCATAACCGTAATTTAACTTTATTCTGACCTTATTATTGCTCATATTATGGTCAGAATAGAGTTAAATTACGGTTATGTAACCATTTTCTATAAAAACGGTCGAATGACTGGACAGTTTGCTGCAAATTTTTAACAGTGTAGCATTGCATCTGTTTTTTGCCAAATTTTGTTTTTTTCTTCATTTTTAACCCTCTATTCCATATTTCCCGACAATCTAATAATATTCTCCAAAAACATTTTTCATTATTATTTGTTTGCATGTGATGAAATTTTATAAAAAAAAAATTTTGTCTACAAATAACTAATCACATATAGAACAAGTTTGTGATTGTATTCAGTTTTCAAATTTTAAGCAATATCAGCTGTGATATTGCCTCAAACATAAATGGTATTGCATAATACCCAAAATTCTACTACTTTAAAAACTTTGATGCATAAAAACTGTTTCTCAATCATATTTCCAAATACAGGCATCCCCCGACTTACGTAATTAATGCGTTCCGCAGACTTTTACGTAACTCTAATTTTACGTAAGTTGAATGTGTAATTTGCTTAAGTAAAATTTCGTAAGAAACTGCAATATTTATTATATATATATATATATATATATATATATATATATATATATATTATATTATTTACACAGTATTACTTTTTAAATATAGCATCATGCAGCAGTATTTATTCGGATACAAATTATACAAGTATGAAAAAATATAAAGGTAAACTGAAAAAACACTTTTCAAATAAAAAATATGTTGTGGAATTTGGGATTTATAAATTTAACATGGATGAAGTGATTTATAACAATTTTGAGATTACTTCAAACGACTATAAAAATAAGAAATAATTAAAGAGGACTGACTAACATCTTCTCCACAAATTTTCGATGACAAGACAAATGAATAGCACTCACAAAATGAAATAATTCTTGATAAGCACAAATTGTATTTATTAAGAATTAGATGACAACAATGAATAACGAACAATAAAGATTCGTTGTTATATGATAATACTGTACATTCCAAATCAAAATATAACTCTCTCTAATACATAAAACTATATTATAATAGTTATACTTTTTATCTACTTATTTTATTTATAAAATAATTCTCAAAAGTATGCAAACGCGTATCAAATGCTCTAGTGAGTTCATAAATTTAATTTTCAAAAAAAATTTACGTAACTGCGAATTTACGTAAGTCGCAGTATACGTAAGTCGGGGGATGCCTGTACTCTTAAATCCTTATCTGTCAGTTTGCCTTACAAACTCATCTGCAAAATTATTTGTAATATTTATAAATGTGCTTATTATCAGAAGTGAATGGCCATTTAGTATTTTCTTAGTTATACGAAAACAAACTACAAGTTCAGATTAAAGATTTCATTAAAAAAATTCTCAAGTTTCTGTTAAAAAGTTGTTCAATGAATTACAAAAATAAACTTGTCTCAGAATATATCTCAGCACCGATAAACAATGTCATGTTATTCATATGCACTGAATTCGTTTTCAAGGACATTAAAATAAGCTGAATTAATTTAGTTTCGAATTTACTATATATAGTACCATACCAAATTATTAGCACCAAAACACCAAGGAAGAAAAATTCAACCTAAGTTAAGAATATACAGCGGTGGATATAATTATAAGACACCTACTTAATTTGACATGCAGTGAAAGAAAAGATTCAGAGCTTAAAAATGCTTTATCAAATACGACAAAAACATAAATTTATTCTGTTATCACACGTAATTGTTTTACAGAAATGGTATTTTTATAGAGTTTTGAAAAAGGGTAAAATTGTAATGTTGTTTTCTCTGCATTTTGTTTTAAATGCTAAAAAAATATGATTCTTTCAGCATTATAAATAAAACTTAATTACAAATATGAATGTAACCCTTGAGAGTATTAATCATTCTTCAATGTTTTGAAAATTCATTAAATCTATATAATTATATTATCTTAAACAGTGCATATATTGCAGTGAAACCTGGAGCTTAGTGAACGGAATATTACGTTCCACACGCTTAGAGGGTTAATAAAGTTTAGAAGCGGTGGTTTTTTCTTCAATTATTTAAATTTCACATAGGAAGCATTATGCAAAACCCTGCGAATGGTTCTCCTTGAACAATTCAATTTCAATGCATTTTTAATGCCTGTAGTGGTCATCTTATTCTGTGTAGCGAGCGAAAGCACATGGCGTCTGTCTCTCGAGGACAAGCAAAAAGTACGTCCAGATCTTTTAATCACTGATCCATTACTTCCACTTTTTCAAAACATTTGAAATTGCACATCTAGAGCGTTTAATAACTTGAAATATTATTAACTGAAGCACCAGTTCCATTTAATCTCCAAATTTCGCGAATTTAACTTTCTTTTAATTCTGTAACTCGTGGCATGTTTGGAAATGCGTGAAGTCGGTTATCGTCTGCTTTAGTTAACTGCTGACGTCATAACAGCGTGTAGAAAATTTGCATACTTAAAAAAAGCAGGTGTTTTAATTAAATATCAGGATGTCTTATAATTTTGTCCATGGTATTTTTAATTTTTTTTATTAAACTCTATAAAAATATCATTTCTGTAAAACAATTACGTGTGATAACAGAATAAATTTATTTTTTTGTCGTATTTGATAAAGCATTTTTAAGCTCTGAATCTTTTCTTTCACTGTATGTCAAATTAGGTAGGTGTCTTATAATTATGTCCACCACTGTATAGAAAGTAGATTTTGCAAAAGACTCTTTCGATTTTCTTGACCGATTATTCCATATTATCACATTTAAATTAAAAGAAAAAAAAACATGTTACAATGTTTTATTTTTTATTAAATATAACATATATTTATATATATATATTTGTATTTATATTTATGTTACACGGTTATTTGTTATTATTAAAAATGAAGAAAATATCGTGACATTTTCGTATCCTCTTTTAGCTGAGATGATGGCTTTGATGAGCTTAAGCATAATTTCAATACGTGACTGAATTTTTTCATGAATGTGAAGATTTTTCCCATTTTCGTATTACATTTTCTATCAAGTATCTTTTGGCGATGGAGGCTATTTTCGTATTTTCCATTTCAGACATCCTTTATATATAATATTAAATTAAGCAACTTTCAACAGCTTCTTCAAATTTACTACGGAAATTTATATTTCGAGTTGCAATTATTGCTAATTTGTTAAATAATGTTTCTTAGATTTAAAAAAAATACTAAAACTGTAATAATACTATTTAAGAAGTAAGAAATTAACTATCTTATTGTCTTTTTAACAATTGGTTTAATAATTTGACAAAGTACTGTAAATTCAGAAGGACAAACATCTCATACATCAAATTTTACTTAGAAATTTTTGAAGTATGAAATGTATTATTATTTTTTTATATCTATACAAGAAGAAATAATTGGATTCGTCAAAAATTTCAACTTCCTGTTTTTAGACGAATTTATACGTTTTAGAATGTTCTGAATACGATCTGACAGTTTTTAGAAAATGTCTATCCGTGAATCTGTCCATCTGTCTGTCTGTATGTGACTTAAATTTTGTGGGCACTCTAACTCACAGACTACTGTGTATAATAGTAGGAAATTTCATATGAAGTTCTATCCTTATGTAAGCTGGTACTTATTTGTTTTGTGACAAAATCTCCGAAGAAAAGGTGAAGCTAATCAATAATTTACTTGATTTGTGCAATGTCTATATCTCCAGTTTATGTGCACTCCATTCAACAGAACATAAAATTCAGAACCCTCATTGTAAGAATAGATTATCATTCAATTTTGGTTGCTGTCATCTAAGTGGGTATGCTGAAATTCGATCATTTGTGTGAAATATGTGATGCTTATATCATCAGTTTAAATGCACAGCATTCAACGAAACTTCAAGCTGGGCATCCTGAATATGAGAGTCCCATCAGTAACTGAGATGTTCTGCTCTCAAAGCTGGTAGACGGGAGGTGCTGGCTTCAAACCGCTGTCGCGTTCGTCGACCTAACCGTTCGAAGTCTTCCGTGGTTTTCTTCGAACCTTGCGTAAATACGGGTTAGGATTCTTTAGAAAGATTCCCATGGAGGACACTTCCCCCGCCGACCTTTATCCCTAGCGCAGATTATCTGCCGTAACAAATAACCAACCAATCAACCTGCATATGAGAATACATTATCATTCCAGTTAAATCATTTAATTGATTTGATTTATATAGAAGAAAGTTTTGTGATAGTCACAACATAATAGTTTAAGTATGTTCTCCCAAACTTATGCGTTAAAACTCTTAGATGGATTTATTAGCAAATGTACTCTTTTATTAGAAAAAGGTCTGTACCTTTTATTATAAAACAAATGTGGGATATTTAACCATAGACGAAGTTTGACTAACAACGTTTATTTTAGTTATATTTTTTTTTCTTTTGCCTATAAGTGAAAGATAGCAGCATAGTATAAGTTTTTACAACTAGTTAATGTTGTTTTTTAGCGACCTGAAGTGATAATAAAACAAGAACGAAAAATCAAGCATAAAGCTTATATTATGAATCATTTTCCAACACTAACAGGATATTATTAAGAAATTTTATTTTTTTTTCATAGAATGAAATGAGATAGCTAAATAAGAAATTTAAAAAAGAAAAACACGTAGCTCAGTAAAAATCTATTTATAACTGTTGCTGTCTAAATCCGGTAATGTGTCCGAATTCTTCCTCTTAGCAAAGCACTGAAAACAAAAAGAAGTACTCAAAAATGAGTAAATTGATGTACTCATATCGAATTTAGTATGTTTGGATAAAAAATGAACTTATTATTTCTCAATTTTGAAGTATCACATGTTATCAAACTCAAGCAAAACGATAATTATGCACTTTGTAATGATTTGTTTTATTCGTGGCGGTATGAAAGATGTTCATTAATAAGAAAACAATGCAATAAATATACTCTGGAAAGAAGTGAATAATGTAATAATCATAAACACTTTGTTTAAATTAGATAAATAACAAACCTACCAGAGACAAATTTATAACATGTCAACGTAACTAACAACAAAATAACGATGTCTGCTCTCTCGTACACGTGGTTTGATAATGCGGACAAAGTGGGGCTAAACAAATTCTTCTGACTTACCGCGACTAGATTAAATTGGCATTTTTTTTACTTCACTCTAACTAGTAACAGTATTACGAATTGGCCATATTACCATCAGATACCTTAGTTAATGTTATTTTTTAGCTACTTGAAGCGATAATAAAAGAAGAACGAAAAATCCATACATCAAACATATATTATGAATCACTTTCCAATACTAACAGGATATTATTAAGAAATTATATTTTTTTCATAGAATGAAATGAGTTAGATAAGTAAGTCACTTAAAAAAAACACATATCTCAGTAAAAATCCATTTTCAGAAATTGCTGTCTAAATCCGGTAATGTGTGCGAATTCTTTCTTTTAGCAAAGCACTGAAAAAAAATGAAGTACTCAAAAATGAGTAAATCGATGTACTCATACCGAAATGAATATATTTGAATAAAAAATGAACCTATTCTTTCTCAATTTTGAAATATCACATGTTATCAAACTCAAGCAAAACAATAATAATTTATTTTCTCTATGGCGGCACAAAAGATGTTCATTAATAGGAAAACAATGCAACAAATATACTCTGGTAAGAATGGAATAAC
Source organism: Maratus michaelseni (assembly GCA_963931845.1). Taxonomy (NCBI): domain Eukaryota; kingdom Metazoa; phylum Arthropoda; class Arachnida; order Araneae; family Salticidae; genus Maratus; species Maratus michaelseni. The sequence continues at coordinate 182,633,225 of OZ007595.1, forward strand.
ATTTATTTTTTAGCGACTTGAAGTGATAATTAAACAAGAACGAAAAATCCATACATCAAGCATATATTATGAATCACTTTCCAATACTAACAGGATATTATTAAGAAATTATATTTTTTTTCATAGAATGAAATGAGTTAGCTAAGTAAGTCACTTAAAAAAAACACATAGCTCAGTAAAAATCCATTTTCAGAAATTGCTGTCTAAATCCGGCAATGTGTGCGAATTCTTTATTTTAACAAAGCACTGAAAAAAAATGAAGTACTCAAAAATGAGTAAATCGATGTACTCATATCGAAATGAATATAATAAGATAAAAAATGAACCTATTCTTTCTCAATTTTGAAACATCACATGTTATCAAACTTAAGCAAAACAATAATAATTTATTTTCTCCATGGCGGCACAAAAGATGTTCATTAATAGGAAAACAATGCAACAAATATACTCTGGTAAGAATGGAATAACATTTATTTTTTAGCGACTTGAAGTGATAATTAAACAAGAACGAAAAATCCATACATCAAGCATATATTATGAATCACTTTCCAATACTAACAGGATATTATTAAGAAATTATATTTTTTTCATAGAATGAAATGAGTTAGCTAAGTAAGTCACTTAAAAAAAACACATATCTCAGTAAAAATCCATTTTCAGAAATTGCTGTCTAAATCCGGCAATGTGTGCGAATTCTTTATTTTAGCAAAGCACTGAAAAAAAAATGAAGTACTCAAAAATGAGTAAATCGATGTACTCATATCGAAATGAATATATTTGAATAAAAAATGAACCTATTCTTTCTCAATTTTGAAACATCACATGTTATCAAACTCAAGCAAAATGATACCTATGTACTTTGTAATGATTTATTTTATTTATGGCGGCATAAAAGATGTTCATTAATAGGAACACATTGCAATAAAACCTGGAGAAAATTTAATAATATTACATTTTCATTCATCGGAAAGGAACTATATCTTGCGCGTCTATTATAAGGCATAAAGTTACATTGGGTCTGTGCGCTGAGTGACATGGATATTTGTGAAAAGAAAATTTGATTCAAGATTCCTCCAACAAATTTTAAAGTAAGTGCTCTCTGTTAAATATTCAATAATTTCTTTCTTATTTTATGTAATCAGTTGTACTTTCTGTAAATATTAAATTAAGGTAAATATTAAATTATGCACAGTATTTTAAAATAATTTAAAAGTGCTTGAAAACAATGCTCTTGTCATAAAAGTATTTAATTTAGGTATCTTGATAATAATTTTGCTATTTTTCCTAAATAAATAATCAATTAAATGTTTCTTGTTAATACTTTTGAGCGGGAAATAAATGTCAGTACATTTTTACTTTAATCTGTAATAAACGGGGTGGGGGGGGGGGGCAAGGCAGAGTCTACTTGGAAAGAAAACTTTTTTTTTTCATTTAACCTATTTTAAATGTCTTTTAGCCCATGTTCATATCTAAATTTTGATTTTTCATGTATTACTAATCGGCCATCTTGGACGCCATCTTGTTTTACTTCATATTTTTAATCTAGAGCATTGCTTTTAAAAACTTTTAAATTATTTTAAAATACTGTGCATAATTTAATATTTACATAAATGTAGTATTTACAGAATGTACTACTGATTACATAAAATAAAGAAAAAAATTATTGAATATTTAACAGAGAGCAGACAGAGTTCATATTTGAATACATCCATAAGATCAAAAATGAGTATATAATTCTTCATATTTGAACACATCCATGGAATAAAACATGAGTACATGTGTTTCTCAATTTCGAGAACATTTGGACCGGCGCTATTTTATGTGATGTACTTACAGTTGAGCTCTTTGTACTCAGTTTTGAGAACCCATGTTTTTCAGTGTGTGTGCGATCTTTAGAATTCATATACACCACCTAATGCACTCAAAATTATATAAATTTAAAAATTCATTACCATAGCAGAAAACGCCCTTCTAGCAATTATCGATTTTAGTCATTCCTGTAACCCAAATTTTTTGTGTGAGTCTGTAAACGAGCGATAAATGCTATGCACTCCATAATATATACTAAACATATTGCAGCTCAATTCAGGGATTTCATCATGTTGAAGTATAATATCATAATTAAAATCACCGTAAACAATTTTTCCCCATAGATCATAATGTAATTGAATTCTGTTGTGCGTTTCTGTAAACGAACTATATATACTACTTATTCTGTAATGTCAAACGGCTGTTAAGCTGACTGCCACAAGAGTCAATTTCACGTTCAACTCCAACTTCCAGATGGCTAGAAACGGTACTCCGTGAGTGCCAAATAATTTTATTCAAGTATCATCGAAATAAAGTAAAATATACTCACCACTGGCCAATATTCCTCCTTTGCTACGTCTTAGTTCAGGTAGCTAAAACAGGTCTCGAGGCACCACCAAGAGCAAGAACGATCCAGAGTTCCACTTTCCCAGCGCATGCCAGCGCTTAAATACTGCTTTATCGATTGACCAGATGCAGAAATTTTTATAAATATCGATAGGAAGAGGAAAATCACGTTCCGAGGTTTTCACACTCATTCATCGAAAGTTAGAGAAAGATAGCATTGATAACTTTTACGCACATTGACTATTATTAGACAAAAAGTACGTTCGGAATCAAAACTTCGCCTACTCTTATAATCAGAGTAGTCGACATATTCTATACTAATAAGAAAGCATATTATTGTTCATCTCAGTGTTGCATATCAATCTTATTATATTTGAAATATTGTAACAGCAATAAAATGCATTGAAAACGATTTTACTTCATAGACCATAAGGTAACGGAACTATTTTGAGTATCCTTGTATGAGAACTATAAAAGCTACACACTTCATTTTCAATATCAAACATTCTATAGTAAACCTCAATGACGAATACAAATTCCGTGGCAATCCATGTATATTTACGGGAGTTTGCGCACAGACAGCAGACAACAAACAGACAAACCGAATTCATGAAAAATTTTCAACTATGTTGGAATGTGTTAAAGAGAACATGGAATTTTACAATTTCCGCCCAAAAAAGTAAGTTAATCAGTTGCTTCTCATAACTTCCTATTCTCCTTGTACATAAAGTTATAGTAGATATTTTTGCTTTAAAGTGTAGTTTATGCTAAAATTTAAAAAATGACATAGTTAATTAAATCTTCAATGAGAAAATGACACTTTCAAATCTGAGTAAATCGATGTTTTCATTTTGTTATGAAACTTTTTGTTTAAAGTATAATGCTTTCAATGCTTTTAATTCTAAAATACCAGAAATATTCAGACTATTGAAACATGGACATACTCAAAATTGAACACATAGAGGTCAGTTCATACTCATTTTTGAAACAGAACATACTCAAAAATGATTAATGTCAGTTCATACTCATTTTTGAAACATGGACGTACTCAAATATGAGCAAAAGATGTTTTATTCTTGAGTGTGTGCAAGTTTTCAGAAATGAGTATTATACATGTTTCAAACTTGAGTAATTTTGATTCGAAGCCATTTTGACTAGGCGACATACTCCGATTTGAGTATTTTTTGCTCGGTTTTGAAAGTGTCGTTTTTAGAATGTTGATTTAGGTAATGCTATGTGATTTATCTTTTTATATCAAATTGGCAACAGTGGGAGGTTTGGCCCAATGCATTTGTGAGTAGTTTGAACCGGGTTAAATCGCTCATTTTTCATCGAGTGTAATTGATAAAGTCTTGAATTTTTACTAATTGGATTTAAATGTTTCAAATAACTATAATAAACATATCTCGGTAATTAAGCAATTAGTATAAATATTTTCTTTTGTAATGAAAACTATAATACAACATAAAATTGAAACTGAATGCAGAAATACCAATTAATAAATTGTGAAATATAAATTTAAAGAAAGACATTAACAAGTAATTCAGAACATCTACCTAGATATTCAATATGTATATTATATATATATTATACTAAAATTTAAAATGCTATTTAAATGCCTTTTCACCCACTGACGAGTTATAGCTGGGTTAATCGACTTGTAATATTGATTTGTTGTTTTTGTGTTTCTTAAATATTTCTTTTTCTGTTAATGTTCTTATAATTTCATAGTTTTATACACTTGATCTTAATTCTTGGAAAGTCAAATTTCATGTAGTATTAATTGATAGTTATATATATATGACAAATAATAAAAATATTTAGAAGAGAAATTGGAAAATTTAGGTAAGTTGCATTCAAAAAATTCATGAGGTATGTAAATAAAATTTTGTTGATGATGTTGCTCTTCTTGTTCTTTTTGCTGATGATACAATTGTTATTATTATTGTTACTATGATAAAAAAATTATTCTAAGGTAGTTAATGCAACATATTAAATTTAGCAAAAATAATAAATAAAATTTAGGAGATTTTTATGTATTTTATTGAATAAATGTTCTGGTTAATGCTTAATTTGGATTCACAAATTCTTATAATTCTTAAAAAATTCAATAGGAAAAGTTTGAATTCAGTTATGTTTCTGTCAGAAGGGTATATATGGTCGTAATTTGGAGACATGGAACAATTCGCACCATATTTTTCACCAAATAATGCAGACTATTTCATGAGCAACCCAAACAACAATCAAAACCAACACAGACATCACAATCACCATCACAAAATCAAACTAAAGTAAAAACAATAGAGTAAATTCTAATTATTTAAATATCTCTTATTACAATAGTTTTCAACATTATGAGGTATGTTCTTGGTGCGCAACGAGAATATTACTTGTTTTTGAGAGTTTTTGAGGTTGAGTAGACACCTTATGCAGGCATAAGATGTGTATTTTGATTTTAGGAATTTTCAAATTGATGTTGAAAAATGAAATTAAATGTTTTAATTCTATATCAAAATAAACTATTTTTACTTTATCTTAAACCAATTGTTTCAAAAATTTAATATTATGTTATTTACTTCAATAGATAATCAAATAGTAACCGTTTATAAGTATTTCTATAATTATATAAATGATTGGATAGTGATGATGTGATTTTACAGTGATTGTTTTGTGTGACAATAGAAAATTAAGTATTTAAACAAAATTGCCTTTGTATTCCAGTTCTCAGCCAAAATTAACATCTTTTATTGTTATGTATTGTCTTTATTTATTCTAAGTTTGCCAAAAAAACAACTCTCTGCATTTAGGATATGAATACTTATAACTTAACAGTATAATTTTGTAAAAGGGTATCAGAGGAAAAAATTATTGTAAGGAACTACTGGTTGAGAGTTCAATTTCTAAATATTTAGATTTAAATTTATTTGGATTTTGAAATTATTATTATATTTTTTGTTGTATACTTTCGACTGGCAAAAATACTTTCTTATATGATTAAAAAATAAGAAATTTATTTATTTGCTATGTAATTATTTTATTCCTCAACCAATATTTTCCCTAACAATAAATAAACAAACTGTGATATTTTCTTAAATTATACAAATGTTATTATAATATTATTATTTCTACTATTGAATTATATTATGAATTACTACATATGTTGAGAAGTATTAGTTATATTGAAAGTTATTATTGTTATGTTTATGAATTGAATTTTATTATAGCATTTATTTATGTTATTGAAGAGTTATATTATTTATTAGTGAAAAAATGTTTGACAAATATTAGTTAAAGATGTTGGGATCCCAAAAGAAATATAACAAATCCCAACAGAAATATAACAAATCCCACAGGGATATAACAAAGATAACATATTCCAGGTATGAAATAAATGACCAAGAAAATAATTTGATAAACAAACCTTTAAAGGTAGTTTCATATTACCAAAAGACATGCTTATTATGTAGAAAAATTAATGTGATGCTTAAGAGAAGATGTTGTGACAAGTGCTAGCATTATACAGTCATTATAAAGTATTGGTAAAAATGACTATAGTTTTAAAATTTGATGGAAAAATGTCTCTATTTTCAGCCTTTACATAAAAATGTATTTTTAAGAAAGGGACTGCAGTAATCATTTTTTTTTTTTAAACAAAATGAGGACTTATCACGATCCAAGAAAGAGACTGAAATAAAAAGTTGGATCTAATGAACTCAAATTTGAATGAAGTCGAATTTTTTTTTAACTTTGTTTTAACACTTTGCTAGTGACTACTTATTCTAAAGCTTGTGAACTTGGTAAAAGCGAAATTTTGTTACTATTATTATCCTGTTTTTCTTGTTTATTAATATTTATTATTTATTCTTATTGTATTTTTCTTGTGCACTTACAAATGGTAAGTGAGATTGTAACATTTTTGTATTTCAGGGAGATCTTCTTTCACGTCCTTCTTCAAAATTGTTAACTTCCAAAATTATTATACTTCGTTCTTTTTAAGTTCTTCTCTTTCGCCAATGCCAGTGCAGGCTCACTCTAAACAACTTTAAAATTTAAATTTTTTTTTCTCGTCTGAAACCGCCGTTTATAAAACAGCTTGTTCAGTCAAGAGTTTTTAAGGGGGGGGGGGGGATAATATAACAAAATTTAAAATTTATCGCGATAAATCAAAGTATTTTTATTCCATCCTAGTCTAACTTACTCTATAATATTTATTTCCTCCGTTTATTAAAAAATTTTAACTCTATGTATTCCGAAAAAAACCTCATATCTAAATTCAATATTTCAATGGCTGCTAATTAGTTCAATAAATCGCGTCTTTATCTTTAAATTATAAAACTCCCTAATATTCATACTTTAAAAAACCCGCATAATTCCCTTTTAATTTTCTAAATTCCTAAAAAGACTGTATTTATTTTAATCAGTTCCGATATTAAAAATAATTCGCCAGATCATAAAATCTTTTTCTTATATTAAATGTAAAAGCATTTATTCTAATCCCATTCTGGCTATGTTCCAAATTCGATAAACCATTTCTCTTTTTCTTTTTTTTTTTTCTTTCCCTAAAAGTCAAAATCATTCCATATTCTCGAACCAATTAACTAACGATAATCAATCAATCTAAAACACTCTGGGTCATAGCTAAATCATCGAACATCATGGAACTTTCGAGAATTTTCTTTCGCGCCAAAAATTAGCGGAAACCATTTTATTACCATATTCTGGAGCCAGCGCAAAGAATCCCAGCTCACGACTGGCGCACGTGACCATGTATTCCTACTCTTACTGAAATAATATATCGTCGCCTTTTCCGTTTCGGAGAGCATTCTATTCGGAGATCCGAAGATGTGATGCACTGAGGAAAGCTAGACGTATTCGTATAAGAACATTCGAATAGAGAGACGCTAGTTCGAAGTTTGATTTGTTAGGTTAATGATGGAATCTCTACCTGGTATTGGCGTGGAGTCCAGTATGTTTTTTCTTATATGCCTGCGGAATGTTTATTTTAAATAATGGCCATCGTGCTCTGCTGTAGTGGGAGCCGTGATTGAAACGAAAAGAGGACTCGAGTGAAAGCAGATTCTTCCCTGATATCAATTTAAGCTTCAGAATAAAAACTTCTGTGTTCTTGAATGAGATGCTTAATTATGATTACGTACACACGCCATCTAATATGGAGTGCTGGAACTTCCTCTTCGGTTGATTATGTGAAAAGAGCCCATCTTATTTTCAAAAAAACATTTATTAAAAAATGTTACTACTCAAGCAACTCGGCCTTAAAAATCACCACATATATACATATTGTGGGAACTGATACTGCCACCGAACGGCGCAGCAATCGCACTCACAGACTACGAGACCTGATTCAAGGGTAAAATCGGAAAAGAGAGCCAAGATGAAAGAAGCATTCCACTGTTGACGACGTACTTCTGATTTTAAGTTTTGAACGTTCTTAAAAACCAAAGTGTTGTTCAAATGTTTCCAATGCTGTATTTTTGAAGTGCCAACGAAGTTCGCACTGACTTCTCTTGCTTTCAATCGAGAGTGATGAATCGATTAATCTTAATGCGTAGATGGTTGAGCAAAAATACTGGATTTTATATTTAAAATCCCATGCATTGGTATTGGAATGCCAAGCATAACAGGATAAGGGAACGAAAAAGGCCCCAGAGCCATACATTTTCATGTATCGAAACATAAATACATTAAATTAAAATTTTGCAAAAAAAAAATGATTAAATAGGACTATAATACAATATTTACAAACATATCTAAAAAAATATATAAAAATTGATGTGTTTGTGTTTCTGTTTTTCGAGTAATGTGTCAGATATAGAGCAAGTAGATTTATCATGTTATTTCGATGATTACCTGCTGTTCACGAGTTTGCTTCACGTCATAAGTGTTCTTTTATTTTGTCTTGTCCCCGTCTAAATAAATATCTTCATTAACAATTTACGATGTTCTACTTGAGTATTAAGGCATTCATCCTACAATATTATACATATATTAGGTTTTGTGCTAAAGCAATTTATTGCATCAGTTTCTTCTGAAAATCGCCTTAAACTACCACATGCAATCAAAAGTAGTAAAAAAGAAAGAGGAGTTTTAAAAATGAAATTTGATATATTTCATTATGAAAATTTTCTTTCATTTATAAAATTTGTAATGTCAGATATTAACATATTGAGGACCAGTAGCTTCCCCATCGAATTTATCGTATAGTAGACCAGTATATTTATCATTAAATATCTAGTTTCAATTTAGAAATAAAAATTTTAAATGACATTTTAAATGCTTTTTTGGAGAGATCACAAGAGAAAGTTTTCTTCAAGAAAGAAACCAATGAATTATTTCCTACAGGCATCGGAGATTCTTTCATGCGAATTGCAACTAATTTAGAAAAGTTGATAAAACTTGTTGTGTCTAAAAAAAGATAATTGTTCAACAGAAAAGTTAACACGTAAGAGAGGAATAATTGGGTGTTTAAGACATAACTGTTACATTATATTTTACCACAGAGGTAAATCCATTTGATGAAATAAATGCAAACATTTTAAAGAAAATGTTTTAAAAATGTGTTTGATTTTGAAACTAAAAAGTATGTAAATTGATTTTAAATTCATTCTACAAGAGAAATTAAATTTCTATTTGAAAAAAATTCATTCGAATTTGTGATACCTAACTATAATATAATACTAACAATTTTAAATGATGGGAAAAGCACAAGAAAATGTTTTCTTAATAAATAAATAAATAAATAATTTCATGATGGTTTCAGGGATTCTCTTGTGTGAACTCCAACTACTTTAGAAAATTTTATACAACTTGTTGTATCTAAGAAAAATATAATTTTTCAAATGTAAAGTTAACTCGCAAGAAATAAATAAATGGCTTTTGGAGACAAAATTGTTATATCACACTTTGCCATACAGATTCACGAAGTAAGTGCAAATATTTTAAAGAAAATATTTAATTTTAATTCTTTTTTTATTACAAAGAGTGTAAATTTATACTAAATTAACAGAGAAATTAAATTACTGCTTGAAAAATTCCCTTCGCGTTTGAAATACCTAGCTTCAATGTACTAAGAATAATTTTAAATGATTCTTAAAATACTAATTTGGGAAAAGCACGAAGAAATGTTTTCTTCAAAAAAAAAAAATAATAATAATAATAACAATAAAGAAATAAATAAAAATCCTGCAAGATTCAGAGATTTTTTTTCTATGTGAACTGCGCTAATTTATAAAAGTTGATACAATTTGTTGTATTTTAGAAAAATATAATTGTTCAAAGGTAAAGTTAACTCGCAAGAAATAAATAATTGTCTTGTTAAGACAAAATTGTTATATCATATTTTGCCAAGCAGATTCACAAAGTAAGTGCAAATATTTTAAAGGAAATATTTTTTTTTAATTTATTTATTTTGAAATTAAAAATTGTGTAAAATCATACTAAATTAACAGAGAAATTAAATTACTGCTTGAAAAAAATCATTAGCGTTTGAAATACCTAACTTCAATATGCTAATAATAATTTTAAATGATACTTAAAATACTCATTTGGGAAAGGTACAAAAAAAAATGTTTCCTTTGAAAAAAATAAAATAAATAAATAAAAATTTCTGTAAGCTTCCGAGATTCTTCCTATGTGATTTTAAAAAGTTGATAGAACTTGTTTTATCTAAGAAAAGATAATTGTTCAAGAGGAAAAGTTAACTCGCAAGAAAGAAATAATTGGCTTTTTTAAGACAAAATTGTTATATTTTGCCACACAGGTTCACGAAGTAAGTGCTAATATTTTTAAGAAAATGTTTTTGAAAATTTCCTTATTTTAAAATTAAAAAGTAAGTAAAATCATACTTAAGAGAGAAATTAAGTTACAGTTTGGAAAAATTCATTTGAGTTTGTAATACCTAGCTCCAATATACTAATAATAATTTTAAATGATATTTAGAATACTATTTTGATAAAACACAAAAAAGTTTTCTTCAAAAAATAAAATAAAATAAAATAAAATAAAAATCCCGTAGGCGTCATAGATTCTTTCATGCGAACTGCATCTAATTTAGAAAAGTTGATGAAACTTCGTGTGTCTAAGGGGAAAAAAACAATTGTTCGAAGGTAAACTCAAAAGAAAGGAATAATTGGCATCTTAATAGAAAAGTGTTATATTGTGGCACAAAGATTCACCAAGTACGCACAAATATTTGTAATAAAATATTTCTTAAAATGTCCATATTTTGAAATTTAAAAGTACGCAAATTGGTACTAAATTAACAGAGAAATTAAATTACTGTTTGAAAAAAATCTTTCCTGTTTGTAATACCTACTTTAAGATACTAATAATAATTTTAACTAATACTTAAAATACAATTTTTGGAAAATCACAAAAGAAAAAAGAAAAAAAAAGAAAAGAAAAGAAATCGAAAAAAAAAAAGAAAAGGAAAGAAATCGAAAAAAAATTTCTTTAATCTTCAGAGATTTTTTCCTATGTGAACTGTGTCTAATTTAAAAAAAGTTGATACAACTTGTTTTATCTAAGAAAAGATAATTGCTCAAGAGGAAAAGTTAACTCGCAAGAAAGAAATAATTGGCTTTTTAAGACAAAATTGCTGTAATTTGCCACACAGTTGCACGAAATAAATGCATAAACATATAAAGTTTGCTTCAAAAAATAAAATAAAATTAAATAAAATTAAATTAAATTAAAATCCTGCGGCTTCAGAGATTCTTTCATGCGAACTGCATCTAATTTAGAAAAGTTGATGAAATTTCGTGAATCTAAGGGAAAGAAAACAGTTGTTCAAAGGTAAAGTTAACTCGAAAAAAAGGAATATTTAACATTTTAAGAGAAAAGTTTTGGCACACAGATTCACGAAGTAAGTACAAATATTTGTAATAAAATATTTTTAAAAACTTCCCTATTTTGAAATTCAAAAGTATGAAAATTGATACTAAATTAACAGAGAAATTAAATTACTGTTTGAAAAAATCATTCGTGTTTGTAATACCTATCTTTAATATATTAATAATAATTTTAACAGATACTTAAAATGCAATTTTTGAAAAATCACAAAAAATGTTGTCTTTAATAAATTAATTAATTAATTAATTAATAAAATTAAAAACAAATCTTCCAGGCTTCAGAGATTCTTTCATCTCGCCCAACTTGGTGACATTTTGCAAAAGTTTCGCCAAATTTGGCGACAAAAAAAATTGTCATAAATGAAGCCAACATGGCTATAGCTGTCTAATTTCGCGAAATTCTCATTCAAACTCAATATTGACGAAAACCGCGAAAGAATCTTCTATAATCGGGTGCCTCACTTTTTTGCTACGTGTTTCTGAGTAAAATTAGTTAAAATCTTAAAACTTAAAAACAGGGAAACTACCTTTTCCTCCCTGTATAAGCCGGAAAAACATTTATTTTTTATTTTTTTTAGATTCTAGTTGTTATATCGAGCTGCAGTTGGCATAAAACAGGGTTCTTTTAAAGCTGTTCTCCAATCCAAAATGGCTACATTTTGACACGTTTCTGAATTCATTTCTTTTCGAAAAAGCATGGAATTTGAAGGTACTTTTATTCAGGAACTATGTAATCAAACACAGTTTGGTACAGGTAGAAGGTATGTCAGAAAAAGCTGTCGTTTTGAACGCTATTTCCGGACGCGAGAGCGAAGGAAAGCAAACAAACTGCCATGAGTGAGATAACAATTGCTTATAACTTAAGATGTAATTCCTTTATCGAAAAACGAAAAATCTCTTCGATTACAAATCACTTCAATATTCATGTCTTCAAATGTCATGTTTTTACGTTTAAAGTTGTGTCCGTAATTGTGTCAGAAACTTTCGCGTTATTCAGCAATGATTTTTTTCCCCTCAAGCACCTTAAAGCTTATTACAGTGAAATAATTTCAGATTTTTGCTTTATTTTCTTTATTTTCTATCTGGATTTAAATTAGTTTTTTCGTTGAAAAAAAATTGTTGTTTCAAAATTTCATCTATACTTACCATATGTCTTAAATTTCGATAACGAAATGTTTCCTCGAAATTTTTTCATTATTTCGTAATAAAAGAAATACAAATGCTCGCTTAAAACTCTAAACACCTGTTTCTGTGACTTATATTGCAAAAGTATGATTTATTCGTTAAATTTTAAAATAGCGGATACTTGTCAGAACCAACAATTTATAATGCAAAAAAAATGCTAGATGGTTATTATCTCTATTTCATCCTGTTGTATCTTTTTTCAACCGTTTTAAGAAATTCTTTCATAGCCCATGTCATCTATATTATAAAGCAAAAACATGGCCCTGCGTAGAATTGACATCATATTGACGGTGGTAACGATCTGACAAAAGAGTTTAAATGCTTCCTTATTGCATTTAAATGCTTTAAATTCAGTTTCTCTAACTTCAAAACATCGCAAAATTTTAATTTTTAAACCGCCGAATAGGAAGAAAAAATGTTCTTTTAAATGCAATTTGTTTGAAAACTGCATCTCAATATAAACATTTTTTATGTTTATAAAATAAGATTTTTTGTAATGTATTTTCATAGTGTGCAGCCCGATTACGAAAGATTAACCAGTTTGGATATGAAACAATATAAATATTTAAGAATTTATTTTTTAATATTTCCAAATGAAATTAAATTTTCATCAACAAATAAATAAATAAAACATATATGTAGCAGATATGTAATTGAACTAGACCCTTAAGTAATTAGATTTACAAAAAAACTACTATAAATATTGAAATATTTAACTGTATCTTCAGCTATTTGTTCTTGGAATGTGGCTAATACGAAACGATTTATCGCTTTTAATAATTTCAAATTTTATTTGAATACATGATTAATATTTTGCGTATAGAAATGCTTTTGGAGTTGTTAGTTTGCAATCTTAAGAATATATATTGACTGTAAAAAATCTATTAGTATTTCAAATAATAATAATAATAAAATATGTTTTCGCCTAATGTTCTGTACAGTAAGGTAAAGCTAGGAGAGTCTGTGCACAATTCAAAAGAATAACAATAAAAAATCTAAATATTAATTTTTTGCTAAACTATCCATGAATAATTTTTACTTCATTTGATTTTTATGTATTTCCTTTGCTATTTTGTTGTTATGTTGCAATTTAATAGAAGAGTTGTAATAAAACCAAGAAAGTTATTTTGCGCAATCTCTCCTTACAGGGTTGGTGTGATTGCGCACATGGGTAGGAGAGATTGTTACTAATAATAACTACAATTAAATTGTTAACAATAATAATTGTACTTAAATGACATTGTTGTAAGGTTTTTGTGAACAGATATTATTGTATTAGGAGTGAATATTTCAACATAATGATTATAGAATCAGAAAAAGGAAATAATTTAAAAAACGGCTAAAATTTTTAATTAAAAGGGGAAAAAATTGAAGAATCAGAAAAAGCAAGTCCAGATAAGATTACAAAATAACATTAAGTTACTTGATAACACGTTTAACTTAAAATTAGTCCATTTTCATTTTTCTTTTTTTTTATGCAAATTTACCTATAAGTTGCGTAATCTCTCCTATCATGGAAACTAATGGGAACAATGCGCCATCTCTCATAAGTAGAAGATGCGCAAATTCTCCAATTTCGGTAAGAGAGATTGCGTGGTCTTTTATTTAAACATGGCCGGTACTAAAACGAACCGTTGATGTTCACATTGTTAGTCTAGATTAGTAGCTTATGAGAAATCGTTTGTACTACTGACATTGTACAGCAATTCTGATGAATAGCTATGAAAATTCAAGCACTTACTTTGGGAAACAAAACAAAATAGCAATGCTTTATCTTTGACGCTCAAGACAATCAACGTGCACTTTCAAGTAGACACTCCCCTACTGCTGTTGTACAACTACCTGGAGTCGCTGCGCGCTCACTCTACTCCTTCCCCCCGAACCTCTATGTGCACAATCTCTCCTGACTTTACCTTAAGCAATATATTCTGAAACCCAGTGAAGGATCTCCTGGTTATAATAATCTGCAAAATGTCATTAAATGACATTCTTTAAATTTCCATAAATTATGTCATTTGGCTGAATACTTATAATATTTTTAAGTCAAATAGTAATTTTTTCATAAAATTAAACAAAATATTTGTGATTAAAAGAGTTATAGTATATACCTGTAATGGTAATTAAGCGTGAATGTCATACATTAACTCGAATGTCATACATTACATTTTATTAGCTCAAGTGAATATTAAATTTATTCAATTTCATTTTTTAACGGAATAAATAACAAAAGTTTTCATTTTGGGGAAAATGAAATATTATTGAATGTCATCTAAAAACATAAAAGTAATCAGAAATAATAAATAGAAATAAACAGTAAGTAAATGAAAAGCAATAAGATGTAAAATATTATTCTCGTAGCTTAGATACAGTAAACAATTACAAAATGATTGAAAGACAATCTTTCAAAGCAAAAGACAAACATAAAATCAAATATTGCGAAAATTGCGTTTTTTCTGAGAACATGTCTTGCATGTATTGCTCCATTCATTCCTTTTATTATTGTTCCTAAATATTTCTTTCCATTTTCTCCTAATCTCAAATCATTTCTAAAATAATGTTTTTCTTATCCGATGGTTCTCAAATATATTTTTTTTTTCTGTCTGCAATTTTGACATCATAGAAATGGAAGAAAGATTATCAGCATTGATATGGAAGATAAGTATTGAAAACAGAAGGATACAAGATAGTATCATGTACACTTTCAGTAAAATAAGATAGTGTATCTTGCATAACCAAAAGAGATAAAAGATAAATATACTAGCAAAAGAAAAAAAATTGTCTGCTACTTAAGAATAAAGAAATTTTTCCTTTTTGTTTTTCTCATTTTTATGTTATCACATAAATTGAATTTTTCATCATGTATATAATACGGATGCGATTGTTTAAAATTGTGAATAGAAGACTTAAATATAGATATATAGCATAGAACGATCTAAAATTTTCTTTTAAAAATGAAAAATTGTATTAAAATTCTGTAAAAAATAATAAGTGACGCACTTAATAAGTGCCTCCAGCTGTATAACACCGTTTTGATTGCATAATCTTGTACTACTGTATAGTACCGTCATATAATTATAGAAAGTTTAAATATTTTTAAGCGAAGTTTTTATTAAATATACGAGAGTCATTCTGAAAGTTTTGCTATACATAAAATTGGCAGGCGGGATGATGGCATTAACGGTGGCCGCTTAATTAAATATGACCCCTCACTAGGTGGCGTGTCAAATTTTTCCCGCTTCGAGATCCTACATTAAAGAGAGTTTGGATCATGAACATAGAACTAAAGAAGGACTTCCAAAGAAATAGTGTTAACATCGTGTCGCGACTTTGGAACGAAATAGCAGCTGCACTGCTACGCGCATAATTCTGCGCAGCCGGCGAGAATCCCTGCCAAGCCACCGCCACCTACAACATCAAACCGAAACTGTATATCAGATACCCACCAGACGACTGACGGTTTGAAGAAGCAGACGAACTGGTGACGTATGGAGAATCCATCTTACCACATGCGCCACCTATTTGAGACTTTTTTCGAGAAATGATTATCTTCTTGGAAAGGCTATTTCGTTAGAAGTCCTTCTTTAGATCTATGTTCATGGATTGGACATTGATGAAATGTCCGCCAATTTTTAAAGTTCACAAAAGAAGGAGTCCTGATTAAAATGTAGAGGTAAAATATTTTTTGGTTTTATAGTGTTCTGGTTTAGTCTTTTTAATTTCCAACATGCACATAATAAGAAATTCGAAATCAAATACACCATTTTATGGTTAGAAAATTTACATAAATACCCTGTTTTCTACACATTATTTAGCTTTTTGGGATACTTAGTTCTAAGGAAGAACAATTTAATGCCTTTAGATTTGTTTTTTTCAATCAGTTAATATTTTATTTTTTCATTTAATTATTTAAATTGCTAACAATTTTAAAAATAAAATGCTAATAAAAATTCATTAAAGAAAGCTGTACGTTTAACTGGTAGACTTTTTAAAATATCATTCAGTACAAATTCAAAAATGCGATATCAAAAGAGAATATCTTAATTTAATTAGCTTGTTACAGCACGATCAAATAAAATTTCAAAGGAACAACATCATTTAATGAAAAAGTTTTTAAAATATGCTTTGATACTCTTTAGAAAATTGGTCAAAGTGATAAATTCAAGGCATAAAGCGGCTTTGAAGGGTGTATAAAGTTTATTTTTCTTTCTAAAATTATATTTTTAAAACCTTTTCATTCCTCAGTAACAGCAAAGTTTTTCAAAGAATTTAAGCACTTCTAATGTTAACGCAGAAGCATTCATGAGCGAATATGTTTTAATTAGTTTTGCTTCAGGTTATTCAATTCAAAGACAGTAATCTAACAGATAATTGAAATAATTAAAATAATGCTTATATTTAAAAAAATTTAATTGTTAAATGTTAAAAAAATTATTTCCCCTATAATGAAAGTATCTTTTTAAAAATATATATAATAGTGTGATTTTCAGTGTTTCTTTAGGCGTTCTAATCGTCTTGAACTAAAATTATACAGATCAAATAACATACTAATAACCCAAGACTGTAAATGTATACGAATTTAATATAACTTGTTAAAGACCATACAAAACAATTTCGAAAATATTTTAAACGCAGAAAAAAATATTGTGCACAATTTTGCTTTAAAAAAATAGTTTTATCGTTTTGCTTTGCACGCATTTAATTGCACGAAATAAGTAATTGAAAAAAAAAAAATATAGTAATGAAATTTACAGAAATACCCATATTTCTACATATTTTTTTAACTTTTCAGGGTATTTAGTTTTAAAACAAGACAATCTAATATAGTTTAATATATCTTTTGTGCTTTGTTATTAATATTTTATTATTAATTCGATATGTAAAAATTTTAAAAATTAAAACGCAATTCAAAACTCACTAAACAAAGCGTTTAATGCTTTACACATAAATTTCCAAAGTATCCTAATCACTCATTACATGAGATTTTCTCCCATAATTTTAATTTTCAAGAGTAGGAAACTAGTGAAATTCATCTTTTAAAATAGTATTTTTAAACTTCCAGTTTTAAATTTTCTTGTCCTTGTTGCTATAATTAAACATGCTCATTATTTGAATTAATGTCTAATACTGTATTATCCCTGTGAGAGCCTTACCGTCCATTTAATAGTGAAATAGAACAGGGACGGTAAGGAAAATTACCACATTTTTTAGGCAAGTCATGTTAAGCCTAAAGTTGTACACTGTAAAAAATATTCGTGTTACTTTACACCAAAAATGGTGGCAACAAAGTTGCCACCAATAATGGTGTAAGGAAACACCACTTGTAAATTGGTGTAATGAAACACCAAAAATTAGTGTAAAGAAACACCACTTTTGGTGGCAACAAAGTTGCCACCAAAAGTGGTGTAATAAAACACCGTCATTGATTTGGTGTGCTTTAACACCAAATTGGGTGTTCTACTAACTAATTTAGAATATGCCACTTAGATGCAGCATCACACCAAATTTGGTGTTTCAAATCTGCTTAATAAATTTAGTCCCTGCTATGCTGATGGAGAAAAAATTTTGCACTGTTTATACATTTACATAAAACTTAAACATTTTCTCTTTGATTCAGAAAAGGGTAAGTTAAAAGTCAATTCGCAAATCTGTAATTGAAATCTTCACTATATATTTTTAAAATTTTCAAGTATAAAAGTTTACTGATGTTTCAAAATATGTTATCTTTTAATCAAGAGGGGAAAAATACAGTAAAAATGCCTGTACTTTTACGTAAATATCCATTACTTTTCAATCACTTTTTCTCTTAGTATAATTTGGGACGACAGATTTCCGGTCAAAGACTTGAAGAGAGTTTTAAAAAATAATTTGGTGCTGTAAGGTTTATCTGGTGTTTAATTACAACAATTATGATAGCAACTTTGTTGCCACCATTAATAAAGCTTTATTCAATTACAGTTATAATTAAAAAAAATTCTATAGAAATTAAACAATATAAAGGTTATGATTACATAAATGTTAAAATAAACTTAGTTAGGAAATTCTGTTAGACTTTTTTTTTTCATATAAAAATACTTACATATTTAACAATGGAGCCACATGGAACTATTTGCACTTATTTTTAGTAGTTAAAAGGTTTAAACTATAGTTTAATTGAATGTATACATTCAATACAGCATTGTAGAAGTTTTAGCCATGCCCCACTCTTATTAACACAAGATTTTATTATCCCAGTAATGAATGTTTTGTTTTGGCTTAATTTCTAAAATTTTTCTCGAAAAATACCCCAAGGACTAATGTTACTCACTTTAAATAAAAATCAATTTTCTAATATCACTCTTAACAGGATAAAATGCACTGAATTAAATTACAGTATTACTTGTTAATGATATTTAACTATGGCACTATAACACATCTTACATTGCCGGTTATAACTTACTTGGCCAATAGAATAATCAGGTAACCATGTATGCAGAATTTATTCGAAATTTTAATAGCAAGAATTAAGAACAAAATAACTTTTATGGTATTTATTTAACTAATACTGAATTGGAAAGTATAATACACATTTGTCAATACTAAAAGTATTATATGAAAATAATCATATAATAATCAGAGAATGTAATAACTAAGTAAGAAATAATGAAATACTGTGAAGAAAAAAAAAGTTAAATTCAAAATATCTCAAAGAAATTTGAATGCATTAATAATCAAAATAACATAACTTAATTTGGATAGGCAAGCAATGCTTATAATAATTCTCAACGGTTTGTAGACCAATGGGTAGACACATACTTTTTTGAGATAAAGTTAGAATAAAAATTATAGAATTTTCTCTGAAGACGTTTACATACTCATGTCTTAGGTAGGCGGTCCTGACAGCAAATCTTTAGTTTAATCAGTATATTTGCAATTTCACAATAAAAAGGAGATTTTTATAAGCACTTAAAAGAGCATAAGTCAAGGTTTAAAGTAAAGAACTGTTTTAATTAATCATAATAGTAAAAAAAAAATTGCATATCGCAGTACAACAAACCAAACAGCATACAATTATTACTTAACATTATCAAAACACATTTCATGGTTAAATGCATCGATATTAACCAAAATAGTCTACACAAAATTAAACATAAAACAGGCTTACACAAATTTTTCACTGTCTTCTAAAATTGTAATTTTGGACTTGTACTGTTAAAAATACCTAGCTAAGATATATTACACACAATATTACAATTTTTATATGTAACTAAAAATTCTTAAGTATCATGTATGTATGCGTGATATGCATTCCATGTATGAAACATCATTTAATGTTACCAAAATATGCTTTAAAACAATGTACCAGTCTCCGTTTGTGTAGTAGCTGAAAAATGGATTTCTAAATTGCAAGAGACTTGCATCCACCAAAAAAAAAAAAAAAAAAAAAAAAAAAATCTTGAATTGTCCTTATTAGACAATTTTTTAATTTTATATGCACCAAAATGATCATTTAACCCCCCCCCCCCCCAAAAAAAAAAAAAAAAAAAAAAGTAATCTTCTAAGAAAAAAAAATCACTATCTGTTATAATGAGTAAAATGTTTGAAAAAAATGATTCTTCTTCAGCTAATTTCCTATCAATGAATAATCTCCTCCTTTTTATTTTTGATTTACTTTTTAAAATAATTCACAAACTTTTTGTTTAGAAAATCATACTAAATGTTGATAACAAATGTTCTTTACTTTTCAAATTTTCTTTACACATGTTGCATTTTTATAGAACTTCATATCTTGTGTGTGATAAAAACTAACATTGCTGCTATAGGGTACTGATCAAGTAAATTGTCCCCCACTTCCCATCTGAAGATGGTGTTACATTCTTTTCAGCTTGCTACCAATTTCATAAGAAATTTCGGCTTAGATGTGTTTCTGGTCTGCAATCAAAAAGGGGAAAATAAATTTTTTTTACTGTAATAAAAATAGTAATTTTATTAAATTATACTGCCATGAGCTCTTCCTTATAAAGAAAATAGTATTTATCACAATTATCATACAATGGATATGATTACAAATAAAATGCGTAAAAAGCTGAACATCGAAAAAATAAATACAGTTATCTAAGTGCTTTATGGTTGTGAGTCTGAGCATTAATACAAGTGACCATTGACTTATAATCGCAGGTAAAATAGGCACAGGAAGAATAATTTGAAATAAAATCAAACTATACGACTGTTTAACTACTTATAGTCCTCCTGTCAGTCTTACTGTTTTTCAAACAAAACAATTTTGAGAACGTCAACAGAATTAAATTTCGTTTCAGATATAAATAAATAACAGAACAATGGAAATTGGGTAAGCTGGGATAGCAAATTATTGGGTGGGCTTAGGCCTCACCGGCCCATATAAGTTGGTGTCACTGCTATTTAGTACTCCTAAGTAAATAAGGAATAATTACATTACTTACCTTGCGTTTTCAAAATCAAATCAGAAGTTTTAAGATGAAAGCAAAATGGCGATTGTTCCGTTATCGTGTCTCTGTTGTCGTCTGCTGACGCAACACTCTGACGTCATCGTGTATCCGAACACCAAAAGCTGGATAGCGAGACACCTATATTGGAGTTTTGGTTTCCCGAATTAATTTGAAAGCGTCCTTCTGGGTGTATGATAACACCGATTCTTTTTGAAAGAGTAAAGATAAACTATTTTAAGTGTATTATAACACTTAATTCAGTGTTGACACCAAGATTAGTGCATATTTAAACCTTATTTGGCATTTCATAAACCCAAATTAAGCGTAATAGTACTCCCCCTTTTTTACAGTGTAGCGACAATGTTTATTTATTTTTAGTAACAGTTATTTACATTAAACTAAATAACAATTTTTTTTTTTAATCTCTAAAAGATCAGGAATAAATCATGGGAATGGTAAGACTACCAATAAAGCCACAAAGCTTGAAATTGATATTTAAATGCTGATTTAAATTCTGCAGAAAATTCCCCGTCAAAGAACTATAGCCATTTTTTCTTTAGCAGAAAAAAGTCGAAAAAGAATCTGTGGCTGCAACTGGAGTTATTATCTGCATAATTTTATCAAGAGTGACGGTAAGGAATCTAAAATTCTGAGATAGCGTCTAAAAAAAATTACAATTACCGTAAAAAACGTATGCAGCCTAATTTTTGTTACATATTTATATAAAACAATAGTTCCAGTTTAAAAAAAATATCACTAGAATTGCTTTTCTTGAAACAATTTTATCCAGACAGTTCCAAACTTAAAAATTGGTATCAGGACAAAAGATGGTAAGGTATTTAATGCCACACTTTAAACCCCCAAAATCGTTTAACACTTGTTTATCTCGTTAATACTGTTATACAATCATGCAATGACATGTTTAATAATATAAGAAATAAAAAGAAAATCAAAAGTATGTGTACTAAAATAAAAAAATATTATTAAATTACCTAAGAGTCAAGATTACGTGTGAATTGCTCACATATTCAAAAATGTTATATCGGAAGAGGACTTTTTAATTTAATTAGAAGCACGATCAAATAAAATTTCAAAGGAATATCATCTTTTAATGAAAAAGTGTTTAAAATGTACTTTGATATTCCTTCAAAAATTAGTCAAAGGGATAAATTAAGACGTAAAACTTCTTTGTTTGGAACATAGATTACATTTCTTTTGAAAATTATATTTTTAAAACGCTTCCATTCGACTGTAACGTGTTTAAAAGCATTTAAAGGGGTAAAACCACTTTGACAACGTAAAATTTTAATCTTTTGGGGAAATTATTTTAAAAGAAATACGAAGTGTTTATCAAAATCAATTTACAGTAAATGATTTTACATACATTAAAGTAGAAAACTGCATTTTGTTTTATGTTGATACATTAACAAGAACGGAAAATCATGCGTCAAGCATAGATTATGAAACACTTTCCAACACATCCAGAAAACTGTAACGGAACTTCACCGTTAAATAAGGTAAAAGAAGATATGTGGTAAACAGTTTAGGAAACAAATAACACATTTAAAAATCTAGTTTAACAATTACATTCCATAATCAAAAACGTAGTTGAATTAATTTTTGTAGACCTATATATGATATATAGATTTGGGTATATACTGCATAGAATGATAAAATTTAGTTCAGTTAGGAAATTGATATTTTGCAATATTCGTCAATCGATGGAAATGTAATCGAAATATTTTTCACAGCCCTGTTAATTATATAAAGACTTTTTAAGCACCACATATTAAGCTAAAATTTAACTGAGGAAGAAAACGCATAAAGCAACTTAACTTAAAATTCCATTCCAGCAATTACCAACAATAAACGACAATATCTTGTTCTTTGCGTAGCCCGGTATATGAATTTATTTATATTCCACAAACTTATATTAGTCTACTAAATATAGTTCAGCAAGAAAATGCGTAACACAATTATAAGGGACGTTCAAAAAGAAAGGAGCCGAAGCCTGGAATGTGCAAACCGGTGACAGAATGGTAATATCGTTGCATCAGTAAAAGAGTGTTTCCGACAACAGCTCGGAAGTCCACATGCCCGCCGCTAGAGGGTCACGAGTGCAAGTCACGTGACTATAAAGCTAGCAGAAGCATGCGGTCCAACGCTCATTCGTGTTGTAAGCAGTGAAATTGAGGCGTCAAAATAAGAGCAAAGAGGTGTTGCTCGTTTTCTGACAGCGGAAGGAGTAAGGGGAATGGACATTCATCGAAAAGTGTCACAAGTGTACGGTGAACACTGCATGTCCCTTGCAAGGGCCATGGCGTGGCACAAGCGTTTCAGGGAAGGACGGGTTTCCTTAGCCGATGATGCACTGTCTAGAACACCAAAACGCATTACCGATGACATCGTATAGCTGGTTGATGGATTCGTTACGCCATTTTTGGTCCCCTAAAAAAGGCTCTGAGGGGCAAACTAAGACTCCTATAATAGGAGCTGACGCATATCCATTTTGTTTCGCATTATTGGTAGGCAGCTCAGCATCAATCTACCGGAGCCTGAGTTGGGGTTGCCTAAGACTCGGTTCTGATTAGCTTGGTTTTTCGACTGGGCTGCAATTCGGGTACCAAATCTGCGAGGATGCGTCAGCCTCTATTATAGGAGTTCTGGGGCAAACGATTCACCTCGGACGATGACCTCAAGCAGTACGTGCGGAACTGGTTCACATCGCAGCCCTAGGAATTTTATGAGACAGCCATTCACCGCCTTGTATCTCAGTGGGACAAGTGCCTCAACAGCCAGGGCCAATACTTCTGAAATACATGCACTAGTTTCTGTTCCTAGGCCTCCAGCTCGTTACATTTTGAACGTTCCTTATAAAATTACCCTTAAGCAATTCCCTCCCATACTCTTACGAATTCCTTTGTGTAGCCCTGATCAACAGAATTTATACACACGACGTACTATGCGAAAATTTAGTTAAACTTAAAAATAGAAACTCATTAAATTGAGAATCGCGTGTTATATTTGATTATCACTATATTACCAAGAAAGTTGGAGTTACAGGATCCAAATCGCACTAATGTGGAGTGCGCAGGGGGTTGAAATGAAGTATGAAGTCTACGGGTTCTCTTTTTCAGTTTATCTTTGTAATTATTAAAAAAAAATTTAAAAGTTACCTTTATTTTTTGGTGAAGGTTTAGTTATTTAAATGAAAATTAAAGTCAGGTATTACAAAACAAAAAAAGATTAATAATCTGACTAATCAATTAAGAAACTACGATTAATCCTTTTAAAACTTTTAATCGACTCTCACCTCCAGTTATTAAGAAACTGCTAACAATTTAAAAATTTAAATGCTAACAATAATTCAACATTCAAGCTGTATATTTAAATATTTATTGTAATTTTTTTTTTTAAATACCTTCTTAACCATTCAATACGAAATCAACAATGTGATATCAGAATAGGGATTTTTATGATTTAATTAGCTGTTACAGCACAAACAAATACGTTTTCAAAGGGATACAATTTTTAATGAAAACTTTTTTCAATCTTTAAATCGCAAATAATCAATTAATATACATTTAATCAACCAAAGTAATTTTCGTATATTTTTGAAAATATGTTAGAAGAATCTGTGGAAGTATTAAATAAATTTTAGAAAGATTTCACCGATTAAAATTAATAAATTAAATCCGAATTTGTAGGGATTTTGTGGAATCTTTATAACTCTGTTCAAATCATTTCTTTAGAACATTGTTTTTAGTATTTTATAGAATGAAAAATAAGGAAACACAATGAACTTACAGTATACATATAAAACAGTCTTGTTAGAATTGAAAATTTCGACTCCATGTCATTCAATTTGAACAGTTATAATTAATAAATATATATACATTAAAGTTGTCTTTACTTTGTATAGTCTAAAAAAAGAAATTTAAAAAAGAACAACACCCTACACATTTTAATCACTCAGATTGTCCCAGATTTTAATTGGCCCAGGGAAAAAACGAAAATAATAATTCGACTGGAAATTATGTGTTGTTTCAACTTTTGTTATTAGACATACGCTTAGGGGGTCGTCTTCATAATGAAATTGTATCAAACTTTTAAACTTTCAATTCGAACACTTAATTTTAACATCATATTTACCTCTTTTTTTGTTTGTTTTTGGTAAATTCTATCTTTTTATACCAAACGGGAAATTCGTTCAATATTTCAATAAAATTCGCTCAATAATTCGCTTAAATTATGTAGATTAAAAGTTCGGAACTCCTAATGTTAAATTAATTTCTGATTTTTGCGAAAAAGTTTGCAAAACGTGTAATCTTTTAAACATATTTAAAAAAACTACTTAGCAAAACGAGATGTAATTTTGGATTGGCATATTTGAAGCTTGGAGAAATTTATTTCTGCCAAAACATTATCGGGTACATTTCATAATTTTCTCGATAATTTATTTCAAAAATATATTTTTTGTTTAAATTGATTTTTAAAAACCGGAAAAAATGTAGAAAAAAATTTGTCAATTAAAATTTAAAAGTTTCGTTAATGTTGCTTTTTTGATGGTCTTGTTTAGATCTAGTTCTCTAACTGTGCCTTTTAGGTAGTTAGATTTATCACAATAATAATACAGAATGTTTACATGTTGATGTTAAGAGCTTGCGCTTATTAACGCGAAGATACTCACAAGCTAATGTTAAATCAATGAGGGCTTCTTTTCAAATTTATCGTATGCATTTTAATATTTTTAAATAATTTCTTGCACAGGATATCTGAGGTCGATGACTTATCAGATACTTCTTACCTTTCACGATTTGGTTGCAAATATTTTTTTATGAGGACACGTTCAATTTCAGAACCGAAGAGAAAGTGTCCTCAGATAAAAGAAAACTGCATTCAAAATCGAAAAAGCGCTCCATCGATCTTAGATTTCCTATGCAAAAAAGAATAAATATTTAAATAAATAAAAAATATTTAAATGTGAACGAGAAATTGGAAAAAAACACACCCATTTGTTTAACATTGGCTTGCGAATGCCTTCGCATTACAAGCGTAGGCTCATGATTTTTCTTTGTTTATACGAAAGTTAGCTGAAAAATAAACTTATCTTTAACGTCACTCTCAAAAATTATAATTTAAATATCTCTTGTCATATTATTTCTGAATTATGAAACAAAACCGCCCTTACTTTTTTTTTTTTTTTTTTAATCTGTAAAGTTTTGTTACCAACAAAAGAAATTTTTCTACTAGAACTTCCCTCCAAAGGATTAGTCTGAGTGATATTTCTGAGAACATGGAATTAAGACAAGTAATGAAAATGAGACGCTATCTTTGATTAATTATATACTGCTACAAATTTAAATGACGAAAATGAGCAAATTAAATGGTAGAATTTCAAAATACCATATACACTGTTCATATACACAGTTTAAAAATAATAGGGAAACAAACATTCAAATAGAGAAAACTACTGCAAGACAGCCATGCATATGTATAAAACTGAAAGTTCACAAACATTAAAGATAATACAAAAAATGAAACACTAAAACGTCGTATATCAGAATTTTAACTCTTTGAAATGATGTCAAGAAAATGAAAACACCAATTAGAAAACCTATAAATGTAAAAAAATGTGTTTTTTGACAAAGGATGTTTTATATGGTGTCACGAACAATTAAAACTGTTGCACATCTGTTTTCCATGCTCTCGCAGCAATGCATCGTCCAAGTTTGACCTAGACAAGCTCCATCGGATTTAAGAGCCTACATCAGTCACGCGAAAAAACGCGCAAGCTAATATTAAGTCTATGGAAAGGTTCTTGCACAATTTCTCGCTCACATTTTAATATTTTTAAATGATTTTTTTTTGCATAGGATAGTTGATGTAGATCTCTAACGTTGTTAGTTTTTACTTTTTTGATTTTGGTTCCAGTTTTTTTTATATAAGGGTACTTTCACTTTCAGAACCGGTTCAACCCGGTTCCCAAATTGAAAATGTCCGCTTATAAAAAAAACTAACAAAAATCAAAAAGTAAAAACTAACAACGTTAGAGATCGACCTCAGCTATCCTATGCAAAAAAAAAAAAAAAAAAAAAAAAAAAAAAAAAAAAAAATCATTTAAAAATATTAAAATGCGAGCGAGAAATCGCGCAAGAACCTTCCCATAGACTTAACGTTAGCTATGAGCCTACGCACGGTCACGCGAAGAAACGCTCAAGCTAATGTTAAGTCTATTGGAAGGTTCTTGCGCGATTTCTCGCTCGCATTTTAATATTTTTAAATGATTTTTTTTGCATAGGATAGCTGAGGCCGATCCCTAACGTTGTTAGTTTTAATTTTTTTTATTTTAGTTACAATTTTTTTATAAGCGGACATTTCCAATTTCGGAACTGGTTGGAACCGGTTCTGAAAGTGAAAGTACCCTTATATTAAAAAAAACTGGAGCCAAAATCGGAAAAGTAAAAACTAACAACGTTAGAGATTGACCTCAGCTATCCTATGCAAAAAAATCATTTAAAAATTTTAAAAAGCGAGCAAGAAATCTCGCAAGAACCTTTTCATAGACTCAACATTAGTTTGCGCGTTTTTTCGCATGACTGAGGTAGGCTCTTAATTGAGGAAAGCATACTAACCACTACGTACGCTATATTATTTTCTTTTCAAACATTTTTCCCACAATTCGAGCTGTTTTATGCATTAGCAAGCATTAAAAGAAAGGAATATGCAATGTCTTCAACATCAGGTAAGGCATGAAATCTAAATATCTCGTATGCATATCTTTGGCTATGAAAGTGCCCAAGTAATTTAAAAATCCGTGTATATTTTCTCAGCAAAGCATGCTAGCTAAAATACGCTATGAACCCGATTACGGAACTTTTCCCGAATAAGGTACTATATAAACAATCTGCTAATGACAATTGAGAAAATGACTTTTTCATAAAATCTCTAGATTAGTGAAGCTGAAAAAAAAAATACATATCAATATTAAGCTGGCCTTTCCCGGTGTTAGGGGCCAAAGCGAGATAGAGAAAAGCCAAGAGAAGCGACAATTTCAGAAGTACTTTCGGGCAATCTAGTCACTGTTCCATACAAAACAAGCATTTTCCCAATATTTACGCAATTTATTCCCAATATTTACACAACTATTTAGAAGCAAGAAACAGGGTTAAGGCTCTCAGAAGAAAATACCAAGCACAACAAGACGAAGAAATAAAATATAAACAACATATACAATATAAAAAAGAAAGAGCAAAACTTAAAAAACTCATTAACAAAACCAAAAGTAAAACATGGAAAGAATACTGTGAGAATGTCACAAACACATATGGGGCACAATACAAACTGGCATCTTGTAAAGCGACAAAGCCGTCGAGGTTAGTAAACATATTACCAGATGACCACCCCGTCACAATAAAAGAGACACTGAAACTCTATATCTTACCGACACAGCAATAGAACATAAACTAAAACCGGCACCACCTCGGTTCCATGAAACAAAACCACCGCCAATAGCGAAAGCAGAACTAAACAGAATAATCAAAAACATACAACAAAACAAAGCTCCGGGCTTTGACTACATCGACTACAATCTGATAAAAAGAATACATAAAGCAGCACCACAATTACTACTAACAATATACGACACAAGCCTAACCCTAAACTACTTTCCTAAATCATTCAAAATCGGTACAGTAGTTCTGTTCCATTACAGACCTATAAGCTTGTTACCAGCATTTAGCAAAATCTTAGAAAGGATACTACATGGCAGAATATCCCACCACCTCACAGTTAACAAATATTGGAGTGATAAACAATATGGTTTTAAACGGGGGGGGGGGGTCTCAACAGAACACGCACTAAACAATTTAATCAAAACAATAAAGCAAGACAAACTAGATAAAAATCAAACATTACTAATTGCAATGGACATCAAAGGCGTGAAATTATAATATCAGAGGGCCCATTATAGAAAAATATCTAAAACAATCCCCTTGCCCAACCTATTTAATCAACTGGATAATTAGCTTCCTTGAAGACAGATACGTATCACTAGAGGAAAATGGAATCAAGCAGACTAAACAAACATTCGGCAGTTTTCCGCAAGGAAGCTGCCTCGGCCCATTGCCGTGGCTGCTAATAGCAGACACGGCATTAAAGAAAAAATGGGGTAAAAGGGTGCGAATACAAGCATTCGCAGAAGATTTCATACTAATACTAAAATATATAACTAAAGAAAAATTAATTAATTTGGCTAACAAAATTATAAAATAATTTAATGAATGGATAGAAAACAACAGCTTAAATCTTAATTGGGACAAAACGGAACTGCTGTACATTAATAGACCACACACAAGGAATTTACCAGCTGCAGACAGTTACAAAATAGAAGGAATAAAATTCAACGATAGGGAATTAGAAGGGAAAGGGCAAATAAAATACTCAGGTTTAATCCTCCACAAAAACCTAAACTGGCTACCACACTGTCAAAACCAAACAGCAAAAGTCAGGAAAACATTTTGGATAATGGGCCAAATGGCCAAAAGGGGCTGGGGAGTCAAACCAAACATATTAACAACGTGGTATAAGACAGTAGTTGAGAAAACACTGACCTACACAGCCCCAATCTGGGGACACAAGCTAAATCAAAGAAGTAAAGAAGTGTTCACAACTTGCCAAAGGCACTTCCTGCTGGCCATAGTCAAGGCGTATAAAACAGCACCCACTGCGGCCCTTCATGTACTAGCTGACTTGATTCCAATTCAGCTCCAGGTCAAGTACGAGGCAGTATACGGCTCAGTATCACGATTAAGAGAAACAGCAGAAATACATGGAAAGACAGTTCACCAGACAGACTACATCAAAAAGAATCATGTCTGGGAGACACACCTAGCAGCTACAATAGAACCCAGGATAGGTCACAACTTTAAGGACATAGTAATATATAAAGACGTATCGAAAATGGAATCAGGCGCTACGGGTTCGGCATTCGTAACACTCAAAAATGAACAAAAAAATAAAAACATAGTCAGAAACCCTAAGGAAGTACAACAGTGTTTTCCAAGCCGAACTACTGGCTATACTCAAAGCAGCAGAATGGGGAAACAGCACAGGGCAGGATTACAGCATCCGCTCGGACTGCATGTCAGCCATTCAATCACTCAGTAAACCTTTCAATGTAACAAAATAAATTGACAGTATACAAAAAACAGCAAAAGACTCAGAGCAAAAATTTAAATTTAGCTGGGTAAAAACACACGTGGGCATCCAAGGAAACGAGGATGCCAACGAATTAGCAAAAAAGGCTGCAGAAAATCAAACAAAAGAAATTCCATACACACCTAGAAAGACCGATACTAAACTTAAAGAGAAAACTTAAAGAATTAACAATAAAACAATGGCAGTTCCGAGTTGGATTATGGAGACACGGGCAGGACAACATATGAATACTTCCCAAAAGTAGAATCGCGCAGAATTATCAGCTGCTATCTACTAAGCCAAATATATACAGGACATGGAGCATTTCCTAACTACCTAAATAGGCTTAAATGCAAGGACGAACCATACTGTTCATGCGGGGAACTGGGAACCCCCAAACATTATTTAACATCCTGCCCACTAACCCAAACACACCATCTGATCCACATAACATCCAACAATGAGAAACTATGGCACAAACAGTTAGCGAACAACAAACGTGTACAAACAAAAAGAAAAGCTGTGATCAGATGGTTAACAGAAAACATTGACCAAATATCACAGTAAATGTACCTTCCCAGCAGAGAGATCCTTGATGAATAACCCTCGTCCACATTAGTCCCTCCCCCCCCCCCTTACTAAGTATAATTTAATATTATTAAAAAAAAGTAGCAAAAATTTCCTTGCTACGCAAAAAAAGTAGTAAGTCAACTTCATTGCTACACCAAACAAAAACGTTCTTTTCAGTGGTAGTGAGGAGTGGAAGTCGTCTATGAAGAACTGTAAATCCACCAAAAGATGAAGTATAATCAAACAAAATGTGTCATAAGTGTCAACAAACCAACGGGGTGAAACGCAAAACGTACATCCGCAACTACAAAGCAACCATAGAAAAAACATGTTTAATCTAGTGAAACAGCCTTATAGGCAAAAGACGGACTAACGGCCATGGAAGATGCCTAACCCCATTAGTGCGCCAAGTTCTTCAAATAACTAACCAACTAAGTTACACACAAAACCAAATAGTGATAACAGCCATTAGGATTAAATGGGCTAATCGCAAAAAGCGCATTCACGTAGCAATCTATATGATAAATATCCCAATGCAAGCAAGGGAAGAACAGGTGAAAATATATAAGTGACAAAAGGCAACAGTGTGCAACTACAAAGATAGTGGCAACTACCAGCGACAAAAGTCGCAATGTGACAAATTACCGAAAGTGACAAAAAAAAAACGAAAAATTCGCAATATGACCAATTTCAATAAAGTAACAAACAATACCAGTAATGTTGCTTTGAGTGACAACAATATAAAGACAATGACAAAAATAGTCCAACAGTGTCGAGCAAATCAAAGTGGCAAAAACCCTAACGTAAAGTAAACAAATTCAAAAAAGAGACTAGCCCACAAAAGCGGCGACAACCAAGACAACGACAAACCACCATGATAGAGACAAGCCAATATAAACGGCAAAAACCAAACCCTGTAAACAAGATACAGGCAATGTTGCACGAAAGCAGATTAAAACACCAGCGACATCCTAAATAACAATGAGTAGGTATGGTATAGAATAACTGAAGGTATAAATAAATATTAAAGGTAGTTAATAGTAAATTTTTAGAATTAGAAATAAATTAAAGTTTGTAGTTAAGGAATAAAATCAAAGTTCATCCCCCTTGTAAACTGTCAGGTAACTTTAGTATCCCCTCTAATTTTAGTACGTATTAGTTAAGCAGTTTCTAGTAGTAATTTTTAATTTAAATTAAGCTTCTCCGCACCCTCAAAGCTAAGTTAGTGCTAGTTATAAACATTATACCATTAATTATATTTAGTTAGTATATAACCATTTATCCCTACCCTCCCATATTTATATAAGTTATATAAATTATAAATATTAAATTATATATATATAGATAATATATAGCCGATGGTCCAAACCCTCTCTTAATTTAGTAAATTATGCATATAATGTCCCCCTTGTAGGAATAAGCAACTCTAGAAAATTTAGTTTCAGTTAAAATTATCGTAGGGTAGAACTATAGGTAAATTAAGACAAAAAACCAAGTAAAGTAATAGTATTTAAAGTCTAAAAGTAGTGCTTAGTATGTAGTATTAAAAGTGTTATAAAATGTCTAACCCCATTCCTTTTCAGATGCGATGATCATGTACGCTAATGTCCCCGGTGCATGTAAAATCCGTCGTGGGTGTAAGTAAAGTCCTCCAAGTTACCTGTGAATTACACCTCTGGGTGTGCCTAGTCTGGTGAAGGTCTTGTCACCAGATCAAGGTTCTAAATTACGAGACCAACTCGAGTAGCGATGGCATGACGTATGGATGAGCGATGCAGCGAGGAAATAGTAAATATTCTCCCAGCATCTCACATCCGTCCGGCATGACTTCGCTACACTGCGCAATGCTGAACCGCCTCATCAAAAATCAATTAGCAACCGGCCAACTAAGAAAAAGCAATTAAAGCAACAAACGCAATGAAGCCACGTCAGCCTATAGATTTAACAAACACATCTTCGCCAAGCGGAGAGCAGGCGAATCCTCGCCCCTTTGCCAGGTATCAACTTGTTAAGCTAGGCAAAAGCCTGGCAAGTAGGGGCCTAGTCAGTGGTCTAAAAAGAATATATATATCCTTGAGAAATTAAAATTTCTTATCTAAATTTCCCAGATGCTAGTTATTCATAAGGTCGCACAGGATTTATTTTGGAATATTTTTTTCATTCCAGATATAAACAATTTTTTTAATCAGATATGCATATTTGAACTCTTTTAAGTTTGCAGAGACAATTTGTGGCAGCATTTACAATTTAGCTATCGTAGAATACATTTTTTAAAAAAAGAAGGCGGATGGAAACATCATCATTTACACAAACACACACATTTGTGTTTGAAAGAAATTCTTCTGCATTAGCGATTATTAGCGGCTATTGTTTTCAAAGATATTGATTACATATCTTGAACTCTTAATTGATGTAAAAAATATCATCGGATCTCATCCGGAAGGTTAATTAACT
This sequence comes from Maratus michaelseni, assembly GCA_963931845.1. Taxonomy (NCBI): domain Eukaryota; kingdom Metazoa; phylum Arthropoda; class Arachnida; order Araneae; family Salticidae; genus Maratus; species Maratus michaelseni. The sequence continues at coordinate 182,666,319 of OZ007595.1, forward strand.
CCTTATCAATATTTAAATTAACAACAAAATTTTCCAAACTATATGGTACATTTCATGTCGCTTTATCATAAAGTAGCACGCTACGCCCGCTATGCTGGTCAATTTCTCTTAACGAAACTTTAATCAAACAAAATATTGACATTTCATAAATCACTTTTATATTTTAACAGAATAATAAGGCTACTATAATTTGTGATTCGTGCTATAGCTAATATACACGTCAGGACACGTCGCCCTAATCATTATCTTATTACGCGTGAAGGTTTCGCTATGGTACTCCATTGTGAGATTTGGTAATTTTTGAAATTCAATATTTGAAAAAGGGCATAATCATTAGATTTGAAATTTATATCAAGAAATATACATTTTTTTACCTTTCAAACCCAGTTTGTCTAACAATTTTCTGACAAATACTTTTCGAGCTATTATTTTTTTTCAGTAACTTCAAATGTTTCATTTTCCGAGATTAATCTGTGGCAAAGATTAGCGAAAAACCCAGTCGTCAGCAACGCATAGCTTTATATTAAAGAGGATGTTGGAGCAGGAATTGTCACCATCATTTTTTAAATCGGTTCTGTAGTTCCCGAGATTCCATAGAAATTGTAATTTAGAATGATTTTAGAACGCTTTTCTCTCATTTCACCCTTTTAAATTTCAAATTTTTTTTAGAATTTGTTCTTAGAGAGCATTTACATCTTATAAGTAACTACAATGCCAAATTTCAAATTTCTAGCTCCTTCAGTATAAAAAAAAAATGAAATTTTAGAACGTTTTTCGCTGCTGCACCACCCTGAGATAAATGGCACCGACGTAAAATATAGCCTCTGTTACAGCAGAGACTGTTACCATCAATTTGCCACCATTACTTTTGAAAATGGTTCTGTAGTTCCTGAAATTCCATAGAAATTGTAATTTAGAATGTTTTTAGACTGCGTTTCGCTCATCTCACCCTTTTAAATTTCGATTTTTTTAGAATTTGTTCTAAGAGAGCATTTACATCTTACAAGTAACTACCATGCTAAATTTCATGTTTCTAACACCTTCAGTGTAAAAAAAATTGAAAGTTTAGAACGTTTTCCGCTCCTGCACCCCCCTGGGAGTAGTGGCACCAACATAAAATTTAGCCTATGTTGGAGCAGGGACTGTCACCATCTCTTTTGAAAACTGTTCTGTAGTTCCTGAGATTCCATAGAAATTGTAATTTAGAATGTTTTTAGAACGCTTTTCGCTCATCTCATCCTTTTAAATTTCGAATTTTATTAGAATTTGTTCTTAGAGAGCATTTACATCTTATAAGTAACTACCATGCCAAATTTTATGTTTCTAGCTCCTTCAGTATAAAAAAAATCGAAATTTTAGAACATTTTTGCTCTTGCGCACCGACATAAAATATAGCCTATGTTGGAGCAGGGATTGCCACCATCAATTTGCCACCATCACTTTTGAAATCGCTTCAGTAGTTTCAGAGATTATCCCCTACAAACAAACAAACAATCTTTACTGCTTTATAATTTTAGCATAGATTTTAATTAAGCAAATATAAACATATTCATGTGATATATAAACACATCTACCTGGTCATATAAGTGTAGCGACGTTAATTTGCATTATCTGAAAGTGGAAGCTGAAATATAATTCAGTTTCTCCAGGGAAGCAAAGGAGCGTTCTCCTATTTGGCGAAAGTTTGGCATGGTTTTGCCAAGTATTGAGACTGACGGAGGACTCGGCGGAAACTTTTACACTTGTGCGGCAGTCACTGGTGAAGCGTGTCTTTGGGAACGGCTGCAAGACAGCTGTTAAACATTATGTTTATTAGTTATGTTTATTATTTTAATATGTTAAGTTGTTTATATCTTTGGTTGACTTATTTATATCGTTAGTTTAATGACGTTTTGTACAGCCAAACATGCCTTATACATAATCGCAGCGTAACCTTACATGCCTACATAAGTAACAGTTTTGAAGAAAAAAAATCACACTGAATTGAGGAGTCACAAAATTGTAGTTGAGAGCACAGAAAACCAACCTCTACTGTTACAAACAAGTTTAAACTTGCCTGGCACTAATTTGCTTGCAGATGGAAAACATTTATAGCTGTACGGAGTATCCTCAACTTTTTACCTTCACAGTTAGCTACATATTTTTATCCTCAAATGCGTTTCGAAAAATTGACTTTTGGCCGGCTAAATCCACCAAATGCTCCACTGTGCGTCAGTGAAAATGACGTATGCACTAAATTTTTGTGACTTATGTACTTTAATTGTGCTTTTTTTTAAATTTATTTTTTAAATAAATTCCAAGCGGTTTGGTAATATGAGAGTCTCGTTGTCAGCCTCATATGTACCTGTTTTGGAAATTAGAACGAAATCCGTCAAATATATTTTGAGTTATGCTTTACGAAATGTTTTAATATCTATCGCTGCTAGTGTATGGGGCAAAGTAATATTGCTCTGTGTATGAATTTTCACTTCACTCAGACAATTATGTGATAAAAACTGGTATGCAAATGCTTATGAAAGATTACTCAGAATGAACTATGAATAATAAATATTCATTTTAAAAGCTCATTTTAAATATGGAATTAATTATACCAAGTTTTACAAAATAATTATGTTTCTGAGTTTAAAAAAAAGTACCTAACAAACAAAATAAACTCTTATTTTGAGTTGTTAATTGTATAATTCATTTTTTTAAATTACTCTAATTAAGAATTTTTCGACTTAGCTCAGAAATATAATATTAGATTCCTTAATTATACCTCAATAAACCCTACAACCAAACTAATGACATTTATAATAAAGAAGTCTTCTTAAATTAATTAATTTTTCGGATCCCATGCAAAAGAGGCTTCGCCGTATGCAAATCTTTTTCTAAAAAAGAAATAATATCAAAGTAAACATTCATTTGTACTTATTCAAAATAACTAAACAAAGCTATTAAAAATATTTTATATATATTTAGAACTAATTTTTCTTTCTTTAACGATGCCAGAAGATAGAGAAAAATTAGTGCTTCACAAATATAAACACACTTTTACTTAATGACGATTTTTATTTAATTAGTTTCATTTGAAGACGTTTCTTAATTTGGAGGACATGAGTAATTTGTCGGTTAAAATGCTATAATTTTAATGAAAGTGAATAAATAGTTAAAAGTGCTTTCGTAGTACGTTTTTCAATTTAAGAGAGAGAGAGAAGGGGTGAGAGGGTGAATTAGATTAGACAAACATTTTTATAACTTAATCAAGAACGAAAAATCATGCATCAGGCTTAGATTAGGAAACACTTTCCAGCAGAAACAGAATATTATTAGAAATTTTATTTTTTTCATACAATTAAATTAAATATCTAAATTAGCAATTTAATTTGGAGGAGAAGAGTAATTTGTCGGTCAAAATGCTATAATTTTAATGAAAGTGAATAAATAGTTAAAAGTGCCTTGGTAGCACGTTTTCAATTTAAGAGAGGGGGGAGGAGTGAGAGGGTGAATTAGATTAGACAAACATTTTTATTACTACAAGATCGAAAAATCATGCATCAGGATTCGATTAGGAAACACTTTCCATCAGAAACAGAATATTATTAGAAATTTAATTTTTTCATACAATTAAATGAAATATCTAAATGAGCAATTTAATTTAGAGGATATGAGTAATTTGTCGGTTAAAATGCTATAATTTTAATTAAAGTGAATAAATAGTTAAAAGTGCTTTAGTAGAACGTTTTTCAATTTAAGAGAGAGAAAAAGGAGAGAGAGAGTTTTCATTAGATTAGACCATTGACTAGAAATATAAATGGACAGCGGACTCCTTTCTTTTCTTCCGACAGACTTGAAGAATATATCTTTCCCCTTTCATCGCCAAAAATAGGCGAAAGGGTGCCGCTTTCTGGCGGTAATCCCTTTCTCAAACTTGACAGACTCAAACGCAAGTGAAAAATCTCTGTTTCTTCTCGGGAGCTGTGGAATTTCCGTGACAGTTTGGCGCGAAAAAAAACCTGTTTGGCAGAATATTCTTCCTCCACACCTGCTGGAAGAAAGGACATGTTTTCTTCAAGAAAGGGTTGCTAGTCCGCTGTCCATTTATATTTCTAGTCAATGGATTAGACAAATATTTTTATTACTGCAAGATCGAAAACTCATGCATCAGACTTAGATAATGAAACACTTTCCAGTAGAAACAGAGTATTATTAAATTTCATTTTTCCATACAATTAAATAAAATATCTAAATAAGCAATTTAATTTGGAGGACAAGAGTAATTTGTCTGTTAAAATGCTATGATTTTAATGAAAGTAAATAAATAGTTAAAAGGTCTTTAGTAGTACGCTTTTCAATTTAAAAGCGAGAGAGTTTGCATTAGATTCGACAAGTATTTTTATTACACTTCAAGATCGAAAAATCACGCATTGGGATTAGATTATGAAATGCTTTCCAGCGAAGACAGAATATTATTAGAAATTTCATCTTTTCATACAATTAAATGAAATATCTAAATAAGCAATTTAAAAATCACATAACTCAGTATAATTCCGTTTTCAGCAATTGCTGCCCATGTGCAATAACGTGTGTGAATTCTGTCATGCAGCCCTATATATGATCTATAGAATTTTTACATAACGTATAATATACTAAAATTTAGATAAGGTTACGAATTCGTGCCACAGCGGAAATCTCACTTTTAGCGATTATCGATCATAGTCTCTCCTGCAACCGAATTTTCTTGTGCGTCTCTGTAAATCAACGATAAAACTGAGCACCGCCTCTAATTAGGTCAAGTGTACAAGGGTACACTGTTGGGTCAAGTGTACAAGGGTAGTTGGGTTAAGGTGTACCCAAGTTCTGAAGAACTTTTAACGTGCACGACCTGTGTACGCCACAGCCAGTAGGGGTGCCGCTACATGCGCACCACCCCCATACTCCCAAGAGATTGACGATACAGGTCGCTACGATTTGCGGCGGAGCCCATACTTTAGGGACATCACTAACTCACACTTGGGGACATGCTAGGATCCTCCAGCAGTTTCGGGTACCAGACACCCATAAGGGAGCTGGGTCCTAGTCCTTATGCCGAGTTTCCCCGACAAGCCTTTATGAACTAACGCCTTCGGAGATCGAAAACCTATAACGATGTAAGATTAGCCCATCAGTTATGATAGAAAAGAAAGGTTCCTCTCACAGGCCCGTGAGATTGAGAAAACTCTCTTCCTGGACGCACAGACACGTTCCTGCTCGGGCTGTAGACTTCAGAGTTGGGACCTTCCGGTCCCCAGCCCACGAGCTTCAACACCCAAATACATCCCGGCAACCTGGTTCCTCAGCACCGAAGTGCCTTCTTACCGTGCAGGGCCGCCAGTACTAAGAAAACGTAGACGCGGCTAGCGGTACCAGAAGACCGCGGAAGGCTCCCTCTCAAACGCCATAGGAGAGCGCCCGCTCGGGGTTGATACAGTGGAACTCCAGATATACGTTACCTGAGTTGTACGTTTCCCTCAGTTATACGTTTCAACTGAGCGGTTCCGGCCGCTTGCCTTTAAAAATTAACTGAGTTATACGTTTTGAGCTGTACATTTCCCTCAGTTATACGTTACGTTTTTGCGTCCCCGGCCAAAATTTTGTCTCATTTATGCATTTTGCAACCGGAAACACTGACGACGCATCAGATGAGTATGATTTGAAAGATTTCACTCTAACTCGGAGCTGCTCTAAGGGCTTTTGACGTTGTAAAAAGGTTCGTCAGTAGTAAAATCAGTAACGGTAAGGCGGCTGCATTATTAACAGAAATGCAAAGTTTGCTGTTCAATGTCGGCACTACCGAAAAGAAACAATCGAATATTAGTGATTTATTCTAGATTCAGTAAACTACTGAAATGTCTGTTGATAAATGATTTAAATGCAAAGGCAATTCCAATAATTTCTTTTAAGTACACTATGTGTATTAAAAATATTTTTAATAAAGCTTTTATGATAAAATAACTTCATGTATACTTTTCTTATGTACTTGTTTCTACTCTGTTCCATTTCTGAAAGCTTTATGTCATGAGTGCAGTAATATTTAGGAAACTTCTGTTTTCGATATAAAAGGTAACTGGAATTTTTCAGCGGAACAAAGTTTTTAGGATATATTTAATAAAGGGTTTCGGTAGACCATTAATTGAGTTGTACGTTTTACTGAGTTATACGTTTTGTTGTCCGGTCCCGAGCAAAACGTATAACTGGAGTTTCACTGTAATTCGAAAATTAGTTTCGAGACTCCTGCTCGTACAAACACCAGGCACAGAAAGATCTGGTTGCGCAAAGACACACTAGACTGGTTTCTACGGCCCGAGGGAGCCAACAGGACTCATATGCCATCACATCACATGGCGGGGCTTCTAGCAGACGGGAAGGAGGTCTTGCTCCTCCCCCCCCCCCCCCCCAGTAAATCTGCACTTCGGAACACCAACTATTACACCTGGCCATCCTCACGCAAGTCACACTCCGTAAAACTTCCTTCTCGATCGCCATCGAGGACTACATACGGATTAAGTAATGAATGATAAATGCTACACACTCGATAATCTATAGAAAACATCTTACAGCATAACACAGTTTTCCTTTTTAGTTTCATTATGTTTGTATCATGACATCATTAAAATGCACCTCAACTTATTTTTTCTTATATATCATAATGTAATGGAATTATTCTGTGCATCCTTGCAAACGAATTATAAATGCAACTTATTCTGTACTCCTGCGAGGGCATATTGTACTTTACCTCAGTGTTGCATATCAATATCATTATGCTTGAAATAACCTAACATCGATAAAATGCACAGTAAACGATTTTTTCCCATGCACGATAATCTAACAGAATTCTTTTTTGCGTCCTGATAAACGTACTATAATTGGTAAAAACTGCATTTTCAACACCGAACATTCTATACTAAACCTCAATAACATATTAAAAGTATATGACAATCCAGGTACATTTACGAGAGTTAGAGCACAGACAGACAGACAGACAAATCGTACTCATAAACACTTTTCAACTTTGTTGGCGATTATTAACAACTTTGTTGGAAAGTGTTAAAAATAAACTTTAAAGGGAGAACATGTATCTTATAAAATGTAAAAGTCATTTAAAAAATGAAGAGGGGGGGGGGACGTGAGAATTCTATTTAATTGTGCATTTTATATTTACTTTACATAAGTGGCTAACTTTAAAACATTGTTATTGATTTCATTGTTTTTTTATAACGCATTTTTTCAGTGTAATCTCATATAAATGTGTGAAAAAATCCTAAAATTACTAAAAAAATGACTCAAAAACAAATACCCAAAATATGCAAATGTTATCAAGCTAAAAAGCCTTTGTGAGAAAAATTAGTAATCTCTTAGTTACAGAGCAGTATTTTTAATGAAAATGAGTAACTTTTCAATGTATTTTGTGGCTGAATGTTTCCTATATAAGGAAGCGAAAACGAATAAATTTATTTTGACAAATTTTATCACTACAATATTTTTTTCACTAAATAAAGAATTCTGAACAGAACTAAGTGAAAAGAAATTTATGCTTCTTTCAAAGAACTAGTACTTTCTCATATTCTTCGCAAAACTTGGAGTTTTCCATTTACGCATCTTCATTTTTCTGAAAAGTTCTCCATTTCTTATCAAGAAGCATGCATCATCCGTATAATGTGTTTTCCTTCAAGATTCCCAGTGGAAGACATTTTTCATCCCAAATATTTTCTATATAGTTGGAAAAGATTAATGTTATATAATGAATAGTTTTGATTGTACAAATCTTAAAGTAAAATTTAAAAAAAAAAAAGAAAAGAAAAGAAGGAAAGAAAGACAAATTCACTATATATGTATATTTCTTCACATAAAAATGAAACGCAATACAGTATAATCTGGGAGACATGATTTAATCTGGTCAGACGAAGTGATTGTGACGATATCTCTTCACAATAAATTGTGACGATGGTTGCCGAGTTGTGACGATAATGTGACGATTGCGACGATATTTCTTCACAATAAATTGAAACGCAATACAGTATAATCTGGGAAACATGATTTAATGTGGTCAGGGAAAAAATGTCAAGAGAAAAATAGGAATTTACCATTAAATTTACGCTTGATAAGTGGGGAAGCCGCTTTATTGGGGTAGATTGTGCAGAACCGATATGTCCCAGTAAACCAGAATGTGCTGTACTTGTTGCGAGAATAAATAGTATGTTGTGGTCAACACAAAACTTTCTTCTATAGAAATCAAATCGTCTGCAACCAAAATTAAATGACAATATATTTGTTCTTGAGATATAGCTACACTCTCAGAAAAAAAACTGTAAATTTATGAGCGTTTGTCCTTTAATTTTCACGGGCAACACCCTTATTTGATGATAAACGGTCTGATCCACTAAATAAGCGGCCTTATCCCTTAGATACTTAAGAAATTAAGGGCAATCCACATATTCTTACAATTCTAGCCCCTCTGTTAGCAAAAATACCGTACGATCCCATACATTTTCCTCCGCTATGGTGTAACCCTTCATTTTAGTCGTGTTTCGAAAAATAATGCCACTTAACCGTGACCGTAACTTATTTTTTAACCCGCCAAAAAAGCAATTCTTTGATGATTATCTAACGTGCTACGTGCTTACGGAACAGTAAGTAAAGTGTTATTCTGTTTTAAAGAGCATTATATACTGTGTATTAAAATGCTGTATTACTTTGCCCCGTAAAATTACGGGCTGCACAACATAATGGGCATGGATTTTTTTTTTTTTTTTTTTTTTTTTTTTTTTTTTTTTTTTTTTTTTTTAATGGGGTATGACTGGAATCTCTGCTGCCGGCCTCTGCTCGTAATTTTACAGGAGTATTTTTAACAGTGTATCATGGAAATCGTGAAAAACGGTGCCATAGAAGTGACACCTATTGGGATCAATTCATGTCATGGTCTAACACGATATGAAGTTACATAAAATTCTGTACATTAGTTCTTGAGATATAGCTATCGCGGAAATCGTGAAAAATACAGCATGGCAGAGCCACCTTTTGAGAGATTTACAACAAAATCTAACCAGAGTCTACTTATGTAGGGTCTTAGAATATGCAGTATGTACTTTGGTGATATTCAAAGGATTAGTTCATGGGATATAGCTTTCGCTGAAACCATGAAAGATGCAACACACCAGCGCCACCTGTTGAACGATTTACACCAAAACCTAATCAGCACCAATTTATGCTAAGTTGTAACAAAATCTGAAGTTTGATTAAATTCCATTCATTAGTCCTTGAGATAGAGCGCCTACAGAGTTTGTGTCACAGACAGACAAATATACTGACAGACTCACAGACAGACAGTTTCTAAAAACAGTCAAACCGTGCTCAGGATCTTCTAAAACATATAAATTCGTCGAAAACTGGAAGTCGAAAATTTTCATAAATTGAATACTTTCTTCTTGTAAAGATAGAAGAAAGTAAAAATAGTAATTACATGAACAAGAAGTTGTAATATTATACCTGGTATATTTACTTATTTTATATGAAATTCAAAATTAAATATTATTTCTAGAAAAAAAAATAGAAAGAAAGAAAAATATTAAAAATACTGGAGTAGATAAGAATATAAATGTAGCATCTGCAATAGTCATGTAAATTTCAAAATATATCATAAAATAATTATTAACCAATAATATTCAATTAAAATGCTACATACATAATACATAATGAATATTAGCAATAAACTAAAATCATGGATCAAGCTTAGATTATGACACACTTTCCCACGCTTCCAGAATACTGTAACGAAACCTCACTATTTTATTAAGGTTAAAAAATATATTTTTTAAAACACATAACATAGTTGAACACTCAAATTCAGCAATTAGTGCTCATAATTGAGATGATATTCGAATTCTTTTGAGTAGCGCTATATATGATCTACAGATTTGTATACACATGATATGGTTTGCAAAATTTAATTTATCTGTAAAACACGCAAAACAAATTTGAAAATTTATTTTTGGTATTTACCGCCCATTGGAGGTAAGTTAACATTTTGTGTGCTGTGATATGATTTACAGATTTTTATAAACACCATATTAAGCTAAAAATTATTTCAGTTAGGAAATACATAATAACTCTAAAATCATACTCCCAGAAATTACCATCCGTAGACCATATATCCAGTTTTTTGCGTAGCCTTGAATATGAATTTATTTATAAACTGCAAAGATATCTTACTATATTAAATATAGTTAAGATGAAAAATGCTTAAAACAACTAAAACATATCTCTAAGCAATTAACGACCATAGACAGTAATGCTTCGAATATTATTATGCAGCCCTGTATATGAGCTATAGAATTTATACACACCACGTAATGTACTAACATTTATTTAAGTTTAAAAATGCATACCGCATCTGTAAACTTGCTTTTAGCGATTATCGGTGACAGACAGTATTATATAACCGTATTTTTTTGTGTCCTTGCAAAATAAATAAATAAAAAAAATACACTCCATGTTCTATCAGTAAGCATATTTTGGTTCTCCCCAGCAATACACATCATCTTCTATATCTTTGAAATACACTGCTAATGCTTTTTCCTCATAGCCATAAAGTAACCTAATTCTTTTGTTCGTCCCTGTAAATGAATGATAAATGCTATGCACTTCATATTCCACAGAATGAATGTTGGTTTGCACCTCAATAATGTATACGAATTTCATTATATTTGACATAGTTCAACTTTATTAAAATGCACTGCAAACGATTTTTCTCCAGAGACATGTAACGGAATTATTTTGTGTGTCTCTGTAAACGAATTGGCATTGTTACACACTCCATTTCAACTCCATACATATACCATGCTCTTGGTAATACAAGCATATTTACGCGAGTTAGAGCGTGGATTGATATACGGCCAGACAAATCGAAGTCATAAACACTTTTCAACTGTAGTGAAAAAACGTTAAAAGAAGATTAAAAACTTAATAAACTGCAACACTGCATGTAATCGAATAAGAGGCAATCAAAAGACTTCCATATTAATTTCAAACCATGCAGCAACCTTACACGAGTACATAAACATTGTCTTTGTTATTTCGGGATATCCAACTTGCAGCAACGGCAGAGTTAGGCATCTTGATTTAGTTGGTATCATATCGTTTACACACACGTCAAAGTTTTAATTTTGTATTTAACAGTGTTTAGTTTACTTTTTCTGGTAGAAATGTTTAATACTTTTTAACTTTATTAAAAAAATATTTTTTTTATTAATCACTATTTAAGCTATTCTCAAATTATGTATCCGAAAGGATCAATCAGTTCATCAAAAATAATGTATTTTTCTTTTTATCTGCAAAAAAAAATAAATCATATACTACATCTTTAAATGAAAAACTGCGAAGAAATGTAAACGAAAAACAAAATGAAAACAGTGATTTATTAACCCTTTATATCCTGAATTAATTTTCCAGCTACTTTTTAATTGTATTTTTGCATCATTGGATAAGTTTTGGTGCAGAATAAACATAGGAAAGAGGAAAATAATTTTTATAGTGTTTTAGTGGTTAATTATGCAACTGTAAACACCAGAATTTTTTTACCCTATGATATAAAATAAAATAGTAAATTTCAAATAGTAAACTTCAAATAAAATATAGGAAATGTTCACCTGTAGAGTATAGAAAATGATAGTACTATATAACCGGTAATAAACCACTAAAATTACTCAAATGAAGAACAACATGCATGTTAATTCTATTGCAAAATGGATTTCGAATGTAGCGTGGCAAATGTAAAATCCCTACAATGCAAAGAAAGAGGATATGTGCTTGAATTTGTCATCTCCTGCCTGCTGTCAGAAATACACTCTTTGTGCCATTGTGAATACCGTTAGGAAAAACGATCATATTACGAATATATAGGTCTTTTATTAAAGTGGTACTTATAGGTACCGTCAGGATAAAAAGGGTTAAAGTTTGTGTTGAGAGTGACATTCAGTTTAAATCTCTCGTTCATGTAAATCAATGATGATGTAAAACTCGGAATATGTAGATTCTAATTATTGTAAAACAATGTCATAAATTGCATTGTTGTTTTAAACTGTATGTTTAATAAGACATTTATCGACCCCGTCGGAACGAGCGTCGGATGTATATCTGACTCATATGGTATTCACAGGAAGGTCTCCTTAAAGCGCATTCTCAGAGAATTTTGAAAAAAATGCTAATGAAACTACTCATGTACGTTATAAAAGATCAGTCAAATTTAACTGGGGAATCTCACTAGAAAATCTGTAAAAAAAAATAAAATACTTTCAAGTATGTGGCTCGAAAAGACCTGATTTGGCAAGAAACACTTTTTCTACGCCAAATGCAAGCGATTTTAATGCATTTTTAAATTCCTGTTTAAATGAATGTTTAAAGGCGTAGTACTTTATGAATTTTAACTTAAACGATTAAATAGTTTATTATTTTTCATATAAGCTTACATGATATATATATATATATACAAGTTGCGTATTGCCGATATTATTAAATTTTACACGGTTTTACCGGCTGGATAAGTTTTGAGCATATTTTAACAGTAACTGCCCGATTAAGAACGCTCTCATTAATACATTTCGATATTGAATAAGTAGTTGTTTCTATGGCAACAATACTTTTCTCTTGTTTTCTCCGCTCCGACACTAACAATTTCGAAGTCAAATTGACAGTACTCAGAATCGGACATTAATTTTCAGTTTGGCGTATTTTAATCAATTTTAATCTTGTTCTAAATCGTAGAATACGATCGTAGATTTTCTTTATATATACATATAAATATATATGGTAAAATCGTAGTTATGAAAGTGTATTTATTTAAGTTAAACTTATTTTAATTAGTTCAGTATGAAGTTTTTTACAAAAAGAGTTATTTGTCATAAAAGCGGGGTTTTTTTGTGTGTGTTTTTTCATTGTGTCGTTAAGCAACGGCCAAAAACACAAAATTTTCATAATTTTTGTACGGACGTTATATCGAGGTTCCGCAACAATTTTTTTATAAATGTATATATCCTCATAAAACGAATATTCTGTAATTTTTTTTTCAAAATTTTCTGAATATACGCTTAGGGAGACCTTCCTTGTTAGAAACATTGATTATTTCTGCCAGTAATATTAAATAGAAAATTTTGCAGAGTTATACAAAGTTTCATCATCTTATGATGTCAACAATCGCTATGTTGTTGTGAAATTCTGAACCAAATCTTTAACAGTTTTTATGACCTACCCTCCCCCCATCCCGCACACACACACTCGCACAGACAAGCACCAACTTATATATCTTCTACCCCATCCATCATGTATATTATTTCTGATATAAACATCCCTTTTTCTATGCAAATACAAAACACACAACGATGAATGAGGTATCATGCCAAAGGTTTTGAACAGATTTTAGTATTTCGTTAAAACCCGTTGTTTGATTAAAGTTTAGAGTTAACTAGAAATTTTTTTTTAAACTATCAGCAAATAAGTTTAAAGGTTGCAGTGTGAATTCCTCGCACGGGACTGCTGGGCCTAAAGAATTACACTTATAAATAATATATTTAAAAGCGACATTAATTGTGGTGCTAATAAATAAAGTGATTAAAAAAATAATGAAAACAAGATTATTTTTTTCAATTGTTCTTTAAAAGAAATCCAAAAAATCAAGTACGTCATTTCGATAAGCCGTATTTTCAGTATCATTTTATAGTTAAGCATAGAAAGAATATTTAAAAAAAAAAATCCAACTAACACACAATGATCCATTTGTTTTATCGAATAGAAAGATCGTGATAATTTTCTAGTGGAAAATAAAGTCTTATGAACGAAAAGAAATTGAAAAGAAATGTATGCTTTTTGCAGAAAAACTATTTTTATATCATCTTAAAGGAACTTGGAATTTGTCATTTACGCACTTTCAGTTTCATTTAAAAAATCCGCTTTTCCTATCCAAAAGCATGCATCATTCTGTGTAATGTATTTTCTTTCGCGATTCCCAAGTGAAAAATATTTTTCATACCAAATATTTTCCATACACTTTTCTAAATACTTTGTTACACACTGAGAAACTTAACTGCATAAATCTTAAAATGAAATCTTAAAGAAAGAAAAAGAAGGGGATATAAATTCGCTACATATGAATATTTATTCACATAACAAAGAAACACAATACTTGTTGATGAAAAAAGAGCATTTAAATAAAAATTAAAAAATGAATAACAGTATTAAGAATATATTTGCATTTTTTAACTGAAAGTCCAAACCCAATGGAGTTTTTCAGTTTAACAAACCGTCTACCCAGGGTTTTGGATGGTGTAACAAAAAACATAATTAAAAACTTTAACACATTTTTTTTTTTTTACATTTAATATTTTTTTATATTTCCTACCAACTACAGAGTGGTTATAATTAAAGTTAAACTACACAGGCCAATCTGGAGCAGTTCTGGTTAACGGATTTCGTTGAAACTTGGTACATTTATTATATGGACCATGATGAAGAGAAATATCCAATAAAAATAGTTCAAATTTTGACCACCAGGTAAAAAGATGGCGCATAAAGGATCGGGAACACAAACTGGAAACATAAAACTTAATTTAATCACAGCATTTTTTCAATGTGCTTTCCATTTGTGTCAATGACATGTTTAAAGCGTGTTGAAATATGTTCAACAAAAGCACGAAGTAATTCTTGAGGAATTGAAGCTACATTATGCTTGTTTTCTGTTGAACACGTTTTAACACTTTTTGAACATATCATTGACACAAATGGAATACACATTGAACAGATGCTGCGATTAAATACAGTATTATGTGTCCAATTTGTGTTTTTGGTTATTTATGTGCCGTTGTTTCACCTAATGGTCGAAATTTGAACTATTTTTTTTTATTGGATATTTCTCTCCCCCATGGTCCACATAATGCATGTACATGTTCAAAGCGTGTTGAAATATGTTCAACAGAAGCACGAAGTGATTCTTGAGGAATTGAAGCTACATGGAGTGTTATGCTTGTTTTCTGTTGAACATGTTTTAACACTCTTTAAACATATCATTGACACAAATGGAATGCACATTGAACAAATGCTGTGATTAAATAAAGTATTATGTGTCCAATTTGTGTTTTTGGTTCTTTATGTGCCGTTGTTTCACCTAATGGTCGAAATTTGAACTATTTTTTTTATTGGATATTTCTTTCCCCCATGGTCCACATAATGTATGTACATGTTCAAAGCGTGTTGAAATATGTTCAACAGAAGCACGAAGTGATTCTTGAGGAATTGAAGCTACGTGGAGTGTTATGCTTGTTTTCTGTTGAACATGTTTTAACACTCTTTAAACATATCATTGACACAAATGGAATGCACATTGAACAAATGCTGTGATTAAAGTTTTATGTTTCCAATTTGTGTTTTTGGTTCTTTATGTGCCATTGTTTCACCTGATGGTCGAAATTTGAACTATTTTTTTATTAGATATTTCTCTCCCCCAGGGTCCACATAACGTATATACCAAGTTTCAACAAAAACCGTCAATCAGAACATGCTCCAGATTGGTCTGAGTAGTGTAACTTTAATTATAACCACCCTGTACATCAAACTTCACATCGCATATACAGGGCTCTCAAACGGTCTACTTTTTAAATACCGGTATTTTCTAAGAAAAATTCATGCAAATTTTGCACAAACCACCTTCGAGGGTAAATTTTAGCGGAAATGTTGTAGAAAACTACCATGAAATTGTCTGTTAAAAATTATTGGTATTCAGTTGGCGGACCATTCGAGAGCCCTGCAGATACATGTTTTATTTATGTATGCATTAACTCAAGCATTTTATTGTATGCATTATCGTTATGATTCAAATCATTTGATGTACAACAAATATTAATGATTTCTCTAGATCACTCAAGTGAAACACATGGCCCACGGGCCACAATTGCCACTTCCAAACCTTTGGCATTTTACAAGTGTATGATTCAGTTGTTCAAAATACTCATTGCATGAACATGCTTGTGCTAGCCATTATTGTCTCTATTATGGAATCTTGAAATTGAAGAAATGACAGCCCTCGACGAATAAAAAGGTCATTTAGAAACAAGAAACTTTTTAAAAATAAATTTTATGTGTTTAGTTAAAAAATTATGTCTCAAATTCATTGTATTTTTAACTAACTAAACCCTTAAAATGGATTTAATATTTTTTTTTTTTTTCTAAATGTCTTTTTTTATTTGTGGCTTGCTGTCATTTCTCCAATTTCGAGATTCTCGTAGATCACTTGGAAAAAAAAAGAAAATGTTTAACAGATTACAGACTATATAGAAATCTCCTTCTTCGCCAAATCATATGCGAATAAATATCACTTTCTTCTTTTTAGTTCTAAATTAGCGAAAATGCTGATTTAAGAAAATTCAACATTTAAATTTTTATAATTTAGGAGGGAAAAGAGAACAATCTCCTTTTTTATGCAAGTTTAGGGGTGGTAAAAACACATGTAAAAATGCATACTGAACATTCTTTCCCTTCATGAAATAAAACTTTAAAAAAACTGGCAGTTGGGTTAATATTTCAAAATTCTCAATATTTTATAAAAACAGATAAACCCACAACAATTACATGATCTACAAAACAAAGCGTTCAGATTTCAGATTATTTTAAATTTTTCTGTATCTTTATTAGTTCCAAATATATGTAACATTTGATAAACATTTTTAATTTTCTAAATTCGCAGTAGTTTAATTTATTTTTCATACAGATTTCAACATACAAAATACGGGAAAGATCCAAAATGGTACGACCACAACAACAACAAAAAAATAAAATAAAATAAAATTTGTGTCATTTGTATGGAATAATTCATAAACAAATCATACGCTACAACCATCATTAAACATATATATTAATCAGTCATTAAAATGTTTCAATATGTTAACAATGTTTCTTACTATTCTTTTTTCAAAAGTAATATACTAATAAGTTTTCTAAATTACATTTTGTTTTATTTTTTTATATTTTATTTATTTATTTATTTATTTATTTATTTATTTATTTATTGCCAAGAACACATTTATTTATTTATTTTTCAAATAAGCTTCGATTAGGATTTCTTCGGAATTTCGAACTATTGGGTTTTGGATTAGCTAGGTTCTACTGTATTTGAAAGAAATGGTTTGATTCAATATTGAGAAGCTCTAACTGTATCGGTTGTACGGAGAAGTCATGTAATCAAAACTACTCTCAGAATTGTTCTTTAAAATACCGGGTGGTTATAAAATAAGTATCCCTATTTGGAGCTGTCCGTAGCTTGAAGGAATAACAGGAATGAAACCAAAATCGGTGCACTTACTATTCGAGAAGGGGGAAGAAGAATGGAACAATAAAAAAAAATTAATTGCAATAACCGCCGACAGATGGCGCTTTTGAGTGTGAAATGTAATTAGTAATATTGTGTACGGTGGAGGTGTCACAAACCTCAATGACTTTACTGCATATCATAACATGTACGAAACATCACTCCTGACGCATTACATTTCGCAGTTGAGCATGTTGTGCACAGCCTGGATTGTGTCCTTCAGCACAATGACCATGTGGAACCTGGATATAATCGCGGCACCGCCATGCAAAAGATTAACCATGTTCACTGGGACATTTTCCAATAAATTAGGTGTGTCATTCGGTCTGCGCATTACTTTTTTGTTCTTGTATTACACATTACATTTCACACTCAGTAGCGCCATCTGTCAATGATTACTTAAATTATTTTTTTATTATTATTCCACTCTGCTTCCCCCTTTTCGAATAGTAAGTACACCGATTTTGGTTTCATTCGGATCATTCCTTCGAGCTACAAACAGCTCCAAATAGAGATATTATATTATAACCACCCTGTATATTCGAAAAAGAAAATTCGTCCTTTCATCAAGCAGTACTTTCAGTTTTATTTTATAGTTGAGCGTGGAAAGAATATTCGAAAAATTTACCTAACATAGAAAGATGCAGTTTTTCTCATACTTTAGGTCTTTTTGAATGTTTTCTTTATCACTATTAGTTAAGGGAACTCGGCACACTACAAAAATCGAAATTTCGTAAAAATTGTGATTTTCATATTTTACTTACCCATCATACGTAGTATAGGGTAAGTCTTGTAATCGTTTTGAAAATCGAAAAAATTTTTTTGACGGATTTACACGTTTCAGACACTGGAGATTCCGAAAAAACATATTTTTAGAAAAAAAAATTTGCCGTCCGTCTGTGTGTCTGTGTGTCTGTAAACGCTCTATCTCCCGAAAAAATTGAGATAGAGACTTGCAATTTGGTATGTACTTAGTATGTAATAATGGGAAGAAGCCTATTTCATTACAATAACCTCGATTAACCGGAACAATTTTTTTCGGACTCTCGAAATATTCGTTCTGATGAAAGGTATATAAAAATTTTCGAAATTGTTTATTTTAAGAAATGAATATAAAAGACAATAAAAAAACATAAATTTTGAATAAAGCATGAAGTCGATCGGATAATTAGTTGCCGAGATATTTGGAATCCTATTTACCACACTCTTCGATTTTTCATGACCCTGTATTTCATCCAAATTTCACTTCAAAGATATATTTTAATTGGAAATTTGACGCTTAATCAGATGCAATAAACCGCTAGTTAATAGGATTATTATTTTTGGAGTTATAAGGAAAAACCTCTTTCAAGCAATTCAGTAATCGAGCCTTTAAAGTTTGTGACGTCATCAAGCCACGATTTTATTTGAATTGCAATGCATTTTATAAGTAGTTTTCACATTTTTATTTTAATATTTTACATTATGCATATCCATGATTGGTAAGTATTACGGTGGCCCCCAACGACTAGTTTATCTTGTTACATACCACATACTTACGACTACATCCTTACAAAATTTCAGGCTGATACTCCCTATAGAACAAAAGTTACGGCTGATTTAACCCTTTCAGGGGCAAGCACTTGTGCTCCTGTAACGTTGAATTCCCACCGGAATTTAGGAAAGATTTTAGTTCAAAATAAGAATAAGCAATTTTTCAACTTTTTCTCGTCAAAGTTAAAAAAGTAAAATTTAATTAAAAGTTTCTGGTTTAAGTCGGATTAAAATTAGGTGATATATAATATATACCACCGCCCCTCAAAGGGTTAACAAACATCTGTAGTCATTTTGTTCCTTTAAATACCACGACAACCTTTTTGCAAATGAAATCTTTGAACCTATTTATCTCAGTTCGTATTTTATAGATTTTTCTTGTTTTCAAAATGTTAAGGCTTTTCCAGATATGAATGAAAGTGCATCAATTTTTTTCTTGTTGAACATTATACTATATGTAAGAGATTTAAGGATCCGATTTTTAATATTTTGATAAATTAAAAATGTTATAAATAAATAAATAAAAAATAAAAATCATATGTACAAAAACTAGTCATTTTTTCCGCTTTTATCCACTTGTATTTAGTTAATTTTTTTTCTCTAAAACTATTGATATTTTTAAAAAAAAATCCGATCCGTAAATCTATTCAAAATATCATTGATGATCTGCACAAAAAAATTAACTGAAAATTTTAAAAATTAAATTATTAGTAGCGTTTTGAAATAAGCGACTAAAATTATTTTTTTTTCAATTTTGTCGAAAAAAATAATTTTATTTTTCTTTAATTTTTTTAAGATTAGATTATTTCTATTTAGCATTTACATAATAATAAACAAAGACATTTTTTTTAAAGTTGATAATATTTTTATTTTTTGCTTTGGGTGCCGAGTCCCCTTAAAGAAATAAAATTACAATAAAGATTTGAATTTTGTAAATTCGCAGTTTCAGACCCCTCTAATTAGAAATATTCTTAAAATGGAAAATTTTTGAAAATGTATTTTAATATTTTTTCTATATAGCCACATAAAAAGTATGGTGGAAAATAAAAAATGGTGCGACAACAAAAAGAAAATAAAATGTGTCCAAATTCTGCAAAATGACCCTTGGGTAATTTATCCGCGAAAACCATTCTATATACAGGGTACTTCGTAACTCCTGGGGAAAAAATGAAGTGGTGATAGAACACGCCTAGACTAGCTCAAAACCAATATAATGCATGGACCATAAAATGCATAGTCGTAACTCAAGCAGTGAAGCGCTACCGGACGCTTTCTGACTGTGGAGAAAATCATATTTACTATGCAAGTAGGACTTCTAGAACACTGACATAAGCCATGCACGAAATGCATATCCACCTTTTCCAGATTAGAAAAGCCAGTCATCGTTTTTGCAACCCATGGAAGAAATGACGATGTGTGTGAAAAACCATCGCTTTGTGTGTGTCAGGTTCTCCTGGCAGCTGCAGGCTTAAAAACTATTGTTATGGGATATTATCTTATTGTGTTTGTATCTACTGTGTACTGTAGAGCTTTCCTAACTGAAATATTAATCTGGGAGAGGAGTGACCTGATATAAATTGAAAGAATGTTTAGTATCGTGGAAGAAGTGTTTCTTTTGTGATTGTAAGGGCATAGATAATATAGAATTCACCCATTCTGTAAGAAGACAGACCCATCAAGAGGGGATTAAGTGCTGTCAAGGAACCCTTGGGAACAGGGGACGAGCCCCGTTGACAGGGGGGTGCTCTGGTGGGTGACCAGAGAGTGAGTTTAGTTTTAACGTGGGAGTGAAACGGGTTGGTTGTTCAGAGAGGAGCTCTGGGCACGTGTATGGAACGAGATCTCTTGAAGGGAAGAGAGAAAGTGTGTGAGATTAATAGAAACCTCTGTTCTGAGTTAATTAACAAAGCTTAGCAGTACACAGAAAGTATTTTCTGTATTTTTTTTTATTTAATGTTGAACCGGATAAGCTATATCCGAGTTTTAAGCGTAAATATTGTAAATAAAGTGAGAGTTTAAGTTTAATTGAAAGAGTTCGTCTTCTTCTCAACATACCTCTCATATCGTGACCGATATCACGTAGTCATATCGGTGGTGGCAGCATATTACAAATACCGGATTATTCTTCGAAGTTGGGTGGACTTAGAGGGAATCCGACAGTGTGTTTAATGACAGCGTCATCTAGCGGTTCGCCGTTTGGGATACGCCTGTTCATAGAATGTCAAAATTTACTTGTTTAGATGTGTTCTATAACTTGCTAAAGTTTTGCCCACGTGTTTTGATTCACACATAAATTTTCTGGAGGAAATTGGGTTCAATTTAAGATACAGCCCAACCCTCCACTCTCTTGAGCTACTTTCTATGCAATTTCTTTATTTCTTCTTCTAATTTTCATTTATATTAGCATCCTGGTTAGTAACACTATTGTAAGTAAATAAAATCAGCAATCATTTTTTAGATATTTTGTTGAAAGCATGGTTCTCTCCACAATCAGAAAACGCTCTTTACTGCTTGAGTTGTGACCATGCATTGTATGGTGTTTTGAGCCGGTCTAGGCGTGTTCTATCGCTCCATAAAGTTTTTCCCAGAAGTTTTGAATCACCCAATCAGTCATTAAAAAGTTTCAATACATTAAAAATCTTTCTTTCTATTCTTTTTTTTCAAAGTTGTATAATACTAAGCATGAAAATTATTTTTGGTTTTAAGGCTATGTTTCTCTTTTTAACCCTGAACACATTTTTAGCACTTTCCAACCTAGTTGAAAAGTGCTTATGACTTCGGTTTGTCTGCCGTCTGGCCGTGCTCTAACTCCCGTAAATATGCTCGGATTGCTCTGCAATTTTTATATGTTATTGTTGTTATCTATAGCATGTTCCCTATTTCAACGGAAGTGTGTAGCACTGATAGTTTTTTTACAGGGACACTCAAAAGAATTCCGTTACATTGCGGTCTATGGGGAAAAATCATTTGCGGTTTATTTAAATAATGTTTCACTATTTTAAACGCATTGAAATTTATATATATCACTAAGGTGCATTAGAAGAAGCTTAATATGGAATAGGGTGTGCATAGCACTGATAATTACTTTACAGCGACAGTCAAAAGAATTCCGTTACATTACGTCTATGAAGAAAAATCGTCTGCGGTTTATTTAAATAATGTTTCATTATTTTAAACGCATTGAAATTTATATATATTACTAAGGTGCATTACAAGAGGCTTACTACAGAATAGTGTGTGTATAGCAGTCATCGTTCATTTACAGGGACACACAAAAGAATTCTCTACTGTCTGTTAACAATAATTCCTGGAAGTGCGTTTTAAGTTACTGAACGCGATTTTAATTTTAACTCGCTTTTTGTCTATTACGTGATGTGTATAAATTCTGTAGATCCTATACAGGGCAGCACAAAAGTTCGCGAACACATTTCCGTTTACTGACAGAAACTCCAGAAGGATAATTTTAAACTCTGCTACGCGTTTCTTAACTAAACTAAAATTTAGCATCCTATGTAGTATATATACAAATCTATAGATCCTATACAGGGCTGAATAAAAGTATTCGGATATTTTTCCGAATATTGTATCTGTTGAAAATTCCTGAAATTATGTTTTTAAATATGTTATGCGTTTTCCAAATTGTTTACTTAGATGTTAATCTTTTAGCTTATTAAACGGTATGTTTTGTAAAATTATTTTGGAAGCGTTGGAAAGTGCTACATAATCTATGCTTGAAGCATGATTTTTCGTTCTTGTTTTTTTCTAATTCAAACAAATTTCAGTTCAATTTATTCGGATTTTTGAACTAGCTGTTTCCGGAATAGTTAGATTCTACTGCAGTTGTATGATATAGTTTGATTCAATATTCTGATGCTCTAAGTGCATCGGCTGATTGAGTGTAATCAGGAATATTCGCAAAATTATTCTTTAAAAGAAATTCAAAAAATAAAATTCCTCTTTTCACCAAACAGTATTTTCAATAATATTCCATAGTTAAGCAAAGTAAGAGTATTTTAAAAAATCAGCTAACATAAATTGATGATGTTTTCCATTGATTCAAAGGCGATGATAATTTTCTTAGAGAAAAATAAAAAATTATCAGCAGAAGCAAGTGAAAAGACATCAATTTTTCTTTCGGAGAATAATTTTTCTCAACTTCTTCGCAAAACTTGGGATTTGTCATTTACGCAGCTTCATTTTTTCTAGAAGAATTCCCCATTTCCTATCCAGAAGCATGCATCATTCTGTTTAATGTGTTTCCTTTCAAGATTCTTGCTAGAAGACATTTTTCATATCAATTATTTTCCATTTGTTTGGAAAAAGCTGTTAGACAGTTAGTACATTAGTAGATAATATAAAACTTAAAAACGAAACAAAATAGATAAGCGTATTTATTTATACACGCTTGGCGTTCTAAAATAAACTGAACGTTTTTAAAATTCTAAGTAAACGGGTGCGCATACAGCTATTGAAGAATCCTTGGAGATGATTACTGCCTGAAGTTGGGAATTTCTTTTATATGTCTGTTTATCTGCTTTAATGAAAAGTATAACCCATAGGTAGCAATGAATTGTAAAAAAAAAAAAAAAAAAAAAAAAAAGAGAGAGAGAAAAGAAGAAAAAATCTAGTAAGAAGGTTTACGGAAATTAAAATAATCTCTTCCGAACTATTATCGATTCCGAAAAGAGTTTCCTTATCTTCAATACTTCAGAAACCAACATATTTTTAAGATTTAAAAACACAATTCTGAAACAAAAGTTTTTTTTTTGTTTTTGTTTTTGGCTGCGCCTAATTTTCGGAAACGTTTACGGGCATTTTAACAAAATAATTAATTTACAAGTAAGTGTATTAATCAGTTTTCTGAGTGGTCCACGATTTCGAAAAGCGTTCATCTATCTCCAGAAGCCTCACAAACCAACAAACTTCCGAGATTTAAAAAAGCGCTTCTAAAACAAAAGTGCTGTTTTTTTCTGAACTCATATTTTCGAAAACAAATTCCAGTAATTTTTACAGAGTATTAACCAGTTTTCTCAACCTGTATCAACACGAAATATCGGTTTTACAGATGCTACTAATTCTCAAGTACGCATTTTCAGCCACGTAGAAGAATTTATACACACACCAGTAACAAAATCTTCATTTTAAGCTGTTAATTTAGCAAGTATATCTGTTGAACATGTTTGATTCATTTTTGTGATGGGTCATTATGGGTCGAGCTATTTTTATCTTAAAAACGGCTCAGACGATTTGAACTAAATGTTGTATCCTACGGTTTTGGGGCAGGAGAAAATCATTGGGCTATGTCACATGTCCGAGAAAACTCGATTAATTGGTCAAGTTTGGGTCACTGTGGGTCAAGCTAATTTTATCTAACAAACGGCTCAGACTATTTAGACTAAATTTTGCATCCTATGGTTTTCGGGCACGAGAAGACTGTTGGGTTAGGTCACTTGTTCGATAAAAATCGATTAGTGGGTAATTTTAATCATGGGTCATTCTGGGTCAAACTATTTTTATCTTAAAAACAGCTCAGAGGATTTGAACTAAATTTAGTATCCTACAGTTTTAGGGAACGAGAAGACTATTGGGCTAGGTCACATGTTCAAGAAATTTCGAATAGTGGGTCATGGGTCATTATGGGTTAAGCTATTTTTATCTTATAAACGGCTCAGACGATTTGAACTAAATTTTGTATCCTACGGTTTTGGGGCACGAGAAAATCATTGAGCTAGGTCCCATGCTCGATAAATTCCTATTAGTTGGTTATTTTGGGGTCACTGTGGATCAAGCTAATTTTATCTAAAAAATGGCTCAGACTATTTTGACTAAATTTTTTTTTATCTTACGGGTTTCGGGCACGAGAAGACAATTGGGGTTGGTCACATGTTCGAGAAAATTTGATTAGTGCGTCATTTTGGTCATGGGTCATGATATTTGAACTCAAAGCTAATTTTGATCGAGCATTGCTCGGTCTTCCCAGCTCGTTATAAAATAATATACTAATTTTGAAGCGATTTTCCCGCTCGTCCTGCACAGGTGATAAATCGCCAATTATTCTTTATAATTACAACTATATACGTGTTATAACATCAATGGAGTTAATTATGTGCTAAACCACGCTCGATAAAATATACCAAATGGCTGTTAAACTGCAACAGTAAAATATTTTAAACATAAAAAAAAAAAATAGAAAAAATGTAAATGAAAAATAAAGCGTTTAATATGTATTTTTTTAAATATGCTTTTACTTTTTTGTTGATTTAATTAAATCTGATCTCGTGAGTAAAGTTCCTTGTTTTTTTACTTTTAAATGCTTGTTTTAAAATGTACTTTGCAGAATTTTTTTTTTATCAGATGTAAGAGATAATGCAGTTTACGTCAATTGTTGGAAAATATTAGTTTCATGCTTGTTTCTTTATGTTTTTTGTTGTTGCTGTTGCTTTTAACACTGTCCAACATAGTTGAAAAATGTTTATGCATTCGGTTTGTCTGGCCATCTGTTCATCTGTCCGTCTGGGCGTCTGGGCGAGCCATAACTCACGTAAATATACTCCGATTTTCATGTAATTGATATATGTTATTTATGTTTGCCATGGCATGTTCGGTATTGAAAAGGAAGTTTTTATAGTTCATTTACAGGGGCACTCAAAATTATTCTTTTAGATTACGGTCTATGGGGGAAAATATTTTGCGGTGTATTTTAGCGGTGTTACACTATTTTAAACTTAATAAAATTTATATACATTATTCAGCTTCACTATAAGAAGGTTACTATAGAATAAGTTATGTGTAATACTTACAGTTCATTTACATGGGCACTCAAAAGAAGTCCATTATAATACGTGGTCTATGGGGGAAAATCTTTTGCGATCTCTTTTAACCCTTCTTTGCATGAGTTTTTCTTTTAAAATTGTGTTTTTTTATACATATATTAAATATTAGACACCAGAAATTTTTAAGATAGATTTTTAACTTTGTTCAGCAACATAATTCAAGGGAAATTTACTGGATTAATATTTCTATATAAATATAGTGGTGGCGAAGAAGTTGATTTATTTATTAAAAGTTAAATAAACAGTGATGGAAATTTACATCACTATGCAATTAAGGGTTAATAACGTTACACTGCTGCAAACATAATGAAATGTATATACATTTCTGAGTTCCATTAAAACATTCTTTCTGTAGACTATAGAATGCAAAGCAATTATCATTCATTTACAAGGTCACACAAAATAATTCGGTGATATAACAGTATACGGGGAAAAACTGTTTGCAACATATTTTAAATTATACTGTAGAATTTCAAACATGATGAAATTTATATACATTACTGTGGTTTATTACAAGATGATTGCTATATGATGTGCATAACATTTATCGTTCATTTACAGGGACACACAAAATAGTTCGGGATATAGTACTGCATCCTAAGTATTGTCTATTAAGGATAAATGCTTGAAGTGAGTTTTCAGTTATGATTTACGTATTTAAGTTTAGCAAAATTTTTGCATACTATGTAGTGTGTATATATTCTATGGATCATATACAGGGCTACACAAAAGTATTCGTAATTTTTACAGAGCATGAGCGTGAATTGCTTAAAGATGTTTTTAAATTGAGCTATGCATTTTCAAGCTCATTTATATTTAGTATACTAAGAGATGTTTGTAGAATATAAATAAAATCATATACAGGACTATGCGAAGAACTGGAATTTTAGAATACTATATAAAATATATACAAATCTATAGATCATATACAGGACTAATAAAAAGATTTAGAGTACCTATGCGGATATGTATGGTAATTGCTGAAATCATATCTTCAAATGTGTTATGTATTTTCTAAAATGTCTACTTAGGTATATGTAACATATTAAACGGTGATGTTTTGTTAAACTATTCTGGACATATTCAATGGTTGGAGTATCATAGTTGAGATTTTTTCCAACAGAGCGAAAATATGCCGGAACCAGGCATATTTTCGCTCCGTTGGAAAAATCTCAACTATGATACTCCAACCATTGAATATAATTTACCAAGTTGAGTATACTTTCCTCTGTTCATTATATTCTGGACATGTTTGAAAGTGTTTCATAATCTACGCTTGGCGCATGGGTTTTTTTTTCTTGTTATTGTAATGGTTTTAGTAACTAAAAATTAAATAATTAGCAGTAATAGAAAAGGAGCAGAAGAATTCAAATAAAAATAATGAATACTTTTTCCATAAATTAGTCCATAAATTTTAATTCAAATAACAAAAAATATAAGAAAATATTAGTATTTTTTAACTAAATACATTTTTGTATGTTAAAATATTTTAATTTATGCTGACAAGAAAAAAAATATCAAAAATATTTTCAACTAGTAAATGCGTCAATAATAAAACTTTTTAAATATTTTTTTTTTCCTCCCAAACAATTTTTGTACTGTAAATTTTCAAAATAAAACTCTCTTGCAAATGTATTGAAATTATGATTGTGTAAAATTCTGTAAATATCGATTTTCTATTCTCTATGTAAATTTTTCCCAAGTTTAAACTATTTTTGATCCTTTATTTCTTACTTACAAAGAACTTAATAGAGAAAAGTACATATCTTAAGCCATAATATTAAAGTTATGTTTCCTTTATCAGTTTGAAAAAAAAATATTTTTTTTTCTTTTATGAATGGAAATGAAATACTGCTTTACACATTTGTAAGATTTCTTTATTTTTATTTATTTTAATCTTAAACTTGAAGTAAATGGAAAATAAAATATAAAATATATAACAGTATTTTTTAATGTTTCGCATTATGATTCCATTTGTATGTGTGCATCTATTAGTGTATGTTGTTATTTCTTTTTACACGTTAAGCCCCCAGAATCCATTTTTGGTGTTTTTTCGATGATGTCTATATGTAGTATGTATGTGACTGAACGCGATAGCGTCCAAATTGTGCTATCGATTGAATAGACACTGTAAAAATTTTTGGTCAACAATTACGGTACATATACTGGCAACTTTGTGACCAGTATATATACCGTAATTTAACTGGACGGTATATGTACTGTAAAATATTTAAAGTATATGTACCGTCTGCACTCCCCCCCCCTCTCCTCAGGCCTGCACGCATTATGTAAAAAGAGCAAGAGCATCACTTCAGGGGTTGCTGGGTTACGGTTAAATTAAAGAGGAAAATAAAAATTAATTCATTTTAAAATTTGCAAAAAATTATAAAATAAAATGTATTATATTATTAGAACAGATGTATAAAATTGCACCAAAAATTATATACCTCATTTTAAAAATCTGACAAATGTATTAACAAAATTTTAAATTAATTTGAATAATTTAAGACCTGACTTGATAAACTTTAGCCTTCATAACTTACCGTTTAAATACATTAATCAAATGCGCCATTTTATTTTCAACGAATGAAAAATTTCAAAATCGTCTTAATTCCCATAGGAAAGCATTATGATCTAAAAAGAAATGTTCTATATTTTCCGAACGAATGAACCAAATGTATCTAAAAACTATACAGCTAATTCCGAGTACCTCACCAACATACCTACCAAAAATCAACCTAATCGGATCATTTTTGCGGCAGTTATCGCGGAACAGACAGACAGAAACCTAAAACTTTTTGGGTCTCTACAGTGAGCCTCAACTGACGTTTCGGCAATTATAATGAAAAAATGGCACCAATAAATTTATTATGCATAAAGATAAAATAAACCCAATGCACAATATTCCCGTCACGTCACAATAAATATGAATTTTTATTCGCTTATAAAAATAAAGTGCACGTCTTTGTGCAAGTATTTTTTACCCAAATTTAACTTGCAAATTAAAACTACGTCCAAAAACCCATGTGTCTGAATATTTTTTATTATTTCCCTTTGCTCATCGCAACAATGGAAGCAATCCGATTGCCACCATTTTGAAGAAATTAAAGAAAAAACATTTAAAATTAAAATTCTGCTAATTAATAAAAGTATTGAACAAATGAATGTACGATAACAATGTGGCCAAATATCTTCCATTTAAAATAAGAATCATGTAATTTGATGCTGTAGTTTTTTCTGACGAAATGTCGAAAGAAAACGCTTAGTGTTTTAAATATATAGATTTCAATTTTAATTTTAATTTACAGGCCTTAATCGCAGAGCGGTCAAAATGAAAATTCATCGAAGGTACATAGCAAATTTCCAGCACACATTGGGAAGACATTTGGAACACATTGATTGAAAAAAGTGTTCCAGTTACCTTAATGTGTACTGATTGTGTTCCCTTAATGTGTTCCGAATATGCTCCGCTATAAAGAAAGTGTTCTGAAAGTGTACCGAAAGTGTTCTGTCCAGGATATCTGTTAAATCTAAACTTGGGAGCACATTTGAGAACGGATTGGGAGCACATTTGGGCACACTTGTGAAATCATCACGTATAAAAAGCGTGCTACAAAGTCTGCTTAACTAAACAAGTGTTCTCAGAAGTATACTAAAAACTGCTTCAAAAAGTGCGCTTCAATGTGTTCTAAAAAAAGTGACAAAATAAGTGTTCTGAAAGTGTACCAAAAGTGTTCTGTTCAGGATATCTGTTAAATCTAAACTTGGGAACACATTTGAGAACGGATTGGGAGCACATTTGGGCACACTTGTGAAATCATCACGAATAAAAAGCGTGCTACAAAGTGTGCTTAACAAACCACGTGTTGTCAGAAGTATACTAAAGACTGTTCCAAAAAGTGCGCTTCAAAGTGTTATGAAGAAACTGACAAAATAAGTGTTCTAAAAGTGTTCTGAAAAGTGTATAAAGATTTGCAGTGTACATCATAATTTGCGGTAAAAGTGCACGATTTCTTTAAAGCATATGGTTATTTTCACGAGTGGAAATGTTCCATCTTTGTAAAATTAAGATTTAAATTTTTGGGGATCTTTATATTACTATTTATTTGAACGCATAGCATTCTGAAAAATTTTAGAAAAGTCGAGTGAAGTCACTCCAAATTTTTTTATTGCAATGATTTAATGAACTGCATTTTTATACAAATAACAAAACATACAGACAAATTTTAGTACTTAAAAAACACTCTTTATTGAATGTTAAAGTATTTTAATTTAATGTTCACAAAAAGTTTTCGAAACTATTTTCAACGCTAAAATGCATAAATAACAAAACTTTTACAATATATTTTTTTTCCAAACAGTCTTTACACTCTAAATTTGTAAAGTGAAACGCCTTCGCAAATTTAGTGAATTTACGATTGTGTAAAATTCTCTTAATATTGATTTTCGATTTTCTATGTAAATATCTTCCAAGTATAAAATACTTCTTACTTTATTTCTTTATTTCAAAAGACGTTCTAGAAAAGAACATAATTTAGGCCAAAATAGTAAAGTTACTTTTCCTTTACTAGTTGAAAGAAAAGTATTCTAAGTTAGATGCAGTATGAAATACTGTTTCACATATTTCAAAGATTATTTATGTTTTTGTTGATTTTAATCTTAAACCTCAAGTAAACCGAGCGAAAAATTTAAAGGAATTTTTTTAATTGTTTTGTATTAAAACTTCAACATTGTTTTCCGACTTTATTATCTCCCTATTCTAAAGAAAATAACTAGTAATACTGTCACCGTTGTAAATGAATTTTTGGTGTCCGGAAATCTGTCTAGGCTCATATTAAGAAAACTATTGCATATAAAAACATAAAAATTGATAGTTTTATACCGAAATGTTCGACAAAAGGCTGAAGCAGACGGTTTTTTAATCTAAGAATTATTTTAAGAGCTGTTTAATATTGAAGTCTGTGAAAATAGTTCCGCTAAAAAGTTTTATAGAAACAAAAACAGTGCGTAGCAATTTAACCATATTTTAAGAGGACATAGATGACAAGCTTGCGGGAGTGCAGTGTGCAACTATTTTTTTTATATTTGACTAATTTTTGAGAGTTTTATTAAAAAATGTTTCCAAATTTTCATTATTTTGATGGAGGTTTATTTCATATTTCGAAAAGACTATTTTTAGGGTTTCGTTCATCTCACGAAGCCCTATTCATCCCGCTACGTTGTTTGTCCGTCACAGAACCGGTTCTCCGAAACTATGTAACTTACAGACTTGAAATTTTGTGTACTTATAGCTAAATACCTACTATAAAGCAGAAAATCATAAAATTTTGAAAGAATCATTTTAATAAAAAGATATTTAAAAAAAATTTTAACAGCCTTTTCCTATTAAATTTAAACATTTTTCGTTATAGCAGTTATATCAATTAAAAATCCACAATAAAATTATTTCTACAATAATTAATTTTCTATTGAAATATTACCACGTGAAAAATGAAAATGTTTCACCTATTGAAAAAAAGATTAATATGACGTCATAACAGTAATATAACGGAAATTTTCAAACATTTCTCAATAATACAAGGAGTATGAGTATGTGTAAGTACAGCAAGCCGATTAATATGATGTCATTAGAGAATTAAAAAGAAAATTAATCTGACGTCATATTGGAAGTTTAACGGACTTTTTCAAATGTTTGATATTAATACAAAGAGAATATCAATATGAGTAATATAGAAAGCAAGTAGATATGACGTCAGCAAGTGATTATAACGTCATATGAGTTTGAGGTGTGTATTGAATCATGACAAAAACCCGATTATGGAAGTATTGGCATATTTTAACATTTTGAAGGTCTCTATACAACATGTTTAATTTTGAAATTGATTTATATATATATATATATATATATCGCATTTAGGTGCACATGACAGACATTATTATGACAGAGTATAATAAAGTCGTTAGCTGTCTCGACTGAAGTTGATTCGGCTTTTAAATCCCCCAGTCAAGGGGAAATGAATGGAAACCCGATTACAGGAGATTGCCACTAATCGTTTAATTATAATTCAGTCTTCCGTAATTGTTTTAAAGCAGATCAGATTGTTGTGTTTTTAGAGTCCGTAGTGTCTGAACAGGGTTTGGCGAGTGTAGCTCGTAGGGGGCAGCGCCCCCTAGTGTAAGAAAAAGGTGCATACTGAACTGTGTCAAATACTGAATTCATAAAGGCAAATTTTAATATATAAGGAATTAAACACACTACTTAGTACCAAAACACTTAAATTTATGGGGACAAAATGTTTTGTAAACTTTTTTCAACACTATAAATGTATATAATAACAAAACTGTTGTGACACATTTTCTCCCAAACAATCCTTATCCTAAATTTACAAGTTAAAGCGCCTTTGAAAATGCTATTGAAAATATGATTCTCTAAAATTTTGTAAACATCAAATTAAAATTCTCTATTTAAATTTTCCTCGACTTCAAATGCTTCCAATTTTTTTTTCTTTCATAAGAGATTCCAATGAAAAATACTTGTGCATAAAATTTGAATTTAAATAATGAAACAAAACAGGCAAATTTTAGTACTGTGTTTATTAAACAAATATTTTTATGTCGAAATACTTTAATTCACGATAACAAAGAGTCTTTTGCTCTAAATACCATAAATGTATAAAAAAAAGTGTATACTGAACCGCGTCAAATACTGAATTCATAAAGGCAAATTTTAATATATAAGGATTAAATACACTACTTAGTACCAAAACACTTATATTTATGGGGACAAAAAGTTTTGCAAACTGTTTTCAACACTATAAGTGTATATAATAACAAAACTGTTGTAACACATTTTTTCCCAAACAATCCTTATCCTACATTTACAAGTTAAAGCGCCTTTGAAAATGCTATTGAAATTATGATTCTATAAAATTTTTTTAAACATCGAATTAAAATTCTCTATGTAAATTTACCTCGACTTCAAATGTTTCCAATTTTTTTTTCTTTCATAAGAGATTCCAATGAAAAAAATCCCTGACGGCTCGGCCTACAGGCACAGGTAGATTTCGAAGACGCAGACCGTAGGGCACCTGTTTGTCGGGAATTGCGGAAGAAATGACCTTTTTGCGATGATGCTACAGTTGCAACCGCATACTTCGAAACCAAACTTTTTTTTTTTTTTTTTTTTTTTTTGCTATAAGAGTTGGTCCTATAAAAAACATGTCAATATAAAAGTTTTAGATAATACTAAGAGGATTTATAATAAATTCAAGCGGATTTGAAATCTTGGGAATTGACGAAGTTATGAATTTTTTTCTTCTAAAACCCCCCTTCCCCCCCCCCCTAAGACAATTTTTAATTATATCAAAAATCTGTCATACATAAATTTTCGGCCCTTCTCCTAGAAGTAATAATAACTTCAAACGGATTCGATAAGTATCATAATTAAGAAATTATGGGGGTTTTTTTGTTTTCACAAAAAGTCCCCCCCCCCCGGGTTCGATTTTGCCCATTAACGAACTTGACCGAGATTTTATGCCTCTTGATTTTATGTATCAGTTTCGAAAATATGCGGGAGTTGGTACCGCCTACTTCGAAAAATAACTTGTTTGCAGGCGGAGCCGGCAGTGATTTTTTTGTTTTTAATTTTTTTTTTTTTTTTTGCTATAACGGTTGGTCCTATAAAAAACTTGTCAGTATAAAAGTTTTAGATAATATTAAGAGGATTTATAATAAATTTAAGCGGATTTGAAATCTTGGGAATTGACGAAGTTATGAATTTTTTTCTTCTAAAACCCCCCTTCGATCCCCCCCCCTTAAGGCAACTTTTAATTATATCAAAAATCTGTCATACATAAGTTTTTGGCCCTGTTCCTAGAAGTAATAATAACTTTAAACGGAGTCGATACGTATCATAATTAAGAAATTATGGGGGGTTTTCTGTTATCACAAAAAGCCCCCCCCCCCCCCTTGGTTCGATTTTGCCCATTAACGAACTTGACCGAGATTTTATGCTCCTTGATTTTATCAGTTTCGAAAAGATGCGGGAGTTGGAACCGCCTACTTCGAAAAATAACTTGTTTGCAGGCGGAGCCGGCAGGGATTTTTTCTTGTTTTTAATTTTTTTTGCTATAACGGTTGGTCCTATAAAAAACTTGTCAATATAAAAGTTTTAGATAATACTAAGAGGATTAATAACAAATTCACGCGGATTTGATATCTTAGGAATTGACGAAGCTATGATTTTTTATCTTCTAAAAACCCCCTTTCCCCCCCCCCTTGGGGCCATTTTTAATTATATCAAAAATCTGTCATACATAAATTTTCGGCCCTTTTCCTAGAAGTAATAATAACTTTAAACGGATTCGATACGTATAATAATAAAAAAATTATGAGGGTTTTTCTGTTTTCACAAAAAGCCCCCCCCCCCCCCATTTCCCGCCCCCCCCCCCCCCCTAGGTTCGATTTTGCCCATTAACGAACTTGACCGAGATTTTATGCCCCTTGATTTTATGTATCAGTTTGGAAGAGATTTGTGCAGAATTTTTCCAGTTATCGTGGTCAGAAAAAAGTGAGATAGATAGATAGATAGATAGATAGATAAAGTTTTGAACTGGGAGTGGTTTTGGGTTCTGGGAGTCATGATCGGCATAGATCTGCAAAAATTTTTCAAAATTTCCAACTTAGGTGAGAATGTAATAGGTAGTATTTCTTACGAAATCTACCTAATATTTGTGCATAAAATTTGAATTTAAATAATGAAACAAAACAGGCAAATTTTAATACTGTGTTGATTAAACAAACATTTTTATGTCGAAATACTTTAATTCACGATAACAAAAGAGTCTTTTGCTCTAAATACCATAAATGTATAAATAACACATCTGTTGCGATTTATTTTTCTGCCATACATTATTTATACTCTGGATTTGTAAAATAAAACACTTTTTCCAAATATATTGAAATTAAGATTATAATTCTGTAAATATCGATTTTCGATTCTTTATGTAAATTTTTCTACAGATTAAAATACTTTATATATTATTTCTTTCTTTCACAAAGCATTTCAGAAAAATAAATATCGTAATCCAAAATACTGAATTTATGCTTCTTTTCCCAGTGAAATAATAATAAACATAATATATGTTGAAATTAGAATAAAATATTGCTTCGTATATTTCTAAGATTGCTTCATTTTTATTGATTTTTGTCTTAAACTTACAGAAAACGTAAACAAAAAAAAAAAAAAAATATCATGATCATTTTTATTAATTTGCACTAAGGATTCTATTTTATTTTAAGGCATTTTTAGGTTGAGGTTATTTATAATGAATCATAAAAATTTTGGGTTTTGAGCGATTTTATGAAATTTATCAACATTCTGTACTCTATCAATTAATAAAGAAGTGTTATAAAAATTTTAAATGTTACTGAAATCGAGACAAAATTTGAAAACTTAAACAATTTGGGGCTTAGAAACCTGGTAATTTTTAAGTTAATTGCGGCGAGATTTCGTTATGAGATAATGTTGAGGTTTTAAAACTGTAATATTAATAGAGGATAAAAACATGAATTATATATATTCTTAATTTCATTGTTAGATATGAAATATAAATATTATATTTTGAAATAAATTCGATAAAAAAAAAAAAAATGTTTGCTTTTTTGAGAAAATCGATTTTTTTCAACTATTATATATTTTTTAAATGTGTTCGCTTAGAATATATTTTCAGTACGGGTGCTTTTTATAACTTAAAAATAAATAAATTGCGAATTAAGGGAATGAGAAATTTATTATTATTTGTCTTATTATTTGAAAGCATTTGTTTGTTGCTTTTTTGAGTAAAATCGATTTTTTTTCACTTGATTTAACTATTATATATATATATATTAATCTGTTTGTTTAGAATATATTTTAAGTGCGAATATTTTTTTATAACCTTAAAAAATAAATTGCAAATAATTTGTACAGAATCGGAAAATTAACTGTTACTTTTTTTTTTATTCGGAAGCAGTATTTTGTTGTTGTTGTTTTAAATAAACTCGAAATTTTAATTTATTGAATTTTTAGTTTTTCTGTGTAACAACATGTCATTGTTTTAAACATCTAAAATAAATATGCACCAAATAACGGAATATCTCCGTGGGCCCATTTCCTCTCCGTCCTTTTCGTTGTTTTCAGGAAATATGAGGAAAATTTCTGTTTTTTAATTGAAAATATCCTTTTGTCGTGAAAAAGGACTTTTTCTGTGAAATTCAGAAAAAAAAAGAATACCCATGAATTTCAGATTATTTTTAACAGTGTAGAGTGTGGAATAAGTAGCAATTATAGTTCGTTTACAGGAACACTCAAAAGTATTCAGTTACATTTACAGTCATTAGGGAAAATCGTTTTTAGTGCATTTTAATAGTTTTACACTATTTCAAACATAATGAAACTGATATGCCTCACTGAGGTGGAGGACAGTATGTTTTCTATAGATTATCGAATAAGCACCAAGTGTAATAGTTCGTTTACAGGGACGCAGAAAATAATTCCATTATATAAGGGATGTTCAAATGAAAGTGATTCGAGGTGTGTATCCATGAGATGCGTAGGGACAGAAAGGAAACAGATACATATATAGAAACTGTTGGAGTGAGCGAGCGAAACATTTTTATGTGCGCAATCATATCTGCGCACTGCCTGCTTTTCCCTCCCACCCACACACACTCAGTCTGCGAGCGACCGTTAGATTGGAAAGATGTACGGAGAAGTATAAAAAGTTATTTCTGTGTGATACGATAAGCAAAGATATCGCTGTGTGATTAAGAAGAATTATATGTTTAAACTAATTGTTTTGTGCTGCAGTGTGTCGTCCAATAAATTGTTTTGTTCTGTAGAGATCCATGGTTTACTTCGTGAGTTATATTAATAACAGAACAACAAATGGTAGCAAGAACAGTGGTTGTTGAATTTTGAAACCGAAAGTGATTGTGTTAAGATAAACATGGACAAATTAAACGTACCTGAATTAAATGGAACCAATTACTTTATATGGAGCCTAAAAATTAAAGCAGCTTTAAGTCTAAAAAGATTGGACAATGTCATATCTGAAATTAAAGCTACAGATCTAAGTGAAAAAGATTCCATCGAATGGGACCGGAAAAATAATGACGCCGTAGCCTATATTAAATTGTCATTGTCGGATGAACAGGCATTACAGTTTGCAGCCGAAGAAAATGCGAAAATTTTATGGGAAAAAATAAAATCTACTTTCACCGGTCAAGCAGAAGACAGAAGGATTGACGCGGGTAATGAATTAAAGAACTTAGATATGAAATCAAACAAATCAGCAAATGATTATATTGCCAGAGCCCGGGGAATTGCCACTAAATGTCAAACGCTTGGATTGACTGTAACAGATCGAGAATTAGTGTTCTACACGGTACGTGGGCTGAAAGGAAAATTTTCAAAAGTAAGGGACATTTTAAAGACACAGCGTGAAAAATCTATGGATGAAGTGTTAGAAATTCTACGGGAAGAAGAACAAACAAATACTCCGCGTTCTGAAGGGACCGCCGCTGAAGTATTTTACTCTAAGAAAAACAAAAGTCCAAGACTGTGTTACATTTGTAGACGTCAGAATCACGTTGCAAAGGATTGTTTTTACAGGAACAATACTTCTAGAAATGACAAGTCCAGTGGAAATCGACAAAGAAGAAAAACGCACTATGATGTAAATTATTCATTTAAGGACAGAAAAAATTCTGCACTGACTATTTCACCTGAAAACTATGAACTGTGTGACAATATATGGTTGTTGGACAGTGGTGCAAGTTCCCATATGTGTAATAACAAACTATGGTTTAAGACTCTAATTCCTGAAGAAAAGGATATATATCAAGCAGGTAAAAATTCAAAACTAATTTCGAAGGGTTTAGGTATAGTATCCTGTAATACGTTAAGTAAAAATAATTCCATCCATTTAACTATTAATGATGTTAGCTTTGTACCAGATTTGAGATATAATTTACTATCAGTCACTTGTCTAATGGATAAGGGTTGTAAAATTATTTCTAAACATAACTGTGTGTTAATTTTTGATAAGTATAATACTTTTCTATTTAAAGCATTTAAGAATGATAATCGATTAGAGATTAAACTTGAACCTGCCTGTAATACTCAGTGTAATTTTACTCGTAAAAGTACTAGTAATTATGAACTCTGGCATAACAGATTGTGTCACTTAAATTCAAAATATATGTTACAAATGAAAGAGTATATTGATCTTAAAGATGTAAATGTGTCTGATTTTAAATGTGATACATGTGATATAAGTAAGATAACCAGGAAAAGTCATCCGAACATTGATATTGACCAAAGTTCTGATATAATGGAGTTATTTCATGTAGATTTGTGTGGCCCGATAAAGCCTGAATCACTTGGTGGGGCAAAATATTTTATGATACTAGTGGATGATTTTTCTGGAATGTATTTTACTTATTTCCTCAAAAGTAAAGATGAAGTATTTGATATATTTTATAAATTTAAAGCTAAATATGAAAATCTTATGGGTAAAAGAATTAAAAAAGTGAGAAGTGACAATGGGTTCGAATTTGTAAACACAGAATTAGATAATTATCTTGCTAATTCAGGTATATTTCATGAAAAAACAATTCCATATAATAGCGAAAGCAACGGAAAAGCCGAGAGAGCTAACAGGGTTCTATTAGATAGGGCTAGATCTTTGTTATATGAAAGTGAACTTCCTAACAAATTCTGGGCAGAAGCTATTAATTGTAGTACACAAATATCTAATATAACACCGCGTAAAGGAAAAGAAAAAATCCCCTTAGAAATTTGGACAGGTAAAAAGCCCAATTTAAACTATGTGAGAAAATTTGGCTGTTTAGCTTACTTTCATATTCCTAAAACAATGAGAAATAAATTCGATGTACCCGGAAGAAAAGGAATTATGTTAGGTTATGCGAGAGATAGGATAGGATATCGTATTTATGATGTGAAAAATAAGAAAATAATTGAAGAGCGTTCTGTTAAATTCAATGAAATGATAAAAGGGAGTAAATATTTTGGATTATGTAAATTTTCCGAGTGTTGGGATATTGAATCGCTAATAAATAAAAATTTTCAGGGTTAAAATGAAATTAATGAAAGTGAAAGGAATAAAATTATCAATTTAGAGATTTCTGACGCAACAGAAATAAATAACAGTTGCGCAATCCCATCAACAGAGCTTAATTTATCTCCAGGTAGACATAACGGCGACAATTTGACCGGAGCGGGGGAAGGAAATAAGAACAAAATGAAAACCCGAAATGAAAATATTGAAGTTCGAAGGTCAGAAAGACTGAAAACTAAATATTCGTCAGCTAATTTAACTGATAATGTCCCAAGTAATTATTTAGAGGCAATAAATAGTGTGAATTCACATGATTGGGAAAAAGCTATGAAAAGTGAATTGGATTCTTTAATTAAGCATAATGTTTGGGAAATTGTAGATATGCCAGAAAAAACAAAATTGATTAAAAGTAAATGGGTATATGCTTTAAAAGAGGGTGATAATAAGGAAATAAAATACAAAGCAAGATTGGTAGCAGCTGGATTTAATCAGATTAAAAATAAAGATTATTCTGAGTCATATTCACCTATTGTTAAAGGTGAAGATAAAAGTTTCCCTCCAACAAATGAATTGTTTGACATGACTAAGTATCAGGAAATTATTGGTGAACTTTTATATTTAGCTAATAGAACACGCCCTGATATATCATTTGTCACGACTTATTTGTCTCAATTTAATCACAAACCAGAAAAAAAGACATTACATTTTGGCTAAAAGAGTATTAAGGTATTTAAAAAGGCACAAAAGATAAAAAATTATTTTACAACAACGAATTTGGGTATTTAAATAGTAGTTCAGACGCTAGTTGGGGAAATGGAGAAAATGGAAGGTCTTTTTTAGGGGGAGTTGTCTTATTAGGAAAGTCATTAATATCTTGGAAAT
Source organism: Maratus michaelseni (assembly GCA_963931845.1). NCBI lineage: Eukaryota > Metazoa > Arthropoda > Arachnida > Araneae > Salticidae > Maratus > Maratus michaelseni. The sequence continues at coordinate 182,706,053 of OZ007595.1, forward strand.
GTCGTAAACAAAAAAGTGTTAGTCTGTCTACTTGTGAAGCAGAATTATTTTCTATTTCAGAAATTTGTAAGGATATAATATGGACAGTAAATTTATTATCTGAGTTAAATTGTAAACAATTTATAAAGGATGCCATAATTTTAAGTAGTGATAGCCAAGCAGCAATACAATGGATAAAATGTACAAGATCAAATAAATCTAGACATATGAACTTGAGATTTCATTTTGTAAGAGATTTGTTGCCAGAAGGTATTATTTCATTGGAATATGTTCAAAGTGAACATATTATTTCAGATTTCCTTACTAAAGCTGTAAATGAGGATAAATTGATTTATTCTATGGAAAATATTTCATTATTATGATATGTGTAATTATTGTATGTATATGTATTTGTGTATTTTTGAACTGTTTAAAGAAAAAAAAATGTATCTCTCGCAGAGGGGTGTGTTGGAGTGAGCGAGCGAAACATTTTTATGTGCGCAATCATATCTGCGCACTGCCTGCTTTTCCCTCCCACCCACACACACTCAGTCTGCGAGCGACCGTTAGATTGGAAAGATGTACGGAGAAGTATAAAAAGTTATTTCTGTGTGATACGATAAGCAAAGATATCGCTGTGTGATTAAGAAGAATTATATGTTTAAACTAATTGTTTTGTGTTGCAGTGTGTCGTCCAATAAATTGTTTTGTTCTGTAGAGATCCATGGTTTACTTCGTGAGTTATATTAATAACAGAACAACAGAAACAACAATACTTAATACGTGAAATGCATACAAAGTTTGTTAAAAAAAAATCACCCATGGCGTTTAGGCAGGCGTCCCTTTATTTAGGAAGGTTACGAATTCCGTCCGCGAAGAACGATGTCGGTTGAGCATGGAAGCAGTACAGTTCCGATGGAAACGTTTAACTCAGTTGCGACGTTACGAATGTCTCGACGTCGATTTCCCTTCATTGCAATGCACTGTAAAAAAAAATTGCAGTAAAATTACGGGCAGATGCCGGCAGCAGAGATTCCAGTCATACCCCGTAAAAGAAAAAAAAAAAAAAAAAAAAAAAAAAAAATCCATACCCATCATTTTGTGCAGCCCATAATTTTACGGGGCAAAGTAATATAGCATTATATTGCAGAGGACATAATGCACTTTGAAACACAATAACACTTTGCTTACTGTTCCGTAGCACGTAGCAAGTTAGATGATCATCACAGAATCGCTATTTTGGCGGGTTAAAATTTTCGAAACACGAGTAAAATGAAGGGTTAGACCCTAGCGGAGGACAATGTATGGGGTCGTACCATATTTTTGCTAACATAGGGGCTAGAACTGTAAAAATATGCGGATTGCTCTTAATTTTCTAAGTATCTAAGGGATAAGGCCGCTTATTTAGTGGATCAGACCGTTTTTCATCAAATAAGGCTGTTGCCCGTGAAAATTGAAGGGCAAACGCTCATAAATTTACAGTTTTTTTCTGAGAGTGTGCCAATGTCCGTAATCAGCTTCTCTGTCGCAACTTCGTGCGTCTGACCATTTCGGGGCAAATCCGTTGTCTCCTATCGACCGTCGCTAAACATTCTCGCCCACCTCATCACCGTGGTCTTCGACACACACGTGTCCCCCACGGCCGATCTTTATAATGTTGTTATAATGTCGTGTTATCGGAGATCGGCCGTGCGTGTCACCGTACAGAGCCAGCATTCTGCGATGAATATCCACCGGCTTTCAACCTTCCAGTGTTAAAAACTTAATTACAGCTCGCTGATCCGCTTTGGACGCAGTTGCATTCACACCAGCCATTTTTAACTGAATTACACATCCTTACAAATGAAGTTATCACAAATCTGCTTGCGCATGCGCACGCGTGGTGCATATACCTTCACTATCGCGTTTGTTTCACGAAAATACATTGAAAACTGATCGCATGCGACGCATCGAATCACTTTCATTCGAACACGCCTTATATTTTGATCTATGTGGAAAAATCGTTTTCAGTGTATTTTAATGATATTAAACTATTTCAAACATAATGAAAACCGATATACATTACTGAGGTTCACTACAACATGTTTCCTGTAGATTATTGAGTAGGTACAAATTATCGTTTATTTACAGAGACACTCAAAAGAATTCGGTTACCTTACTAAACATGAGCCATAAGTGATTGAGGCGTGTTTTCAGCTGTGTTATGTATTTTAAAACTAATTTATTTATTGTGCATTACGAGGTATGTAGATCATATACAGGGCTGTTAGAAAAAATTGAACACATTGCCGGCTATGGACAGCCATTGCTAAAAATAAATTTTCACTGCCTTTTTTTATGTTTATTTAGATATTCATTTCATTGTATGAACAAAAATTAATTTTGTTAACAACACTGTAAATAAAACCACTGTAGATTCAACAGCAGAATGTGCTGGCAATTCAGACGCCAGCAGTTTGTACTGTTAACTTCACGCAACGGCTGTTATTTTTTAGCAGCACATTGTGTTGTTAATTTGACAGTAGTTTGTACTGTTAATTTTACGCAACTGCTGTTATTTCAACAGCTCATTGTGTGGTTAATTTGACAGTAGTTTGTGCTGTTAATTTTACGCAATTCCTGTAATTTCAACAGCCCATTGTGTGGTTAAATTTACAGTAGTTTGTACTGTTAAGTTTACGCAACTGGTGTTATGTTTAAAATAGGCTTACGGTATCCAATCTACTAAATCTATAAAATGCGGTTTCCTAGTTCATGGCCAAAAAAAACGCGTTATTAAAAGAAGATAACAAACTTTTAAAGTACATACTGCATTTTACATGTTTTTTAAAGTTTTACTTACTTTGCTAAAGACAGAAATGGAATTAGTTGTACCGTTTATCACTTGGAACAAGCCACAGAGTTCAGAGGTAGAAACAAGCGGGAAGAAATGGCGTTTACGTATTATAGTTAACTTCCTTTCTGTTAATCAAAGAAGGCTACAGTACATGCAACTGCAATCGAGTGTGAGTGCGAAATGAACAGCAGTTTGAGCAGTAGAAATGTCGTTGTTTATTTTTTTTTTTGCAGTGAATATTCCGATATTGTTGGAAAGTGTTTCATAATCTATTATGTCGAGATGTATAATTTTTCGTTCATGTTAAATTTGGCAGCAGTAAATAAAAAACGGCTATTTGAAAAATATGAAATAACCAGTGCACCCGTTTCGCACTTCAGTCTAATATTTTTCAGCAATATCTTACATATGGTAGATGGATGTTTAAACTTCCAAAAAAAATTTAAGGATAAAAATAGCTACAAACAAGATTAGTCAAGCCAAAATATCATCTCATTTATTCCATAAAAGGTACAGTAAAAACTGATCGAAGATAGTAAAAGGCACGCGCGAGAAAAAAAGAAATTAACAATCGTATTTTAACTGCATTAGAGGATGATGTCAACCGCTTCGGGAAAAACACGGGACAAAAAAAAAAAATTGAATACACAAAAATACAATTTAATTTAATATAACACAGGATACATTTTAGGTTACTCGTGAAATACCACTGCTTCGATCGATCGATGGTGTGTTTTTTTTTTCTTCTAAACATTTGAATTTGAATTTTGCTTTTAAATCATAAATATAAAATAAACATGTGCGGAGATGTTACATTTAATCTTTTTTCTACTATTTATTTTTTAATGATCATTGTTGAGCACGATATAATGAGGCATTTTATTTTTGTGGCAACATTGATTTGAGAAAAGCCTTCCATTTCATTTATGAAAATAATGCTGATTTTTTAATTAACTGCAATTTTTAATTAAAAGCATGTTTTAACGAAATGTGAGAGTACTATGTCAGAAGTCGTTTGAAAAACCTTTCGAATGATACCTCATTCATTGTTGGTGCGTTAAATTCACAGAAAAAAGGATGTTGACAAAATGAATAATATATATGATTCGCTATTCAGTTAATAAAATTTTGAATAAAAATTTAACTCATAACCCCAATTCGAATAAAATTTTTAAATTTAAGTATGATTGGACACTGCACACCACAAGTCTATAATTGCAAATTCAAGTGTATAACTGCTAGTCAAGTGTATAACTGTAAATGCTAATTAAATTTCTAAATTACTAAATATAATTTTTGATCCTATAAAACTTATCTAAATGAACTAACTACTATATTGAACTATTTTAATATTAAACAGTGCTTAAAATAATTCTTTGATTTTAAAATGTTTTCTTCAGCACGTTTATCTTACATTTCAATATAATATACAAGTTTTATGCAATATAAGTGTATATGCAATAGTTTTTGGTAGTAGGTTGAGAAATTGAAAAGAACATGTTAGATTCAAAAACGGGAACGTTTGCATTAGTAACTTTTTTTTTTTTTTAAGAGTAAGAAAATACCAAAAAAAAAAAATCCAGAAAGATTTACCATAATATAGAAAAATATTAATTTTTAAACTTCAGCTTCAGATAGAAAATTCTATTGCATTTTGAGTGTATCACATTTTCCTTCCCGGATATACAAAATTTAAAACTCAACAGGATGGATGATTAATGCATTTCCTTTTCTAAACTTGAAATAACATCTGACTAGAATTTAAAGTATAATGCATTTCTATTTTGCCAACAGTCTCTTTAAAAAATATATACTGCCGAGATTTAAGTAGTTTTACGTTATAGAAAGCTACAATAATACAGAGAAAAATCTTTATAAACCTTTCTATTACTTTTTTTCCGGTATTAACTTTCATTTTTTGTATTTTTTGTTAGCATAAATATGTTATATAAATATTTATTCCTGAAAATTTTTTTTAATATTTGCTATGAAGTTTAAAATTTTTCTTACGTTTACTTTGATGTGTGTCTGACTTATGGAAATGGAATTGACGAGTACATACAAATACAGAAAATATTTAAAATTTCTTAAATTTGTTGTATGTGTACATTTTTCGTAAATTATAATAAAACTGAATATGGCATGCGTGGTGGAAAAGTTTAAAAAGAAAGAGGAATTTAAAAAAAATTATATTTCACAGATAAACAAAAATTTAAGCTATGTGTTTGTGAATAAGTCTTAAAGAAGTATTCAAAAACGAGGTATATGCAAATGTTTTATTAGCCACACACATGGTGGCTTATTCTTTCAATCTCGATCATTTTTCATGTTTATGAAAAGCCACAGCCGTCCATCGTTGCCACAGGTTAATCTCGGAAAATGAAACATTTGAAGTTACTGAAAAAATTAATAGCTCGAAAAGTATTTGTCACAAAATTGTTAGACAAACTGCGTTAGAAAGGTAAAAAATTGCATTTTTCTTGATATAAATTTCAAATCTAATGATTATGCCGTTTGTTAAATATTCAATTAAAAAAATTACCAAACTTTACAATGAAGTACTATAGCGAAACCTTCACGCGTAAATAGATAATGGGGCTGTTCACGTACGAAGATCAGGCGGCGCGCGGGCGAAGGAGACTAAAATACGGAGTGAGTCTATACTGTGAATGTATGCATAGTGAAATTGAAAGGCCTACGTTCGAAACATTGATTTGACTAATTTGCCTATTTTAATGATATTTTCTTAAAGTCTAGAAGCGAACTTGATGGCCGAATGGTTAGAGCTCTTTATTCTGGAGGTTGCGGGTTCGATTCCCCTAAATTTGTGTTCGATTTTTCTACCTTTTTAATTTAAAAATGTTTTATCGACTGCTTTGTATTTTTCATGATAAATGGAATATATTTCATAAAAGTAAAATTTGACATTAATAACAATTACTTATTTAAATACGACAAATTCAGCTATTTCACGATTAAAATTTTACATTACTTATTATTATTAGCCATACACAGGGCTAATTCTTTCAGTCCACGGTAAAATTCATGTTTATGAAAAGTCACAGCCACTCCATATATAAAGGAAGACACCATTTATACATAGCTATACAAATGGTTATTACTGACGATATTAAAAATAAAATTGTCTCTCTTTATTATGCCGATACTTCCGCTTGTATTTCCTTTCTCAGTCCCTAATTTCCCTACAGCGAGCGGGCGCAGACCCCATTTAAGCAATAATATAAAGGATCCAACAAAATTAAACCCGTCGTGGCGGACATTTCTAAGGGGTTGCCGTGGCCCTATCTCCATTAGGAACGAAGTAACCCTCCCCCAGGGAGACACTTTTTTGGTGCTCAAACCCCTTCATGTAACATATCAATAGATAGATCTCGTAAGCACTATGGTCTGGTCCTACTCTCCCCCATCTCACTCCCCCCTCCCTTAAGAAGCATTTTTCTCAGTTTCAACTCCTTTTTAATTTTAGTTTTCCCCATCTTTCTCAGCCCCTTTAAGCCCCACAGAGTGCGTAGGCGTCTTCTAAAGGATCCAACGAAGTTAAACTCGTCGAGGCCGACATTTCTAAAAGAGTCCCGAGGCCCTATCTCCAATAGGAACGGAGTTACCCCCCCCCCGGGGGGGAGGCATACAAGGTGTTCAAACCTCATCATGTAACATATCAAACGTTTGATCTCGTCAAGCACTTGTCTCTGGTCCTACTCTCCCTACTCCTACCCCCCCCCCCCCCTCCCGTCAGGAGCACTTTTTTTATTTAGTTTTTTCACTTTCTCATAATTATTTTAGTTTTTCCCATTTTTCCCTGTTCCTATGGGCCGGACAGCTCCAAAATTTCACCAAAATTAGCTGTACACCGCCTAAATGTGTTTTCCCTCCGATTCTTTTGGCGCTTCGGTTTTCCCGTATCTCTTGAGGGGAGCCCTTTAGAGGGGCGCAAAAGGGGCTTCCTTTTTAAAGTCCCATCTCTCAATTGCAAGTGAGGATTCATTTTAAAGGTCTCGTAGAGCACTTGTGTTTTGTATAGCCTTCCTTTCCCCCCACCGCTCTTCAACAGCCCGTCAATTAATGCTAACTCATCATTTGTTAAACAACTTCTGTTAGCTGTATCCATCATAAAAGCTGTTATCATAGAACTTTTCATTATTTTTAAGTTATCTATTAAGCATTAAAGTGTCTTGACCATTAAAAATAGTTTAAAGGGTGTCCTTAAGCTAACACATTTGTAAACAACATCTACCTCGCCACGTCTCAGCCCATTGGAGTCACATCTTTTCACTATTATATTTATTAAAAATACTTCTAGTCACCGAATCTTTTTAAAACTTGGTGGGTTCGTTCCTAATATATTCCGCCAGCCTCACAAAAAATTTTAGAGCGCTAACTAAATTCTAAAGTGGAGTAGCTAGCTTATGCTAACAAATGCTTTTTTTTTGTTGTTTTTGACGAGTTAGACTCGGTTGAAAAAATCTCAACGATAAAAGCCGTGGGTGGCCAAACTATATTCCGCCGTAGGGTAGAATTTTTCCCGCAAGTTTTTCATAATTAACTCAGTATTATATATACATTTTTTCTTTTTGCATGTAATTTGTAATACTTTTCATTAGAAAATAAAGTTAGAATTTATTAATCTTCTTTTTATTAAAATTTTAGAATTTCGTTTTATCTTATTTTATGACTGGATTTTGGGAAAATAAACTGCAGAAGGAAACGATAGAAAATAAAAATTATAAATGCATTTATATAGCTTTCAAACTTCAGGTTTTATTATTATTATTATTATTATTATTATTATTATTAAATAAAAATACCGTATATACTCGTGTATAAGTCGAAGAAATTTAGAGAAAATTTGGGAGTTGAAAATGGGGGGTTGACTTACGACTATACGAGTAAGAAAAAAAAAAAGTTGCTTAATTCAGTCATATATAAACCACATTAAATGTATTCTAGCTCCTGAATTACCAAATAAAATTATTATTACGTTAAAAAATGTTCGCCATTAAATAAAAACCTTTTTACTTAAATAGTCGCTCTTGAAATAACAAGGGTATTAAGCCTAATTATCCTTGTAAATAAGCCTTGAATAGATTTTTTTAAGAATTTTTTCTTTTTAAGGGTGTATTCAAATCCAAACTGCTTATTTTGAGACACATTTTTAGATTCATTTTTGCTATAAAATGCATCCAATTGGCAGGTTCTCTTATTCAGAAACTTTATAATATCCGTATTGTCTCGAGTTTTTGATAAAGGCAGAATATATTTCAAACAATGCTGTCAAAGTGGACATTTTGAACCGAATTTCCCGAAGTGATAGCGGTGGAAACAGAAAAAAATTATCGTACTGTGAAAATAATTGTTTGTAAATCAACTTCTAATTAATTGAACGAAAAATAAAAACACGGGTCACTTATAAATCTCTTCAAAAATCGCGCCGCCAAGTTTCATATTTTTACTTTTAAAAATGAGTCTGAAAATGTGTCTCAAAATTTTGGGTTGTTGAGCGTGGAAAAATATTTTTTTAATACCACTTAGTTCCCTTAGAAAGACCCCCACGAAGGGCACTGCCCCCGGGCCTATATCCCATGTGTAGATAATTGGCCGTCAATAATCAACCCAACCCAACCCAATTTCGATCTTTCAGCAAATAAAATTTTAAACGTGGTGCTGCCATCTCTGGTACAAAGTTGTAAATATTAAGAAAGACTCAAAAAGTTTACATATATCGCTCTTTTTAGACAAAAATTGCTTACATTAAACAGTAGAAAAGTTTAAGAAAGATAGAGAGATAAAGCTTCTTTAATCTCTTTCCATAAATTCAAATCAAAATTTATATTTTAATTAAACAGCCACCGTTATCTATGAACTCTTCTAGTATAAATATACTGAATCCAGAGAAAAAATACCTAAGTCGTAATTTTATTTTAAAAATGTGCATATAATCAGACCCGCCTCTAAATTTTCAGAATCACATGGTATGGCTTTTAGGATTCTTGCACTAATTTGTTTATTGTTAAATGGATTCTAAATTTTTTTTAATCTCCGCTCGACGACGCAAAATTTTTCCATATATTTCCATATATAATTTTCAGACGCATAATTTTCGATACATGGCTTTTAAAACGTGGTGCTGCCATCTCTAGTTCAAAGTTGAAAATATTAAGAAAGACAAACAGTTTATATATTTCGCTCTTTTTAGACAAAAATTGCTTTCATTAAATAGTAGAAAAATTTAGGAAAAATGGAGATATAAAGTTTATTTAATCTCTTTCCATAAATTCAAAATCAAAGCTTATATTTTAATTAAAGAGTCACGGTTATCTATCAACTATTCTAGTATAAATATACTGAATACAAAGGAAAATATTTAAGACGTAATTTTATTTTTAAAATGTGTATATAATCAGACCCATCTTTAAATTTTCAGAATCACATGGCATGACTTATAGGATTCTTGCACTAATTTGTTTATTGTTAAATGGATTCTAAATTTTTTTAAATCTCCGCTCAACGACGCAAAATTTTTCCATATATTTCCATATATAATTTTTCGACGCATAATTTTCGATACATGGCTTTTAAAACGTGGTGCTGCCATCTCTAGTTCAAAGTTGAAAATATTAAGAAAGACAAACAGTTTATATATTTCGCTCTTTTTAGACAAAAATTGCTTTCATTAAATAGTAGAAAAATTTAGGAAAAATGGAGATATAAAGTTTATTTAATCTCTTTCCATAAATTCAAAATCAAAGCTTATATTTTAATTAAAGAGTCACGGTTATCTATCAACTATTCTAGTATAAATATACTGAATACAAAGGAAAATATTTAAGACGTAATTTTATTTTTAAAATGTGTATATAATCAGACCCATCTTTAAATTTTCAGAATCACATGGCATGACTTATAGGATTCTTGCACTAATTTGTTTATTGTTAAATGGATTCTAAATTTTTTTAAATCTCCGCTCAACGACGCAAAATTTTTCCATATATTTCCATATATAATTTTTCGACGCATAATTTTCGATACATGGCTTTTAAAACGTGGTGCTGCCATCTCTAGTTCAAAGTTGAAAATATTAAGAAAGACAAACAGTTTATATATTTCGCTCTTTTTAGACAAAAATTGCTTTCATTAAATAGTAGAAAAATTTAGGAAAAATGGAGATATAAAGTTTATTTAATCTCTTTCCATAAATTCAAAATCAAAGCTTATATTTTAATTAAAGAGTCACGGTTATCTATCAACTATTCTAGTATAAATATACTGAATACAAAGGAAAATATTTAAGACGTAATTTTATTTTTAAAATGTGTATATAATCAGACCCATCTTTAAATTTTCAGAATCACATGGCATGACTTATAGGATTCTTGCACTAATTTGTTTATTGTTAAATGGATTCTAAATTTTTTTAAATCTCCGCTCAACGACGCAAAATTTTTCCATATATTTCCATATATAATTTTTCGACGCATAATTTTCGATACATGGCTTTTAAAACGTGGTGCTGCCATCTCTAGTTCAAAGTTGAAAATATTAAGAAAGACAAACAGTTTATATATTTCGCTCTTTTTAGAAAAAAATTGCTTTCATTAAACAGTAGAAAAAATTAGGAAAAATATAGATAAAGTTTATTTAATCTATTTCCATAAATTTAAAATCAAAGTTTATATTTTAATTAAAGAGCCACCGTTATCTATCAACTATTCTAGTATAAATATACTGAATACACAGGAAAATATTTAAGACGAATTTTATTTTAAAAATGTGTATATAATCAGATCCACCTTCAAATTTTCTGAATCATATGGTATGGCTTTTAGGATTCTTGCACCAATTTGTTTATTGTTAAACGGATTCTAATTTTTTTTAAATCTCCGCTCAACAACGCAAAATTTTTCGATATATTCACAGAGTCAATTAAAAGACTGAAATTATCAGGCATTGTTGTGATTTGGAATCAAATAAGTTTTCAATTTTCTGGAAATATTTTATACCTTAAGTTATAAGCGATTGCTCCTTCATGGCGACCTTTTTCGATCTGTTGCTTGCGAAAATTCAGTTATAAAAGGAAACTTTTACTGCATTTTCTGAAATATCCTTGGCATTTATTTAAAAGCAGAAAACGCTATTGAATTTCATAATTCCCGAGTAAAAAATCCTGCTCACTTTATGGGTTTACGTATAAAAATTCAAATGTGTTAGAAAGTAATCAAGAATGCGACAAAAAGCAAGCACATGGAATTTGAGAACAGGCTTAAGTCACAGAGATGCTTATTGCTTTAAAGTGCCGGGAAAATATTCTGTCATTTATACGCTCACTTTGACAGCATTTAAAAGATCTTCTGTTTTTACCAGAAAAAATGGGAATATACTTTTCGATTACATTATTTCTGAATAAGATCAACTGCCCTTTGCGTATAAAAATGTAATCAAATGTGTCAGAAAGCAGTCGAGAATGCGACAAAAAGTAACCAAACAGGCTTAAGTCACAGAGATGCTTATTGCTTTAAAGTGTCGGAAAACATTCTGCCATTTATACGCTCACTTTGACAGCATTTAAAAGATCTTCTGCTTTTACCAGAAAAATGGAAAAATACTTTTCGATTACATGATTTCTGAATAAGATCAACTGCCTTTTACGTATACAAATGCATTTAAATGTGTCAGAAAGCAGTCAAGAATGCGACAAAAAGTAACCATATGGAATTTGAGAACCGGCTTAAGTCACAGAGATGCTTATTGCTTTAAAGTGCCGGAAAAACATTCTGTCATTTATACGCTCACTTTGACAGCATTTAAAATATCTTCTGCTTTAACCAGAAAAATGGAAAAGTACTTTTCGATTACATGATTTCTGAATAAGATCAACTGCCGTTTACATATAAAAATGTATTCAAATGTGTCAGAAAGCACTCAAGAATGCGACAAAAAGTAACCCTATGGAATTTGAGAACAGGCTTAAGTCACAGTGATGCTTATTGCTTTAAAGTGCCGGAAAAACATTCTGTCATTTATACGCTCACTTTGACAGCATTTAAAAGATCTTCTGCTTTTATCAGAAAAATGGAAAAACACTTTTCGATTACATGATTTCTGAATAAGATCAACTGCCGTTTACGTATAAAAATGCATTCAAATGTGTCAGAAAGCAGTCAAGAATGCGACAAAAAGTAACCATTTGGAATTTGAGAACAGGCTTAAGTCACAGAGATGCTTATTGCTTTAAAGTGCCGGAAAAACATTCTGTCATTTATACGCTCACTTTCACAGCATTTAAAATATCTTCTGCTTTAACCAGAAAAATGGAAAAATACTTTTTTATTACATGATTTTTGAATAAGATCACCTGTCGTTTACGTATAAAAATGTATTCAAATGTGTCAGAAAGCAGTCAAGAATGCGACAAAAAGTAACCATATGAAATTTGTGAACAGGCTTAAGTCACAGAGATACTTATTGCTTTAAAGTACCGGAAACTCATTCTGTCATTTATACGCTCACTTTGACAGCATTTAAAAGATCTTCTGCTTTTACCAGAAAAATGGAAAAACACTTTTCGATTACATGATTTCTGAATAAGATCAACTGCCGTTTGCGAACAAAATTTTCCAATGGGCTAAGCATTGGCATTCGCCCGCGGTCAGCCATCTTGTTTTTTAAATAAAAACATTTTAACTTTTATTATTAAATATAAATAAATTAGTCAATAAAATTAAAAAACGTGTTTATAATAAGCAAATATGAATGAAAATTATTTTGCAAAATGAGAAACAAAACAAATATGTTTTGAAATACATATACAGTGATTAAGTGATTAATCTGTAATCACTTAAGCATTTTATACATATTTTAATTATAATGAGTGATCTTATGTAATTATGTAACATTTCATCGATGCTGGATTGAATCACTTTAGCATTTTATCGATATTTTAATTATAATTAGGGATCATATTATGTAAATATATTTTTATTTAAAAAACAAGATGGCGGACCGCGGGCGAAAGCCAAAGCTCTTTTCTTCTATAATCTATCTTCATGATTCCGTTATCAACATCACAAAGACAATTTTGATATTTCGCAAAAAATTTAAAACGTGGTGCTGCCATCTATAGTACAATGTAGAAGATATTGCGAAAGACTCAAGCATTTCATATATTTAGCTATTTTTGGGCAAAAAATGCTTTCATTAACAGCAGAATAAAATTTGACAAAAGAAAGAAATTTAATTAATACCTTTTGATAAATTCAAAATCAAAATGCTTCTTTTCAGTAAAGTGTCGCAGTTATCTATAAACTCTCCAACTAGATATATACCAATTCCAGAAAGAGCATACCATAGACCTTCCTGAGGGGTCGGAAGTAACGCGCTACAAGTAGCGAAACTACAGTAGTCGCTACTTTTTACTGTAGTTTGTAGTGTAGTGAGCTACATTTTGAACAATGTAGGGTAGCGAGTAGCGCGATACAAAAAATCAGTAGTTTGTAGCGAAAACTGACGCTACTTTTAACGCTGCTTCAGGGGGGAAAATGTGCTATTCTAAAAAATTATGTGGCGGAAACTTGCTTCTTTTGCACAAAATTTGTTCTTCTCAATAATTTGCTATTCTCAGCAGCAAATCCCAGCTATAGTGTATGGCAACGCATGACGTCATAGATTTTTCCCATTAATGCTTGCTTCTAAAATAAGTTCTAGATTATAAATATCTCTCTTAATTTTGCTACAAAATTTATAATGTGTGTATAACCTAACATTTTGGGGACAAACATAAAACATTTTCTTGTATCATATATTTCTTAATTTTTTAATGCTCTCGGTTATGTCACATTTATTTAATTGTATCCCGGCAGACGCGATATAACAAAGGGTTGATTTATTATTTAATCCGTGTCTTCCATTTCTTGTGTAAAAACTAACTCGTACTGCTTTCGACCTCTACAGGTCATCGCATAGGGCTTCCCATGATGAGCCGGTCGAAACGAGGTCGTCCCACTCAGTACAGGCGCGCAGCGCCCCATTACGCGCCAAGGTATTTCCGCAGGTTCGGTCCCGGAGATTCGAGCCGTGCCATCCTCGTTACGGGTGGTTCTGCAGCCCACAAGAGCAACCAGAGACCCACAACTAGGCAGGGTTCTCTTCCACGGAATTAATTTGCCCTGGGCGCGAATGAGACACCTACAAAGGTGCCCCCTTCTGTTTCTTGTGTAAATTGAACCTTTTTCACAAAATTTGAAAGTAGAGAAGAAAGGACTACTTTTGAAAAGTAGTTTGTAGTCGCTACTTTTTTAAACAAGTAGTTGTAGTTGACTACATTTTTGATAAAGTAGTTGTACTTGTAGTTCGCTACAATAAAAAAGCAGTTTTTTCGACCCCTGAGAATACTTAAAACATTTTTTTTTAAATATGTGTAAATAATGAGAGCCACTTTTATATTTTCAAAGTCGCAGGGTTAGATTTCTTTCGGGCCTCTTACACTAATTTATTTATTTGTTAAAGGAATTGAAAAAAAAAAAATGTTCAACAAAACAAAACTTTACGATATATTTACGGCATGTACGGCATTATGATATATTTACGACATTGTTCGCATTCTAAAATTCAGTTCTAAATACCCACTTTTACGTCATTTTATGAAAGACCTTTGTATTTATTGCACTTGCAAAATTAAATTGCATTCGATTTCATACTTTTTGAAAAAGGACTCCTGCTCATTTTATGTGTTTATAGTTGGTTGATTTATCACGGCCGATTATCTACTCGAGGGATATAGGTCCTAGTGGAAGTACCCTCCGTGGGGGTCTTTCTAAGGGATCCTAACACGTATTTACGGCAAGGTTCGAAGAAAACCACGGAAACTCCGAATGGCTATGTCGACGAGCGCGGCAGGAGCTTTGTGTTTATGAATACCAATGTATTCAAATGTGTCAGAAAGCAGCCAGTGACAAAAAATAGCCATATGGACAGGGGTGTGGAATTTTCAGAAAATCTTACCAGCCAAAGACTTATTTTACCAGCCAGCATAGAATTAAAAATTGTTATGACTTCAAAAATAGTCAATTACTACTGCTACAATGCATTTTCATATTTTTTCCATAAAATTAAGAAATATATACAACAGAGGAAAGTTTAGTATAGGATTGAACATAGTAAATACCATGCATCACAGTAAATTTGAAAGTTACAAAATATAGTAAACTAGTAAAAAAAATAAAGTTTGTCATATCTTCTATAGTCTGCTATTTTTCAAAGACTTCCTAAAAATTCACTCGTTCTGTCAATAAATCCACTCGCCAGTAGCGAGTAAAAACATGTATTTCCCCACCCCTGCATATGGAATTTGAGAACAGGCTAAATCCACAAAGATGCTTAATACTTTCATGCGCCTGTAAAACATACTGTCATTTATATACTCATTTTGATAGCATTTTCTAAAATATTTTCTGCTTTACCAAAAAAATGAAAAAAAAAATGTTTGATTCCATATTTTCTTAATAAGATCAACTGGCAAATTCATGAGTTTGCGAACAAAAATTAATTCTGAAATGCGTCGGAACAAGGCGTGACAAATGCTATCGCCAGGTCGCCACTGGCTACAAAGTTTTTCTATCTGGCGGCCAATTCTTTTTAATCTAGCCTTTTTTTTTTTTCTTGTACAAA
This sequence comes from Maratus michaelseni, assembly GCA_963931845.1. Taxonomy (NCBI): domain Eukaryota; kingdom Metazoa; phylum Arthropoda; class Arachnida; order Araneae; family Salticidae; genus Maratus; species Maratus michaelseni. The sequence goes on from OZ007595.1 coordinate 182,721,549, forward strand.
ATCTGACCTTAGAAATTAGCACAAATGGCATGTTTTTTCCACCTAGCCGATCGCGGATTCGATTATGTAATACGAGCGCAGGAGAATGGTTTATTTTAGCATATTACTTAATAACTCTTGAGTTATTTTGCAAACACAATTAGTTTTGATATTTCTCCTATTGGGATTTATTTTATAAGGACGTAATTTTTTTTATTATTACTGGAGCCGGCTTTTGTATATAAATAAACTTATTTTTCTATAATCAATATGTTACTTGCCTACAATTTCTATCAAGATCAGCATTTTTTACTCATCTTAATCACGATGTTAAATTAAAATTCTCATAAGATGTTGCAAAGTTACAAAATATAAAGACATACATTTTAAAATTATATTTAAACAAAACTTATAAAATATTTTTAACTTTTATTTTTAATTCGGCATAAATAAGTTCATCGAATGCAAATTTTAAAATAATGAAATCAGAATTATTTGACTGAACTCGACAGGAAACTATGCAAAAAAAAAAAAAAAAAATGTTTTACTTCTTCACTATTTCATCAAAGTCCCCTCATCAGATACAGATTTTGTAGCATTCAACTATCCGGGCATTTAACGCATTCGGAAATCAGCATTTCCCGAACATGCTAATTAATTCAGTTTTTTTTTTTTTTTTCTCCAGGGATATGTAATTTTTATTAGAAATTTTCATCTGAACTAAGTTTCATTAGAAAACTTGATTTAAATTATCTTTCTAAATTAATGCACTATTCTAAATTATGTAACTAAACTTATGTGCTAAACTATCCTTGTTATTATTTTTTCTCAATTAATTCATAAAAAAACTTTTGTGCTTTCTGAAAATCAGTGACGGGAGAGAGGAGGGGTGAGGGTAAATATGTTTTACTGATGACTAGAAATTTTTTATGTCTACCAGATTTTATGAAAATTGCAAAGCCCTGCGTCAGAAAGCAGCCAGTTTGGATTTTAAAACATCCTCGATTCCACAGATAAAATTAAAAACGTAGTGCTGCCATCTTTTGTACAAAATAGAAGATATTAAGAAAGACTCAAGCATTTCATATATTATGATCTTCTTTTATGCAAGAATTGCTTTCATTAAACAGCAAAAAAACTTAAAGAAAAAATATACAAATAAATTTCATGTAATCCCTTTTCATAAATTTGAAATTAAAGTGTATTTTTTAATTAAAGTGCCATAGTTATCTAAAAACTCTTCTACTACAAATTTCACATTTCCAGAGACAATTTTATTAACAAGTGTGTAAATAATCAGACCCGTTTTTACATTTTGAAAGTCGGAGGGTTAGATTGCTTTTGAAATTCTTAAGCTAGTTTATTTACTTGTTAAAGGAATTCTAAAAATATCACTATTCTAAAAATAATTTTTAAAAAGTTACTAACGCTGCTTTATGACCTTTTAAGTTTCTCGGCTTATCTTGAATGAACTATTGCATATAAAACATAAAAACTGGCTGTTTTTATAGATAAAGGTGTGCTAAACACATTGAAGTAGATATTTTTAGAATCAAAGAATTATTTTAAGAAAAGGAATCACACACCGGACTAATCTGTTGTATATGAATTGATCTGTATTCAAATGTATGTACAAGTATGCATTTTCATTTATTAAAAAGTTATTAGTAAAATGATGGGTATATTGAGATTTGCATGTGATCCAAAAGTCCCCAAACATTTTAAATCACGATAGATCACAAACTAATGAAAATAGGAAAGTGAATTTTTTTTCTAATTTTTCGGCGTTAACCTTTAGTTGGAACTATAAATTGTAAAAATTCTAACAACCAAAGTAAGAATATGTAATAGTGCTCCCGATGCAATACGTATTTCAGTTATACGTTTAACTGATTTACGTATATACGTATAATACGTATATTTGAAATACGTACACATAAAGTTATACGTTTAAACGTATCCGTATAAGCGTATATACTGGTTAAACGTATCATTCAAGTATACGTATATTTCATATATACGTATTTACTTTTAATACGAATGGACTTCATCAGTCTTACGTCACTGAATGGAGAAAAAGCTGGAATTCGTGGCATTACCGTAGCAATCTGCATAATATGTTTCATACATAGGTTCTTGTAATTTTTCCCGACAAATATTTTAATTATTTTATGATACTTCTAATTTTTATTGAATTAAGTGATAAAATGTTATATAAATTTGCTAGGGCAATTTAAATTGTTTTATATTTCTTAAATTTGCCATTATGATTGTTATATGCCATTGTGAATGCAGGACTCTAGCGGGTGTTTCTCGATGTCTCTGATCCGCAGACCAGCGAAAAAAAAAAAAAATTCACGCAATCAATGAAAACCGTTTAAACGTTTATATGTTTAACCACTGGGGTAAGATCCGTATATACGTTGTACCGTATATACTGTTTCTATTCTACTGTACCGTATATAATGTTAATACGTATAACCGCCTTGGCCGTATCATACGTATCCAAAATGAGTACCCCGTATAATACGTATTATACGTATACTCGTATAAACGTTTAATAGGGAGCACTAATATGTAAACATTAATTCTTGTTTTGTGTAATTTTGTATATTTCACTGGTTTTAATGGTGCATGCATCTTATCTTCACAGGTGCCAAACCTTCCGATTTCTTAGTACCTCTATTTTTAATAGTAATTTTTATCTTATTTAATCGTGAATTTTCAAGCAATTTTCAATACAAAGAAAAAAAAATATCATTTAACAACGCGATACTGACACCTTAACGGACTCGTTCGTAAGCACAAAACCATTAAATTAGCAGAACATAACAATTCAAGTGATTTGGAATCGAATAGCGGTTTCATTTTTCGATAAATGCATTACATATTGAGTTATAGGGGATTGATTTGCCACGAAGACCTTTCTCGGGCTGCCGATGCCAGAAATCCGTTACAAAATTCCAACTTTGACAGCATTTTTTTTTTAAATATTATTCTGCTTTATCAAAAAAGGAAAACGTTACTCGATTTCAGTGCTTCTGAATAAAATAATCTGTTATTTTCATGCATCTAAGATTTAAAATTTTTACGTGAATGTATCAGAAAGTAGACATTTTGCCATTCTTAAATAAAGCCAATATTTCTATTTGAAAATAATGGTACCTAAAGATCGAAAGGTTTGCCAGGTATTTTTCTTCCGTAAGTGTTCATGAAAATATCAAAAAATGTTCGATGGTCATCCACTTTTTTCCTTAGACCAAGTAACTTTACTTTACTCAACAGTAATTCAATTGATATTCCCTCCTCTTATACGGGGTATCCTAAAATGGACTGACTGATTTTAAAATTCAGTAACTTTCAAACGATGACAGATATTTAAAAACAAAACTTGCAGGAGAGTAATGTATGATGTCAGGAGCTTTTTTAACTGCGATTCCTGATTTTAGTTCCAATCATCAGCAATAGATGGCGCTGCGAGCAATAGACATCCAATCGAGACAAAAGCGGAAATCATCCAGCACTGATGTGAAGGAAGGAGGTTCAATACATGGAGTGGATCTCATTCACCAATAAAACCTTATTCAGAATCTGGCCCTAAGAACAAGCTTGTATTAGCGAATGAGACCTACTCCATGTATTCAGGGATCGATGCAGTTTTTCTTTCTTGGGGCCCATTTTGTGAAAAGTAAAGGTTATTTTTGTGAAATTTATTATATTTTTGTGAAAAATAACATTTTGTAACGAAAGTTGAAACCCAGTTAATCAAATTCGAACCAAGCATTTATAAGCAAAAACTTTTTTTAATCCTTTTGCTGAAGTTTTCCTCTCTGGTGAATTTGTTTATTTACAAATTATACATTTTAATACATCACAAAATAATAAATAAATAGTAAGTTTTTATGGAATAGAATTTTGTGAAGGAGCCCATTTTATCAAATGGATTTTTGTGAAGGGATCCATTTTATCAAATTGAATTTTGTGAAGGGGTCCATTTTATTAAATAGATTTTTGTGAAGGATCCCTAATAGGTCCCAAATTTTTCCTGGATCGAGCCCAGGTATTGAACCTCCTTCCTTCGCATCAGTGCTGGTTGATTTCAGTTTTAGCCTGGATTGCACTCCTATCGCTAACAGCGCCATATATTGTTGGTAATAAGAACTAAAATCAAGAATCGCAGTAAAAAAACTGACATCTTACATTACTCTCCTGCAAGAATTTTCTGAATCTCAGTCACCGTTTGGAAGTTACTGAATTTTAAAATCAGTCAGTCCGTTTTAAGACACCCGGTACATACACAATAAAAAGAAACAGGAAATACACATATGCACACACTCGTGAGTTGCTAGATAATGTTAATCTTCTAATTAATATTTTAAGTAGTAATATTTGAAAATAAAGCAAATACTGAAACGTTTCACACAATGAAGTATAACTAAAAAATAAAATCAAGATATTTATTAATCTAATCGAAATAATGTCTCAGTCCTTCATCAAAAATTTTGAGTATTACAAACCGACTGAAGTTTTTTTCTCCATACCCAGTTTTCAACAGTTTTGCTTTGTTTATTTCTAATAAAAGGGAAATAATTTCGCGAATTCTGTCTTCTTCTAAGTCGGCTACAATAACGTTAATCCTGGAATGGCTTCCTAAAAAAAAAATCAAGAAAAAAATTACTGTGTAATGAATATAATTTAAAAAAAAAATGTATTATAAAAGATATTTATATTTTACTATTACTACTAATAAAAAATATATTATACTAATTATAATTAGTATAATATACATATAAAATAAATGCGTGGTAGCCAAGTGCTATCTCTACATAAATAATTGAGCAAATATCCATTTTTAAAAATATTTAAATTCATATAATTGTATGTGGTTTATAAATATTTTAACGCGGAGTATTTTTCATGACGTATAATATTTTCTATAAATAATAAATGCATTAATAAACGATATTGAATTTGTGTAGTAACAATATACAAATAACAATATGTAATGAAATAATTCGTGTGAAATTTATAAAATGTAATTTCTTTAAAAAGGATTTATTAATAATCAAATTATTATTGCTTAATAGGCGTATAGCCAACATAGTGAGAAAGTACCCAAGCCGGGACTCAAACCCGGGTCATCAGTATAGCGCACTGACGTTCTACCAACTGAGCCACTTGGGAACGATACTCAGTCAAAACTTTCCCACTATAACAAGTTGGCAAGGCTACAAACGCAGCACAAGATGGAATATTTTCCGTGAGACACCAACCCTGTGGCGAACACGAAATCAAAGAAAAGCCAGCATCGATAATTGAATAAATTCCTATTTAATACTTTGGAAATTTTTCCGTAGAAAATTTTTCAAGCGTTTGTAGCGTTGCCAACATGTTATAGTGAGAAAGTTCCACGCTGAGTATCGTTACAAAGTGGTTCAGTTGGTCGAACGTCAATGCGCTATACTGATGACCCGGGTTCGAGTCCCGGCTTGGGTACTTTTTCACTATGTTGGCTATACGCCTATTAAGCAATTAAAGTTTGATTATTATGAACGCAAGGCGTGAAAAATTTCCAAAGTATTAAATATGGATTTATTAAATCGGTAGTTTTTGTCCTTCTAGTAAAATATGTTCAACATGTCTTAGATTAGTTGTGAAATGATATATAAATTTGAATCTTCCAATTATGATAAAATAATGAAAGTAAATGTGGTTATATTTTGGTTTTATCTGTAAATGAGAGATTTTCTGAAATGTAAAATTATCCACTTCATATCTTTCAACGGCAAAAAAGTAATCCGCGAGTATCGATCGCGAAAATATCCATTTTTAAAAATATTTATCCTCATAAAATTGGCTCTGATTCCTAAATATGCTATTCCTAAATATCCAATTATGATAAAATAATGAAAGTAAATGTGGTTATATTATGGTTTTATCTGTAAATGAGAGATTTTTAGAAATGTAAAATTATCCACTTCATATCTTTCAACGGCAAAAAAGTAATCCGCGAGTATCGATCGCGAAAATATCTATTTTTTAAAATATTTATCCTCATAAAATTGGCTCCGATTCCTAAATATGCTAAAGCAAAATATATTGTATGAAATGTAACATATTCTGCTGACAATGAACGTATTAAATAATGTTATTAAATTTATGTAATAAGAATATAGTAGTTAATTTAAATTAATATATATTTTTTTATTATTTATGTACACTGTAAAAAAAAGTATGCAATTTTACTAAAATATATTTAGTATCATTACAGATATTGTAGCAATTACTAGAAAATCATCTGTAACGAATCGCTACTAGTAATGTTACAAAGGAAATACCTGTAACTGAATGCTTATTGCGCATGCGTCCTTTTCTATTCATGGCTTCCGTAATCGTAACGAATCAGAGCCACAGTCCAACGCCACACTGCAAATCCCCGAAACATATTTTACTCATAATACAACACATTATAAACGCTTGAGGTATCCAGATTAGATCCAGATGTGTTTCCAATCTGTTTTAAGGCATTCCCAGGTGTTTGAGAATGTGTGACAAAATGCGTTTCCGGAATATTCATTCAATTTTAGATTATTTTTGTGTTAATTATCGAATTTATTAGAAATTATACGCTAAAACAAATTAAGTTATAGCCAATGTTAATAAAAATGAGTGAAATTTCAAGTATTTAAATTGAGGTTTGTTTGAAAGTTATGTAAATTAAACTTATTTTACTTGAATATTCTCTTATCTCTTGATATTAATGTTAATTTTTAGTATTCAGAAAATTTTTCATTTAAATTTTGCAAATCAGGCTTTTATCAAATTTTTCATTAATTAATTATTAAATAATAAAAGAAAATATATTTTAATCTTCATTAATTTGCTTTCTGAGCTCATAAGTGTGACAATAAAATAACGTGACTAAGAGAAAAAATCCCTGACGGCTCGGCCTACAGGCACAGGTAGATTTCGAAGACGCAGACCGTGGAGCGCTTGTTTGTCTGGAATTACGCAAGAAATGACCTTTTTTACGATGATGCGGCAGTTGGAACCGCCTACTTCGAAACCTAACTTGTTTGCAGGCGGAGTCGGCAGGGATTTGTTTGTTTTTAATTTTTTTTTTTGGTATAACGGTTGGTCCTATAAAAAACTTGTCAATATAAAAGTTTTAGATAATACTAAAAGAATTTATAATAAATTTAAGCGGATTTGAAATCTTGGGAATTGACGAAGTTATGCATTTTTTTTCTTCTAACCCCCCCCCCCCCCCCCTCTTAAGGCAATTTTTAATTATATCAAAAATCTGTCATACAGAAATTTTCGGCCCTTCTCCTAGAAGTAATAATAACTTCAAACGGATTCGATACGTATCATAATTAAGAAATTATAGGGTTTTTTCTGTTTTCAAAAAAAGCCCCCTATCCCCCCCCCCTCTTGGTTCGATTTTGCCCATTAACGAACTTGACCGAGGTTTTATGCCCCTTGATTTTATGTATCAGTTTCGAAAAGATGCGGGAGTTGGAACCGCTTACTTCGAAAAATAACTTGTTTGCAGGCGGAGCCGGCAGGGATTTTTTTTGTTTTTATTTATTATTATTTTTATTTTTTTTGCTATAACGGTTGGTCCTATAAAAAACTTGTCAATATAAAAGTTTTAGATAATATTAAGAGGATTAATAATAAATTTACGCGGATTTGATATCTTGTGAATTGACGAAGCTATGATTTTTTTTCTTCTAACCCCCCCTTCCCCCCCCCCTTGGAGCCATTTTTATTTATATCAAAAATCTGTCATGCATACATTTTCGGCCCTCTTCCTAGAAGTAATAATAACTTAAACGGATTCGATACGTAAAATAATTAAGAAATTATGGGGGGTTTTCTGTTTTCACAAAAAGCCTCCCCCCCCCCTGGTTCGATTTTGCCCATTAACGAACTTGACCGAGATTTTATGCCCCTTGATTTTATGTATCAGTTTCGAAAAGATGCGGGAGTTGGAACCGCTTACTTCGAAAAATAACTTGTGTGCAGGCGGAGCCGGCAGGGATTTTTTTTGTTTTTATTTTTTTTTTTTTTGCTATAACAGTTGGTCCTATAACAAACTTGTTAATATAAAAGTTTTAGATATTATTAAAAGGATTAATAATAAATTTACGCGGATTTGATATCTTGTGAATTGACGAAGATATGATTTTTTTCTTCTAACCCCCCCCCCCCCCCTTTGGAGCCATTTTTAATTATATCAAAAATCTGTCATACATACATTTTCGGCCCTTTTCCTAGAAGTAATAATAACTTAAACGGATTCGATACGTAAAATAATTAAGAAATTATGGGTTTTTTTCTGTTTTCACAAAAAGCCTCCCCCCCCCCCCTGGTTCGATTTTGCCCATTAACGAACTTGACCGAGATTTTATGCCCCTTGATTTTATGTATCAGTTTCGAAAAAATGCGGGAGTTGGAACCGCTTACTTCGAAAAATAATTTGTTTGCAGGCGGAGCCGGCAGGGATTTAAAAAAAAATTTTTTTTTTTTTTTTGCTATAACGGTTGGTCCTATAAAAAACTTGTCAATATAAAAGTTTTAGATAATATTAAAAGGATTAATAATAAATTTACGCGGATTTGATATCTTGTGAATTGACGAAGCTATGATTTTTTTTATTCTAAAACCCCCCTTTTCCCTCCTCCTTGGAGCCATTTTTAATTATATCAAAAATCTGTCATACATACATTTTCGGCCCTTTTCCTAGAAGTAATAATAACTTTAAACGGATTCGATACGTAAAATAATTAAGAAATTATGGGGGGTTTTCTGTTTTCACAAAAAGTCCCCCCCCCCCTGGTTCGATTTTGCCCATTAACGAACTTGACCGAGATTTTATGCCCCTTGATTTTATGTATCAGTTTGGAAGAGATTTATGCAGAATTTTTCCAGTTATCGTGTTCATAAAAAAGTGACATAGATAGATAGATAGATAGATAGATAAAGTTTTGAACTGGGGGTGGTTTTGGGTTCTGGGAGTCATGATCGGCGTAGATCTGCAAAAAATTTTCAAAATATCCAACTTAGGTGAGAATGTAATAGGTAGTATTTCGTACGAAATCTACGTAATAGCGAAAAAAACCTTTGTGAATGTAAAGCGCCGCATGGGCTGTGATTTTACTTGCTATGACGTCACAAGATTACCGTCCAATATATTGCATATGAAAAGAAAGAAACTTTATTGGAATAAGAAATCTAAAACTCTTTTTTCTCTTTAAACATCAGATTTCAATATGAAAATTAAGTAATTATAAAACATTTTATCTAAATGTATTACAACAGGCTCGCAGTATTCGTTGAAAACAAACCGGAAGTGCGAGGCTGCTCTCCCAACGACATTCGGTATGGAGTCATCTCCGTGCTTGTTCGGTAAACAAAGTATATTTTGTATTTTGAAATAGAAAACTTCTGCCATCGATTGAACTGAATAACTGTGTTTGTGATTGTACATGTGTACAACGTTGTTGCTGTTGGATTGGATTTTTTTTTAATCGAGCATGCTGTAAAACTTGAGTGAATATCTTATGAAATTATGTCTAAATGTATATATAATCTAATTCAACTAAAGTTTTTGATCGAATCTTTAGAAGTAAATAAGATTTTAAACGACTGACAATGCCTTCTAAAAATTATAAGTATTCGCCTCGGGTGTCAGAAAAGGAAAAAGAAAATTCTCATGGAATCTGGGAAAAAAAGTTTGAAAGGAAGCATTGAAAGGCATTTTGTGATGACTTCAAAAGACAAAATTGAGACGAAAGATAAAAATGATAAAATGGTGACTGAAGATAATGGAGTGTCATCGCATTCATCATTATCGGCGACATTTGAAGAAAAATAAATTAGTTGTTTCTGATTTTTGTGAAACAGATTTAAATGCAAAGTGGATCCAGAAAACTTCTCAAATTGCTAAAGGAGAAAAAATAGTGGTTTCTGACCTGCAAACACATTTAAATTCAGAAAAAATTCAAAAGCCTTTTGAACCCTCAGAAATTCATAAAAGCAAGAAATTAGTCAATTGTAGCATTTCTGATATTGAAACTAATTTAAATCTAGAAGAAATCCAGGAATCCTCTGAACAACCTGAAATTGATGATCCTGTAAAAGTAAATTATCCAGATGATCCTGCTCTTTGGCCAGCTGTAATAACAGAAGAAATGCGAGAACATTTCTTGTTACATAAACCAAATCAGTTTATGTCAGAAATATACAAATCAAAGTGATTTTGCCACAGCAAAGATCGTGTTCTCACTGAGCATAATTTTTACAGACATATGAAGAATAAAGAAAAAACCAAAAAAGACTGGCTGATATATTCACCATCAAAAGGAGTTGTATACTGCTATGTGTGTAAACTGTTTTCTTCAAGTCGCCAGTCACTCTGTGAAGAAGGCTTTGGTAATTGGAAGAATATATCAGAAAGATTAAGTGAGCATGAAAGTTCTAAAACTCATCGAGATGTTGTGTGCACATTATCCTTACGTTCAATATTGTATGTTCGCTTTGATTTTCAATTTGTTGACGACTATCAGACTTAGATAAAATGTAAAACTGTCTGCGAACTCAAATAATTTCTTAAATACTTTCTGCAAAAAAAACGCCGTGCCCCTCCCGAGTCCTATATCGTCGCTAACAGCAAAAATGAAAAGTTATATGCGAGTGGAGTGCCACTAAGCAACACCACTGAAAGAAAAATATTAATTTACAAGACAATTTTTTCTGAATTAGACTTTATTGAAAAGAGGATAATATTTACTAAGATATTAAAACTGAATTCTCCTTTGGAATGTAAAAAAATCGTGGAAAAACACTAAATAAGTGCATAAACATTCGCTAAAATTTCCAACCAAATAAACTTTATTTAAAAGAGATCAACATTTAACATTTATTTTTTAACACAAAATTTATTTTTAATCTGTTAAATTAATCTGCAAAGCCTGAAATAATCTGCAGCCATCGCTTCAGTACTGCACTATTTCTGCTACTGGCCCTGGGCAGGAGGGAAAATAAAAAGCATTGTACCCGCCGTTGCGGCATAAGGCACCGCACTTACAATATTTTTAAGTTTTAAGCTCGTATACACTGTGGTGCTTCTTCCAAAAAATACTGTACCATGGTACATGGCAAATAATTTCTAGCAAACTTTTTTTCTCCAGTTGAAAAATAGTCTGCAGACCTTCTCAAGAGTTTGCGACGTGCGTCGCATCAATTCTCTGCCCGGGGTCTTGATTTTTTTTTTTTTTTTGACTTTTTTACACAAAGTAAAAATAAATCAAACTGTCTGCAAACTTTGAAAATTTTCTGCGAACGGCGTTCGCGTATTCGTCTGTATTATCTGATTCTGACGACTATACAAAAGAATGTGATTATTGCCGTGCTGTACTTACAAGAGTTGTTGCATGCATTCAATTTTTAGCTGAAAGGGGACTTTCTGTGCTTGGGTATAATGAAACTTTGGGATCGCCTAGTAATGGCAATTTTCTGGGTTGCCTAGAATTTTTTGCAAAATTTGATGCATTCATGAAAAATCATTTGAGAAAACATGGTAATGCTGGTAAAGGTAAGATTACTTATATTTCATCAACAATAGTGTCAGAATTATTGCAACTAATGTCAGAAAAAGTTTTAAAAGAAATCCTTTTGGAAGTGAAAGAATCCAAAATATTTTGCTTTAATAGTAGATTCCGCACCTGATATCACTGGATCAGTTGTCATTAATTTTAAGGTATGTCGACAAAGAAAGTGTTCCCACTGAGAGATTTATTAAGTTCATACCTATAAATAGCCATATAATGCCAGTTTTTTGTCGGATACTGTTCTTACAGAACTTGAAAAACTAGATATTGATATTATGAACTGTCGTGGTCAATCGTATGACAAATCCAGCAATATGGCTGGCAAATATTCTGGTCTGCAGGCAAGAAGCAAAAGCATTGCCCTTTAGCTGAGTATGTGCCATGCTCTGCACATTCTTTAAATCTTGTCGGGAATAATGCAGCTCAATCTTGCAATCAGGCTGTATCTTTTTTTGGACTAGTACAGAATCTGTATAATTTTTTTTTTTTTTTTGGCAATCTTCTCATAGGTGGCAACTTTTACAAGATAAACTATTATCTGGCAAAGAAAAATTGACTATAAAATCTTTATCAAATACAAGGTGGTCTGCAGATGCTATGAAAACTCCTCACAAAGGTTATCATTTTTAATAAAGAGATTATTGCAAGAAATTTCTAAAGACATGAATGACTCACCAACTTCTCGTCATGAAGCAAAATATTTGCATTCAAGTTTAAGTAAATTAGAAACTGCCGTTTTAACCGTAGTGTGGGAGGCCATACTACAACGAATAAATATGGTCAATATAACTCTTCAAAGCAGTACTGGGGATGTATCTTCTATAATTTCTCTGTATGAATCTCTTAATATTTTTTTTCAGCTTGTAAGAGATTGATATGACATTTATGAAAAAAAAAAGCATTCATGCTTGTAGGTAAAAATGTAACATACAATGTTCAAAGGAAAAGAAAAATCTCCAAAAGATTAGATAGCTTACAAAAGAATGAACATAGCTTTTCAACCAGAGAATCTTTTAGGTGTACATGCCATAATGTCATCTGTGATGCTTTAAATTACTCAGCTGAAAAAAAGAATTGAGGCATATGTTAAAATTAATGAAAAATATGGATTTCTCTAATAAAACATTACCAACTTCTGAAGTTAAGAAATTTGCTGAGGAATTCCAAAATACTTTTTCAGAAAATATTGATAACACTTTTATAGATGAATTTCTGCAGTTTGGGGCATTTTTTCAGGAAAAAAATTGGCTAAGATGCTTTACACTCACGCAGAAAAAAAAAATTAATCAGTTAAAAAAAGGAAAACAGTCACCAAATTTAGGGGATTTTTTCCTTTAATGGCAACCTAGCCATTGTATTAAGTTATTCGTTTGGCGCAGTCTTGAAAATCGCATCAACAAAAAAGTCGCCAAACTTTTGATTACATGTTTGCATGAGTGTAAAGCATCAGTTCCAAAAAATTCCCCTAAAGATTGTTTGCAAAAAATCAGGAATTTAAATATATTGCACACATTTTCAAATATAGAAATAGCATATTATAGTTGTTTCTAACCTTGCCCATAACAAATTGTTCCAGTGAACGTTCATTTTCTGTATTGAAAAGCGTCAAATCAAGACTCAGGTCATCGATGACTCAGAATAATTTACAGGCTTTCTCTCTTTTGACTATAGACAATGACATTACTTCAAAATTAGAATTTCATGATATAATTGATGAATTTGCATCTAAAAAGCAAGAAAAGAGCCTTTTTAAAAGTTTTTTGTTTTTCTATTTGTTATTTTGCAAATTTCAACTACTCTGTATTATAAGTAAGTACATGGAATTTTAAAAACAGTTAACTCTTTGAATGTCAGTATGTTGTTTGATAACTGTATTAAAAAAAAATTAACAAAAGTTAATGAAGTTTGTTTTTATTTAGAAATTTACTATTTGAATTTAGTTTTATGATAGATATTTTAATACTTTGAATCATGTCAAAATACCCTTGTTTATATATATATATATATATTTGAGTGATTTAAACCTCAGTTTTCTTTATATTGACAAACAATCCTGATTTTTAATTGTTTACTATATAATTTTTGGTACTTTTCGGTTAGCCGGGCGCCACTGATATGTATATATCTATATATACATATATATGTATACATACACACATATATGTATGTGTATATATATGTATATATATATATACATGCATATATAAATGTGTGTATGTATAGATATATGTATATATATGTATACATAGATATATAAATTTCACTGGCGCCCGGCTAACCGAAAAGTACCTAATTTTTAATGTGTTTTTAATGAGGTAATTATTTTTCCTTGAGAATTTTTGTTCTGTAGAACAATTTAGGCCGATCTAATATTCCTGAAAACTCTATGCCTATAATATAGGATTGTGATGAGTTGACATGTTTCAACTCCTCCCTTATTTGTGGAAAAAGGATAATCTCTCTGGAATGAAAATAATCTGACAGATTGATCTCTATTGACGAAAATTCTATCAATAGTGTGAATTTCATTTTCACTTTGAGATAAGCCAAGCTGCAATACATGCTTTGTATTGAATGATATGTTATCTGAATGGGTGGATAAGAAATGTGAATGGCATTTTTTTGGATACAATGGATCTAGCCCATATGAGTTGGAAATTCTAACTGGATAAGTATGGGATTAAGATAGCTGTCACTCATAGGAAGGCCAGAGGGCGTTTCTTTCCTTATGGAGAAAACAATACCAGTTTTGCCGGAGATGAAGGAATGCGAGGAGAGATACGAAAGACGGCAGTTGAAGGTGGAAGGAGTGGAATGTGGAATCAGTTGGATTTGGAATACTGGAGAGTGTGGTTCGACTTTGAGCGGACGTCAGAATCAGAGTTTGGCTGACCATGTAAATTGTGGCATGGATGCTTATCATAATTTTTCATTTTTACTTTTGTTTTCTTTTTTTAATGTGTTAATTTAAAATAAAGTTTTTTCGTTTCAAACGATAAATGGAATTTATTATTTATATATACAACGTCTCACGCTACCACAGGATCTATATATTTTTTAGTTTAATTAAGGGATGCACAATTCTTGTAAGTTAAATTATTTTGTAAACTCTTGAAACTTTCACCCAAACAAATTTGTCAACTCATCAAATAAACCTACTTTTTTTTTTAAATGGGGGGGGGCAACTTTTTAACAGGCCCTGGGCCCAACTTCAGCTTGACCGGGCTCTGATGAAGACGAAATATTAAACAAATTTGATTGCTTAAAGCAAGAGCACCTTGCTTAAAGTATGAAATATCAAAATAAAAAATTATATCATAATAATATTAATTTAAGATTACATCATAGGTGATTACTGGCAAAAAGCGTTGCGAACATATACAAAAAATGTGGCTTCCTAATTGTACATCTCAGCGAATTGGATCGATCCTTCCCCATACATCTCCTGTGTTTTGTGTTACTATTACTAGCTTGCCCATCTTTTAGTTAATATAATTTTGAACTGGATTAATAGTGTTCCATCACTATGCCAACGCCAACGCTTCAACTTTAGGAGGAAAATGATACAGATGCTTCAGTGGGTCTTCCCCAAGAAACTGCATGGAAACGCAAAATGCGAATCAAATTTCAATGCAGTAAAAAAAAAAAGAAAAAAAAATATGTGTTCTTGAGAAGAATAAGGGTGTAACATATAAAAGTAGTGCATTTTAATAACCATATTTTCACAAAGTTAAATAAAAAAGTAAATTTATATATTATTTTTTTTTTTTTTGGAAAGGTTTTATTGAATTGTGTATGCATAACTCACGACTCCTCAATAAGTTGCAGATATAATTCTGTGAAATTTGAAATGTATTATATGCAGTGTTGTGAAGGGAATAAATCAAAAAGTATCCATTATTTAGTAGTTTACAACTGTTTTCGCAGAATATCATTTGTAAATTTTAATACAGAATATTATATAAGCTGATGCAATAAGCTATTATTTTTTAACCTATCAAATTATTTTTTAGATTTTAGTTCATTGTTCTCAATATTGTCATAAATGTAGTGTTTATAAAGAAAGCCAAGTATCTGCTGGGTAGTATTGTTTTGATTGAAGGGCTTATTTTATTAACTTTCAATATAATATTACTAAGTTTACTTAAAATTTCATGAATGGATATTCTATTTTTGGTTAAAATTCTACTTCTGGACCGGTTCACCAAGCTTGGCAATAAATGTATAATCTAACAACCAATGTAACATGTAATTTGGCAAATGTATGTATTTTTGGATCAACGGTCTTGGTGCAGAAAGTGATCACGTGCCAATTTTCCAGGTAACTAATGTCGAGCCAAAAGTAGGTAATGTGTAATATGGCAAATGCACTTAATTTTGGATTTGCAGCCTCGATACAGATAGTGATCTTGTACCAAATTAATGTGAACCAGTCCAGAAATGGAAGCCGAGCTAGAAGTAGTGTATAATCTGACAAAGACTCATAATTTTGGATCGAAAGCCTTGGGATAAAAAGTGATCCTATGCCAATTTGGCACCAACCGGCCTGGTTACAGATGTCAAGCCCTATATATTTTTTTTATTTACCTGTAAAATTATATAATGTTGGATTATACATGCTATTAAAAGCTATTGAATAAATCAAAAGCAATCCAGGTCAGTTAAGACTAAAGAATATGGTGTTTTCGATAATGGTTACACCTTCAATGCAAAACGTCGTATTTTGCTTTGTTCAAAAACTGGGGGAGGGGTGAGAAGAAAAAATATGGCCTTCTAGAAATGAAAAAAAGAGTGTGGCTCATAGAAACAGTGAAGTTTAGATACATATTACTGTAAATTCAATTCGGCAAAATCCTAGAACAAGCAAAACACCCGATTTGGCGATTTTTTATTTTTAAATTTTTTTTTTTTTACGCCAACCAAAAAATTCACAAGCTCCAAATTCAAACCAATCAGAACACGTGCTTAGTATGGTAAGCTTTTTCACAAAGTAAACATCGATTTTATTTCATTTTGCGACTATTTACAAAGTTTTTGCAAGTTTTTCTTCATGATTTTTTGATTTTTACAAACTTTTAGCAATATTTTCCTCTGGATATTTTGATTATTACAAACTTTTAACAATTTTTTCCGTCGGATATTTCGATTTTTACAAATTTTTAGCTATTTTTTCCTTCTTGCTTAAACTTTGTAAATTGTCACAAAATGGAATAAAATCAATGTTTACTTTGTGAAATTCTCATAGGAACTGTGTAAGTAGCGAGTTCTCTGCCACAAAGCACTTATGATTGGGGAGAATCTCGAGATTTCTGATTTTTCGAATGCACGAAACTCATTCAATCAGCGGTTAGTAACTTATATATGTATGCTTCGCATACATTAACAGAGAAAAAAAAACCTGGATGCATGAAACTCGCTGTGCAGCAATCTCTACAATGCATGAAATTCATTCAAGCGGCGGTCAGTAATTTATTAATTTATGTATGTGTACACAAAAATCAGTTTACAGCAATCTCTAGAATGCATAAAATACATCTTATCAAATAAAATCAACAAAAATTCACTTACCTTTATTTCTCATATTTCGTTTTTTTTTTCCTTCTTTTTTAAATTATTTTACAGGAATTATCATTCTACGACAAAGCGTCAAACACAAAACCCATTCCACAAACGTATTTCAGCAAATCAGACTGTACGACACAGTAAACCAATCAATCCAATCTATTTTCCTCAAAAACCAACTCAATTTCCAGAACAAACCACATTAGGCATGGAAGAAATGTAAGAAACAAACCGGTAGGAAGAAAAACTCATTCATCACCTTGCCAAAATAACACGAAATTCGTCAGTCATTTGCAGAAAAAAACTTGAAATTTTTCAGTGTGGCATGAGGAAAAAAATAGTGAATTTCATCAATCTGTCACCAAAAGAAACCGAATAATTCACCAATCGGTTACGGAAAAATTTGCAAAGTTCGTCATTCAGTCAAGGAAAAAAGCATGAAGTTCGTTGATTGCTCATCAGAAAATATTGCGAAATTCGTCAATCAGTCGCGGGAAAATATTGTGAAATTCATCAGTCGGTCGCGGGGATAAATCAGGAAATTCATCAGTCGAACGCAGAGAAGAAAATCTAAATTTGTCAGTCAGACACAGGTAAAAAAAATTACGAACTTTGTCAATCTGTCGAAAGAAAAAAAAGGGGAAATTATGCGAATTTCATTGATCGATCGCGGAAAAATCATGAATTTTATCGATAGACCGTGGAAAAAATGCAAATTTCGCCAATCGATCGTGAAAAAAACTCAAAGTTTGTCGATTGATCGCAGAAAAACGCACAGTTTGTCTGTCAGTTGCAGAAAAATACGATTTTGTCGATAGACCGTGGAAAAAACACAAATTTTGCCGATAGACCGCGGTAAAAATGCAAATTAAGCTAATCGATCGCGGAAAAAACGCAAAGTTCGTCGCTTGATCGCGGAAAAATGCAAAGTTCGTCGGTCAGTTGCAGAAAAACTGCAAAGTTTGTCGATCAGTCGTGGAAAAAACGCAAAGTTCGTTGATCAGTCGTTTAAAAAACGCAAAGTTCGTTGATCAATCGTTTAAAAAACGCAAAGTTTGTTGATCAGTCGTTTAAAAAACGCAAAGTTCGTAGATGAGTCGCTTAAAAAATGAAAAGTTCGTTGATCAGTCACTTAAAAAACAAAAAGTTCGTCGATCAGTCGCTTAAAAAACCTTAAGTTCGTCGATCAGTCGTGAAAAAAAACGCAAAGTTCTTCGATCTGTCACAGAAAAAACGCAAAGTTCGTCGATCTGTCACGGAAAAAATGCAAAGTTCGTCGATCTGTCCCCAAAAAATGCAAAGTTTGTCGATCAGTCGCAGAAGAAACCACAAAGTTTGTCGATCTGTCGTGGAAAAAAAACGCAAAGTTCGTCGATTTGTCGTGGAAAACACGCAAAGTTCGTCGATCTGCTGCGGAAAAAACGCAAATTTCGTTGATCAGTTGTTTAAAAAATGCAAAGTTTGTTGATCAGTCGTTTAAAAAACGAAAAGTTCGTTGATCAGTCGCTTAAAAAACGAAAAGTTCATCGATCAGTCGCTTAAAAAACCTTAAGTTCGTCGATCAGTCGTGAAAAAAAACGCAAAGTTCTTCAATCTGTTGTGGAAAAAATGCAAAGTTCGTCGATCTGTCACGGAAAAAATGCAAAGTTCTTCGATCTGTCCCCAAAAAACACAAAGTTCGTCGGTCAGTTGCGGAAAAACGCAAAGTTCGTCGATCAGTCGCAGAAAAAACCGCAAAGTTCGTCGATTTGTCGGGGAAAACACGCAAAGTTCGTTGATCTGTTGCAAAAAAAAAAACCATAAAGTTCGTCGATCAGTCGCGGAAATAGCGCAAAATTCGTCGATCGGTTGCGGGAAAATGGTGTAATTTTTTGGGCGGGATTTCAAAATTTTCGCCGTGAATCCCGCAATCCTGCCCTAAAATTCAAGCCCTGCAGTTGATGTAGCAACACGTCTTTATTCAAAAAATGAAATGTTTACTGCACATACATAGTACTAAAAGACTGTACAATTTCATACCTGCAGTTTAAACTTACTTTTTAAAAAATTTTATTTAATTATGTATTTGTCAAATAATTTCGGGGAAAAAATCGTGAAATTCACCAAATGGTTTTGAAATTTGTCGAGCTACAGCGGGGGAAAAAATCTTTTTCCATTCAATCATCGCAATTGGCGTGTGTGTCTATTAAGTTTGACCAGTGGTGGCAATAAAGTCAATCGCCAAATTTTCAGTATTACTCGCCGAGTGGCGAGTGCTAATTTTGTCCTATATTTAAGATACTTATTTTTATGTGTGAAGGAATTTTTAAATGAGAACATTATCTTTGAAACAATTTAAAATGTTATTAACCCAGTAGCAGAAAATGCTCCAAGTGTCTGCGACGGATATTTTAGGAGCAGAAAATAATCTGCCGGTAAACTGTGTTACAATTCAAGTTATGCATATCAATAATTAATATCTAGTATGCATTATTTTTGAAGTCATGTAAAATTTACCATAATTTCTTTTACTGTGTATTCCATCTTGCTAGCTGGTAAAAACAAATCTTTGGCTGATAAGATTTTATGAACATTCCCAACAACTATTTATAATCCACAATCTCTAAGACATAAACAATGAATTTTGCAGTTATAAAGCACCTACATTCTACATTGTAGAAAAATTTCTACTCTTTAGAGGATAAATTTTATTTATTACTTCATCTTTAACTTCCTAATTCAGTGCTTTTCATGAAAAAACTACTTTTATTACAATATTTTTTTTAAATGAATAATATAATGATTTGGTAAGCAATAATGTTGGAAACAAGCAATATTTTCAATTGTAACCGCTCAACATTTTTTGCAATTTTATTTGTTTTGGTATGAAAACAAAGTCATTTCTTATAAACATATTTAAATTTTATTTTAAAACAATGTTTTGGATACATAATGTGTGTAATAAACTCAAAGTTTGTTAAAAGTTGTAAGTAAAGTTGAAAATTCATAAAATCAGAAACCATAAAAATAATTTCTTGTTTTTTTCTTGTAAATGTATGTAAAATGTAACTTTTTCACTTTAAACATTATTTTTAGTTTATTACACACAGCTAGAAATGACACACTTACATGAAATTGTCCAAAGAATTTATGTAAACAAACACAAACTATGTATTTACATATTCATGTGAGTACACTATTCTGTTGCAAATGAAAAATCAAGTGTTTTTCTAGGAATGTTTCTTAAAATTTTTACATTTGAGAAATAAAGTGTGTTCAGATTGCTTGCAACGACTAAAATAAGGAATAATTTATATAAGAGACTCATTTATATAAAATTTAGGAATTTTGGTTATTACAGCAATATTTTCAATTGTAACTGGTCAACATATTTTGCAATTTTACTTGTTTTGGTATGAAAACAAAGTCATTTCTTATAAACGTATTTAAAATTTGTTTTAAAACAATGTTTTGGATACATACTGTGTGTAATAAACTCAAACTTTGTTAAAAGTTGTAAGTCAAGTTGAAAATCGATAAAATCAGAAACGATAAAAATAATTTCGTGTTTTTTTCTCATAAATGTATGTAAAATGTAACTTTTTCACTTTAACAATTATTTTTAGTTTATTACACACAGCTAGAAATGACACACTTACATGAAATTGTACAAAAAAATTATGTTAACAAACACAAACTATGTATTAAATATTCATGTGGGTACACTATTCTGTTGCAAATGAAAAATCAAATATTTTTCTAGGAATGCTTCTTAAATTTTTACATTTCAGAAATAAAGTGTGTTCAGATTGCTTGCAACGACTAAAATAAGGAATAATTTATATAAGAGACACTCATTTATATAAAATTTAGGAATTTTGGTTATTACAGCAATATTTACAATTATAACAGCTCAACATTTTTTGCAATTTTACTTGTTTTGGTGTGAAAACAAAGTCATTTCTTATAAACATAGTTAAATTTTGTTTTAAAACAATGTTTTGGATATACATACTGTGTGTAATAAACTCAAACTTTGTTAAAAGTTGTAAGTAAAGTTAAAAATCTATAAAATCAGAAACGATAAAATAATTTCTTGTTTTTTTTTTCTCGTAAATGTATGTAAAATGTAACTTTTTCACTTTAAACATTATTTTTAGTTTATTACACACAGCTAGAAATGACACACTTACATGAAATTGTCCAAAGAATTTATGTAAACAAACACAAACTATGTATTTACATATTCATGTGAGTACACTATTCTGTTGCAAATGAAAAATCAAGTGTTTTTCTAGGAATGTTTCTTAAAATTTTTACATTTGAGAAATAAAGTGTGTTCAGATTGCTTGCAACGACTAAAATAAGGAATAATTTATATAAGAGACTCATTTATATAAAATTTAGGAATTTTGGTTATTACAGCAATATTTTCAATTGTAACTGGTCAACATATTTTGCAATTTTACTTGTTTTGGTATGAAAACAAAGTCATTTCTTATAAACGTATTTAAAATTTGTTTTAAAACAATGTTTTGGATACATACTGTGTGTAATAAACTCAAACTTTGTTAAAAGTTGTAAGTAAAGTTGAAAATCGATAAAATCAGAAACGATAAAAATAATTTCGTGTTTTTTTCTCATAAATGTATGTAAAATGTAACTTTTTCACTTTAACAATTATTTTTAGTTTATTACACACAGCTAGAAATGACACACTTACATGAAATTGTACAAAAAAATTATGTTAACAAACACAAACTATGTATTAAATATTCATGTGGGTACACTATTCTGTTGCAAATGAAAAATCAAATATTTTTCTAGGAATGCTTCTTAAATTTTTACATTTCAGAAATAAAGTGTGTTCAGATTGCTTGCAACGACTAAAATAAGGAATAATTTATATAAGAGACACTCATTTATATAAAATTTAGGAATTTTGGTTATTACAGCAATATTTACAATTATAACAGCTCAACATTTTTTGCAATTTTACTTGTTTTGGTGTGAAAACAAAGTCATTTCTTATAAACATAGTTAAATTTTGTTTTAAAACAATGTTTTGGATATACATACTGTGTGTAATAAACTCAAACTTTGTTAAAAGTTGTAAGTAAAGTTAAAAATCTATAAAATCAGAAACGATAAAATAATTTCTTGTTTTTTTTTTCTCGTAAATGTATGTAAAATGTAACTTTTTCACTTTAAACATTATTTTTAGTTTATTACACACAGCTAGAAATGACACACTTACATGAAATTGTCCAAAGAATTTATGTAAACAAACACAAACTATGTATTTACATATTCATGTGAGTACACTATTCTGTTGCAAATGAAAAATCAAGTGTTTTTCTAGGAATGTTTCTTAAAATTTTTACATTTGAGAAATAAAGTGTGTTCAGATTGCTTGCAACGACTAAAATAAGGAATAATTTATATAAGAGACTCATTTATATAAAATTTAGGAATTTTGGTTATTACAGCAATATTTTCAATTGTAACTGGTCAACATATTTTGCAATTTTACTTGTTTTGGTATGAAAACAAAGTCATTTCTTATAAACGTATTTAAAATTTGTTTTAAAACAATGTTTTGGATACATACTGTGTGTAATAAACTCAAACTTTGTTAAAAGTTGTAAGTAAAGTTGAAAATCGATAAAATCAGAAACGATAAAAATAATTTCGTGTTTTTTTCTCATAAATGTATGTAAAATGTAACTTTTTCACTTTAACAATTATTTTTAGTTTATTACACACAGCTAGAAATGACACACTTACATGAAATTGTACAAAAAAATTATGTTAACAAACACAAACTATGTATTAAATATTCATGTGGGTACACTATTCTGTTGCAAATGAAAAATCAAATATTTTTCTAGGAATGCTTCTTAAATTTTTACATTTCAGAAATAAAGTGTGTTCAGATTGCTTGCAACGACTAAAATAAGGAATAATTTATATAAGAGACACTCATTTATATAAAATTTAGGAATTTTGGTTATTACAGCAATATTTACAATTATAACAGCTCAACATTTTTTGCAATTTTACTTGTTTTGGTGTGAAAACAAAGTCATTTCTTATAAACATAGTTAAATTTTGTTTTAAAACAATGTTTTGGATATACATACTGTGTGTAATAAACTCAAACTTTGTTAAAAGTTGTAAGTAAAGTTAAAAATCTATAAAATCAGAAACGATAAAATAATTTCTTGTTTTTTTTTTCTCGTAAATGTATGTAAAATGTAACTTTTTCACTTTAAACATTATTTTTAGTTTATTACACACAGCTAGAAATGACACACTTACATGAAATTGTCCAAAGAATTTATGTAAACAAACACAAACTATGTATTTACATATTCATGTGAGTACACTATTCTGTTGCAAATGAAAAATCAAGTGTTTTTCTAGGAATGTTTCTTAAAATTTTTACATTTGAGAAATAAAGTGTGTTCAGATTGCTTGCAACGACTAAAATAAGGAATAATTTATATAAGAGACTCATTTATATAAAATTTAGGAATTTTGGTTATTACAGCAATATTTTCAATTGTAACTGGTCAACATATTTTGCAATTTTACTTGTTTTGGTATGAAAACAAAGTCATTTCTTATAAACGTATTTAAAATTTGTTTTAAAACAATGTTTTGGATACATACTGTGTGTAATAAACTCAAACTTTGTTAAAAGTTGTAAGTAAAGTTGAAAATCGATAAAATCAGAAACGATAAAAATAATTTCGTGTTTTTTTCTCATAAATGTATGTAAAATGTAACTTTTTCACTTTAACAATTATTTTTAGTTTATTACACACAGCTAGAAATGACACACTTACATGAAATTGTACAAAAAATTTATGTTAACAAACACAAACTATGTATTAAATATTCATGTGGGTACACTATTCTGTTGCAAATGAAAAATCAAATATTTTTCTAGGAATGCTTCTTAAATTTTTACATTTCAGAAATAAAGTGTGTTCAGATTGCTTGCAACGACTAAAATAAGGAATAATTTATATAAGAGACACTCATTTATATAAAATTTAGGAATTTTGGTTATTACAGCAATATTTACAATTATAACAGCTCAACATTTTTTGCAATTTTACTTGTTTTGGTGTGAAAACAAAGTCATTTCTTATAAACATAGTTAAATTTTGTTTTAAAACAATGTTTTGGATATACATACTGTGTGTAATAAACTCAAACTTTGTTAAAAGTTGTAAGTAAAGTTAAAAATCTATAAAATCAGAAACGATAAAATAATTTCTTGTTTTTTTTTTCTCGTAAATGTATGTAAAATGTAACTTTTTCACTTTAACCATTATTTTTAGTTTATTACACACAGCTAGAAATGACACACTAACATGAAATTGTCTGACGAATTTATGTAAACCCTTGTTAAAGGTGCCATTCTGGTTCCCCTAGGGTGTCACTAGTCAGACAAGCCTTTCACTCCTTAGAGGTGCCATGTGTCACCTGTAGTTTTAACAGTGTTGTACTACGCCATTTTAACACACTTATAGTTTTTATTTTTATAAATTAAAAATGTGCATTATCTGCTCTGAAGGACATCAATTTCTTATGTGAAAATATAGTGAGTTAGTTTGAATTTTTATTGGCTTAAATATAAAAACAAAGTACAAGTTTTTTTTAAAGTGGGAAGGCTGAAAATTTATCTGGTAAATACTAAAGAGATATGGGAAAGTATAAGATATTGATGACATTACACAGCCTCATAACCGAAAGTCCCTATACAACTGCATAACACAAACCACCATGTCTCCTTAACCAATATCAGTTAGTATTAACAAAAAAGATTGGAAAAGCTAATATATTTCATCAAGAAATTAGGACTTATACCAGAAACATTGTAAGTTTGAAATCCCCGATGTCAAAATATGCTTCCCGATGCATACACAACATTTTATCTTCTCCAATTGCTTTCCAAAATGCATAACATTGTGTTTTAAAGTGTATATAAACATGTGGTGTGAATGCGTTTAAGAAAGCGATGCATGTAAAAACTGTATAAAACTACACCTCACGAACACTTTATTTAGCACCAGGAGTAAAACATGTTTTACCATACGAGAACACCACGAAACACATTTTATGCATTCAAAAGTTGTTAGTTTTGTGTTCTATGTATTGTGTTGCTGGGATTTGCAGTCAGTGAAGCAGGACAGTGTCTTCTAGCTGGAAAAAACTTATTAAATTGTGTTTTAACCCGTCAGCACACGCGCTGGGATAAAATCTACCCCAGCTCAGAATCATTACGTAAAATGTGAGAAACTCGTTCAATATCATTCTGAGCTTTATATTTTTTTTCAAGCAAGAACGTCTTATTTTAAGTTAAATTATGTTCTTTATTGATTTCCAGTTTATTTCAAAATATAAATTTTTGTTTATAATCAAACTGTCGGAAATTGACACAAGAAAACCAACTAGGGTAAAATTTATCCTGTGCGTGTAGTAACGTAATAGAAAGGGGCGCGTGTGCTGACGGGTTAAAAGGAGAAAATAAGTTATTTGAAAAAGTCTTAAGTTTATATTTAACATGACTGTCTTATCTAGTTTTTAAGTGTCAAGTTACACTTAAAGAAATACTAAGGTAATCTAGATGAATGTACACTTTTGTTTTAAATTGGATAGAATTTTAATTTTCAACAGATAGATTGAGAATGCTACTTAGAGCAGTTTAAAAGAATAAGAAATATAGTAAGCCAAGTATTTCTTTGTCTTTCTATAATATTTTATGCTACAAAAATAATTTAGTATAAATATAATTATTAACATTAACATTAAAATATTTGTATACTGAATACAGATGCACTTACTAAAGAATTAGATCTTTATATTCTAAAATTAAAAATTAACAGGAATAAAAACTTAAGTGGAAGTTATATTTAAAGGATGCCTCTGTTTTTGGTATAAAAAAAAATTATGTTTATAATTATAATTGATATTATATATATATTATAATTAATTACATTATATTTTACTATATAATTATATATATATTATAATTTTGTAGCATAAAATTTTATGAAAGACATTTAGAAATTGTTGCAGAATATTTGGCTTAATATTTATTGAATATTTTTTATTCTTAAACTGCCCTAACTAGTATTAATTCACCTCTTGAAAGATAAAATTCTATCCCATTTAAAACTGTAGTGTAAATTATGGGAAAAGTACCTGTAACATTACTACAGTTTCTTAGTAGAGTTACAGATGTTTTCTTATAAATGTTCTAATATTGTGAAAGTGAACATACAAAAGAAGTTTTTGTAATTCTACTAAAGTCTCTTAGTAAACATACAAGAAAAACACCTGCAGTGGTTACACATATTTTCTTAGTAAAGATACAAGAGATCTGTAATATAACTAACCATTTCTTACTATACATACTGAAAAAACACTTGTAACACCTACTAACAATTTTTTAGTGAAGCTACAAGAAAAGTATCTGTAATACTACTATGAATTACTTTGTAAACAAACTAAAAAAGGACCTGTAACGGCTACTAATCATTTCTTAGTGAAGATACAAGAGAAGTATCTGTAATACTACTAACCATTTTTTAGTGAAGATACAAGAAAAGTATCTGTAATACTACTAACCATTTTTTAGTGAAGATACAAGAGAAGTGTCTGTAATACTACTAACGATTTCTTAGTGAAGATACAAGAGAAGTATCTGTAATACTACTAACCATTTCTTAGTATACATTACTAAAAAAGCACCTGTAATGGCTACAAACGATTTCTTGGTAGGTTCACTAAGGAAGTCTATGTGTTGTTTACTAAGTTTAATGCAGTAATCTTACTTAAGAAGAAGCTGTGTTGGTTACTAGAAAAGTTTATGGAATCCCAGTTGCCTAGAGATTTTCTAGTAGTACTACAGATTTTTTTTTACAGTGTACAATCTTTAGTATGCAAATATGTCTAATAGTTTTCGGGCTCAAAAGAACTCAACGAATATATTCTTAATTTGCATGTCAGATAATATTGGTTCAATTTAAAACAGGGGGAACTATTTTGAAAGCTATTCACATCAATTCAATGGATTACTTACTTTTTTTTTTTTTTTTTTTTTTTTTTTTTTTGAAAAATTTATTTAAGCTTTCTTTACAAGGGTAAACAACTTTTTAGACTGTTAAAACAGAGTACTTCTTTGTATTGTAGGACATTTAGGAGAGAAATCTTGAAGCATTCTCAAGTTGAACTCGTTTTAAAAAGGGGATTAAAATGTTGAAAGGAATACCCCTGTATTGAAGGGAATTCTATCCCAAGAGAAAATGAGTACAGAACAATTATAGAGACATTATTGTTGAGCTTTTTTTTTTTTATCAATCATCATTGTCCGCTTTTATCTGTCTCTCCAACCTAGACCCATATGTGATTAATTATAAGACTTGCACATTCATCAATTATCTGGGAAAAAGTATGACTCCGGCATTTCACTCGGCTTTTTTTTTTTTTTTTTTTTTTTTTTTTTCACTAACTCGTGTATAAGTCGGCTTCCCATTTTCAGCTCCTAAAGTTTGTCTAAAATTCTTCGACTTATACACGAGTATATACGGTATATTTTATTTGAATAAGAAATATTTATATTTTAAGTTTCTTCAACGATGATTTTTAACGTAAAATATATCATCTGGCGAAGATTTTATGACGCTGTTTATAAACGTTAGCATCCAGATGCAGTAATTACCTAATACATATTCGTAATTAGGGATGCACCGGATGTGAATTTTTGCCGGATACCGGATATATCCGGCACAAATCCTTTTTACTTTAGAATAGTTGAAACGACAAGAAAAAGAGACCACTAGAGAAGTGAACCCTTATTCTCAGAAGCAGGTATTATTTGTGCTCAAAAACGTGTAACAGATTACCGGCCTGAAACTGCTGAGCACCTAATATTCCTACATCACAACCTGCCTTTAATAAAATTTAAGTATAAATAATTTTTTGCCATATTTTAAACATTATATTTTCATTTATATATAAACCATTACTTTCATTTTTGTGAAAATATATGATATTTCTTTCTATTAACATTGTTTTAATGAGATAATGTGGTTAAGAAACAAAATAATTTTGCACTAACTTTTTCTGATAATGTTGAAAATAGTATTAAAAAAATGAGTCAGTAGTCGGCCGGACCGAATATTCGGTTTAAGTGCTGGGTTTCCGGTGCATCCCTATTCGTAATCTATTCCTAAAAACATCAATTTTCGAATGCAATGGAATGGCAATGAGCATCGTTTTTATAACATTTTTTTCACTTTAATTAACGCAATTTAATTTTCAAATATATTTCCTTTTCACCGTGCGGATAGCAGGCACATTTATTAATAATGTTATTAAAATAAACGCGTAATACACCGCAATACGCGTTAATAATAGAGCATTTTAAAATCAATACATGTATAATAAAAAAAATATTAAGAATTGAAAAGTATGATATATATTGAAGTTACAAAGTTATCTTTATTTAGATTCCATTTATATGGTATACCATTTAATGGAAAAAGCAGTTTTGTTTTAGACAAAATATTAAGAACAGAAGAATATATACAGTCAAACCTCGTTAACATAAACACGCTTAACACGAATTACTTTTAGCACGAACAGTTTCGGATTGCACCGTCCAGTTGTATGTATAATGTATTTACGTTCGGATAACACGAACTACGTTTAGCATGAAAAAAAAAAGTTTCCCCTGAGTGTTCGCGTTAACGAGGTTCGACTGTATATATAGATATGTCATTAAGTTGATTTATGATAACTGGGGCAGTCGCTTTATCGGGACAAATCGTGCTAAAACAATATTTAACTGATTAACTGAAATCTACTGTATAACTAACTATTCTAGAGTCATAAGCTTTCCGTAGAAGCAAAAAATAAACATTTGATATGTGTATATACATGTGTGTATATATATATATATATATATATACAGTGGAATTTCCCTTTAACGAAGTCTTATACTTACCGAAATTTTCTGAAGAACTTTGACTTTGAACACCAATAGCATGTAAATTAATCTCCATATTACGAAAAATATATTCTATATAACGAAATTTATTCCACTTTGTACGTGTACAGAATTTTAAATAATGGGTTTCTTTTGCGAAGTATATGTGAATTTATTTCAGCGCATTGTATGAAACACATTTAAATAATTTCCATTCTGCTTGCTGCTAAATAAAACAATTTTTTTTCACACTCAGGAAAACACTTATCATCACACTCAGGAAAACACTTATCATCACACTCCCACACCAAGACTCCAGCTCTGACAGTTCGGGGGAGTCAAAATCCTCTTTTTACATTCAATGATATAAAGATGCAGTGACGCAATGGCGTCTGATGCATTGAAACAAAACATCTCAATGAAAATCAGACAGTTACCATTGCTGATAGACGATTGCTTTGAACATACACAAGAATGTGCTTCAATATACAAATCGAAGAACATCAAAGTTATTCTTTTTCTTGCCAATACAACTTCTAAACTTCAGTCATTAGTCTAAGAAATAATAAAAAATCTTGAAGTATACATTATCGAAAAAGACAAAAAAAAGACGATGAAGTGAAAACATTACTTTGAGAATCTGTGTATCAGAGCTGATGAAAGATTGAACCAAAGCTTGGGAATGTGACGTAATTTCATCGACCGTGCACAACTGTTTTGTAAAAGACGGCTTCATAATCATATATATTATTTCTCCTGTCAACATCCCTTTTTCTAAGAAAATACGAAACGCAGAACGACGAATGAGATAGCATATGAAAGGATTTCGAACAGGCTTCTGACATAGCACACTTAACATTTCTTTAAACATGTTTTTCGATTAAAATTTGCTGATAATTAAAAATTAAATTGGCATTGATTTCATGAAAGAAATGAAAGGTTTTCTTCTAATTACTGTTGCCACAAACATAAAATACCACATTATACGATACTCAGCAATGATTATAAAAAACACCGCATGGGTTTATTTTATATTTATGATTAAAACGCGAAGTTGAAATTGAAACATTTAGATTTATATTTCTATGTCCCATGTTTTTTCCGAAGCTGATGACGTCATTCTCTATGCAGTTAAAATAGGATTGTTAATTTTTCTTTTTCTCGCGCTTGCCTTTTGCAATCTTGAATCCGTTTTCACTCCAACTTTGATGGAATAAATTAGATGATATTTTGGCTTGACTAAAAACATACATGTTGTTTGCAGATATTTTTATCCTCACTTTTTCTTTAGAAGTTTAAACCTGCATCTAATAAATATTACATATTAATAAAAAAATATTAGATTGTAGTGCGAAATCTTCGCACGGGCCTGCTGGTTAAAACTTAATCAAATGCTTCTGAATCCAATACCCATTTGCCATTATCCACTACGAGAGGGAAAGTGACTACCTATGTAGGTTTTCGCACTCCTTGAATTGTGGTAGAGCAAAAGTTGTCGCGGCAGCACGACGACTTAGAAACCGTTTCACCTTCTGGGGTTTCGGCGACGAGGTCGGCGGGTGGCCTTCGCCAGTTTGCCACGGGTTCGCCCTGTGGGGAGTTTCCCCAGAGTGGGGCTACTCTCTTGGACCTATGTCAACGACCCGTGGGTACTAGGTTAGAGGGTCCGCAGTGTGGTGGGGCTCTCTGGCCGGCCGTAGCGAGACAAAGCTACTGGCGCAGTAAAAGTCTCTCAGGACTTGGGAACGGTGGTCGATTGTGTGCGATGCGCCCTGCGGCGCATGTCTCTTTATACCCATTTGCCATATCTGAAAGAAAAATTTCATGAATTGAAGTTTTTTTTTCTATTGAACGAATTTTCTTCATAACGAAGTTTTTAAGTGTAACGATGAGACTTCGTTAAATGGAAGTTCCACCGTATATATATATATATATATTTTGTATGAAATGTATCATATTTAATAACTTACTCGCATTGGTGAAAATTAAGGATTTTAGAAAAAAAAAATCGACATGCCGTTAGCCGCTTTATCGCGATGCTAAAACAATGTGGTTCAATTAACTGAGATAACAATCCTAAAGCATTGCTCTCCACACAAGACAAACATTTGAAAAGTAAATCATATTGTTTTATGAAAAAATTTAATTGAATCATGAAAGTTACTCTAACTGGCGAAAATTAAGCTTTTTAAAAATAAGAATAGATTATTAATAAATGTATAATTTAAAAGAAAATTATTCTACACCTCGTTTTGTTTGGTTTTCTTTAGGGTATGTGTCAGACTTTATAAATATTAACTACGAAATATTATTGTTAAGAGATACAGTCGAACCTCGTTAACGCGAGCACTCAAGGGAAAACTTTTTTGTTCGTGTTAAAAGTACAGTTCGTGCTATCCGAACTTAACTACATTACATACAACTGGACGGGGCAATCGGAAACAGTTTATGCTAAAAGTAATTCGCGTTAAGAGTGTTCATGTTAACGAGGTTTGACTGTATATTATTTAAGAGATATATATTATTGTTACTAATTAATAGACATATATATATATATATATATATAAACTAAAGAAAATAACGATTAGTTTTGTACGATAAAAACTGAGATTACACGAATATTTTTTAATGTAACTTTTAATTTATAATTTTTTATATCTAAAGGAACGTGTTTTTCTCACAATGAATAAAATACGATGAAATGAAATCCCTTCAGCAGAAATCTTAGAAATAAATAATTAAAAAAGAAAAGAAAAGCACGTGTTATCACAAAGCAACATTCATCATAAATAAACCGTTAATAATAGAACATTTTTAAAACAATAAAACTCTTTTTAGAAATAAGAAAAGGGTAGTGTAATTTTTTTTTTTTTTTACCGGCCCGGGCAGGGGTCAGCTAGTAATGTATAATTTAAAGGAAATTTAATCGACAACCCTTTTTTTGTTTGTTTCTTTTTTTTTCTTAAATTATAGCGTCAGTTTCAAACTTTATAAATATTAACTAAGAAATGTTATTGTTAAGAGATATATTATTGTTACTAATAATAGACATATAAGTAGATAATAAAAGAGAGTTCTACGCCAGTGGCACGGTGGCACCGGAAGTTCTGTGCTCTGTGAAGGTCACCGGAAGTCGCAGGTGGGGATAACAGGCATGTTGAGACAGGAAGTGAACAGGAAGTATGATCGGAAACGCGAAAGGAAATTTAACAGGAAATGCGACAGGAAGTGAATGCGATAAGGGAGAGAGGGGGAGGGCTTATTTTTGTGGGGGGCTTAATTTTTTTTTGTTGGTTTTAATCCTTCTAGTCGAGTGGAGTTGAGTTGTAGGAATCCTGCTATCAGAATGAATTTAGTTTGAAAGTAATATTAGCAAAATGTTCGATTTTTATTTTTATTTTTATTTTTATTTTTTTTTCTCACCTGAAATAAAAATTTTATTTGCTAACTAACACCTAATATAAAAATGGAAATCTTTCTGACTTTGTTTTACTTTATAAAAGTTTAACGTGAAATTTATTTTTAGACTGGAAACGCGACAGGAAATAAGATCGGAAACGGGATTAGACATGCTTTTTCCAAAAAGGGTTTTCAGGAAGCAGTAAACATGTTTTGGGAACATGTTTGGGAGCGTGTTGCAACAGGACGGGTAGTTTAAAAGACCGGAAGTGATTAAGATGAGAGAGATAAAGAAGGTGCATGATTAGACATATAGATTTTGTTCTTTGTAGAGGGTGAAATTTTATTATTTTTTTTTATTTAAAGTGTTTTCATTTTTTTTAATTTAATTTATTTAAAGCGTTTCAAATTATTTATTTATTTTTTTTATTTTTTTTTATTTTTATTTATTTTTTTTTTGTAGTGGTTTACGTATTATTTTAATTTTTAGTGACATTAGAACCTGCAATTTTCTGTATCACACATGTCTTATCTTAGGTTACCAAGGACGTGTGTGTGTGTTGTTATCTCTTTAAATGCGAGAGATGGGGACTTCAGACCTGCGTTGAGATATCTTTATCATAGTTTTAATAAACTGCAGGAAATTGTCTTTAGCTATTGAGTAATTCGCCAGTTTTGGTTTAATATGAATGCTATTACATCTGTTTGTTTAATTTACAAGCACATTTCTCTTACAACATTCTGTCAACAGATCATTTCCATATTCGAAATAATAATTTAGAAGGAAAATTTTTATATGAAAATACTATGAAATGTCATTTATAGAGATTGACAAAAATAGCATGCTTGATTCTTTCTTGTATTAACCTTATAATCATTTATTTTAGAAATATAGGTTTATAGTTTTGTTACGAAAAATAACGTGTTTACATATTTTAAAAACGAAAGCCAAGTGTTTTTTACAAATGTAACTATAAGCTATACACCCACGCATTTGTGTTATTGAATTAAATTACAATGCTTAATATTGTATTCACTGTACTATTTTCCTGCAAAAGCCGTTTCACAAACTTGTGTACTGAAATTAATGTGGCATTTTTAGGGAAAAAATTAATTCAAGTCTTTGTGACTAATCTTTCAAAGGAAAAAAAGATTTGTCATACTTTCTCTTACATTATATCTTCCATTTTTAAGTTTACAAATTTGTGGAGTAACTTAAATAATCGTTTTTATGCTAATTAAACAATATATTTTTTTATTATATGTTTGTTTTTTTAATTAACTTGTAATAGCTTCTTTTTTTTCTTTTTCTTTTTCTTAAAAGGGTACTGTAGAATAACTTATGTCACAAATACTACATCCTTCTTTAGTTAAATATGTTTCACTTAAGACATGACAAAGTCTCTTAGAAACATTTCATTTTGGAGTTAAGTGATTAAACAAGAAAAATATTATTTATAAAAACACAACACATAAGACTAGCGGCTGAGAGGTTCTACTCTCAAAGCTGATAGATGGAAGGTGTTAGGTTTAAACCTCTCTCACGGTCGTCGACCTAACCGTTCGAAGTTTTCTTCGAAACTTGTCAATATGGGTAAGAACACCTTAGAAAGACCTACATGGAGACACTTATCCCTAACGCAGATAATCAACCCTATATTTAACCAACCAGTCACAACACGCAAGACATAATCATTACATTCAGTTAAGAAGTGATTTGACGTGCAAAATTTGATTTATAAAAACATACAATATGATATATCACATTAAACATACAATTTGAACGATTTTTTCCCTTTCATATGAAAAAATTTTAACAAGAATTTAGTGACTATTTATCTTATTAAAGAGAGCGGTTATTTTGTTTAGAGTTATACGATTAAAATAAATTTTCAATAGATTTGACTTTATACAAGCAACATTTAAAAAAAGAGAATGGAATCTAGTGTTTATAAATTAACGTATTTCAATTTTACAAATACTTCACACACCCCTCTTTTTCCCCTATTTTGGTAGACTTTATACACATAAGACATAAAAGATGTTTTAGAATACATCATTTAGAAATTAAGCAACTTGATAAGTAAAATAATTATTTATAAAAGCAATAGATACGAAAGTAATAAATATTTCTAATTACAAATGCACGAACTTCTGATAGGTAAGACCTTCTCAATCATTGTGCAAGAATTAAGTGGTGGTTGAGCTTATAACATTATAGGATGAAATAATCACGTGACGTATTTTTAAACCAATAAAATATTAGTATTTTAAACCAATAAAATGTTAGTATTTTTACACGAGCGCCCTCTATCATTATATAAATTTCAATGAAATGAGTTCATAACATTATACTGTCCCTTCTCATCGGTGTAATAGGTTGCATTTTTCGTTTAAGTTAGTTTTTTTTTTTTCATTTAAGCTATTATGGAATGAGTTATGAATTCTTATGTTAATGATCTAACCAACTTGAAGTGTCAACCCTCATCATCAGAATTAAATATTCAAGAGATGGATTCTACAATTTTATCCAAAGAAGGACCCGTTTCGAAGTATGGCGTGAAACCCACCTCATCAGGACTAAAGAAAGAGTTTGTGTGTTTTACTTGTAACAAAGATTTTTTCCGAAAGGATCATTTAAAACAACATTTGATGACCCATTCAGGAGAAAAACCTTTTGTGTGTGTCATCTGTCGAAAAGCTTTCTCTAGAAAAGCTCTTTTGAATCGCCATAAATTGTCTCATTTAAAAGAACCTACACAACATAAGTGTGGTGATTGCAACGAACTGTTTTCAAGAAAGTACGACTTATTGAAACATGAAAAGATTCACAAATCACCCAAACAATATAAGTGTATTAAATGCAATGAACTGTTTTCGAGAAAGTACGACTTATTGAAACATAAGAAGATCCATAAGCCCCGAAAGCAGTATAAATGCATCCAGTGTAGTGAAATATTTAATCGGAAATATGATTTATCACGTCATATAGACACCGCGCACAAAGTACTACCCAAAGTTGTCAAATCGACATCTTTAAAAGATTCGTTATATGAAAAAGTGAAGCATTTTAAAAGACAAAATGCTTTAAATGTATTTACTAAAACTGTAATAAATTCTAATGAGGAGAATGATCAAGATTTTCACACGTTTTTTAACAGTATTCGGTCGGACGTTTTGAATGAATTAAATTATCAGATAGAAGTAAAAAGGTCAATGAAATGGTATGCAACTGCAAAAGTTGTTGTAAGCCGCCAAACACCGGACGGTGATATAGATACTATCACCCCATATTTTCATTCAAGAACTGTACTGGAATTGACGAATCAAAACATACCTGTACATGTTGAGGATGCCTTTACGAAAATTATTAACTCTTTTGAGAAATTCACTCAACAAGGATCTAATTGGGCATTGCAACAAATATTAAATCTAGAACTGTCTACAGCTAAATATAGAATGGTTTAAAATGTGTGGACTAGTTTTGAAACATGTATATTCATGTTTTTGCTATTGTAGTTATTGAAAATGATAAATAAATAGTCTTTGACTAAAAAATCATAAGTTTTTTATTATTTTCATGGTAACTATTTTATATAAATTACTTATAACAGTTTGTCAATGCTACATAAACTACTGTTTAACATTTTGAATGTCTTAAACAAAATGGGAATGAATTTGTTGAAATTATGTAAAACATGATGAAATAAATGTGATGTATTTATTATATGTTACTTAAACTACAAGAGAATGATTGGAAATGTGTTATTTTAAATCTATGATACTTTTAATCACTAACAAGGTAAGACGTGACGTTATGAATCATCGATGGGTTTTCCTTTGAATATGTATTAATCTTACTTATTGATAAGAAAGTTGGAAAAATAGACTTAACACATTGTTAAAGGTTTTGGAAAAATGTATAGTTGGTTAAAAATTTTAGAAAATTTAACATAAAGTAACAAATTTTAGAAAATAAACGTTTCGATAAAT
This sequence comes from Maratus michaelseni, assembly GCA_963931845.1. NCBI lineage: Eukaryota > Metazoa > Arthropoda > Arachnida > Araneae > Salticidae > Maratus > Maratus michaelseni. The sequence continues at coordinate 182,758,086 of OZ007595.1, forward strand.
AAAAAAATTACATTTTGGTAAACTTTACACTTAGACAATATTTTAAACTAAGGAAAAATTAGACTTAACGCATTGTTACAGTTTCTTTGAAAAATATCTAGTTGGTTATAAATTTTAGAAAATTCGACCTAACGAAATTAACACACTTAAAAATATCTAGGTTATACATTTTATAAAATAAGCAACAAATACACATTTCGATACATTGACAAAAGAAAATAATTAAGTTTAAGTAAACTTTACACTTAGACAATATTTCAAACTAAGAAAAATAATAAATTTACACTTATACAATATTTTAAACTAAGAAAAATAATAATTTTACACTTATACAATATTTTAAACTAAGGAAAATTAATAACTTTAAACATCAGACTTAACACATTGTTAAAGTTTTTTGAAAATAACACAACATTTTCAAAGCAGTGGAAATAGTATACCTGTAAAAAAATTCAACTTAGTGGAATTTAATATTGAAATTTTTTAACCGCACTCATTTAAAAAATAAAACTTTATAAAATATTCACTTTTTTTAAATAAGCAACTGTTAAACATTTTGAATGTCTTAGACAAAGTGTGAATAAATTTGTTGAAATTATATAAAACATGAAAAATTTCATAACTTTTAAAGGAAATTTTATTTTTGGTGAAATAAACTCGAGCTATTTATTGTATGTAACTTAAACTACTATAGAGAATCGATTGAAAATGTGTTACTTTTAAGCACTCACAAGATAAGACACGATGTTAGGAATTATAGATGTGTTTTTCCCCCACAATTGACGTCACTTGTAGCATATTTACTGATCAAGTCATAAAATCATAGTTCAGGGTATGTTTATGAGCACGGCGTTTAGTTGAGATTTAAGATATTTGAGAAATATAAACTACAACTTTGACTACTTTTTGAAATTTCCCCCTACATAAGAAAAAGGACATAGGAAAATAAAATGAAAAGTTGTCTTTGAATGGAATCGAACCATTATCTTTTCACTTAACAGCTGAATGCGTTGACAATTACATCACAAAGGCACTGATAACAACTGGTTGAATATATTGGGTTTCTTTTTTAAGGTTAAATTCATTTAATATTCAAGTTATTTCTTAATGATACACTTAAAAACAATAAATTAAATTAGCATTCAAAAAACAAACGATCACATTATTGTGTAAAAAAATCAAATGTTTTGAAAGTCACGAGTTAAAATTGTGGAGGGTGCGATAACTTGGAAGTGCATTGCAGAAGGGGAGTTAAATTTTTGAAGAAGTTTAATCTTAGAAGACTAGAGTAAAATTTGAAATGACTTAGAATTTAATTAGAATTTAGATGTGAACCTTTTAAAATGAAATAATAGTTTTTTTTTGTATCGCCCTCTATCGGTGGGTAATGGAATTAAGAGATAATTAAAAGTTTTAACTTGGATTCGAACCCACAACAAAAATTATTTTACGGTTTGATAATTTAGGGTAGGTTTAACTAAGAAAACCATGATATTATAGTATTTAGAGATGTTTTAAGATATTCGATAAAGGAAATCATCTAAATTTTCAATTTAATTGAATGGTTTACTGCTTAAAGTACTACAAAATGAATAGAACCCGATACATAGTTTTTTTAAATTAATTATATTTTTCGAAAGGTTAAATTGACTTATTGATAAACTTAGGATTTATGTTTAAAGTGAATAAATTTGATATGTTAGGTTTACTTAATAACAGAGGGTTGAATAAGTTATTTTTTTTTAATTAAAATTTCATAAAAATAAAATTTACTAAAAGTTTTTAATGTTAAAAAAATTGTAAGTTACGTTAAAAAAGTTAACAAAAATATAGTTTAAAAAAATTAAAAGTTTACAAAAAGTTTAAAATTCTTTAAATTAATTAAAATTAACTTTTTAATTTTAACTATTGAGAGACTATAATTTAATTGTTAATCCTTGTAACCAACTGGTGCATATCAAATATCTGCACATGTGCAGAAAAAACATACACTTTTACACTAACGTGAGTTCGATTTTAAATTATTTGCTAATTTTTATACAACTCGTTTACCTTTCAGAAACAAAATAGAATTAAATACTTACCGAAAAACACGTCCACTTCTTGTGCTTTCTTTCACTAGACTAACCTATCTCCCTTAACTTTGTTAGGGGGCGCTGCAATCGACGTAGAGGCGCTACCAGTCTTCCGGTTTGTGACGTCATTCAACACGTCAATATAAGAAACTAACAACTGCTATCAAGTAAGAGTGGAGGAAGAATGACCGAGCGAGTGTAGTTTGTATTTAAAGTTTATTCTTATCTCAAACCGGAAATGACGTCACAAACCGGAAGACTGGTAGCGCCTCTACGTCGATTGCAGCGCCCCCTAACAAAGTTAAGGGAGATAGGTTAGTCTAGTGAAAGAAAGCACAAGAAGTGGACGTGTTTTTCGGTAAGTATTTAATTCTATTTTGTTTCTGAAAGGTAAACGAGTTGTATAAAAATTAGCAAATAATTTAAAATCGATCTCACGTTAGTGTAAAAGTGTATGTTTTTTCTGCACATGTGCAGATATTTGATATGCACCAGTTGGTTACAAGGATTAACAATTAAATTATAGTCTCTCAATAGTTAAAATTAAAAAGTTAATTTTAATTAATTTAAAGAATTTTAAACTTTTTGTAAACTTTTAATTTTTTTAAACTATATTTTTGTTAACTTTTTTAACGTAACTTACAATTTTTTTAACATTAAAAACTTTTAGTAAATTTTATTTTTATGAAATTTTAATTTAAAAAAAAAATAACTTATTCAACCCTCTGTTATTAAGTAAACCTAACATATCAAATTTATTCACTTTAAACATAAATCCTAAGTTTATCAATAAGTCAATTTAACCTTTCGAAAAATATAATTAATTTAAAAAAACTATGTATCGGGTTCTATTCATTTTGTAGTACTTTAAGCAGTAAACCATTCAATTAAATTGAAAATTTAGATGATTTCCTTTATCGAATATCTTAAAACATCTCTAAATACTATAATATCATGGTTTTCTTAGTTAAACCTACCCTAAATTATCAAACCGTAAAATAATTTTTGTTGTGGGTTCGAATCCAAGTTAAAACTTTTAATTATCTCTTAATTCCATTACCCACCGATAGAGGGCGATACAAAAAAAAACTATTATTTCATTTTAAAAGGTTCACATCTAAATTCTAATTAAATTCTAAGTCATTTCAAATTTTACTCTAGTCTTCTAAGATTAAACTTCTTCAAAAATTTAACTCCCCTTCTGCAATGCACTTCCAAGTTATCGCACCCTCCACAATTTTAACTCGTGACTTTCAAAACATTTGATTTTTTTACACAATAATGTGATCGTTTGTTTTTTGAATGCTAATTTAATTTATTGTTTTTAAGTGTATCATTAAGAAATAACTTGAATATTAAATGAATTTAACCTTAAAAAAGAAACCCAATATATTCAACCAGTTGTTATCAGTGCCTTTGTGATGTAATTGTCAACGCATTCAGCTGTTAAGTGAAAAGATAATGGTTCGATTCCATTCAAAGACAACTTTTCATTTTATTTTCCTATGTCCTTTTTCTTATGTAGGGGGAAATTTCAAAAAGTAGTCAAAGTTGTAGTTTATATTTCTCAAATATCTTAAATCTCAACTAAACGCCGTGCTCATAAACATACCCTGAACTATGATTTTATGACTTGATCAGTAAATATGCTACAAGTGACGTCAATTGTGGGGGAAAAACACATCTATAATTCCTAACATCGTGTCTTATCTTGTGAGTGCTTAAAAGTAACACATTTTCAATCGATTCTCTATAGTAGTTTAAGTTACATACAATAAATAGCTCGAGTTTATTTCACCAAAAATAAAATTTCCTTTAAAAGTTATGAAATTTTTCATGTTTTATATAATTTCAACAAATTTATTCACACTTTGTCTAAGACATTCAAAATGTTTAACAGTTGCTTATTTAAAAAAAGTGAATATTTTATAAAGTTTTATTTTTTAAATGAGTGCGGTTAAAAAATTTCAATATTAAATTCCACTAAGTTGAATTTTTTTACAGGTATACTATTTCCACTGCTTTGAAAATGTTGTGTTATTTTCAAAAAACTTTAACAATGTGTTAAGTCTGATGTTTAAAGTTATTAATTTTCCTTAGTTTAAAATATTGTATAAGTGTAAAATTATTATTTTTCTTAGTTTAAAATATTGTATAAGTGTAAATTTATTATTTTTCTTAGTTTGAAATATTGTCTAAGTGTAAAGTTTACTTAAACTTAATTATTTTCTTTTGTCAATGTATCGAAATGTGTATTTGTTGCTTATTTTATAAAATGTATAACCTAGATATTTTTAAGTGTGTTAATTTCGTTAGGTCGAATTTTCTAAAATTTATAACCAACTAGATATTTTTCAAAGAAACTGTAACAATGCGTTAAGTCTAATTTTTCCTTAGTTTAAAATATTGTCTAAGTGTAAAGTTTACCAAAATGTAATTTTTTTATTTATCGAAACGTTTATTTTCTAAAATTTGTTACTTTATGTTAAATTTTCTAAAATTTTTAACCAACTATACATTTTTCCAAAACCTTTAACAATGTGTTAAGTCTATTTTTCCAACTTTCTTATCAATAAGTAAGATTAATACATATTCAAAGGAAAACCCATCGATGATTCATAACGTCACGTCTTACCTTGTTAGTGATTAAAAGTATCATAGATTTAAAATAACACATTTCCAATCATTCTCTTGTAGTTTAAGTAACATATAATAAATACATCACATTTATTTCATCATGTTTTACATAATTTCAACAAATTCATTCCCATTTTGTTTAAGACATTCAAAATGTTAAACAGTAGTTTATGTAGCATTGACAAACTGTTATAAGTAATTTATATAAAATAGTTACCATGAAAATAATAAAAAACTTATGATTTTTTAGTCAAAGACTATTTATTTATCATTTTCAATAACTACAATAGCAAAAACATGAATATACATGTTTCAAAACTAGTCCACACATTTTAAACCATTCTATATTTAGCTGTAGACAGTTCTAGATTTAATATTTGTTGCAATGCCCAATTAGATCCTTGTTGAGTGAATTTCTCAAAAGAGTTAATAATTTTCGTAAAGGCATCCTCAACATGTACAGGTATGTTTTGATTCGTCAATTCCAGTACAGTTCTTGAATGAAAATATGGGGTGATAGTATCTATATCACCGTCCGGTGTTTGGCGGCTTACAACAACTTTTGCAGTTGCATACCATTTCATTGACCTTTTTACTTCTATCTGATAATTTAATTCATTCAAAACGTCCGACCGAATACTGTTAAAAAACGTGTGAAAATCTTGATCATTCTCCTCATTAGAATTTATTAGTTTTAGTAAATACATTTAAAGCATTTTGTCTTTTAAAATGCTTCACTTTTTCATATAACGAATCTTTTAAAGATGTCGATTTGACAACTTTGGGTAGTACTTTGTGCGCGGTGTCTATATGACGTGATAAATCATATTTCCGATTAAATATTTCACTACACTGGATGCATTTATACTGCTTTCGGGGCTTATGGATCTTCTTATGTTTCAATAAGTCGTACTTTCTCGAAAACAGTTCATTGCATTTAATACACTTATATTGTTTGGGTGATTTGTGAATCTTTTCATGTTTCAATAAGTCGTACTTTCTTGAAAACAGTTCGTTGCAATCACCACACTTATGTTGTGTAGGTTCTTTTAAATGAGACAATTTATGGCGATTCAAAAGAGCTTTTCTAGAGAAAGCTTTTCGACAGATGACACACACAAAAGGTTTTTCTCCTGAATGGGTCATCAAATGTTGTTTTAAATGATCCTTTCGGAAAAAATCTTTGTTACAAGTAAAACACACAAACTCTTTCTTTAGTCCTGATGAGGTGGGTTTCACGCCATACTTCGAAACGGGTCCTTCTTTGGATAAAATTGTAGAATCCATCTCTTGAATATTTAATTCTGATGATGAGGGTTGACACTTCAAGTTGGTTAGATCATTAACATAAGAATTCATAACTCATTCCATAATAGCTTAAATGAAAAAAAAAAAACTAACTTAAACGAAAAATGCAACCTATTACACCGATGAGAAGGGACAGTATAATGTTATGAACTCATTTCATTGAAATTTATATAATGATAGAGGGCGCTCGTGTAAAAATACTAACATTTTATTGGTTTAAAATACTAATATTTTATTGGTTTAAAAATACGTCACGTGATTATTTCATCCTATAATGTTATAAGCTCAACCACCACTTAATTCTTGCACAATGATTGAGAAGGTCTTACCTATCAGAAGTTCGTACATTTGTAAGTAGAAATATTTATTACTTTCGTATCTATTGCTTTTATAAATAATTATTTTACTTATCAAGTTGCTTAATTTCTAAATGATGTATTCTAAAACATCTTTTATGTCTTATGTGTATAAAGTCTACCAAAATAGGGGAAAAAGAGGGGTGTGTGAAGTATTTGTAAAATTGAAATACGTTAATTTATAAACACTAGATTCCATTCTCTTTTTTTAAATGTTGCTTGTATAAAGTCAAATCTATTGAAAATTTATTTTAATCGTATAACTCTAAACAAAATAACCGCTCTCTTTAATAAGATAAATAGTCACTAAATTCTTGTTAAAATTTTTTCATATGAAAGGGAAAAAATCGTTCAAATTGTATGTTTAATGTGATATATCATATTGTATGTTTTTATAAATCAAATTTTGCACGTCAAATCACTTCTTAACTGAATGTAATGATTATGTCTTGCGTGTTGTGACTGGTTGGTTAAATATAGGGTTGATTATCTGCGTTAGGGATAAGTGTCTCCATGTAGGTCTTTCTAAGGTGTTCTTACCCATATTGACAAGTTTCGAAGAAAACTTCGAACGGTTAGGTCGACGACCGTGAGAGAGGTTTAAACCTAACACCTTCCATCTATCAGCTTTGAGAGTAGAACCTCTCAGCCGCTAGTCTTATGTGTTGTGTTTTTATAAATAATATTTTTCTTGTTTAATCACTTAGCTCCAAAATGAAATGTTTCTAAGAGACTTTGTCATGTCTTAAGTGAAACATATTTAACTAAAGAAGGATGTAGTATTTGTGACATAAGTTATTCTACAGTACCCTTTTAAGAAAAAGAAAAAGAAAAAAAAGAAGCTATTACAAGTTAATTAAAAAAACAAACATATAATAAAAAAATATATTGTTTAATTAGCATAAAAACGATTATTTAAGTTACTCCACAAATTTGTAAACTTAAAAATGGAAGATATAATGTAAGAGAAAGTATGACAAATCTTTTTTTTCCTTTGAAAGATTAGTCACAAAGATTTGAATTAATTTTTTCCCTAAAAATGCCACATTAATTTCAGTACACAAGTTTGTGAAACGGCTTTTGCAGGAAAATAGTACAGTGAATACAATATTAAGCATTGTAATTTAATTCAATAACACAAATGCGTGGGTGTATAGCTTATAGTTACATTTGTAAAAAACACTTGGCTTTCGTTTTTAAAATATGTAAACACGTTTATTTTCGTAACAAAACTATAAACCTATATTTCTAAAATAAATGATTATAAGGTTAATACAAGAAAGAATCAAGCATGCTATTTTTGTCAATCTCTATAAATGACATTTCATAGTATTTTCATATAAAAATTTTCCTTCTAAATTATTATTTCGAATATGGAAATGATCTGTTGACAGAATGTTGTAAGAGAAATGTGCTTGTAAATTAAACAAACAGATGTAATAGCATTCATATTAAACCAAAACTCGCGAATTACTCAATAGCTAAAGACAATTTCCTGCAGTTCATTAAAACTATGATAAAGATATCTCAACGCAGGTCTGAAGTCCCCATCTCTCGCATTTAAAGAGATAACAACACACACACGTCCTTGGTAACCTAAGATAAGACATGTGTGATACAGAAAATTGCAGGTTCTAATGTCACTAAAAATTAAAATAATACGTAAACCACTACAAAAAAAAAAAAAATAAATAAATAAAAAAAAAATAATAAAAAAAAAAAAATAATAATTTGAAACGCTTTAAATAAATTAAATTTAAAAAAATGAAAACACTTTAAATAAAAAAAAAAATAAAATTTCACCCTCTACAAAGAACAAAATCTATATGTCTAATCATGCACCTTCTTTATCTCTCTCATCTTAATCACTTCCGGTCTTTTAAACTACCCGTCCTGTTGCAACACGCTCCCAAACATGTTCCCAAAACATGTTTACTGCTTCCTGAAAACCCTTTTTGGAAAAAGCATGTCTAATCCCGTTTCCGATCTTATTTCCTGTCGCGTTTCCAGTCTAAAAATAAATTTCACGTTAAACTTTTATAAAGTAAAACAAAGTCAGAAAGATTTCCATTTTTATATTAGGTGTTAGTTAGCAAATAAAATTTTTATTTCAGGTGAGAAAAAAAAATAAAAATAAAAATAAAAATCGAACATTTTGCTAATATTACTTTCAAACTAAATTCATTCTGATAGCAGGATTCCTACAACTCAACTCCACTCGACTAGAAGGATTAAAACCAACAAAAAAAATTAAGCCCCCCACAAAAATAAGCCCTCCCCCTCTCTCCCTTATCGCATTCACTTCCTGTCGCATTTCCTGTTAAATTTCCTTTCGCGTTTCCGATCATACTTCCTGTTCACTTCCTGTCTCAACATGCCTGTTATCCCCACCTGCGACTTCCGGTGACCTTCACAGAGCACAGAACTTCCGGTGCCACCGTGCCACTGGCGTAGAACTCTCTTTTATTATCTACTCATATATATACAGGGTGTTTTTTTTTTAACTGACGCTATTCAGAGCCGCCTGTAGCTCGTTCTAATAACTGGATTGATACAAAATTTTGTGAATGGACTAAGAAAACCATGGGAAAAAAAGATTCCAACAAAAAAAAAATTAGTTCCAATCACCGCCGATAGGGGGAAATGTGGCGCTGTACATTGAAAAAAAACATCAGAAAGACAGAATTAATAATTTGGATAAAATGCCATGTTTTATTCATCATTTACACTTTCTCTTTCGTTGATTGCAGTTGAAAATCCATTATCACTTTTTCTGTCACCGGTTTACGTCCTCTGCATGACCGAACTGCTAGCGAGCTTGTTTCTTCGAATTTCAGAATCATTGCTTTCAATACATTAACGGATATAGGATTTTTGCGCAGTTTATGGCGTGTTCTAAGTAAACGAAGAGCGGCTGGTGCATTGCACTGGTTACAATAATAGAACTTCACAAGTAACGCGCGCTGCGGTAACGTGAGATTCATTTTCAACCTGAGCTGAAATTGTTTCTCCGTGTTTTTCGCATGCATTTATAACTTAAACTATTGACGCTACTGTCGCTTGCGTAAGTAAAAATTTGCATTTGCATTTATTGCCCGTATTTTATGTTAATTCTCAGTTGCATAAATTACCACAGCGCCACATTTCCCCCTATTGGTGGTGATTGGAACTAATTTTTTTTGTTGGAATCTTTTTTCCCATGGTTTTATTAGTCCATTCACAAAATTTTGTATCAATCCAGTTATTAGAACGAGATACAGGCGGCTCTGAATAGCGTCAGCTTAAAAAAAAAACACCCTGTACATCTATATACTAATAAAAGAAAGTTTCGCTCTGTGTGTGTGTCTGTTGGCGATGGCTAGGAAAATCTAGCCTACCTAGAAGGCTGGAAATTTAGATTTAGGTAGTCCAAACCCTCTCCTGGTGCAACATTGTGTCAGAATTTTAATATTTTAATTACTTTCTGAAATATTAATTAAAATGCACAAAGAACTCTCATTAAAAATACGCATTTTTTCATCGGTTGGTTGGTTGTGTAGAATATCTTCTCAGAACACATTAAATAAATCAGAGTAACGATGCATAGGTAATGACTTATATCGAAATAGTGCCAACATTGATTGCAGTTACCTGCATATAGCCAAGCTAATACAGCGCCATCTACTCACGGCAAATTACATAAACGCCACCTGTTTAAGATATTTACAGGCACGTTTTTATTCATTATAATTATCTGGGTTTAAGGTTTTTTTAAAACAGGACATTGTGATAGAGACTACTATTACAGAAAACTTTATTTAACAGATTATTTGTTATATATTTGCGGGAATGGCGAGGGGTAGGGATCTAATTACATTTAACAATTTTAACCCGTAGCGTTTAATTGTTGTTTTATATACAGAATACCGCTATTTTAAATCTCAGTTTCTCAGTAATATCTCAGTAATAATGTTCCGAACTTCTCCATTTAGTTCCATTTTTACTAAATTATCGTAAAACTCAGCATTCATTGCTTCAAGGTGTATTTCTAAAAAGCAATTATCAGTATATTTCCTAATAATAGCCTAAGCCAAATTTCAAAATAAGTTCCTAGCTTAACCAAATGAATCAATCTTTAAAGATGTATAGTGATCCTACTAATTAGTTATTTGCTGAAGGTCACTTGAACATTCGCCATCCCCCCCCCCCCTCCGGGGCCCTCCTTCAAAGTTTTCTCTAACTATTTCCCGTTTCCATATCTCAGCAACTATCTTTCCGATTTCAATACAAGTGATTCCAAACATTATAATTAACTTAATAGTTACCCTTTATAACATTAAACTAAATTTATGAGTAGCGGTTACCACTATTTCTGAATAATAGTTTAAGCCAAATTTCTAATTAAGTTCCTAGCTTAACCAAACGAACGAATTTTTAAAGATACATAACGGTTGTCCTAATTAGTCATTTGCTGAACGGAACTTGAACATCCCCTTCCCCCCCCCCCCCCGAACCCTCCTTCAAGGTTTTTTACCTAACTATGCTCCGTTTCCATATATCAGCAACTATCTTTCCGATTTGAACGCAAGTGATTCCAAACATTATAATTAACTTAATAGACACCCTTTATAACATTAAACTTAATTTATGAGTAGAGGCTACCACTATTTCCGAATAATAGTTTAAGCCAAATTTGTAATTAAGTTTCTAGCTTAACCAAACGAACGAATTTTTAAAGATGCATAGTGATCCTCCTAATGAGTCATTTGCTGAAGGGAACTTGAACAACCCTCCCCCCCGGCCCCTCCTTCAAGGTTTTTCTCTAACTATGCCCCGTTTCTATATATCAGCAACTATCTTTCCGATTTCAACGCAAGTGATTCCAAACATTATATTTAACTTAAGGATGTGCTTTCCGATCTTGGGTTTTATGGGCCCGATTACGACGGGGTTTGTCTCATTCGATTTGATTTCGATAGCCTTACAAATTTCAGTCATATTCGTATAGAACAGATTATTAATATTTCAGGCCCGGGCAACGCCGGGCGGATTAGCTTATTAGCTATTAATAGCTACTTCAAAATGCACGGTTGGGTTTTAAAAAATATCTACATTAATCCTTTAATTACCGATCGATTACGTAACCCACTTTCGCAATTTCCGGTATTTTGGCAATGTTTACCCGTAGTTAAATTTCAATTCTACTAAGAAATTTTTGTTGGGTCAAGTGTTCTGAAAAGGCCTCTTCCAGAACAGACTGCGCCCCCTGGCGGTGGAAAGTGGAACTATAGGAGTATATCGGGTTCTATGGAGCCGATTACGACAGGGTTTGGTTTAAGTTTCGTATAGAACAGATTATTAATATTTTTGGCCCGTGCAACGCCGGGCGGGTTAGCTAGTATTAACTAAAGAAAATAACAATTATTTTTGTACGATATAAACTGAGATTACATGAATATTTTTTAATTTATATTTTTTTTTATATCTAAAGGACCGTGTTTTTCTCAAAATTAATAAAATACGATGAAATGAAATTCCTTCCGCAGAAATCTTAGAAAAAATTTAAAAAAAAAAGAGAAATAAAGCACGTGTTATCATAAAGCATCATTCATCATAAATAACCGTTAATAATAGAATATTTTTAAAACAATAAAACTCTTTTTAGAAATAAGAAAAGGTTCTTGCTATAGTGTAGATATTAAGTGTTTTTTTTTTCTGTCAAATTGTTATCTTGCTTAATTTAAAACTACAGACTTTATAAATTAAGAAAAATAACGTTTAGTGGTGTACGATTTAAACCGCGATTACATAAATATTTTATAATCAACATAGATAAAGGGTAGTACTATTCTCGCAAACATTAAAATTTAAGAATATATATTGATTCACGTAAAAAAATATATTAATAATAACTTACCGTATATACTTGTGTATAAGTCGAAGAATTTTAGACAAAATTTGGGAGTTGAAAATGGGGGGTCGACATATATACGAGTTAGTACAAAAATAAAGAATATTTCACACTCCAGAAGAAGTGTGAAATACCAGAGTCATCCGGTCTAGGTTGGAGAGATATATAAAAGCGGACAATGGTCATTTCCCTGCGATTGACAAAACAAATCTCAACAATAATGACCCTGTAATTGTTCTGCACCCATTTTCTCTGAATTCCCTTCAATACAGAGGCATTCCTTTCAACATTTTAATCCCCTTTTTAAAAAGAGTTCAACTTGAGAATGCTTCAAGATTTCTCTCCTAAACATCTTACAATACAAAGAAGCAATATTTTAGCAGTCTAAGGAGTTGTTTACCCTTGTAAATAAGGCTTGAATAGATTTTTCAAAAAAAATTTTCTTTTTAAGTATCATTTAATTGATGTGAATAGGTTTCAGAATAGTTTAAGCTTCTTCAGTTTTACCTAATTATACAGTTTTAAAATGTTGAATTAAAAAAAGTGTGATTAGAAAAGTAAAAAAAATTACTGTTTTAATGAAAATTTACTAATTTTTTGTTTATCCTCGATGACAAATCATTTTTCAACATACCACCAGAAATGTGGTTCGACTTATACACGAAAATTCAATTTTTTACAAAATTTCAGAATTATGTTTTAATATTCAGAATTATGTTAATATTTTCATAATGTCAAAATATTGATTTTAAGATAATTTTTAAATAAATAATTTATTATTTTGTATTAATTTACCATTAGCACATAGTGTAATTCATTATGCATTAATAATAGAGTATTTTCAAATCAATAAATAAAATTTGAGTCTTATGTATAAGAATAGATTTTATTAAAATTGGATATTAACAAGATATATTTGGACAAAGGATAATTTTTCGTATTTTTTAATGCCTTCTACAGACTATTAATTAAAAGAACTAACGATTAGTGCGTACTATTTACAGTGAAATTGCAGAAATATTTTATTCAAATTAACTTAAGGACAGTATCTTGAAATCATTTTCACAAAAAATCAATTAAAAATATATTAAAAATAAATAAATAAAATCAAGATTGCCAAGTTTTTGCCAAAGGTAGAAAATTCATGGGAAAAAATCCATCACTTCATTATGAAAAATAAATTTTGTCAGTTTTTATACCAAAGTAGAAAAATAGCGGCATGTTTACATTTACGGAAGAAATAATTAAGTTATTTTAAGCTTTAAAAATTTTAATTCAACAAAAAATTGTATAGTATAAAATAATATACAATATTTTCATGCCCGGAAAATATTGATTTTAAATAATATTTTATTTATTTAAAAATAATCAACTATTAATTACTAATTGATTTTAAATAATATTTCATTTATTTAAAAATAATCAACTATTAATTACTAATTGATTTTAAATAATATTTCATTTATTTAAAAATAATCAACTAATTGATTTTAAAATAAATTTATTGTAGACGCATAAAGCAGTTCATCATGCATTAACAATAGAATATTAGAAAAAAAATCTCTTAATTATAAGAACAGGCTCTTTCTATAACGTAAATACACTGCTCAAAACAATTAAAGGATATTGCAGTTTTAGGTGGATTTTGTATCTGGGAAACTTTTTAGCTGATTGATACATGGTCGACAGACATAGTAGGTTATATGAGAATAAATTACACATGTTTGGCAGAAAAAAATGCATTTTATTGCGCATTTGTGTACAAAAGGAAAAAAACACAATTTGTGCATATGAGAAAAAAAGAATAAGAAAAGGTGTTTTCTTCAAAGAAAATCATTTTCAGTAGGGGGTATGGTTTCCACGGGCGGCCAGCAACGTTGAACACCTTTGAGGCATAGACTCAATGAGGCTATTAATGACGAGTTGGGGTATTCGCCCCACTCTTCCAGAAGAGCTCTTTCCAGTTCTTGGAGAGTTTGTGGGGGTTGTTGGCGGCCAGAAACTCGTCTTCCTAGAGCGTCCCAAACGTGCTCGATTGGATTCATGTCTGGATAACACGCTGGCCATTCCATTCGAACGATTCCTTCCTCGAAAAGGAAATCCTCCACCAGGTTTGCACGACGTGGCCTGCAGTTATCGTCCATTAAAATGAAGTTATCTCCGATTGCTGCAGCGTAGGGGACTACAATAGGTCTGAGGATCTCATCCCTATATCGGCGACCAGTCAGAGCTCCATCTCGAATGATGTAGAGGTCAGTGCGCCCGTCAATGGAGATGCCACCATACACCAACACTCCTCCACCGCCAAATCTGACACTTTCGTGCACGAACGCAGGATTATTCCTACTGACACGGTCCCTCCAGATGAAAATACGCCTATTATCCGGATGCACAGAAAAACGGGACTCGTCAGAAAACAGAATATTGCTCCATTCATTTCTCCTCCAGTTGACATGCTCGAGTGCCCACTCCCTGCGGTCGCGACGATGCCTTGATGTTAATCTAACACATACCATCGGTCGGCGAGCATACAGACCTACAGTATGGAGCCGGTTTCGGACAGTCTGAGTTGAAATCGTGGTGCCTGTAGCCGAGCGAAGGTGTTGTTGGAGAAGAGTAGCGTTCATGTTTCGGTGTCTCCGAGCTGTTAACGCTAAATACCGATCTTCATTGGGCGTTGTTGCCCGTCTACGACCTTGCCCTGGTCTTCGGCCTGCACATCCACTCTCCAAAAAACGGTTCCAGATCATGGAAATGACACTTTGTGACACTCCAATGGCTTACGCTACTTCGGCTTGAGTTTGGCCCCCTTCTAACCTACCAACAATTCTCCAAGCTTCTGAATCTGTCAAATGACTTCGCTGAGACATCGTACTCATCGAAACAAAGCAATCACTGAATGCCGATCATCCAGTTGAAAGTCTAAATTTCATTCGCTGCCGCTGAAGCGACGTTTTTGACGTCGAACTCAAAATTTGCATACTCCACAGTTTGAAAACCAGAAAAATTTGCATTTGTGATTCTCTTCTTCTATTTTCGGCAAAAAAAATTTCGTTTATATCTTTATTTTATATAAAACTTCAAATATCCTTTAATTGTTTTGAGCAGTGTATTAAAAGAATATTTTCTGACAACTCTTCATTTTTCTTAATCTATAACGTTTTCTAGACACGTGATAAATTAGAGAAAATTACAATGTGAGCTGTATGATTTTAACTAAAATTACACAAATATTTTTTAATCAAAATAATTAAAAGGAAAATTTCGCTTCTCACAACCAATAAAATGCGGAACAAATGAAACCATTTGCACAAAAAAACTTAGAAATTATTGAACTATATAAATAAAAAAACATACGTTATGTAGAACTATATACATCATTTTCATATATTAAAATATGGAATTTAAAATAATCCTTAATTAAATTTAAAATAATGTATTATTAACGCATAATGCAGTTCATTATGCGTTAATTATAGAATATTTTTTAACTAAATAAAAATATAACTTTTTTTTATAAAAACAAATTCTGTGGCTATTGAAAGACCCGCTCGCTAATGCTAATCCTATGGGACAGTTATTTTATAATATCTCGATTAAATTTCAATATTTTTATTTTATTTTATTTCAATATTTTTATTTTATTTTATTTTATTTCCATATTTTTATTTTATTTTATTTCAATATTTTTATTTTATTTTATTTCAATATTTTTATTTTATTTTATTTCAATATTTTTATTTTATTTTATTTTATTTCAATATTTTTATTTTATTTTATTTCAATATTTTTATTTTATTTTATTTCAATATTTTTATTTTATTTTATTTCAATATTTTTATTTTATTTTATTTATTTTTATTTATTATTATTATTATTATTATTTTGCATTGGATAGCTGAGGTCAATCTCTATGCAGGGCGTTTTTTCCTTTTTCGATTTTGGTTGCATTTTTTTTTTTTTTTAATGGGATATTTTTACTTTCGAAACCGGTTCCGAAAGTGAAAGGAACTTGCAAACAAAGTCGAAAAAGTAAAAAAACGGCCTGCATAGAGATCGACTATCCAATGCAAAAAATCATTTAAAAAAAAAAAATTAAATGAAAACGAGATATTATAAAATAACTGTCTCATAGGATTAACATTAGCGAGCGGGTGTTTTCAGGTGAGTGAAGTAGCCTCTTAAAGCTTTATTTTCTGAAAACTCCTTATTCTTTTTACTTCATCACATTTGCTTCAGATTTTATAAATTTATATGTATCGCGTTCTCTTGTTTAAAATGCTATTTGGTTTATAACTATTTTTTGACATTTTCTTAAACTAATTTTACTTAGTATGACTGTTTTCCATCGTAAGTAAAAGTCACTATTAAAAAATAATAATAATAAAAGCCGCGCTAAAAATAAGAATAATAACTTACAACCATTTATACGCCGACTTTTAATCACTTGTTCCAAATATTTATTAAATTGTATTAAATTTGAAATGAAAATCAATATCTGCTTTATCCTAACTTATTTCATAAATCTAACATTATATCTTCTGTGAAGTTTTTTACGTATGAACTTTTTTCTGGGAACTGTATATGCACCAAAACTTTAAAATTATAATCTAAATAAAACTAATCAAAGAGAAATAATTTGGTCATTCTCCAAAAGCTGGAAACTAACAATAAAAACTAAACATCAAAATGACGATTTGTGTTGTACAATTTAAACCGAGATTACAGTAAATATCTTATAATAAACGTAGTTAAAGGAGGGCATTACTTTCTCCGCAACCAATAAAAGGACAATGAAATGCCAACAGTAAAAAATGGGAAATATTTTTTTTTTTTACGAATAATTTAAATAAAAAATCAGATATTATCTAAAATAATATATTTTATTTTAAAATCAATAATTTGCTAGGTATAAAAATGAGGTATTATTTGTTTTAAAATCTATTATCTAGTGATTAGAAAATAATTTATTTACGCATAATGAAGTTCATTATACGTAAATAATATAATATTTTAAAATCAATATATAAAGTTTTTTCTAAATATACAAATGGATTATTTTTATAATGAAAATATTAAAAGCATATTTTTAGACAGACTGTGATTGTTCATAATTCATAATAACCACTGCAGACTTTATAAATCAAGAAAAATAACGATTAGTGGTGCACAATTTAAATTATTGCATACATATTTTTTAATCAACGTAATTTAAGAAATAATTACGTTTTATCGCAGACAATTAAATGCGGAAAAATAAAATCAAAGTAAAAAAAATCTTTAGAAAATATTAAAAAATAAGCAAATAAAGCATAATATTTTTCAAAATAATGTGCATTTACTTCATACCTGTCAAAATGTTGACTTTAAAATAATATATTATTTGATTTTTAGATAATTTAACATTAACAATGCAGTTCATTATGCGTTATTAATAAAATATTTTAAACAATAAATAAATATACAATTTTTACAATTAAGAAAAGATTATCCTAAAATGAGAATATTAAAGGGCTATTTTCTGTCTACTCATTAATTCTTAATTTATAACCTTTGTTTCAGACATTATAAAGTAATAAATAAATAAATAACGATTACTGCTGTACAATTTAAACTAATATTACATAAATATATATAATGATCAACATAGTTGTATAATCAAAAAGTAATGTTCTCGCAACCAGGGCCTGATTATCAGAAAGGCCAACTAGGCCGCGGCTTTGGACCCATTAGAGACGGGGGCCGCAAAATGAGTAAAATGTTGTAGGAAAAATTTCCTCTGTAGACATTTTTAGTTCAATCATCGAAATCATCGGTCTTGCCTGTACTTTTCTGTTCTCTAAAATTAGCTTAAATTAGGAACGTTCTAGACAAAATATTTTATTGGGGACGTATTTTAAAGAAATATTTAACATTAAAGTATTATAGCAGTAAACAGCAAAAGCAAAATTACGTAACTTGAGTTTCATGAGCATTTTTATAAAATGAGGGAAAATTTCTGAATACTTTCCAAAAAACATTTGTATTTTTTTTTCTAAAACATATTTCGGTTCTGTGGGAGTGGGGGGGGGGGGGGGGGGGGTGAGACTTGAAAAGCTGCTATGCCTTCGGCCCCAGACAATCTTAATTGGGCTTTGCTCGCGGCTAATAAAGTTTAGTGGCATAAAATCATTTACAGAAAATATTTCGGAAACTTCAGAAAATACACATATAAAGCATAAATTATCCAAAATGACTGTCATATTTTCATACCTGGAATACTTTTGGTATCTTCTTGAATATCTGGAGACACATCAGCAGGGTCTTCATAGATGCTAAAGGAGATATCCATGATAAAAATCTCCCATAAAATATTAGCATAAATTGAAAAATTATCTGGAATGGAAACGAGTAAAAATGGCAAATGAGATAGAACACGCGTTTATCCACTTCAATAATTCTCCTAAAACTGCTGTTGTAGAAAAGGACCAATAGGAGTTTAACACCTCATTTATCTTTCATAGTATTACACATTTTTCAGTTAGGTTGAAAATTTCAATAGAGGGATTAGACTTTAAAAGGTTATATCTGTCCCAGGTATTTTACAGAAGACATGTCAATGGATTGTGAACAAAAGATGGCAGCGCGAAACAGATTACTGCCTCTTTGGGCACTTACTGTTACTAAGCAAACATTGGCTTCAAAGTTAAATAAAACACTAAAACGAGACAATTCTGAAACTACACATTGGCATACCTGCCAACTTGTAAGAAATTGTATTGAACTTGTATTGAACTTTTATTGAAACTTGTATTGAAATCCTTACAATGTAAGGATTTGTGTCAAATTTGAAGGTTGTAAGGATGACAGGTAAAAGTGTAAGGTTTTTGGTAAAACTTGAAATTATTCAAATATGTTACTTATTGAGTAAAAGAATGAAACTGATGCAAACATTGTGTTTATGTTACAAAAATGAGTGTGATTAGCAATATGGTACGTCACAGCAACCAAATAGTAATTCACCATACGTTATTCTATGCCACGGAATTTTTAGTCATGCTGTGTATTTTAAAAATTTCTCACAGCAATGCTAAATACAAAACTAAAATTGAAGTTTTGACACTTTTTTAATTAAAAGTTCATTAGATTTTTTTTTACTTACATAATATTTTAATAATTAAACGCATATGAGGAGATTGCTATGAGGAAATGTATGACAAAGAATTGTTGGGTATAAAGCTAAATCAGCCTATTTAATACAGTATATAATAAAAAGAAAACTGCCCAGTTAAACTGAGGGCATTGAGCTCACAGGCTATTCACACTAATTGTATATTATACTCTTAATTCAAAGAATTTGAAATAAGCCCCTCGAAAAATAAAGAAATCAACATTATATTAAGGGGAGTCATCCCCCGTTACCCCCCTCATAGTTAACTAATGAACCCCTTAAATTAATCAGGGAAGTCTCTAATTACAATGAATATATATACAAAATTTGAAGAAAATCCTTTCCCTGTTTATACTTAACCAATGAACCCCCAAAACTATTGACAGAAGCGCATTATCAAAATGAACCTATATACAAAATTTGAAGAAAATGGGATAATTCTGCATGAAAAACCTATTTATCTAAATTATGGGGGGTTAGCCTCCCGTTTTCCCTCTTTATGCTTCACCAATGAACCTCCAAAACTAATCAAGGAAGCGCCTTATCACAAGGAACCTATAAACAAAATTTAAAGTAAAACGGTTAGTTCTATCAAGAGTTATCGCGTTACGTATATACATACATACGTACATACATAACAGAACCGGCGGGCACATAAGCTCTCAGGCTTTAGCCTGTGAGCTAAAAAAAAATAATTATCGGTTCACAATATTATTTGCTGTTATTATGTCTAGATGCACAATGAAGTATGTCGGAAAAAATGTAAGGTTTTTTTTTTTAATAGACATGTGGGCAGGTATGCATTGGATTTACTTTGTTTTAAACAGAATGCTGTTTTGATAATGATATTGTATTACCTTATATATATACTATATTGATTTGACATGTCAATTACAGGCAGGTAGCCAAAATTTTCGTTAGAAAAGCGTTTATTTCTCGGACATGTTCCTATCCGAGGACAACAATTATATATTAATAATCTAGAAAGTACAAAAGAGGAAGAAATTAATACCAAAAAAGAGGCTTAATTATAAGTAAAAATAACTTTCATCTGAGGAACCACCAATTTGGAAAAAAAAAATGTTTCATTTCTTACAAGACATTATCTTAAAAAGGCCGTAATTAAAAATTCTTATACTCGCTGCTCTAATATAGTTAAAATTGATTGATTAATTCAAATAAGGCTCTAAAAGAAATTTAATCTAATAATTCTGAATAATTCTGTTTTTATTAAATTCTTTTAAAAATGCAGAATTATTAAGCAGCACTTCCTTAAAATGTTTGAGGAGTAGGTAGGTCTTTAAATAGAGAAAGTATTTTAAGGTTATCATTTCACACACATCAGTAACTAAAATCAGGCAGAAACATTATAAATTAAGGCGGTAATAAAAAAAAAATATTTTTTTCCACGCTCAACTACTCAAAATTGTCTGACATTTTCGGACTCATTTTTAAAAGTAAAAACATGAAACTTGGCGGCGTGATTTCTGAAGAGATTTGTAAGTGACTTGTGTTTCTATTTTTCGTTCAATTAATTAGAAATTGATTTACAAACAATTATTTTCACAGTACGATCATTTTCTTTTGTTTCCAGCGCTATCGTTTCGGGAAATTCGGTTCAAAATGTCCACTTTGACAACATTTTGTGAAATATATTCTGTCTTTATCAAAAAATTTACCAATACGGACATTATAAAGTTTCTGAAAAAGAGAACCTGCGAACTGGATGAATTTTAGAGCAAAAATGAATTTACAAATAAGTCACAAAATAAGCAGTTTGTATTTGAGTACACCCTTAAGAAAATGCATCTAAAATTACTAGAAAAGAAGCTGAAAGAAATAATGAAACTCATTTATAGATTTGAAACATGCTTTAATTTTTGCTTGGATGGAAATGGAAAACAAAGTGGAAAAGATTTTTTTTGCAATTAAAGATAATTTTTTCATATTTTTCTAAAATTCTGGCAAGGACTTCAAACCCCTGAGGCACCGTGTCTGCAATTATTGCAACCAGTGACCCATATTTGGAATATGATATACCGGGTGAACCGGGTGCTCGTTAAAACTTTAAAAATTCATATAAAAGGAAGAAATTATGATAAAGAAGTGCGGTTTGCAAGAAAAGGTTCACAAGGTAGTCTGTTTTTTTTTTTTTTTTTTTTTTTTTTTTTTTTTTTTTTTTTTTTTTTTAAGAAAAAAAATTTAGTTAAAAATGTTACTGGCAGAGGGCGCTGACGACACGAAACACAATGAGCAGAACAACAGTACACTCCAACCATTTATTCTTGCAATAACAATTGTTCAACATGACCTCCAGACCACATTCTTCGTCTTCAGTCCTTTCACCGAGCGAAATTTTCGCAACGCAACAGTTGCTGACTGTCCGTTCAAAGAGAACAACTTCACCAGCAACGCTCGATCGGATAATGATAACATTCTGAAAGCGAATGAGAAATCTTCGTGTATCCCGGTCTTTTATTGCAGGATTAATTTGCATAATTTTGTTGAATCTCTCGCATGTTAGCGCCATCTACAGGTGACTTTTTAACTAAACATTTTTTTGCTGCTACAAAAAATCTGACTACCTTGTGAGTCCTTTTTTGCAAACCACACTTCTTTATCATAATTCCTTCCTTTTTTATGAATTTTTAAAGTTTTAACGAACTTTTGGTTCACCCGTTACATATCAAGTTAGAGCCTTTCTAACATTAAGAGCTAAATTCGCAAATGATAAGGATTGTCGAGTGGTTGATGAAACTTTTTAGTGAACATTCAATAATAAAAAGTAAACAAATTACATTTCAGAAACTTCTTTTTAAAAAAATACAAGAAATCGGTATATATTATAATGGAAATTTTGAAAAAAAAAGCATGTATAACGTTAAGGTTTTCTCAAATCTAAACTCGAAACCTTCTGACGTATTCACGAGGTCATTTTTATTTTTAAGGCTGTTTGTTCTCAAATCCAAAAGAGCTATTTTTTGACACAATTCTGAATTCATTTTTGTTCGAAAACGCATGAAGTTGGCAGTGTTCTTATTCACATACTATGTACTTGAAAGGAGTTTTTATTTTTTGGTAAAAGAACAAGATATTTCAGAAAATACTCTGAAAGACTGCGTTTTGAAACGATTTACCGACGCGGCAACACGAGAAAGGGGACTAAGGGCATAGGTGCCAACCTCTCATTAATATTCCGTAATATGCGGTTTAATTTGACCCGGGTTTAACACGTTTCGCACCAGAAATTTTTTTAAGAAATGAAATTAAATAAATTCCACGTAGAAATCTGAAATTTAATAAATAAAGATTCATCCAATAATTTTTCTGGTTTGAAGCGTTGTTAAACTGGGTCAAATTAACCCGCATATTACGGAATATTAATGAGAGGTTGGCACCTATGTAAGGGGCTTCTACCCTACAACATATATAAAAATAATCAAAATCTGTGATTACCAAGCTTGGTCCTCTCATTGTCAGATTAGACGTTATAACCCAAACTATAGCGTCTGGAAAAAAAGAAGGTATATCCAAACTTTTAGACGATGTATTCAAACTATTAGCTATTACTATAGCTATGTGTTGCATTCATTAAAATAATATTAAACTACAGTCTTTAATGTTAAAAAAAATAAATAAAAACAATTAAAATTATCAATTAGACGTTTCGTGCACTTACGTACACCTCATCAGTACTACGAACACAACTACAAAGCCACCAGAATCAAAACAAGAAAAATAGTTAAAATCACAGTTTAGTTAAAACATTGTATTCTGTTGGAATCTGTGCAGTCTCGTTAAATGGAGATTCAGATAAAACCGTCATCTAACCCTCCAAGAAGATACGACTGCTGTACTTGAACAGGCAATTTGCGCGTTCTGAAAATCAGGCACATGGTCAAATTCCAAAGCATGTGCAACCAATCTCGAGGTTAGAGTGCCTCTATTAAACGCATCCGAATGTTCTTTCAACCTCACATTTAAGGATCGTCCAGTCTCGCCTATAGGGCTAGATCCGCAACCTTTGCAAGGAATCCGGTAAACTACACCTGTAAGGTCAAATCTGGAATATTTATGTTTGTAATTACCCCAAAAAATCTTAGTTGGATTTAAAGGCACATAAGCATTCCTGATGCTCACATTCGCAAAAATAGCAGATATCTTCTCAGAAATATTGGCGTAGTACTGTAAAGATATAGTCCCCACAGGTGTGGCACGTTGGTAAGGTGTGGGATATTCATCCGATTTCTTCGATAGTTCCGATAAAACTCTATGGCACCATCTTCGCGGGTAATCGTTAAGACGTAAATCAGAAATGATTCTACAAATCTGATTATTGTAACTGACCTCGCTATTACAAAATCTTAATGCTCTATTGTACCGCGACCTTCGTTATACACGGCCGGTGCATGACGTTTAAAACTTCACATGGAGTGGATCACTTTTACACAGCCATTGGTGCAAAACGGTGGGTGCGGCACTTTGCACCAATCACCATGTAAAAATGATCCACTTCATGTGACGTTTTAAACGTCATGCACCGGCCGTGTATACGCAGGTCGCGATTGTACAAGGACCTTAACCATAGCAACTTTATGTGGAAGAAGACTGTTAGAGTTGAAATTTAGATATTGACCGGAAGAAGTAATTTTTCTATAAACGGAAGTTTTTAAAACATTAACCTCTCTAGTAATGTATCCAGGCAGGGGAGTATTTTATTATCTTCATCTTCAATAGTAAATTGGATTGATCTAGACATTGAATTCCCCTTGCCTAAAATGTCGACAAGATGTTCCTTCTCCGCAATCAGAAAAATGTCGTCTACATATCTTCTCCAAAATTTTATTTTAACACATAATAATATAACTCATAATAATATCATTTTCCAAATATTGCATAACAATTTCTGCGACTCTTACAGAAAGTGGGGAGCCCCTCGCCGTTCCTTTCAACTATTTATAAAATTTACCCTCAAAAACAAAACAGTTCGAAACCAAGCAAAATTCAACGAGTTTCACAGCAACCTCCAAATCCATATCAATTTCAGCCGCAAAATCAGACCACATGCTACGAATAGAAAGGGAGGTGAGATAAATGGGAATGGATGTGAATAACGATATTACATCTAAGGAGGCCATCACACAATTACAGGAATCCCTCAGTCATTGTATTCTGAATGATAAAAAAAAAGACTACATAACTGCATGAATGGCCTTTTTTGTGCTGTTGAGCCTGTAGACTCTCTTCAAATTTTGGGATTTTTGAGTTATATTGGTAACACTTTGAGAGCGAAGCTGGTCATAAAGCATGATAATAAGTTCAACAGACTTTGTGCTCAAAGTTTTCAAGTTTAGTCTAATGCGGATAATGGTAAATTTGTGAAAAATAATTGAATTTTGAACCTCTCTTCAAGGGTTTTCTCTACAGATGAAATTAAGTTGCTTAACTATGACTTTAATTTTTCCGTTGGTGCTTCACGTTTGGACATTCCCCGCTTGTTAGCGGCCGTTGAACCGGTTATGCATAAGCTGAACCCCTCGCAGAGGCACCAGGTAAGGTCAAAAATTTCTACTGTAATAATTAAAAACAGTTATGCTGCCCCAAGATCCAACAATCTTCATATGAAGCTCTTGAAAAACCTATCATGTGATAATTCAATAGTCATTACTAAGGCGGACAAGGGCCGGATTACTGTGGTTATGAATAAGTATGATTACATTAGGAAATCCCTTGAATTACTAAATGATGGGGAAACGTACGGTGTTGTTAAAAGGGATTTGATGTCCAGTATTCAGAGAAATATGAACAGCCTTTTGAGTGATTAAGTGAAAACTGGTAAATTTTGTCCAAATCTTGCCAAGAAACTTAAGTGTTACACAGGCCGGATTCCGAGATTCTACGGTTTACCAAAAACTCACAAGCCCAACATTCCTTTGAGACCTACTAGTATAATAGATTATAGCCATTCCCTCCTTTACAACTTATCTAAGTTTTTTTCAGTTACTATCAAACCATTGACGACTTCCTCTCCTTATAGTATAAATTCATCTTATAAATTTCTTGAGGATTTGGAGAATTTCGTAATTCCTAGTAATTCTGCGATGGCCTCCTTAGATGTAATATCGTTATTCACATCCATTCCCATTTATCTCGCCTCCCTTGCTATTCGTAGCATGTGGTCTGATTTTGCGGCTGAAATTGATATGGATTTGGAGGTTGCTGTGAAACTCGTTGAATTTTGCTTGGTTTCGAACTGTTTTGTTTTTGAAGGTAAATTTTATAAACAGTTGAAAGGAACGACGATGGGCTCCCCACTTTCTGTAAGAGTTGCAGAAATTGTTATGCAATATTTGGAAAATGATATTATGAGTTTAGGTGTTAAAATAAAATTTTGGAGAAGATATGTAGACGACATTTTTCTGATTGCGGAGAAGAAACATCTTGTCTACATTTTAGGCAAGGCACATTCAATGTCTAGATCAATCCAATTTACTATTGAAAATGAAGATAATAAAATACTCCCCTTCCTGGATATATTACTAGAGAGAAGTTTTGTCAACAGTGTTCATGTTTTTAAAACTTCCGTTTATAGAAATATTACTTCTTCCGGTCAATATCTAAATTTCAACTCTAACAGCCCTCATTCACATAAAGTTGCTGTGGTAAGGTCATTCTACAATAGAGCATTAAGATTTTGAGAACAGATGTGTTACACTCACGCTAAAATGTAAACAAAAGATTGGCGACTGTTTGGTTGGCGCGATTTCCAAGACTGCGCCAAGCTACTATTTCCCGTTGCCATTTTGGAAACATAAAAAACAGAACATTTATAAATAACATATTCGAAAACACAGAAAATCGTATTTCTACACAACAATTAAAATAAACCAAAAATACATTTTTTACAACATAAATTTAATGGAAAATGTTAATTACGTCATTTCAATCTTTTAAAGTGCACTACTATATTACAGTAATCCTTCGGTGATGCTAATTTTAATTTCACACACACTTTTAGTTAAAATCATTACGTCATTTCAATCTTTTAAAGTGCCCTACTATATCAGTGTAAACATTCTATTATTTAGTTTCTAATTTCATGACGAACAAAACATTCATAAATAATGACGTATTAGTAAAGCCAGAAAGTAAATATCAAAATAAACGAAAAATAAATTTTTTTAACATAAATTTAATAGAAAATACATTACCTACGTCATTCTTCTAAAGTGAACTGCTACAATCAGAATAATCATTCGATAACTGATTTTGTAATTTCGCACAACCCTTTAGATCGAGGCTAACGAAAAAGAAAGGCTACCGCGGTGCTTTAAGCGTATCTTTTTTTACAGAACGCGGGAGTCACGTGATGCTCGAATCCACCAATGCTGGTGTACGAAAAGAGAATGACGTCATTCTAGCGGTCTGTAAAAAAAGATAAGTGGAATGCACCGCGGTAGCCTGTCTTTTTCGTTAACCTCGCTTTAGATAAAATTACGTCATTTCAATCTTTTACGTTCTTCTACAACCAATCACGTTTTCTCAACTTTTCATCATCAATGACGTAATACAGACATGCGCAAACATTTCCCTTAACATCCACGCAAATACAGATTACAATAACAAATTTCAATACCAGTAACTAAATACAAGCTAAATAGCCGGGCTGCCATAAAAGAAATAACAGTCCCCAAAGTTTGGCGACTTTTTTCTTTTTTTTAACCGATTAATTTTTTTTTTTTAGCGTGAGTGTAAAGCATCTAAGCCAGATTTTATAATAGCGAGGTCAGTTACAATAATGTGATTTGTAGAATAATTTCTGATTTACGTTTTAACGATTACCCGCGAAGATGGTGCCATAGAGTTTTATTATCGGAACTATCGAAGAGATAGGATGAATACCCCACACCTTACCAACGTGCCACACCTGTGGGAACTATATCTTTACAGTACTACGCCAATATTTCTGAGAAAATATCTGCTATTTTTGCGAATGTGAGCATCAGGACTGCTTATGTGCCTTTAAATCCAATTGAGATTTTTTGGGGTAACTACAAACATAAATATTCCAGATTTGACCTTACAGATGTAGTTTACCGGATTCCTTGCAAAGGTTGC
The DNA here is from genome assembly GCA_963931845.1 of Maratus michaelseni. Taxonomy (NCBI): domain Eukaryota; kingdom Metazoa; phylum Arthropoda; class Arachnida; order Araneae; family Salticidae; genus Maratus; species Maratus michaelseni. The sequence continues at coordinate 182,785,620 of OZ007595.1, forward strand.
GGATCTAGCCCTATAGGCGAGACTGGACGATCCTTAAATGTGAGGTTGAAAGAACATAGGAATGCGTTTAATAGAGGCACTCTAACCTCGAGATTGGTTGCACATGCATTGGAATTTGACCATGTGCCTGATTTTCAGAACGCGCAAATTGCCTGTTCAAAATGTTGCGTGTACAGCAGTCGTATCTACCTGGAGGGTTGGATGACGGTTTTATCTGAATCTCCAATAACGAGGCTGCACAGATTCAAGCAGAATACAATGTTTTAACTAAACTGTGACTTTAACTATTTTTCTTGGTTTGGTTCTGGTGGCTTTGTACTTGTGTTCGTCGCACGAAACGTCTAATTGATAATTTTAAATGTTTTTATGCATTTTTTAACATTAAAGTCTGTAGTTTAATATTATTTTAATGAATTTTAGTTTTATCCAGACGTAATTATGCATGTGTTTTTGTATTTATTGCATGCAATCTATAGCTATATATTACAGAATTTGGCGATGTGTATCAGGACAAAGCAAAAAAGAAATCGAGCATTTCGAGGGCGATTATGGCAGGATCGTTAATTTTTTGTTCAAAGCCTCCCGAAAAATCAAAATTTACTGCCCACATGTCACCACTCTCTTACGAACGTAACTCTTCCAGATCGTAGTCTTGCAGTACAACGCAAGGAACAGGCCGTGGTATTCAAACGATCTGGGCTGCTTTTCAGCCTACCTTGTTGTCATGACATTTCGACAATTGTTGGAAACCATCCTCTTTTGATCACATGACAGCTAAGAGAGGCGAGAGCTACTGATGCACCACGCTTGATAGACACCTGGAACGAACTGCGCATGGGCGAAAATGGCTAGTCCATGTCGAAAATGGGGAAGTACGTAAGCCGTAAGTACGCTGCCTATAGAGATGCAAAAAACCCGCAGTTTTTGAAAGACGGGTATAAACATGGGAATTTTGGGGAATATTGGAAATTTTGAAGGAGTTTTGAAGGTAAGCAAAACCAGCCATTTTTAAACTGGAAATTTTTATTTTAAGACATTCTAGGCACTGTTCTGAGACATTTAAAATAGATTTTTCATTAGAAATTCACAAAACTTATGATTTTGTACTTTTTATAATTTATTCAAAACTCACCAGCTGTAAATTAATGAGGATTTGAATTATTCTTTAAAAATTTAAATTGTTTAGTTTCTGTTAGCTGGCATATCCACTATTCAGACATAATCTGTATTAATTTTCTTTCAAATTGTATTGATCATGTTTAGTAATGTTTATTTTCTTTTTTGTTTACATTGCTTATTCTGAGAACAGGGGTGTTGTTTACATTCATAAATAAATCTCATTTGCACTCTCACTTCTTACTTATAAGTAATACATTTAAATTTTTCTTATTTAATATTTCTGCAGCTTAAGCGTGTATCCATAATATGCAAACAGTTCTAAAGACTGATCTATTATAGTTGCATAATCGCGTGTGTTAGCAATCTTGTGATAAATAAAAACACTTCAGAATTATTTTCTACTTTTGACATTATAGAAAACAGAGCATTATAGAATGTTAAATTACTTTGCTGTTAGACATGCATTAAATCATATTTAAAATATAAAAATGAAGAATATTGGGATCTTAGGATGTATGAAAGTTACAGTTAAGACTACAAAAATTGAAATCATTAAAAAAAATTAAATAATAAATTAAAAATTTTTATTTCTAAAACTTTCTGAAAACTCCCGGAAATTTTCAAAATTTCCTTCCCAAAAAACCCGGTTTATTCCCGGGAATAAACCCGGTTTTTTCCAGCCTTTGCAACTCTAGCTGCCTAAGATAAAGAGCTGTGATTTCAGTTTCTGTTGCCGGGGCTATTCTCCCTATAGTGTGAATGGAATCGGCTTGGCATTCTGCCAATCGGAGCTCTTAGAAGCGTGGTTGAACAGTATCTCTTTCGTTGTCTGAGTGCAGTCTGAAAAATTGTTATTGGTAGGCTGTCTCTATAAGAATAAGATAATGGCGGTATACGGGCAATAAAATGTGTTTGGTTGAGAAGATTTTGGACAAAAACATATCTTCAAGTACCTTAGCGAGCCAACCATTATCGCCATGCTAATGTTCGTTAAACGGTCCTACTAGGGTGCCTCTAAAAGAGAGTGCAATTTACAGAAGGCGCATGCTCAGATTTAAGGTGTTGTTCTAACGATAGCTACCCATATTCCAGAACTTGAGAATTTAGACTTTTTTATTTACAAAGTCACTATCAACTATAATAAACCAATTGAATTATTTGTAGATTGAAAGCATAATGTCATTATTCTTTTATAAAAAAAAAAATTACAGCAATCACATATTGCCAAAAATTCTGTTTCTTTCTCTACCCTTAAATCGCATATTTGTGAACTTCAAAATAATTTCATCATTACATATGTTGATAAGACTAATTAGTTGATAAGACTAATAAGAAATTACTATCACCCACTTAGAACAAATGCAATTACTTCTAATATCTTCACACCTCATAATGTTCCATTAGAAGAAAACAATAGACTTAAATTATTATAAATTATTAGGCTTAAAAAGTAAAAACTTCAATTATCCTTACATTGTTATAACAATTCTCAAGTTTCATAAAAATCCTTTAAATTTCCGCACAGGCACTGTTGCGTGTAATACTTATAATACACATGCTAATGCACTTTTTAAAAATATTCTGTCACGAATTCACGATTTTTCTTTCAGAAATGACAATACACATTGTATCAAAAACTGTTTTGAATTAATAAATAAAATTAATGCATTAACAAATGTCAACAATATTATTTCATATGACTTCAAGGACCTGTTAAATAATATCATTTTGGCAGATTAACACATTATTATATTAATTCATTATTTATAGAAAATTTCTCATCATTACAATTGCCTGCGAAAATTGATACTGATTACTTCAAAACTTTAACTACATCTGTATCTCTTCCTGTAACGTATCCTTCTAATATAGAACTTAGCACTACATATTTAAATAATTCTGCACTTAATTTTATGAACGTTAATATTACTATTCTATCTAATCATACTCGAACATTGAATATTTTTAATAAATGCATTAATTTTTCATTTAATGTTATTAATATTACTAACTTTAATTCCTGTCTACATACTTCAGATTACAGAAATATTCTTCTAAATCAATGTAATAATAGCAAAAGTTTATGTTCCACCCATTTTATTAGGCCAAATTTATTAAAATTAAAACATACAGCATTATGATATAATTATCCTCTTTCTTTTATTTCCTCATGTATGAAATGTTAAATATTCATTTAATCTTACCAGTGTTGGTATTAACCCTTTCGGCCCTGACGTCCTACTAATAGGACATATCTTTTATTGAGTATTATTTTGTCTTAAACATTATTTTTATTAATTCCAGCACCTAATAGTGATAGTATGAATTTATATATTTCCTATTATGACTTACTAATACTTAAAAATATTACTAAATTTTTATGCTTGTTTAATTTATTTGTAATACGACATTTTCCAAACGTCTTCAAAAATTCTTTCTTAAACTATTGTTATATGAAAAACACGCAAAATAACTACATTTGTGAGGTTTTGGTAAAGAACGCATTCCTTAACTTTCATTAAATCCTAACATCTGTGATTCCGATAGCTATTTTTAATTTTGTTAGCATACAGTAATTTTTTTCCCAAAAAAAAAAAAAAAAATCAAGGCCGAAGGGGTTAAATATGGATAAAGAGTATAAAATCGGACAACAATATCATGGACGATAGGCGTGGATTTCAATAAAAAGATACATAAAATATTTTTAAAATATTCCTGAAAAAAAAAAGGGAAAAAGGAAAATTTCTCCCCAAAAATTATAAAATCGAAAAGCCATTACCGAGGTTTGAAGTGGGACTGATGAAAAAAAACTTTAAAAGCGAGTTTCATGCATTTAAAGTGGTTTTCAAATGATCTGCTCTACAAAGCGAAAAAATCTGACTCTTTTTAAACGCAAAGGCATAAAATTGGCCGGCTTGGCTATTGAACCGATTTGGAATCGAAATGAGTTTTCCATTTTTTGATAAATTACTTATCGAGTTATAAGCGTTTTGTGTCACGTGATAAAATGTTTTTCCCTTTCTTTATCTGCGGCGTCAGAAATTCGGTTAAAAACGCCGACTTTGGCAGTATTTTCTGAAAGATCTTCTGCCTTTACAAAAAATGGAAAACGTCTTTCGATTACAAAGTTTCTGAATAAGAACACCTGCCAATTTAGTGCATTTCCGAAAAAAAAATTAATTGAAAAATATGTCATAAAGTAGACAGTTTGGATTTGAGAACAGCCTTAACACAATAATTTATCATTCTATATTTAAATGTCTCGTCATACATGCTGTATACTTTTCAACCCTTAAGTTATTATTATTTTATTTAATATTAATTTATCATTTACATATTCATCCCCCTTTCTTTTCTATTGATATATTTTTAATTAATATTATCTTCTTTATCTATTCAATTTTTAAGTTATTACCTACATTTTTCTTTTCATATTAATTAATACTATGAACTACTTGCTTTCTAATTTTAATTATTGTTTATTACCATTTTGTCCCTCTTTAATATTAATATATATTAAAATTAATTAATTTACTGCTGGAAATGAATTAAAATTAACTATTTATATATATATTTATATTAATAACTATATTGTCTGTATTTTGTCTCAAGCTTAATGATCTTATTTTAAAAAATAGATGGCAACTCCAGCATTTCCATTTTTTTTAAAGGTAGATGGCAGCATTAGCCACTCCCTTTTTTCATTTTTACTCTTCTCTGTTTGTAATTATTCAGCATTTCCCAGTGATGAGCACTAAACCTGTACATGGATAATATTTTTGGATCTTAATTAATCATTACCACACTTTAGTTTATCGGTGAGTTGTGTATATTATTATTTAGTTTTTTATCTATTATTGTTGGATCATAATTTATTTTTTGCATTTCTTATTCTTTTCACTTTATTTTTCTTGTATTTCATTGATACTGTTATTCTTAGGCTTAAAGTTAACAATATTTGACGAAATAGTATAACTTTATAATGAATTACTCTTATGAAGCTCTTCTGATGAATCCGTAAGATATTCATTTTCAATGTATTTAATTTTTGCAATATCTTTTTCTTTGATTTTCACACATATGATTTTCTTTCAACTGTCTGTATATCTATGAATCTATCTATCTGCTATATATATATCTGTAGCAGACTACGCAAAATAAAGCTTGTAGAAGCACAGACTTTTTTCGTTTTAATCGAACGTTGAAAAATATGGCTTTTGTAACGAGAAGATAATTTTTTAGTCTAAAAAAATGGAGGTTTTATACGTGCATCCACTCTTAAGTGCATAACATAATTTGGAAAATTTCCTGCCATTAAAAATAACACATTGTAGATTTTAAAAAGAAATAACCATTTTATTAAATTTTATTAGCACACCATGTTTACAATGTAATATTTATATTAGTTTTTTTCAAAACTTTCGTTCAAAAGACGATACAGTAGTCTTACGATGCGAATAATAAAATAAATAATGACTAATATACATACATGTAAAAGAGTTTTTTATTATTTTAACGTTGCAGGTGGAAATAAAACGGCTGGTACATTTAGACAAATCCGTTATTAAAACACTTTTTAGAAGGAAACAATGAGATGAGATTTAAGTTTCTTCAGAAGATTTCACTGTTTCTTCTGGAACAGAAGCTTACGTTTCACCTGAAACAAACATACAAAATTTAAATACTGCATCTAACATAACAAATAACGAATACGCTATAATAATGTATATAATATAAATTATATTTTATAATATATATATTTGTAGGATTTCAGTTTTAATACTTCAATTGCTTTATGACGTCATGATCGTCAAGTTAACTAACGCTTTAGTACTATTACTAAAGCGTGATTATCCATGATTCAACAAGGCATAAATATTTTGGATAGCGAGATTTGGCAAAGAGCCAGTCTTATAATTTTTATCATCGAAGAAGCGTCGAAGTGTGGAAGAGTCAATTAGGGAACTGCTAGGCCTAATTGGACTATGTGACAATTAGAATATTGTATGTTTTATGTGAGAAGTGTAAGATATTTTTAAGAAATAACCAACGAAGCGTTGTGGAATTGATTTCCTAGAATGGTAATAAAGTTCTTGCTTTTGTTATTTTGAAGTCTAGTTGTTCAATTAATTCAGTAAATTAACTTTTTACGTATCGCCTTTCTATATATATATATATATATATATATATAACCATTAATGAAACATTACCGAAATACCAACTGAAACTTGAAATTATGATTTAGGAAGTAATAATTTATTGACAACGAAATTGTAACCCCAGCACTATGAATATAGATATTAAATACTTATTTAAAAGTAGTAGAAATTAAATTAAAATATATATATATATATATATATATATATATATATATATATATATATATATGAGCCCAAGCCCACCCGGGCCCGAAGACTGATATAAAAATCAATCCAGAGCCCATGTTGGTCCCGGGATCTCTACTATATATATCCGAGCGGGCTTTGGGCTCATTCTGTCTGAAACTGACAATTTTATTTATTATCATATATAGAAAAAATTAAAATAACTTCCTTTTCGATTAAAAAAATTACATATTCCATTTCATTTTAATGCTATTTTGATCAAAATGAATAAAAGGGGAAGAAATAGAAATCTTATTTTACTTTTCCAGTTTTAGAATGCTACTTTAAATGAAAATTTGCAATACTTGCAGATTTGTGTGTGGCATTGACTGGATGATATTGCGCCAATGGAAAGAGGCTCAAATAATTTCGATTTTCGTTTGTGAAAGTGGGATATTTTTCATTTGGAACGTTTATTTATTTATTGTTTAGATATCTAAAGTGAAGTGAATACTTTCTTTTGTTTGTAATCAATCAGCATTAGCTTAAGATTTGGAAATTTTTAGTCCTCTATTGTATGCGATCCATAGGGCTCTCTCTTCATATGAAAATAACGTCAGTGATTTTATTTTTCATCATGAATTCTGCTCATGTTAAAGTTCTTCTCTGAACATTTACGAAGTCACAGTCATTCGTATGTCATAATAATTGTCATGTATTGTTATTCCGATAGAAAGCAATCGAAAAGTGTTTCCACTTTCCCTATAAAAGCATAGGATCTTTCAGATAACGGTGTCAAATTTTTAATTTAAGCCGATTTTCAGGAATACGAAACATTGTTTTAATTAAGGAATCAATTATAATTTACGAAATACACTTTTTATAGGAAATAGAAAAACGGCATAGGAGTAGTAATTTCTGCAAATTTCATGCATTTATTCATAAAACGCACTTCGTTAATGTGTCCATCAGGTTTGATTGGTGGGAGAGAAAATTATAAAACTCCTTTTAAAGAAATATATTTTTATTCATACCAAACTTCTCTTTTGAAAAGATTGAAAGTAATAATTCCCATAAAATTAATTATGTGCAGGAGATTAACAGTTATTTTCATGTAAGAAGTTTAATATATATATATATATATATTAATTTTAACACAATTTTTTAATATTATGCATTTTTTTTTTCGTTATCAGGCTCGGGCTCTGATGACACAAAATGTTTCGAGCTCGGGTTTAAAATCGTCGGGCTCGATCGGGCCCGGAACCCGAAAAAAGAGCCCGAACTCATCTCTAATGCACACACACACACACATATACATATATATAAATTATATAGTATAAATTATATATATCAGTGGTGTATTTGAACTTTATTTGAACGTAAAGAAATATGAAGCTTTGAATTACGTATGTAAATTACGAAATGCCTTAGCTAGTGTTACGTTGTTCCCCATATGGTATTTTCACTAAACATGAAGCCAAACCGAAATTATCTAATCTGCAAATAATGGTACAGTGCAGTCGAGACTTAAAAATTGCAGGCTGCAGCACTACATTTTGCGTTCATCTCTTTTAGGATTGCTTTCGTGCAACTGCAATCATGCTTTTCCTGCAACTGTGCATCACGAGTATCACGTGACTCAAGCCGTAGGAAAAGAGATGAAAGGCATATTCTCAGTACCAACTCTGTTCAGATATAGCGTACTTCAGAGCCGTTCTGATTGGCTCGCCAGATTGTGATATAATTTATACAAATAATTTGGATGAAAAAATATTAAAAGTTTATAATTAAAGTTTATAATTTTTAATATTTATTTAAGCTAAAAAAAATAATTTGAATGAAAAAAAAAATGGAAAGGTTATATTTTTCAATATTAAATTTAGTTACTAAAATTATTTGAAACAATATTAACAATTTATATAAAGAGAATTTTTTGTTATATTCGTCATAGTGATTGCAATTTTAATGACCAAACAACTATTTAGCCCAATACATTTATGTTATTCTTGTTTTATTTTAAAAGGCGTGAATCGCTTACACACGCGTTATAGTGATAGCTGCCTTAACGGATTTCATGTACTTTTTAGATTAATACACGACGAGGTTGACACATCCAGTGATGTTCTTACTTCATTTTTTTATGGGTGCGAAGCGCTCATACATGCATTAGTGATTGGATAGATAATTAAAAATACTACTAATTTACGCAGTTTACAAACCCTTTCACAAACAATGCCGACGTTATTAAAAAGCGCGTGATCCAATTTGCTTTAATGCGTTTGTAGAAATTTGAAAAAAATGTATAAATGTACGTAAATTATGTATGTACGTATTTTTTAAAGTATTCAACATCATCATTAAATTGTGGGCATAAAAAATACGCGTTGCGTGATGCAGCCGATCACCGCTTCTAAGACATTAAAAGTCAGTATGGTATGGATATCTGAAATGGTCTGAGTTTGGATATTGTTAGGTCTGAACTCTGAACCGAGTATGTATTGTGAATAATCACTATAACGCGTGTAGGAGTGATTCGTGACCATAAATATATATATATATAAGTAGATTTGGCTAAATTGTTGTATTGGAATCTCAAAAACTAAGAAATTTGTTCAAACTACAGTCACTATAACGAATATTAAAAAAATTCACTTTATGTAAATTGTTAATATTGTTTAGAATTATTTTGTATAGCTTAATTAAATATCAAAATATAGAAATTTTTCAGTTTTCATTCAAATTATTTGTTATAGCTTCATTAAATATTAAAAAAAAAAAAAAAAAAAAACTTTTTTTCAAACTTTTTGTAGCTTGGATCGAAGCTCACATCTACAGAAATTGAGAAAAATGACATACCACCAAAGCTACTCTGCGCTGATTCCGAAACAGCTTAGAACAAAATTTTAAAGAAGCAAAAATTTTAAACAAATTGCTTGCTATGATTGCTCTAGTCTTAAAAACTAAGCAAAACTTAGCCAGTGGAAATTAAAAAATAAACTGATCTTGTGGAAAGAGCCATTGCTGTCGCATCATCGCGAACCAATCATCTTAAGGAGCAGGTTTGGGAAATATCCGTTCATCCGAATTTGGTAAGTCGTCTCTGTAGTTCATGGACCTTTAAAAACAACTACAATACCGCAGAGGTGAACAAGGGAAGATTTGAGCAGGAGGAAATTTATTAAAATCTTCATTTCCTAAATAATAATACATAAAAAAAAATGTTGGCTGAAAAAATGGTATAATTAACCCGTAAGTCGCGTCATCAACTTTTTATACGTAATCGCCATCGTTGGATTCAATCACTAAAATAATTAATCAATTTTCTATAAAGATTTAGTCAATTTAACAAATGTGCATATGCTTTTTAATTAATCCAACAATTTAAAAACATATTTCGTACCTCCTTACAATATCATAATTATGATATATCAGTTTTTGATAAATTAATTCAGACAAAGTAAATGTCAAGATATATATCTATACTAATAAACGAAAAGTACTTCCCCGTGTGTGAGTGTGTGATGGCTAGGAAAATCTACCATACGTAGAGGTTAGAAAATTTGGACGAGAAAAGCCGATATATTAATTAAAAACCGTAATGAACACCGCAAAAATGGTGTGAAAAGTCATAGCGCTGCGGCCGAAAGACCGTTCGCAGATGAAAAACTGGCAATTAAATCACTAATTTCTTTTCGCGTCTTTCGCAACGCGTCCCGGCTTGATATGTTGAAATACAAAACAATAAAAAAAGTATCCACCATATTAACGTACTTTTATATTTCAAACGGTGCAATCCGTTTAAAAAAATACAAATATTAACACTACGAAAAATGTTATTTTCGAAACGTCGTTTCGTGTTTTTTGGCTCATCTTTCCAAGCTCGCATAGGCTCAATTATTAGAATTGCGAAAAAATAAAAAGTACCCACTTAATTTGAGTACTATCTTCTCGCAATCTCTTTTAAACCATATGATTATTAACCTTTTCAAAAAATTCTTTTTTGAACGACTTTTCGGCGATTTTTGCTTTTTTCTGCAAATATTAAAAATCTGCAACAGCTCCAAATAAGAAAATTACCAGACCGCACATACCTTCATTTCTCTTTCGAACGGTGGTATATCTGTTAAAAAATATTAATCCTTTGAAAAAAAATCATCTTTCTTTCTTATATTACACACCTATGTTAATGGATTTCTTTCTATTGCCCATAGGGTTAATCTTAAGCACATTTTGATTAAAAACCTAATTTAATTTCATACGATCCCTCTAAAATTTCAATACAATACACAATTCTTTCAGCTGTTTTTCGAGTAAACTTTTGGATAAGAAAAATTCCCATAAGTTAACATTAAAATTGCCGTGTGTTCTGAGGTTTAGATTCTTTGGCAATGGAAAATTTATTCAGCGGCTATGTTCTACCGGATTTTTTATTATTTAATCCTTTCTGTGCCTTAAGAATATATCCCCCCCCCCTACACGTGTGATTAAAAAGAAGTGCATGTTTGAGTAGTTATTTTAGCTTTTTTGTGGTACTATGTTCCAGCTTGGTTTTTTCAGTGAAATATCCCTCCCAACCCCGATGGTACTATGTGAGACAATCTCGACTGCGGAGTCTCTATACTAGATTCGTTTGGAAATATTTTCGTTTAAAAATATAAAATCAAAACAAACCGGAGCGTGCGTAACAGGCCCACTGAACGCTGCCGGAACCAGTGGGGTCCCCAACATTATGCTCGTTTGAAAAGATTTTCATTTTAAAATATAAAATCATTCAACACAATTTTTGGTATATTTAAGGTCATTATCATGGCCCTAGCAACACCTGGCTGCTCCGCTAGTCTATACTAACTAGCTGACCCGCCCGGCATTGTGATAATAAAATTAAACAGACCTAAAGTTAGTATGACTTTATATCTTTAACCCGATTTTGTAAAATCCACTATTTCCACCTTCCGCCGATAGGTGGTCATTCTGATATAAATGGACTTCCGACACGTGTTCTCGCTACCTGTGGCACCGTATAGTAGGCGTACAGCGCACGCGCTTCAAAATCTTTTAGTTCCACCTACCGCCACCAAACTACTACCACCACTACTCAGTTCCAAACAAACCATTTTCCGAACGAAACTCCGACATGTGTCCCTGCTGCCTCAGGCACCGTATAGCCATCGTGCTGTGCATGCGTAGAAAATCCCTTAGTTCTACTTTCCACTGCCAGGAGGCGCAATTTGTTCTATACGAGCATCCAACACACGGATTACGTTTAATCAAGGGAGTTGAATGAACAAATTCCCGTCGAAATAGGGTCCATAGAACTCGAGAAAAAAAATGCGCCCCTGGTGGCGGAACTAAAATCTGTCACGCGATTGAAAACTAAGTTGAATCATCCAAACCCCGTTGTGATCGGGCCCATAGAACCCGAGATAAAAATGCACATTTAGAGAAATAAAAACTTGTAGTTTTTCTAAGTCCCAAAAATTCTTTTCGAAAAATTAAATAAAACAAAAATTTCTAATACACCAAAATAAAACTATTTCAACAAACATCGTACTCTAGCATACAATTCTCCGCGAAAGGAAAAAAATACTCGGGAATTTTCTAAGTCCCCCCAATTAAAATTTAAAAAAAAATTTATTTATTCAAAAAATTCTAATTCTCCAAAATAAAACTATTTCAACCAACCTCGTGTTACAATACACACAATTCCCCACAAGAAAAAAAATTGCTCGACAATTTTTTCTAATCTAAAACAGTTTATCAGAGTTTTGCATTATTGGTAGTAGTACTGGTACACATTTGCTCGAATAGTCAAAACTGTCGGTTAAAGTTCCACTAACAAATTATTTCAATGATATATATGTGGGAAAATTATAGAAATCAAACCTATTAATTACTTTTTTAATGATTCGCCCCTGACTTTGGATACGGGACTGATGACACATAATCACGAGTTTAGCAGGGTAGACAATTTTATCAGTTTATCGGCTTAATTAATAAAACCACGTGGCCTTTCGAACTGGTAACCGTTCGGAGATGAGATTTTTCTAATATACTTCTACCACCGCTTGCTGCGTGGAATCCATCATGCATGCAGCATGCAGCCATGAAATGCTACTGCCGTAGCAGATTTTCTTCTAATAAAGGATATTATATTTAAATCATCAGAATACTGTCATTTTATTAAAGATTAGACATATATACATACATTATGCATTTGACACATTAAAAATAGAACTTTTAAAAAATCATTTAAAAAAAGAACAAAAATGTAAATATTTACATTTTCCTTTTGCAACTCTCCATTTCCACTAGGAATTACTTTCTTGATACACGCCAACTTTTTAAGAGACGAATCTTTAGGAGCACCCCAGTTCTTATACGCTTTCACTTTAACCTGAAAGGGAAAAAAAATAAATATGTTTGACAACAAAAATCGAAACCAAAAATTACCGATAATAATGGATTATATAATATAATATAAAATTTATATAAAAATTGAAAATATAATACATTGGATAATCCATCCTATAGGATAGCTTATATCCAATGTATTATATTATAGTAATAAAACTGTAAATACAGGGTGTTTTTTTTTTTTTTAACTGACGCTATTCAGAGCCGCCTGTAGCTCGTTCTAATAACTGGATTGATACAAAATTTTGTGAATGGACTAAGAAAACCATGGGAAAAAAGATTCCAACAAAAAAAAAAATTAGTTCCAATCACCACCGATAAGGGGAAATGTGGCGCTGTGGTGTCTGGGAAAATCTAAACCACGATATTTTCCACATATCTACCATGCGCAGCAATAATATGGCGTAGTCTCTGAACGAAACTACCAGAAACCTTTGTAAACGTGTCAGGCGGGATGGCTTCACATGCAGAAAAGATGTACTGCTTCAGTTGTTCAATTGTTTCTGGATTGTGGCGGTACACCTTGTCTTTCAAGTGTCCCTACAGAAAGAAGTCACAGGTTTACAAAGGTTTGTGGTAATTTCGTTCAGAGACTACGCCATATTATTGCTGCGTATGGTGGATATGTGGAAAATATCGTGGTTCAGATTTTTTCTTCCAGACTGCAGCGCTATGTGTTGTTGAAAATTGTAACTAATTTCGAAAGTTTGTCTGCCTGAAAATTTACTGTTGTACCAAGCATATTGCAACAAACGGTGTATTTCTATCGCTGCCCGTTTAGTTTTTATTGATTTTTCAAATATTCCGGTCATTTTTTAAACACCCTGTATATGCGTTCAGTTAAAAAAAAAAAAAATCGTCGATGTGCTATTTGTGTCATCTTTATGTGAAGATAACAGAATTAATAGGAATCTCTGGTCGACACTGCAACAACAAAACGGTTTTAGTGCACAAATAGTGTTATATGGTGTGTTCAAGACATTTTTTTTCTTCGCATTTTCGTAGTGAAATATATTAGTGTAATCAAGAATCATGGTATCAGATATACAAGTTGATCACGTGATCGATGTTGAACAGCAGAATGAGGCCTAAATCTAGTATCGCATTTTTTTTTCTCGACTTCGGTTGTTTAAAGTGCTATTTTAAACAGTAGTATAATAGTTGTCCAACCATTGTACATTTCTTTAAAATAAGAACTGATACACACATGCTCCAATAGTCAAAACTCTAGGTTAAAATTCCACTAACAAATTATTTTTATGATATATATATGTTACGGTCATTATTAATAATGACCGGATTAATCATATTGACCGTAACATATATATACATATACATATTATGCATCTGACACATTAAAAATAAAACTTTAAAAAATCATTTAAAAAAAAGAACAAAAAAGTAAATATTTACATTTTTCTTTTGCAACTCTCCATTTCCACTACAAATTTCTTTCTTAATACACACCGACTTTTTAAGAGACGAATCTTTTGGAACACCCCAGTTCTTATACGCTTTCATTTTAACCTGAAAGAAAAAAAAATAGATATGTTTGACAACAAAAATCGAAACCAAAAATTGCCGATAATAATGGATTGTATAATATAATGTAGAATTTATATAAAAATTGAAAATACAGAGGCTCTTCGCACATTTTTTAGACAAATTTGATAAATGATTTTAAAAAATGGAATTATTTTAGAGGGAAATTTTCTTTCAACAACTTATTAATTGTAATTCATATTATTGTCTGATACTTTCAAATTTATTCTTCTATCAAGATGGCGCATTCAAACAAGCTGTAAATCAGAGGATACTATTTTTTTTTTCGAAAAGAAATATTCTTATTTGGAAGTTTACAATGGTTGTAAAGCTCATAGTATTAAAATTTTAAGTGCAAAATAAACATAAGTATTAATTGGAAAGAGCTATCCCGAAAATCAGTACTTATTCTTAGTAAAAAGACTCAAAAAAAAAAAAGAAATACATTATAAAAAGAGCCCATTTCAAGGCTGAAAACGAAGTTTCAGGTAAGGATTTATGACTGTCGCAAATTTATCTTGCAATGGTTAAATAAAAATAAGAATATTGGACAAAAATGCTACAGTCAATTCATTATATTATTACGAGAATGTGTTACATCCGATACTTACAGAAAAACTGCTATTTTCTTTATTTCAACGACTTTTAAAGGGTGAAACTGCATCAAAGCAAAACTACCACTCATACTTCAAAAACTACCGCTGTATTTGTTGAAAACATTAAAAACTCACACGGGTATTGCATTTAAACCTTTCAACATATTCCTAAGAAGTCACCTGACGTTTCTCTTATGGTTTATTGTGCATTTGATATGCTGAAAAGAGCTCTTTCAAAGCGCAAAACCACCACGATTGATCGAATCTGGGAAGTTCTTAAAGAGGCATGGGAAGCAATAACCCTGGAAATTTTACAAAAAACCTTCTATCATCGAAAGCATTACGCAGAATTAGAATCAAGAAACAAGATTATCATATAGATTATTTCAGAAAGCAATATTCATATTTTAAACGTTAAAAAAACAACGCCGAAATCGTCAAAAAATGTGCGAACACCCTCTGTATTATACATTGGATAAGCCATCCTATAGGATAGTTTATATACAATGTAATTATATTATAGTAATAAAACTGTAAATATACTAACACTTTCTCTTTCACCCTCTTTCTTCTCGGTTCCATTGGCTCTCACGCTTACTACCATTTTTTTCTAAAAATAAAATAAAATATTTTAAAAAAGTGAAATCCTATCGGGATTAATAAATAATATGACTTTTCCTTTCTTAAACCTTTAAGGATAAAAAAAAAAGCATTTAAAAATAAGAAACTACGAGATGGTTTAAAAACTGTTTAAAAAGGATTTAACAAGTAATTTTTAAGGGAAAAAAATAAAACCAATGTCAACCTTAATTTACTATACTGGTTTTATAGCAGTTTTATTACTCAAAAAGTGTAAAATATTAATAAATAGCAAAAACAAAGAGTAAACAAACCGACGAAATTTTCTTCCCTTTTATTTAAAAAAAAAAATTATATTATATGATATATTATACTAGGGGCTCTGCCCCCTGCCCGCTACGCTCACCAACCCCCGTTCTGATTTCACAGCCTCTTAAAACCTGGTAATGTATCCTGTTTTAAAAAGATGATGATGATATCACGAACGGCGACTTTCTTCTGTAATCAGGTTATAATGCTTTTTCATTTAACTGGTTATAATGCTTTTTCATTTAACTGGTTATAATGCTTTTTCATTTAATTCATCTTTTTTATTTTTAATATTCATGTGTAATATTTATGACGTAATTTTCTTTATTTCCTGCTTTCAACACGTGATCATTTAATTATTATTTTAAACTTTCATTATTGTTTTTAATAGTCTCGCGCAAATACATTTTTTATTTGAGATAAAACATAATCCTTTGCGCTTATTTAGAAATTGGCAACAATATAAAAAAATGACTTTTTCAATAAAAGATTTTTTACTCGATTTTTAAGGATTTTTTGAGTTTTTATTGTCCGACCGTGATAATTGTTTTAATATCTGAAAGCTTGTTATATTTCGCGTCTGGTGGTATGATTTTAGAATCCGTAGGATGGCTAGAAAAAAAAAGTAATAGCTCCTCAAAAAAGTCCCTAGTAAAAAAGCGATGAGAATAACCCGGAATATCTAAGCAGAATTTGATTGGTCCATTTCGTTTTTGGCTCAGTTCCAGATTACTTTTTTTTTTAATATAGAAGGATTGAAAATTGTTTTTCTTGTCTGGAATATTCATGGTAAAATTTGGGCAACAATATGAGAATCGAGCTTCCTAGAAGTTATATTTCAAGAATCATATTCCTTAAATATTTTCGGGCAACTAACTGCACAAGGAAGTTTCCAGGAATGCTCCTGGATTTTTTTTTTCAGTGGGCTTCTTGTATGAACGTGCGAAGAAAATACTTAAATCGTATTCTTTTTAAAGGTGAAACAGTATATATACTGCTAAATATTTGGATAGAGAATCTTATGAACTACCTCATTTTAATAAATTTTGTAATAACGTTAATTTCTATAAATCTACTGAAATTCATTTTATAATACTTATTTTTTTTTTATTATTACAATTGTCCAAATCATCCTTTTCAAAAGCTGAGATTTTCCCACTTATGAATAAGATATTTAATTCAATGCACTCCAGTTGGCGTTTTTACTTACCCATCATACGTAGTATAGGGTAAGTCTTGTAATCGTTTTGAAAATCGAAAAATTTTTTTTGACGGATTTACACGTTTCAGACACTGGAGATTCCGAAAAACATATTTTTAGAAAAAAAATTTTGCCGTCCGTCTGTGTGTCTGTGTGTGTGTGTGTCTGTAAACGCTCTATCTCCCGAAAAAATTGAGATAGAGACTTGCAATTTGGTATGTACTTAGTATGTAATAATGGGAAGAAGCCTATTTCATTTCAATAACCTCGATTAACCGGAACAATTTTTTTCGGACTCTCGAAATATTCGTTCTGATGAAAGGTATATAAAAATTTTCGAAATTGTTTATTTTAAGAAATGAATATAAAAGACAATAAAAAAACATAAATTTTGAATAAAGCATGAAGTCGATCGGATAATTAGTTGCCGAGATATTTGTAATCCTATTTTCCACACTCTTCGATTTTTCATGACCCTGTATTTCATCCAAATTTCACTTCAAAGATATATTTTAATTGGAAATTTGACGCTTAATCAGATGCAATAAACCGCTAGTTAATAGGATTATTATTTTTGGAGTTATAAGGAAAAACCTCTTTCAAGCAATTCAGTAATCGAGCCTTTAAAGTTTGTGACGTCATCAAGCCACGATTTTATTTGAATTGCAATGCATTTTATAAGTAGTTTACACATTTTTATTTTAATATTTTACATTATGCATATCCATGATGGGTAAGTATTACGGTGGCCCCCAACGACTAGTTTTTGGAGAATATGGTTTGACACACTAGTGTGTCTGGCAACCCTTTATTGTTATCCACATTCATTTTTAATCAGATTGTTGAATATCGGTCATTTCACAAGTAACTGGAGATCATATTTAATTTTTTTTTTCAAAAGGTTCCTGTACTTTTTTTTTTACAGGATACCATTAATATTTTAAAAATATATACTCATACGCATTTTTAAACGTATATACGCATAAAGTGCACTTTAACAACATATTCAAATTTCGTTATGATTGCCAAATTTTATGAAAGAGAGTTTAAGATCTAACATGTGGAAAAAAGACATAAAGCAATCAGGCAGGCAAACATACAATTTGTAGATCCTGATGAAATTAATACGGACCAATCACCGAAACGAGACTTAAAAAATAATAATAAATAAGAGGTTGGGGAAATTAGTTCAAAAATTATTCATATATATATATATATATATATATATGTTATATAAAAATTTATTTCCTTCGCAAATCCTTCACATTTATTTCGCATTAGTCCTTTAAATTAATCTAACTTCTGACAAAGTCAGTATTTCCTTAATTCTTAATAATATTTATACCTATTTAATGTCCTTTTAAAAGTAAATACCCGTATATTAATAATTATCTTATTCCAAATCTTAGTCTAAAATTTTAAGTTCATTCGTAGCTTTTTTCAGCTCCCCAATCTATAAAATTCCGAGAGACGCTTTCTCATTTCGGATGTTTTTAAAAAGCCATTTTCTTTTTATTATTATTATTCCATGCTCTGATTTCGCATGCTGGGGTTTTTTCTGGGGCATGCTGGGCTTTGATGCGCAGCCAGGGGAGGAACTCTTTCGTGTTAGAATTTCTCCCTCTCGCCTCATTCGCTGATCTGGAACTCGCCTCTCACTCATTGGTTTGTGCGCACGTGACGTCGTATTTCTGTATGTCTACGCTCAGTGAACAAAACTTGCTCGCATACTTCGGAGAGAGAATTTTTGACGTGTTTGGAAGTATAAACAAATATGTATCTGGTGTTGTAGTCTCGTAGAATTTTCATGCAGTTTTTTAACATCTATTAAACCATGTAGTGAGCCATCGTGGAGCCTGAGGGCTATAAGTTTATACCTGTGGGAACTGTTACTGCATCGCTCTTATTCTAAATAAACTATTTGTCTGGAAATTGGCTCGTATTTACTAAAGAAACTCTTGTGGAATCTCATTTATGCCTCACCACTTCGCCATGATTATTAATATCGACTGCGGCCTTCTATATCTTTGACGGACTGCCATTTTCTCGTGGAGTATTGCATCTCGTGTTGTCTCATCTTCGTCATAACGCCACACACACACACACACACATATATATATATATATATATATATATATATATTACAGCTAAAGCAAGGATTAGAACCTAGGTTTAACCGGTTAAAGTGTGATTATCAAGGGTTTGCGGCTAAAGCCCGAAAAGTTCCCAAGGCTACACAATTTAACCGGCTAAACCTGGGTCTAACCAATCCAAGTCGGTTAAAGCCCGAAGAGTTCCCAACGCTTCCACTTTTAGCTGGCAGAAACCGGGTCTAACCGGTTCATGAGCAAATCCAGATTGTATTAGCTACGCAGTCGGTAAGTATTGTATTATCCTTTGCCCATGCGTGTTTGTTTCGTAACTTGTTGACGAATGTACCTAAAAAATTGAGATAAAAAAAGTGTTCAAATCAAGTTTCTATGACATAAGTTACTGACTTCTGCTTGAATGGAATTTCATGCATTCTAGAGATTTCTGTACAGCGAATTTTGTGTGTCCAGCAATGTTTTTTTTTTTTTTTTGGTTAATGTGCGCGAAGCGCTCATACATAAGTTACTGACTGCTGCTTGAATGAATTTCGTGCATTCTAGAGATTAAACTGTACAGTCGCTAAAACTGGGTCTAACCAATCCCAGTCGGTTAAAGCCCAGAGTTAAGTTATATATGTTTATAAAGAAATATATTATAAGGTAATACATAAAAAAAAAGTAAACTTTGACAAAATACATTAATTTATTAATATATTCAAGCAGCGGTCAGTAACTTAAGTATGCTTGCGCACATAAACCAAAAAAAACATCACTGACACACGGAACTCGCTCGGCAGCAATCTTTAGAATGCACAAAATTCATTCAAGCAGCTGTCGGTAATTTACGTATGAGCGCTTCGTGCACATTAACCGAAAACAAAACATCACTGGATACACAAAACTCACTCTGCAGCAATCTCTAGAATGTACGAAATTCGAAAATTTTATAAAACGCTAGTGAGCTGACGATTCCTGGCAGAAACCATTCATCTAAAAGCAATTTACTATCAAATTTAAAATGTTTTCGTTATAGCAGCTGCCAACAATTAAAAATCCAGAGTAAAACTCTTTCCACAACAATTAAGTTTCTATTGAAAGATTTCGACGAGAAAAATGGAAATGAAATAAAAAGTGTCAAGAATGAAAAAGAAGATGAATACGACGTCATATTGGAAGTATAACAAATTTCCAAACAGTTCTCAATAATACAAGGAGCATAAATATGAGTAAGTACAGAAAGCAGGTGAATATGACGTCAGCAGATAATATATCTCAGAAAAAAACTCGTTGTAGTAAATGATCCCGCCAAGCCACAAGCCTAAAACGTCAGTCATAAAAAGAAGTGATATCACATAAAAAGAAACGATGTAGAAGTGCATACTCCGAGTCCCGTGTAAAAATCTATCACCACTCATAATGTTTCCAAAAGACTCGGAGTGAGGTACAGTGTGTGAAAACTGCTTGGCGACCTGCAGGCTTTTATAATGTTGCCGTTTCCTGCAATTACATATGACTATATTATTTTTATTTTATTTTATTTATTTATTTATGTATGTATTTTGCTCCCATAAAATTGTAAAAAGTTGAAGGTTCTGTGTTTGCATGTCCTTTTTCTTATTTATGAGCCTGAAAATTCAATTAATTGACTTTTTTTACCATTATTTAAACTAGAAAAACCACTCTTACGAAGAGGATTTTTTAAGTAAACCTGTAAAGATTTTGAGTTTGTATATATATATATATATATATATATATATATAATGATCATACGCATATTAATAACAATTCACCTTGTAATAAACGTTAACAAAATTGAGATATATTGCAATAATTCTAGCGTAAGCGGAATCGCATAGATCTGGGGAAAAATCCGTTCTGTCAGTTCTTTCGCATACAAAAATATTTATAAAAATGATAAAAAAAAAATAAAAATTTATTTTTTTTGATTTTCAAAATTTATATACTGCATATATTATAAAAGCCTTCAGGTCGCCAAGCAGTTTTCACATACTGTACCTCACTCCGAGTCTTTTGGAAACATTATGAGTGGTGATAGATTTTTACACGGGACTCGGAGTATGCACTTCTACATCGTTTCTTTTTATGTGATATCACTTCTTTTTATGACAGACGTTTTAGGCTTGTGGCTTGGCGGGATCATTTACAACGAGTTGTTTTTGATGAGATATCACTCCTTTTTGTAAGGTATTTAATTTGAATTATACAGATTCCACTTTTATTCAGAAAAGAAAAGATAAAAGAAAGATGAAAGGGGCCAAAAAAAATAGTGATGCTATAAACAGAATTATACAATTTATTGAGTGACTTATTCCAATGTACATGTCACTACCATAGCAACGGGGAAACTTTTATATTAATTTCCTTACATTGTATTCATCAGATTATTTATAACATGTTTATTTTCTTTTTTCTTTTGTTTATATCACTCTTCCGTTTATATACATTCGAAAAACAAAAAAATAGAAGATTTTACAGTAGTTTACAGACTAATTAAAATACTGCAGTTTTAGAAAAATGTGGAAAAATAAGAAGCACTTTTTTTCGGTCAATTATAACAATAAGTTTATGGAGCATACTTTACCGAGAACAATCAATTTTTTTCTCTACGAACCATTGTAATTTACAGGGATTTTTTATACTAATATATTAAATATGATTTTTGAAAATTACTGAGCACCTTAAAAGTTTTTTTATTTGTTAAGTTTTTTAACTCAACGTTTCGAGAATCGGAAAAATAGTATAAGATTTGCAATGTTTGCAAAAGTATAAAAACTACTAAAATGATTTCAAAATAGAAACTGTTCGTAGGATGACATCTATTCCAAAATTTTGTGTGATTTTGTAAATATACCGCAAAGACTAAAGCGTTTACATAATGAACCGTTTAAAAAGATGTAAAATTTTATTAAAATTTTTGAACTGATAATTCATAAAGCTTTAAATTAGATTTTAAAAAGGAGCATGATTAAACCAAAAAAGACTATATTTACTAAATGCACAAAATACATAATTAATGTTTCTAGACTGTCCATTCCAATTCGGGGATCCTAAAATATAGGTCCCCTATCCCCGGCAGTACATGAATTAATTAGGAAATATGTATGCAACTGTTAAAATGTTCTCTAAGTCGACAATAGAGGCAATAAGCATAGCTCGGCAAATATGAAACACGGCATTGCTTCGTCAGGGCTTTGTTTCGTGAGGTGTTCGTTCTCCGAACATAAAAATCTCTCGAAAGTGTTCGTTATCCAAACATATGAATCTCATGCGAAAGTGTTCGTTAACCGATTTGTTCGTTACCGATCACCTATTGTATACGAAATTTAGCATTTTTAATTTTAATGGGGAATTTAAGAAGTTATTTCCTTTTCTTTGTACTCTAGGCCCATTTTTAGAGCATTTTAAGTTCGTCATAGCCGGAAATTCGATGAAAAGGCAAATATTTAAACGCAAAACTTCTAATCTTGGGGTCGCAACATTTTTACATTCTATTACTCAGTGCATGAATGTAAAGTTGGAATTTTGTAATCGCTATTTCAATTAATTCCTGATACGCTAGAATTATATATTTATAAATAAACACAGTTTTTTTAATCGATGAAAATACTATATTTTAATAGATTTAGAGCTTAAGATCGACGAGCTTTCAGGCGGACAAAATGAATTCATGTTATATTTTAAAGCAAGATAATAAAACCTTACAGAGATTGAAACGGTATAACATCATTCCAAAATACATCTCATTAAATAAATATACATCGGTTGTAATGTAATCAAGATCTTCTAAGAGACTCTGTAAACGATACGTATATGGTTCAATGCCGCTTTACAATAGAGAGTTTAAATGAATCGGATGTAGTAACATATTTGAATATCTTGTGTATATAACCACTTTGACAAAAGTTATGATATTTAATATTGTTTTTCCTCTGTGTTAAGTACAAGAATCAAGTACTTCAACGTAAAAATTCGCTAATTACACAACTATTTAGTCTTATTAAAAAATCTTTTGAGTTACCCTGTAAACGAACAGTAAATTCTACAATTCTGTTTTACAATAGGAAGCTAACTTAGGTCGTTCGTAGGAACATATTTTAACATCATACGCATACGTTCTTTTTGAAAAGAGTTAGACCATTTAATATTTCTTTGCTTCATCTTAAGTGTAGGAATAAATCACTTTAAAGTGGTATACATAAAAAAGTAATTAATATTTTTACACGAAATATTAAACATTTGAACTACTCATAAAAACAATTCAAATGCTGCAAACCGCGTAAAAATCGGATAATTACATAACTCTATAGCCCTATATCAAAAGATCTTTTGTGAGACCCTGTAAACGAACCTTAAATGTTGCTATTTTTTATAATAGGAAGCTTACTTGGGTCGACTGTAATAATATATTTTAATATCATGTGTACACGACCATTCCCAAAAGAGATGGGTCATTTATTATTTTTTTGTTCTATGTTAAGTATAGGAATCAATGACTTTAAACTGATATAAATCAAAAACTAATTAATATTTTACATGAAACTTACAAAGGTTTGAACTACTCATAAAACCAATTCAAATGACGTAAACTGCGTAAAAATCCGATAATTACACATTGCTGTAGCCCTGTCAACAGTTTTTTGCTCTATGTTAAGTATAGGAATCAATAACTTTAAACTGATATAAATCAAAAACTAATTAATATTTTTACATAAACCTTACAAAGGTTTGAACTACTCATAAAAACAATTCAAATGACGTAAACCGCGTAAAAATCCGATAATTACACATTGCTGTAGCCCTGTCAACAGTTTTTGGTCTGAACAAGATTTAAAAAGTGTAAAAAACAGCACTTTTAAAATCGCATTTACTGAAAACCTATTCGTCGGATTTTGCTTTACTTTTGATTTTTTAGTCACGTGGCACGCCCCATTCCATAGAATCAAGATTTTTCTTTCTATCATATATAGAACGCGAGATATAGATGTGTCAAAAACCCGTTTTGTCCCGTTCGCAAAATATAAACTAGACAGAGTGTAAAAAAAAATTGTAAAATCGTTTGGCATCCATTGGCGGAAATTCCTTTCATTTACGGTTCAACGCATTACTGTTTCTTATGCTTGGCGAGAAACTCTGTCGAGTGTCTATGATAACGTCATATGAGTTTGAGGAACGCATTGAATCGTGATAAAAACCCGATTATGGAAATATTGGCATATTTTAACGTTTTGAGCTTCTCTGAATTCGTTTTCGCTATTTTAAAATCTATTCCACATATGTACATACGTGTGTCCATGCATGTATATTAGAATTTCAACAAATGTCTAGGTCCCCAGAGCTCATTCTTATATAGTAGAGAACTGAAATAAAGATTTCAGATTAAAAACAAAAAATTCACATGTTTATATTTCTTGCAATACAAGCCAGTAAAAGCTATTTGTACTGATATTTCATTCAATCTTTATCTGTTTTCCTTTATTCAGATAGATCTGTAATTTCTCCTCTGTTTTACCACCTTATTTACATCAGATAGCAAATCTTTTGTTAAAACTCCACAGGCGCAGGCATTAATCAGGCCCTGAACTTAAGGAAAACTGACATGAAACGTTATTGTCGATTAATATATGAATATTTTTATCAGTTATTTCAAATTTTAAGTGAAAACCGTGATTTACAGTAGTTTTAAAATAACTGCAAGATTATTTTTTTCATAAAAAATATATTCTTGCATAGAAATAGCTATTAATCCTAAATACTCTCCCCTGATACAACGTTACGTGAATTTCATGTCCTTGCAAATCTGTTTAAAATAGCAAATTTATCATTTATACCCAACCACTTGGCAAAAATCTACGAAAGTCACTATTCTTATTTTTTAACCCTTTAACGTTCATTGGTTTACCTAGGAAACCACAAAACTTTAAATACGAAATTCCACAATAACAGCAGAATTTTAATAGAAATGTTTTCCATTTATTATTCAAGTGAAATATCGCTTTTTTTTATATATAGAAATAAATTTGTTCATAATTACCGGTGTCAATCATTTATTTCAACATTTTAGCAATTGAAATGCTTTATCCGTTAAAGGGTTAAAGCATCATTGTAAAGCTACGGCAGAAAAACATGATTTCTATTTCCCTGTAATTCTGAAATTGATTTCAAACAGAAAGAGAGGATATCCCACGTTTTTTTGTTTTTTTTTAATGTTACTAACACTGACCGTGCCAAGTCTGATCAAATAAATAAAATTTCCACATTGAGCCCGAGCCCAAACACTGGTATTAAAATCAAGCCGAAGCCTGTTTAGAGCTCGGTGTACTGTATGAGAGCGAATGCTGATTTTTATGTGCAAATGGTTTTAGAAAGATACCAAAAGTAATGTATTTAGTTTTATTGAGACGTTTTTTTTTTCTTTTATTACCGATATATTTTTCTTTTTTACTTCCCTCGCGAGGGAGTAAAGATAAAATGATTAAAAAACAAAAAAGAAAAAACAGGAGCGATAGATAGCGAATGTGGCTACACCTTCATGTTTCAGTATTTGTCCTAATTCAAGAGAGTAGCTTATGAAAAAACAACAAATCAATAACATCCATTTCCCCCAGTTTACCCTATTATAATATATATATATATATATATATTTTTTTTTTGTAGAATAATTTTTTTTTCTTCTAAATTCGAAAAATCTCACGCAATGCAAATCCAACACATCGCGTAATAGCCAATCAATGGGTAATGCAATAAAAGTTTACAGCACTTACGTTACTGTCAGCATTTTTCTGCGTTTCAGTAGCTTTCTTTTTTCCGCTTTCTTTATCTTCGTCTATCTGAAAAATAAAATGGAAAGGAGTATTAAACAAGTATAGTTTTAATTTGATTTTAATTTAATAAAAGTAGCTCATCCTATATTTCGGCATTTTTTATAAGTATAAATTAATTCCAATTAAGGAAGGTATATTTTCCTACACGTTGACTGACTTCAGAAATATATTTTGTTTTCGCGGAGAACTGAACTAGCATCAGCATCCAAAAATCCTCTGTCGACTAAGGCAAATTAAAACTGAATCAGTATAGTTTTTTTATAATATTTAATAACCTATCAAATTTGATGCAATTTCATTCTATATAGATATCGAGCTATAACTAAGACGAAAAACATAAAATACAAGGCACAGCAGTGCCACCTGTAGGGGTATATACACTATGTCAAAAAATGAAACGAACATATCTACTGTTATCGAAAAGTCTTAAAATTCCATTGATGATATCTCATTCATTTCTGAATATCACGGTATAACGTAATTGCTTCATCCAGTGCAAATAACATTTTTAACAGAAAAAATATATGTAATGACATTCATAAAACTAAAACATTTGAAAACGATGGCGTTAAAGAAAGGGCTTAATTTCTACTAGATGAGATGTAAAATTTCCGGAAATTTTGAAGTGGCGGAAAAAAAACAGTTTTTTTCCGGGGTTTTTTCTGGAAAAATTGATTTCTTACAAATATTTCTCAAAAGGAAGTTACATTTTCTTAAAAAACATAAAATAATAAACATTTTTTTAATTTCTGCATACTAAAAAAATTTTTTTTTCACTTTACATATGAATATATTACAAAAAAGAAAAAAAAAGTAATCTTTTAAAAATTTAGCCTTTCAGTCTCAGAATTTTCACAGTAGCTTTCCTTGCTTAATTTAACACCATTGTTTATAATATATCATTTTTCAGTTGCATTTCTTAAATTACCAGTAGGAAAAATTTTAAAAATAACAAAAAAAAAAAAAAAAAAAAAAAAAAAAGACTTTTTTTTGGTTCAACTAATATCACTGCAGTTTGAAAGAAAACTTAAATTGCATTAAATATCACCTCAACATAGTATTGCTTAAGTATATAAATGATGCCATTTTAAAGAAACATATTATTGTAGTTGTGACATTATAAATATTATCACATTTTTAAATCTCCCATTCCTTAAAAATTTATACCAATTTACAATATTACATTTTTTTCCCCCTTACAATTAAAATTTTCATTTCCCGTGTATTTAGTTTTGGTATAGCTTTCCAGTCTAAACATAAACCAACCTATATGTTTTGGTTTTAGTTTAAGTTTTAGATTCTTAATATCAAAGTAATATATATACATATGTATATTTCTTTAATGAAAGTTACAAAATATGTGGACTTTTGAATACTTGGTTTCAACAAAAAATTTCACAGAAAATTTCCATTTTCTTTGCAACGTTTATTTGTATGCATTTATATTTTTTAAAAAATACAGTTAGACAAGTCTTAGAATCTATATTTAAATAAAATGAAGGGAAGAGAAACTAGTCGTATGTGCCACTCCTAAAACTTTCTTCTATCTCACACAGGTTTTGCATAGACTAAAAAATATCAGCACCAATTTATATCAAGGTCTAACTGAATCTAAAGTTTTATTAAA
Source organism: Maratus michaelseni (assembly GCA_963931845.1). Lineage (NCBI taxonomy): Eukaryota > Metazoa > Arthropoda > Arachnida > Araneae > Salticidae > Maratus > Maratus michaelseni. Next base: position 182,813,266 of record OZ007595.1, read on the forward strand.
TTCCGTGCATTAGTTCTTGAGACATGAGTATTACTAAAATCGTGTAAATCCTTCAAAATGTAGCATAGTAGCGCCACCTGTTTGGAGATTTAGACCAAAACCTAATCAATAACAATTTATGTCAAACGTCTAACTGAATCTGAAGTTTGATAACAAATCCGTGCATTAGTTCTTGAGATATAGTTATCGTCATAATAATGAAAAAAGTAGCAAAGCAGTGTCACCTGTTGGGCTATTTACACCTAAACGTAGCAACATCTATTTATGTCAATATCTAACTGAATCTGAAGTTTGATGAAAATAAGTGCATTAGTTATTGAGATAGAGCTATTGCGGAAATCACAAAAATTGCAGCATAGCAGCGCCACTATTTTGCACACGGATTTTCATTTTTAACAAGAGAAGTTGCATGGGTCTGCTTACATTTTTTTCACACGATCCTGTTTTTGTAAACCTTTGTATAAAAAATATTACCTTATAATAATAAAAAAAAATCTTTTAAAATTGTCATAAAAAATGTAATCAAAATTTTGTGAATTAGAAAATGTCGTTATATTTAGGTTCCTATTTCGATATTTTTAATAAGGTCCTTCATACAGCTAGATAATAGATTCATTGATTATTTCAGCTGTTATGTGACAGGTTTTGTTATTTTAAAATCGTCATATTTCAGGATTCAGAATGAAGATTGAAAAATTTTCCGAATTTTGTGAAGGGTCTTATGTTTTAGGTGAAAAAATTGTGAAGGATCCTTTAAAGGATTGGAGTTCTTCCTAAACTGCTTACAGATCATATTTTTCATGGTAAAAATTTTCATGCGAGACACTGAACATGAAAAAATATCTGAATGCAGCTATAGTAACATTTTGAATGTATTATTTTAAAAATTAAATTTCAATTTTTCCAATTTGGAAAATTTGAAAATTACACCTTCGGAAAAAAACGGAAAAAACAAGTTTTTACCCCAAAGTTTCCGGTTTTTTTCCGAGCATTCCCATCTCTAATTTCTACATAAAAAAGTACCGGAGCCCTAATATTCTGCAGTTGCTAACACCCGTAGTGTACCCATCCCTCCTCATCCGCCGTCACTCCAAACTGCATATTTATATTTATTACATTCTTTTCAAAATTTAAAGAATTGCTTTTTTTATTTAGCAAATTAAAAATTTTAAATACACGCTGTAAAATATTTGCAGCAAAGTATCCGGTCATACGACCATTTTTATAGAAAACGGTTACATAACCGTAATTTAACGCAATTCTGACTATAATATTGCCCATATTGTGGTGAGAATACTGTTTAACTACGAGTATATAACCGTTTTCTATAAAAACGGTCTAATGACCGGATACTTTTCTGCAATTTTTTTACATTGAAAAAAAATCTGCGTATACTTATGCTATCAACTATTCCACTTTTAGTTATTACTATTTCCAAATAGAAACCTTTGCCTAATCTTAATGTTAATTAATCGCAGAATTCTGCGATTAAATAAGCTCAGGATTATGACTCGGAAATAGTGTTAACACAAAAAATGAATACAGTAGAACCCCGATTATCCGAATCCCGGTTCTGGTAAAGCAAGTACGGGTCGAAAAAACCCGGCGTAGGGCCTGGTTCCCTTCTGGGTGTCCAGCCCCGAAGGTGTTGGGGGACGCCGGCCCGTCCCCAAGTGTCTCGTGGTGATTCCGATATTGGGTTCCACCGCGTATCGCAGCGACCTTCGTCGTCGACACATGGGTTTAAGGGCTGGAGTGTCCGCATGTGGCCTCTGGCCTCCGAAGCGCATACGGAGACTTAAATCCGGTCGTGCTCGTTAAAAGTTCCTCAGGACTTGAGTTCAGTGGTCGCCTAGGAGTCTTTCCTCAGGCGACTGGCGGCGCAGCCCAGTTTTATCCGAAAATCGGCTTAAATGTAACACCTTAAAACTTTTTTATTAGAAGGATTTTATTTTTTATACCAGCATGTTGTTTATAAAATAATTAATGAGTCAACTTACTTATATGGACATTGTGTAAATGCAGGCATTTTATTGCATAAATACATACAACACTTCATTTCTTTACCAAATAAGTTGTATTTTGTTTTTCATCTTTGCATTGCTTCAATGCTGCCTTATCACGCTACCTTTTAAACAACAACACATCTGATGCTGGTGTTGCATCTTCCTGACACTTTAATATATTGAAGTGCCATTATTAATAAAAAGTTTAAAGTATTACTCATTATAAATAAAGTTTGGAGTAAATTAAAACATGTGTAAACAGGAAGGGGAAATCGCATAGAATACGGACTCTTGCTGTTACTGCATCAATTATAGGAGCTCTAGCTGCATCTAAAGGCACGAGCGCGTTACATGACTGTGTGGGAATGAGATGGTGAATAAGTGCTATCTGGCAGAATAAATATGGGAAGCATCCCGGTTATTTGAAAGTTCCTATAGAATTCCGGTTAACCGAAATATCCTATGGTCCCATGCTTTTCGAATAACCGGGGTTTTACTGTATTTCGCAGCTATGCAGAATAGAAAAGGACTATTTCTGTTTACTCTTTATTCTGATCAAAATCACATAAAAATGATTTGAAATGGAAATAAATAAAATTTTGAATTTAAGACAGATTAAGCTCAAGCCTACCCAAACCCGAAGACTGATATAAAAATTGAGTATGTTTCATCTCCATCTCTTACGTGAGCGACAGATTACGTCACTTATAAGTGTTTTGATACAAAAGAAGGCAAAAGATTGGAGATGGGCGGGAATGAAAAGGTTAATTTAGGATTCATTTTTCGGAAGCGTCATTGCACTGGGCTCCGGAGCGCAGTGTTTATGAGCTCCGATGAATTCAGGCTAATATAAATATTTACTAAAAGCAGAGAAGTACCGGAGCTGAGCTCCGGTGGGCTCCGGCGCAAAGTAAGCCCTGGTTAAATAACGATCTAATCTAAGAGTGGCAGATTCCTGTGGCGAAAATGAAAATATCATTTTCATTCATGAAAGTAAAATGTTGTATTATGATTGTGTCAATATGATGTCGGGTTCACTGCGGACTTTGTTTCTGCACTTAGAGAGACAGAAAACTCTACTGTTTATAGAATGCTTATTTGATAAGTATATTCTTTTTATGAAAAATTATTAATGCAGTGTTTTCAACAAAGTTTATTAGCAGCAGAAACTAACGATCTTTGGGCAAACAATCACATTTAAAACATTTTTACAATTCGAAAAAGGCATCTGATAATGTGCTCCATATTATCGATTACTTCGATTTTCCGACACAGACTTGTAGGCTGAAGGAGGTGAAGAAATTTAGAAATGAGATAGAATAAGTATAAGTAGGAAGATAAAATAATAAGTGTTTGATAAAAGTTGAAGTATTTAAATAAAAAGAAAAGTACCCAGTTAGTTAAACTGATGGCATTGAGCTTACAGGCTATTCACACTAATTGCATATTATACAATTGAAGCAAATCGGATAATATCTGCATGAAATCCCATTTAGCTAAATAAAGGGGGATTAGCTCCCCTATCTCCCACCTTTATACTTAACCAATGAATCTCCAAATCTAATGAAGGAAGTGCCTTGTCACAATGAGCCTATATACAACATTTGAAGCAAATCGGATAATTCTGCATGAAAAACCCATTTATCTAAATTAAAGGGAGAATTTTCCCCCGTTACCCCCCCTTTATATTCCACCATTGAGTCTCCAAAACTAATCAGGGAAGCGCCTTATCAGAGTGAACCTATATACAAAATTTAAAGCAAATCGGATATTTCTATTAAGAGTTATTGCGTTACGTAGGGGAAAGTCGGACAAAACCGGGACCCTAACGGGTTTTCTTCTATTGTTATTCACTATGTAAACAAAACAGCCAAAATTTGCATTAAAACGATAAACTGATTCATTGCGAAGAAAAAAGTATTCATTTAATCGCGAACAATAGCAATTAAGATCATAAAAGCACATTTTTTAGAAGTGTGCAATGTCCCGGTTTTGTCCGACCAGGTCGGACAAAACCGGGAACTGGAAATAATTAAAAACACATTGTAACTTTGCAAGAATACTATTTATTAAAGGGAAACTTGCAGGATATGACATATTATACTTATAGAATTTGAATCTATATCAAATTTACATCAAATTACACTGATGTAAGTTATGCCTTAAGAGTTAAAATTGTTTGGCACAAAAATCACAAATGAAAGTTTGATCTTGTTCATCTGCATTGCTGCACGATTCATGTGCCCACCCTTTGCAGTGAAGGCACTGTATCCAACTATCCTTGAGTTTAGATTGATCATATAAATATTTGCAATATATGCATGCTTCATCACTTTCATCCTTCTCCTCGTTTGATGTCAAGGGTCTTTTCTTCTCTGGCTTCTTCTTTTTCACATCATTTTTTTTTCTGTTATTTTGGAAAGTTTTCGCTTCAGGGATAAGTCTTTCTTGTTTTTTATCCTTTCTTTTTCTTCTAGTTCGAGTTCTGATTTGTAAGGGGTTGGAGTAAGGATAGCTGTTTTCCCTCGACGCTTGTTGGATTTCCTAATGGACCTAGGGCCGGTTTGTACTGGAATAGGCTTTATATCCTGTGGTGAGACTGCAAAAGGACGCTTGATGTCTCTGCCCAGACCTTGAGAAGACGTCGTCGTCTTGCACAGGAACTGGAACCTTCGACGTCGGCGTTGATAGCTTCTCTGTTAGACCCATTCCCTTTCTCAGGCTGAGATTTATAGGTTCCAACAGGCATGTTTACATCAGGATCTTGTTGTTGTTCAGGCAATACTTGACATTCAGCCAAAGGATTCTTTTCCACTTCCATGGGACTCTCGGTTCTCTCAGCGGGAGTAAAGAGGTGATCTGGGAATATGTCACTGTTAAACGGGTAGATCCCCGTCTTTTCAAACCCTTTTACAGCAGATAGAGTGCCCATAAAATTTTTGTCACATACAGACAGACAGATATTTTCTAAAAACCATCAAATCGTGTTCAGGACCTTCTTAAACGTATAAATCTATTGAAAATCGGAAGTCGAAATTTTTCACGAATCCAATACTTTCTTTTTTTAAAGGTAGAAGAAAGTGAAAATTATTTGTAGTTTATTAGGTACAAATCATTTGATACACAGAACATTAAACACTTAAAAACTACCATGAAATTAAACAAAAGGTTAATCTCGTGAATAAATTAATTTAGCTCCAACGCGATGATTTACTAATTTTTATTTTAATTTTTCAACTTAATTTGGAATATAAATGAGTAAAAAACAGTTTTCTATATGACAACTTAATTTAAATAATACTTTTTGTATAGTTTTTAAATATTTATATATCGTAAAACAATAACTAAACAAATGAATCCCTTTCAATCACGCAAATAAATGAGTTGTCCAAAACCGGGAACTTCCCGGTTATGTCCGACGACCCGCATCCCGGCTTTGTCCGACCACGCCATTTTCATAAAATGTTACTCAGCGTTGTTCAAACAACTCATAGACACCAATACAAAACGTTAAAATAATAAGTAAATAATGGGCTGTCATACGTTTTACTTACTTAAACTAAATTCTTAGGCATTTAGGATTGGTAACGTAATATTGCAGACGCCGAATTGTTAATTTTTTCACGTGAAACTTTAAAAAAATCACCACTGCGAAATGAGTTTTTTTACACTACTACTGTTTACTGGGTGCTGTCAAGCCACTCGCCTAGAAATAATTCTAGAAGTTTCCGCTAGATACTGCCACATATCAAGCCATAAAACCTGAATCCCTGTTTTATCCACCTACCCGGTTTTGTCCGACTTTCCCCTACATACATAGTAGAGATGAGACGGGCTCAGCCCGAGTCCGAGCCCGACACTGGCTCGGTGTCGGTAACACGGTATTAGAATGTTACTTTAAAAGAAAATTTACGATATTTGCGACGCGACTGACGACTGTGTGATATGGCGCCAATGCGAAGAGGCGCCAATAATATTTGTTGCTAGATTTTTGTTTATGACAGTTGGATATTTTTTTTATTGGACCGTTTATTTTATTTTAATTTTTAGAGATCTAATGCGAGATGGATAATTTTTTTTTTCATTTTTAGTCAATCAGCATTAGCTTAGATTTGCAAATTTTTAGTCTTCTATTGTGTGCGAGTCATACTCGCTCTTCATATGAAGACAACGTTAGTGATTCTATTTTTAATTATGAACTCTGCTGATGCTAAAACTCTGCTCTCTACATTTACTAAGTCACTTTCATTCATAAGTAGATATAATTGCCATATATTGTTATTCCGATAGAAAGAAATCGAAGAGTGTTTCAACTTTTCCTATAAAAGCACAGAATCTTTCAGATAACGGTGTCAAATCTTTTATTTAAGCTGATTTTCATGAAAAATGAAATATTGTTTTAATTAAGGAATCAATTATGAGTTACGATATACACCTTTTATAGGAAATATAAAACGTTGTTCGATTCTTCTGCATAGAAATAGTAATTTCTGAATAGAAATAATAATTTCTGCAAATTTCATTCATTTATTCATAAAACGCACTTCGTTAATGTGTCCATCAGATTTGTATGTTGGTAGAGAAAAGTACAGTAGAACTCCAATTATCCGAACTCCAACTATCCGAATCGCTGATTATCCGAATCGCTTTCAGAATTTCAGAAAAAACAAATGAAGACGAAAACGTGTAGCAATTCCCGAAATAATGATTCTGTCTACGCGCGCTACTGTCTTTCCCGCCGCGAAGACCCTGGGTTTCAAATTCTAAATGATGATGAACTCATTGAAAGTGTGAGAGAAGAAAGTGTCGAGGAAGAAGATGACCTTAATGTCAAAGTTGAAGCATACACGGGACCATCAGCTAGTGAAGAATTTGCCGACCTTGAAACTGCGTTGAAGTGGATGGAGTGTCAGCCCGAGTGTGATCACATGCAACTTCTGACTGTCAAGCGGAGGCGCGACTCGGCTCCCCGAAAACAGATGAAGACTGTCAAACAGCTTACTTTGACCGAGATGTTCAGCAAGTAATGACTTTCATTTACTGTACGCTACTTACATACTGTACTAATGTACAGCACTTGTAGATACGCTTAACATGTAATAGTGTTGCCTTTTCATTTAATTAATTAAAAGCTCTTTTTCTTTAAAAATAATTTTTTTTTCTCCCATTTTCAACATACATACAGTAATTAATTAAAATATACCCATTAAAAAAAAATCCAATTATCCGAATTTTTGATTATTCGAATAGGGTCCGGTCCCAATTGATTCGGATAATTGGAGTTCTACTGTATTTATATCCTTTTAAGGAAGTATATTTTTATTTAATACGAAACTTCTCTTTTGACAAGATAGAATGTTAATTTCCATAAAATTTATTATATGCACCGGATGAACAGTTATTTTGAGGTACGAAGTTTTTTAAAAATGAGATATTACTTTTAAAACAATTTTTAAATATTATGCAATTTTTTTCGGTATCGGACTCGGGCTCTAATGACACAAAATTTTTCGGTGTCGGGCGGACTTGGATTTAAAACCATCGGGCTCGGGCGGCCCGGACTCCGAAAAGAGAGCCCGAACACATCTCTAATACATACAGAACCTGCGGGCACGTTGGTTCTCAGGCTTTGATAGCCTGTGAACTAAAAATAAAGGTTCTCTTGCTTTCATGAAATAAGTATGGACGATCTTGCAGGCTGCGAATGGTTTAAAAGCACACTTGCCAACATTACACAGTCCGCTACAGTGAAATATGTAGTAGTATCCCGACTGCCACACTGGTCGAAGCAGTGTGATGTTGCAAAATATACTTTAAAACCGTTGACAACCTGCACCAGATCGTCTGTACCTACACTGTAAAAAAAATATATGTTGATTTTACAGAAAAAACTGTCAGTCAGGACGCCAGCAAAAAAACTGTTTATTTTACAGAAATAATCTAAATTTTCGAAATTTAATAATCTGTATTTGTAGGAATTTTCTATTATTTTAACAGATTTTGTCGTTCGTGTGAATACAGATTACTTCCGCAAAATAAACAGTTTTTTACTTGCTTCCTGGCAGTTTTTTTCTGTAAAATCAACAGATTTTATTTTACCGTGTGTATTTAAGATATTAAAAATCTGCATTTGTAGGAATTTTCTATTATTTTAACAGATTTTGTCGTTCGTGTGAATACAGATTACTTCCGCAAAATAAACAGTTTTTTACTAGCTTCCTGGCAGTTTTTTTCTGTAAAATCAACAGATTTTATTTAACCGTGTATTTAAGATATTAATAATCTGTATTTGTAGGAATTTTCTATTATTTTAACAGATTTTGTCGTTCGTGTGAATACAGATTACTTCCGCAAAATAAACAGTTTTTTACTTGCTTCCTGGCAGTCTTTTTTTCTGTAAAATCAACAGATTTTATTTTACCGTGTGTATTTAAGATATTAAAAATCTGTATTTGTAGGAATTTTCTATTATTTTAACAGATTTTGTCGTTCGTGTGAATACAGATTACTTCCGCAAAATAAACAGTTTTTTACTTGCTTCCTGGCAGTTTTTTTTCTGTAAAATCAACAGATTTTATTTTACCGTGTATTTAAGATATTAAAAATCTGTATTTGTAGGAATTTTCTATTATTTTAACAGATTTTGTCGTTCGTGTGAATACAGATTACTTCCGCAAAATAAACAGTTTTTTACTAGCTTCCTGGCAGTTTTTTTTCTGTAAAATCAACAGATTTTATTTTACCGTGTATTTAAGATATTAATAATCTGTAGTTGTAGGAATTTTCTAATATTTTAATAGATTTTGTCGTTCGTGAGTGAATACAGATTACTTCCGCAAAATAAACAGTTTTTTATTAGATTCATGGCAGTTTTTTTTCTGTAAAGTCAACAGATTTTATTTTACCGTGTATTTAAGGTATTAAAAAAAATAAAAGAAAGAAAGAACGACAGAAAATCGTGTTTTACGTTTTCAAATATACCTTAGCGAATGTCTTCACCGGCTCTCGGTACTGGTCCCATGATTGCCAAGTAATCAGAATTCTAAGTGCATAAGAAATGAAAACTAAAAGTGGACTTACCTTGACTAAAATCAACCTTAAGAAATTTCTGTGGTCTAGAGGTTCTCCAAGATAGAAACCGCATCTCTCTTGAATTTTTCGAACCTCAGGAGGAATTTTTCCAGTTTTAACTATCTTAAATGTTGGCTTTGGTGACTTCATATTAATTGTCCTCCCCATCTAAAAAACCTGTTAAAAGGTATAAGAAAAAATAAAATATAGACAGATTGTTTCGAAACTTCGCGTAAGAATTTTATTTATTTATTTTTGTGTGTGTGAAGTAAGAAACATGGCAGCAAGTAATTATCACATGCAGGGAATATCAATTCATACACGAAACTATATTTATAATTTTCATCGTCATCATTAAATATCACTTAACCTTTAAAATCATGGACTGTGTATTATATTGAGCGCACTACTCAGTAAAAGAAAAGACAAAAATGCGAAATTAAATATGTTCACATAATTAACAACTGCGCCTCATTTACCCTCTCCTCAAAAATCCGTTTATGTTCAACAAAAGTTTAAGGTTGAAATTTGCATTTTTTTTCTGCTTTCTATCATTATTTTCACTTGAAAGTCACCACTGGCAGTACGGAATACGCCGCCCGTGTATTTGTGTAATTCATTTCATTTCATTTTTTTTTTTTTTTTTTAAGTACTAACGTTGCATTAAAGAATAATATCATCAAAAGTTGATATTTAGACTTTAGCTGTCTGTATTATATTAATTCTAATTAAATTACATAGCAAATATTTATACACTTTTCAGAACACTTTTTAGAACACTTATTTTAACACCTTTTTTAGAACACTTTGAAGCGCACTTTTTGGAACAGTTTTTCAAATACTTCTTAGAACAGTTTTTTTTTTTTTTTTTTTAGCATCCTTTCTAGTCACTTTTTGAAAGCGATGATTTCACAAGTGTGCTCCCAATCCATTCTCAAATGTGTTCCCAAGTTTAGATTTAACAGATATCCTGAGCAGAATACTTTCGGTACACTTTCAGAACACTTTCTTTATAGCGGAGCATATTCGGAACACATTCAGTACACATTAAGGTAACAGGAACACTTTTTTGAATCAATGTGTTCCAAATGTGTTCCTAATCTGTGCTGGGAGTTTGCTCTGTAGTCTTTTTTTTTTTTTTTTAATCAATTTTATGTTTATTACTTTTATATTACTACTGGTCATTGCATAATACAAGGCTATCACTAAAAGTTGTTATTTATTATTTAAAATACTGTGGCATATAAAGTACACCGCCGCCCATGTTTTTCTGTTACAGCAAATACAAACTAAATTGCCCGTGTCTTTAAATTTAAAACATTAAGTTTGTTAAAAAACAACCCCCCCCCCCCCTTTAAAATGCGAAATTTTTTTACACATTCATGATTTTTTTTAATACGCAAAGGCGTGAAATTTGTTGGCATAGATATTGAAATGATTTAAAATTGAATAGCATTTTTTAATTTGTCGGTATTACATGTTTCAGTTATAATCATTGTTGTTTAATTGGCAATTTCTCTCGCTGCCTTGTCTCGCAAAAACGTTTAAAAAGTCGAATTTGACAGAATTTTCTGAAAGCTCTTTTGCTTTTATCAAAAAATGGAAAACTGTATTTAATTTTTTTTTTTTTTTTTTTGAAAAAAAAAAATATGTACATGCAAATTTTATGCATTTAAAAATAGAACTGATTTCATGAATGTCTCAGAAAGTAGCCAGTTTGGATTTTGGAACTGCCTCAACATGGAAAGCAACTTTATGTAAAAGCAATGAATCATTAATGATACACTTTTATAAATGAGAAGTTTTTTTTTTTTTTTTGGTTTATTGCGGATAAAGAGAAAAACACCCCTAAAAGGAAAGGTAGTAATGGATGGTCTTTTTTATACGTAAAGGCGTGAAATTTGCTGACATAGATATTGAAATGATTTAAAATTGAATAGCATTTTCTTATTTTTCGATATTACATCTTTCAGTTATAATCATTGTTGTTTAATGGCAATTTTTCTCGCTGCCTCGTCTCGCGAATAAGCTTAAAAAGTCAAATTTGACAGAATTTTCTGAAAGATCTTTTGCTTTTATCAAAAACTGGAAAACGGTATTTAATTTGTTATTTTTTGGGGGAAAAATACATGCAAATTTTTATGCATTTAAAAATAAAACTGATTTCATGAATGTCTCAGAAAGTAGCCAGTTTGGATTTGGTAACTGCCTCAACATGGAAAGCAACTTTATGTAAAAGCAATTAATCATTAATAATACACTTTTATAAATGAGAATTTTTTTTTTCGGTTTGTCATGCCGGTGACGTCAGGTTTATGGCAACCCCTTTTTTTTTCCTCTCGTCTACTGCAGAGTAGGAGAGACGGGGAGAGAGTTTGGCGGGAGGCCAAGGTGTTAAGACATATGTGTACGGTGGGCACGGTATGAAAATAAAATATAGTTGGTAAAAGAACGAATAATAATATTGTAACTGCGGCTACTGGTATTCCTTATATATTTATGTGTGTCCATGCCTGTGTGATGTTTCGACGTGTTCAATAAACTGGTTTTTTGCAAATTAGCTGCATTCTTCTGAGCCTATAGAAATATAAAGAACAAAAATGGTATGTGGTAAAATATCGAGCTTTAAAATTTAAAAAGGAGTGAACGACGAGAAACACGAAGGAAAGAAGGGTATTTTTAAAGGTGTATCACACGGTTTATTGCGGATAATCAGAGCTTGGAGATATGATTGAAGTAAGTTGCATGCTTTTCTATGTTTATTCCTGAAGTAATAAGAAAGAACTTGAGTGAATCATGTTTGAGAAATATTTTATGTTTGGAAACGATGTGTTAATTTTAATAGTATGAGCTTTATTTGAAACGAGATAATATAGATATTTATAGAGTATATTTATAGTATTAATAAATAAGTGCTAAGACTAAAAACAAAAATGTTTAATATTAAAGGGTTAAAGAAAGAAGACTTAGTTGTTGTTGCCACGGAATTGGGCCTAAAAGTAGAGAGTGAGCACAGGATAATTGATTTGAAAGCAATAATTGAGCAAAGCGATCAGTTTTCAAAAGATAGCGAATTTATAAAAGAATTTTTAAATACAACGGTGTCAGACCGCATAGAAAGAGAGAAGCGTGATGCAGAAGCCGCGAAAGTCGACAAAGAAAAGTCTAAGACAGAACAAGATACGTTATTAGAAATTGAAAGAACTAAGCTAGATATAGTTAAAGCTCAGATAGAAATGGCTAAAATCCAGAGCGAGTATAAAAATTCTGATACAGGGGTGGATGGACCTAAGCCTAATTCGTTAGAAGCACTAATCAAAAGCGTCAAAACTTTGACTATTACAGTCCCCAGCAGGCCCGAATCATGGAATTTATTTTTTACTTCGCTAGAGAAAGCATTCGAAATTAAAAATGTCGCAGAGGAATTAAAGGTGGAGATTTTGTTTAATTTGGTGGGTGAAAAAGCAGCGCATTTGTTAGTGTACGCAAACATGGAAGAAATGGAAGATTACCAAAAGGTTAAGGCGTTAATCTTAAAAGAATTTCAACCCACACCAGAGGCTTGCCTAGAAAACTTTCTTTTTGCGAAGAGATCGAGAAACGAAAATCATACGCAAGTCGCGAGTAGACTTAGAGCCAATTGGGATTTCTATTGTGAATTGAGAAAAGTAAATGATTTTGACACGCTTAATGAGTTAATTGTCAGCGACAGATTATTAAGTTCACTAGATTCGGAGACACGAAGCTATGTTAGGATAAAACAATTAGATAATTGGTTAAAACCACGACAAATCTCGGAAGTATGTGATAATTGGTTTTCGTCAAAGGGCAGAACATTTTCGGAATTATACGATAAACCGGTAACCCCCCCCCCCTCCCCCCACCCGCAATCATGACGAATCCGGAACTGGAAATTACAATAATGGAAAATATATACCACCACATGTTAGAAATAATTTCACTTTTCGTAGTGATAGAAAATCAAACGCGTCAAAAGAATGTAGACTTTGTAAACAAACGACGCATTTGCGATTTTGTCCGAATAATAGAGAAAAAGATAAAATTGGAAGTTTGCAAAATCAAACAAAAAAAAGATTCTTTTGTCGGAAAAAATAAACAAGATGATAAAATAGTCGCCAAGGTTGAAACACTCTGTTTTGGAAACGAGCCAATAAGTACGCAACCACTTCAATTTGAACATTTGTGGATAAAAGGGAAAGGAGTTAAATGTATTATTGATAGTGCAGCAGAAATACCTGTAATAAACTCTAATGAATTACCGGATTCATTTAGAAATAATGAAAATTCAAAAATTCAGTTAATATCGGCTTTTGGAGAAAAATAATTGCTAATCTTATGACACTACCTGTAGCTTTAAGATCCGGAAAGTCAAATTGTATATTTAACAACAGTGTGGACGTACTGTTTGCCGTTACGGATAAATTATATGGGACATGTATTATAACACCGGCAGTTTACGAAATCTTACAGTTAGCTAGTAAAGAGGGGGGAAAGGAATGTTCTTCGGAAGATGATAGACAGAAATGTTCTTTGGCGCCAGTAAATGATACGCGATCGGAAAAGGGAAATGAAATTAAAAGAAAAGAGGGGGAAGGCAACCAAACAGAGGGGGATGATATAAATATTGAAAATTTATGCTGGCGAAGCGAAAATCAAAACGCGGAAAGAGAATTAATGATTAGTTGTATCGAAAGGAAAGATGATAGTGGAGATTTAAATGCAGGTCAACGATCAGATGCAAGTATATACAGGGAGCAACAGAAGAGTTGCGAAACGTTACAGGGTGCTTTCAAAGACGCGGCAAAAGGTAAAAACGGGTTCGTTATAGTAGATAATTTGCTTTATCATAAAGAAAGAGTCACGGGGGATTGTGTTACGCAATTAGTGGTACCAAAAGTGGGGAGGGGGGAAATTTAAAAAATTGCTCATGAATCGATTTTCGCTAATCATCTCGGCATGAAAAAAACAAAAGAAAGAATTCGGTATTCATTTTATTGGCCGAATATGTCACGGGATGTAGAGGATTATTGTAAATCTTGTAAAGACTGTCAGTTAAGGAGTAGAGAAAGGGCTAGCGATCAGATACCCATTGTCCCAATTGAGAGGCCGGAACTTCCGTTCGACGTTGTGAATATTGATATAATTGGAAAAATTGAACCACCTTCAGCGCGTCGACATCAATATGTACTTACCTTAGTGGATCAACATTCGCGGTGGCCGGAGGCAGTCCCGTTAAGAACAATTACGGCCAAAGGTACGTGTGATGCATTATTAGAAATATTTATGCGAACAGGGATACCCCGCGTAATAGCGAGTGACCAGGGCAGGAATTTTGTTTCAGGTTTAATACAGGAGTTTCATGCTAGGCTAGGAGCGGCTCCTAGATTTGCGACGCCAGGGCATCCGCAAAGCTCGGGATTAGTGGAGCGATATAACCAGGTTCTGAAACGCATGTTACACCATATAATTTGGAGCGATTCCAAAAATTGGGATAAACACATTCCTTATTTATTATTTGCCTATAGAGAAATTCCGAATTCCGATTTCCGAAATTCCGGCACGGGAGTATCGCCATTCAAATTAATGTACGGAAGGGAGGCGAGGGGCCCATTAGCAGTATTGAAATCTACATGGTCAGGAGAAATACCACTACCCATAAATCTTGGAAAGAGCGCGACCGAATATCTTCAGGAGCTAAAAATTAATTTAGAAAGGGCGGCGGAGCAAGCAGCAATAGTAGCGGAAGTTAAACAAGGCTCGTATGCGAAGTACGCTAATCGGAGAGCGATTTACAAGGAATTTAGACCAGGGGACCAGGTATATCTATTAATCCCGGATTCCACGAACAAACTTTATGCTAGGTGGACGGGACCAGCCGAAATTGTAGCACGCTGTAAGCCCGATTCTTACAAAGTAAAATTAATAAACGGGAATGTTAAGAATATCCATGTAAATAAAATAAGAAAATTTATTCCTAGGGTACGGGCGGTGGGAGTAATCTTCGAAAATGAAGAAGAATTAGGAGAAGTCCATCCCTCTCCTAGTGTGAATGATAATCCAAACTTGTTTAACATAGAAGAAGTAGATTTAAAGCACTTAGAAAATACAGAAAGAAAAGAGATGTTAGATCTACTATACAAATATAAAGATTTATTTTCAAAAAAGGTACAAATAGCTGAGGTAGGAGTGCACAAAATTAGATTAAACGGCGAAGAAATGAAAAAGCCATATGTTTATAGAATTCCAGAGGCGTTGAAGCCACAAGTAGACAAACAAATCGAAGAAATGTTAGAGTTAGGACTGATCGAAGAGACTGATGCGGAGGCGCCACACCCGGTAGTGTGCGTGATGAAGAAAGATGGAGCCCTCCGACTGTGTGTAGACTTTGGAGCTTTAAATGCAGTTACTAAAACTGACGATTTTCCGATGGAAAACGCAACGGATCGTTTGTTCAATATTGGCAGGGCCAATGTAATAACTACAATCGACTTGCTGAAAGGATATTGGGCCATACCGCTGGAAGCAGAAAGCCAGGGTTTGGCATGTTTTAAGACTCATAGGGCTCAATATCGCTTCAAAGTGATGGCCTTTGGGCTCCGGAATGCAGCTGCGACCTTTCAGAGAGAAATAAATAAAGCACTTTCAAAATACAGAAACTTTGAAAGAGCGTACATCGACGATATCGCTGTTTTTTCAGAAACATGGGTAGATCATATTACGCATCTTGACACGATATTCTCTAAACTTTGAGAAATACGGTTCTCGGTGAACTTGAAGAAGTGCGCCTTTGCGACAAACCAGATAAAGTATTTAGGACATGTCATCGGGTCCGGCAGCCATCGAACCGACCCAGACAAAGTGGAAGCCATCCGAAAATTAGCTGTCCCACAGACCAAAAAACAACTTAAGAGTGTCCTCGGATTATGCAATTACTACCGCGATTACCTGCCTAAGTATGCTGAAACAGCATACCCTCTGACAGAACTTACTAAAAAGAACAGTCCTGAGAAACTGTGCTGGTTGGAGGAACATGATAAAGCTTTCAACGAACTAAAGAGGGATCTCGTAGAGGCACCTAGTCTTTATACACCAGTTATTGGACTTCCTTTTACCATTCAATGTGACGCATCTGCAATAGGCATCGGTGCATGTCTATCTCAACAGAAAGATGAGAGACTATATCCAGTCAGTTATGCCAGTCAAAAGCTCACCAAAACTCAACAGGCTTGGCCGACCATTGAACGGGAGGCCTATGCAGTTATTTGGAGTTTAAAGAAGTTCGAAACTTGGATTTTTGGTTCACCCGTGGAACTTATCACCGATCACAACCCACTGACTTTCGTCACCAAAAATGCTCCCCAGTCTTCCAAACTGCAGCGATGGGCTTTGGCTTTGCAGAAATATGACATTATTATTTCGCATTGTCCTGGTGCAAAGTTGACGAACGCTGATGCACTGTCGAGACTGGAGACAACAGATTAATAAATTGACTGTGAACTTTTCGTGAACAATTAATGACTTTTAAAAAAAACTTTTGATAGTTCACCTTGGTGTATGCTGCAGCTGAAATTGTATTTCATATTAATTTGCATTCTGTTCCTCATTTGTTATTTGTATTTAGTATTATATATTATGAAACATTAATTGTATTTTTATATTGCAGTAGCTAGCAGGAGTTTCCAGAATTTTTCCGGAAAAAGTATAAGTATTGTTGTTTTGTATTTCTTTATATGTATATTGAGTTCCTCATGTTCATTGGTAGTTTAATAATAAAGAAGGAAGTGGTGTGACGTCACCAATCTGGATTTCAGATTTTTAAAGTAGCATACCCCTTTTTCAATCTTAGGTGGGGGGTGTCATGCCGGTGACGTCAGGTTTATGGCAACCCTTTTTTTTTTCTCTCGTCTACTGCAGAGTAGGAGAGACGGGGAGAGAGTTTGGCGGGAGCCCAAGGTGTTAAGACGTATGTGTACGGTGGGCACGGTATGAAAATAAAATATAGTTGGTAAAAGAACGAATAATAATATTGTAACTGCGGCTACTGGTATTCCTTATATATTTATGTGTGTCCATGTCTGTGTGATGTTTCGACGTGTTCAATAAACTGGTTTATTGCAAATTAGTTGCATTCTTCTGAGCCTATAGAAATATAATGAACAAAAATGGTATGTGGTAAAATATCGAGCTTTAAAATTTAAAAAGGAGTGAACGACGAGAAACACGAAGGAAAGAAGGGTATTTTTAAAGGTGTATCACACGGTTTATTGCGGATAATCAGAAAAACACCCCTAAAAGGAAAGGTAGTAATGGATGGTCTTTTTTATACGTAAAGGCGTGAAATTTGCTGACATAGATATTGAAATGATTTAAAATTGAATAGCATTTTCTTATTTTTCGGTATTACATCTTTCAGTTATAATCATTGTTGTTTAATGGCAATTTTTCTCACTGCCTCGTCTCGCGAATAAGCTTAAAAAGTCGAATTTGACAAAATTTTCTGAAAGACCTTTTGTTTTTATCAAAAAATGGAAAACGGTATTTAATTTGTTAGTTTTTCAAAAAAAGAAAAAACATGCAAATGTTATGCATTAAAAAATAAAATTGATTTCATGAAAGTATCAGAAAGTTGCGAGTTGGATTTAGTAACTGCCTCAACAGGGAAATCAACTTATTAATCATTAATCAAGTCAATTTTTACTAATGAACAAAAATTTAGATAACTAATTAAGATATAGATCTGAAATTGAGGATGGGAAGTGTTGTCATCTGCCGGCTATTTTAGCGTAGCGTCTTCGTTATGTTCTAATTATCAGAAAAATTTAATTATTTTTTTAATAATCGCGTTAATGTAGGTGAAGGTGGTTTTCTTGAACAAATTATCCGTTATATTTGCTGGTATGGGAAGGGAGGGGGTTAACACATTGATCTGAGATTGTTATTATCTCGGGTCCGGGAAACGCCGAGCGGGTCGCTAGTATGAAATAAAACATATTTCACCAACATCGAAAATGTACAACTATACAATTTAAATCAAATCATGGAATAATCATTAAATAATTGATCATTACTCTGCTAAAATTCAAACAAAAGACATAATATCGGAATGATTTTAAAGAATTTCTTGCATGTGATCGTTACTTGTGGAAAGTGGCGTTGCTACATATTCAGCGCCCTGCAGGAACTAAAGTTGGCGCGCACCCTTGTCACTGGAAATAGTTCAGCACAATTTTGTTTTTAAGTATAACAAGAACGAAAAATCATGCGTCGAGCATAGATTATGTAACACTTTCCAACACTTCCGAAATAATTTTGCAAATCTTTACCATATAAGGTGTAAGATGATATCTAACTAAACAATTTTGAAAACGCATAACATATTTAAAAATCTTATTTCAGGAATTACCAACAATATTTGGAAAAATATCTGAGCTCTTTTGTGCAGCCTAATATAGGATTTATAGATTTGTATATATAATAAATAGAATGCTAAATTTTAGTTCAGTTAGGAAACGCGTAGCACAGTTTAAAACTTCCCTTCTGCAATTGCATGACGATCCGAGTATATTTACGTGAGCTAGAAACACGGACAGACAGACAGACAGACAAACCGAATTCATAAGCAATTTTCAACAATGTTGGAAAGGGTTAAAAATCATATATTCTTATATCGATTTAAAACCCTACTTTTATTTGAAAGTCAAAGTGTTTTAACAACTGGAAAAGCCAGGGACAACCTTTTTTCGGCATACTCGGGCCGGGCCAGATTTCTTTTTTCCGGGCAAAGCTGGGCCTGGACTTTATTTAGACGTCCGGAAGAATGAAGTTTGCCCGGCCGAAATTTTCAGTCCCATGTAAAAATCAGTAAAATAAGGCCCGGCACAAGAATTTTTGCAAAAAAAAAAAAAAAAAAAAAAAAAAAAAGGCATAGATTTTTATATAGCTATTATTCTACAATTAAAATTATTTTTAAAGAAAAGTGCGTTCATTTCCAGTCAACAAAATTAAAATACTAAAGTAAAATATGTGAAATAGAATCGACCGAAATTTCGTTTTCGGCTCAAAATCGGTGTTCGCCGATTATTTGTTTTCGGCGAAACTGCTGCCAAAATTTCGGCCTGGCGGAAACTCGACCGAAACTATCTGTATTTCAAAATCTCGTTCCTTCTATCGGAAATTTTCAACTTAGTCATTGATATGAGTTGTATTGGCTCAAATAAGACACTGTTTATTGCTGTGAACGCCACAGTTACTCATTATCCATCATGACTGATTCATGATGCGAGTGTAAATTATAAAGCAAGCAATGCATATGACTAAACTTAAAAGACGCTTATCACGTGATCTTTAAAAGCTGCAAACTTAACAGTAATAGAAAATTTTTACTTTGAAACTCCAGATTGTTTCGAATGCATTATAAGGTGTTAAAACATATGAAGATTTAAGACATTTCAAGATTGATGTCAAGTAAACATTTTATTTAAACATATGTACCATAAAAATGTTTGTACCAAATTATAAATAATTAGTAATAATATTCAGCAACATTTAAATATATATCTATTTTTAAGCGTCTATAAAATTAATAATATTTATAATTATAAAATGGTTAAAACATATTCAATGTTAATTACCTAAAAAACAGACTTTTAAGTACTTTATTTCAATCAATTTAAAAGCAAAATATTAACGAACTGAAAATATGAATATATTTAAAAATTAAATATTCATTATTGAATTTTTTTTACATTATTTAACTACATTGTTAATTAATTATTGATAAATTCCTATAATTATTGGTTGTTATAAAATAATAAAACATAAAAGTTGTATTATGTATGTTTCATTTTTGTTTGAAACTTATAAACACACATCTTTCATTGTACATATCAAGCAATATATACGTTTGTTTGTTAGAAATATAGTTCAGTACACGTACGGGAGATGGGGGATGAATGGAACAAGGGATGAGAACTTTTTTTTAGTTGCTTCCTATCCTCATAGATTTCACTTCCATAGTGTGCTTCAGAACCAAAACCAAGAGCACATGGCTGTTTTCAGTTTTCTTCAAACTTGTATTTCCTGAAAACTCTGCTTAAAAGTAATTTTTTTTATATTTGAACTTACTTAAATATCTTATGCAATATAAACAATTTAGATATGTTGTAGTTTTTTATTTAAAGGCTCAATATAAGTAATTAAAATGAATGCATATTAACTACTGTGACAAAATAATTTTCTAGACAAAATAGCTGACAATTAAATATATGCATCATGGGGATGATTGGGACATTTCAAATGGGATGAATGAAACTGTCTCATCCATCCCTAGAGGATGCTGAAAAATAAATTTATTAACTAAATAATATTATATAGGTTGATAAATTAATAATTCAGGGTAATTATTCTTTTAACATTTCATCCTCATTGTAGCCATTGTCTTTAGAAATTGAATGCTTCCGTTTGTGGGCCTTTTATGGCAAAGCTGAGATGAGTCCAAGATGATTGGCTAACAAATAATCCTGGAGATCATATTACAATTTATATTCTCTCAGCTATTGCCAAGGAGACATTTTTGTCAGTTTTTAGTCCTTAACATTGAATACGGGGAGGAAAATGTTTGTGTCCCATTCATCCCTGCTGTGTGGATGATTGGGACATAGAAGAACTTCTTTTTAAATTTCAGTTATATTTCTGTATAGTAATAATCTTAATAATAGTCAAACACTTAATGTATGACATGTGATACATAATATTGATAATAACTTAAATAAAATATTTAAAATAACGATTTTTGTGAAAATGTCCCATTCATCCCCCATCTCCCCTATAATTAATTGTCTGAGTGCAACGAAGACTCATACACAGCGCAGTATTACTTCGCCCCATATATAGCTACGATGGATATTAAAACCTTTCGTCAAGCATAACTCAGAAAATATTTAACGGATTTCGTTCAAATTTTTACAGCAGGTTCCTATAAAGGTGACAACGTCGTCTATTTATTACCAAGAATAAGTGTCAAACCGTTTGGAAGTTATATTAAAAAAATAGACAAAAAAGCACAATTAAAGTACA
Organism: Maratus michaelseni; assembly: GCA_963931845.1. NCBI lineage: Eukaryota > Metazoa > Arthropoda > Arachnida > Araneae > Salticidae > Maratus > Maratus michaelseni. The sequence goes on from OZ007595.1 coordinate 182,834,439, forward strand.
TACGTCACTAAATTTTGTGCGTATGTCATTTTCACCGGCGGGAGATTTTCGTAGACAATCGGAATTGAAAAGTACATGGAGCAAAAAAATATGCAAGCACTAATATTCAGCACAATAAAATATATTTCAATTTAATAAAAATGGAAAGTTAATCTGGAATTTTTTCTGTTTGAAAAGTATTAGAGATTAGTAAGAGTAGTATTAGTATTAGAGATTTGGCGTAAATCACACCATTAGCAGCTTTTTTATTTCGCGTGTGTATGTTAGGAACAATTCTTTGATGTTTAAATAAAAGGTTTCGATTTGTGGCATTATTTCTTATTTTCTTTTCCTTTTTAGTATTTTAAATGGAATTAGTGAAAGGCGTGTATTTTAAATTAAATGAGTGAAAGACGTGTATTTTTAATGTATGTATTTCAAATAAAATCAGTGAAAGATTTATATTTAAATGAAATGAATGCAATATGAAGATGTAATGAGAATAATATTTGGCGATTTATCAACTGCGCCAAGTTAACATAAAAGTACCAATACATATGTGAGTAGTACTTCTCTATTATCCCGTCGACCACTTTTCATAACAAAAAACTATCGCCAAATAAACGGGAGAACGTTGTCATTGAAATATCAAAATAAATAAATAAATAAAATATAAGAATTTAAGGACACAATTGTTATTTTAATAAATGAAATAACTAATAAATCAGTAAAACATAATGAAAAATACACGCAAATGTCGCGTTAAAAACCACTTGATGACGTAACAAACACGTATAATGCTTCTGATATCAAGTAAATGGGACTGCATTTTTAGCGTTTAATCTAACAGTTTGGCGATAGTTTTTTGTTATGAAAAGTGGTCGACGGGATAATAGAGCAGTACCTCTATGTGAAATGAAACAAGGCACAGATGTCATATACGCAGCACTTTGGAGCGATTTTTCCCTCCACCAGCTTGGGGAAAACTTTGTTTTTGAATATTAGTTACAAATAGTGTGACAAATAGTACACGTGATTTTTTTATTTCAATATAAAAATAAAATAACGTAATAAATGAAACAGCTTCTATTATTTTAAAAAAGGAAATAAAAATAAATAAATAATAGTTTGATATAAATAAAGGCGCGGATGTCATATACGCACCACATTGGCGCGATTGCAACAAAATGGCAATTTTATGCCTCACATTGTAACCCGGTTATTTTGTTTCCATTGTTGTTTATTAACTTTTATTTTTTATTTTAATTCTATAAATTGTTTTTATTATATATATCAATATTTATTTATATCAAACTATCATTTATTTAGTTTTATTTCCCATTTTTGAATAATAGGAGCTATTTCATTTATTACGTTATTTTATTTTTATATTGAAATAAAATATTACGTGCTATTATTGTATGGTATTTGTAACTAATATTCAAAAACAAAGTTTTCGCCAAATTGGCGGCGGGAAAATCGCGCCAATCTGGTGTGTATATGACATCTGTGCCTAAATTAATATTGATATACATATAAAAATAATCTATAGAATTAAAATAAAAAATAAAAGTAAACAAACACAACAAACAGTTTTCGCCAAAGGGGCGGGGGAAAAATCGCGCCAACGTGGTGAGTATATGGCATCTGTGCCGGGATTTTTACCCTTTTATCTGTGCTTTCGGAAATATAAAAAAATAAAAAAATTCTTATATCAGGTGTATAATGTTTTGCATTTTTATACGGACCACTTCTCCATTTTAAGATTTTAAATGCTATTTATATCAGATATTTCTTTCCTGAGATTCCCACAAGTTATTTCCGGTAATTTGTTTAGTTCGCTTATTAATTGTTTACAATTTGCCCCCCTGGCAATAACAATTATTTATCACAAAAATGGGTACTTCTCTATTATCCCGTCGACCACTTTTCATAACAAAAAACTATCGCCAAACTGTAACGCTAAATAAACGGGAGAACGTTGCCATTGAAATATCAAAATAAATAAAATATAAGAATTTAAGGACACAATTGTTATTTTAATGAATGAAATAACTAATAAATCAGTAAAACATAATGAAAAATACACGCAAATGTCGAATTAAAAACCACTTGATGGCATAACAAATACGTATAATGCTTCTGGCATCAAGTAAATGGGACTGCATTTTTGGCGTTTAATCTTACAGTTTGGCGATAATTTTTTTGTTATGAAAAGTGGTCGACGGGATAATAGAGAAGTACCCAAAAATGGCTTAGTTTTGTTAAATTTGCTTGTTATGTATTTTCATTTCTTATTAAAATATCGAAAATGGCAATAAAATTTTATTTTAGCACCGTACTTAATTTTTTTAAATGGCTCAAAAACATGGTTTAATAAACGTATATTTGTAAATATTTTAAAAAACATGTTTTTCCGCTCTCTAGAAAAATTTGGTAAGATTCTAAAACTGCCTTTGGCACCAACCAGTACATGATACGGAACTTTTCCCCATTCAGATACACAGAAGAGGTTGGTCACAAACAAGAGTAATGCTAGCAACAATATTGTTTTAACTCTATAAGAGTTAGAAACAATAATGATATTAAATTCCCCGATTAGCTTAGGGCCCGATTACGGAACTTTCTCCTAGAAAATAAAAACAGTAGAAGTCTTTTACATTTGTTTCGAATGAAGCTCGATCAACAAAGTATTAATTGATAATACAAACAACACTAATATTAACATGGGGGCAAAAGTTTGAATTTAAGTGTATATATTTGGAACCCTGCCCCCCCCCCCCCCAACCACCCACCAAAAAAAGAAAAAGAAAGTTACAGAAATGAATTTAAAATGGCGTGAAGCCACGCTTTCTGACATAAGAAATTGGCTGCGAACCCGATTACGAAACTTTCACTTAACTTAATAACATGTATCTAATAGCCCTGAGGACAATTCCCCTTCCCAGTTATACGGACTTTGGGTATTTTTTAAAAAGCTTGACGCAGTTCGGGTTGAAGAAGTTGAGATTTACTGTCAAATGACATAAACTACTATGAAAATAAAACTGGTGAATTATTATGCTGGTTTATGTATGTATTTAAAAAATTGCATATGATTACACTCTTTAGATAAATTACTCCTGTTTGCATTTAATAACAGATAAACGGCTTCCGTTTACTAAATTGTTTAAATATTGGGAAGAGTTGGCGAGAGATAGATAGACGTGTAAGCAAACGGGTAGACAGACGGGTAGAGAGACGGATAGCGACAGAGATAAGCTAACGGGTAGCGAGGCAGGTGAAAAAAAGGGTTGACAGGGGGGTAGTGAGATGGGTAGGGAGACGGGTAGCGTGGTGGATAGAGAGACGAGTACAGAGACGACTTGACAGACGGGTAGAGAGAGGGGTATATAGACAGACGTGTTGATAGACGAGTAGTGTAACGGGAAGCGAGACAGGTAGAGACACGATTAAAGAGTCGGGTAGAAAGACAGACGGATACTGAGACGGGTATACAGAAGAGTAGAGAGACAGTAGACAGATGAGTTCGGAGAGAGACACAGCTAAGACATACGAGTAGTTAGACTGGTAGACACGTTTGTAGCAAAGCATGTTATCAATGTGGTTTGAAGTATACGAGTTTCTATAAATAGTTATACAAATAAACAAAGGAAATTTTTTTAATTCAAATATTAAATATTTGATTTAATATTTCAATATTTAATATTTTATTTTTTAATATTTTATTTAGATATTTGTCACAAAGAAAATGTTGCAAAAATTAAATTAAATTTGCGTTAAACTATGCTTGCTAAAATACGCTATTGGCTGCAAATCTGATTATGTGACTTTAAAAATATCGTTTTAAAAGATCCGGCGGTTTTTTTTTTAAGTTTTGAGCAATTCCCGCTTAAGAAAATGAGATTATTTGCCAAATGCTATAAAAAAATGCATATGAAAACATAACAGTATATGAATTTATACATGATATTTTGTAATTATATCATTTAATTTGCTATTTTTCATATGTTGTATCTTTATCTATCTCTTGTCTATCATATGCTGTATATTCACTTAGATTCTTGTTGATATCTTCTTTATATCGTAATTGTTAACTTTATGTTCTCAGCAATATCACTCAGACTAATCCCTTTGAGGGAAGTCCTAGTAAATTAATTAGTAACGCAATTAGTTATTATTAAGTAATTATTAATTATTTGTTATTAATTAATTAATTAATTAATAATCATATGCAGTTATGTATGTATTAATCAGTTTTTAAATATTTTGATACTTTCGGTTTCGGTTTCGGCCGAAAGGGCCGAAGATCACCGAAATTCGGTTACTGTTTTAAAAACCTCTTTAGGTCGATCTCTAAATAGAACCTGTCTCAAACGGAAAAATCCCTTCCATGCAAAAATAATATAATGCATATACAATAGACGATTTACCTGCTAAGAATGGAACCTGCCTATAACGGATTTTTCTTCTCTTACTGAATCTTTATTTGAATGTAATTGTCTAAGTCATTTTTTTAAATCAATGTTTACGTTGTCTAATTGGTATTAAGTATTAATATTGTGAATATTTTGCATTCCATGCATTTCGAACATAATCAGAAAATAAAATTTATGCATACGTAAATGTGCTTTTTGAATAATTTTAATTTTAGGATAATGTTGCTTCAGAAATATCGGCATGTTTTGTAGAAATTCAGTCGAGCCCGGCAGGGCTCGTTCCGAGATTTTTATTTTTTATACCGGTCCGGGTCAAACATCTTTTGTTCGGGCCGAACCTTTTGCTTTTGCTTTTATACCAGGCCGGACCAAAAATTTGTACTGGTCAAGCCGGGCCTGGGCCTGGAAATTTCGGTTCGTGCAGACCTCTAACTTCAGTAACTAAATAACAAGTGGGTAAGTGTGATCGAAGATCACACAAAGGGTTTCGTTTAATATTCCTTTCAAAACACTTTATCCTTTCTTTAATAAATCCAAATAAATTTCATTTTCAAAAAAAAAAAAAAAAAAAAGAAAAAAAATCCTGTTTTTTTTTTTTTATATATAAAGTAAAAATTTATCGGTCTATTTTTCTCGTTTTTTCGAATATCTGAACCGGCTCGATAGCGGGCGAAGCCCGCTATTATACTCTGTCATAATAATATCCGTCATGTGGACTAAATGCGATATTAAAAAGAAATCAATTTCAAAATAAATTTTTTAACCAAAAATAGAACCGACTTCAAAAACTACTACAAAGTAAAAAATATTTTTTTTTAGGTAATAGTTAATAAGAAATTAAATTAAGAGCATTGTATTTACCATGCATATTATTATATTTATGTACATTAATTTGATTTTTTGGAGTCGGTGCCAGCCAAGCCAACGTAAAGCCATGTTACCATTTTTAAACATTTCATCTGATGTTATAAATGTGTATTCTCAAATGAGATTAGCAACTTATATGTCGACAAACATTGCTTTGGAAATTAGTTAATCATTTAAATCACTGTATTTTCTACCATTTGATGAGTTATATGTATTTTTTTTATTGTCTCGTATTTATGTAGATTTAACTTATACGCGTGTTACGATTTATATTGGATATTTTGTTTTGAATTTTGTACTTGGCTTGGCTGGCACCGACTCCAAAAAATCAAATTAATGTACATAAATATAATAATATGCATGGTAAATACAATGCTCTTAATTTAATTTCTTATTAACTATTACCTAAAAAAAATATTTTTTACTTTGTAGTAGTTTTTGAAGTCGGTTCTATTTTTGGTTAAAAAATTAATTTTTCGCTTTTTAGTAGTTTTTGAAGTCGGTTCTATTTTTGGTAAAAAAGTTTATTTTTCGCTTTTTAGTAGTTTTTGAAGTCGGTTCAATTTTTGGTTAAAAAGTTTATTTTTCGCTTTTTAGTAGTTTTTGAAGTCGGTTCTTTTTTTTTTTTTTTGGTTAAAAAGTTTATTTATTTATTTATTACTTTAGTGATATCTATATTCATATTAAACCATATTGTTGCTAATATATTTTTTATTTCACGCTAACCTTGGCAGTAGACTCGATTACGGAAGATTAGAAATTTTATCATTATTCTCACCTAATCGTCTTGGATATTGTGTCATAATCGAGCTGTATACTACAGTTTTGATAACTGTGTAACTCACTGATTTCGGTGCTTATGCTTAATGTGTACCGATTTTTACGATCCGTACAAGGTAAATACACTGCGCCAACAATGTCGCCTATAATACTATTCGGAGTAACCCCTTTCTTTCTGTATTGTCACTCTATAGTTAATATTATGTAGTAGAAATATTAAAAGACTATTCCAGAAGCATTTATATACAACTGTATTCAGGGGTGCCCAGAGAGGGGTTTAGTGACGCAAAGTGCGTCATACGATTTATTTTTTGGGGGGAATTTAGAGAAAAAGTGCATTTTGGGGGGGATTTTTAAATTCTTAATATTTCCTTTTTTCTTCTTTTTTTTTTCATTATTAAAAATGTTCTTGATTTTTTTAATATCACATTTAATTTTTTTTCAACATTCAATTTCCAGAAATGTTCCTGTTTTTTTCTTTCTATAAATTCTAGATAATTGCCTAATTTTTGCGTTTCCAAGTCAGCAAAGCATTTGGTCAACCACTGGTTACAAAGGTTGTCAATTCGGAAATGTAGTGAGAGATATAGAGAATCACGAATCTTCAAAAACTCATCTAAGTTCTCAAATTGCAAAAATTCAATGTAGTTCACAGAAACGTATAAACAACCAGCTTTCTGATCGCATAATAAAGAAGTACAACACAAAAGAGAAGTTTTATCTGTTATCGTTGATTGCTGCAGATTCCTAAGCGATGAGATGCTTGCATTTGGAAAGAGCAAATTTATTGATGGTAAAGTTTTTAAATTATTTAAACTCCTAGCAAAATACAGCCCTGATGCCAGGGTATATTATGAAATGATACAAAAATCAAGGCAATCAAAGAAAAAACTGGCTTTGAATTTCCTTAGTTACCGTAATGTTTTCTCTTTAATTGCGATTATGAGCAAATTGGTAACTGAACGTATAATAGAAAAAAATTAAAGAAGTAAACAAATATTCTATTATCCTCGACTCTACGCAAGATGTCAGTAAAAAAGACGCGACTGCTGTGATACTTCGATATGTAGAAAAAAATGAGTATAATACTAAACCAGTGGAAGATTGATAAAAGTTTTTACATTCGGTGAAACCCGTGGAAAGGATTTCAAAAGACAGGGCTTTACAAATTTGATAAAATCTGGTAACAAGAAAAAAATTCAAGTAGCCAGTAAAAAATATTTACCGCCCCCTCCTTGCTCGTCATTAATTTTCAAAAAGCACAAAAGTTTTTATGAATTAATTGAGGAAAAATAATAACAGGCATCGCTTAGAATTATAAGTTACATAGTTTAGAAAGATAATATAAACTAAGTTTTCTAATGAAACGTATCAAAATCATATATTTTACAAAAAAAAAAAAAAAAAAAAAAAAAAAAAAATTACTGTGAAGAGGGAATTAACCGGCATGTTCGGAAAATGCTGATTGCCGAATGCTTCAAATATCCGGACAGTTGAATGCTACAAAATCTATATCTGCTGAAAAGCGCATCGACGAAATAGTGAAGCAGGAAAACAAGTTTTCGCCTATTTTTCTGTCGAAGTCTCAAATAATTTTGATTTGATTATTTTAAAATTTACATTGGATGAACTTATTTTTGCCAAATTAAAAACAAAAGTTAAAAATATTTTTTGTGTGAATATAGTTTCAAAGTTTATTTTTTTAATATTGGGAAGGGGGAGGGGGATGGAATTTGTGCTCATTTTAAGAAAGCTTAGGTCAATTTTTGTACGAAAAAGAAAAAAAAAACCTATTAGATTAAATAACTTGGTCGCCAGGTAAAAATGTTTGTTCGCCAGTGGTAAGCTGGCGATCGTATTTGTCAAGACCTGTCAAAAGAGAATGAATAATGTGTTTGGAAACAGTTGGCATCGATCGAAACAATATTGAAGGCCAAAGTATGGATGGTGCAGGTAATATGAGAGGTCGCTATATTGGCTTGAGAACTCTTTTAGCAAATGACTATAAAACAGCATTTTATGTGTGGGGCTCGTCACACAAGTTCGCACTCGTCATCGAAAAATCGATAGACCTTTGTTATGAAATTAGAAACTTATTTTCCTTATTGGAAGAAGTGTGTGGTTTTATGTCTGGTCATAAGAGGCATGCGTGTTTTGTAAAGAACTTGAAGTCAGAAAGTAGAGCAAGAAGTCTTAAAAGAGTTACCACCACACGTTGGTCAAGTAAAGAGCAGGCAGTGGGAACTATCCTCCACTGTTATGACGAAATTGAAACATCAATGTATGATATGCATAACTGACAAACATTCCGATAAAGAAACGGTTATTTCTGAAAAAGGCTTGCATAAAAAACTTACTGAGTTTGATACTGTTGCAGCTTTGCATATTGTAGACTTCGTCTTCAGTATAATGAGTCCTGTGACAGTTTGTCTTCAAGGAATTACAGTGGATTATGGATCCGTTCAAGGAATTATTGACAGTGTAAAGAAAACTTTGGAAAATATTCGCTTGGGCGAAAGTTCTTGGGAAAAAACTTCATCGAAAATTGATAAATTCGTTCAAGAACATGATCTGACAGAACCTGAGGTAAAAATATTAAGAAAGAAAAAGAGATTCATGGATGAGATCGGTATTGATGAATGTATTGTCGACAGAGAAAAGAAATGGAAAGTAGACGTGTTCAATAGAATTATAGATGCTCTCATTGTCCAACTTAAAGACAGATTCTCCGATCAAACACTTTCAATGGTGCAGCAAATGACGCATTTTACGCACGAAAGAAGCTTTAAGAATAGCAAAAGAGGATAAGAAAATAATAGCGGATGACATCAATGAAATTTTTACTTTCTACAGTACGGATTGTGTAAGCATTTGCAAAGAAATTAATAATTTCAGTCAACTGTATAGTATTTCTCACACAAATGTTGTAATGACTGATATTGCTCCTGTTAATGATATTCAAAAGCAAATGGATGAGAATGGAAAACTAGATGAAGAAGATGAAGCAACATCAGCAATGAAGGTTAAAGACATGTGGATTACAAAGATATTTTTTAAACTGTATCGTTGTTTGAACAATTTCTCTGGATTCAATATATTTTACAGAATCCTGCTATCCCTCGCAGTTATAAGTTGTTCTGCAGAAAGAGCTATGAGTCGTGTAAAAATTGTAAAAAATAGGCTACGATTTTGCATGGGGGATGTTTGGCTTTCTACTGAAAGTGATGTTTATGAGGAAATCATAAATTCTTTGCCACAACTACAACAGCCAGAAAAAAACAATTGACAAAAATTTTAAAACTTAGTCTAAATGAAAATTTAACATCTTGATTTTTTTACTTCAACTCATAACAGTTTCCAAAAAATATTATCCCAGATATTTAAGTTCTGTTTGTTGATAATTTGAATTCTAATGTATCATTCTTTTTTAATTTCTGGTTATATTAACAATATTTTTTTGACGTTTTTTACATCTATTGGCTTTTTTATATTTGATCGAGATGAAACAAACATCAATCAGATTTTTTTTCTTTTCTAGAATTTATTAAAATTTATTTCAAATTTAAATTTAGATTTTTAAAAAATTTCCTGTTTTATGCGATTTTTTTTTTTTTTTCCCAGACGATGGTTGAGGCAAGGTCTTTTCTTTAAAAAATTCTTCTTAGAATCTCTAAAACAATTCTTTCATATTTAAAAATTTATAAAACATAATTCATATTTAGGCAAAAAATTATAACTTAGTTTTGCATTCATGAAACCAAATATGTGAAAAAAAAAAAATGCTTTAAATTTTGTCAGATAATTCTAAAGACATCTCTCTTTTCTCTCAAAGAGAGAGGGAAAAAAAGTTTAATCAAGAGTTTAATAATTTTTCTGAATATATGACAACTTCAGTGGCTTAAAAATTGCATTTTTTAAGCCACTTTTAGTTCGAATTTCTGAAAATATTTTTTCCAACATAATAAATTATTTCAGATTGGTGTATTCTTTTGCGCAAAATAATGAAAAAATATGGTTTTCATATGTTAAACTGCATAGTCTGCGGAAAGAAAAAAATGAAGTTTATTATTATTTTAATTTACTTCTACTTGTTTTCAAACGTTTATCAAATTTGTTTTATAGAATTGTTCTCCTTTCCATTTTTTCCAGGATATGTTTTCTATATTTGTTAACATACAGTGTGTTTTTTCCAAACGTCGACTAATGGATAATTTCTTAATCGTTAGTCTTAGGCATATAATTCCAATTGCAAAAGTATTTAAAATTAGCTAAATAAGTATGTTGGACACAATTTGGATGAAAAAATGCAATTATGATGAATAAGTTATAAAAATTAACTTTTTATACAGCCTACGGCTCCTATAAGTTATATTTGGTTAAACAATCATGAAGCTCTGATATATCAAACTAGCCCGCTACGCTGGTCAATTTCTTTTAACGAACCTTTAATCAAACAAAATATTGACATTTCATAAATAACTTTTATATTTTAACAGAATAATAAGGCTACTATAATTTGTGACTCGTGCTATAGCCAATATACACGTCAGGACACGTCCCCTTATCATTATCTTTTTACGCATGAAGGTTTCGCTATGGTACTCCATTGGAAAATTTGGTAATTTTTGAAATTCAATATTTGAAAACCGGCATACTCATTAGATTTGAAATTTATATCAAGAAAAATACAATTTTTTACCTTTCAAACACAGTTTGTCTAACAATTTTCTGACAAATACTTTTTGAGCTGTCATTTTTTTTCAGTAACTTCAAATGTTTCATTTTCCGAGATTAATCTGTTGCAACAATTAGCGAAAAACCCAGTCGTCAGCAACGCATAGTTTTTTATTAAAGAGGCTGTTGGAGCAGGGATTGTCACCACCAATTTGCCAACATCACTTTTGAAATCGATCCGTGGTTCCAGAGATTCCATAGAAATTGTAATTTAGAATGATTTCAGAACGCTTTTCGCTCATTTCACCCATTTAAATTTCGATTTTTTTTAAAATTTATTCTTAGAGAGGATTTACATCTTATAAGTAACTACAATGCTAAATTTCAAATTTCTTGCCCCTTCAGTATAAAAAAGTCGCAATTTTCGAACATTTTTCGATCCTGCACCCCATTGATGTTAGTGGCAACGACATAAAATATAGCCTATGTTGGAGTAGGGATTTTCCCCATCAATTTGCCACCATTACTTTTGAAATCGGTTCTGTAGTTCCAGAGATTTCATAGAAATTGTAATTTAGACTGTTTTTAGAACGCTTTTCGCTCATTTCATCCTTTTAAATTTCAATTTCTTTTTTATTTTGTTCTTAGAGAGCATTTACATCTTATAAGTAACTACAATGACAAATTTCAAATTTCTAGCTCCTTCAGTATAAAAATTAAAAATAAAACTGCCCAGTTAAGCTGAGGGCATTGAGTTCACAGGCTATTCACACTAATTGTATACTATACTCTTATTTCAAAGACTTTGAAATAAGCCCATCGAAAAATAAAGAAATAAACAATATATTAAGGGGGGGGGGGTCATCCTCCCGTTATCCCCCTCATAGTTAACCAATGAACCCCTTAAACTAATCAGGTAAATCTCTAATTACAATGAATATATATACAAAATTTGAAAAAAATCGGATAATTCTGCATGAAAAACCCATTTATATAAATTAAGGCGGGATAATCCTCTCCGTTCCCCCCCTTTATACTTAACCAATCAATCCCGAAAACTAATCAGGGAAGAGTCTTAACCCAATGAACCTATAAACAAATTTTGAAGCAAATGGGATAATTCTGCATGAAAAACCCATTTATATAAATTAAGGGGGGGGATTAGCCCCCCCCCGTCCCCCCCCCTTTATACATAACCAATCAATCCCGAAAACTAATCAGGGAAGTGCCTTAACACAGTGAACCTATAAACAAAATTTGAAGGAAAACGGAATAATTCTGCATGAAAAACCCATTTATATAAAATAAGGGGGGATTAGCACTCCGTTCCCCCCCTTTATACTTAACCAATCAATCCCGAAAACTAATCAGGGATGCGCCTTAACACAGTGAACCTATAAATAAAATTTGAAGGAAATGGGATAATTCTGCATGAAAAACCCATTTATATAAATTAAGGGGGGTATTAGCCCCCCGTTCCCCCCCTTTATACTTAATCAATCAATCCCGAAAACTAATCAGGGAAGCGTCTTAAGCCAATGAATCTATAAACAAATTTTGAAGCAAATAGAATAATTCTGCATGAAAAACCCATTTATATAAATTAAGGGGGGATTATCCCCCCGTTCCCCCCCCCCTTTATACTTAACCAATCAATTCCGAAAAACTAATCAGGGAAGCGCCTTAACACAGTGAACCTATAAACAAAATTTGAAGGAAAACGGAATAATCCTGCATGAAAAACCCATTTATATAAATTAAGGGGGGGGGGGGAATTAGCCCCTTGTTCACCCCCCCTTTATACTTAACCAATCAATCCCGAAAACTAATCAGGGAAGCGCCTTAACACAGTGAACCTATAAACAAAATTTGAAGGAAAACGGATATTTCTATGAAGAGTTATCGCATTACGTACATATATACATACAGAACCGGCTGGCAAGCTCTCAGGGCTTGATAGCCAGTTTGATAGCTAAAAAATCGCAATTTTAGAACGTTTTTTGCTCCTGCACCCCCCGGGGTTAGTGGCACCGACATAAAATATAGCCTATGTTGGAGCAGGGGTTGTCACCATCAATTTGCACCATCACTTTTGAAATCGGTTCGGTAGTTCCAGAGATTACCCCCTACAAACAATCTTTACTCCTTTATAATATTAGTATAGATGACAAAAAAAATCATTTTTGTACGACCAAAATTCACTGTGTTATGCGAGTTCAAAATTTCGCTTTTAACATGGTGTCTGAAGTGATGTGCGGTTAGATCGAAATCATACATTATTTCAGACACTGTGTTAAGTGCAAAATTTTTCCACATTTGAAACTCGGTAACTTTTGATCGTACTAAAATGATTCCCCCCCCCCCCGCATGTCAGAGCATGAGGACTGTTTCACTAAATATAACTTATAGGACCCAGGGACGTATAAAAAATTAGGTTTTGTAACGTCTTCAAAAATGCATTTTTTGACCCAAACGGCGTATAACATTGTGGTGTTACATTTTTTTTTTTCCCTTTAAATTTCTTAGTTTTTTTATATTTTTTTTTAATCAAAAGTTTAAAGTTTTTCAATCACCAACATGAATGTGCAAAATGGCATGATTAATCCAACGTGTCTGAAATGCTACCACCACAAACATAATACTAACATAATAGCTAATTTTAAATATTTTTCAAATTGAAACTGTTTATCAAACTAACGGTTCAGAAATCATCTATTAGTGAATGCTTAGAAGGGACATATTTTATATTTTTTATAATATGTATAGATTAATTTTTTTTATAAAAAAAATTCTTTAAGTTTATATTGTATTCATTTGTTATTAAATTATTTAAAAATGAGCCATTAAGCCTATCATACTGATCTCGAGAAACAAGTACTGCCTTACAAGAGTGATCCTCATGTCCTGCGGAAAGCACGGCACAAGCACTGATGTTAGGACGAATTTAAATTTTCATATCCTCCGGCTAACGAGCAAATGGGCAAAATTGTAATGTTGTTTTCTCTGTATTTTTATCTTAAATGCTAAAATAAATTGATTTTTCTAACATTAAAAAAATTGATTACGTATATGAATGTAATCATTAAGAGTATTAATCATTAGTACTTCAGTCATTAATATTGCATTATATCTTTAGAATTATATTAATTGAAATAATGCTTGTATTGCAGTGAAAACTGGAGCTTAGTGAATGTATTAACACGGGCTTGTCTGTCAGGACTTATAAATGTGGAAACAATCAGATTGCTAATAATAAAATACATATTTTCATTATTTATTACGCTGTTCAAACTTTCATTTCATGTTTGTGTGATAGTGCGCAAGAATACTATTATTAAATTATCAGTAGAATATATTTTACAATTGATTTTCTGTTTAGGTGGGGGAGGGGGGGGGCAATGTTAATGTATGAAGATTTTTTGGGGGGGATTTTGCGTCATTGGTTTTGGGGGGGATGGTCACCACTGACTGTATTGTATAATATAATATAGAGATTGGATATTTTAAGGGCAGTTTCCAACTAGTGCGCCACAGGTGATAAATCGCCAAATATTTTCTGTAACTCGTACATTTATATGGGATTTGAAACAACAATGTATTTAATTATGCGCCAATAAACGCTCGTCAAAATATGCCAAACCGCTGTGAAACTGCAACAATGGAACTTTTAAAAGATTCAAAAGTGGATTTGTTGTGGCATAATTTATAGTTTTTATCCGTACGTTGTATTATATTTATCCAATTCACAATTTTATGTAATTTTGCTTTTCACATTTAGCAACACTCAAAAGTTTTAGTTTTTGTTTGAATCTTAAAAAGTTTGTTGTATGAAAATAAATCCGACAAGTTAAAGCTGATTTAAATATGTCAGTCTTTTTATTATTTGCAAATTCACGTAATAGAATATTTTATGATATGAAATGAAAGTCGTCTGCCCAACAAATTAATTATTTTTAAAATGCTTATATTTTTTTCGTTTTTATTGAATTTCTGAAAAAGTACTGAACCAATTTTCATAAAATTTAAATGGGACCAATTCGAGAGTATTCTCTTTCGAATAATAAAAAAAATCACATAAATAGGACGCAAAGCTCCGGAGTAATCGGTGAACATACATAAAAGATTTGAAAAGATTCAAAAGTAGATTTGTTGTAGCATAATTTATAGTTTTTATCTGTACGTTGTATTATATTTATCCAATTCACAATTTTATGTAATTTTGCTTTTCAAATTTGGCAACACTCAAAAGCCAACAAATTAACTATTTTTAAAATGTTCATTTTTTTTCGTTTTTGTTCAATTTCTGAAAAAGTATTGAACCAATTTTGATAAAATTTAAATGGGACCAATTCGAGAGTATTCTCTTTCGAATAAAATAAAAATCACATAAATAGGACGCATAGTTCCGGAGTAATCGGTGTACATACATAAAAAAAAAAAAAAATACATACACGTCGAATTGATAACCTCCTCCTTTTTTGAATCGGTTAATTAAACATTTTGTATAGAGACCTTCAAAAAGTTAAAATATGACAATATTTCCATAATCGGGTTTTTATCATGATTCAATACGTTCCTCAAACTTATATATTTACTATTCTCTATTACTCACACTGATACTCTCTTTGTATTATTCTCAAACATTTGAAAAATCCGTTATGACGTCAGACTAATTTTCTTTTTAATTCTCTAATGACGTCACATTAAGCTGTTTTCTGTATTTACACATACTCATACTCCTTGTATTTTTGAGAAATGTTTGAAAATTTCCGTTCTGTTACCAATATGATGTCATATTAATCTTTTTTATTATTATTATTGGTGAAACTTTTTATTTCATTTTCATTTTTCACGTGGAAATCTTTCAACAGAAAATTAATTATTGCAGCAAGAAGTTTATTGAGGATTTTTAATGGTTGGCAACTGCTATAGCGAAAAATGTTTAAATTTAATAGGAAAAAGCTGTTAGATTTTTGGTTTTTTATCTCTATGTATTAAAATAATACGATTTTTTCAAATTTTAATCTTTTGAGCTTCATAGTAGGTATTTAGCTATAAGTAGACAAAATTTTATGCCTGTAAGTTATCTAGATTCTGAGAATGGCTCTGTGACGACCAGACAACGGAGCGGGAGTAATAGGGTTTCGTGAGATGAACGAAACCCTAAAAATGTGATGATTAATAAATTATTAATAATTTTTAAATTTAATTTTGAATGAAACAATATAATAAAAATATTCACCACTTTAATAATCTAATTATTTTAATAGTAATAATGGCTCATGATTAAATAATTTTCATGCTTTAACTTTATCCGAGTCAAAAAAATAAAAACGAAGATGTAGTTTTATGATCGAATTACGATCATGTTTGGTTTGGGTCAAGTTTTTGTAGTTAAATTTCAATACAAATATGTAAGTCAAATTATATACAGTGGAACTTCCCTTTAAGGAAGTCCCTATTTAACGAAGTTTTCTACTTAAAGAAATTTTCTACAGAACTTTGACTTTGAACACCATTAGCATGTAAAATTAATCTCCATATTACGAAAAATATATTCTATATAACGAAGTTTATTCTACTTTTGTACGTGTGCAGAATTCAATCTAAGAGGTTACTGTTGCGATGAATATGCGAATTTATGTCAGCGGATTGTGTGAAAATGAACACATTTAAATAATTTCCAATTCTGTTTGGTTCTAAATAAAACAATTTTTTTTCACTAAGAAAAACACTTGTTATTATTACTCTCCCACACCTAGAATCCAGCGCTGACAGTTGGAGGAAGTCAAAATCTTCTTTTTACATTCAATGATATAGAAGATGGAGTGACGCAATGGCAGCAAAAGCAGTGTGTCCGATGCATTGATGCAAAACAATATAAATTAGAGTCAGACAGTTTACCATTCTGACCTTCCACTGCTGATTAGACAATTGCTTTGTACATCCACAAGAATGTGCTTTAAAATGCAAATCGAAGAACATCAAAGTTATTTGTATTCCTTCCAATACAACTTCTTAAACCTCAACCATTAGTCTAAGAAATAATAAAAAATCTTGAAGTACATTATCGAAAAAGACAGAAAAAAAGACAATGTAGTGAAAACATTAGTTTGAGAACTTGTGTATATATCAGAGCTGATGAAAGCTCGAGCCAAAGCTTGGAAATGTGACGCGATTTCATCGACCGTACACAACAGTTTTGTAAAAGACGGCTTCATAATTAAAACTGAATCAAATGCTTTTGAATCCGATACCTGTTTGTCATATCTGAAGAAGAAATTTCTTGAATTTAAGATGACTTCCATTTAACGAATTTTCTTCATAACGAAGTTTTTAAGTGTAACGATGAGACTTCGTTAAATGGAAGTTTCACTGTAATCGAAGGAGCGCAAAAAGAACCTTCAAAAGGCGTCACAACCCTGTGCTCTAACGTATATGCAAAATTGGCCACCGACGTTTTGATTATTAAATTTACAGACAATATTGAAACACTCCCGTTTTCATATTAAAATGTAATTTTCAATCATAAAAAAGTTTGACTTACCTTTCTTTGTCGAAAATATTCTTTGTAAATATATTTTTGTGCATCAAACACTGAAGTCTATATAATATATTATGGAAATTACAATCACAACATTTGAATTTATATACGTATACACGAAGCCCACACACTTCAGATAAATATTGTTAATAAATGATTTTACAAAAAACCAAATAAAAAATAAAATAAGCGACGCGGTTAGACTCTTGGTGCCAGACAGTCTGCAATTGCTTGAGAGAGTGCCGCTATTGGTAACAGATAATACCTTAAGTTTTAAAAGATTTGAATGGTCGTATGAAACAAAGGAACTTTCAAGGAAAAAAAATGCAATAATTATTTTTTTCAAAGAGAAAAACTCTTAGGTGCTAGACAGGCTGAAAATTCTTTGAAAGTGCCGCTATTGTAACAGATAGAATATACATTAAGTTTTAAAAGATTTGAATGGTCTTCTGAAACAAAGGAACTTTCAAGAAAAAAAAGTGGGATTATTTTGCTTTGCAAAGAGAAAAAATTCGCTAATAAAAAAATGCTTCAAAAAAGATTTTTAATTTTTTTTTGTTTTTTGTTTTAATAATAAATAATTTAAGAGTGTTCAAATCTAATGCTTGTAGTAAATTTCGTTAGCTTCATCCGAGAGAGTGTGCAGCTGTATCTGGTTGAAGGTGCACCAGCCCACGAGCCAGTCCGAGCCTGCCGGTTGTCTTTATTAAATATTTATTATTATTATTTTAATTTATAGGCCTTATTTCAGCACGGATGAAAAAAAAAATAATTGAATATTACATCATTAGAAAAATAGTTAAGCTTTAATGAAAGTGCACGTTTTCTTTAACACATGAGGTCTTTATCACCAGTGGAAATATTTCGTCTTTGTAAAATTAGGTTCTAATTTTTTATTTATTGTTATACAGTAGAACCCCGATTATCCGAAAATCGGCGCAACCGAAACACCTTAAAACTCTTTTTTTTTTTTTAAAGAAACATTTTATTTTTATTTTGAAAAAAGGGTGAAAATAGAATAAAGAAATAGTCTCTGGACGACATATGCCTCAACCCTGTAATTAAAAGTTTAAAGTATTACTCATCATAAATAAAATTTGGTGGAAATTAAAACACGTGGAAACAGGAATGGGAAATCGCATGGAATACGGACTATTGCTGTTAATGCATCTAAGGCTCCGGCACAAGGCTATTGTATGAGCCTAGCTGCCTCTACAGGCAGGAACGCGTTACCTAACTGAGCGGGAGTGAGTAGTGCCATCTGGTAGAGTAAATATATAGGAAGGCTCCCGGTTATCTGAAAATCCTATGGAATCTCGATTATCCGAAAATTCCTATGGAATCCCGGTTAACAGAAAATCCTTTGGTCCCATGCTTTTCGGATAAAAGGGGTTTTACTGTATTATAATTTATTTGAATGCACAGTATTCTGTAAAGTGTTCTGAAAGTTGATTGTAGTAACTCCAGATTTTTCTTTTCATTTCATAATTCGAAAGTTTATTGACTAGTAATGTGTAATATCAGGTGGTGGTGCGTGCAGGGGTGGTGGTGGGTGCAGTTGGCCTGCTCACGGCCTTAGGGAAACTTGTACTAATTTTTTTCAAAAATTATTTTTTGCCTTATTTAATCCTAAAATTCTGCGATTAAATAAGGATGAATGTGGAAAAATACTTTTCGAAAAAAGTGGTGTAAAGAATGCATAGACGATAATCAAGTCCTAAGGAACACTGCTTTGATACTCAACTTTTTGTCTCTTTTTGAACGAAAACGCTTATCAGTGTTGCATTTGAGATTTGCCATATTTTCGAAATCTCAAAAATAATACGCACAAAATTTTATTCCCCCCCCCCCTCTCCCTCTCGCACCATTAAATTTTGTCGCCGTGGGATTATGTGGATGTGGAATATGCCTAAATTCGGTTCTTATTATTTGTTCGTAATCTGTATTGATTAAGCCTATGCATATTTAGTTTCCAGAACAGAAAAAAAACCCTGTAAATTTTCGTTTTCTCGTTTTGTTGTTTGTAAATAGTCAATAATTTCTTCAATTTTGTCATACTATTTTTTTTTTCAAACCGTAAAACAAGTAAATAGCTAAGGCATTAACGTTACATCTTAAGGCGGTATTCAAAAAAAAAATATTTTTCCACGCTCAACAACTCAAAATTTCGAGACACATTTTCAGACTCATTTTTAAAAAGTAAAAACATGAAACTTGGCGGCGTGATTTATGAAGAGATTTATAAGGGACCCATGATTTTATTTTTCGCTCAATTAATTAGAAATTGGTTTACAAACAATTATTTTCACAGTACGATAATTTCTTTTTGTTGTTTCCAGCGGTATCGTTTCGGGAAATTCGGTTCAAAATGTCCACTTTGACAGCATTTTTTAAAAATATATTCTGCTTTTGCAAAAAAAAAAAAAAAAAAAAAAAAAAAAAAAAAAAAAAATCGAGACAATACGGACATTCTAAAGTTTCTGAATAAGAGAACCTGCCAATTGGATGCATTTTAGAGCAAAAATGAATTTAACAATGTGTCTCAAAATAAGCAGTTTGGATTTGAAAGCGGTGGCCTTTTTGGCTACCATTATTTCCGCGCAGTAATCATCATCATGATAAATTTCTACAACATTTTCAATAGAAATGTGCCAAAAAGATTATTGTTTGGAAATAGTGATAGCTAATAAAGTGACCACTGAGAACCCTGTAAGAAAGTTTTGATTTATTTCAGATTTGAAAATCTTCAACTGTCGTCTATATACGGCAAAATTGAAGAAAAAATATATCAGGCATGCTGAACAGGTGGTGTCGGAGAAGTTGCTTGAGGATGCTATATAGTATGAATTAAAAGTAAAAAATTGCAAATAGAAGTAATTTCTTTTAGTAACGGAGTATAAAAACATGTTTCAAACCGAAGTAGTGAGGTTAAAAATAAGATAAATATCATAGAAATATGCTGAACTCACAGGCTATTCACACTAATCGTATATTATACTCTGAATTTGAACAAAATAGAATTTGAAATAAGCCCTCGAAAAATAAAGAAATTGACAATATATTAACGGGGGATCATCCCCCCATTCCTCTCTTATAATTAACTAATGTACCCCCAAAACTAATCAGGGAAGTGTCTTATTACAGTGAACATATATATAAAATCTGAAGCAAATTGGATAATTATGCATGAAAAACCCAAATATCTAAATTAAGGGGGTATTAGACTCCTGTTCCCCCCCCCCTTTATACTTAACCAATGAACCCCCAAAACTAATCAGGGAAGCGCCTTATCACAATGAACCTAAAAACAAAATTTGAAGCAAAACGGTTAGTTCTATCAAGAGTTATCGCGTTACGTACATACGTACATACAGAACCGGCGGGCACATTAGCTCTCAGGCTTTTGATAGCCTGTGAGCTAAAGAGTGCAAATATTTTTACAAATCATTATTTCACTCTTTCTAATTTTGCGCCCTTAGTATCGTGCGGCTGGAGGAGTTTGCTCCAACTGCTCCACGGTAGCTACGCCCCTGCTTGTGGTTGAAAATTCAATTAAATTTTGTTAAGTATAATCAATACGAACATACAAGAACAAGTTAACTCAAATTATTGAATAACAATTAAATAAATGATTTCCTAACTCAGTTAATATTCAAACAAATTACATAAAATGTATCAGTATCATTTTAAAGAAAGCTTTACGAGGATACATGCAGGACCTGATTACCACACAGGCAAACTAGGCCCCGGCCTTGGGCCCATTGGAGACGAAGGCCCCAAAATGAGTAAAATTATTTGAAAAAAAAAAAATTCGCCTAGAATGTTTTTTATTTCAATCATCAATAAATAGATACCTCTATAAATGCCTAGTCTAGTCTGTACTTTTCCATTCTCCAAAAACAGCTTAAATTAAGTAGTCTGTCGAGAAAATATTTTTAAGGGAAATTTTTTAAATATTTAAGATGAAGAGATATTTAAAGTACAGTGTTGTTCTAAATGATGGACCCATTTTCAAAAAATTGTATTTCTTAAAGTACAAATCCAAAATGAACAATCTTTATACCAATGCAAAAAGGAAGTTTCAAAGTTTTTTTAAGGCATTATAAATGTTCAATGTGTCCACCGTTTGCTGCACGGCAAACATCTACGCGATAGCCAAACTCGCTCCACACACGAGAAAGCGTATCTGCTGTTACTGAGTGCACGGCTTTCAAAGCGGTGATGGTTCCAGAGGCGGCCGGTAGGGGTCACGGGGAAATAGGCCGCGATTTCATTTCACTGTCAATTGTGAGTGAGGCAGCAGATATACTCTCTCGTGTGTGGATCGAGTTTGGCTATCGCGTAGATGTTTGCCGTGCAGCAAACGGTAGACACATTGAACATTTATAATGTCCCAAAAAAAACTTTGAAACTTCCTCTTTTCATTGGTATAAAGATTGTTCATTTTGGATTTGTACTTTAATAAATACATTTTTTTGAAAATGGGTCCATCATTTAGAATAACCCTGTATTATAGTATCAAACAGCAAAAATAAAATTAGTATAACCTTGAGTTTCAGGAACATTTTTATAAAATGCAGGAAAATTTCCAAATACTTCCAAAAAACATTTCTAGCTACTATTTTGGCTTGAGAGAGGCCCTGAAAAGCTGTTGGGCCTTGGGCCCCAGACAATTTTAATCGGGCTCTGGATACACGTTAATTAAAAACAATTAAAGAGTATTAAAAACTATTAATTTAATTTAGAACATAAAAGAACAATAGAGAATTATCGCTTTCATTAACAAAAAACTTTAAATAACTTCAGCATATAAATATGTATTTTAATGCAAATATCTCCATAATACTACTAAAATGTATATTTTCTAAGAGATTACTCTATTTCGAAAATAACCGTTAATTTTTTAAAGTTATTTCAAGAAGACTGTGATTTACTGTGTTGTTTTTTCAATTGCCCATACTTTCAAAATTCTAGTAAATTAAATTTTTAAAAATCACATTCAATAATCTAGTTGTAGATACTTAAATATTACAAATAATATTTTTTATCATAGGTTACTAGAAAATCTAGCAAAAAAAAAAAAAAAGCTTCATTGCTGACTGGGAAACATTACCGAAAGTTTAAAACACGTGGTAAAAACTAAGTACCAAAAAGGCTTAGCAAATAAAATTAAATAACTTTCAAATTAATTAACCTACACACAAGATTTTAATACTGTTGAAAAGCGTTTAGGAAAAGACAAAAAGAATAAAACTGGTTTCATAATGCTTACCTACACTGTTGCACTAATATTGAACCTATAAAACTTAGCCTTTCAAAATACGTTCAACTTTTTTTTCGAATCGATGGAATTCGTTGGATTGCTAAATCAAATATCAAACAATCAAAAGAAAGAAAAGAAAGAATAAACATTTACATTTTGCGTATTTCACAATTAGCGGGCCATCCAGATAAAAAAAAAAAAGGTGGAGGGGGGGGAAGGGGGGGGGAGAAAAGAAAAAGGAAGAAAACGCGGCAGCTGGCGTAAATGAAATATGAATTTGCATTTTGTTTATACTAGAACTAGAAGATCAAACCCGTGTTTCCTGAGTTGCGAAATAGTATAAGTGAAAATAATTTCTTTTTTTATTTTTATTGTTTATTTTTTTATTGAAAACTCTAATAGATTACAGTAATCCCTTAGCATTCGCGGTTTTAACATTTGCGAGTTTTGATTATTCGCGAACATGAAAATGCGGAAAACTTAACATTCGCGAGAATCTGACTTGATTATTCGCGATTTTTTTAAAATTATATTTTTCTTTTTCAGAATTTACAGTAGTTAAAGATTGTTTTCCCTCTGTCTTCTCAGTATGTATTTACAAATCAATTTTCAGTTGTCTACTGAAAAAAGGGGCGAGTTTTGTAGGAAAGCAAAATAATAACAACAGCAGAATACTCGTTGCAGTGGGGATATTATAGAAGTGATAAGATAACGGCATCTGTATGGAGCTGAAACTGCATACATTATGGTCTCTTTGCAAATAGAGAGAGTCGAAATTACTTTATTAAAAATAATATGCTTTTTTAGCTGTAATTATTTCTCCAGTCAGTTAATTTGAATTATTTTCAATAAATAAATTTCCTATTTAGGAATATGTGTGTACATTCACCTTCTACATATATGTTATGCATAAAATATTGTTAATACATATATCCTTTTGTTCTTTGAAATACTGTGCCACTCTAATTAAAATTTTATAGCACGTTACTACTTTTTTAGTGCAGAGAGATAGACTCAACATTCGCGAGGTTTTCCTGGAACGTAACCCTCGCGAATGTTAAGGGATTACTGTATTTTACATTTGATATATAACAACACAAAAAGCAATGTTATATGAAAAAAATATTGATAAATGTACTCAAATAAAGTTTTGAAGTGTATTAAAAGAGATACTTTCGTTTTAGCTGCATGCCAGGAGTTAACAGTCAAAGAAATCGCCTAAGATCACTACTTACAACAGCCTTTTTTACTCTAATAATTTCAGCAGTTTAAGGGCGTAGTTTAATTGATTACATGTCTGTTAAGTTTGTGTATTATTTATTTTATTTTATTTATTTATTGATGAGGTTTTAATTTTGTAATGGACTATTAACCGTAAACAAACGCTGAAATATTTATATTTGTTTTTAAGTGGGCATGCTGATTAATCTTTTGTAATCGCGCTACACGCGATAAAGATAGATTTCTGGTTTTTTTTTAAATCATGCTTGAAATTTATTTTTAAAACTATAAAATATCAGAAACTTTACATATATTTTTCAAACAAATTGGATTTGAAAGAACATTCTTTTTCCCTATTGTACGGTGTAAAAATTGAAATTGGTGCGATGTTAAAATTATTGCAGTGAAAACGAATGACTTTTCTGTTCACAGAAAATATATTTTACCAACATTCTTTTTCTGTAAACAAGTCATGATTTAAAAAATTGGGAAAGGGGGGGGGGCGCTCGAGGTACAAAACATAATATAAGGCCACCTACGTAACTTATCTTATATAATCCGTCTATTAATTAATATGCTACGTTTAAATTATATTCTCCGAAAGTGAAAATGTCCTGATTTTGCACCTCTGCACTTGAGTGTTTCTCCGAAAGCAGGAGAAGGAGGAGGAAAGAGATTAAATAAAAAGAAAACTGCCCAGTTAAACTGAGGGCATTGAGCTCACAGGCTATTCACACTAACTGTATATTATACTCTTATTTCAAAGAATTTAAAGTATGCCCCTCGAAAAAAAAAATCAACAATATATTAAGGGGGGGGGGGGGGGGGTCATACCCCCGTTACCCCCCTCATAGTTAACTAATGAACCCCTTAAACTAATCAGGGAAGTCTCTAATTACAATGAATATATATACAAAATTTGGAGAAAATCGGATAATTCTGCATGAAAAACCCATTTATCTAAATTAAGGGGGGATTAGCCCCCCTTTCCCCCTTTATACTTAACCAATGAACCCCCAAAACTATTCAGAGAAGCGCATTATCACAATGAACCTATATACAAAATTTGAAGAAAATCGGATAATTTTGCATGAAAAACTCATTTATCTAAATTAGGGAGGATTATCCCCCCCTTTCCCCCGTTAGACTTAACCAATGAACCCCCAAAACTATTGACAGAAGCGCATTATCAAAATGAACCTATATACAAAATTTGACGAAAATGGGATAATTCTGCATGAAAAACTCATTTATCTAAATTATGGGGGGATTAGCCCCCCCTTTCCCCCTTTATACTTAACCAATGAACCCCCAAAACTATTCAGAGAAGCGCATTATCACAATGAACCCATATACAAAATTTGAAGAAAATCGGATAATCCTGCATGAAAAACTCATTTATCTAAATTAGGGGGGGGGGGGTATTCCTCCCCCCGTTCCCCCCCTTAAACAAAATTTGAAGGAAAACGGATATTTCTATGAAGAGTTATCGCGTTACGTACATACATACATACATACATATACATGCGTACGTACGTACATACAGAACCGGCGGGCACATAAGTTCTCAGGCTTTGATAGCCTGTGAGCTAAAAAATCTTCCATGTGAATATGTCCCAAGTTTGATTGCCCTGCAAAATTTCACATCTAAGGCCCTGATACAGTCTGTCAAATTTTCTCACCTAGGGGGATCTCAGAAAATGTATTTTTACAAAAATTATTTTTGTAAACAAGTCATGATTTATAAAATTTAGGGGAGAGGGGCTCGAGGTACAATAATAATAAAAGACTCCCTGCATAGCTTATATTTTATATAATCTGTCTATTCATTGATGTGATATGATCAAATTATAGATACTAACCAGAAAATTGCTATTCTGGGAGCACGCCATTCCAAGGACCGGACCTAGCCGAAAATCTCACTCAGATGTTTACTTAATTAATTAATTATTTATTATTATTATTATTATTATTATTATTATTATTATTATTATTATTTTCTTGACATCGATTGGAGTCAGTTTTAAAATTTTTCGTTTTCTGCCATTTGAAACTGTCGCATCTACCTCCAGAACAAAATACGAAAAAAAAAAATTTCAGTTATTCGTGCCAAATTTTCCTTTCTAATGGTGCTTTCTTTTTTTAATATTAATATTTACTGAGAAAAAAAAAGTTTTCGAATAATGACTCCGAATTGATTTTAAAAATTTCCGATTCCTTTTCAAATTTTCTCTTTTTTTCCTACATTTTGAAACTGTCGCATCTGCTTCACGGGGAAAATGTATTTAAAAACCTTTTTAAGCATAATTTTCCGGTTTTGACAGTGTCTTTGTTTTAGACAAGTATTACTATTTTTTAAAATACATATATATATATCCGAGACCGTTCATTTTCATCTTTTCCGTAATTTCTCCAGTTTTAAAATGTTATCTGATTTTTTTCCGGAAAAAAATTAAAAAAAAAAAAGTAACGGGGGTGGGGGAAAAAAAACTGCTTTTCCGGTTATAATTGTATCTTTAGTTTAAAAAAAATATGTATTAATATTTAATGTTTCAAAAAGATATATTTTTTTTAATCGTTTCACGGACTTGACAGCTTTTTAGCACTTTCCAACCTAGTTGAAAAGTGCTTATGACTTCGGTTTGTCTGGCCGTATGGCCGTCTGTCCGTGCTCTAACTCCCGTAAATATGCTCGGATTGCTCTGCAATTTTTATATGTTATTGTCGTTATCTATGTCACGTTCCCTATTTCAACGGAAGTGTGTAGCACTTATAGTTTTCTTACAGGGACACTCAAAAGAATTCCGTTACATTGCGGTCTATGGGGAAAAATCATTTGCGGTTTATTTTAAAAATGTTTCACTATTGTAAACGCATTGAAATTTATATAGATCACTAAGATGCATTAGAAGAAGCTTAATATGGAATAGTAGGTGTATAGCACTTAGAGTTACTTTACAGGGACAGTCAAAATAATTCCGTTACATTACGTCTATGGAGAAAAATCGTCTGCGGCTTATTTAAATAATGTTCCACTATTTTAAACGCATTGAAGTTGTATATTACTAAGGTGCATTACGAGAGGCTTACTACAGAATAGTGTGTGTATAGCAGTCATCGTTCATTTACAGGGACACACAAAAGAATTCTCTACTGTCTGTTAACAATAATTCCTGGAAGTGCGTTTTAAGTTACTAAACGCGATTTTAATCTTAACTAGCTTTTTGTCTATTACGTGGTGTGTATAAATTCTGTAGATCCTATACAGGGCAGCACAAAAGTTCGCGAACACATTTCCGTTTATTGACAGAAACTCCAGAAGGAGAATTTAAACGGTGCTACGCGTTTCCTAACTAAACTAAAATTTAGTATCCTATGTATATGTACAAATCTATAGATCATGTACAGGGCTACATAAAAGTATTCGGATATTTTTCCGAATATTGTATATATTGAAAATTCCTGAAATTACGTTTTTAAATATGTTATGCGTTTTCCAAATTGTTTACTTAGATGTCACCTTTCAGCTAATTAAACGGTAATGATTTGTAAAATTATTTTAGAAGCGTTGGAAAGTGCTACATAATCTATGCTTGACGCATGATTTTTCGTTCTTGTTTTTTTAGGGCCTTTGAAGCTATCGTTTTTTGTTTTAATTAACATATTCCGAAGGGGTTTTAATTTCTGCGCATGTCCGGGGAAATCTACATTTTAAACACAGATTCTCAATACACTGGGAGATATATTATCCCGTTAAAATTTCAAGTTTTATTAATCGAAATCTCAGAAATTAAATCGACAGTCACTATAACGGGGTCCCTTTTAGCTCGTTTGGAATTATTTTCGTTTAATAAATACAAAATCATACAAATTCGAAGTCAATTTTCAAAAACAGATCAGGGCGTTCCTAGCACTTCCAGTGTACGCTTCCGAAGGCAGTGTAGTTCCCTACGCTAGGTTTATTTGAATAGATTCTCGTTTAAAAATATAAAAACATACAAGTTCGAGGATACCGAAGACAGTACGGCCCCCAACTCTGCATTTGTTCGGTTGGAATTTGTTTTCAATACATATACGTATATATATAATCATATAAATTAGAGAGTGTGCGTTGCCGAAGGCAGTGGACCCGCACTAGTCTCGTTTTGAAAATTTTTTTGTTTAAAGTATAAAATCTTTCAACACTGATTTTATGTATATTTAGGGTTATTACCACGAGTCCGGGCAATGCCGAGCGTGTCAGCTAGTTTCTAATGAATTTCAAAGTTTTGTTATTTCAATACATAATTGAAGAGTTTAGTGGAAGAAGATGCCATGTAGCAAAAATTAAATTTCGAGAAAAGTGAAGAAATTTTTTATTATTATTTTCTTTTAGGTAGCATATGTTTACCATGTTTACAGATCGTTCTAAACTATCTCAGCGAAACGTATTAATGGTGGGTTTTGAAATATTAGAATTTATTAATTTTATTTAAATTATTAAATATTAATATATTAAATAATAAATAAATAATGTCTCAGATCTTCAAGGGACTAATTAGAAACTTATTATAATAGCTTTACTATGTAATAGAACAATTCATAAAACTTTCATTCATAAAAAAAGAACAATGTTTGGTAAGATGTAACATAGCATGTTCTTACACCAAACTGTTTACTTTATATCTTTTATATAAATATGTTGTTTTATGTATTTCGTTGGCTATCTAAAAATACAGGGTGTCTACAAATTAGTTGGACAATTTCGTAAGTTAAGAACTTTCGAAATATTAAATGAAATTAACTAGTTGAAAGCTAGACTAGTAGTAATATTGCCGAAGTTTATTCATACATGGTGTTAGGTGTCATAACTGACGCTATCGCTTAGCGAGCACCAGATCTACCACGATCACCAGATCTCTCCCCGCTTGATTTCGGTGTATGAGGTTTTGTAAAGAATCAAGTGTACAAGCTGCCACTTCCTGCATCGATTCCTAAACTAAAATCAAGAATCTGCACTGCAATTAATTTGATCGACGGAAACATGCTGACAAATATGTGGCAAGAAATGATTTACCGATGGGACATTTGCAGAGTCACGAAAGGAAGTCACATCGAACAATTGTGATAATGGTAAACTTGAACTATTTTTCTATCTTACAATACTTTAATTTTTTTTCTGCCAATTCCATTCAATGAATTTTTTTTTTTTTTACCCAGCTAATTTATAGACACCCTGTACATTAAATACAAACAAGAACGAAAAATCATGCGTCAAGTATAGATTATGGAACACTTTCCAGCACTTCCAAAATAATTTTACAAATCATTACCGTTTAGTAAGGTGAAAGATAATATCTAAGTAAACAATTTGGAAAACGCATAACATATTTAAAAACCCAATTTCAGGAATTATTAACAATATTCGGAAAAATATCCGAACTCTTTTGTGCAGCCCTGTATATGATCTATATATTTCTATGTATGTTACTTAGAACGCTAAATTTTAGTTCAGATAGAAAACGCGTAGCACATAGTCTAAAATTTCCCTTTTGGAATTTTGCTCAATAAATGTAAATATACTCCAGAACTTGTATGCTGCCCTGTATATTTTTTTATAGAATTTATACACACCAAGTAATAGAAAAAAATTGAGTTAAATTTAAAAACGCGTTAAGCAACTGAAAAAGCACTTCCAGCAATTATTGTTAACAGACAGTACCAAATTCTTTTGTGCGTCCCTGTAAATGAACGATAAATGCTATACTGTAAATATTCTAATAGTAAGCCTCTTGTAATGCACCTTATTCACATATATAAATTTCAATTTGTTTGAAATATTTAAACATTCTCAAAATAAACCGCAAACGATTTTTCTCCATAGACCGTAATGTGCAACAGAATTCTTTTGAGTATCCCTGTAAAACAAATTTAAGTGCTGTACACAGCATATTATATAGTAAGCCTTTTATAGCATACCTCAGTGATATATATCAGTTTCAATATGTTTAAAATTGTATAATATCATTAAAATAAACCTACGCGAGTTAGAGCACGGGCAGACAGACAGACAAACCAAATTCATAAACACTTTTCAACTATGTTGGAAAGTGTTTAAAATATATTAGTTTTCCATTCAAAACGATTTTCACCTATATCCTGTACACCAGAACTGGATCCCCAGGTTTACTTAAAAATTTTTATTTAAAAAATTAAAAATCAGGACTCAAAATAATGTTTTTACGTACCTTTGTTCTCAACAACTTAACTCTGCGTTTTGATGTCTTCCGACAAACGGGCACAAAGATAGACAAACAGTTCTTTTTAATAAAATACTTGATATTTTACTCATTCAGATAATAAAATAACAATTCGCAGAATTAAGCAAAAGAGAAAAGAAAAAAAGAAAATTTGATTTCCAGTACTCGAAATTAATTTCATGTTCCGTTATTACTATTAGGTAGTCATAAATCTAAATCTATTTTATTTTCCGTCTTACATGCATTTTGATTCTTTCTTTTAGTTAAATCAATTTCTTATTTTTTTTTTATTATTATTATTCAAATAAAAATAATATATCTTTTACAAACTGACATTTATAGAAAATGCGTAAGTAATCATAATAACATATTACTTTCAAAATCAATCTTCAGCTAATATGCTTTTATGCGTATATGTAATTTTTAACCTTGCTTTAAAATCAGCTTTTATGACAGATTCTATAATATAATAGGCAATCATTTTAATAACATTGCGAAATCTGTTCCCATTTCAAAGTAATTCTGTAAACAAAGGATAATAAATCACTGGCTTACAATTAAAATGTGACATTCATATCCGTTTATTTGAAGGACTGCCAGTTTTATTTTTTATTTTTTCCTAATTTCTTCTTTCTTTCTTTTTGTATTTATTTTCTAAATCGCCAAAATCTAGTAATATAGTTGGCGGGCTTTTATCAAAATTTAACATCGCTATGAGGCAGTGTTGCCAGATTGGGGTATTTTGTCCCCATTTTGGGGAATTTTGAACCTTCAGGGGAATTTTTTGGATACAAGTAATTTGTGAGGAAAGTTTTGTGGACTATCAACTTGTTTGGGGAAAAACTTGGGGAATCTTTTTTCGTTATTTCACGTAAAGTTTACTTTTAGTCATTTGGCAAAAACTGGATCTGTCTCGAACTTAATTTTGATTCGGAAAATGAAAATCATGAAGACAGAGTATCTACTTTCTATCTTCATGATGGAAATAAAATTCGGAAATATCAATCATTATTCTCGTGGTCGTACTCGTCGTTAATAACATTACAGTTTACACGTTTCTTTGCATTTTCAACCATTTGTGTACATCTTTAACGCTGTGACAACAGATGTTCTATTATTACTTTTTATCTCAGTTTGTTTAAGTAGATTTCGTAAGAAATACTACCTTTTACATTCGCCCCTCAGTTGTAATTTTTGAAAAATTTTTGCAGATCTACGCCGATCATGACTCCCAGAACCCAAAACCATCTCCAGTTTAAAACTTTATCTATCTATCAATCTATGCCACTTTTTTATGGACACGATAACTGCAATAATTCTACACAAATCTCTTCCAAACTGATACATAAAATCAAGGAGAATAAAATTTCGGCCAAATTCGTTAATGGGCAAAATCGAACCAGGGGGGGGGGGGGGCTTTTTGTGAAAACCGAAAAAAAAACATAATTTCTTAATTATGATACGTTTCGAATCCGTTTAAAGTTATTATTACTTCTAGGAAAAGGGCCGAAAATTTATGTGTGACAGATTTTTGATATCATTAAAAATGGCCCTAAGGGGGGTTTTAGAAGAAAAAAATTCACAATTTCGTCAATTCAAAAAATATCAAATTCGCTTAAATTTATTATAAAGCCTTTTAATATTATCTAAAACCTTTATATTGACAAGTTTTTTATAGAACCAACCCTTATAACAGAAAAAAAACATCCCTGCCGGCTCCTCCTGCAAACAAGTTAGGTTTCGAAGTGGGTGGTTTCAACTGTCGCATCATGGCAAAAAGTTCAATTCTTCCGCAATTCCCAACAAACAGGCGCCCCACTGTCTGCGTCTTCGAAATCTACCTGTGGCTGTAGGCCGAGCCGTCAGGGATTTTTTTAAGTTTAAATTGTTCTTAACTTTTCAATGCACCAATAAACAAATATAGTAAGCGAAATTCTGAATAACTGATTTCACAAAGCATTGTTGCTTTTTTTCCTAAACTAAATGTCATTTTGAATATAATATTTTTTCTTGAATTTTCATCAAAGCAAATTGTAACCGAAGTAGATAATATTTTGATTTAAATGTTTGGAAAACATAAATAAACATATCACCAGGGCCCGCTTAAGACTTACAAAGCCCGACGTCGCACAGGGTGCGCCCTTTTTACTCTACCAATTATGCTTCAACAATTTGAAATTTTACCATCAAAATTTTGAGTAAACAACACTTTTAATATTAAACTAGTTATAAAAAAAATATTTTATTATACATAATTATACATAACAAATTGGTATTGTAAATGAATTTACAAATATGGAACAGTTGCGAATATTTAAACTTCAAAATATATTTTATGCTTTACAAATTGCAGGCTTTACGAGTGCTAAGAAAAGTGCAGGGAAAACAAATATTTGACGTAAATTTATGCATAGCTGCAACACAATTTTGCTTCTATTTTATAAGCAGAAATTTGATATCACTGAATGCTAATTACTTTTCTTTTTATTTAAATAACATGTTCTCCATATTTTATATCATTTCTCCACTCTTTATGAATATAAACAAAATATAAATACAGATTAAATTTTCTGTTATTTTTAGCACGTTTAAAATTAAAATGTAAAACATAAGAGAAATGAAAATAAGTTGCGTTTAATTAGTGTTTTTATACCATTTATTATATCAACAGAAAAAAAATAGAGTATAAATGTGTCGGTAATAGTCTGAGGGAAAATTTAGTCGCTATGATTAAGAAAAAAAATATACATTTTTTACCCTGACTGAATTTGTTTTTTCCTAAAAATTAGTTTTGAAAAGTAAATTTGGGGGCCCCTTTGTATTTCAGTGGGTAAGCTCGGGCTTCATGGGCCTATTCGGTAAACAGGCCCTGCATATGACTGGACGACTTTCCGCTTTCAATCAAAAATTGCTAAAGATTCAGACACTACACTATACTCAATAGGTTACGTAGATGGAAGATTTTACGGTAATCAATTAAATATAAATTTAAATGTTTATTTTTTGCAAATGTGGAATTCTTTCAAAAAAAGGCTTTATTTGGGGAAAATTTTGAACTGAAATAGTTAAATATTTTTTATAGTGATAAATGGAAAATTGAAAACTTACATTTCTGAGTAAAAACTCTGTTGGGGACTTTTTCGGAAAAAATCCCTAATTTGGGGGGAAATTTCGGAAATTTTGGGAAAATTCACTTTCGACCATCTGGCAACCCTGTTATGAGACTAACGTAATTTTTTCATGGCATCATGCTTCGATACAAAATAAGTTCTTTTGGCAATGGAAATAACACACTTCCATTTTAATCTTAACCCTTTCAGGGGCAGTGATATGTTTATGAAACCACTTAATTTTAATTCCCAAATGCCACAATGTCACCAGAAATTTGCTAAAATCTTTCCCATTTAATAAGTTTTTTTTTATATTTTTTTTTGCCCTTTTCTTATTTACAAATAAATTTCAACGTTAATTCCGGTGCCAGCCATTTATTTCAACATTTTAGTACTGAAAGTACTTTGCCTCTGAAAGGGTTAAAGGAGTCAGTCAACACGATAGTTTCTGTGAGGGGAAAACCTCAAAATTGCATCTCTTTGGCCAATAAATAATCTTCCATGAAATATGTCTATGCAGGGCTTAATTTCTAACGAAAAAAGGAACCGGGTCTCTAATACTCTGGAGTAATAACGACAGTAGTGTATCCCCATCGTCCCCTCCACCCGCATATTTCATACATTATTAGCAAAATTTAAAACAATTTCGTCTTCAGCAGAAGAAAAATTTAATATATTTTGATTATATCTATATGCATTTATATATAACAAAATCTAATAACTCAACATAATAAAAATACTAAAATCAGAAGTTGAAATTTTCATAAAATCCTACACGAAAAGGGTTTCTTTGTATCAACTACAATACAATATACAATATACAGGTGCTGTTCCGATGGGCTCCAGAGTGCAGTATTTATGAGCTCCGGTGAATTAAAACCAACATTTAAATGCTCACAAAAATCAAAGAAGTACCGGAGCTCAGCTCCGGTGAGCTCCAGCACAAAGTAAACACTGTGTCTACGTCTATTAGGTAGATTTCGTAAGAAATACTACCTATTACATTCGCCCCTAAGTTGGAATTTTTGAAAAAATTTTGCAGATCTACGCCGATTGTAACTCCCAGAACCCAAAACCAACCTCAGTTCAAAACTTTATCTATCTATCTATCTATCTATCTATCTATGTCACTTTTTTATGGACACGATAACTCTAATAATTCTTCACAAATCTCTTCCAAACTGATACATAAAATCAAGGGGCATAAATCTCGGTCAAGTTCGTTAATGGGCAAAATCGAACCAAGGGAAAGGAAATGGGAGAGGGACTTTTTGTGAAAACAGAAAAAACCCATAACGTCTTAATTATGACACGCATCGAATCCGTTTAAAGTTATTATTACTTCTATAAAAAGGGCAGAAAATTTATGTATAACAGATTTTTGATATCATTAAAAATGGCCCCAAGGGGGGGGGGGGAAGGGAGGGGTTTAGAAGAAAAAAAATTCATAACTTCGTCAATTTACAAGATATCAAATCCGCTTAAATTTATTATAAATCCTCTGACTATTATCTAAAACTTTTATATTGACAAGTTTTTTATAGGACCAACCATTATAGAAAAAAAAAAAAATCCCTGCCGGCTCCGTCTGCGAACAAGTTAGATTTCGAAGTGGGCGGTCTCTTATGGAACACAACTGCGGCATCATGGCAAAAAGGTAATTTCTTCCGCAATTCCCAACAAACAGGCGCCCCAAACTGTGCGTCTTCGAAATCTACCTGTGCCTGTAGGCCGATCAGTCAGGGATTTTTTTTTCAATATATAGCCTTTACGAGACCGATATATAGCCTTTACATAGCCTTTTTCGAGTTGTCATAAGCATATATAATATTTTTTTAAATATAATAATATATAGCATATAATATATTTTTTAATTGAAATTTCGAATTTTAAAGAAATGATCCTGAAACAAGAATTAATTACGGCTGTAAAGAAGACGATAATAAGAAAATCTATTTCACAAGTACATGTTTGCGAAATGACTCATTCCTATAAAAATGACTAATAGGAACTGATTTTTATTATTAATGTATAGTGCAAAAGTTGGGAGGGAGGAGTAATTATTTTTATTTGATACCATGTCTATGTCCCTAAACATATCATTGTTTGACGTTTCTTTTTGTTGGCCCCATAAGATTAATAGATCTAGAGATAAGTCAATACAAAAAGATAAAAATCTATCTATACTAATAAAATAAAGTTTCGCTCTGTGTGTGTGTGTGTGTCTGTTGGCGATGGCTAGGAAAATTTAGCGCACCTAGAAGTCTGTAAATTTAGATTTAGGTAGTACCAAACCCTCTCTTGGTGCATCAGAATTTCTGACCCTCAGAATTTTAATATTTTGATAATTAGTCTAGATATTAATTAGATTCTCTTTAACCATCGCTTCTAAAATGACATCAAAATGGCGAAAGAAACGAACCGGCGGCGCATTGGATTTGCAAGTGGAAATGAAGGAATTCAAAATTATTTTACCAATTAGCGAATTTTAAGAAAACTAATTGAGATATCAATTTGAAAATTTCTGAGCATATGTAAAAAAAATATTCTGCATATGACTATATGATTTTTGAAAAATTCGGTCGGTATTTTTTTTTAATTTATGCAAAAAAATTGCCAAAAATCTGCCGGCGCCAGTGAAAACAATCCCAGAAAGTTTCAGATAGGGATCTGCTTTCATTAAAAACTGAACTACAAAGAGATCTGTTTCTCTGGCCGATCCCTCCATTTAGTTTGCGAAAATGAAAGGAAATAATTGCCAATTTTTACTAATGAACAAAAATTTAGGTAACTAATTAAGATATAGATTTGAAATTGAGGTCGGGAAGGGGTGTCATCTGCCGGCTGTTTTAGTGTTGTGTCTTCGTTATGTTCTAATTAAAAAAAAAAAAAATTCTTTTTTTAATGATCGCGTTAATGTAGGTGAAAGTGGTTCTCTTGAACAAATGATTCATTATATTTGCGGATATGGGAAGGGAGGGGGTTAACGCCTTTCTCTGAGATTGTAATTATCTCGGGGCCGGGCAACGCCGGGTGGGTTAGCTAGTCTACTAATAAAAGAAAGTTTCGCTCTTTCTGTGTGTGTGTGTTTATGTGTTGGCGATAGCATGGAATATCTTACCGCGCAGAAGTCTGAAAATTTGTATGAGGATAGTAACAAGGCAGGTACTGATGCATCTAAGGGTCATATTTTTAATTTTTTGATAATTAGCCGTGATATTAAATTTAAAAAAAACTAACATTTTTTGCAAATTGGCCGAGCATTCAGTCCATGATTTTCCGAATGCATGGAAGGGAAGAACCAAAGCTGTTTTATTTTAGACCGTTTGCCTTAACGTCCATCAGCTGAACCGTATGTGATAAAGAAAAAAAGGAAGACATATCATTAAATTTCGTACTTTTACGCCTTAAACGCCGCAATCAGTTCGGAAAAATATTGTTATTAATCCTTTCAAATAATAATAAAAATGTCTCAAAGGATCATTTTTGCGATTCACCTTTTCCCCCTACCGAGAACGCTCCCATATAAATTATTTAAGGTTATTTTCACGGACCCAGGCAACGCCGGGCGGGTCGGCTAGTATTATAATAAAATAAAACTAGTCGGATGTTGCCAATTCCAAAACTTTCTTCTATCTCACACAGGTTTCGCATACACTGAAAACGAATCAGCACCAATTTATATCAAGGTCTAAATGAAACTAAAATTTTATTAAATTCCGTGCATTAGTTCTTGAGACATGACTATCGCTAAAATCGTGTCAATTCTGAAAAATGCAGCATAGCAGCGCCTCCTGCATAGAGAGATTTAGACCAAAACCTAATCAACAACAACTTTATATCAACGTTTAACTGAATCTGAAGTTTGATGAAAATCCGTGCATTAGTTCGTGAGTTATAGTTATCGTAAAAATCATGAAAAAGGTAGCATTGCAGCGCCACCTGTTGGGCTATTTACACCAAAACGTAATCTGCATCTATTTATGTCAAGGTCTAACAGAGTCTGAAGTTTCATGAAATTCTGTGCATTAGTTCTTAAGATATAGCTATCGTGAAAATCATGAAAAAAGTAGCATAGCAGCGCCATCTGTTGGGCTATTTACACCAAAACGTAATCAGCATCTATTTATGTCAAGGTCTAACAGAGTCTGAAGTTTGATGAAAATAAGTGCTTTAGTTCTTAAGATAGAGCTATTTGCGGAAATCGCGAAAAATTCAGCATAGCAGCGCCACCTGCCGCGCAATTTTCACCAAAAAAGAAATAAACACCAATTTATATCAGGGACTAACTGAATGTAAAATGCTATTAAATTCCGTTCATTAGCCCACAAATTTTTTGTCACAGACAGACATTTTCTAAAAACAGTCAAATCGTGTTCAGGACCTTCTAAAACGTATATATCCGTCGAAAACCGGAAATCGAATTTTTTTCATGAATCCAATACTTTATTCTTGTAAAGTTAGAAGGAAGTAAATAGCATTTAAAAGAAATATATTTTTGAACTGTGTTGGAAAATGTTAAAAATAATTCGTGGAATATTAAGCATTAAGAAAAAAAATGCGGAATTTATTAGATTTGTCGTAAAATATGTATATCACAGTACGTGTATGTTGTAAAAGTGTCAATCATACAAAACTTATTACTTTGGATCAATTGGCTTTTACTAGTAATGAAGACTGAGATAGTAGGAAACAGGGCTTAATTTGCACCGGAGTCCAGCTCCGGTACTTCTCTGTTTTTAGTAAAAATGTAAATATTGGCCAGAAATCACTGGAGCTCCTAAACACACGGCCCGGAGCCCAGTGCAATAACACTTCCGAAAAAAGTATCCTAAATTACCCTTTTCATTCCCGCCCATCTCCAATCTTTTGCCTCCTTTTGTATCAAAACACTTATAAATGACGTAATGTGTCGCTCCCGTAAGAGGATGGAGATGAAACGGTCTCGATTTTTATATCAGTCTTCGGGTTTGGGTAGGCTTGAGCTCAATCTGTCTTAAATTCAAAATTTTATTTATTTCCATTTCAAATCATTTTAATGCTATTTTGATAAGAATAAAGAGTAAACAGAAATAGTCTTTATTTATTCTGCATAGCCGTGAACTATTATTATTATTATTATTATTATTATTTGTGTGTGTGTGTGTGTGTGTGTGTGTGTGTGTGTGTGTGTGTGTGTGTGAGTGTGTGTGTGTGTGTTAATACGATTTCCGAAAAATCATCCTGAGCTTATTTAATCACAGAATTATGCGATTAATTAACATTAAGATTAGGCAAAGTTTTCTATTTGGAAGTAGTAATAACTAAAAAATTGAATAGTTTATACACAGATATATGTACTAAAATTTTTTATTTTGCTAAATAAAAAAACAATGTTTTAAATTTTAAAAATCATGTATGAAATGCAAATATGCAGATTAGAGTGATGGCAGAGGGAGGGGGGGGGGGGTGCGCTACGGGTATTAGTACTTCAGAATATTAGGACTCCGGTACTTTTTTCCTGAGAAATTAAGCCCTGGTAAGAAATTAGTATAAGAGACAATTATTATTATTATTTTAAATGGTTAATATAAAGAAAATAAAACAATTTATTTAAAAAAAATCCCTGACGGCTCGGCCTACAGGCACAGGTAGATTTCGAAGACGCAGACCGTGGGGCGCCTGTTTGTTGGGAATTACGGAAGAAATGACCTTTTTGTCATGATGCGGCAGTTGGAACCGCCTACTTAGAAACCAAACTTGTTTGCAGGCGGAGCCAGCAGGGATTTTTTTTTAAATTTTTTTAAATTTTTTTTTAAATTTTTTGCTATAAGAGTTGGTCCTATAAAAAACTAGTCAATATAAAAGTTTTAGATAATATTAAGAGGATTTATAATAAATTTAAGCGGATTTGAAATCTTGGGAATTGATGAAGTTATGATTTTTTTTCTTCTAAAACCCCCCTGCCCCCCCCCCCCCCCCTTGGGGCAATTTTTAATTATATCAAAAATCTGTCATACATAAATTTTCGGCCCTTCTCCTAGAAGTAATAATAATTTCCAACAGATTCAATACGTATCATAATTAAGAAATTTTGGGGGGGGGGGGGGTGTTCTGTTTTCACAAAAAGTCGCCCCCCCCCCCCCCACCGTCCTCTCCTTGGTTCGATTTTGCCCATTAACGAACTTGACCGAGATTTTATGCCCCTTGATGTTATATATCAGTTTCGAAGAGATCTGTGCAGAATTATTGCAGTTATCGTTATCGTGTCCATAAAAAAGTGACATAGATAGATAGATAGATAGATAGATGAAGTTTTGAATTGGGGGTGGTTTTGGGTTCTGGGAGTCATGATCGGCGTAGATCTGCAAAAATTTTTCAAAAATTCCAACTTAGGTGAGAATGTAATACGTAGTATTTCTTACAAAGTCTACCTAAAATCTAAAAACTGAAATTAAAAATGTACGCTTCTACATACCTTTGTGCAAAAATCCTTAACTGTTCTTCGCTAGTCTTTCGGCGAACGCGTCCAAAGATAAGCAGACATTTCCTTTCATTAAATGGATTTGATATTTATGATTTCCGCAATAAAATTCGCGGAAGTAAACAGAAAAACAGATTGATTCGCGGAATATATTTAACTCGTCTTGTATAATTATGTATATCGCAGTAACGAGTATGATAGAATTGTGAGTTATATGAAAATGATTACTTGGTATTGGCTTTTATTTTTAATACAAGGTGGGAGAGTTTTGGTAAGGGAGGGTGTAATTTATATATTTTTTTCTAGTTCTAACACAATCTTAAAAATAAATTTTAAACATAGATAGTTTTGATTAATAATGATGATTTATCTAATTCGTTTTGTATAGCTCTATATCGCAACACGTGTATACAATAACAGAGTGACACATACGATAATGATTAGCTGGAAATATTTAATTAATTTCATTTATTTATAATTTAACTAATTGCTATCATCTTTAGATAGTATTTGGTTTAATTTTTAAATATTAATTTTCATCCAATGCTATTTTTATTCATCGTATATTCACTTTTTACCCTCATAGATGGCAGCACCATGGTTTCTGTTGCTTTACAATAATATTCATATTATTCTAAAACCTATTCTGGCAACATGGTAAATCATTTAATAAAACTAAATTTGGCAACATGTAATGATTTTTTGCAATTCATTCCCTCTGTTTGATTGTGTTCATGTGTATGGTTCATGAGGAGCACAAGTATCTTTTTTAATCCAATTGGATTATGTACTTTAAGAGTCTATTTCAAGTTTTATCTGTATATTATAGATATGGTTTCTTTCCTTTTTAATATTGTATTTATTTTTTATTTTTTCACAGGTTTTATTCATTGTTTATGAGTAGGTAGTCCCAAAATCATATTTTTTAGCAATGTTATGGCTAATATGATGATGAAACCACTCATTTTATTTGTTGTATTTAGGTATTTGAAACTTGATAATTCTGTCTAAATTCCACAAATTTCATTTCATTCATTCAATTTCATTTATTCAATTTTTAATTTAATTTCTTCTTCTTTTAAATAACTTGTTGGTATCTATATTCAGTGTGTTGGGGAATACTTCCATTGTCAACTAATTATTACATACTTAATCATTATTTCATAGTTTAAGTTGGTGTTATGGTAATGTTTCATTTATGGTTATATATATATATATATATATATATATATATATATATATATATATATATATATATATATATATATATATATATATATATATATTATGTCATTTTAACACTATCCAAACTGTTTATGACTTCGATTTGTCTGTCCGTGCTCAACTCTCATAAATATACTCCGATTTCCCTGTAATTATTATTTTTTTTTTACATAATTAACGTTTACTAAAGAACGATCGCTACTGAATATGAAAGTGTGTGACATTTATAGTTATTTTACGCGACAGTCACACTGCAAAAAATTGCTGATTTTACAGTATAATACTGGCATCCCAGCTGCTAGTATTATACCGTAAAAGTAACAGTAATAAACAGTAAAACAAGCAATAATAAGCTGTCGCGCATGCGCGGTAAAAATACAAAGCAAGTAAAATTATTTTTATAAACATGATTTTCTCAAGAAATCTAAAAATACAAAACATTAAACTAACTTTTCTGATGTCTGTTTGCAGAGCATAAAAAAAATTCACATCATATAATTAAATAACGCATGAGACATATATAGGAACTCAATATTTTTGCATTATCGAAACAAGTGATTCAAAATTCGAATTACGTAAGAGTTATTAAAATTGTCTTAAATACAGCATTCAAAAAGAACAAACTAAGTTTAAATTAACTTGCATTTTCGAATTATACAAGTTCGCATTCAGAAAAACCAAACGTACAATGTCAAGAATGAATACCTTATCTTAGATTTTAGTTGAAATGAT
The DNA here is from genome assembly GCA_963931845.1 of Maratus michaelseni. Taxonomy (NCBI): domain Eukaryota; kingdom Metazoa; phylum Arthropoda; class Arachnida; order Araneae; family Salticidae; genus Maratus; species Maratus michaelseni. Next base: position 182,875,974 of record OZ007595.1, read on the forward strand.
GCATTGAACTTTTCTGTCCTATGCGTTGTTACAAAATAGAATATCTTTTTATTGCATTCACTTTAACAGCCGAATGCATAGACGTAGACTAATGTTGTAAACTCTTCAGAATTTCATGCACGCGCGTCATTCATGCATATATATACGTCTCAGTAAATCAGACTTTCAGCACACTATGGCGCCAATACAATTTGAGGATTTCATGAATGATTTTTATTAAACTTGAAAGAATTGCATGGATCAATCTCTTTTGATAAGAAAATGTCTTAATATTATTATTTTTTTAATTTTAAATAAATTAACTATAGTTTGAACATACTATGGCTGGCGCCAGTTGCAGTGTTTCATCGTCTGCAGATTATCGTTCCAGTTTCATCGTTTAAAGACTAATCATTTATAAATGATTAATCTTAAACAGGAAAGAATACACAACTCAATCTTTTTTGACAAGACAATATCTTATTATTTTATTTGTAAAATTTTAAGTAAATAACTAACTTCTTCGGAATAATGAAGCATCTCATTTTTCGCACATTTATGTTTACACAAATAATACAATAATCGTAAAATAAATTATTTTATTTGCTTCTAAAACTTTCCTAAAAACGAAAATCTAAATACCGTATATACTCGTATATAAGTCGAAGAATTTTAGACAAAATTTGGGAGTCGAAAATGGGGGTTCGACTTATATACGAATTAAAAATAAATAAATAAATAAATAAAATAAATAAATGCTTACCTAATTGCCGATTTTCAGGATCTTTAAAGCCAGAAAGTAATAATATAGGAACCATTAGTCTAAAAACCTTTATTGTTTTTATTTAAAGATTAAAAATTTTCAATGAAACTTATGAAGATGTAAGTTATTGTTCAGAATATAAATATTCATACAGCTCAGTTAATTGGGAAACCGACATTTCATTGTACACATCCTCACACTCAGATTTCATGCTTATCAACGACACATCGGAATCTGAAAAAATATCTTCTGAATAGATTGAATAGATAATGATTTTGAATAGATTTTTTAAAGAATTTTTTTATTTCGAAGTGTCATTAAATTGATGTGAATAGGTTTAAAAATAGTTTAAGCTTCTCCAGTCTTACACAATTAGTTTTAAAACATTGAATTAAAAAAAAGTCTGATTAGAAAAAATAAATAAATAAATAAAGGAGTAATAAAGAAGAAAATGTTTACTAATTCAATGAAAAATTATTATTATTTTTTTATCCTCGATTACAAATCATTTTTCAACATTACTACCAGAAATGGTGGTTCGACTTATACACCAAAATTCTATTTTTTTCAAAATTTTGCGTAAGAATTGGGGAAGGGGGGGGGGGTATTCACGAAGGGAAAAAAAAATCAAAATCCCCAATGCTTGGGTGAGATAAAGTGACAAAGACAACAAAAATGAGTGTGCAACATCCAGAAATGTGACAACCACCAGTAACAGAAGTTACAATGTGACAACCACCAGTAACAAAAGTTACAATGTGACAACCACCAGTAACAAAAGTTACAATGTGACAACCACCAGTAACAAAAGTTACAATGTGACAACCACCAGTAACAAAAGTTACAATGTGACAACCACCAGTAATAAAAGTTACAATGTGACAACCACCAGTAACAAAAGTTACAATGTGACAACCACCAGTAACAAATGTTACAACGTGACAAAACCCACGATAGTGACATAATAACCAGTGAAACTCTCGAAAGAAGACCAAGATTCAAAATGGGAAAACCAGCTCTAGCACAAGCTAGAGGTAAAAATATATCAAGAAAGAGACAAAAAACCAATGAATGATAGACAAAAAACAACCCACAACAGGGCCGAGCCTATAAAAACGCCAAAAAGCCTTGACAGAGACAAATACAACAAGAAGGGAAATCAGCCCATAAAAGAGGCGATAAACACTACAGCGACAACCCACCATGAACGTGACAAGCCAACAGACATGGTAAATATGTAAATCTATGTACGCTAATGGCACCTGGTGCATGTAAAATCCGTCGTGGGTGCAAAGCCCTCCAAGTTACCTGTGAATAATACCTCTGAGGGTGCCTAGTCAGGTGAGGGTCTCGTCACCTGATCAAGGTTCTAAATTACGAGACCTATTAAATCTGTCAATTCAACAAAGTTAAACAGAAACCTTGAACCGGCAAACAAAGATAGCGGTAGCAAATCACAAGAGAGCAAGCACAGCAGCGATGTGAACAAATCAATAGTCAGGTGGATCACAGCCATGCTGTGATCAGGCGATTTCCGCCCCGCACCCAGGTACTAACCCGTTAAGCTAGGCATTCATGCCGGGCAGGTAGGGGCCTGGTTAGCGGTATATAAAAAAAAAAAACATAAATAGATGCTGCTTACGTTTTGGTGTAAATAGCCCAACAGGTGGCGCTGCTATGCTACTTTTATCATTATTAACACGATAACTATATCTCAAGAACTAATACACGGATTTTCATGAAACTGCAGATTCAGTTAGACGTTGACATAAGTTGTTGTTGATTGAGTTTTGGTCTAAATCTCCCAGCAGTTGGAGTTGCTATGGTGCATTTTGCAGGATTTACACGATTTTAATATCAGTCATATCTTAAGAACTAATGCACGGAATTCAATAAAACTTCAGATTCAGTTAGACATTGATATAAATTGGTGCTGATTCTTTTTAGTGTATACGAAACCTGTGTAAGATAGAAGAAAGTTTTGGGATTGACACATCCAACTAGTTAATTATTGAATCTTTACGTAACATCGTGTGAATATAGTACGATTGCCTTATTGCCTAAATTCATTTTAAGAAAAAAGTTGGAAAATGGATAATTTCGCCCACCTGAGTCCATTTAAAATTGGTCCAAAACGGGAGAAAATATAGTATAATTGCTTTTTAAGAGGAAATTAGAAAGCATATACTAAGATAAAGAAAAACAAATTCTGCATAAAATGTTTAGAATATTATACAGGGTTATTCAAAATGAATCATCAGATTTCAAAATTCCATATTTTTATAAATAAATGACACAGAATGATAAGTAATACATGAATACAAAGGGAAAATATGGAAGTTTTATATTGTGAAGAATAGACGTGTTCTAATGTGTTCTTCGTGAAGCGACTTCACGAAAAATGTTTTAGAAGCTTTTCCGCAGCGGAAATAATGGCGTCCGTCGAGGTGAAAGCTTTTTGTGTTTGCTGTCGTTTACGCGATGTGGATATATATAATCACCAGGGCTTTACAAATTTGATCAAATTTGGTACCCAGCAACAAAATCTAATCGCTAGTAAAAAAATATATCCCCCCCCCCCCCAAACCTCCCTCATCATTGACTTTCAAAAATCAAAAAATAAAATAAAATAAAATAAAATAAAAAATAAATCTCTATAATAAAACCGTAAGTCATGTGACTGTCATCAACAGTTCCGGGATGTCCGTTTCACTTTTTCATATGCCAGGCGGTCATTTTTATTCAAAATTATTTTTCGAATAAAACTGCATAAAAGTTATATTTTTAGAAAGAGCGTTCCAAATAAATTAATATTTGAGAGATGACTGACGTTCAATTATGTATATATTCTGCAATAACTTCAGTTGAAATTAGCTTCGCAGTTCAAATTCTCTATCCATGAAAGTAAACAAAAAAAAAAAAAGATCCATTCGTCGTGAAGGTTTAAAATATTAAACCATTAAAACATGGAGATAATCGTTCGTAAAGTAAGTTTCACGTGAATGATTTTTTGGAGCGCTGCCTGGTGTAAAAAAATAATTCGCACCAGGACCTGTGAGACAATTAAAGTTTACCATAATTCCGTTTGATGAAGTGCTTATACAACTCGACTCCTTTCCGAATCTTTTCTTGACGTAAGTTGAATGTAAACAAATATAACTCATGAATTAATATTTAATTAATCAAATTTTGAAATGATCAGTTAATTTGGTATTTATGTACTATACGTGGCAGGAAGAGATATCACCGAAAATTATTCTTAATCGTCAATCATATATACCATTGTTAATGATCAATCGCGTTCAAAACAGTAATTTAATATACAATTATAAAATACACTAGCCGCCACAGGTGACCAGTTTGGTCTCCTTTAAATGTATGTTAAGCATTGTAACACGTTACTTTTATTCATAATTGAATTTTTTTCCTTAATTTTCGCCAAACCAGAAGATTCTAATAGACAAATCAAGAACTTCTGCGATCATGATAGCATTTCGAATATTGTATACTAACTTATTTTTTGTATTATTTTACTTTGATTCTAAATTATTTACCATTTTTAATGATGGATTCTTTTCGGTACAGCTTTCGCAGACGCACCGGGGTATCATTTTGGTGCCAAAATGACGATTTTATGCCTGGGCAACCCGGCAGTTTCGGGTAGATTTTGCTTCGTATGGCAACCCGATAGAGCAGATTCCGTATGTTTTATAATAAATTAATCATTGTGTGTGTTTTATAAAAAAAATTGTGTGTTTTTTAATATAAAATAAAATATTTCATAATAAAATAAAAGTGGCCAAAATGGCGCAAAACAAAAATCGCGCCAACCCCGGTGCGTCTGCGACAGTTGTTCAAATTTAAAATACATGCCATTCACACTTTTCATTTAAAATAGAAAATAAATATTTAAGAAATAATATCATAAATCAAAACATTTGATTTCAAAATCAAATTATCGTTTCTAATTTGCACACGCGAAAAGTAAAAGCTGGTATTGCCGATTTTAAAAATGCTATTGGCGAGATTTTCGCCAAAATAACATAAAAGTACTTTATGATGTTATGTATTTTACAAATGTATATTAAATTGCTGTTTTGAACGCGATTGAACATTAACAATGGTAAATATGATTGACGATTGACAATCATTTTAGGTGATCTCTCTTCCTGCCACGTATAATACATAAATACCAAATTAACTGACAATTCATTTCGAAATCTGATTCATTAAATATTATTACATGAGTTATATTTGTTTACATTCAACTCCGCCAAGAAAAGATCCGGAAGGGAGTTGAGTTGTATAGCACTTCATCAAACAGAATTATGATAAACTGTGATTGTCTGACAGGTCCTGGTGCTAATTATTTTTTTTACACCAGGCAGTGCTCCAAAAATCCATTCGCGGACAACTTGCTTTGCGAATGATTATCTTCATGGTTTTATATTTTTATCGTTCACGACAAATGAATCTTATTTTGTTTACTTTCATGGATAGAGAATTTGAACAGCGAACCTAATTTCAACAGAAGTTATTGCAGAATATATACATAATTGAACGTAAGTCATCTCTCAAATATTAATTTATTTTGAACGATCTTTCTAAAAATGTAACTTTTATGGTTTTATTCGAAAAAATTATTTTTAGTAAAAATGGCCGCCTGTCATATGAAAAAGCGATGCGGGCGTCCCGGAACTGTTGATGACAGTCACATGACTTAGGCTTTTATTATAGAGATAACATCATTAAGTACTTTTATGTTATTTGGGCGCAAATCTCGCCAACAGCATTTTAAAAATCGCAAATACTTATTTTATTTTTCGCGTGTGCAAATTAGAAACGATGCTTTGATTTTGAAATCAAATGTTTTGACTTATGATAATATTTCTTATATATCTATTTTCTATTTTAAATGAAAAGTGTAAACGGCATGTATTTTAAATTGGAACAGCTGTCGCAGACACACCGTGAAACGCGATTTTGGCGAGAAAACCACATTTTCAAGTACCTGTTAGAGATTTCTAAAACAGCATGTTACTTTTATTTTAGTATAAAATAGTTTATTTTACATTAAAAAACACACAAAATGATTAATTTATTATAAAACACACAATATTTAATTTGTTACAAAACATATGGAATCTGCTCTACCGGGTTGCCATACGAAGCAAAATCTAGCCCAAACCGCCGGGTTTTCCACGTATATAATCGCCATTTTGGCGCCAAAATGATACCCCAGTGCGTCTGCGACAGGTGTACCCAAAAGTACCCATCATTGAAAATGGTAAATAATGTAGAATCAAAGTAAAATAATACAAAAAATAATTTAGTACGCATTTATTAAACACATAAAATCATATTCAGGGCTTTTAGCTTAGATATTTACGATGGTAATTTTATTGGCGGTATGTTATAACAAAATGCTACCATGATCGTAAAAGTTCTTGATTTGTCTATTAGAATCTTCCTATTTGGTGAAGGATTAAGGAAAAATTTAAATTATGAATAAATGTAACGTGTTACAATGCTTAACATACATTTAAGGGAGACCAAACTGTTCGCCAGTGGCTGCTAGTAAATTAATAATAATAATAATAATAATAATAATAATAATAATAATAATAATGACAAAAATAGTTTAGAATTATTAGATGAGCAACAGTTACTACTCTTGATAGAAATTGTAGGCAAGCAGCATATTGATAGTAAAATAAATAAATAAATAAGCTTAGCTTATTTTTAAACCAGCTTCATGTAGTAAAAATTATTTTTGTGCTTATAAAATAAATCTCAATATCAAAACTAATTACGTTTACAAAATAACTGAACAGTTATTATGTTATTTATACGAAAAACATTGCTAAAACAAAACTATGATAAAATAACTTGGTTGCCAGATAAAAAAAAATTGTCGCCAGTGGCGATCTTGCGACCGCATTTGTCAAGCCCTGGTAATCACCGTTTAGAGAGAATTTCGTAAAAAGTACCGAATTAATCCACCTACCGCTCAGAGTATTTTCAAAGTTGGTATCAAAAGCAAAAAAATAAAATAAAGTAAAAAAATAAAATAAAAAATAAAATAAAAATAATAATAATAATGACAAGCATAGTTTAGAATTATTAGAGGAGCAACATTTACTACTCTTGATAGAAATTATAGACAAGTAGCATAGTTATTGTAAAATAAATAAATAAATAAATAAAAGCTTAGCTTATTTACAAACCAGCTTCGATTAATAAAAAAAATTCTGTGCTTATAAAATAAATCTCAATATAAAAAATATCAAAACTAATTACGTTTACAAAATAACTGAACAGTTATTATGTTATTTATACGAAAAACGTTTCAAAAACAAAATTATGCTAAAATAACTTGGTCGTCAGATAAAAAAAAATGGTCGCCAGATAAAAAAAAAAATGGTCGCAAGATAAAAAAAAAATGGTCGTAAGATAAAAAATATGGTCGTCAGTGGCGATCTTGCGACCGCATTTGTCAAGCCCTGGTAATCACCGTTTAGAAAGAATTTCGTAAAAAGTACCGAATTAATCCACCTACCGCTCAGAGTATTTTCGTAGTTGGTATCATCAGTTTTATAGCTGTGGATGTCTTTGTAAAGGAAAAAGTTCAGGGGACCAGGCATATCTGCGAAAAATGTTGAAAGAGTGAGATACACTTTTCTAGGAAGCCCAAAGAAATCGAATCTTTGCGCCAGTCTAGAACTGGGTCATTCCTACGTGACACTTTACATAACGGGTTTGAGAGGAATTTACATACCGTCTAGACATCACACGCGGCTACAAAGGGGGAGGTCATGGGGTTCATGACCCCCTTTAAACGGAAAACATTTCTACGCTGCAAAAAAATGTTGATTTTACAGTATAATACTGGCATCCCAGCTGCCAGCATTATACCGTAAAATTAACAGTAATAAACAGTAAAATAAAATCATTAGCGTACATTATTCGCGTAAATTAAAAGCGCATGACAGCAGTGATGCGCCTCATGTCAGGTCATTCAGGTCATGGAGGTCATGACCCCCTTTAACCGGAAAACATTTCTACACTGCAAAAAAGTAAATTTATTTTACAGTATAATACTGGCATCCCAGCAGCCACAATTATACCGTAAAATTAACAGCAATAAACAGTAAAATATAATTATTAGCGTATATTATTAGCGTAAATTAAAAGCGTATTACAGCAGTAATACACTGCCACACATGCGCGGTAGCGTATTACTGCTTATTTTACTGTTTATTACTGTTAATTTTATTGTATAATACTGGCAGCTGGGGTGCTAGTATTATACTGTAAAATCAACATTTTTTTCTTTTCAGTGCATAAAACAATACATTTTTTAAATATAAATATGTATTAAAGGTGTTTTCATTTTTTTTTCTTCTTTTACGGCTTAAAAATTTTTAATATTTCTGATACATTCATGGAGTTATTTTTAAATATACATGTATGAAAATTGCAGGCATTATTGTTTAAGCACCAAAGAATCGAACATCGTTTTAATTTTCCGATAAATGTGGTACATTTTGAATTGTATTTATGATTATTCCTTCAAGACAATAATTTCTATGATTGCCGAGCCCCGAAAATCGGCTTAAATTGAGAAATTTGAGCAAACTTTTTGTAAGATTCTTTACTTTTATAAGAAAATGAGAAACTCTGATTTCTTTGTATCTGGATAAAACATGCATATTTTGCATATTTACGAATATACCTACAAATTTCATTCACTTATGAAAGAAAATGAATTCGGTTTGTATGTCAGAAATTAGTCAATTTGGATGCAAGTTATAAACACTGCTAATGAAGACATGTGACCTGCCCTCCTAAAAAAAAAAGTCATGCCCCATATATATGACAAAGACGTTTGTCATATATCTTACTTTCAGTTCAAACCCCCCCCCCCCCTCAAAATTTTAACAAGTTAACATAAGCTTTTCCATTCCTCTTCCAACATCTAGCATACATGTATTGATTGCATGCTTCTCCTCCCCCCCCCCCCCCCAAAATAGAGATTTAAAAAAAAAAAAAAAAAAAAAAAAAAAATTCATAAAGATTTATTCATTCCCCCCAAATAAATAAATAATTAAAATAAACAATTATAGTTTACAGTTTTTAAATGTCTGTAATCCCCCCCCAAAATTCAATATGTTAACTAAAATCTATTTCTGATTTAATTTAGATAACGAATCTACTTTCTTCATTCTAAAATGCAAGTCACTCTCATATATCAGAAACCTCTCTGTCCTTAATTTGCGGTTATGCTAAAAATAATTTACTAATGTTCACATATTTCTAATTCAACCGTTTCCTTCTCATGAAATCAAAAGTGCATCTGTCTTAAAAGTTAGACAAAATATATATGCAGCTGTGCTCTACTTATTAAAATAATGTAACGTATAACCGTTATTCTTTATGCAAGCATTTGCACTTCTCATCCGCTCTCAAAAGAATTAATTAAAATATCTCGCGCCCACATGTAAACTATAATATGCAAGCTCATATCCTTCACACCCTGTTATTAGATTCGAGTTATATGTAACCGTTAATTGCAGCTGTCTTTTAGCAAAATCAAACGCCAATCCCAAAATTACTTTCTTTCTTTTTCCTTTTCTGTCTCCATAAAAGAATCTTTACAACCCTTCCCCCCATCCTCAAATGAATGCATTATCATAGACAGAATCTAGCAGTTATCGTTTTTTCCCATACGCGTCCGACCGTTGTCTCCAAAAACTCCCTCGCCAAGTACTGGCGATTTTATCATGCTTTCCGCGCCAACACCCGTACATGTAACTTTTAGAAGATACTCACTTCGGCCGTTTGTCTTGACCAGGAAAGCGGTACAAAACTTGTCATTGTTGTGTAGGTACCTCCCCTTTGCTTAGATAACTATCGATATTGCCTCATCGTAAAAAATAAATCTATATTGCATCTAACTATGTGATCCTTCTTTCCACTGGATTTGCTACATATTTTTCATCTCTACTTGACCCTGTTTACTGCTCCGTTATACTAATAAGCACTGACGCCAAGGTAAATAAACATCTACTGCTCCATGTTATAAACTCTGTTACAAACTCTGGTGCTTTCGCCGGTTTCGCTTGAACTTAGCGATTCATTTTTTTTCTTCCAATAAGGGGAGGTACCGAGGTACAATAATTATATGAGGCATATTTCCTTTCATCTGCAACTATGTGGAACTTTAAATACAACTTCTCTGATCTGCCATTGGAAGTGTAACTCTGCATCCGCTCCGCTTCGCTGATTCCAGACTGCGCGTCACCCCCCCATCTCTTCGCAGCACGATGTACCTGACTCCGGAACTCGTCATCACAGCCCTCCCACCTGCCAGGCTAGATCGTTTCTCTACCAGGAGGCTTTCTTCACCCCCTCATCTCTGCTGAATACCTGCTGTTTCTGGAAGTGCTACCCCCGCACCCCCTTCGCCGGATTCAAGACAGTCGGTCTGTTTATCTGCATAACTGAAACTCTCTCGCCGATCCTCATCTTTTCTAACATGAATGCAAGATTGTGGTGTTCCCCCAGTGCTTTCCCCTCATCTAAAAGTGTCAGTGTGTTGTGTGAAAAGTTGTGTTTAAAAAAAAAAAGTGTGGTTCGCTGAAAACCACATGTGTTTCGTTGCATTTTAAGTGTTAAGTTCCATAAAATCACGTATCCTCCTCTTCCATCCATCTATGTGTGCGATCTGTGTCACTAAAAGGTCAGTGTGAGTTTCATCCAAAGAAAGTTCTTCAACATTTGTGCTTCAATAGTGCTGTGCTAAGTGAAATTAAAAAAAAAAAAAAAGAAAAAGAAAACGAGTGGTCGTAGTGTCTGCAGTGTCTCAAGTGTGTACATCAAATAATCAATGCATAACTTACAAGAGTGAGATAATTACAAAATAGTCAGACCATCAGTGATTTTTACATGGCATTATTTTTTTTAAATTATCGGCGCGATAATGAATATTTTTTTTGTGGTCCATCGTTTTCAAATTAATAAGTATGAAGGATGAATAGAATGTTAGTATATTGTAACTTTCTCTCACTCACAGAAAAAAAAAAAAATTTTCTTTAAATAAATAAATAAATAAAAAAAAAATAAATAAATAAACTGTGGCTTTGATTAAAAGGCACATTTCAACCTTCATACTTCTCTCGTAATATAATTAATTTTTCTCTACCAGTCAGTAGTGAATTTTATTTGGTTAAATTATTGCATTTCTTTTTAAAAGAATACATTTAATAACAGAGTTTTAGTTATGTTCTTTTTGTGTTTGCCTTTTACCAAAACCTTCTTAATTAAATATTCAGGTTGAAATTAAGTTAATTTAATTTTTGAACTTTCTCATCAAATCATATAAATATGATTATTTTATCCTGCATTTTTTTTTAGTTGTAAAATATGATATTTTTATGAATATTTAAGGCAAGATTATTTTTTTTTTTAAGGTGTTTTGGATACAAATATTAATTTGAGTTTTTAATTTTTAGTAAACCAGTTTAAAAAAAAAAAATAAAATAAAATAAAATAAAAAAAATAACTTAAATTGTCTTGCAATATTGGTTCAATTTTTTTTAAATGAAGAAAAGAAATGCTATGTTCCATTCTTAACAATTTAAATAGTTTGCATGAATTTTTTACTTTTATACTTGTATTGATTGATCCCAGGTAAGATCTTTGCTTGTATTTCATGCTATACAAATTGATTTTAAAGTTATAAAAAAAAAGGGATATATTTTTTTTTTCCTCCTCTATTTTTCTCTCATTCATCGCTGTTTCTTTTTAAAGATGAATTTAAAAAATGAGCGTTAGGGATCTATACGCTGAAAAGAAACAGTGATCAGTCATTATTATTTATTATAATATAAATCCAGTTTACATTTTTCTTTCATGTTACATTTATTATCTGCTAGTGTATATTGATATTTTTTTTAGTTATTTTATTGTGCATGCAGTGTTTCCTTGAATTTCATAGATTAGTTAATAGTATTTTTTGGCCACCATGGCTTCTCGGCAAATACCAATTAACTTGCCTACTTTTGACGGTGATCATGAATCACTCAAATTCTTTTTCGACCAAGTACGGTCTGTTAGTCAAATAAATAAATACAGCCCGCAAGCAACAATTGCTCTACTAAAAAGTAAATTATCTGGTCCTGCATTAAAATATTTAACACAGAACCCTGATTTACTAATCTCAAATGACATAAATGTAATCGAAAAAGAATTTTCCAATTTTTTTTCCCCTCCTAGCAAATCACAGGTAGCAGTCGAACTTGCAAACTTAACGCTCTTACCCGCAGAAACCATTAAAAACTTTGCCCATAGGCTTAATGTCCTGGCTGCAACAGTTTATTCGGACATTCAAGATGCCAATGCGCGTGACAAAATTAAATACATGAAATTCCTGGAAACCATTCCATCCAATCTACGAATTAAAATCCAAGAGGAAGGGATTACAGAGTACCAACCCGCAGTTGTAAGAGCCCAGGCGCTACAAGATATTTTGTACGGAGAAAAAATTTTGCATGCTTACCCCACCCCTTCCCCAACTGATTCAATATTTGCCGACCAGCTGAAACAGCTAACCGAGAAAATAAACGCCCTTTCTGTAAATACCCAAACACAACCAGAAATTAAAGATGACGCGGCAACTTACAAAACTAAATTTGCTGGCATGCACAACAAACGGAAATTTCAAAGTCGCAATTTTAACAAACGCCCCTCTCCACATAAGTCGTACAGATTTCACAGAACTACTTGCCAGCTATGTTTCAAAAGTGGTCACGAAGCGCAAGCCTGTTTTAAGTGGAAACGCTTAAATACACAAAGACGAGGACAATTTCACAACAACAACAACTGACAACAGGAAAACTAAGTCAGAGGTGTAATTTTGCTGATGGCTTTGCACCTCACCTCCCTACTGATTACACATCAGCCAGTTTTTTCCCAGATCCGTCCTTACCAAAAATTTCACTTAATAGACTAGTAAACTCTGTAAGCACACAAACATGTGATAGTGTAAAAATTTCTAGGCATGAAACGACACAAACAAACACAGAACAATATGATGACACTACTACAAAAATTATTTACAATGTCATTAAAGACTCAACATCACTTCCCCTTGTAAAGGCCTCAATTGCAAAAAAAGATATTACTCTACTTTGCGATACAGGAAGTACTATTTCGTTACTATCACAGTCTTTATTTGATGAATTAAAAACAATTTTAAAATATAAGAGATTATCAACTGGTGTTGTCATCAAAACAGTCAATTCTGATGTAGATTTTTCCGCATGTATTAGAACCTCCATTAAATTACAGCACAAAAACTTTAATCATCACTTCTACATTGTAGACATACCAGATTCATCTAGTTTTCAAGGTATTATCGGCTATGATTTCATCAAACGATTCAATATTGTTGTAAACACCGTCAAAAACATTATCCATATTGACAACACTTTATCGATTCCTTTGGTAAACAAACAAACTACTTCATCTTCTGAAATAAACCAATGTAGTACACAACCCACCTCCTTCAAAAATCAAACTGTAGCTTTGACTCGTAGAATTTCCTTAAACCCTCAGGAACAAAAATGGATTTCAGTTTTCACAAATTCTATTAGCGCAGACAAAGATTATTTATTTCAATACAATTCACCCGTTGACAATTTAATAGGATTTGATGCTATAATAAAATCAAAAAATCCAAAGCGAAAAAGAAAAATTCCACAACAATATACATTTTTCCTGATTTCGGTTAAAAACAATTCTGATAATCCCATTCACATTCAAAAAAAAGCTAAAATAGGTCAACTTTTTGAGGTCGAGGAAATAATTGAGTACTCCCCAGATAAAATTAGTCAAGATAACTCAGATCAACAATTTTTAAATCTCATTCAAGCTTCTAAAGACATTCTCAAAAAAAGAAAAGAAGACTTATCTGCAACTGATTTCAATCTTGAACACTTACCATCCAATGAGGCTGAAATTCTAAAAGAAATGTTACTCAAATATTACCCTGTATTTTCAAAATCTCTAAATACACTTGGGCATACAGATAAAATTATTCCAGATTTGAAATTCATTAATGACTATCCTATAAAAACACTTCCTTTTCCAATACCTCAGGCATTACAAAAAGATGCATTAGATCAAATTAATCAATTACTTGAAGCTGGAATTATACAAAGACATTGCTCCGAATGGTCTTGTCCTATGTTACTTGTTAGAAAAAAACCAGATGGTACTGGTAAACAAAAATTTCGCCTCGCACTTGACCTTCGAATGTTAAACACTGTAATACAAGGATCATCTTACCCACTACCAAAAATTCAAAATATCATCGCTAATCTCTCTTCTTACACATTCTATACAACACTCGACTTTCATCAAGCATACCACCAAATTAACTTACCAGAAAAATTTCACAATCAACTAACTTTTACCACCATGTTTGGATCTTTTTCCTACCGCAGACTTGTCTTTGGTTTAAAGACAAGTGCCTCAATCTTTCAAGCTCTAATGGACTCTTTAATTGACGAACTACACCTACAAGGTGTGTATACGTATCAAGATGACTTTATTATAGGTGCGAATTCTTTTGATGAAATGTGTTCTAAACTCGACAAAATTTTTAACCTCCTTTCCAAGTACAATCTCACTCTTTCACCTAATAAATGCAACTTTCATCAAACAAAAGTCAACTACTTAGGTTTTCAAATAGAAAATCATTGTATTTCACCAATCCATTCTAACATTGTAAAAATAACTTCATTTCCTACACCAACTACAAAAAGACAACTAAAAAGGCTTATTGGTTTGATAACTTTCTATAAATCATTAATTCCAACATTTAACAAACTAGTGCAACCACTTATTGATTTAACTACTCCTAAAACTAAATTCGTCTGGACAGAAAAACATCAGGACATACTTAAAACAATACAGAAAATTTTCTTCGGTTCACCCATGGTTAGGTTACCAGATTGGAATAAGAATTTTTATTTGAATACAGATGCATCTAACATTGCCATCTCTGGCGTTTTAATGCAAGAACATAATGGAAATCTTCTACCTGTAGCATACTTTTCTAAATCCTTAAATTCCTCTGAAAAAAAATATCCTGCTTTAAAACTAGAACTCATGGCAATTTACAAATCTGTTATTGCATTCAAATATTACTTATACAACAGAAAATTCCTAATCTTGTCAGATAGCAAACCTCTAAAAAAATACAAAAAAACTACAAACCCAGCAGACATAACCACCCGTTGGCTAATTGACCTTTCAGAATACTCATATGATTTTGAACACATTCCTGGATCTTCAAATGTTTTAGCAGATTATTTCTCTCGCTGTAATTTTGACAACAACCAAGAAAATTTATTAACCAATCCTAACCTTATCCATGATCCTCAACCACTTCCAATAGTCGATCATGAAACACCTGATATTTGTAAATCTGTTAATAACAACAATTGTCATGTTAATTTTCTCATCTCTGGTGAACGAACAAAACGAGACCCATTATTGGAGATATCAAATCAAACTTTTTGCACTGAACAACAAAAAGACCCTACCTTAGCTAGTATTTATGATCATATATTACAAAATGGAACTTCTTCAAAATTCCCGAATTACTTCATACATCCTGATTCTAAAATATTAATGTTCAAAAAGGAAGATGTCATAAATAATACTTTCTCATATCACATTGTTGTCCCTGATTCACTTAAAAGTAAAGTTTTAACTATATCCCATCTGTCACACTTTGGTATGGCCAAAACTTATGAATTTCTTACATCCAAATATTTTTGGAAAGGCATCTATGTAGATACACTCAACTTTGTAGCTTCATGTGTCAAATGTTTACAGGCCAAACACCATAACACTCCACCCGCACCTCTTCAACCTACATACACACCAAGATATCCTGGTCATACAGTCAGTACTGATTTACTTGGTCCTTTCTCAAATAATAAACATGTCTTAACTGTAACCGATCACTTCTCAAGACACATTGAACTCTATCCTCTCACTGATACTTCTGCACCCAAAGTTGTAAAATGCTTATTTAGTTACATAACTACCTATGGGAGACCCGTCTGTATTTTGTCAGACTTAGGCCCACAATATACTTCTCACATCTATAATGCATTTAATGATGCTCTTGGCATAAAAATACATCACAGTTCGGTCTCGCACCCACAATCTAACAGTATTGCCGAGCGAATTAACAAGTCTATTAAATATTCTGTTACCACATTACTACAAGAAGGACACTCTTTTGAAAATGCTCTGTTTATTCATAAGTCACTTTATAATGGTTCGACACACTCTTCTACACTATTTTCACCTAACTTACTTCATTTTGGTCGTGAACTTTCATTAATTTTTGACACATATGATCATAGTACCAACCAAGCATTTCTAGATAAACATGTTGAAGTTTATAAATTACTAGATGACTTAAACAAAATATATGACAAAGCATATAACAACATTAAGACTGCTCAAGATAGACGTTACAAAATTCACAGTCGAAAAGCTAAATTAAGAAATATATGTTTAAAAGATATTGTTTATTTAAAATCAGTCGACAAATTTAAACCTAAATATACCGGTCCATATATTGTAACATTTAAACACTCTCCTGTGTCATTTTCAATTAAAAGATTATATGCTCATGATGATACTGCATTTAGGGTACATATTGATAGACTTCTTCTAGCACCACCTCGATATGGACATTTATGTGATCCTGCAAGTCATGTTACAAATAATAATTCTTCTAACACCATTCTCGCCCCTCGCTACAATTTAAGAAAAAGATAATTTGTAACAAATTTTAAAAAAATAATAATAATAATAAACTTAAAAAAAAAAAATCTTTTAAATTTTTAATATGATCTGATACTAAGTGTTTTATCCCTGGCCAGGATTCTACGTATACTGTGCATAACTTGTCTTCACCTGACTTCACGGCTGGTCCATGTCTTCTTGTGAAGACCACTTTTACACAATATTTTGTATCGGGTCACATCATTCTTTTAATTTTTCATTCAATTTTATAAACAGTAGATAAATATAATCTTGTCACATTCTTTTTTCTCTCACACTTTAAACTTTCATTCATACTGAATACAACATTGCAAATATTTTAAATAAATAAGATCTTTCAAATAAATAAAAAAAAGTTCTCGTAAACAAACTTAAAGCATTTGCTTACATGACTTGTACAGTTTCACTTCATCACACCCGATTATGACATATTTTAGGTCTCTCAACACTCTAGGACTGTCAATACATTAGGATTTACATGAGATACACTTGTATCTGTTTTTTTAATTTTTACTAATTCTTCCCCTTCAGGCTAGTGGTACCGTTCTAAATTTTTGCCCTTAGGTTACCACCCCTCACCAGATTGTGTTTAGAGAGACAATTGTGATTTAGTTTACTAATTCACAATATTCCCTTTTCCCAAAAGTATATGTGTTCCCGAATCGTGCTCCTGTTTGGAGATCAGTGCGATCTTCATTGGGGAGCAGGGAGTTCATGTTGTAATGATGTGGACTCTCATCACTGCCCTCCTCACCTAGGTCGTAAGGCCCTAAGCCTGAGACATCACACTTGTCATGTATTGACAAGATTTAGGGCGGTCCCTTTTTATGGGCGTGCCACATGCACCTCTTTTTTTACCGTCCTGTGCTTGCACGAATTTTAAAACCTTTTTTTCAAACAACTTTTCAGTACATTACACTTGAGTTAATCCATTTTCACTTTTTCATATAAGTCAAGAGTAGAGAAGAAACAACGTTCCGGCCCCAGGAGGTGGAGTGTGGAGGAGGAGGGAGGAGGGCTCCTCCTCCTGAAGTGCCCTCCTCCTCCTCCTCCTCACAAAGTGCTCTCCTCCTCCCGAAGTGCCTTCCTCCTCCTCCTCCTCCTCACGAAGTGCCCTCCTCCTCCTCCCGAAGTGCCCACCTACACCACCTAAGATAAGGGGATTAATTAAGGATTAGTGTTAATTAATTTTAATTAGGGAACTTAGAAATTTTTTGAAGCAATTTTTTTTTTTTTGCGGAGAATTTCCTACTAGAGTATGAGGTGTGTTTCAAGGGATTTATTTTAGCGAATTAGAAATTTAATTAATTAATTTTAATTTTAATTAATTTTAATTGGGGAACTTAGAAATTTTTCGTAGCAATTTTTTTTTTCAACGAGAGTATGCAGTTTGATTATGAGTATATGCAGTAGAAGTGAATGATTAATTAATTAAAAATATTAATTAAACATAGTAATTAATTAATTTTAATTGCAGAACTTAAGAATTTTCGCGAGATTTTTTTTTTTTCAACGAGAGTAGGGTATTCGATATACACGTTAGTGGAGAATTTTAAAAGTCAATAATGGTTTAATTAAAAAGGGTCATTCATTAATTTTAATTAGGGAACTTAGAAATTTTTTTTTTCAACTAGAGTATGCTATTCAATATATATGTTAGAAATAATGATTCATGCATTAAAAAAGGTATTAATATTTTTTTTTTCTTTTAAACCAAAAATAGAATTTAGAGTTAAAATAGAATTTTTAGTTTAAAAAATTGCCAAAACTAGGATTTTCAACTGAAAGTAATCTAAGATATAAACTCTCAACTGAAATGAATTTTGCCTTAAGGTGTGAGCTTTTAGCTAGAAGTGACCTAGAGTCAAAACTTCCTGGTCCCAGGAATCACCACGGGAGGGTTATAGTAAAAAATACAGGGTCCCGTATGAATTATACTGCACTCAATTCTAATAGCTCGCCCCCTCCTTTTTTTTTTTTTTACTCAGAGGGGTCCTTCGATGGACTAACAATACGCACTTCAAAAATACAGAGTGATATCAAAAGAAGAATTTTAACGTATACATAAATTAATAAATAAACAAGAATGAAAAATCATGCATAGCGTCATAATTTATGAATCACTTTCCACAAAAATACAGATTGGTACCAAAAGAATTTTAACGTATATATAAAATAAACAAGAATGAAAAATCATGTGTAGCGGTTTAGTTTATGAATCACTTTCCAACATTATTGAAATGTTGTGTGAACAAAATATAATTTTACCATATAGTGCATAGTTAATTAAAATAGTGAACAGATCCCCTTTTTAATAAAAAGGCACCCTTCACAATAATCCATTTATGCATAAGGACCCTTCATAAAATCAGATAATTTACACTTTACCCTGTTTTTTTTTCAATTCAAGTTAGGGTAAAAGTACAGTTTACGCATCGATAGATTCAAAATACAGGGACCCTTCGAAGTGTGAACTCGCATTAGACTATAGGGCCCCTTCATAAAATAAATGAGATACATGCCCTATTCGAATAAAACAAAAGCCCTTCACAAAAACTGTAGGGGTTCCCTTTTGGAATAAAAAGGGCCCTTCACAAAAATCCAATTATGCATAAGAACACTTCCTAAAATCAGATAATTTACACATTCGCCTTTTTTTTTTCAATTCAAGTTAGGCTAAAAGGACAGCTTGCGCGTCGATATGTTCAAAACACATAGTTATAGATATTAGGCTACCTTCACAAAATAAATTCAATAGATTCATGTTATATTATGGCGACAGAAATACAAGGGATATTGACCTTTCATAAAAATGCAAGGTCCGCTGTTTGAATGAAAAGGCCTCCCTTCACAATATACCCTGTAAAAATATTATGATTCCACAGATATTTTAAGAAATAGAGTACTAATCTCAAATGAATACGAATTCATGCAATGTAAAAAATAGGTTTTACACGAATACATTTTTAGTATAACGTTCAAAATATAGATTTTAGAAAAAAAAAGTACATTTTTCACCAAATTTATCATACAAGTCTGTAAAATAGGGTAGATCGTTTCATGAAAAATAATTGAATTTTCGAATGATTATGCTTTAAAATACATATTTATAACTGCGACTAAGATTTGAGTGTTACCCCCTCAACATACATATCGCTGAATTATAATGAGTCATATTATCAGATAAGCGAAGATCTTGCTTTGACACGGTGAATCACTCGCGATAAGAAATGCGGCTATTGGGCTTTTTCTCAAATTTAAACAGTTCTGACACATTTTTTTGTAGGTAAATGAGCTATTTAAAACCGTCAATGTATACGAATTATTTCGTGTAGTCCTATATAATTATTAATCTGTTAAGTTTTAAAATGCTTCAATGAAAAATAAGAACTAGTCATTAAGCGATACCCTTAAGAATTTTGAGGCAAACAGATGTTTAAATGAATTTGAACATGTTTAAATGTACCTGTGTTTAAATGAATTTGACGCATGTTATGGTAAAAAAAAATACAGGGTCCCCCTATAAGATATATGAATTAAACTTTAAATATTTTAAAATTACATTAGTCTATGCTTTTTTTTGTATAGAAAAATTATACTAAATTGTGTTTTTAGTATTTTAACTTAAAAATGTCTTTTGAGGAATGAATATAATAACTAAGCTTTGTTTTTATAAAATATATATTGTACTAAATAGTTAGGGTATTATTTAAAAAAATTTTGTTTTTAATATTGAAAAAAAGTTATCTTATCTAAATATTTAAACCATAATGTACTGTGGACTTCATCCAAATTCGACTGCATGCATGCCTTACAACAACTAAACGGTATAACGTGTTCGCTTATCTCTTAAAATTACGGGATATCGTGACGTCATGG
The DNA here is from genome assembly GCA_963931845.1 of Maratus michaelseni. Taxonomy (NCBI): domain Eukaryota; kingdom Metazoa; phylum Arthropoda; class Arachnida; order Araneae; family Salticidae; genus Maratus; species Maratus michaelseni. The sequence goes on from OZ007595.1 coordinate 182,896,468, forward strand.
ATAAAGCATAGGGTAGAATACAGAATGAATAGGTATTATAAAGCAGAATCATAAATTTTGCATACTTTACACTTGTAGTATGTGAAATGATTGCTACTATTGCCTATATGAGAAAATGAATCATCAACGAATCTTATTAGTGTATGTTATATTTAACCAACAGGCTTGAAATGCGTGAATTTTGACTAGAATTAATCATTGAATGTAAAAATGATTTATTTTTAGATCTAATATGTATATCGTTTAACATTTAAAAATATATACATAAATTAATCTTACCTTATTCACAAACTTGCAATCCCGTCTTCAATATATGACTACAGCATGAAAAAACATGCGTGCTACTTGTATAGCAACTAGACCAGAAATGATTTCAGTACAAGTCCATTATCTTATTGTTAATCTATAGATTAGTAACATCACGTGACTGATTGCGATAACATTCTATACAAGATTTACTGATAAGAATACATTTCAATTCATTTCTCCCAAAAGCAAGTGTATGAGTTGGTTGTAAGATCTAGGTAAGTATCCTTACTTTATATGTTTAAAGTTATAATATATGAATAGATATAATATTAATGTATTTTTTCAATATGTATGGTAGGCAAAAAGGAATAGGTAAGCAAAAAAGAATAGGTATTATTGCATGTTTCCTCTAATTTATTTTAAAAATAATTATTTTAAAAATACATACTAACAATTTATGCGATGAGTCACACAGCATGATCGAACGATATATGAAATTTATTTTTATATTATACAAGCTCCTATATACAATTCATATGCGTGAGCAAAATTATTTTTAGACTAGAATTATTCACTGAATGTAAAAAAAAAAAAATGATTTATATTTAGATCTAATATTTATAACGTTTAACATTTTAAAATCCTATTAAAAGTATATACATTAGTATGCTTGTGAAAGGCCTATTGTTAATACGAAACGTTGTGTGAAGTGTCCTTGTTTTAGGGTTAAAAGTTTCGTGAAGGGGTCTGTTTGAAGGAGCCTGTTTCGAAATGACTTAAGAACGAACAATTTATTCCTAAACATTCAACTCGATTCGTTATATATGCTTTATTAAGTATTCAATAAAAAATAATAACTAAGAAATAAAATTAAAAATAGTAATTAAGAGATATCCTTAAGAATTCTTGCGATAGGAGATTGGTTTTAATTAAATAGGTTAATGAATCTAATTCGATACAAGTCTTGTTAAAACAGAGATTATAGTTAAAATACACATTAATTATACAGCATTACACTGTATTACACAATGCGCTACCTCACCTATATTATCACAGAAATACCTTCGATAAAATTTAGACTAACAATACGCACCTAAAAAATATATACAGAGTACCCAGAAAATGATAGGAATGAATGAAAAATTTTAACGTAAATTATAAAATAGGATCTACAATAAGTGACAATAAATAAATATGAAGGAAAAATCATGAGTCATGGTATACTTTATGAAACACTTTCCAATGCTATGTGACTATCGTTAAGAATTTGAAATAAGTGAATTAGATTTAATAATTCATACTGGAAATGTATTTTTAAAAAAAATAATAGCTTCGTCTACTTTTAAATCATTCAAGACATATGATGAAGATTTAACCGCTGCAGAACGACTAAAAACTAGTATCTTAATGAATAGACCTATTTACGTCGGGTTCACAATTTTAGAATTATCTAAATTAGTTATATATGATTTTCATTACAATTTTATAAAGAAAACATACAAAGATCATGCAGTTTTACTCTTTACGGATATAGATTCCTTAACTTATCATATTCAAACACATAATATTTATAAGGATATGGAGCACCATCATGATTTTTTCGACTTTTCTGAATACTCGAAATCCCATCGTCTAAACCGCACAAGTATCGAACCCACAAACATATAATCAGACTTGACATTTTATAACCAGGACGCTAACCACAGGGCTAAGTGAGCCCCCGCTTATTTTATAATCACCACGCTGACTATTGGACTTAGTAAGCCCCAGGCTAATTTATATACACCACGCTAACTATTGGGCTTAGTGAGTCCCTGCTTATTTTATAGTCAACATGCTAACTATTGGGCTTAGTGAGCCCCAGGCTAACTTATACCAACCACGCTAACTGTGGGGCCTAGTGAACCCCCGCTTATTTTATAGCCACCATACTAACCACAGGGCTAAGTGAGCCCCCGCTTATTTCATAGTCACCATGCTAAGTATTAGGCTGAGTGAGCCCCAGGCTATTTTATACCCACTATGCTAACTAATGGGCTGAGTGAGACCCAGGCTATTTTCTACCCACCACGTTTACTGGGCTTAGTGTGCCCCCGCTTATTTTATAGCTACCACGATAACCACAGGGCTGAGTGAGCCCCCGCTTATTATATAGTCCACACGCTAACTACTGGGCTGATTAAGCCCCAGGTATTTTATACCCATCACGCTAACTACTGGGCTGAGTGAACCCCAGGTTATTTAGTCGCATGAATATGATTTCCAAGGTATATGTCCTAACTTGATTTAGACCATTGCCTATAGTAAGATAAAGCTGGGAAGTAAATTGGTAAACTATGTACCTCGAAAACTCACTTGTATTTTCTTAAATATCTGCAGAAATCAGCATAGTTTATTAAAATTATATACATTCTCATTAGTTTATGAATCTACTAACTTATAATATCTATATGGTAACTTGGATTATTAGTATTCCCACTTAAAAATTTCTTTTGTAGATTTAATATGATAAACACTAACATGAGACTGACTAAACTTTTACCATTTTCATTTCAACTTAGTTTTAGGAAATTTATCTACATAGCTTTAAATTTTACTGTTTAGTAAGTCTATTATTTCAAAGTATTATTTTTTAGTTCTAATATACAAAACGTATTCATATCGTTTTACATAGTAGGTATCAAATTAATTTAAAGTCATATTAAAAATATATATATATATACAAATACTATTCTTACCTAACACACCAGCTAGCTAAGCACCCAACCGTCTCACACCAAGACTCTGAGAAAAGTGAATGCTTGTTCAGGGCCTTATCAGCTAATATAATCACTGATAAGACTTGATCACGTGATATCACTTAAACAGTGACGTCACATGTCACGTGATCAAGTCTTATCAGTGATTATATTAGCTGATAAGGCCCTGAACAAGCATTCACTTTTCTCAGAGTCTTGGTGTGAGACGGTTGGGTGCTTAGCTAGCTGGTGTGTTAGGTAAGAATAGTATTTGTATATATATATATATTTTTAATATGACTTTAAATTAATTTGATACCTACTATGTAAAACGATATGAATACGTTTTGTATATTAGAACTAAAAAATAATACTTTGAAATAATAGACTTACTAAACAGTAAAATTTAAAGCTATGTAGATAAATTTCCTAAAACTAAGTTGAAATGAAAATGGTAAAAGTTTAGTCAGTCTCATGTTAGTGTTTATCATATTAAATCTACAAAAGAAATTTTTAAGTGGGAATACTAATAATCCAAGTTACCATATAGATATTATAAGTTAGTAGATTCATAAACTAATGAGAATGTATATAATTTTAATAAACTATGCTGATTTCTGCAGATATTTAAGAAAATACAAGTGAGTTTTCGAGGTACATAGTTTACCAATTTACTTCCCAGCTTTATCTTACTATAGGCAATGGTCTAAATCAAGTTAGGACATATACCTTGGAAATCATATTCATGCGACTAAATAACCTGGGGTTCACTCAGCCCAGTAGTTAGCGTGATGGGTATAAAATACCTGGGGCTTAATCAGCCCAGTAGTTAGCGTGTGGACTATATAATAAGCGGGGGCTCACTCAGCCCTGTGGTTATCGTGGTAGCTATAAAATAAGCGGGGGCACACTAAGCCCAGTAAACGTGGTGGGTAGAAAATAGCCTGGGTCTCACTCAGCCCATTAGTTAGCATAGTGGGTATAAAATAGCCTGGGGCTCACTCAGCCTAATACTTAGCATGGTGACTATGAAATAAGCGGGGGCTCACTTAGCCCTGTGGTTAGTATGGTGGCTATAAAATAAGCGGGGGTTCACTAGGCCCCACAGTTAGCGTGGTTGGTATAAGTTAGCCTGGGGCTCACTAAGCCCAATAGTTAGCATGTTGACTATAAAATAAGCAGGGACTCACTAAGCCCAATAGTTAGCGTGGTGTATATAAATTAGCCTGGGGCTTACTAAGTCCAATAGTCAGCGTGGTGATTATAAAATAAGCGGGGGCTCACTTAGCCCTGTGGTTAGCGTCCTGGTTATAAAATGTCAAGTCTGATTATATGTTTGTGGGTTCGATACTTGTGCGGTTTAGACGATGGGATTTCGAGTATTCAGAAAAGTCGAAAAAATCATGATGGTGCTCCATATCCTTATAAATATTATGTGTTTGAATATGATAAGTTAAGGAATCTATATCCGTAAAGAGTAAAACTGCATGATCTTTGTATGTTTTCTTTATAAAATTGTAATGAAAATCATATATAACTAATTTAGATAATTCTAAAATTGTGAACCCGACGTAAATAGGTCTATTCATTAAGATACTAGTTTTTAGTCGTTCTGCAGCGGTTAAATCTTCATCATATGTCTTGAATGATTTAAAAGTAGACGAAGCTATTATTTTTTTTAAAAATACATTTCCAGTATGAATTATTAAATCTAATTCACTTATTTCAAATTCTTAACGATAGTCACATAGCATTGGAAAGTGTTTCATAAAGTATACCATGACTCATGATTTTTCCTTCATATTTATTTATTGTCACTTATTGTAGATCCTATTTTATAATTTACGTTAAAATTTTTCATTCATTCCTATCATTTTCTGGGTACTCTGTATATATTTTTTAGGTGCGTATTGTTAGTCTAAATTTTATCGAAGGTATTTCTGTGATAATATAGGTGAGGTAGCGCATTGTGTAATACAGTGTAATGCTGTATAATTAATGTGTATTTTAACTATAATCTCTGTTTTAACAAGACTTGTATCGAATTAGATTCATTAACCTATTTAATTAAAACCAATCTCCTATCGCAAGAATTCTTAAGGATATCTCTTAATTACTATTTTTAATTTTATTTCTTAGTTATTATTTTTTATTGAATACTTAATAAAGCATATATAACGAATCGAGTTGAATGTTTAGGAATAAATTGTTCGTTCTTAAGTCATTTCGAAACAGGCTCCTTCAAACAGACCCCTTCACGAAACTTTTAACCCTAAAACAAGGACACTTCACACAACGTTTCGTATTAACAATAGGCCTTTCACAAGCATACTAATGTATATACTTTTAATAGGATTTTAAAATGTTAAACGTTATAAATATTAGATCTAAATATAAATCATTTTTTTTTTTTTACATTCAGTGAATAATTCTAGTCTAAAAATAATTTTGCTCACGCATATGAATTGTATATAGGAGCTTGTATAATATAAAAATAAATTTCATATATCGTTCGATCATGCTGTGTGACTCATCGCATAAATTGTTAGTATGTATTTTTAAAATAATTATTTTTAAAATAAATTAGAGGAAACATGCAATAATACCTATTCTTTTTTGCTTACCTATTCCTTTTTGCCTACCATACATATTGAAAAAATACATTAATATTATATCTATTCATATATTATAACTTTAAACATATAAAGTAAGGATACTTACCTAGATCTTACAACCAACTCATACACTTGCTTTTGGGAGAAATGAATTGAAATGTATTCTTATCAGTAAATCTTGTATAGAATGTTATCGCAATCAGTCACGTGATGTTACTAATCTATAGATTAACAATAAGATAATGGACTTGTACTGAAATCATTTCTGGTCTAGTTGCTATACAAGTAGCACGCATGTTTTTTCATGCTGTAGTCATATATTGAAGACGGGATTGCAAGTTTGTGAATAAGGTAAGATTAATTTATGTATATATTTTTAAATGTTAAACGATATACATATTAGATCTAAAAATAAATCATTTTTACATTCAATGATTAATTCTAGTCAAAATTCACGCATTTCAAGCCTGTTGGTTAAATATAACATACACTAATAAGATTCGTTGATGATTCATTTTCTCATATAGGCAATAGTAGCAATCATTTCACATACTACAAGTGTAAAGTATGCAAAATTTATGATTCTGCTTTATAATACCTATTCATTCTGTATTCTACCCTATGCTTTATCCATGACGTCACGATATCCCGTAATTTTAAGAGATAAGCGAACACGTTATACCGTTTAGTTGTTGTAAGGCATGCATGCAGTCGAATTTGGATGAAGTCCACAGTACATTATGGTTTAAATATTTAGATAAGATAACTTTTTTTCAATATTAAAAACAAAATTTTTTTAAATAATACCCTAACTATTTAGTACAATATATATTTTATAAAAACAAAGCTTAGTTATTATATTCATTCCTCAAAAGACATTTTTAAGTTAAAATACTAAAAACACAATTTAGTATAATTTTTCTATACAAAAAAAAGCATAGACTAATGTAATTTTAAAATATTTAAAGTTTAATTCATATATCTTATAGGGGGACCCTGTATTTTTTTTTACCATAACATGCGTCAAATTCATTTAAACACAGGTACATTTAAACATGTTCAAATTCATTTAAACATCTGTTTGCCTCAAAATTCTTAAGGGTATCGCTTAATGACTAGTTCTTATTTTTCATTGAAGCATTTTAAAACTTAACAGATTAATAATTATATAGGACTACACGAAATAATTCGTATACATTGACGGTTTTAAATAGCTCATTTACCTACAAAAAAATGTGTCAGAACTGTTTAAATTTGAGAAAAAGCCCAATAGCCGCATTTCTTATCGCGAGTGATTCACCGTGTCAAAGCAAGATCTTCGCTTATCTGATAATATGACTCATTATAATTCAGCGATATGTATGTTGAGGGGGTAACACTCAAATCTTAGTCGCAGTTATAAATATGTATTTTAAAGCATAATCATTCGAAAATTCAATTATTTTTCATGAAACGATCTACCCTATTTTACAGACTTGTATGATAAATTTGGTGAAAAATGTACTTTTTTTTTCTAAAATCTATATTTTGAACGTTATACTAAAAATGTATTCGTGTAAAACCTATTTTTTACATTGCATGAATTCGTATTCATTTGAGATTAGTACTCTATTTCTTAAAATATCTGTGGAATCATAATATTTTTACAGGGTATATTGTGAAGGGAGGCCTTTTCATTCAAACAGCGGACCTTGCATTTTTATGAAAGGTCAATATCCCTTGTATTTCTGTCGCCATAATATAACATGAATCTATTGAATTTATTTTGTGAAGGTAGCCTAATATCTATAACTATGTGTTTTGAACATATCGACGCGCAAGCTGTCCTTTTAGCCTAACTTGAATTGAAAAAAAAAAGGCGAATGTGTAAATTATCTGATTTTAGGAAGTGTTCTTATGCATAATTGGATTTTTGTGAAGGGCCCTTTTTATTCCAAAAGGGAACCCCTACAGTTTTTGTGAAGGGCTTTTGTTTTATTCGAATAGGGCATGTATCTCATTTATTTTATGAAGGGGCCCTATAGTCTAATGCGAGTTCACACTTCGAAGGGTCCCTGTATTTTGAATCTATCGATGCGTAAACTGTACTTTTACCCTAACTTGAATTGAAAAAAAAACAGGGTAAAGTGTAAATTATCTGATTTTATGAAGGGTCCTTATGCATAAATGGATTATTGTGAAGGGTGCCTTTTTATTAAAAAGGGGATCTGTTCACTATTTTAATTAACTATGCACTATATGGTAAAATTATATTTTGTTCACACAACATTTCAATAATGTTGGAAAGTGATTCATAAACTAAACCGCTACACATGATTTTTCATTCTTGTTTATTTTATATATACGTTAAAATTCTTTTGGTACCAATCTGTATTTTTGTGGAAAGTGATTCATAAATTATGACGCTATGCATGATTTTTCATTCTTGTTTATTTATTAATTTATGTATACGTTAAAATTCTTCTTTTGATATCACTCTGTATTTTTGAAGTGCGTATTGTTAGTCCATCGAAGGACCCCTCTGAGTAAAAAAAAAAAAAAGGAGGGGGCGAGCTATTAGAATTGAGTGCAGTATAATTCATACGGGACCCTGTATTTTTTACTATAACCCTCCCGTGGTGATTCCTGGGACCAGGAAGTTTTGACTCTAGGTCACTTCTAGCTAAAAGCTCACACCTTAAGGCAAAATTCATTTCAGTTGAGAGTTTATATCTTAGATTACTTTCAGTTGAAAATCCTAGTTTTGGCAATTTTTTAAACTAAAAATTCTATTTTAACTCTAAATTCTATTTTTGGTTTAAAAGAAAAAAAAAATATTAATACCTTTTTTAATGCATGAATCATTATTTCTAACATATATATTGAATAGCATACTCTAGTTGAAAAAAAAAATTTCTAAGTTCCCTAATTAAAATTAATGAATGACCCTTTTTAATTAAACCATTATTGACTTTTAAAATTCTCCACTAACGTGTATATCGAATACCCTACTCTCGTTGAAAAAAAAAAAATCTCGCGAAAATTCTTAAGTTCTGCAATTAAAATTAATTAATTACTATGTTTAATTAATATTTTTAATTAATTAATCATTCACTTCTACTGCATATACTCATAATCAAACTGCATACTCTCGTTGAAAAAAAAAATTGCTACGAAAAATTTCTAAGTTCCCCAATTAAAATTAATTAAAATTAAAATTAATTAATTAAATTTCTAATTCGCTAAAATAAATCCCTTGAAACACACCTCATACTCTAGTAGGAAATTCTCCGCAAAAAAAAAAAAATTGCTTCAAAAAATTTCTAAGTTCCCTAATTAAAATTAATTAACACTAATCCTTAATTAATCCCCTTATCTTAGGTGGTGTAGGTGGGCACTTCGGGAGGAGGAGGAGGGCACTTCGTGAGGAGGAGGAGGAGGAGGAAGGCACTTCGGGAGGAGGAGAGCACTTTGTGAGGAGGAGGAGGAGGAGGGCACTTCAGGAGGAGGAGCCCTCCTCCCTCCTCCTCCACACTCCACCTCCTGGGGCCGGAACGTTGTTTCTTCTCTACTGTCAAGTTAATTTTTAAGGATATATGTTTATGTTATGTGTTATTTGTGTTTATTTTTTAATTGTTTTCATTTGTGTTTCATATTATACTTAAGTAGTAATTATGGTATTTAAGTGCAACAAATTGAGAAAATGAGTACTGTTTTGTGTTCAGTTATCATTAGACATGTCTAGTTAAATAGTAACTTTTTAAAGCTGGTACCAGACAGAAAGACAGAAAGACAAAAAGAAAAAGAACAAAACAGAAAATAAAAGGACGAAGATAAAAAAAAAAAATCTTCGAAGGTAGTGCACTATGTTTTATATTTTATGGCCTGATGTTACGAACTATTGAGGTAACAAAATCCTTTATAATGTTGCAACTCATATAATTTTACAAGTATTTTGTTTTATATTATGTATGTATTATTTTAAGCTTGGGGAGAGTATAATTGTATTGTATATATTTTTTTTAAACTGTACTGTAAACAGTACAGCTTTTCTGGTCAATGGGGTGATATATATGACAAAGACGTTTGTCATATATCTTACTTTCAGTTCAAACCCCCCCCCCCCCTCAAAATTTTAACAAGTTAACATAAGCTTTTCCATTCCTCTTCCAACATCTAGCATACATGTATTGATTGCATGCTTCTCCTCCCCCCCCCCCCCAAAATAGAGATTTAAAAAAAAAAAAAAAAAAAAAAAAAAAAAAAATTCATAAAGATTTATTCATTCCCCCCAAATAAATAAATAATTAAAATAAACAATTATAGTTTACAGTTTTTAAATGTCTGTAATCCCCCCCCAAAATTCAATATGTTAACTAAAATCTATTTCTGATTTAATTTAGATAACGAATCTACTTTCTTCATTCTAAAATGCAAGTCACTCTCATATATCAGAAACCTCTCTGTCCTTAATTTGCGGTTATGCTAAAAATAATTTACTAATGTTCACATATTTCTAATTCAACCGTTTCCTTCTCATGAAATCAAAAGTGCATCTGTCTTAAAAGTTAGACAAAATATATATGCAGCTGTGCTCTACTTATTAAAATAATGTAACGTATAACCGTTATTCTTTATGCAAGCATTTGCACTTCTCATCCGCTCTCAAAAGAATTAATTAAAATATCTCGCGCCCACATGTAAACTATAATATGCAAGCTCATATCCTTCACACCCTGTTATTAGATTCGAGTTATATGTAACCGTTAATTGCAGCTGTCTTTTAGCAAAATCAAACGCCAATCCCAAAATTACTTTCTTTCTTTTTCCTTTTCTGTCTCCATAAAAGAATCTTTACAACCCTTCCCCCCATCCTCAAATGAATGCATTATCATAGACAGAATCTAGCAGTTATCGTTTTTTCCCATACGCGTCCGACCGTTGTCTCCAAAAACTCCCTCGCCAAGTACTGGCGATTTTATCATGCTTTCCGCGCCAACACCCGTACATGTAACTTTTAGAAGATACTCACTTCGGCCGTTTGTCTTGACCAGGAAAGCGGTACAAAACTTGTCATTGTTGTGTAGGTACCTCCCCTTTGCTTAGATAACTATCGATATTGCCTCATCGTAAAAAATAAATCTATATTGCATCTAACTATGTGATCCTTCTTTCCACTGGATTTGCTACATATTTTTCATCTCTACTTGACCCTGTTTACTGCTCCGTTATACTAATAAGCACTGACGCCAAGGTAAATAAACATCTACTGCTCCATGTTATAAACTCTGTTACACCCTCCCCCCCCCCCTCTGAATGGTGTGCTGGATCGCCTCTCCTTGACATTTTATACGAGTAACTAAAGGAAGTTATATCGAACACGTGTATAAAAAAATCAATATTTTTTCTTTATATTCATGTGTACTTATCATTCTGTATCGTTTATTTATGAAAATATAGCATGAAACAATCTGTATATACAAATATGCATTTGTATGTTCCCTCCTTTGTGACAAATATTAATACAATTAAATTTTCTAGAAAACATAATTCGGTTTAAGGGGAGGGGGGGGGTCTTAAAAATATTTTTTGCCATTCAATATCGCAAAACTTTCGTACATATTCAAACTGATTTTTATACGGAAAACAGGAAAATGAAAGGTATGACCATTAAAGCGATATGGAATCGACAAACATTTTTCATTATTCGATAAGTGTATTACATTATACATATTAATTGCTGTTTCATAACGACCTTCCTTGGTTGGCGTGGCCTGCAGTTGGGATTGAAGCTCCAATTTTGACAACATTTTCTGAGGGAAAACTTTCTTTGTCTTTATACGTTTAAAAACGAGTCTGTGAATATGTAAGAAAGTTTCGCGACGTTGAGCGGCGAAAAATATTTTTGAGGACTACCTTAAAATTAATTACGTTTTCTAGAAAAATTAATTGTATTTTATAGATTTTTGCCTCAAACAAGACAAAATTAAAAGACTTGCAAATGTATACACAGATTAATTTCTTTCATGTATATTTTTATAATATATATATATATATATATATATATATATATATATATAGATAGATAGACAGATACTTTATCTAACAATGGAAAACGCTATTCGATTTCACAGTTTCTGAATATGAACCTGAATATGAACCTACATTCTGAAACCTGCCAATGTAAAAAAAAAAAATTAATTAAAATTAAAAAAGAATTAAAATAAAAAATGAATTCGTAAATTCATCAGAAATTAGCTATTTTTGATTTAAGCAGAGTATTAATAAAGTTTAAATGAATAATATTTTATCATTTCCTCCTCTCCTAACATCATTGGCGCCTTTACTATCCTGACGCAGGTGTGCTCCGCACACACTGCACACTGTGTTGGCGAGCCCTGGCCGCAAGGGAGTGAGACTCATCGTCCACGACCTTCTCATCCGTCTGGATTGCAACACGAGTCGTCGAAGAGCAGGCCGGAGTACAAGAGCTCCTTGCGGTCGCAGACCGCACTTGAACACAATAAAGCCAGCCCTGCCCGCCAGTACCCGCGGTGCTGGCGGGAGTGGTGCATAGTTCGTAAGTTTGAGAACAGTGTCATGGGCCTACAGGTTAAGGTAAGGTAAGCAGGTAACAGGTAAGTATGCTTTTCCTTTTTCTTTTGTTGAGTTTTTTTTTCTTTTTCTTTCTTTCTTTCTTTCTCTCTTTTTTTTTTTTTTTTTTTTTGTAGTTTATTTATGTTGTAAGGTATAAAGTTCGCAGGCTTGGAGTGGACTGTTCGGCTCTGGAGCAGGTAATCCATAGCTGACGAACTAGTGATTATCTCTATAGATTTTCCATGTTCGAAGGCGTTGATAAATCAAGTGTGTGCCAGGGAAACCTGGTCTTAGGGCCTGGTGGCCTTTTGGGTTTCCAGTGCAAGAAGATTCTGGGGGACTCTGGCACGTGCCAAGTGTTTATGCGGCAGTCACCTTCAGTACACTGGTTCTGCTGTTGGAACGATCTTCGTCAAAGTCTTAGGTGCAGGGGAGTGATGCGCTGGTGGCGATGGTCGCTTTGGCCGAAGAACTCGCCGGTGATGTGTCCCGGGTAAACTGAGCCCTCCTGGCGGATTCTCGCAATGGTTCCGCGAACCTAGAATCGGCGGTAAAATACTTCACCTTGCAGCGAAGTAGCAGCTTGGTTTTAAGGATTGCAGAAGTTCAGAAAGTGTTCATACCAGAAGATGTGCATACTCATTCAGAAAGTGTTGAAAGGTTGCAAAAGTTTGTACATTTGAAAGAAAAAATATATAATCATTCTCTTATTAAGTACTTTTACAAATAAATATTTTACTTCCCAAATCACTTAATTCCTAAATGAAACATTCTAAAACGCTTTGTTATGTCTTATGTGTATAAAGTTTACCTAAAAAGGGTGAAGTATTTGTAAAAATCAAATGAACTAAGTTATAAAACCTAGATTCCATTCCCTATTTATATATAAAAAAAAAAATAGTTATTTCATCAGAAATAAAACATTTTAATGTCTTTGTGGCGTAATTGGCGCATACAGCTGTTTACTGAAAGGATGACGCTTCGAATCCGTCCAAAGGCGGCATCTTATTTTTACTATGCTCACATACAGGTAATAAGAGTGTAGTGTTTTTATAAGATGCGGATGAGTGCTATTTCTACTTTAGAATGTCGTATACAAAAATTGTTTAATCACATTAACAGTTAAACGAAATATATATATGTTTTCTCTTTCGATATTTGAAAAAATTCTTAGTGTTTCTTTCAATAAGTTTTGCTTTATATGTTGAAATAACAAGTGAAAAAATTATTACTTTTTTCCTTATATGTGAAAACGGAGTAATTTATATGACCAAATAATATTTAAAATGTTTTTAAAGTAAACTAAATTAAAATATATGTAGTAATATTGGTTAAAGAAATAAATAAGATTATTCTTCATTTTACCTAGCGACATCATTCTCCAATTAATTTTAACACCAATTTTTGAGAAAGTGCTTTAAATTATTCTTTAACTATAGAAAATTCTCTTATCACTAATCCTCAACGTGTTATCAAACATCCCGTCAATTTTCGTGATTCATACTTACCATGCGAACTGTTGTGCCTTTTTTTTCTCCAAGTTGATATGATGTGGATCATTTTTACACGGCGATTGGTGCAAAGCAGAGAGCCCTACGTTTTGCACCAATCGCCGTAAAAAAATGATCCACTCCATGTGACGTTTTAAACATCCTGCATCGGCCGTGTATAACGTAGGTCGCGAGTGTATCAACTTTACACGGCGATTGGCATAAAACGATGGCCATGCAGCTTTGTACCAACCGCCGTGTGGTCACAAAAGGTGGCTGACTAGGAGGAAAGACATACAGCGATTGGCACAAAACGATGGGCGCGTTGCTTTGGACCAATCGCTGGTCGCGGTCAGCCACCACTTATGACGTTTTGAGAGTGAATGAGCAAGCCCGGTATCTAGTGTTGCCTTGCTGATAGTTAACTTTAATAAATGTCTCTCTTTAGCGAAATTTTCCAGTACTTTTGTGGCTCTGGTATCAAGTGAGAGAGCAACCGCGGTATCAACTGTGGTGTTGGGATACTCTGCTGTATTTCGATCCGTTTACGAGTCATTAATAAAGAATGGTGCATAGCTAGATTATTAAATGCAAAGTCTTGAATTTTTAGAGAAAATTTCGTCCTGCATTACATAAGGACAATGGCTTCAACCTAAAATTGTAATTACCTGTTGCATCGACGATGAATTATATATGAATTTTGTGGGGCATTACCTTTTAACGAAATTGTGGTAAAGTCTGGTGAAGTTTGTCAGGTCTATCGATGACTTCTAGTATAATCTAATTTACTTTTTGGAGCTTTTTCTAATAATTAGAAGAAATTTTATTTTAAGGTAAAATACTTTCTCTCTTTACTTTTATTCTAGAATTATATGTTTAGTGCTTCGATTGATCTGCTTAGATTCTGATTCAGATATGAAGTCACTATAGGATGCATTATTCTCTATCTTTTATACACTGAAAAAAAAGTTTTTTACAGAAAAAATGTGTTTGCGAGTTTGCCAGTATAAATCTGATTTAGAATCTGAATAGAATAGTCAAAATGACCTTTTTAATATTTCTAATGAAGGAATAAGAGGGATTCTTTCAATCCTGAGTTAAGAAGCTTTTATTTTATTTTAAACAATATTGTAAAATTAAAAAGTTACTTAATTTATTTTTACTTTTTCTTAGTTAATTTTTACTTTTTCTTAGTTAATTTTTACTTTTTCTTAGTTAATTTTTACTTTTTCTTAGTTAATTTTTACTTTTTCTTAGTTAATTTTTACTTTTTCTTAGTTAATTTTTACTTTTTCTTAGTTTATTTTTACTTGATCAAACAACTTCTCCGCCAAATTAATCTAATATTAGGATTGAGAAATGAGATGCAGGGAGTCATTCTGGCCGTATGAAACTATCCTAAAAATGGAGCGAATACGAGACTCAAGAGTTTATTGTAATTGTCCATGATTATTTTGGCAAAAGATAAATTTTATTTAGCTATTTCGAATTATTAAAGAATATCCAGGCTTATGAGAATGTTTGTTTTTTCTTTGGAATGCAATAATTTCTAGTCATAAACAAGTGAGACAAGAACAAAATACTGTAATGTTTATTTAAGCCTAGTTTTGGATCAAAAGTAACTGTAAAGATTAGAATTGTCTCGTATTAATCGCAAATGAGCTTTACAATTTTCTTTTACTAGTGCCACACGCATTAAATTACTACCTTGATGAGAGCCAGGTAATTTTTCTAGTAATCTTAGTAATTTGTTGCCGTTAGATAACATAAATTTTGAATATTTGATTTGGCCAGGACGTTTTGCTAAATTTCATAATCAAAATTACAAGGTAACTTTAGGTACTCTTCTATAGGATTTCTGAATTCGGTTCTCTTTAAAATTCTTTCCCTATGCCAATATGCTTTCTTCGCTTCAAAAATTCCTCCATGCACTATGATTTTACAGGGGTTAGTGTTTGAAGTATGCAACACAATTTTTTTTTCCTTTCTCCAAATTGCGCTTTGGTTAATCTAAACTGAATAAACAAACTTGACTCTCGTAAATTTCTTTAAAGCTGTTCTCAAATTCAAACTATTTTAACTCTTTTAGAAATTCATTTGTTCTGTAACTCATTAAATGGCTAAGATGCTTTACACTCACGCAGAAAAAAATAATCTGTTAAAGAAAAGGAAACTCGCCAAATTTAGGGGAATTTTTTCCTTTAATGGCAACCTAGCCATTGTATTAAGTTATTCGTTTGGCGCGGTCTTGAAAATCGCGCAAACCAAAAAGTCGTCAACCTTATGTTTGTGTGAGTGTAAAGCATCGGTTCCCATTAAATTTCCAGTACTCTTATTATAAAAACCATTAAATCGAACAGATTTTTTTTTTTATGAAGGCGGATCTTTTGGAACACTTGCAGCGAAGTGTTTGAATTTAGAACAGTTTTCCAGGCTCAAGAGCTGCCAAAAGGGCAAAAAATTGTTTTTGTGAGCCAATCTCTTAACTCAAGCTGCTATTCATTCATAAAAAAATTAACTGTTCGATTTCAAATCTTTCAAAAATCATGCATGGAAATATGCTTTTACGTTTTAAAAACATGACAGTAAATCTCTAAAATTTTGCATTCTTATGCGGCGAAAATGCAGTATGAAAACGATCTTAAACTCTGACAGGTAGCAAATAATTCTTTTGGAAACTATAAAATTTTTATAGGAATTACTTCACTAATAAATGGTTTTATTGGCCTAATTTATGTAAAATTATAAGCGGTAAGGATGTGACTTAAATATCTGAAATGAAGCAATATCTTCAGCTAATGATTGATATTACAACTAAAAGGATATTTTTTAAATGACTTTCTGCAGCTCTTTTTATAAAGAATACAGGTTTCTCTGTTTATTTGATTCTAATGGAAAGTTTTTTCATTCAACACTGTACACATTCCATTTTAAGGTATTGCCTGTTCAACGAGTTTTTTATTCGAATTTTTTCTATTATGCATAATACGTTTACCCCCAGATACATTTTCCTTTTATGATAAATTAACTCTAGCGTGAAAAACTTATGTTAATAATCAGAAATTAAAATCTGGTTTCAACAGACATTTATTTTTCCTAATTATCAGACGCTTAACAAATGTGCATAGTGTTCAAATAAGTCTCTCTTAGTAATTTTTTGTTATCGTTAGATAACAGGAAGAAGTTTGAATATTTGAGCAAGGGCATTTTTGATAAATTTCATAAACAAAATAATTAAAAGGGGGGACACGCGCCTAAATTTTTATTACTGCTTGCCCGCTATGGTGCGCCCAATTTCTGACTTCTATAGCTCCAAAATTTCGCAGCTCCTTTCAGTATCTATTTCCACTTACAAGGGGACCACCAAACATGATGTTCAGATTTTGATTTTAAAATATATTGTAGGTATCGTACCCCTAACTATTCAGGTCAAAAGGTTTCCTTCAAACGTGCCTTAGTTTGAGAAATTTGGGGTTTAAGTTCAGTGTGCGTTTTAAATACCCATTGGTTTGACGTTTTGAACAATGTATCGTTGCTAGCGTGTGCTAGCTTTTCTTGTCCCGGAGGCGAGGGTTCTGTCCTACTCTGGGCCCTTTTTTTTAATTTTACACTTTTGACACGTTACTAGTTTTACGCAGAATTATGAATTCTGTATCTTTGAGCTTTGACATTTTCCTAATAAATTACATTTTCAAATGTTTCCTGAGAATTTTTCTGCAATTTTGAAATCTATTTCTATTGACGAAATTCCTAAATAATTTGTCATTTTTTTTAAAAATTTAACTTTTTATATTTTAACACATTGACGGATAGTAGGAACAAGTGAAGTTCGGAAATTGACACTGTTTTTGTAATTTTTAGAATATTAGAAGCATGGTTTCACTCTTTCTGCTTTTAATAAACTTAATTTTGACTAATTCAGTACCTTTAATTAGGTTGCACTACTCCCTTCACAACCACGTCAGGGTGGCTAGTGGCCAGGGAAAAATAGTAAAAAAAGTGATTAACATCATTATATTCTTATAGAAAAATTTGTCTATTATTCGATCAAATAACTATTTTAAATGTTTTTTAAGCACATTATCCTGTAATGCACTTGCATTTCTCTTATTTCTTACGCATTTCTTTAATTTATTTTACGCGATTATGCACTAGACAGTAATTTCTCGCACTTTTTTATTCTTTTCACTTTTCATTACCTATTATTATTATTATAAACTTTCTCTCATTACATTAAACTATAATTTAACGCATTTTATGTTATCTTAATGTATTTTAAACATTTTTTTTTATATGGCTCTTCCAGGATAAGATATACAATTACTCATACACAGGGGGTTATCTCAAACAAGGAACCCCATTGAACCTATAAACTGTTAACCTGTTGTTCAATTTGAATTTTTCTATAAGAATATACTAGTAATTTTTATTTTTTACTGTATTTTTCCCTGACCACTAGCCACTCTGCACGTGCATACTGAAGCTGCAACTCTTATAACAGGTGGAAAACTAACTTCAACTTAAAAAACTGTTTCCAAAACATGACACTGGGCTTCTACTTGTACACCGGTAAATGCACATTTGTGCTGCTATAGCCGTAGTGTCTAAAAACGACAGTTTCGTTTTGGACGGCTATTGCCGTCATGCCACTTAGTGAACTTCGCTTTGACGGCTATAGAGGCAAGTGACCATCAACGTGTTAATAATCATTCTGAAATACTATTTTAAAATTTTATGAAATTTCAAAGAAAAATTCATCTTATAACTTGTACAAAATATTTTTCATCTCTAATCTTCTAAACGTATGTATGATTATGCAATTCCAATAGCATATCGTTAAAGGAATAATAAAATCAAAGCTGTAACGCTTATATGAAAGTTTTAACCATTTATATAAATTTTTAATGCCCTTTATATACATTTAACGGTAAAGTTCAAAAGTTCAAACTTTTTTTTTTTTTGCACAAATAAAAATTGATTTTTTTTTTTTTTTTTAATTCCAAGTAAAAACACTGTCGATGTCATACATAAAAATTCAACTAGAAATGCAAAAATCGTATGTAAATGAGAATTTACTATACAGGTAAAAAAATATTTTAAAGAATCGTCTGCAATGACTTTCACGATAACATAGGAATAAATAAAATTTTTATTTTTGTTTAGCTTCTTTTGCAGGCAATTGCAAGGTTTGAAGTAATTATGTTTAACTTTTAATGCATTATTTTTTTAATATTTATCCCAATTCATGTATTTAAAGAATATACATTATGTTGATCTGTCCTTTATACTAATATTGTTTAAACAATATATTCGCATAAATTATTTCAATGGTGATTTTTAATGTATTTTGCTTTGAATATTTTTACAATATGTATCTCTCAATTAATTCCATATTTAATAAACAAACACATGTAGATGTCTGATAAATATTTTTGAATTTCATCAGATAACATATTTCAATATTTGGAACAAATCAAATATTAAAGATATATTTTGTTAATTTTTTTTCCCTAACGAATTAAATACTTTTTTTAAAAGAGAAAATGAAAGTAAAAAAATATATGCATTATTTCATAAATATGATACTTTTTAAAAGTTTACATTTATATATACGTAAGTTTGATATCTGTTGAATAAATGAACTTTTAAACTATTTCTGGTCTAGATTTTAGATCGCAGTAAAAAGTCTGTTTAAACTTTGATATTATCGTAAATAACCCCTTCACCATATAATAGTCGGAACTTAGGATATTCGTAATCTCAAATTGCTCATTTAGCTATTTAAAGAATTTCAATGTGGTGAAGCATGTTCAAATGTGCTTTAATCTGACGAAGAATAGTTACCCCATATTACCTAGTTTTCCTTCACTTATTTGTTAATTTCTTTTTTCAGATATAGTGCTGTACTCTGGATTTAAAGATGTCCTATTTGCCTATTTTGGAAGAGCTTCTTGTACTACGTGTCACGAATTGTGTGTTTTTATAGGTAAAATTTTAAGTGTAACACTGGAGATTTGGTAAGAATTTAGATTAAAGTTATTTGAATTTACAAAGGTAAGTTTTCTAAATGCATTATATTGTAATTTATGGGGGAAACTTTGCATTAAATATAATGTGGTAAAAACCGTTCAGAACATAGTATCGGGAGAGTCCGGGACACTTGTCCAGAGAGGAGACATGAATCTTTTTCAAATTTCGTGTATTTGGAAGGGGATTAATTAGCAATGTCAATCAGAATCATAAACTCAACTAGGCGGAAAACTATGTTCCGCAGTTACGTTTGATTTAAATCTATACTTAAAGGTAGTTTTGACGTGCTAAAAATAAGAAGTTATTTTACTTTTTTATTTAAACGATGAAGTGTTTAATTTTCCAACTTTTTGCCTCATGCCTTATCAAGTTTTATTCAGTTTACATTTATAATAGTAGGAGGGGTGCGTAATCGCTACTTGATTCCGTTCGGTATCGTGCAACAATCCCGTATTTTCTAGAAGAAAAAAAAACTCTGGCTTTCATTGGTCCATTTCCAAATCGTTACTTTTTTTTTTCAATATAGAGATAAATCAAATCCCTTGCTGCCTTCCTCGGCTAAAGGAGACATGTTTACATAACTTTAAAATTATTTCTGAAAGTAAACACCACCTTTCTAAAGCCTAAGAAACGTCTGTTCCAAAATATGTAAAGTTTGAGTAAACTTCTTTCTTTTAAGACTCTGCGAATGAAATTGCTGATAAGAGATGTTAGCAGTGTTCCTGTAAATTTTCAAGTTTTTTAAAACTGTTGGCATATTGATCTTTAAATCTTAAATATGCAAAATAAAGGTATTGTCATTTCAGTATTGTTTCTACATTTCTTTTACTTTCATTGCACACCGTCAAACATCTGCCTAGCAATGATTTTGGGGTTAATATTTTTAGCGGAATACTTAGTTCCCCATCTTGCTTAATCTTACAAAATTTGACTCCATTCTTGCCATTAGATCGCGCTACAAAACACGCTGAGTAGTCAGTTTAAATACGGCCATCTTGTACTTGTATTCAAATTAGGCAGTTTTCATCTGAAACCACTTTTATCTGTACCTGCTACTTAGTTTGCCCCCTGATACAGATTGCAATTGGTAAAAAAATAAACTGATATGTGTTAACAATGTGTGTTTTTTTTTCACATGTTTATTTTTTCAAAGAAACTCTGCTACAACTTTCAACAGATATGCCATTGTTGAATTGGAGTTTTTATTTTTTTCATTGGCCATATCAACTAATTGTAAAAGTTCACAAGCCACAGGGATATTCAAAACACAGCAAGAAGTCTTCAGTATCTTATTTTCTTGCTTGATGTTCAGAGATGTAGTCTTCCAATTTTAATAGCAACTTCATTACTTCTCTTGAATTCGTTATCTTTGGATTTTGAAACTCATGTGCAGTTGCTGGCAGTGATAGTCTAGTTTCTATCGCATCTTGAACAGCCTTAACAAAGTCCTCCAAAATAATTTGGACTGCGACATCTTCTAATGTTTCTAGAATCTCCAAATACCCGAAGTTTGTAAAATATTTAGAGTGGTTGGTCTTGGTTTATATTTCAATATTTTAGGGTAATAACGGCCACAATAAAATTTAAATAATTTAGATATCATGCAAATATTTTAATGTTAAATTCCTTTTTAAAAACGGATAGACAAATTAGCATCTTAAATTATTTGAGTGTCACACTGTTAAGTGTCAGAAAAGATTTTTAAAACCTTCACATTATTGCATGTTGTAAGTATTCTCAGCCAGTACTTGATGCTACTAACTGTCGATACTCTTAAAACATTAAATGAAAAAGTTAACATTCTTCCATAGGATGTGCTGATATTTTATGGATTATATTTTATTGCTTTCAATATCCTATTTATTTTACAAATTGTGTCTGTTCGTACCATTGAAGTAATTAAATTGTAATTTCACATTCATATCTGTACGTTCTTTTTAATGTTTTTAATTTCCTAAAAAATCAAACTTTACATTCATATGTAAAAAGGTTATCAATGATGTTTGGTAATGTCTAATCTATTTGGTGTTGAAACAAAACAATTTTGAATAAAAGACATTTATTAAAATTTGAGATATAATTATACATAACGAATTAAATTTTTCTGTCGGGGAAAGTATGCAATGAAACTCAAACCTTTACAAGAATTTAATGTCTAATTTTTGCATATTTTATTCTTGGTTAAATAAATTTTTGGTAGATAGTGCTGGATCTGCCTAGTCTCATTTTCGGCATATTGCTTTTATCATTGGTTTATTTTAGACCCTGAAAACAGACAAAACGTAAATGAAACTTAATTATGCGTAAATCTAAACTATGTACAACTGGAAAGTACAAATATTTGTATGATGAACTTGTATAACAAATTAATATTCATTTATGTCCAACGATAATTTTGGAGAACATGCACCACATAATATATAAAACCTCTTACACTTACGATATTTAAATAATATTGCAGAGTATGGCAATATAGTGAAATAAAATCTTAATTTTATATTCCCAGCATATAGTAAAAGGAAAACACATTATACGCTAAAATGTAAGATCTTGCATGAAATTGGAAAAGGACAAACTCGTCACCGAGTAAAGTTTCCATACTCATGTAAGTTTAATTCACTCAAGATTTTTTTTTTTCTAAAGTAACAATTTATAATCTTTTGCAATGGTATAATTTATAAACATAAGTTAAATTTAAAATTCGACACACAAATACAGCAAATTAGAAACAAATATTCTCAGTTTGGTATTAAAACACGTAATGAAGTCTCATTATCCAATTGTTAATTGGGCGGCAAACTCGCATGTCGTCATAATTTCTCTTAAACGTTGTTGCGTTACCCCAAGGATTTTTGTCCGGCTGTTTTATTCTAGGTGTTCTGAATAGCCATACGCTGTTCTTGGTCATAATTCATCAACTCGTTCTGCCCCCCTCCCCCCCCCCCCCAAAAAAAAAAAAAAAGTATTCGTAAAATTTCTGTATAGTTCTTGGTTAAATCATTTCGATAAAGTTTTCCGATCATTTTAAACTTTTTCGTTAGTAGAGTAATGTGAATCATTAAACAATCGGTGTTGTAAATCCCTAATTTTGAAAATCGGCGATGAGTGAATCCGGTGTATCTAAACATATCTAACTTTGAATACGAATAATGCCAATTTCACATATGTCTATGGGGTAACATTATATCTATTTTTTAATCAACATAATTTAAGGAATAATTAACTTTTATCGCAGACATTTTAATGAGTAAAAGTTAAATCGCGCGAAGGAAAAAAAATCATTAGAAAATATTGAAAAATAAGCAGATAAAGCATATTTCCCAAAATAATGTGCATTTGCTTCATACCTGTCAAAATGTTTACTTTAAAATATTTGATTTTTAAATTATTTAACAATAATGCAGTTCATTATACGTTATTAAAATATTTTAAAACAAATATACATTTTTTAATTAAGAAAAGATTATCCTAAAATGAGAATATTAAAGGGCTTACTTTCTTGACCACTAATTCTTAATTTATAACGTCTGTTTCAGACATTATAAAGTAAAAAATAAATAACGATTAGCAGTTTAACGATTACAGTTGTACAATTTAAACTAATATTACATAAATATTTAATGATCAACATAGTTATATAAATAAAAAGTAATTTTCTCGCAGCTAATAGTTTAGTGTCTTAAAATCATTTACAGAAAATATTTCGAAAACTATTCAGAAAATAAACATAAAGTGTAAATTATTCAAAATTACGGTCATTTTCATACCTGGAATACTTTTGGTATCTTCTTGAATATCTGGAGACACATCAGCATCAGCCGTGTCTTCATAGATGCTAAACGTATCCATGATAAAAATCTTCCATAAAATATCAGCACAAGAAGTAAATTCAAATGTATTCTTTGTGATCATAAACTGAAATACTGTGGAATGGAAACGAGTAAAATGGCAAATGAGATAGAACACGTGTATATCCAATTCAATAATTTTCATAACTTCAGTTGCATAAAGAACCAATAGGAGTTTACCAACTCATTTATCTTTCATAGTATTACACATTTTGCAGTTACGTTTAAAATTACACTAGAGGGATTAGACTTTAGAAGGGTATACCTGCCCAGGTATTTTACAGGACGTGTCAATGGATTGTGAACAAAAGATGCGAGCGGGATGAGCAGATACAACAGTGCATGGGCTTGAGCCCGTGATTAAGAAAAAATTACTTATCTGTTAATATCGGGATGAGGGATGTATAGGGCTGTAGCCCCTTCAGCATTTCTCTAGGTGTGACTCTGATTGAATTCGATGAATAATAGCATTGTGGGAGTAATTAAATATTTGGAACTATTCAAATTTGCCGTTGTAATGCAAGAGACGCCATAGACAATTTGTTACTCAATTTATACACAATGTACAAAGTAATTGTACCAAAAGTAGCAAAAGGACGCCATAGACAATTTGTTACTCAATTTATACACAATGTACAAAGTAAACACAATCACAAGGAAGGTCTCCTTAAAGGGCATACTCATTTTTTTATGCTATTAAAACTACTCATATGTACGTTATAAAGGATGTCAAATTAAACTGAAAAATTCCAGTAGAAAATCGTAAATATGTAATACTTTCGAGTTTTTGTCTCAAAAAGACGAGATTTTGCAAGCAAAACTTTTCCCTGGCCAAATGCAAGCGACTTTAATGCATTTGGAACTTGCTTGTTAAATGAATGTTTAAAATACTTAATGAATTTAAACTAAACGATGAAATAGTTTATTTCTATAAGCTTACAAAATATATATAAGTTTAGTGTTGCTGTAGTTATTTAATTTTACATGGTTTCATCGGCCGGATAAGTTTTAAGTGAATTTAGATGGATACCTTCCTTGTCAGTGATATAACTATGAGGATGGTGTTAGGGTTATCGCCTTTCCTTCAAGGGTATAAAAAAAGTAGCACTTCTTTCATATTTAGCAAGTATTCACCGAAATGATGTTAGAGCATTTGTATGAAAATGACAAATGTAATAGGACTTTGTAAATCTATAAATAAGAAAGTTGCAATATATAAATCAAAAACAAAATTTCGTATTAAGGGAAATGAAATAATATTTAGTGTACTAACCTTGTCCATTAAATGTTTTCCTCTTGATTGAAAATCTGTTCGACTTCACGATGAGTTTATCTAAAATTAAAGTTTAGTAGATTAGTATTCATATAAAAATGATAAAAATCAAAGCTTATAATTTCAAAAAAAAAAAAAATCATCTAGGCAAAATATAAATAATGAATATAACAAATATAAGAAACATGAAGTGCCTTGAAATTCAGATTGTATTCTCCTTGAAAGTGAGCCTCCCACCCACTTTTAAGAAATTGATTTTTTTCTTCCCTTCCCAAATACAAACTTCCTCCCCGAACACTTTTCCCGTGTGCGCAAAAAATTAAGAGAATCCAAGGAGGAAAATTTAATCTTTTTGACTTGCTGATCATCATAATTTAGTTAATCAGCTTTGGGGGGGGGGGGGGGGGGGTCCAATTTTATGAAATTGAAACGGGTATTACATGGTGATTTTATGAATCTCTGAAAATTGGTTATTGCATGCTTAAAAAAATTAAAGCAAAGCAATTTTTCCCAAGTAAGAAATTAAACTTTCATTAATGGGGTTGTATCTCTAATACTCTTGAAAGAGCCGTGTGAAGAAGTATATTGCTCATTCTGCGATGTTTATTCAAAAATTTCTAAATGCTTACAATTAAACCCATTCATAGATCTTTCCTGAAACAAGTCTTCGCAAAACATTAAGCTACTGCCAGAAAGTATGTTTCCAGTGTATCTCTTTAAACAATGAAGATAATTTTTAAAATATTAAACATCGCCGAATTAGACTGTCTTTATTGCTTAAAGTAAATGTGACTCAGCTAAACATATTAAGGATATTAAGATGCAATTTGACAAACTGAAAGAATAACTTCGGTTTGTCTTGTCAAATATTTTTGGAATTTCTCCAGTGTGCATAGTTGCACAACTGCATAAACTCATCAATAGCTAAGATTGATTTCTTCAAAAAGAAATTTAACTAAAAGCTAGATGCAAATAACTATTGCTTTCACATGTTTGAAGCATTTACATGCTCGGATTCAAAATTTCGCTACGCAGCAATCTCTATAAATTCCAAACTTTATTTGTATTGTGAATTTTTCTTTGTAGAATATTTAGCGGTTTCAAATTTATTCTATTAAGATGCCAGTATATTTTTTAAATGTATATTAAAGCGCATTTTACGACTAAAGTTAAAAATATTTAAGCAGTTAATGAAAGTGTGAAACAATCTGCTTAGAATTTATGCTAATTTGAGCGCAACTTTTGCTTCTGTACGGATTTTAACTAATATATCACCGTAATTATAATTTTCCATTTAGACATTTTTTATTAACAGATTTTTTTTTTACGTATGATTGTAAAATTAGAAAATATTCATTCTTGAAGATTTGGATTTAACATCTGTGCATGAAGCTTTTTAGGATTTCATAATTAGGGAGTGGATCTAAAGAATTGAAAAAGTTAATCTCAAATTCAAACACTTTAACTGAATCGGATCCTGCTTAAACGTAGATTTAAAAGGTGTTGCTGTAATTTGAGTCTTGCCATAAAACCCTTCTAAATTATGTTCTAAAATTTTGTAGTAACCTGCTTGACTATTTGAATGTCTCTCATTTTCAAACGCATTTGTATTCTTAAAAATATGGATATTTCGGCTATTTTCAATGACATATTAAGCCATTAAAACGTGTTACGCATCTATAAATACGATTCACTTTTGATTGTAATCAAATGCTACCTAATGGCCATTTTGCTATTTTATCCCAAAAATTGCTTTGAAGTAAAACTGACTGCATATTTTAACTTTTTTATAATAAAATAAAAGTAATCTTTGATCTATTGCTTGAATCCGAAAAATATCTGCACATTTTATGTATTTTATGGATAAAAATGATTACATGAATTTGTCAGAAAACTGTTTGGATTTGAAGATAGCCTTAATCTTATGTTATATACAATTTTTATCAGACTTATACTGATGATTTACACCTGTAGTATTGGCGGCTAATGGTAAAAATAGATGCTGCAAACTAAATTATATTTGAAAATATTCTGCAAAGCTAATGCAGGAAGACAAAATGAAGTTTCCTGTGAGAAGAAAGTAGTATTCCAACCATAAATCCAATAATTGCATTGTAAAACTTGCTAAACCTGTAAAACCAACAGAAATACATGCATATTGGCGTCGAAGGAGTGATTTGCGAACAGTTCCAAATATGCCAGGAATTTTGCGTATGTTTACAGCCGTAATGGATAATCTAGGAACGAGGTTCTCAATTCAGTCAACTGGAGCATTTTAAACTATTGCCTTCAAATGCCTACATAAGAAGTAATCAATGCTGGATAAATATGGAGACCATACTGGTCAACGGACTGGTCCAGTAAGTCCAAACCATTGCCCCCCCCCCCATAAGTGGCATCTAGGTAATTGCGGACAACCAATTTGTAATGGGCTGGCGTACCATTATGTTGCAACCACATTTGATTACGAACGACATTCTGACCATCTTGCAGTAATTCGGGTAACAACCTCTTAAAGAAAAATAAGATAACTTGAGTCATTGAATCATGTTAGTAATCGATATGCGCCTATGAGGAAATCGTACATTGTACAATACCCGCCCAAACATTACGAGAAGCGTTTTTGGAATGCATGTAGACGCGTAAAATGTGTATTTTCTGATGGCCAAACATGAGTATTGTGCATATTGAACACCTTCCTCTGTAAAAGTCGCCTCATCTGTGAATAGCACATAAGTTGGGAAATCGGGCCGCAGCGCACACTGGTGCAAAAACCATTAACAGAATTGTACGTGCACAGGGTAGTCATTTACTTGCAAAGCTTGGACTCTCTGAATAGGGAATGGGTGTAAACATTCTTCTTTTAAAACTCTCCCAATTGTGGAGTGAGTTGCATGTAAACGACGTGCAATAGCTCTTGTACTTGTGTGGGGTGTGTCATGTACAATGGTAAAGTGGGTTACTTCCATGTTTAGATGTCGTACAGTTCTTGTTCAATTCCTTTCGTCAGAGATGGCGATGAATGATCCATTTTCACCAAGGTTTCGATGAAACCACTCGAATACTTTGTGGTTTTGCATTGCCTTTGCAGAAAAAGTTCCTGATACAGCCGTAGCACTGCTCTTCCGTTCCCATTAGCATCACCGTACATTAGATGCACGTCTGCCTTTGCACTATTCATAAAATTGCTCATCATAGTCGAAAACACAGATGAAAATTACGTTGTTCCATAGAAACATCTGTCGTTACAAGTTGTTCGAACGTGTGCAAGCGTTGCCACAAAAAAACTAAATCATAAGTCGGAAATTGAAGCGCAGACGATAAAATAAGATGAAATAAATCTGAACATTTATTGTATGGCATTGCTGCAAATAAGCACTTCATGATGTAAATAAACAATGCTTTTAATTTCTTTTTTTTGCGTTTCGTATCTCAACGCGTCACTTCTGATCATACATTACTAAACAAAACATATTTTAGACAGCTGTACCACCCCTCCAAGTTTGTGCCATTATCCTGAAACATCCTTTTTAGGGTAATTTTTACAATCTTTGAAATTTAAAGTAATTTTATGCTTAAAAAATTAAAGCAGTTTTTTTCCCGAATAAAAAAAGTAGCAATGGTTATAAAAGCAAGGTTACAAATTGTTTTATTAAGGCGGTTATATGCAATATTTTTGAAAAAGCCATGTAAGGAAGTATAAATTTGCTCCCTCTATTGTTTTTTCAAAAATTGCTGTATGCTTACGATTAACTTTCATAGATCTTTTCTGAAACAAAATTAATCGCAAAATGCTGAATTGTACGTTGACGATAGATCTGCACTCTCGTAAGGATTAATTTTCAACGTATAGTGTTAATAAATTAAGATTTTAAAATATTAAACATATCAATGCTAAGCGCTAAATTAGACTGTCCCTTATGGAATGAAGTTGACTGCAAAATATATTTTCAAGGACATAAAAGGTACAAAATTGTACAGTGGAAGAGTAACTTTAGTTTATCTTGTTCAGCATTTTGGGATTTTCATTGGGATCTAGCAACATTTTGTAAGCTTTTTAAAGGATGTTGTAATTTTTATTTCCCCCACTGAACGGGAATTTTTGATGCATTTACGAAGTCATTTTTATAAATGAACGAATTTGCTGACAGCGCTGTCTCCTCAACTCTGTTAGTACCTTGTCGAGGTGTTTGATTGTGTGCACCAATGACCTGGAGAGCTATGCCGGCGGTAGCTTGCTACTGGTAGGGTCTCCCAAGCCGGACAGGTTGAAGGGTAGGTGCAAACTAAAAAACACCTTGGTTCTCTGATTTGAGGATTGTACGTTGACGATAGATCTGCACTCTCGTATGCCTTACCGGAAAAGAATAATATAGGGAAATTATGAAGGTGGATTGAACAGATGATCCAAGCTGTAAAAACTGATATTGCTTATTAATACTGGAAGATATTCTCTAGGAAATTATGAAGGTGAGGATAAACTTTATTATGCTAACCGAAATGAAAAGAACCTTTTACATCGTTGAAGATTGTCAGATGAATTTATGAGGTTTGGACATGTGAAAAAAAAGGATGTTCAAAGAATTTATATAGACTGAAATCCAAACTTGGAAAAGACATAGAAAGATATGGAGATGGAAATTGCTCAGGAATGGTGCAACAATAGAAAATTATGGAGGAAAATACAATAGATCGGAGGGTGACGTTAGTTGCTACAAATCTGATAAATATAAAAGTATGAAGTTTTAAAAATTAAACTATGTTATTTGCACCTCAAGGCATACATCTTCAATTATAATAGGTAACTGCTTCATGACTTTAACTGGGTTATCTCGTCCCGAAAAGCTTAACAATTTTTGAAAGATTATCTATTCTTATTCTACGCTCGTAGTTTATTTTCGAATAAAGTGATTTTGTGAATGTCAAAATAGTCAGCTTGAGTTTAAGAACTAGCTAGTATTTTTACGACTCCTAGAAATTTATATTAACCCCTTGGGGACGAGCGACACATATACATGACGCATAAGATGCTCAGAAACCTAGGTTATTCCCACCAGTTATTTTTTAGTGTAAGCTTTGCCTTATTCAATGGTAGCATTTCTGCGATTCCATTGGCCGAAAATTTGTTTTAAAAAACCGGTGGTAAAAGATTAAAAATTCCGTAAAGCATGCTCGTCGCGAAGGAGTTAAAAGATGACTTATTGATTAAAAGTAAATTTTTACTCTAAATTGGCCATTTTCTGAAATTAGTTTAAAAAAAATATAATAAATGCTCATTTATTTATATCTGAACATATACACATTCATGAAAATATTTACGTTTAACATATATCATGCATAAAACCTAAGTTTCTCAAGTAGCCAAATTATTTTTTTTGCAGACAAACCTTAAAGGGGAGTGCTGTAAAAGTCAATTTAGACATTCTTTTTCTTCTGAAGATTATTATTAGTTTGATATGTTCTTTTACGAAAGAACAAGGAAGTTATTGCACATTACTATGTTATTGCATGAGTTTATTCGATGAAGGCAAATTATATAAAACCGTCAAATTCTGGTACTGCATAATTACTAAGTTGGAGAATAATCATTAACTAGAGATATAGAGAATAGGAGTAATTTGTGAATGAAAATTTCAGAGTTAATACGATAGGTAAACTTGGCTCTAACATGATTCGGCCCTTTTTACGTTAAGAGTCAAGAGACTTGGCTACATTGTTTTCTAGGGGAATAATTATTTGCTTCAAAGTACTTACTTAGTAATTAAAACAAACCGAAATATCAAGGATTCATAATGAATGGTAATGAAATAAATGATTGCTACACCACATGTTTCAATCACTGTTATATTTCAAATTCGTTAACTAATTATTCATTCCATTTGATATTGAAATGTGAATTAAAGATTTACTGTAAAAATACCTTTTTGTAAATAACTTTGAAAGTTTGTCTCTGTTGCATAGACGCAGCTTTGGATATTTTATAGGTCGAAGCTCTGAACATCACTGGTGCTTCCGTCAGGACTAACTTTTGGAGACTGTTCTTGAATCGCGATAACATCTTGTACAGCTTGTTCTTTTACGTTGTTATGATGTGTTTGTGTGGAAGAGCAACGGGCTACGGGGCACGTTCAGTCTGTTAAGGCTCTAGCAGCATCATAATAACTTCTGCAGCAGCATCTTCAAAAAGCAATAATTTTGCTGTTTAATAAAAGAAATGTATACAAAACATGCTAATCTTCAAGTTTTAAGAAATAATACTAAATATATTTTAAAGTTAATCTGCAAGAAGTCGACAATTTTAGTTGGAATAACACACGTGGATATACTGTGATCAATAAAAGAAGGAATTCATTAAGATTCTAGTTCGAATACTTCTTAAAACGACGACTAATTTTGCAGCGCATACAGTTTTTTTCAAAAAATGTACCGTAATCATAGCGAAGAGCTATTTGTCATGCGTGTGGTTGCCATTGTTAGTTGTATTTCCGAATATTTACCATTAAAAATAATTATAAAAAAACCAAGAATAATATAAAAGGAATTTTTCTTTATCTGTACAATCCATATGATTTGATCCAACTCTTTCTTTAAACCGGTCCTTTTCTATAGAAAATATTTTCTTTAATATTTCAAAATACATTCGAATCACTTGCCTTTATTTTCAAATGCAGACTTTAGTTATATTTCAACACTCGACAGATGTTCCTTAAAGGAACAATTTTTTAAAAATGCTCCTAAAATAATGGAAAAATTGCCTTTTTTTTTTAAAAAAAAATAATAAAAGTTGTCTTCAAAATGATTTAAACAAATATAGTCTAGTACTTGAATTTGTTTATCATTGAGTGCATAAAATTTTGTCTTAAAACGGTTTATCGTTTTCATGTGAAACGTTTTCAGTAAAATAAAACATAAAAAAGCTTCAAGTGTCGAACATTTCCATAAAGTTCCATAGAAGTATTTTGTCTACTTTAGACCCAAGCTTGTTCACCAAGCATTTTCGGGTGCACTGCACAAGCCCCATTTCGCTACACCACGAAGCCTCAAGAAATTTATACGTATAAATGCATATTTTGCACGCATGTATACTAAATATTGATATCGTTGGAAAGTAAGGAAAAGTTCTCGGTTTGAACATTTTTTCGTAATACTAAAATATACTATAATCAAATTCTCAAAGTTGGATGAAAATGTAATTTTAATACTTTAAAATTGCCCCCTTTTTAAGAGGGTAAGTTCTGTGAAAATTGCATTTGAATTTTGCAATACATTAAAGCATTGTTTATTTACGCCAAAGCATAAGAAGCGTTCAGAACATAGTGGATGAAGTTTATTTTTTTTAGTTCGATCGTGTTTGAGATGAATCCTCGCTGGATAATAAATTTGATGTCGTAAGTCTTAGGTTGAAAATGAGAGCAACAAATGTCGAGAGTCTCTTGTCATGAACTCGTCAAGTTTAACTGAAAATACTTCTAGATAGGTTTTCTTATAATCCACTCTGAGCAAGAATTTTACATATTACCAAATTGATTTTTACATCTAAAGCAAAACACCGAAAATTAATTTAAAGAAATTGTCTTTAAATTTTCTTTAAATCTGTTTATTAAATTAATCTTATTATTAATCTTATCTTATTATTAAATTAATTTCTTTAAATTTAATTTTTAAATTAATTTAATTAATTTAAATTAATTAATGAAGAAAATTTTTTTTTCATTTTTTTTTTTATGAAGAAAACTAAAGAATGAATTGGTGAAATTAAAAAATAAGTTTGGTAAAATTTGACCAAAACTAACCTTCTAAACGTGCCCAGATATCCTAAGTATCTGACAACGATGAACATAAATCACAGGACTCTTTATTTTGTGACCACCCATATCTGTTTATTTTGAAATATTATACAGTGAAACCTGTGAAAACCGAATCTGTATAAACTAATCCTATCGTAAACAAACTTTCCTGACGGGCAGAAAACAATAAAATTATACCTGCTTGTTGAAGAGAAATATGCATGGCTCAGTTATAATATTTAAGATTTTATCCTTTAATTTCCCTTCTAATTGCTGCCCATTCCAACATAACCCTTTTGCTGGGACAAGTTGATCAAAATTAAAGCTTAGAATTAAATACATAAAGGTTTCTCTGGGGTTGGCTAATAGAATAAATTAATTTATTCAGAAAATAATAATAAAAGGAATCCATAGAGATTAAATTTTGGATATGTTCCCCCTATTGCATTGTGTAATTTCGAAGTAGCCCATTACCCTTTTTGAGAATGATCATTCTTGCCCTTAGCTGACTTTTAAAATGGAAATCTAAATAAACAAACACATACTAGATAATTTAAATGAGAAGACTCCAAATAATTAACACTATTATTTATTTACAATATTTACAGTTATTTCAAGAAAAAAAAAGATTTATCAGAACACATCTGATTTAATTTCCTAACAAAATTTCTCCTATAATACTGGCATTAACACTTTGATCCTTGCAAAGGATACTTATATTTGTTTGTATTTATATTTAAATTGATCTTTGACAACATTATTTGTTTACAATTAAAATACTGACTTCCATTTGTGACTAAGGTCACACTACCAGCTTCTCTTATAATATTTTGATAAAATCAAATAAACTGGGGAATTACTTAGGTCAGAGTCATATTTACCTCTACACATTGATTGAAGAAGGTTTCTCTTTGTATCAGAGCACTGTTTCCGCTAACTAAATAGCACTGCACTTATTGAAAATGTTCATTTCACAAAACTTAGCTTAACTTCCCCACTCTCCATATATGTTGTTCGGGTTCGTTGCTTTCTTACCATCAGAATTGCCACTCACTCTATTTTCCTCTTTCGGACCGCACAAAACTCATCGCGTCATTTTATTTCACCTCTTCCTTTCGCTTCTGAGATCGATGTGTGTTCTGTTTCATTCTTTTTCACAACTCCTTTTTCATCACCACGGTGGGCCGTACTTCGTTCTGCCCAAAATTTGCATGACAGTGCTTTAAGCCCATCCTTCTTTTTTTTCATTGGGTAGTTGATCTCCCGTTTTAACTGAAATTTGCATAACAGAGGGTCAGTTTCACCTCCTCTTTACCAACCCCAACCAATGGCTATGCATCAGTTGTTTCTGTAGCGTGTTTTCTTTCTCGGAACTACGTGTGTGTTCTTTGATATTATCTCCCAGACCAACTTAAATCAAAGTTCTTCTTCTTTGACTTTTATGACTTAAAATTGTCGCCAGCGAGTCTCTGGTCATAAATTTGCCATCCTAAATCTTTCAACTGAGGCGACTTATGGGAAAGTCCCGATAATGTACTTTCCTTACATTACTGCTAACATGGAAACATGAGTAAAACTTGCTTTCTTTAGCCTCTACAGATTCAGTTTTGGAGGTTTTGCCTTTTTGATGGTTTTGTTTATAAAATAGATGGTTTTGTTTATAAAACAATAAACCCATTATATCTCTATACTCCCAGCGACAACACGTACTCTTCTTAAACTTTGTTTCATTAATCTATGAAATTTTGTTCCATAAACTTCCTAACATATATAGAATATTTACACTTATGATCAGCATTTGCCACTGAGCTACCATTGTTCACAGGACGTATATTCTCTGTATCATGCGCTTCATTAGGAAGTTGTGACTAGGTGAATTTATACGTCCTGTATCAATGATTTTTTTCTATACACTTGAACGCCTAATTTGCTCATTGCTGCTCTAAATCTTTGCTTAGAATTCATGAAGTTGTCGACTCGTAACTAATTGAACTCTTGTCTTTTTCTTTGTCCCAGTCCTAAAAATGAAACAAGACAACTTAATATCTGTTTTAAATATAAATATGTATAGCTTTTAATACTCATTCCTGCGAATTGTTTTTCGGATGTCATTTTCCAAAGGACTTACTGAAATCGGAAGTGGCTGTCTTCTGACACATTCCCGTAGTCATTTAAGACAGGACATTTTAAGTTCTTTGACACGTATCATTTGCGAATTCTTATTAAGAAATGTGATAGATTAGCGTTTTCCATTCTTCGATAAAGATGAATCAGCTTTTAGACAATGCTGTCCAAGTTACTGCTTTGAACCGAGATAGCTAAAGAAAAGTCACCATGAAACAACTATCAAGAGAACCAGGTCAACATGTTAAACATTTATAAAAAAAATGTAAAATGCTATTTGATTCCAAATCATTTCTAAAATCATACCTTTCCATTTACACGTTTTTACGTTTAAAAATGAATCCATGAATATGTGAAAAGTATTTGCGTTGTTTATCAGATTAAAAAAAAAAAACTTTTGAAAATCACTTCAAAGAAATTACTTTATGTAACTTGTCTATTAAGTAACTAAATTCTGAAAATATGAAGTTATACTATCATAGAGTTTAGTTTAGAGAACTCTATACAATTCCTAGAACTCCAGGAAATTTCCAAATAATAAACTTTACTGTTGAAGTAAATAATTGATGTAATCTATAAAGAAATACAGCCAAAAGAAATTTCCTATAAGTATTTTATGATTTTAATTATTGAGATGATAAAAATTTCGAAAGTATATTAAAGAAAATGAAACAGTATTTCGGAAAGTGTATTTTACTGATTAATACGAAATTATTCAAATAGTGTAAAATATTCTTATCAAAAATTCTTAATATACAATACTTCAGTTCCGATTGTTCGTCCTTTATCTTACATAATTTATTGTTTGTTTCTTGCCAGATGTCACGTAGGGATGTCTTAAGATAGCAAAAATTTCAAAAGTATATATTAAAAAGAAATCTAAACAACAATGTTTCGAAAAGGTTTATTTTGCTGATAATTTATTCAAAATTATGAGTAGTGAAATTTATTTTTCAAAAATTGTTAATACATGTTTCAGATTTGAATAAATGTCCTTAATTTTACTTAGTTTGTTTATATTTTCTTCCCAGGTGTTTTATTTTTATCGGGATGTCTTTCAAGAGTCCATTTTCTATTTAAATGCAAAAGTCTTTGTCCAACTTTTTTTCCTGAAACATTAAACGGGAGATTAATTCTATTCTAACAGAAACCTAACTTTCAAAATCGCAGTTTTATTTATCTAACGGAATGTGATTTTTTTTTAAATTATTGAATGAATTCTATAACTAACACACGCTATTAAAAGCTACTCCAATACATAGCTGCCAAATTTTACGCTTTTTGCTGCCAGTATTGTTAAAACTTAATATTTGGCAAGTTCGATCGCAGAAAATCTCTTTAAAGAATTTATATATATTTTCATAAATAGAGGTAAATAGATATCGTAAACGATGATAACTATGAAATTACATAACAAAAATTTGAGAAAATAGTCATAAATCCAGTAAAAGAGAGCAATTAATAAAGTACTTTATCCTAAGTATTTTTTGGTTAAAATTTATTTTATATTACTGTTGAAGTGTTATAACGATGACGTAGAGAACATTTGCTCGTTATAAGAGTTCTCTGAATAACAGTTTACACTTTCACATGTATGAAAATACCTAAAACAGTTAAATTATTAATTTCTGTAATGATTACTGTTATTGGCCAGTTGTATTTCTGAATTAGGACTAAATTAAATCGGTAATATCTATATTGGTATTTGGACACTTATTTGAATAGATTTGCAATTCTGAAAAATTCTTGAAGGGTGGATCAAGAAATGCGTTTTACCATTTGTTGCTTTCAATAACTTAAAAAAAATTATCAAGAAAATGTAGTTGTTCGAATATATATATATATATATAAAATAAAAAATACTTCTGATATATATTTTACTTAAAGTGTAATCACATGTGTGAAATTCAAAGGAAAAGACAGTATAAAAATCAAATGAAAAGATATTACCAAATTGAACCTAATACGATTAAACAAAGCGAATAATTTACGGTTTCGTAGGAGGTGCATAAAGTATAATTCATGGTAAAAATACGTTATTTCGGCATATTGTCAGCATTAAGCCTTACAAAAACATTATATTCCTTTATAACATACACTGTAAAAACAAACTCCTGTGAAAAAACGGAAAAGGTACTGGCAGCAGTTTTGCCGTAACTTTTCCGTTTTTCACAGACATTCACTTTCGTGGTTTTTTCCGTTTTCGAAACTGAGAAGTTCTTTTTTCGAAACTGAGATTTTCAGTTTTTATTATCTGTTCGATATTTCTCCCATAAAGGGGAAAGTGAGATATCAAATTTCCCACACTTATGTTAAACCTATCTGTGGCGGTTATAATTTTTTTTTATTCTTAGGAATTAAATATTTTAAACTTTTTTTTTTTCCTTTTACTCTACTTGAAGAATGTCTCTTTTGTAGTGGTCAAAATATTTCTGAAATATATATATATTATTTATAATTTTGTGTTAAAATATTACTTGGTTTTGCTAGGATTTTAAAACTTCATATAAAATTAAATGTATATTTTAGAAATATTTTGACAACAAAAAGAAAAGAGACATTCTGTAAGAATTGTACACAGAAAAAAGAAGTTAAAATGTTAATTTCTTCATCGTGAACCTCTTCGTATAGTGAACGCAATTCGTTCATTTTTTCTTCGGAACTCAACAATTCCTCACACCGCAGTTGTTGAGTTCATCCAGCGTTGGATCTCCTAAAACAAATTAAGAATTTACTATTTATTGAATTTTTAAAAATAAGTTTTTAAATACTTGATTTGAAGGGTTCTGGTGTATACATACTACGATATTATATATATATATATATATATATATATATATATATATATATATATAATAAATATGTGTGAGAGAGAGAGAACTGTACATAGCAACTGACATTTGTTTTTAATTTTTTCTTATTTTCATGAAAGTTTACTTAACTGCACTGACCATGCTTGGGCTGATACGTATAGAGTTGCTTGAATTCGTTCATTTTTTCCCTCAGATTGTAGTAACTCATCGCATCAACAAGAGATATCATCCTGCATTGTATCTCCTAAAACAAATTCAAAACACGTCTTACTTTATAATACAGATTTTGTATATTTTTAAAGTTAACTAATAACAAGCGCTTATTTTCTACGTATGACTGTAAAATTAAAAATTATGTTGTAGAAAATGTTCGTCTGAGTGTCTTATCTCAACATTTTCTATTTGTAGAGAACTTAACATCCTCTAACTTGATTTACATTTCTTCACTTCCTTAAATATAAAGCAAAAGATTAAATAATATTCTAACTTAGCTTTGAAAATGAGTTTTATTTATCTAACTGAATATGAAATTTTATTCAATTGAATAAATTCTCTAACGGACACATCCTATAAAAAAAAAAAATGGGACAAGTGAATATTTTTAAGGGTAATTTTGGTAATTTTTTGGATAAATTTGGTGAAGGTAACTTTCTATGAATTCGTAACTGGGGTGGGGCTAAAGAAAAGTTATTCGCCAAAAAATGAGTTTAAAAGTTTTATACCGCCTGAACTTTAATCATTATCATAAGTGAATATCAAAATTATAGATTGAATTTTTGTATATTTTCTGTTAGAAATTTAAACTTTAACTATCTATATTTAAACGTTTTCTCTCAACAGTCCGTGAGAGCAAACTACTGCATCAAATTACATCATTCTGTTTTTAAATGAGATATTTGGACAGATTTGTTATCGTACATTCGTTTGTTCGAAAGTTTTAATTATCCGTAATTTTAAATTAACTTTTACTTCTGCGTATGACGTCATAAAGTTGGCAGTCTGATAACTCACTGTGGCAAGGCACAGAGTAACGAGCAACTCTGCGGTTGACAGGATAAAAGAGAAATAAATAAAAAGGCATGTGGCTTTGAGACCGAATTTTTAATTTGAAAGTTAAATTTCGGTAAAAATATTTATCGCGTGCACTTTACTTTTATAAGCTAATAAAAATTCACATTTATTGTAACGTCACGCGAATATTATCCATTGAGTTTATTTTCTCATTATGCATTGTAACTTTGTTGATGCCTTTTTTCATTTCAATTAAATACAAAATATTTTTATTTGTATACATGGGGTTTTAAGCATAAAAGTAACTTGCATAAAGTACATGTGAGAAGTTTTCGCCGGTGAAAATGACGTTATGCTTAGCTTGAAATGCATTTTAACATTGATAAAACTAAAGAAAAAAAAATTCATACGATTGTGTCAACATCACGTAATTTTAAGATTTTTCCATTCTTAATTATAAAGATAAAAATTGGAGCCTTTGTTGAATTCTTCATCTTGATTGCATACGGTGATTACATGCTACCGTGGATGTATTATAACATGTCTTTTAATTAGCATCTTAGAACGAGTACAGCGCCATCTGTCAACTTTTGAACTTTCTTTCGCAAAACAAATTCCTATTGCGTCAAGTATACTCGGATGAATTTTTACAGCCTTTTGAAAGTTCAAATTTAATTATCACTGGTAATCAAGGTATATATCAAGGTAATTTTCCTTTTTAATTTAGCCCTATTTTTGACGTACTTACTTTTACGGATGAGACTAAGTAGAAAATGACTTTCTTGAAGATTTCGATTTAGCGTCTCTACATGTATGCATCTATGAAAGGATAATTGGCAAGGGGGGGGGGGGGACTAAAGAAAAGGCATAAAAAAGTTAATCTGCATTTCCTTGACTCATGCATTTTCCTATAAGGAAAAAAAATAGCAAAAATCATTCTTATGGTTTTGATGTATTCAAAGACTGGCTTGTGCTACATTTGTATATCATTACCTGATCTCGTTAAGGAGGACTGAATAAAAATAGGCCATGTCGGAAACATCGCAGTTGGGATGACATGTTTGCTGTAGACATCGAAACTTGATAAAAGTAGGGTTCTGCAGACCCGAGGAGCTGGGTTTCAAAATTTCATATTCCCAATTCCACATTTTTATACATATCTCGTGATAAATTCGTATTCAATCAATATTGATCGATAAGGTTACCACCTGAAAACTGGGAACACCTGTTTACCTTAATGTAACTTTATCAGAGAAGCGATATTTGCCACACGGCGTATTCATATTTTTTGTTAAAGCAATTTTAATCAAAAGAATGCAGAATTCTGTTCAGAGGTTTCAAATAGTATCAAACTGAATCGTTACCGGAGCCTCATCAGTGGATAATCTGTTTTCTTGTTCTTATATTAAAAAAAAAAGATGAAACTCTTGAATACTGAACAGAAGTATCCACAGCAATTGAACTCGCACAAAAACTATAAATTAAGTAATTAAGGTTCTTGAAGTTGTAAAGCTTTTATATCGCATATCTTATCAATATTGGAGATCTATCAGTTTTGTATGCTGAATACTGTGTAAGGATTGTGTCAGTTTTATGTCTCTACTCAATGCGAATTTTTCTGATGCATTTACAAATTCCTTTTTATAAGTGAATGACCGAAATTTGCAGAATGTGCTAATGTTACCCAACGCGATGGAAATTGTGGGCACCTATGACCCTGAGAGCTGTGCCGGCGGCAGTGGTGTAGTCTTGGGAAAAAAAGTGAGGGGACGAACATAGGGTCTGTGTCACCGAAAATAAACTTGATACTAAATCTTTCATTTTGAACTGCAGAGAAGTTCAAATTGAAAAATTAAACAGTTTAATTTAACTTTTTTTGCTTGTAATGTTTTAAATAGCTTGTCCCTAATTGAAAAGTTCAGAACTTTATTCCGTGCCAAGCAGATAAACACTTTTCAACTTTGTTGAAAAGTATTAAAAGTCAGTGCTTTATTTCTTAAAATGTTCATTGATTAGAGTGCTTATCACTTAAAAATATTAAAAAGTTTGGATGTACTTACCGTCCCCTTGAAAATAAAGTGGGGGGATGCTTGAGATAAAATAAAGTCAGGGGACGCCGTCCCCCTTCGACTACACCACTGGCCGGCGGTAGATTGCTACTGGTAGGGTCTCCCAAGCCGGACAGCTTCTACTGCTTGACCAGTCTTAAACGGACCTTGGCGTGCTGCCAAAAAAACAGTTCATTCCGAAGGGAGGGAAGCATTGGATTAGGAGGAAACAAAGTTCAGGTTTCGGTTAACAAGTCTGACCGCATGTCATATCTTCACTGTCTGTTCTATGTTCTTCTAAATGCACAACTGTCGCAATTCTCCAATTCATCACCCACAAAAGCAAAACTAGGGGAGATTCTTTTCATTACTTCCTTCCATATTATATAACCAAGCAGACGAACTAGTGACGTATGCAGAATCAGTCTTACCACATGCGCCATCTATTTGAGACTTTTCGAGGAACGATTTCCTTCTTGGAAAGGCTATTTCGTTGAAGGGTAGGTGCCAAATAAAACATCACCTAGGGTGCACCGAATTCAGAAATCCTAGAAGAGTTCATAAAGGCAGTAATTAAATGCGTAATGGCACGAGTAAAAAAAATTGTGAAGCTCATTTGAGGGTAATATGAGACAATTCTAATCTTTATAGTTATTTTTGATCCAAGACTACGCTTAAACTCATTACAGTACTTTGTTATTGACCCATTTGTTTGATTAAAAAAATATTTTCATATTAACCCTGTTTTGTGGAGCTCGTGAGATGGCTATGAGGCTAAAGAACAAGCATTATATTAAAATGAAATAACCGTTTCAAAGTGGCACTGGGGCTAATATTTCAGCTACATTTTTAAATTATCATTTTGCTTAAGTTTTGGATATACCTAAATAAAATTGGAGGTACTTAAATAAATTAATATTTTGCCAAAATAATCACTGACAATTTTTATTGAAATAAACTCTGGCTTCTTACATTAGACCCATTTTTAGGATAGTTTCATAGGCCCAGAACGACACCCTGTATTTCATATTTCTCAGTCCCATTATTAGATTAATTTGGCGGATCAGTTGTTTGCTCAAGAAGTAAAAAGAAAATACTAATTTACATTTTTAATTTCACATTTAATTTCACAAGGTGGTAACTCAGGATTGGAAGAATCCTTATCCCTTCATTAGAAGTATTGGGGGTCATTTTGACTCTGATAATTCCATTTTTCCCACATACCATTTTGTTAATAGATTTTTCAACGAATTACAGGTATTGGACATAAAATGCACTGCTTTAGTGTAATTTTCCTTCATTTGTCCCGTTAAAGAGCCAAAATGATCCATTTTTCCCATTCAAGTGTTGAAATCAATGCCATGAAGACTAATCTGTGTCAATCAATAATGGATAATTTCACACAATAAATATTGGTTAAAAAAAAGTAGCCTGGGTAATCTATCTCTGTAAAGGTAGGGGGGGGGGGGGTATCCTCATCCGAAGTGGATTTTCAAATCTGTAGCATTAGAAAGAACGTCTATAAATTACTCTCCCTGCCCACACACAAAATTTGCATGTATCTAGATATTGCCGACAAATATTTACATTTTCATATCAGATTTGTGAGCGGAACACACTTATTTTTCTAGAACTCGTAAATACAAGGAAAGCGCTTTCATAGATTTTATTTTCCTTTTTGTTTGTCTCAGCTTTGATAGAAAAGGTTTGCTTAGCTTGAAACAACTAAATAAAATTGTACTGCACACTTAAATAGTATACACCCGGGGGGGGGGGGGGGTTGATTTTACAGAAATAAACTGAATTCATTACGAACTTCCTGTTATTGTTAATAAGTACTTATTTCTGAAAAATCTGATTTATACTGGCAAACTCGCAGACATTTATCTGCAAAAACGCACTTTTCTTATCTTTTTATTACAGTGTATAAAAGATAAAGAATAATGCATCCTATAGACTTCATTATCGAAATTAGTATTTAAATAGAACAATCGAAGCACTAAAAATATACATCTACCAGAAAAGTTAAAATAAAGTATTTTACATTTAAATAAATTTATTTTAGTTATTAGAAAAGCTCCAAATAGTAAATGAGATTATAGTAGAAGTCCCGTAGCTCAATTTCGTTAAAAGGTTATGCCCCACAAAATTAATATATTATTCATCGTTGATGCAATAAGCAATTACAATTTCCGGTTGACGTTTCGTTGGCCTAATGTAATGCCGGACAAAGATTTCTCTAACAATTCAGAAGACTTTGCGATTAATAATATAGCTGTGCACCATTCTTGTTAACGATTTATAAACGGATCGAAATACAGCCGAGTATCCCAATAACCACAGTTAATACTGCGGCTATCCTCTCAATTGATATCAGACCCATAAAAGTACTGGAAAATTTCGCTAAAGAGAAATTTATTAAAGTTAACTATCAGTAAAGGAAGACTAACCTTCGTGGCATATGTCTTTCTTGACTGTAATATATACAGAATGTACATTATATATTTGAAATATTTGCATCTTTGAAATACTGCTAATTCATAAACCATTTTATTAGAGATATTTAAATCGCAAAAATGTTTAAAATGTAGTTCTCTAATATTAAGCCATTTTCAACAAAATTATTTTTTTAAAGTTGCGAAATTTAAAGTTACACTTGGGAAAATTTTCTCGAAGCTCTAACACACACAAACACACGTAGTGCATTTTAACAAAGCATACTTCTAAACCTGTTGCTTTAATTTTTACTTATTTCGGAAATGAAGTTTCTACTTGTGGAATTTTTGTAAATTACATTGCTGTCTTTAAAAAAAAAAAAAAAAAAAAAAAAAATGTAAGGAGAGAACTTGCTATACCCGTATCGGATGTCCATTTTTTGACGGTGAAAACTATTTTCCGATAATTATATTATGTCGTAAATAATCCCTAATAAAATTT
Source organism: Maratus michaelseni (assembly GCA_963931845.1). NCBI lineage: Eukaryota > Metazoa > Arthropoda > Arachnida > Araneae > Salticidae > Maratus > Maratus michaelseni. The sequence continues at coordinate 182,940,007 of OZ007595.1, forward strand.
CTCCATAGTTTAGGATTCTATATTTCGTGATCGGAAAGGATCGCAGCACCCTTTTGAAATATCTGAAATGAAAATGGCACTAAAGTAATGAGATATTATGTAAATGGTTTTTCTGGTGAAACACGCGTCTTAACAAATTTGTCAGAAATCAAACTCTAAACATTTATCACAATAGAAATAGTGCATAATATCCTTAATTTTTAACTATCACTTTGCAAAATTGTTTTGATTCTTTTAATTTAAAATATGTAGCATCAAATATTACTGATAATTAAATGATATAGAAAATGCAATTGTACAGCATTAGCAAATAAGAGTATAAATGTAAGAGACAAAATGCACGTGATAAAAGAACAAACAAATTACAATTAAAAAATAGAACATTCATTAAAGTTATATAATTGCAGAATTACACATAATATAAATACAATTTAGAGTAGTTTACAGTAGAGTAGTTTGAGTTTTCTAATGCTTCCTCAAAATTAGATAAGACGAACTTTCTAAGTTCAAATTCATAGTCCCGTATTTCGTACAGTTTATCCCTTGTGATAGTTTGGATGTAAAATTACACGTATAAATAAAATTCAGAGCAGTGAAGCGTTTTCTATTTTTTCCTCTAAATTTGACAACAGTACAAACTTTCTGAGTTCAAATTCGACGTCCCGTATATTACGCAGTTTATCCCTTGGTATATTATGGATATTTTTTGCGTCAGTGGGCCACGCCGTATCTTTTCTTTGCGAAGCTGTCACTGTCATCTTCATCACCGCGTTTCCTTTTATTTCCTGAAAATAATACGTAATTTTAATGAAATTGAGAGTTTCCATTTGTAATACGTCTGAGTAACATAAAAAATTGTATTCATAATTATCAGTTATAATCCAAAGAATAAATATAAGACTGAAATTTTTTAACATTAGTCATGCGTTAGCGACTTACAATAACAATAATCTGAAAAGTGATATGCTATTTATATTAAAATGTTCGGAAAGAAACTCTCATCTCACTAAAAATCTACAATATTTTGTTAAAATGGAAAACTGTTGATATACACCGCTTTTTTCAAATTCAACCTTCAAAAACCTGAAAAAATGTCATTACAGTATTGTTTCGGTAATTAAAAGATCTTTCCTGGTTGTAATGTAAAATACTTTGTCATATTAGAAATTTTAATGTATATATATCGCAGGCAAAGATAAAAGGCTTTGTACTCTACCGATTATGTGTGTTGTGTGCTTCTCAGCCCAATTTCACCACATGGCAATTGGTGAAAGTAGGGTCCGACAATTGGTGGGGGGGGGGGGGGGGGTCCATTTTATGTAATTGAAACTGGTCTTATATAGTGATTTTATGGATCTCTGAAAATAAGTAATTGCATGCTTATAAAATTTGAGGAAAATTTGAGTTTTTGCTTTTTAAAGTAGAAATGTTAAAGTATGTGCGTAAATGCTATTCACTATGGTTGTTTGTGTTTCTCATTACATCGTTTTCACGTGTTTACGTATTTACTAAAGTTAGTGCTTGACAATACGTTATAAAGGACATGTAACACAGCGAAATTATTCATATTATGTGTAACAATGGTTCAAAACCCCTCCCGATTGAGGATCCTGGCTGCGCCACTGCTAATAAATACACAAAATTTTCGCATCGCTCAATTATGCCTAAGCTTTGAACTCATGTGCCTGGCACTATCAATATATGTTTTCATTGAGATTTCTTATCAAACTATAATATATGGGAAAGTAGAGAGAAAATATTAATAAACGTAAAAGAACTGAATGCAAAATCCCAAGTGTGTGAAACAGTAAAAGGATATGTCTATGAATAAACGTTAAAACTCCATTAAAAACTAAACAACTTAAATACTTTTATAAAACTTACCGAGTAAAATGGTAGTATCTTCTTCCTCAATGCCATTGTTCAGATAGTCTTTTAATTCATATTTATTAAGCAGGTCCATATTGAATTTCAAACTTATCAACGTCAGGTGAAAGGCGAAATACTAAAACAGATCACTTCGGCGCGTCTCAAGCGTGGGAATCTGAAATGACTACTTCACTCAGCAATGATTGCTTTTTTTTACAGAGTTGAGTTGTTTCGTGTTCGCTCTTCACGAGTGAATTAGAAAAATAAAAGCTCTAATCAAGATGAGTGGATCGTTTAAAAATACTCATTCCCGATCCAAAAAAATTAGAACTCTTTTCTGAGAAACCAAATCCACTCTTTCGTTTTAAGAGAGTATAAGATTTAACTAGTTTCATTAATATGGTTGTATCTCTAATACTCTTGAAAAAGCCGTGTGAGGAAGTATGAAATTTCTCATTCTGTGATGTTTAGTCAAATTGCTAAATGCTTACAATTAAACCCATTCATAGATCTTTCCTGAAACAAGTCATCGTAAAACATTAAGGACATGATTAGTTTTCAGTGTATCTCTTTAAACAAAGAAGATAATTTTTAAAATATTAAACATCGCGGAATTACTGTCTTTTATTGCTTAAAGTAAGTGTGACTCAGCTAAACATATTAAGCATATTAAGATGCAAACTGAAAGAATAACTTCTGTTTGTCTTTGTCAAGTATTTGGGGAATTTCCCCAGTGTTCATAGTTACACAACTGCATCAACTAGTGAATAGCTAAGATTAATTTCTTCAAAAAGAAATTTTACTAAAAGCTAGACTCAAATAATTACATTCACATTTTTAAAGCGTTTACATGCTCTGATCAGAGCCGTCCTTAGCGAAAGCGAGGCCGAGTGCAAGAACTTTTGCGAGGCCCTTCACTTACAAACTTAATACTCTAACCATTCGTACCAATGTAGCCAGTTTAGCGAATTTTTATTCATCTACCAGAAATTTCCAATAATAATTTTGGCTTTATTTAATGACAGACATTTCGTGATTAAACAAAGTGATGCCATTTATTCATCTACCAGAAATTTCGAAAAGGAATTTTTGCTTTATTTAATGACAGACAATAAATGATTAAATTAAGTGAAGGTAAATATTCGGAAATTCTGGTAGATATTTGGAATGAAAAAAATCCGCTAAATTGGCAACACTACTTCCCACAACGCAATCGCCTGTTGAAAAATCTTACGTGATATACATAGTGGCGCACCATGAATTAAGCTTTCTTTTTTTGGTCGGGGGGAGGGGATGTTAGTATGTTTTAGTGGAGGTTTATATAGATTCGGGCCAATTTCCTTTCCTAATACTCACACTATTCTTTTTTATGCAGATTTGGGTCAGGCAAGGGAATTTTTTCATGTAGAAGCAGAATTTCTTTTTCTTTTTTTTTCTTTTGTAAATAAATGATTGTTACAGTAGCTAAAAAGAGGAGACAGAGCATCCCATACTTTTTAATCGTGAAGTTGCCGCAGAAAGATGCGAAAGATAAACTGTTAGAGTTGGGATTGTGTTTACTTTTCGAATTTGAATACAAACTTTGAAATAAGGGGTCATCTACATATTAAACATTGTATCGATTTTGAATTTTCCAATGGTAGCACTCACTTTTGACACCATATTTAAGTTCACTTGGTCAACGCAACCCGTAAAAAGGCACAGATTGCAAACTCTTTCTTAAATCTTCGGGGATTAGATGTGTTAAAAGTTTGAGAATGCTAATGTTAATTCACGTGACAATCTTTTATTTATTATCTTCACAAAAATCGTCCGACTGATTTTTTTTTTTTTTTTTTTTTTTTTTTTTTTTTTATGCGATACTATGCATAGACGCAAAGATATTTCATGCATTTTTTTTTTTCAATTCAAGAAAATTTTTTTAATTATGAAAATTATTAATAAAATCATATTAAAAAAAATTATGAATTATGATCGACATTAATTTCACTTAAAACGAAACACAGTTGTAAAAAACGTGGGCATGTAAGTCACATCTCATTCCAATGATTAGTTTTTGAGATACAGATAAATTTTACTTCGTGATGGCCTAAATTAAAGGGTCAGTGTCCTGTTTGCACAGAAAGTAGAATGTTAGACATTAACCGAAAAAAAAATTATGGTGTTTTCTTACATACAAAGGGAATTTATTTTACACTAAAAGATTCTATATAGTTTTTCTGGTAACTAATTGGATGTTCTCGATACATCTCGTTGTAAAATGTTTATTTTTCTAAATTTATGGAGACATATTTTCTTTTATATTCCTAACATATTTTCTTTTATAATTGTATAACTAAATGTAAGAAAAATATTTGCTTAACCCCTTCAGGGGCAAAGTACTCTTGTATCTAAAATATTGAAATGATTGATTGACACCAGGATTCACGAACGAATTTATTTTAAAATAAGTAAAAGCTTTTCCTCATGTACCTTTATAAATTCAAAATTTGATTAATAAATTCTGGTGTCATTGGGGCATTTTGGGATTAAAATTAAGTGGTATAAATAATATACGGGTGCCCTTCAAGGGGTTAAATATGTGTGCAATATTATTAAAAAAAATTTTAATTGCCGGGTAATATTGGCAAACAAAGTTCGGAAATTTTTGTAGGAATTGAGTGGAGTCGGGTCTGATTTTAATGATTTTTTGTCGGCTAAGGCCGGAAAGGAGATTTTGGCTTCTACAGCCGGTTCAGGATAGCTTTTTCTGGAGCGGGCTGGGGCTGGATATAGGTCTAAAAATTATGACCCATTCAGACCTCTTAACCTCACATTCGTGAGCAGGCGATCAATGATCAGCCAAAATGATGCAAAATCAAACAATTTTTAAAACAATTTGGTGAAGAAATTAATTCCTTTCTGATGTTTTAAACAGAAAAATAAATCAAAGATAAAGGCTAAAATATTCATATACACTGTAAAAAAAATTCCTGAGGTTACTAAAATTATTTTAGTAAATTTGTATTCCACAGAATTTTTTAGTAACCGGTATTATAAACCGGAATCGTTGCTAGCTGTTTTCTAGTAATTCTTACAGATTTTCTTGTAACTGAGTAAGAATACAAATTTTTTTTTTTAGTAATTGCAAGGATCAATGAGAAAAACTAACATTATTTTTAGTAGATCGATCCTTTTTTTTTTTTTTAAATGTACGTCCCACGGACTGACAGCAAGGCTGCCACTATCAAATATTTTTATATTTGTTTTGTACTACTATTTACAAAAAAAAAAAAAAAAAAAAAAAATCTTTGTGGTAGATTCTTTTTAAAATTGTCATAGACTTTTGACATTTTAGCAAAGACTTTTGAAAAATCACTATGAATGAAAAAAAATAGTCGCCACTTGCAGCAGTTTCTAATAAAAAAAAATAAATTCATAGTCAAAGAATTAATCAATTAAATTACTTGACCAGAACACTTTATATTATGGCAGTAACGAATGCAACTTTTGACATGTAAACTCTACTCTTTCTTTAATTGTAACCAATTTAAACTTTTGATTTAATTAGCAAATATTAAACATGTTAATATTTTAAATTTAATTAGAGAATTTAAATATAGGAAAAAAATTTGAATTAAAATCTATATTTCCCAAAATTTTCTTTTTCCTTAAGAACTTTTAAAAACTTAACCTTTCATAATTTTTGGAGACTTTAAATTTTTAGTTTAGCCTCGGGGTCTGGGGGACAGGGTTTCAGCTCCCTGGCCTCCCCGTCGTGTTTATGAGAAAGAACATGCGTATGCATGTGGACAGGAACATCCATATTCGTATAATAAAAAGAGAAACTTGATTACACAAGAAAGAAAGCAAATCTATGTTGTCCATTTCAAATAGTCATTAAAATACACTGCTCAAAACAATTAAAGGATATTGCAGTTTTAGGTGGATTTTGTATCTGGGAAACTTTTTAGCTGATTGATACATGGTCGACAGACATAGTAGGTTATATGAGAATAAATTACACATGTTTGGCAGAAAAAAATGCATTTTATTGCGCATTTGTGTACAAAAGGAAAAAAACACAATTTGTGCATATGAGAAAAAAAGAATAAGAAAAGGTGTTTTCTTCAAAGAATCATTTTCAGTAGGGGGTATGGTTTCCACGGGCGGCCAGCAACGTTGAACACCTTTGAGGCATGGACTCAATGAGGCTATTAATGACGAGTTGGGGTATTCTGCCCCACTCTTCCAGAAGAGCTCTTTCCAGTTCTTGGAGAGTTTGTGGGGGTTGTTGGCGGCCAGAAACTCGTCTTCCTAGAGCGTCCCAAACGTGCTCGATTGAATTCATGTCTGGAGAACACGCTGGCCATTCCATTCGAACGATTCCTTCCTCGAAAAGGAAATCCTCCACCAGGTTTGCACGATGTGGCCTGCAGTTATCGTCCATTAAAATGAAGTTATCTCCGATTGCTGCAGCGTAAGGGACTACAATAGGTCTGAGGATCTCATCCCTATATCGGCGACTAGTCAGAGCTCCATCTCTAATGATGTAGAGGTCAGTGCGCCCGTCAATGGAGATGCCACCATACACCAACACTCTTCCACCGCCAAATCTGACACTTTCGTGCACGAACGCAGGATTATTCCTACTGCCACGGTCCCTCCAGATGAAAATACGCCTATTATCCGGATGCACAGAAAAACGGAACTCGTCAGAAAACAGAATATTGCTCCATTCATTTCTCCTCCAGTTGGCATGCTCGGTTGCCCACTCCCTGCGGTCGCGACGATGCCTTGATGTTAATCTAACACATACCATCGGTCGGCGAGCATACAGACCTACAGCATGGAGCCGGTTTCGGACAGTCTGAGTTGAAATCGTGGTGCCTGTAGCCGAGCGAAGGTGTTGTTGGAGAAGAGTAGCGTTCATGTTTCGGTGTCTCCGAGCTGTTAACGCTAAATACCGATCTTCATTGGGCGTTGTTGCCCGTCTACGACCTTGCCCTGGTCTTCGGCCTGCACATCCACTCTCCAAAAAACGGTTCCAGATCCTGGAAATGACACTTTGTGACACTCCAATGGCTTGCGCTACTTCGGCTTGAGTTTGGCCCCCTTCTAACCTACCAACAATTCTCCAAGCTTCTGAATCTGTCAAATGACTTCGCTGAGACATCGTACTCATCGAAACAAAGCAATCACTGAATGCCGACCATCCTTGTCTTCATTCTCTTTTATCCAGTTGAAAGTCAAATTTCATTCGCTGCCGCTGAAGCGACGTTTTTGACGTCGAACTCAAAATTTGCATACTCCACAGTTTGAAAACCAGAAAAATTTGCATTTGTGATTCTCTTCTATTTTCGGCAAAAAAATTTCGTTTATATCTTTATTTTATATAAAACTTCAAATATCCTTTAATTGTTTTGAGCAGTGTAATAGTGAGCAGTTTATCAGCATCATCATCATTAGTCTTAACAATTAACATTCAGTTTATATGGGCCTGACCAGATTTTTTTATCGCCTGGTGCAGCCTAGGCTACAGTATAACAATGTCTACAGATTGAATAAAAGCTACAAGAAATCTATTCTCTTCTCGAGCGTCCACAACTTGCACCAAATATTTTATTGATAAAAATTTTTACTTTTTTTTAAATAAGCAAGTTTACATATATAAATTTTATTATGAAAAAAAAAAAACCTTAACAAAATAAATAACAAATATTTAGCTATTTTGCATTTTTTTCCCCTCGGGCGCGAGGCCTTCCTAGGCGCGAGGCCCTGTGCGGCCGCACCTGTCGCACACCCCTAAGGACGGCTCTGGCTTGACGATCCGAATGTCTCGCATTTCTATATTATACGCACTATATATACTATATTAAATGACATATTAAACGTGTTGCTCATCTATAAATATGATTAATCTTTGATTGTAATAGAGTGCTACCTGATTGCCATTTTACAATTATTTTATCCCGAAAATTGCTTTGAAATAAAACTGACTGCATATCTTTACTTAGATTTTATTATAAAAAAGTGATCTTTCTTCCATTGCTTGAATCCGAATATAATTTTCACATTTTTATGCATTGTATAGATAAAAATGACTACATGAATTTGTCAGAAAACAATTTGGATTTGAAGATACACTTAATCTTATGTTATCATACAATTTTTATCTGGCTTTTACTGATAACTACCCCTTAGCGGCTAATGGTAAAAATAGATGCTGCAAACTAAATTATATTTGAAAATAGTCTGTACACAGGTAATGCAGAAAGTCAAAATGAAGCTTCCTGTGAGAAGAAAAGAGCATTCCAACCTTAAATTCAATAACACTAAAACTTACGAAAACTTTTCTTATTCCTGTCTTAAATGGAACGTTTTATGGTAAAGTGAGAATGTCGTACACTTGCCAAGATGGAAAGCTGTTTAAATTTATCAAATGGAGCTCGCGGTTATTATACAGGTGTTTCTACGATCTTGGGACAAACGTGGAAGAGTGGTGCAGAAGGTTAAAACATGTTTTGTATAGGAATGTATGGTCGGAAGAGAGGCGTTGAGGCTCGAAAGCAAAAAAAGACATGAAAAGAAAAGCATTAATTATTTACATCATCATAAAGTGGTTATTTGCAGCAATACTTTAATAAATACTCAATTGCGGCCACCAACAGCTGCTTGGTAGGTACTTGGTACGTACATGCTTGGTAGAGTCTGAGTGATTGGCGAACAGTTCCAAATAGTCCAGGCATTTTGCGTATGTTTGCAGCCTCAATGGATAGTGTAGGAACGAGGTTCTCAATTGAGACAACTGGAGTCTCTTAAACATTGCCTTCAAATGCCCCCATAAGAAGTAATCAATGCTGGATAAATCTGGTGATCGTGCTGACCACAGGACTGGTCCACTACGCCATATCCATCGCCCTCATAAGTGGCATCCAGGTAATTGCGGACAACCAATTTGTAATGGGCTGGCGCACCTTGTTAGAAACACATTTGATTTTCGAAAGATATTCCGAATATCTTGCAGCAATTCGGGTAAAAACCTCTTCAAGAAAAATACGATACTTGAGCCATTAAGTCACGTTGGTTGTCGATATGGGCCTATGAGGAAATCGTGTACATTGTACAATAACCGCCCAAACATTCAGAGAAGCGTTTTTGGAATGCATATAGACACGTAGCGTGTGATGCTCAAACATGAGTATTGTGCATACTGAACACACCTTCCTTTGTAAAAGTCGCCTCATCTGTGACTAGCACACAAGTTGGGAAACCACACTGGTACAAGAACCATTGGAAGAATTGTACGCACACAGGGTAATCATTTGCTTGCAAAGCTTGGATTCTCTGAATATGGAATGTGTGTAAACATTCTTCCTTTAAAACTCTTAACGGTGGGGTGAGTTTCATGTAAACGACATGCAATGACTCTTGTAATGGTGTGGGGTGTATCATCTACAATGGTAAATATGGTTCCTTCCATGTTTGGATGTCATACAGTTCTTGTTCCAGTCCTTTCGTCAGAGATGGTGATGAAAGACCCATTTTCAGCAATGTTCCAATGCAACCGCTTAAATACTTTGTAGTTTTGCATTGCCTTTGCAGAAACCTTTCTGATACAGCCGCAAAACTGCTCTTCCGTTCCCATTAGCAGCACCGTACATTAGATGTCTGCTTTTTCACTATTTGTTAAATTGCTCATCATAGCCGAAAAAAAAGATGGAAATGACGTTGTTGCACAGAAACATGTCGTTAAAAGTCGTTCAAACGTGTGCAGGAGTTGCCAGAAAAAAAACTAAATCATAAGCTAAAAATCTAAAATTGAAGTGTTGACTATAAAATAACAGAAGATGAAATAAATCTAAACATTTATTGTAAGCATTTTGACGAGGTGTTTTAGATTGTGTGCACCAATGACCCGGAGAGCTATGCCGGCGGTAGCTTGCTACTGGTAGGGTCTCCCAAGCCGGACAGGTTGAAGGGTAGGTGCAAACTAAAAAACACCTTGGTTCTCTGATTTGAGGATTGTACGTTGACGATAGATCTGCTCTCTCGTATGCCTTACCGGAACAGAATAATATAGGGAAATTATGAAGGTGGATTGAACAGAAGATCCAAGCTGTGAAAACCGATATTGCTTATTAATACTGGAAGATATTCTCTAGGAAATTATGAAGATGAGGATAAACTTTATTATGCTAACCGAAATGACGACCTTTTTCATCGTTGAAGATTTTCAGATGAATTTATGTGGTTTGGACATGTGAAAAAAAAATGGATGACTTTAAAGAATTGATATAGACTGAAATCCAAACTTGGAGAAGACAGAAAGATATGGAGATTGAAATTGCGCAGGAATGGTGCAACAATAGAAAATTATGGAGGAAAATAAAATAGATCGGAGGGTGACGTTAGTTGCTATAAAGCTGATAAATATAAAGGCATGAAGTTCTAAAAATTAAACTGTACTTGTCATTTTCATCGTAAAAGGTTAACATCTTCAATTATAATAGGTAACTGCTTCATGGCGACTTTAATCGGGTTATCTTGTACCGAAAAGATTAACAATTTTTTGAAAGATTATGTATTCCTATTCTACTCTCGTAGAGTTTATTTACGAATGAAGTGACTTTGTGAATGTCAAAAAATAATCAACCTGAGTTTAAAAACAAGCTAATTTTTTTAAGATTCCTAGAAATGTATATTTTAAGATAAAAAGTATTTATTAAAGTAAATTTTAATTCCAAATTTGTCATTTTCTGAATTTTTTTTTTAAAGAGAAATTATTAGAGCAAATACTAGCAGATTTATTGCATTTACATTCGTGAAAATATTTACATTTAACATTTGACACATATCATGCATAAAATCTAAATTTCTCAAAGGAGAAAAATTTAATTTTTATAGACCAACCTTAAAGGGGAGTGCTGGTAAGTTAATTTAGTCATCACATTTTTCTTCTGAAGCTTATCAGTTTGATATAATCTTTATGAAAAAACAAGGAAGTTATTGCACCTTACTATGTTATGGGTTGGAATTATTTGATTGAGGCAAATTATATACAGCAGTCACATTCTCGTGCTGCATAATTACCAAGTTGGAAAATAATCATTATCTAAAGATGCAGAGAATAGGGGTGATTTTATGAATGAAAATTTCGGATTTAATACGATAAGTAAAATTGGCTCTACATGATGTCAACTCTTTTCACGGTCAGTCTTGTCTACATGTCTTGCATGTGATGTTTTTGATGGGATTTATTTGCGTCAAAGTGCTTACTTTGATGTTTTGGCATTGCTTTAATATAACTAATGTTAATGAAATGATTGTTACACTGCATGTTTCATCATGGTTATGTTTCAAATTCGTTAATTATTAATTTCATTCCATTTGATATGGAAAAGTGAATAGAGTAACTAAAAAATACCTTTTTGTAAATAACTTTCAAAGTCTGTCACTGTTGCATAGAAGCCGATTTAGATGTTTCCATAGGTCGGAACTATGAACATCATTGGTGCTTCCGTCAGGATTTTAACTTTCGGAGACTGTTCTTGAATCGAGATAACATCTACTTGTTCTTCTTTCACGTTGCTCTGCTGTGTTTGTATGAAGAGCAACCCTGGTCTACGGGGCACGTTAGTCTGTTACTTAAGGCTCATGCAATGTCGTATGTACTTCTGCAGCAGCATCTTCAAAAAGAGAAAATAATTTTGCTTGTTAATGAAAGAAATATATATATATATATATATATATATATATATATATATATATATATACACACACAAAACAATAAATTCTAATCTTAAGTTTTAAGAAATATTAATATATTTTCAAGTTAATCTGCAAGAAGTCTACACAATTTTAGTTGGAATAACATACGTGGCTATACTGTGATCAATTAAAGAAGGAATTCACTTTGAATACTTCTTAAAACTGCGAATAATTTTGCAGCTCATACACTAACTGGTTTCTTCAAAAAAATGTACGTTAATCATAGCAAAGAGCTATTTGTCATTCATGCGTTGCCATTGTTAGTTGTATTTCTGAATATTTACCGTTAAAAATAATTATAAAAGACTAATAATAATAGAAAGTTAATTTTTCTTTATCTGTACAATCCATGTGATTTGATCTCTTTCTTTAAACCCGTCCTTTTCTGTAGAAAAAATATTCTTTTTAATGTTTCAAAATACATTCGGATCACCTGCTCTCTTAAAACGAGAGTGGATTTTGCTTCTCAGAAAAGAGCTCTAATTTATTGGATCGTGAATGAGTTGATTTTTGAATGTTTCACTCATCATGATTTGAATTTTTATTTTCCTAATGCACTCCAGAAGGGCGAATACTAAACAACTCATCTCGATAAAAAAGCACTCATTGGTGAGCGGAAATCCAGTAAGCTGACGTAGTTGACGTGACCTCACTGTCCCTATATCCGCTGAGCAGACGACAGACGTGTGGTGTGTAAACGCGGCTAAGAGCACGTTGTTAAAATTTTAAAGAAAGAATACTTGAAAAGGTAAGAATTTCTGCTGATTTAAATACTCTAATTATGCTTTTTATAATGATTCTGTTTTATATTAATTGTTATTTTATATATGGCGTGATATTTTTCAGTTTATACCAATATTTCTATTAAATATGTCTTAACCCTAACATTTAGGACTATTTATACGAGCGAACATTTAGAGATCTTTTAAGTTGGAAGGATAAATATTAAAAAATACTCTAAAATATAATGAAATAAATCCTTTGCCTCTCCATTATGTTTTTTTTTAATGTTGTTTCAATAAATATGATTTATATAAATAGCATTTAGTAGCAATTTAAACTTTTAAAGAAAATATCTTGGCGGTACGTTTGTTTATATAGTCAGGGGTCGATGCAAGTTTTTTATCTTGGGGCCCATTTTGTGAAAAGTAAAAGTTATTTTTGTGAAATTTATTATATTTTTGTGAAAAATAACATTTTGTAACGAAAGTTGAAATCCAGCTAATCAAATTCGAACCAAGCATTTATAAACAAAAAGGTTTTTAAATCCTTTTGCTGAAGTTTTTCTCTTTTTTGAACTTGTTTGTTTACAAATTACATTTTAAAACATCATAAAATAATAATTTTTTATGGAATAGAATTTTGTGAAAGGATCAATTTTAGTAAAAGGAATTTTGTGAAGGGGCCCATTTTATCAAATTGATTTTTGTGAAGGGACACATTTTATTAAATTGATTTTTGTGAAGGGACCCTAAATAGGCCCAAAATTTTGTCTGGATCGAGCCCTGATAGTATATATTTTTAGCGATGTTTCAGAACTAACTTTTATAATACTATAAATTGAAAATTGACTTGTCTGACTTTAAAAATAAAGTAAACAAATTATATTTCTTATTTTATTATCAGTCTGAATTATAATATTTTAAAATATACTTGATTTATGAAACTGTATAAATCCCATATTTTTTATCATATGTTGTTAAAAATAAGGTAAATATCTACATTCCCGGATATCCACGGTGTGAATATTCCTAAATAGTATTAGGATTAAAACATATTTAATGATAATATTGATATAAACTGAAAAATATCATGCAATGTATCGAATAATATTGCATAGAAAGCATAATCATTATAACAAAATAAAAAAAAGATTAAAATATTTAAATCAGCAGAAATTCTTATCTTTTCAAATATTCCTTTTTGGGTCGGGAGGGGGGGGGGGGGGGTATATATTTCAAGCAGCTCAGAAACAACAAAAAAGAAAAAAAAGGAACTTTTCACTTAATTGTTGAATATATACATATATGTAAACATAAATATGTATACATTCAATATGTAAATTACTTTTTTTTTTCTAAAATAATAATCTACCTGTTCATGAAATTTATTTTACAATGAATTATTACATTTTACCATGAATTTTAATTCTCCTTCCCCTCCTCAAGTATGAGTTAGTTATAAATCACTCAATTGCTACTGGATTTAACCTTCATTGATTTGATTTCACCTAAGTATGAGTAAAATAGAGAACTCAATCATGAGTTGCTTAAAAAGAACTCGTTCACTCGAGTTGTTTCAACTCTTCATGAGAAGCTGACTTTCAAATCGTGAGATGAGTGGATTTCGGCTCAACTTGAGTTATGTTGGCTCTTTCGTTTTAAGAGAGTGCCTTTATTTTCAAATTCAGAATTTTGATATTGCAACACAAGACAGATGTTCTTAAAAAAACAATTTTTTTTAAATTCTCCTAAAAGGATGGAAAAATTGCCTTTAAAAATAAAGTTGTCCTCAAAATGCTTTAAAAATATCTTCTAAAACTGAAATTTGATGTTTTATCGTTGAGTGCATAAAATTTTGTCTTAAAATAGTTTAGCGCTTTCATGTGAAACGTGCTCAGTAAAATAAAACAAAGCTTAAAGCTTCAAACAGTTCAGTAGAAGTATTTTGTCTACTTCCTAACTTTAGAGCAAAGTATGTTAACCACGCATTCGTGCACTGCACAACCCCCATTTTGCTGTACCACGAAGTCTAAAGAAATTTGTATGTATAAATGCATGTTTTGCACGCATGTATACTAAATATTGATATCGTTGGATAGAAAAGAAAAGTTCGCAGTTTGAATAGTTTTCTTAATACTGAAATGTACTATAATCAAAATATTTAGATCAAATTCTCAAAATTGGATTAAAATGTAATTTAAATACTCTAAATTACCCTCTTTTTAAGTGGGTAAGTTAAGTTCTATGGAATTTGAATTTTACAATAAACTAAAGCATTGTTTATTTACCCCAAGGCATATGAAGCGTTCTGAACTATAGTGGATGAAGTTAATTTTTTAATTCGATCGTGTTAGAGATGAATTCTCTAGACAATAAATTATTGGATGCCGTAACAAATAGTCTTAGGTTGAAAATGAGAGCAACAAATGGCGATAGTCCCTTGTCATCTTATGAACCTCTAGAACCCCACTAAATTTAATTGAAAATACTTCTTGATAAGTTTTATGGATTTGATGCACTCTGAACAAGAAATTTTCATATTACCAAATTGGTTTTTACCTCTGAAGCAAAACACCAAAAATTTAAAAAACTTGGCCAAAATGACATTTTTCTTTTATGAAGAAAACAAAAGAATTGGTGAAATTAAAAAATAAGTTTGGTAAAACTTTTTGGATAAAACTTTCTAAACGTGCCCAGATATCCTAATCTAAGTATGTGACAACTATGACCATAAATCACAGGACTCAATATTTTGTGACCGCCCATAATAAAAACGCCCATATCTGTTTATTTTGAAATATTATACAGTAAAACCTGTGAAAACAGAATCTGTATAAAACTAATCCTATCGTAAACAAACTTTCCTGACGGGCGGAATACCATAAAACTATACCTGATGCTAACATGGAAACATTAGTAAAACGTGTTTTCTTTACAGCCTCTACAGATTCCGTTTTAGAGGTTTTGCCATATAACGCAGTTAAAATAATAAACCCATTACATCTCTACTCCCAGCGCTAACTCGTATTCTTCTTAATCTTTATTTTATTAATCTCTGAAATTTGTTCCATAAACTCCCTAACATACATATAGAATATTTATAGTTACGATCAGCATTTGCCACTGAGCTGCCTTTGTGTACAGGACGTATATTCTCAATATTATGCGTTGGCATTGCGAAGTTGCGACTGAGTGAATTTATACGTGCTGTATCAAAGATTTTTTTTTACACTTGAACACCTAATTTGCTCATTGCTGCTCTAAACCTTTGCTTGGAATTATGAAGTATAGCCGATGCGTAACTAATTGTCCTCTTGTATTTTTCTTTGTCCCAGTCCTAAAAATGAAACAAGACACTTAGTAATATATGTTTTAAATATAAAAGGTTTATAGCTTTTGTTTAATACTCATTTCTGCGAATTGTTTTTCGGATGGTATTTCCCAAAGGACTTGCTAAAATCGAAAGTGGCTGCCTTCTGACACACTCCTGTAGTCATTTAAGACAGAACATGAAGTTCTTGGACACGTATCATTTGCGGATTCTTATTAAAAAGTATGTGATCGATTGACGTTTTCCATTTTTGAATAAAGATGAATCTGAGTAGTGTATATTTGACAGTTCAACATCACCTGAGTCGAGCAGGCGTAAGGCGCAGGTGGAGCAGGTGAAGGTGGCGATAAGAGCATGAGCACTAATAAGAACGGAGGGTTCGATGGGAGGGGGGTGCGATAAGGATTTCTACTATAAGATAAGGGGATTATTTTAATTAATTTTAATTGGGGGACTTGAAAATTTTCGATTTTTTTTTTCGGTTTTAGCAAAAATATGAATTAAAAATGGTCATTAATTGTAATTGGGGAACTTAGAAATTTTTCGAAGCAATTTTTTTTAACTAGAGTACGCAGTTTGAATAGGAGTGTATGCAGTAGAAGTGAATGAATAATTAAAAATAGTCATTAAGAAATAAATTTAAAAAATGGTCATTAAAATATTAATTAATTTTAATTGAGGGACTTAAGAAATTTGATAGATTTTTTTTTTTTTTTTTTTTTTTTTTCTGCAGGAAATATTTTTAAAAATAATTTTGAGATAGAATGTTTTTATGTTGCGAAAATATATTTAAATGAAATATGGGAATTATAAAATAATTTTGTAGGAAAAAAAATTTTTTTTTAAATTGTGGACCCTCCATAACCACCCGCTATGAAAAAAATTCATAGCGCCACAATCTTTTTTGTATACCACCTAGATGTCATTTTTTTCCCCCTCTTAGTCCTCCATTTTTCTACGAGAAACCTGCAAAGAAAAAAAAAGTGTTACAAGTGTATTTAAGATAGATACATGTGTTTGAAATAAGGGAAAAAAATATATTTACCTTTTTCAACCTCCCCCTTTTTTTTTCTGGGAGATACCTATAATGAAAAAAAACGTCAGGAATGATTATTTTTATTCATTTATTTTTAGACATAATAACATTTATAAAAGAAAATATTAAAAAGATAGTTACTTTGTTCTGCAAAAACAGGAGATTGTCCTTCACAATTTTTCTGGCACGCTTCATCACTCAGCAAAGCAGGGTGTCAGCATGTCATGTTGAGCTAGCTAGGGTAAGACAGCATCTTTCAAGGTACTGTTTCTTTGGATTAGAAGAAGAATATGAGCGCCTCTTGAATTTTTTTTTTTTTTAATTAGAAAAAGAATATTAGATCAATCCTGGAATTGTTTGCAGTACTTGAAAATTTTTCGAAGAAGCCTTTTTATTTAACATATCTTGAAAATGATTCTATTTATTGGAAGAAGACTTGAAAAATGAAGATAATATAGGGATTTGAAGAAGACTTGAAAATGATTGCAGCAAGTTCATTTTTTATGGTACACCGTTGATATTGTTTGCAACATTTGAAAGAATATATATATATTTTATGCGCCCCCGCTTTAATGATAAAGATTTCAGCAAGCACTGATATACGAATTGTCATGACTTAACACGCTGTATCATGCTGGAAGAACGATGAAAGTCCTTGATTTCTTACATGATGATAGAACGATGAAAGACCTTGATTTCTTACATGATGAAAGTCCTTGATGTCTTAACACACTGTATCATGCTGGAAGAACGATGAAAGTCCTTGATGTCTTACATGCTGGAAGAACGATGAAAGTCCTTGATGTCTTCCATGAAGATTAAAAAAAAACTGTATTTTGAAGAATTGCCCACCATCCACCCGATACCTTTCGATAAAGCATCACACCAAAAAAAAAAAAAAAGCTATTTATATATACCTCATTACCCTCTTTTTCGTGAAGCCTTTTGGATGACGATTGAATTATTATTATTTAAAAACGATGAATGATTGTTATCAATTTCTTGAAAGAAAAAAGGATGAGAGTTCATCAGAAAAATAAGATTTCTTGATAGAAAAAAAAATACCCACCATCCGCCCGATGCCTTTCGATAAAGCATCGCCACAAAAAAAAGAATAAGAAGACTTTATGTTATTTTATAATGACCATGTGCTAAGGTGTGTATCCCGTCATCCATTATATATCTTTTATCGTCTAGGGGAGACAGTGCCACTTTATTTTGCTTCATTGTATAAAGAATATGATTTTCACTCTGAATGCGATATTGAATTTCTTTGGTTATTTTTGATTTGAAAAGTGCGTCTTTGTAGTTTTCATGCTTGATTGTTTTGGCCAAAACGCTTCTAGAGACTCCCTTGGCTGTCTTTTTTGCACCCTCGGAGGAAAGAAGCGAGTACATTTTTGCTCGCAACCCCACAAATTCATATGCCGGCTTGGAGTTCAGTTCGTCTTTAAAACAGCCAAACTTCTTTTTGTTTTTCGTGCTATAGAGGAAATGAGTCTGGGGATAATAAGATGTGTCGAATAAATCAGAGTGCAATGCCATGTCTGTATAAATATTGGGAGTCTCTATGTGATAGGTTAAACTATCTGTGTCGGTGAATAAGAGCCGAGCTTTTTCTCCATATGTCGCCTTCACAAAATCATAGTGAAACTTGTACATATGGAGTTTACTCAGCTTTAAAATGACAAAGCCGGCATAGAGGGGCTTGTCGAGGGTGACTGTTTGCTGCAATCGTTGAACCCCTACTAAATTTTCATCGAAGATTTTGAAGGATTGAAAGGTTGGTGCTGCCACAAGTTTTTTAATTTTTTTTCTTTATGCACCAATTTTATATCCACTCGCCGTCTGACTGATTCCATCGATTTGCCATACACTGAGTTATTCATAAGTTTGAAGAAGTCCTTCTGGAATGGTGATGTAGCATTCTTTCTTTGTTCTGTGTTAAACTCAATGTATGGCTTAAGCCACGCCCTCTGTTTAAATTTCAGGATACGATGAACTTTTTGCAATTTCATTCCCAGACTCAAATAGTATTTTAAATTTCTATAATAAACGATATAATGGCTCTTGTTCATGAGATTTGGTACTAATTTTTTAGTTGTAACGTACGGCGAATTTTTGATGAGATCTTGTGTGTAAGGAGATAGCCTGTTTTTTTTTTTTTTTTTTCGATTTTTATTTTCTCGATGGCGAGTGGATAGTCGTTATGGAGGTCATGCAAAAAAGGTGGATATTCTAAATCCACCTCGAATATGTAACCATTTTCAGCATGATCCTCCAATGATAAAATCCACTGAGTATCGGCTTCATGGGTGATCCATTCGAATTCGCCGTACGGTAGGAGTTCAGACATGGCATGACCGTATAAGTTGTTGGCATCTAGATAAAGGATGTACGAGCTGGGCTTGGCAGGGTCTGGGTTTGGCACTGAATCGTTGTTCGCACATGCCCAACGCTGGCTGATCATAGAAATCCCCCCCTCGAATGCCACTTTCTATCATCAGATGCATATCAATATCTGTGAGCAATTAGAGGGGCTGCTGGCTCATTTTAAGGGATGCTTGCCAGGCTAGACCGGGAGCTGTGACAAAATGTGCGCAGTCTAATTGATAAAACTGCGTACAGAGCTTACGAAAATTTTGGAACACGTCCGCCAATTGAAGAACATCACTTTTAACATATAAGTTATGGTAGTCACCCATATTTTGAAGGCCGAACGTGTCCCAAACGGTCTGGGCATGTGCATAGTCGTTTTCAGAGATATGCTGCTGCGTTAATGAACTGAAAAAGGCTTCACGTGGAGGCAATGAGGTTTCATTGAATTTTTGCATAGATGACATATATTCGTACGGATACACACCTTTTCGCAGCAGCAAGTCGATATGAGGCATATTTTCTTTTAAAATCTTGAAATCATCCAGTCGTAAATTGGCCACCAGCTTTTCGAGAGAAGTAGACAAAAATTGGAAGCTGTCGATGAATTGAAGGAAAACACGGCATTTATTATGTACCTTGCTCAGAGAGAAGGAGATATATTTCTCCATATTACTAGCAATAACATTTATTTGATGCTTTTGATGTTTTCCCAGACCCTGCATAATCAAATGAGCATCATAGTTCTTGAGATTATGAAATACGACTGGATTAATTTTTCGTAGACGATATTGTATGTTGCATAATGAAGTGCCCCTCTGTATTGTCCGTTTAGGTGATCATGGTCTTCTACCTTATCTTGAAATAAGGGCTGGTGGCATAGATAGCATTCTCTAGCATTTTTGAAGTCTTCTTCGTCTTGGGCTGTCATCTGAATGGGTACGATTCGTGTTAAAGTTTCTGCCAGCTCGTCTTTTTCCTGAATTATGTCTTGCAAAAAATTGTCCACTGCATTGTATCCTCTATAGCACTTGATTTTTTTATGACAGCTTCCGTCGGGTCCCACGACAACATAGGCATATCCGCAAGCTTGATGCATATTCACTTAATTAGTGAAAGAAGTTTTTGAACTAGGATCTGCCGTTGCCATGGGGAGCAGAATGGATTCAAAATCGGCAAAAATGATGT
The DNA here is from genome assembly GCA_963931845.1 of Maratus michaelseni. Taxonomy (NCBI): domain Eukaryota; kingdom Metazoa; phylum Arthropoda; class Arachnida; order Araneae; family Salticidae; genus Maratus; species Maratus michaelseni. The sequence continues at coordinate 182,960,279 of OZ007595.1, forward strand.
AGGGAACGGAATGTTGATATTGAGGCTTCGAAAACTCCATGATGCTGTCTTCAGGGCGTGGCATTTGAATCCGTTGTGGCTTAAAATTTTTACAGTATGATGAATGATTTTTTAGCACACGTTCCGATGAGCATCGGTGTAAACACCGAAAGCAATAATATGATGCCTGATCATGATGTGTGCGATCACCCACGAGCCGAGAGAAATTTCTAATGAGGCAATAATGGTGATTATTTTCATTCGATATTAATAATAAATTATAACATTCGTTATCATCCCGTTCCGAAATATGCAGTGGAAAGACTTCATTTTCGTACCCGAATACGTTGATCCTTATGTTATTTAATTCTTCGACCTTTGGTATTTTTGCGAGGGGCACTGGGCACTCGATGTCTCCCAATTGGATTTCAGCTTCAAAAGGTTCGTACTTGGAGACTCGATTTGCATTATTATTCCATTCAACTGGATGTTTTTGAGCCAGCAGATACCACACAAGACATTTATTATCAGTATTCAAAATATTTAAGATTGCATGCTTATTTTTCAATTTTTCAGGTGTGGGGATAAAGGAGCTTGCTGCGAGGGGATTGTACTTGGCTACAAACAATTCCAGGTTTTGAATGCTTTCCGAAGTCCATCCCGATCATAGTTGTGTGAATTTTTCAAATGTTCTTTTTCATTTTAGTATAGGCTTCTTCGATGTGTGCCCCAATTGTTAGATCTGTCATTTCAATTGCGCAATAGGATCTGAAATGGGAGGTAATGATTTGTAATTCGCCGTCTTGTGTGGTCCGGCTTAGATTGACGTGCACGATGGTGTACCATTTTACAGAATCTTTGTCTATTAATTGAAAATGAATTTCTTCGTGCAGTTGTGATCGAATGCTGTCTAAGAATACATTTAAATCATACTTATTATCTTCATTAGGCTCGAACGACATGAAGGCTAATGTGTCGTTCAAGGCTGTAGTACGTTTTAGTGTACGTGAACGTTTAGCGGGGGGCGCATTTTGATAGCTTTGATTGCGTTTTAGAGATTGCTGATGCGTGATGCGTTTATGTGCCAGGAGTGCGCTTTTACTAGAAAAACTTTGTTCACATTCGTCGCAAGGATGGCTACTCCTCGAATGACTTTTCATGTGTCTGTTAAGGTTGAAATTTCTTGAAAATGTTTTATCACACAGTGGGCATTTCTGTAAAGATTTTTAAAAAAATTAGACTATTTATGCACTTTTTTATGTTAAAATTATTTTACTGCACTCACTTTAACATTTATTCCATTCACATTGAAACGGAATCATTTTTTTGAATAAGCGATTACTAAATAGATTTTAAGTTTAACACTCTCTTTAAATTTCTATCCTTTCACCACCCCATAGATATTTAATACCTACCTTTAAATGTAATTAAGTTTAAAAATTCACTACTTTTTTTTTATAAAAAATAATTTCTCTTATATTCATCCTGCACGTCATTTAAAAAAGAAAATCGCATACCTTTTCTGTAGTGGAGGGTCCAGCTTCGCACACTTCCATTAAAGTAGCTAATTCGAAGATAGGTTTTAACCTGCATTCTCTTGAGAAACGTCCTTGGAGGGGCCTGCTTTCTCAACATCTACATTAGGTCCTAAAACTTGACTCTTTACGTTTTCATTAAATTTGCCAATCAGGTGTTTTTTCTTCATATGGCACATCAAATTGTCCTTTCGGGTAAAAGCGATATTGCATATATTGCAACTTAATTCTGGATTTTTTGGTTGATGAGTTAGCTTATGTCTTTTCAGGTCATATCGTCTAGTAAATGATTTCTCACAAAATACGCAAACAAGTTCATCCTGAAAATAAAAACACCTTTTAAACTCGTTCGATTACATTGAGTATAAGTTAAAAAGCTCTACTACTATTAAAAAATTAACTTTGAGTTTTTTTTTTAATTTTAAAGTTATAAATACTGTTATATATTATTCGAGTTATCGTTTTTAAAAAAAATACTTATTTTATAATTACAACATTATCATATACTAAACAAAACATAGATACCTTGGAAGACTCTGTTTGAGTTTTCGATATAGTTGCTTCAACAATACTGGGCAGGTTACGCTAAAAAAAGAATATCCCCTATAAGCTTTTACCAAAAAAAAATTAATTTAAACTTTAGTTGTTTTTATAAAGTTTTAAAAAAATACCTTAAGAGACTCCATCATTAGATTTTTTTTCTCTCTCTCACTCCTATACATCTTCTCAACTTGGTCCATAAGATTTGTTTGGTGAGGAGTGAGGGAAAAATCCATATCCCACTTTAAAAGAAAAGTCTTGTTTACAATCTACATTTATTATAATTTTTAGACACTAATAATATCAATAAATAATATACCTGAGAAGACTCTTGCGTTGAAGGTGCTGGGGTTTTTTCAGCCATTTCCTTCAGAGCTCTTATCTCTATGGCGTCGATTTTTCTGGGACTGATGTTTAAATCGGTTTCCCACTAAATTAGAAAACATAAATCATTTTTCGAAAAGGGTTCATCAATAACATGTTATAAAAAAATTTCATATAGAATAGTGCTAGAGAATAATGACTTTTGTTTATATTTTGAATTAAGTTAAATTGTTAAACTAAAATTTCGTTCACTAAAATAACTATACATTTAGCACACATACAGATATTAATATCGAGATTAAATCAGAAAAGTAATATCTTTCTAAAAGAACATTTTTTTTTTTAATTAGGAGTTTTTCAAGAAAATTAGTATCACAATAGATAGGTATTTGAATAGATTCATTTACAGAGTTTCAAAAATAAATCGTTTAGCAATATTAAACCATATAACATGGAAAACTTTTAGGTTAAAATCATTTAGAACGTAAAAAAAAATCTTATAAATACATTAAAATAGGGAATGATACTAAACAGTTTTTCAAAATAATTAACTTACTTGACTTTGAATTTTTGAATTCATCGTTTTATTACTTTTTCAAAAAGATTAATAGTATAAAATACTTGGAGCACTAATTATAACATACACTCTCTAGGACAACTACTATAAGAATGGACCCAGATCAGCACACTTATCTATTTAATCAGATAAGAGAATCTTATCAGATCTCTGACCTCATATAGGTTTTTCCAGCTATGACATCATGGGATTTCCCAACGGTGAGTCATTACAAGATATCGCTACTAATTAACTGAATTAATAAAGATTGTTTAATTAGAATACTTAACGAGTTTAAAAAATGTATGGTAATGTAAATACTGTTTTAAATATTCAAGTAAAAGGAAATATACTTCAAATAAAAAAGGATCTATTTTAAATATAATATTAATGGCTGACATTATAAACTAACTTTGCATTATTCTAATGAAGGTCCACACATTGGAATAAAAATTTGTAATAATAATAAGAAAAACTGTTTCAAATAAAGTTTAACTTTTTCCCTACTACATATAAATTTTGTAATAAACATATTTACTTGTGAGAAGTATTAAAATGTATACAAAGTTCTTTTTTAACTGACAATTTAAAAATATAGAGTCCTAAAAAGTTTTCCATATGAATAATAGCACTTCACAAAACTTTAAAAAAATATTGAGAGATATTTCCACAGAATAAAATCATTTTGATATATATTTCCAAATTATTTAGAACTAATACATTATACTGGTATCAAAATAAATTACGAGTAGCATTATTAAGACATATACATTAAAAATAGTTTAAATATGCATTAAAAATAGTTACCCTTAAAAAAATCATTGCTATACTTCACAATAAGCAATCTTATATTTCAAAAAATTATACTCCTGTCTCGTAAATAAAACCTTCATAATATTTGAAAATACGGGTGTCCTTCATAAAATTTTAGTTAAGTAACTATTTAATATACCCCTCGGGTAAAAATTATTCATGCGTTATACTAAGTAAAATATATAAAAAAAATAATAATATCACAGCTTAGAATAGTAATTTTAGAATATACGGAACCCTTCATAAAATTTAAAAATAGATTTTAGTATGCTTTACGATAAGTAAAATATCAATTTTATAATATACGGATGCCCCTTCATAAAATTTTAGTTAAGTAACTATTTAATATACCCCTCGGGTAAAAATTATTCGTGCGTTATACTAAGTAAAGTATACCAATAAATAATAGTAATAACATTTGAGAATAGTAATTTTATAGCATATACAAACAGGTCCCTTCATAAAATTTGAAAATAGATTTTAGTATGCTTTATGCTAAGTAAATGTACCCCTCGGGTAAAAATCATTCTTGTTTTAGACTAAGTCATTTCACAAATTATTTAATAAATTTGCTGAATTAAAATTAGTTTTGAAAGTACATTATATAACAATATATATATATTAAAATCCACTTACTTCATTATCAAAGTTTAAAGACATTTGCTGCTGAGTTCTTGAATCCATAATAGGTCTTTAGAAACACACAAGTAAAAATAATCCAAGAGCACTAGCTTGCTGGTCACAGTACACAAGTAGAAAAAACTATCTGAATATTCGCCCGCGATCTGTTTTTATCTACGTTGCGTGATTCATCTTATCGGTTATCTGATAAGGTTTTTCCAAGCGATTGCTTATCGGTGAATCATAGCTGATATGAACATATATGAAATTTTCTCTAACTAAGAAGTACTCTTTGCTTAATTAGAAATAGTATTCACTAAAATTTTAATTATAATTATAAGACTTGGAAAAAAAATCATTCTTTCATACCCTTTTAAATTCAGCATTCTACGTGAAATGGTGATTTTGGAAAGTATGTAGTCTTTTTCTACATTTATTATTGAAAATAATTATTAGAGTGTAAAAACAATCTTAATGAGTGATTGTAAATTAAATTCTTGTTTAATTATTAACAAAAAATAATTATTTGAGTGTAAAAACAAAGTTTCAACGAGTAAGTGTATCTGAAATAATAATTAATCTTTTTTTTTCCTATGCTTAACTTTTTCACGTAAAACATTTTTCTTTATAAAGTTTCAATCAAGTGAAGAATGAATCATTGCTTTTTAATGAACCGATACTATTTTAAGATGGTTCTCAACGCGAAAAATTCTAACACATTTGTGAACAAATATTAAATTTAAAAAATGTGTCAGAAAGTATACTTTTTTTTGGATATATAAACAATCTTAAAACTTTCTTAAAATATAAATACTTTCTCATAAATAAAAGGTACCCTCTTGTAGAGTATTCATTAATATATTTTCAAAAATTACTTAACCTTTTTTCTTAGTTCAAAACTACTTTTCGTAACTGTGAACTTTTTTCTACATATCTCAAATCTGAAAAAAAGAAACCCTTAAAGATGTTTAGGAAATAAACACATAGAAATTATTTAGGGGAAAAAAAAGTATTTTTATTCAAGCAAATGTTACAAACATTTTGTAGTTTTAAAAGCATTATACTTCATGGGAATTTACAAACACAGTTTCTAAATAGTTTACATAAAAGTTTGAATTCAAAGTATCAAAAAATGCAGATGTATAGTGACAAAGACAGTTTGCAGTGACATTCTTCACAAACTGATATACATTAAAGTTTAATAATGCACTATCTCTATACAGAAGAAATTTTTCTCTTAACGAAGTATTTAAACAGTCATGGTGTAATTGTGATAACTGGCTAATGGTACAGGCGTAACAAGTATATACTTGATTAAGAGATCTTTCTAATTCTTGGTCAAAACATGAAAGGAAATGCTTCTTCGCAGTATCCTCATTAGTGTGTGTCTGAATACACTTTTGATTTTCGTAATACAGACATAGGAATCGCTTTCACAAGAAGCATATCGATCATGCATTCGGTAATTTCAGGAATTGCTTCACGTAATTTTAAAAATTGATCTATAGATAAACGTATTCCTTCTGGTTTAAAATGAAAGCTATCTTGGTTTTCCTTGAAAATCTGTTGTAATATGCAATGTCCTTCATCGGAAAATGCTGTTAAAAGTTGATTATTGGACACGTAACTGTCTTTCACAGAATAAAAGTTGAACTTGATCATATTTTGTTGGAAATGATCAAACGTTAAAGGTGTCATTACGATGCCATTTTTGGTTGGGAACAATTCGCCGCGTGCACCTTCTTTAAAAATTCTTATATGCAGTTTTAAATTGCAGTTTTTATCAATTTCAATTTGAGCACAGGTATTCCATTCAAGATTCCAAGGAATTGAGAAATATCCGTCTGATTCATGAAATGTATGTGTAGACAGTTTCTCTTCAGGTCTGTTTAATGGTGAAACATGTTTAGACGCGTTAGGTGGAGCATAGTCAGGGGATACAGCAAACAAGTCTAAATTCAGTTCAGGATCGTTCACCAAGTTCAGTCTTGGCTTTTTCAAATCAAGAGGATGAACTATTAAATGTCTAAAATTGAGGCTAATTCAAACGTCTTTAATAGCAGGTTCTGCTCCGATGCCGTGTCTGAATAATTCATTGGTAGGTGGCAACATGTTGTAGAAGGATCCATGTTCTAGCTTGATGAATGTCGATGGTACACTAGGTCTCTTGAATTCAATAGTTCTTTGAGCATCAAAACTGAGTACTGTGATAGGGAAACATAGCATTTAAGTTGGATTCATTATCTTTGTGGTGACTGATATATGTAGTTCCATCCTGGTACAAATTAAGTAGCACATAGTTAAAAGTACAGGCTGTTTCTCTTTCCACTTTATCACGAAGTTCAATTATAAGTGAAGTCCAAGGTTTGGAGGGTACACTTGTTCCACTAAAGGCATAGCTGGTATTGGGATCACCATAAGCTAAAACCAATCGCTTAGGTTTCACATCCTTTCCTCGCAAATGAAAAATAGGTCTGTAGAATGGTAAAGTTTTTAACTCCGTCAAATAACGATCAGCATGAGCTTTCTCTATAAAGTCACTTATATATTGGACGTTCAAGCCATTATCCGAAAAGATGATTGAAGACATTTTTACAAGTTGAAAATCACTGAGCAAGCAAGTCAAGGAATAATCACTAACTAAGCAGGAACACTGAGGCAGGAACAGCTAAGCAAGGATTCCACACGATATGTTCTATCTTATATAGGGGGTTGCTATCTGATAATCTTATCACTGATTAGATAACCTCGCACATGCGTAGTGATATCCTAGGTGATGTCATGAAGGCACAGGTTAGGGTGATCCCACTTGTGGGGATTCCCCCTTAAATAAGATGAACAGTTTAAGTAGTGGCATGGGCAAGACATGTTTTTTTTTTCTTCAATCTGGTGCGTAAGTATTTTTTCATTCATTTGTATAGTAATTCAGTTTATTGTATTTTAATAAAGTTTAATTGCATATATTTTAATTAAGTTTATACATGTATTTTATAGAAATAATGACACAGATGTAAAATCAAGATAATTTATTCAAATAATACTCTTTTAAAAGTTTCTACATTCAGGTTACATACAAAGTGGTCGCTAACAAAATCCACTTTCATTAAAAACATGGATAGTACATAGTCAAAATTAACCAGCATTAAAATCATATCTCCAACCTGTTTAAATTTTTCACGGTTGTTAAATGTAAAACACGAATGCAGGCTAACACTTGGATGTCTAAAAACGCATCCGGTACATTGATAAATTTCATTAAATATACTTATATTATTCTCTATGTAGAAAATTAGTTTAGACCATAACACAAATTCATTTTCTTGTGTCATTGTAGCCTGTTTACATTTTTCTTTAATAAGTTAGGTAAATGTTTTTCATAATGGTGATGAATCAATTTCTTATTCAGTTTATAGGCTTTTTCTTTTAATTGTTCTAATTGATAATTGTTTAATTTGATATGAAAATCGTTCGTTAAACTTTTAAGACACATAACAGAATTATCCTCATTTAAAACTAACATCTTGTTATTGCTAACGAAGGAGGAACTTTTGTATCTTAAATTAAAGGCAACGATTTTATATTGGAACTCATACCAAGTCTGGATGTCCATAGTAATTCCATTCTGGGTGGGAATTCCTTCACATGTAAATTTCCTTATATGGATCGAATAATCAGAATTCTAACTCGAACCCTAAAAAGATTGAGTTTCCAAGTTCTTTCCAAAATACAAATGAGTCATCATTCGAAGCATGAGCAGTCGATTCTTGTAGTGGTTCTTGAATGGGTTCTTGTAACGATTCTTGAATACGTTCATGGGATATCGTTGGGGTAGAAGGTTTTGCAAAGTTAAAGTCAATGAAAAATTCATTCAATATATCCTTGGTGGGCTCACAACAGGTGTCCGGAAAAGAGGTTGTTTCATCAATGTAGACAAGGTCTTCAGTACGTTAAATTCTTGATACCAAAGGTGAATCTACACGAGAACGTTTATTAGGCGAAAACACTTGTTCTTCGTGATTTCTTTTTGCCATGTTACTTGGTTACAATCTTCTTTAAAGTTCACACGGAATTAGATGAGATGTCTGTATCCATTGGTTATATAGGTTTAAAAATCAATCTCAGTTACAGTTAAAAGGCTTAACCTAATCATATAACTCGAAAAATAGATGGCGTCATAAGTTACTTTGTTTGCTCATAGGAAGCACATACTTGTTGCAATAAATTACAAAGTCGATTAACCAGTACTCTACGCTGTTCATCTTTTTGCTGTTTGGAAGACCTGGTCGTTTTCTTCGGTTTGGAAGTGTTATGAATCTTCTTGTGTTTATACAAATCAAAATATCGTGGAAACACCGTATTGCACAGCTTACAATTATGTCCTTGAATGAGTCTTAGCATGATTTCGTAAATCATATTTCCAAATGAAGGTTTCTCCGCAAACACCACAGGTAAGAACTTTTTTATCTGAGTGATGAGTCATGTGTCTATTTAACGCAAATTTTGTAGAATTGCCTTTCTTGCAAATCTCACAAAAATGGGGTAACTTGATCTCTCCTGACGATGACGGTTTCACTTCAATACTCGAAACAGGTTCTTCTTTGGGGGTAATGTCCATCGTTAGAGGTTCTTTTTGGGTATCAGGAAGGATTTTTGATTTTCTGCACTAGACATTTTTTTTAAAACAAAGTTCCACTTAAATCATACAACCTTGCACATCAACAACAATGTAATGAATAATGTAAAAAACAGGATTCACATAAATTTATACCAATCTAGGGGGCGCGCATGATTATAAAAAATAACCCTGTGTGATTGGTTTGTGAATAAATAGTTATCATTGGTTAATAATCTACATAAATAATTAACAAACTAAAAACGTATAATCTTCACAGACCTCTTCTTTTAAAATACTTTCAGAGACATGAAATCATAGCACAATGGTTAGAATAACGCAAAATCAGTGTGCTATGATTTCATTTTATGAGGGTTCAATTCTCAGCCAGGCTTTTGGTAAAACAAGAAAGTACTAAATTCAAACGATAGATGACAGCACCAAAATGTATTGCTTTTTTCCATTCAAATCTAAAATTCTCCCCGCTATTATATACTCTAGTTGAAAAAAAAATTGCTTCGAAAAATTTCTAAGTTCCTCAATTAAAATTAATTAATGACCATTTTTAATTCATATTTTTGCTACAAACCGAAAAAAAATCTATCAAATTTCTTAAGTCCCCCAATTAAAATTAATTAATATTTTAATGACCATTTTTTAAATTTATTTCTTAATGACTATTTTTAATTATTCATTCACTTCTACTGCATACACTCCTATTCAAACTGCGTACTCTAGTTAAAAAAAATTGCTTCGAAAAATTTCTAAGTTCCCCAATTACAATTAATGACCATTTTTAATTCATATTTTTCTAAAACCGAAAAAAAAAATCGAAAATTTTCAAGTCCCCCAATTAAAATTAATTAAAATAATCCCCTTATCTTATAGTAGAAATCCTTATCGCACCCCCCTCCCATCGAACCCTCCGTTCTTATTAGTGCTCATGCTCTTATCGCCACCTTCACCTGCTCCCCCTGTGCTCCACCTGCGCCTTCCGCCTGCTCGACTCAGGTGATGTTGAACTGTCAAATATACACTACTAATCTGCTTTTAAAAAATGCTGTCTTAAGTTGCTGCTTTGAACAGAGATAGCTTAAGAAAAGTCGCCATGAAACAGCAATCAAGAGAACCAGGTCAACATGTATTACATCAATCAAAAAATGTAAAATGCTATTGGATTCTAAATAATTTCTAAAATCATACCTGCCATTTTTCATGCTTCTGCGTTTAAAAATGAATCCATGAATATGGGAAAACGTGTTTGCGTTGTTGACCAGATAAAATACTTTTTGAAAATCGCTTCAAAGAAACAACTTTAGTTATTTAATAGATAAATAAGTTATATAAATTCTGAAAATATAAAAAGTTGTACTGTCATATAGAGTTTAGTTTACAGAACTCTACACAATTCCTAGAACTCCAGCACGTCAAGAAATCTCCAAATAAACTTTACTGTTGAAGTAAATAATTTATGTAATCTATCTATAAAGAAATACAGCCAAATAAAATTTTATATGAGTGTTTTATGTTTTTAATTATTGAGATTGTAAAAATTTCGAATGTGTATTAAAAAGAAAACAAAACAGTATTTCAGAAAGAAAAGAAAGTTTATTTTACTTTTCAATTTATACATAATTATTCAAGTAATGTAATATATTTTTTTTTCAAAATTTTTTAATAATACATAATATTTTACGCCAGATTCCTTTATCTTATCTAATTTATAGTTTGTTGCCAAATATCACATATTTTAATAGGGATGTCTTTAATTTCACTATTTTCCATTCGAAGGATGAATGTCTCTTCTTTGTCCAGCTTTCTTTTCCTGTCTGTATATCCTAAAATGTAAAACAGGAGATTAATTACTATTCTAACAGAAACCTAACTTTCAAAATCTCAGTTTTATTTATCTAAATGAATGTGATTTTTATTATTGTTGAAAGAATTCTATAACAAACACACGCTATTAAAAGCTACTCCAATTACATAGATGCCAACTTTTAACGCTTTTTGCGGCCAGTATTATTAAAACTTAAAACTTGCCAAGTTCAATCGCAGAAAATTTTTAAATTATATTTTTCTTTTCATAAATAGTGGGAAAAAGAGATCGTAAACGATGACAACTATAGAATTACGTAATAACAAAAAACTAAAAATCCAGTAAAAAAAAAGAGCCATTAATAAGGTACTTTATCCCAAGCATTTTGTTTAAAATTTATTTTATATACTGTTGAACTCTGCTATAACGATGATTTAGAGAAAATATTTGCTCGTTATAAACAGTTCTTCAAATCAGTTTACGCTTTTCATATGTATGAAAATACCTAAAAAAATCAGTTTAATTTTACTAATGATTACTGTTATTGGCCAGATTTATATTTCTGAATTAGAACTAAATTAAATCAGTAATAATATTTTAGTATTTTGACACTTATTTGAATAGCCCTGAAATTCTGTAAAGGGCGATTGAAGAAATTAACTTCAATAAATGTTAAAAAATTCCAGAAAATTTAATAAGTTATTCGATTATATATATACTTAGGATTTCACTTTAAAATATATATCAATGTGGGAAAAATCAAAGGAAGGCTGTATAAAAATCAAATGAAAAGATACTACAAAATTGAACCTAAATAAGATGAAAAACTAAGATTAACGTATGGATTCATCGGAAGATCATAAGTATAATTCATAGTAAATATGTTATTTCGTCCAATATTGTCAGCATTAAGACTTACAATGAAAATATGTTCCTTGTAACATAGCAAATAAAACCCATTTAATGGGGCGCCCACATTCTCCAAACACTCAATATGAATTAGAACTTTGTAGCCTAATTAAATTAAAAGAACTGCTGGCGCAACATTCACTTTAATTAGACTACTTCACAGTACCTAACAGAATTACAAATCTGAGAAGCGACATACATGTAGTTTTCAGTTGGTGGGTTATAACGTTTTTTGGTTGTCAGGATGCCCACTTCACCTTTCCCGGCAAAACTTTGATTCCACGGCACAAGATTGGATTCCACGGTCTTTGCTCTCGAGAGAACTTACCTGACTCCTCTCTGCTCGAAGTTCGCAACAAAATACCTTCTTTACCCCTCAAGATTTGAGTATCTCGTTGAAGAATTTCAAGTAGTTCGAGGGCTTAACATCCCATATTAAGCAGTTATAGCGGCTTTTTGGAGTGGTTGATAGATGTTAAACTTATGAACTTACGTACTACGAATTTATAGTGTCATAAACGTTTGTATAGTGTCGGATCAGAAGAAGCTAGATAAAATTTATATGTACTTGGCAAGTCTATTAAACTCTTGAGAATATTTATACGTGTGCACCTGGAATCCATTTGCAGTTTCAGTTGAAGGAAGTAATTCTTAACATCTTGTATACAATTTAAGTCTTTCAACTAGTGAGTCAACTTTGTTACAACTTATATATGTTTTAAAATCTGTCATAATTTAATCTATTTATAACTGAATAGTGCGTTACGCGGATTAGATACCCTTCGTTTTGCAAAAAACTCTAAAATTTATCTTTCAATAAAAAACATTTTGCTTTTTTTCACCTATAGGTAAGTTTAGCCGTCCATAATATTCTGACAAATTTTGAAAAGAGCTCGTTAGAAGGCCTTTTACTGCATCTATTTACCATGAAATGGTAATTGATAAATACAAAAATTGTTGCATTTTTTTAACCAATACCCATGTAAATATAAATATAATTAAAATATTACTATGATTGTAGTATATTTCCTCAATAAGCATTTGTAAAGTAAGCAAAAATAAATTTAGTCATAATTTTTTTGCTATAGAATGTTTTGCCTGTAATAAAAATCTGAAACTTTCATTTTGAGAAAAATAACTTTTAAAAATTCTTACTGTAAAAATAATTATCATTCTTTAAAGGTTTAATTATTAATACAGTATTTTCTTGTACATATAATCCAATTTAAATACTATATCTCGAAAAAGAATAAACATTTCAGATTACTTTTGGTTTGTAGAACGATACTTGAAGTTGTAAAATTCGTCGCCAAGCTGTAACAGATGTAAACTTTAAACGACTAACTTTGCTTCTAATTATGATACAGACACAAAGCAGAATTAGATAGATAAAAGATAGAATTTTAATGTTAGTGCAAAAATAAAAAAATCCTATATTTTAATGGAAAATGACGTTTTTTAATAGTTTGTGGAGACAAGTTTCAAAGAAACTCGGCACAAAACGGGAAATTTAAATAATGTGCTCGTAATGTTTAAAAGATTACCATAACTATACGACAATTCTTTAAATTTTTTTTTCCCTATAACTTCTAAAATTTACAAAGCATTACATAAAGTGTGTATTTTAGTAACTTTTTCATATGGAATTTAACATTTTGGAGTAATTCTAGTACTGAATTTCTAAAATTTAAACTATTTCATACATTTCTTTTTTGAAAATAGACAGTAAAGAATGATGAGTTTTATTTACCACTTTCTTCATTTTTGACCTCTTCTTATACTGTTCGTAATTCACGTAATTCATTCCTTTTTTCTTGATCCTAGCAATTCGTCACACCAGTTTATTTCATCCAGTGTTGGATCGCCTGAAACAAAACTAATTTTAGAAATGTCTTTCAACTAAACGAAGTAAAAATACTAATGAGTGTTAAATACAATAAGCAGAAGTAATTTATAATTTATTGAATATTTAAAAATAAGTTTTAAAATACTTTCTATTTGAAGGGCTCTGGTATAGAAAATGGTAACTAACATTTTTTTTTTCTTATTTTCATGAAAGTTTATTTAACTGCACTGACCACATTTTTCTATTTGGGCTGCTACTTAGTTGCTTGAATTAGTCATTTTTCCCCCCTTCAGATTGTAGTAACTCTACTCACCATGTCCTGCATTGGTTCTCCTAAAACAAAGAAAAAAAATTCAAAACTTGTCTTGCTTTTATAATTAAACCAAAAAAAATAAAAAAATAAATACAACTAATGAGAGTTAAATACAATACGTAGAAGTAATTTAGATTTTTTTTTTTTTTTTAAAGTTAACTTTCATACAAACGCGTATTTTCTACGTATGACCGTTGAAGTAGTATGTCGTAGAAAATATTTCTGTCAATGTCTTCATAACATTTTCTATTTGTAGAGAAAACGTCTTTCTTCTCTTCCTAAAATATAAAGCAGGAGATTAAATTAACAAACTTAACTTTAAAAATCAGTTTCATGTAACTGAATATGAAATTTTATTTAATTGAATGGATTCTCTAATGGACACATGCTATAAAAAAATTGGGACAAGTGAGTATTTTTAAGGGGGGGGGGGGGTTCTTTGTAAAATTAAAATTTGGTGACTAACTTTCTATGAATTTATAATTGGGGGTAGGGGGCTAAGTAAAAGTTAGTCTCCAAAAAAAAGTTTAAAAATTTATCTTGTAAACTGCATCTTGAAAACCGCCTCAACTTTAATCATTATCATAAGTGAATATCAAAATCTTGCATTGAATTTTCGCGTCTTTTCTGTTACTAGTTGCATCCTTTACAACTAACAGTCTTTATTTTGCAAGAGATTCGCCATGTTTAGCCACATAAATGTCCCTTTTTTGTGATGCGTTTAATTTAGGATGCCTCGTCTCTGAAGAAAAAAATCATTCTACTTCAATTTTTAGAATGGTCAACAAAGGCTTGGCTACAAATAGAGTTGCGTTACTTTCATGTCATTTGGCTATGGAGGACTAGACAAGCATTGGCCGACAAGCCATGTCATTATTTGGCCTCATTTAACATTGCTGTTCTCGGACATCAGTTTAATGCAGACGAAGCCCAATTAATGTCCTGTCCTGAGGGGCCGTTGACCTGAGTTTCAAAATTGCAAGTCCATAAACTGTACATTTTGTACATTGAAGTAAATAACTTACGTAATGTATAAAGAAGTACAGCTAAATGAAATTTTATATAAGTGTTTTATGATTTTAATTATTGAGATGGTAAAACTTTAGAAAATGTATTAAAAAGAAAATGAAAACAGTGTTTCGAAAATAAAGTTTAAATTTTTAATAAATTAGAAAAATAGTGAAAAATACATTTTTCAAAAATTGTTAATAATACATAATGTTTCAGATTTGATTCTATGTCCTTTATTTTACTTAGCTTGTTTATATTTTCTTTCCGGGTGTCAAATATATTGATCGGGGTGTCTCAAGTGTCCATTTTCTGTTTATAGGCAAAACGTCTCTTCTTGGGTTAAAGCTCTTTTCCTGTCTGCACTTCCTGAAATATAATCAGAAGATTAATTACTATACTAACAGAAACTTAACAAAATGTTTAAGATTCTAAATTTAGAAAAAAAAAGCATACATAAATGTAAAACATGTAAGTCTCATAAATTTGTATTGAGGGGCTAAATACCGTTCATCGGCGCGAAATGTAGTTGAACTTCTGGATTTCGTTTTTCATTGAAAGTAATCTGTAAACTCAGTACGTCTATTGAATGAAATGGAGCTTACGGGTATTATATATTGTAATTTTATGAACCTCTGCAAAATTAAATTTATTTCGCTTTTCAAAAATTGAATAAAAAAGTTTTCCTGAAAAGAATAGTAGCAATTAATGATATAAAAGTAAGATTACAAACTGTTTAATTAATGCAGTTGTATCTCTAACACTTTTGAAAAAGTTATATAATTAAGTATGGAATTGCTCATTGTGTGGTGGATTTTCAAAATGATAAATGCTTACTATCAAAACTTATTGTTGCATCTTTACTCAAAGAAAATTCATCACAAAACACTAATTTATTGCCAGAAAGGGTTTATTTTCATTGTACCGTTTCAAAAAATGAAGATTTATTTTTAAAATATTAAATATCGTGATAGTAGTGTAAAAATTGGACTGTAATGACTTCACTAGACGCAATAAAGGTTACTGAGCTAAACATATTTAAGGATGCAATTCTACAAAGTTGTGCATTGAAAGAATAATTCATTTGTCTTGGGGATTTCTCCAGTGTGCATACTTTCTCAACAGTATAACAAACTCTGAATTTATTTTTGAAGAAATTAAAATAAAAGCTAGATGCAAATAACTGTTGCCATCCCATTTTTAAAGCACTTGCATGCTTTCACTGCAGAGTAATTGCTAAGAATTTCATCCTTGAGTGGCATATTTTTCTTATCAGAATATTTAGCAATATCTCGAAGTAATTTTTCTAATACCTTAAGCTCATTATAAGACGCAAATATAATTATATTTAAGCAGTTGAGGAAATCAAAGCAATCTTTTAAAATTTAAACGAATTTATGCGCAACTTATGCTTCCGTACGGATTTTTTAACTACGGGGTGATTATAATTAAAGTTGCACTTTCAAAAGGTTAAAAAAAGACACTGGTCAGAATGATCTGATATTATTGATAGAGCGCAGTTTTTTAGATTATTCTTAAATGCAGTTTGAATAAAAATTCACTTGAACGTAGGTAAGTAAACATGCTCCGATTAACTTTTTGGAGTTTTGTTAGTCTCGTGAAACCCTATTCGTCCCACTACGTTCTGTCCGTCACAGAGACTGTTTTCAAATTATATAACTCGCAATTTTGTGTACTTACAGCTGAATACCTGCTATGAAGCTTAAAATTTGTAAAAAATCTTATTCTTTTAATAGAGATAAAAAATCTAACAGCCTTTTCTTATTAAATTTAAACATTTTTCGTCATAGCAGTTGCCAACAATTTAAATTCCACAATAAAATTCTTTTTACAATTTTTTATTGAAAGATTTCCATGTGAAAATGAGAAAAATTTCACCCATTGAAAAAAGGATGACGTCATTGGTAATAAATGGAAATTTTCAAACATTCCTCAATAATACAAGGAATATGAGTATATGTAAACACAGAAAGCAACTTAATGACGTCATTTGAGAATTAAAAAAATTTAATCTGACGTCATATTGGAAGTTTAACGGACTTTTTTCAAATGTTTGAGAATAATACAAAGAGTATCTATGAGTAATAGAGAAAGCAAGTAGATATGACGTCAGCAAGTGATTATAGCGTCATGAGTTTTAGGAACGTATTGAATTATGATTAAAATCCAGATTATGGAAATATTAGCATTTTAACATTTTGAAGGTCTCCTATACAACATGTTTAATTTAATTTTTTTTAAATCTTATTTAGTCCACATGAGATTATGACAGAGTATAATAGCGGACTTCGCCCGCTATCACGCCGGTTCAGATATACGAAAAAATAGACCAGTAAACTTTTACTTTATTAAAAAAACATGAATTTTTTTGGAAAACAAAATTTATTTAGATTTATTAAAGTAAGGATAGTGTTTTGAAAGGAATATTAAAAGAAACCCTTTGTGCAATCTTTAATCACACTCTTGCCCACTTGTTTAAATCTTCGTTCAGGCTTCCATTGCATTTCATCCGACACATTGTCGCCGCCTCAGCGAAATTTATGTATCCAGTGTTAATGTAGTCGATCGCACTAATGTGTTATTTAATCCATTGATTGCTGTAAAGGGAAGTTTGTTGATATAATGTTGAATTAACTTTAAATCATTTTTCCACGCAATTTGCTAGATAAATTAAAGTACAATAGATTTTACATTTAGAACTATACATAGAGCTTGATATAGCAGCTCATTGTTATGAGAATACATTATATGAAAGTTGAGAAGAAATTAGTTATTGGCTTTTTTTTTTTTTTTTTTTTTTTTTTTTTTTTTTTTGAGGAAATTCTCTTGTGGGTCGATGACATAAATTCCCATGACGTAAAGGAAAGTTACTGTTGCATTGGTTTCTAAGTTGCGTGGTTTTCACTTTCTCTTCCGCAATTAAGTAATGTTTGTTTCTTACACCAAGAGATTAAAATGCTTCGGGTTTTCAGTCTGATATTTCATCTGAGTATACGTGAAGCAATGGGAATTTGTTTTGCGAAAGAAAAGTGGACCGATAGATGGCGCTGTACTCGTCATAAGATGCTAATTAAAAGACATGACATGCGAACCGAACTTGCTTGTGATAAAAAGGCGGGGAATATGCAGTTCATGTTATTCTGCGTCTGAGAAGGCAGTCATATGACTACCATTGAAGGATCGGGCTCTGCTTGTGAATCTTTTTTACAATAACGGTGACTGAGGCAATTGAAAAAATTCCGGACATTAAAGGATTTAAGAAACGATTATTGCATTCGGTCTGAAGAAGATACGTAAATTTGAAAAGACGGGTTCATTTGACGTGAAATGTGGCAGAAGGATGAAAGCAATTGCTTCGACGTCGGTGGAGGATGTGGCTACAGCATTTCAGGAAGCATCAAGCAGTACTGTGGGAACGTTATGTGCACGGGGAATTCCCCGAACTTTATACATGCCTGTCAGTACTGTTTGTACAATTTTGCGGAACATCCTACAATGCTATCGTACAAAATTACGCATGTTAGGGAGTTGCTTCCTGCTAACTTGGCTAAACGACAATATTTCACCCTGCAATTTCTTGTTTGAATGAGAGTGGACAATGCATGGTCATGGAACATTATGGACAAATTGCAGTATATAGGAAAGTGAGAATCCGTTCCAAATGCAACCATTGCCTCTTTATTCTGCAAAGGTCACTGTTTGGTGCGGGTTTACGGTAGCATTTATCGTTGGCCCTTTCTTTTTTAAAGGATATTGGTCCTTCGGAACCTGTCACCAGTACAGTCAATGGAACACGTTATGAATCTGTTTTGCGTAATAAGCTCATTCCAGCACGGTAGCAGTGAGAATAGCACAATTTATGCAAGATGGTTCTCCTCAGCACATTGAAACACCAATGAAGCAGCTGTTGAATCTGCATTTTGGAAATGACAATCATCGGTCGCCATTTCTCAAAAGCCTGGTCGCCACGGTCACGATTTATTTTAGACCTTTTTTTATTGACATACAAAGACTTATTTTCTTACTTGTAGAAAATGACTTTCTTGAAGATTTTGATTTAGCGTTTCTATATGTATCTATGAAAGGATAATTGGAAAAGGGCAGGGGGAGAATCTAAAGAAAAGTCATCCAAAAAAAAAAGGTTAATGACCTGACCTGAACTCTTGCGACTTCTGCCTGTGGGGTTGCATAAAACGTGTACAGGGAACTATTTGTGAACTTAGGAGAATTGAAAACACTAATTACGCAGCACATTCACAATATCGCCAATGAAACACTTCGATCTGTTGTGGAATATGCTGTTTTACACTATCGGCTCGTAGGATAAAACAGTGGACAGCATATTTAACATTTCTTAAGCAAGTCGTAGATGATTTTCTTTTCTTGATGGTTTCATCAGTTTTTGCTTTGTCTAAGGTTTTGGGCCTAGGGGCAATTAAACAGATTATGTCTTATTCGCTGAGGCACCACCTTCTCGTGGATATGCTTTGAACAAAGAGTGCCAGAACAGCATGTCAGGACTTTAAATTAGCATCATACGACGAGTACAGCGCGATCTGTCAACTTTTGAACAGTTTTCTTTCACAAATTTCCATTGCGTCAAGTATACTCGGGGATAAATTTTTACAGCCTTTTGAAAGTTTAATATTAATTATCACCCTGCATATCCTTTTCCTTTTTAATTTAGCCCTTTTTTATTGACATACAAAGACTTATTTTCTACGTATGAGACAAAGTAGAAAATGACTTTCTTGAAGATTTTGATTTAGCGTCTCTACATGTATGCATCTATGAAAGGATAATTAGCAAGGGGGGGGGGGGGATCTAAAGAAAAGTCATAAAAAAAAGTTAATCTGCAATTCCTTGACTCATGTAATTTTTGTCTAAGGAAAAAAAATAACAAGTCAATCTTCTTACGGTTTTGGTATATTCAGACTTGGCTTGAAAAGATGGTTTGTGCTACATTTGTATCATTACCTGATCTCATTAGGGAGGACTGAATAAAAATAGGCCATGTCGGAAACATCACAGTTGGGATGACATCTGTTTGCTGTAGACATCGAACCTTGATAAAAGAATGGTTCTGCGGACCCGAGGACTTGGGCTTCAAAATTTCATATTCCCCAATTCCACATTTTTATACATATCTCGTGACAAATTCGTATTCAATCAATATTGATCGATAAGGTTACCACATTTTTAAAAAAATGCAGCTTTAAAAATTATAATAAAGATTTTAAACTTCATTAATTCAGACCTAAAACTCTAAGTTTTTAAATCCAAATATCTGGGACTCAACGTTAATTCTGTCCCAGAAAATTAAGCTTTAAGGTGAACACCTGTTCACCTTAAAGTAGCTTAATCAGAGAAGCGACATTTGCCACAAGGCGGTTTCATTATTTTTTGTTCAAGCAATTTCAATCGAACAATGCAGAATTCTGTTCAGAGGTTTCAAATAGTATCAATCTGAAATAACTGAATCGTTACCGGAGCCTCATCACTGGATAATCTGTTTTCTTGTTCTTATATAAAAAATAAAAAAATGATGAAACTCTTGAATACTGAACAAAAGTATCCACCGCTATTGTACTCGCAGAAAAACTATAAATTAAATAATTTAAGGTTCTTTAAGTTGTAAAGCTTTTATATCGCGCATCTTATCGATATTAGAGATCTATCAGTTTTGTATGCAGAATACTGTGTAAGGATTGTGTCAGTTTTATGTCTCTACTCAATGCGAATTTTTCTGATGCATTTACAAATTCCTTTTTATAGTTAATGACCGAAATTTGCAGAATGTGCTAATGTTTACCCGACGCGGTGAAAATTGTGGGCACCTATGACCCTGAGAGCTATGCCGGCGGTAGCTTGCTACTGGTAGGGTCTCCCAAGCCGGACAGGTTGAAGGGTAGGTGCCAAACAAAACACCACCTCGGGTTTGCGGCTTGTAAACTGACTACAAATATGAATCCTGTGTCATCGGAATGGAATACTCTCGATGAAAAATTTTAAATGTGGATTGAACAGGAAAAGACAGGCTGTGAAAACTAACATTGCTTTATGGGACGTGGAAGGCCTAAGATTAAAATGAGAGGATATTTTCTAGGAAGTTATGAGGATGAAAATAATCATGCCCGTTAGCATAAAAGTTTTAACTTGTATCTTTTTGAAGTAGTTCAAATGAATTTATGCAGTTTGGATATGTGTAAAAAAGAATATATACAAGGCTTTAACTCTCAATTACTCACACGTGGTGTTCTGAACACCCCATTGGTGCACAAGTACGAAACTACGCAAGGTCAAAATCCAATATTCTTGGCAGCAGTACTTTCCTAGATGCTACACCTACTGACAACATACGTTCATTCTACACTTTTTCTTGAAGAGAGGACGTAAATATTTTCAGCTGGGGGTGCTCGTGACACCCCACGAGTAATCGCGAAATATTTTTTTATTTGAAAAAAATATTTTTTATGATAGAAACAATTCTATTTATGAATGACTTTGGGTTTTTTATTTTGAGCCTTTTACGATTTTTGGCCTTATTATCTAGAAAGTGCCGAAATATTCATGGGAAATAAAGCAACAGCGTCTGCGCTATTTTTTGGACATTTGTTTTCATCAGATTCTGAAGATAAGGCAACAAGTACAATTGATAACTGTCTGGAGGATAACGAACATTGTGGAACGTTTTGACCACCACTCAAAATCAGAACGAGAATCTGAAGAAATATTGGAACAAGATATTTATTCCGAAATACTCAATAATACTTCGGGAAGGATAAAATCACAATGATACAAGAAAATGGGTATAACTGTCATGCGTACTCGTTCTTCGAACATTGTTACTGATTTACCGGGTTGTATAAGCGCTGCTAAGTCTTGTAAAATGCCTGTTGAATTTTTTCAAATTACATGTATCAGAAAATATAGTTAAGCACACAGAGATAAAATACAATATTTCTTTTATTAGAGAAACAGCCTACTTTAAATCATAGAAAATTATAAAATTTATTCATTAAAACTTAAAAATTTTGAGAAAATGTTGGGTGTTTAGAACACCCCCGCGAGTGATCGTGAGACAAAAAGAAGCGCGAGTAATAAAGGGTTAAGGAATTCATATGGACTGAAATCAAAGCCGAAAGAAATCGTAGGAAAATATGGAGCGAAGATGCAATTACGGCATTGTAAGAGTTCGAAATTGCTCAGGAATGGTGCAACAATGGAAAATGTTGCAGGAGGTTTTAAGGCGACGTTGTGTGCCACAAAGCTGATAAATATAAATTTATGAAGTTCTCAATCTAACTTCATAAGTAAACATTCTCGGTAAACTCCATCTTCAGTTGTAATAGGAACAGCTTAATTGCGAAATTAACCGGCTCTCTAGTTTTGAAAATCTTAACATAATTTTCTGAATGATTATCTTACTCTTATTGGAAAACATTAAACGCTAAACGATTTCTTCGTCTGGGAATAAATACCTGCTAATTTGATATATTTACAGATCCAATGACTTTGTGAATGTGTCAAATTGTAGCCAGTATGAGTTTAACTGCTTAAAATTATTGCGACGAGTAGTTTAAATGTTATAAAATCAAAAAGTATTCTAAGAATTAAAAGTACGTTTTAACAATTATATATTTGACGTCATATTCTAAATTACTCTTCTAAAAGATTTCTTTTGTTGCATTCACATTCATAAACACAAAATGTGAATGTGTTAAACTATATAGCTAATTTTATGACACTTTGACCTTTTTATAGCACTTTCCCCTTTTTCCTTTTTTTCTGAAACCTCAGTCTAGTTTTGACATATTAAAGAAGAGCAAGGATATAAAATCTTAGTTTTACCTTATGAATTTTTCGTATTCATTTGCATTACATTCTATAAACATTTCTACTTTTTTAGATAAGCAATAAATATGAAAGTGTCTTGGAAGTCACATTTTATGAGGAAGTCTCTTTTTATACCAAATATTGTATTATCTATCTATATTCATAGTCTTAGGATGCCTTTATTTTGAAATGTTTTCGTTTGAATAGGAAGTTTATTCTGTCAAAGTTTATCTCGTAAATTATACTTCTTGATAAATTACTCAGATGTCCAACTGAACAATAACAGATAGGTCTGTCTCATTTTATCACACATTTTAATCCTAAATGGTTTTCTTTTAATTTATAAAAATTAAAAAAAGCAATGAAATTAAAAAAATTGTGTGGAAAATGTCATTTTTAGGGTTTGGTTCATCGTCCCGCTACGTTGTCTATCCGTCACAGAGCCGTAGAGTTGCAAAAATCCGGTTTATTTACAGATGTATTTCCAATAGACCCGGTTTATTCCCTGATTTATTTCAAAGTTTAAACCGTTTTTTTTTTTCTAGCCTTTGCAACTCTGCAGAGCCGGTTCTCGTGAACCATACAACATGGACTTCAATTTTTGTGTTCTTATATCTGAATACCTACTATGGAGCTGAAAATCATAATTTAAAAATCTTATTTTAATGTAAAGAGAGAAAACCAAAAATCTAACAGCCTTTTCCTATTAAATTTAAAACATATTTCGTTAAAGCAGTTGCCAAAAATTAAAAATCAACAGTAAAATTGTTTCTATAATTTTCTTTTGAAAGATTTCCACGTGAAAAAGGAAATAAATTTTCACTAATTGAAAAAAAAAAAAAAAAAAAAAAAAAAGATGGTCATATTGGTAATAAAATTAGAAATTTTCAAACATTTCTCAATAATACAAGGAGTATGTGTAAATACAGAAAGCAGGTTAATATGCCATTAGAGAATTAAAAAGAAAATTAATCTGACGTCATATTGGAAGTTTAACGAACTTTTTCAAATGTTTGAGAATAATACAAAGAGTATCGATATGTGTAATCCATTCATATAATTTTCAAATTTGCTTTATCAAAAGCATTGAAATTAAACTGAAATTTATTAAATACTTCAAATTTAAATAAATATAAAATTCTAAATTTAAGAGTATAAAAATAATATAAGCGCCGTTCATACGTTTCACATTTAAAAGTATTTTTACATTTATACGCTTTTTCACTGTGGTCCCGATACATCCCTATGTATTTTAATGTTTCGTTTATACGACGCATTACTTTGGTTACGCGTAGTTTCTTTGAAGCAGTAATAGATTTTCACAGAATCTCCAGCGTCGTACCTTTTTAATTTTCTGCTTGCAATATTTGCAGAGAGTTGAAGGACAAAGAACATGCGACTGGTACAGAGCTTATTTTTAAGTTCATAGAATTGGTGGGGAAGAAAGAAATGGACAGTGGGTGATCTGCTCACAAGACAAATTTGCAATTACGTCGCTTCATTTTCTTATTTTGTTACAATTTAGACCACGTTTGAGCACGATTTCTATTTTCTTTCTGTCCCTTTTGAACACTTAACATACTCCTAAAATGTCCCGAAACCGAAAGGCACTTTCATTAAATGGGGAAAATTGAACTTTTAAAGAATTGAATACAAATTCAATTTGCCGTAAGTAGAATTGGCGAAGAAAATATATATTCCTATTTAAATTCTGAAAACCATTATCTACGATAGGGGGGGAAAACAAGAAAAACAACTTGCGGAAACTTCGCTTCGAAGAAATTGTATGTCCAAGATGACAAAATTCCCGATGTTGAAGAAATTTGCTGCAGTTTCTATTTCTTAATGGCGTGAAACGAACATCCCAATGAGTAAACCTAATGCTGATGGTGAAAACTAAAGAAATTTCCTCAAAATTTAAATGCGAGATGCTTCCTTTTTTAAAGCAGATAGCTACTTAAAATTAAATTACGAAATGGAGCGTCATGTCAGGTCGTGAGTGGAGAATCTAAAGTTGTTTCTGTTGAATTATTTAAAAATAGCCCAGCAAAAGTAAAGGATATCAGCTGAAGGGCATTTATAACGTTAATTAAACCTGTTTATTCTTTAATCTCAGGCCTAAAGCATTCTTTTTCTAGAGTTACAATTGAAATTCTGATGTATAAAATGTTTGTCTTTCTCAGTTATGCGTCGTTTTTGAACGGTTCCCTGTAAGACATATTGGAGTTATTATATATAGTTGGTACTTTACTGTACAGGTTTCAAAAAATGAACTAAAATACACTAAAACAAAATTATGTCAACAAAAATAACTATTTTTAAAACTAAGGAAGATTCGAAAATATTTAGATTTCTTACCCATTACGTTCTTTGTATCAATTTCGCAAATTCAGTTTTTTTTTTAATTTTTTAATTTAATTGCATTAATTTGCAAACACTGAAAACATTTGTTTTTAAACATCAGCCATAATTAACACACATGTATATATAAAATGAGAGGAAACATATTAAATACTTCCATTTTAGATCAAATGAAAATTAATTTAAAATCAAAAGAATATATTTTGTTAACATGTGATAACACAAGAAATAGCAAGAACAATAAGTAGACTTTTGCCTTACCTGGTGCATTTTCCGATCTTTCGCTTTTCTCGAACTCTTCCTGCTCCTCTTCAGACGCATGCAGGACCAGGACATCAAATTCTTCTATGGATTCTGCAAAGAATTGAGTCATTAATAACGGGAAAGGACAAAATAGTAAGATTACAAACCGAAGAATACTTGGATATTCACAAACTAAACATGATATCCAATATAGTGTTCAAAAAGTTCGAGAAAAGTAAAATTTGACACAGGACCTGCGTTTTTTAGGATGAAAAAAAATGTTCTTTGTAAGATTAAGAATTTTCACTACTTCGATTGAAAAGCAAATTTTAATTATATTTACTTTTTTCTTTTTCACTTTGACATTTATAAATTGGCAATTTCTCCTACACATATGCGGCTACCTTGAAATTTACAGTGTACATCTTAGTGTTTCATTCATGTACTAGATTGCACTTTATAATAAAGCTTTCATTTATATTTGTTGTTTCTATAGTTTGATTAGTTTATTGAAGGGGGGGGGGGATTTAGCTTTTGTTTGCTCATATAAGCATTTTCTATATTTTAAGTAAGTTGCTCTTTTGTTTAATTTAAAAGAAACCTCATATTTTATTTTTTATTTTTAATATCTGAAACTTTTGACGAACTTCTGAACACTTGTATGTTCACGAAATTTAAAAATACATTCTAAAATGTACAAATTTATAAATAATTGAGTTATCTTATAAGCTATTTTTAATAGCCCATAAACAGAAATCTTTTTCTGTGCACTTGCCATTTTCTACCAGAATACTCAGGTTCAAACATCTTTCTTCAAACTTTTGTAACAGAAGATCCTCTCCTTTCCTTTTCTCTGTTTCTGATAATGGCGTCGTTTGTTCGTTTGAAACATGTCTATCATTATATTATAAACCTTTTTGTGATCTGCTTTTATCACTTAACATTTAAATCTGTATTTTAATGATAATTAGTTATTTTATTATATGGATATAAAATAAATATTTGAATTAACTATTATGGTATTTTTAATAGCCCAGGCAGAAATATTTTTTCTGAGTACTTATCCATTTTCTTCCAGAATACACGGGTTAAAAAAATATCAAACTTTTGCAACAGAAGATCCTCTTCTTTCTGTTTCTGAAACAAAGAGCAAAACTAAATAAGCGATTTCCCAATATTTCTCAAGTAAAACATTTAAAATTCACTTGACACGTGAATTTAATAAAGTGCATTATGCAAAAAATGCATGAGAAATAAGTAAATAATTTAACTTTAATATATAATGAAAGATGCAAAAATTTAATTATGTACTTGTAATATTTAAAATACTTCCATAAAATAACAGTAATTAAAAAATTTCTGTTTTCTCTTATTTTTCAAAATATTAACTTTATTATATGAAAATTAAAAAAAAAAAAAAATTATCCATGTATACGCTTTTTTCTTTTTAATACGAAGTTATTTTTTTTATAAAAGAGTTTTGCCTTTATATTTTTATATAAAATGTTATTTTAATATTAAACTAAAAGCGAAACTAATTGGTAGTTTACTCACTCAATTACTTTTCATCTCTTTTACACATTCTGAATATCTTAAAAATGTGTATGATTCCAGATATTAACAATTTTCCCATGTCTTCTATAATTTGTGTCGTTGCATAAAGAATGGAGAAATTACAGAAGAAATACATTTAGATTCAAATTAAACAAAATAATAGCAACTAAATTATAATAAAGGGTATTAATTTCATTTATTTTAATTTACTGAATGTATATAAAGCATTCCTTTTTAATCAAAATTCCAAATATACTGTGCGGAGGTTTCGTACTAGTTATGCGAACTTAGAACAAAATGGACTGTATCAAATGCTATAGTATTTATTTAGTTAATAAATACGATGAAGAGAAGACAGCAACGGCGGCTTGTCGCCACAGAGTTCCGAGCACACCTGCTCACACAGGGTTACATTAACAGGTTGCCAGAAACAAAAAAGAGGGGGGGGGGATGTTCCATCGCCAATAGATACGGAACATCCCGCCCGGCGTTGAAATAATAAAAGTATTTCAATATATAACAAATGTAACACAGCTAATAAAGAAAACATGATACAATTATAAGCAATTAAAACCATCACCATAATTATACAATTAAGAATAATAATAAAAAAATATTAAATAGTTACTGAGCATTAATTTCATTATCTATCATGGGCAAAATACTAATTTTAGATACAGATCTTTTAAAAATGCCCTTCGCGGTTCGTACCTCTACTACTCTGACATGTCCGTCAGCACCTGGGATTACTTTAATAATACGGCCTAGAGACCAAGTGCAAATAGGAAGTTGTGATTCCTTTACTAATACCAACATACCTCGCAAAATATTTGGCTTTTTGAATAGCCATTTGTTTCGTTGTTGTAAGTAACTAAGATAATTATTCTGCCAACGCTTCCATATAATTTGCACCATTTTTTGTGTTCTTTGCTATTTGTTTAATAAGTTATCCCTTACCTCAATTAAATTTGGTTCTGGAAGCTCATTAAGCGGTCTTCCTATGAGGAAGTGACCAGGAGTCAATACTTCAAAACTGTCGGCATCTGTCGACAAAGGAGAAAGTGGCCGCGAATTTAATATGCCCTCGATTTGTGCAATCACCGTTAGAAATTCCTCTAACGTTAAATGAGCTGAACCCACTACTTTCTTAAAATGATATTTAAATGCTTTAACTCCCGCCTCCCAAAGGCCACCGGAGTTGGGTGCTCTAGGAGGAGAAAATTGCCAGCTGATGCCAAAAGGTTAGAGATTTCTTCGCTATTCATAAGTTTTCGTAGACGCTTAAGTTCTGCTGAAGCCCAACAAAATTTGTAGCGTTGTCGCTAAAAATTGTTGAACTTTTCCCACGACGAGAGAAAAATTGCTTTAAAGTAGGAATTATTGCTTCAAATGTTAAGTCTGAAACGAAATCCAAGTGTACAGCCTTAGTGACAGTGACCATACATACAAATATAGTTACATAGATTTTTTTTGGAGGGTACCCTTTCTCTGCCCCTTGTATTTTATTTCAAAGGGTCCACATAGCTCTCCTTTTTTTAATATCTGATTAGAACTAGGTATTACTCTCTCAGGAGGGAGATCCCCCATCAGCTAGTTGGCCATTATGGGCTTAACTTTGAAGCATTGTACACATTCACGCACAACCTTACGTGCAATATTTCTGCCGCTAAGTGGCCAATATTTTAGACGTACAGTATTCAAAAGAGCCTGGGGTCCTACATGAAAATCACGAAGATGATGGTATTGAAAAATAACTTTAGTTAATCTATCCTTTTCTGGCAAAACTATGGGATATTTGCTTTTATAATTTATGTTCGCATGTGAGTCTCTCCCACCTACTCTGATTAGTTCATTACAATCTAAAAAAGGATTCAGAAATTTTAACTTACTTGCAGGAGGGACTGAAGAACCTTTTTTCAAGGCATCAATTTCATGTGTAAAATACTTTACCTGAATGTATTTCAATAAGTAAATTTCCGATTTCTGGATCTCGTTGGCAGAAAGAGGACCCTTTAATTTATCGCGCTCCTTACAATTTCTAATAAATCTATAAATAAAGGCCAGAATTCTAATTAATTTCAAAAAATTATTAGTTAAATTAAATAAATAATTCATAAAATTAGTCATTAATGTTCAAAAGAGTCATTTTAGCAGGAGGTTTCAGTTCATTCACATATAAATTGTCACACAGAATATCTGGATTACGAATAGTCTCTAAAGATTGTTCACTAACAGTTGAAAGTTGTGGACCTTGCCACCACAGTTCACTAGCAGCAAGAGCTTTTACGTCAAGTCCTCTAGAAACCATGTCAGCTGGATTGCTCTCGGATGGAATGCAAGACCACTTATAGTTTCTTGGTAACTGCTGAATTTGCGACACTGTTGCACACAAATGACTTTAACAAATTTGGAGGAGTTTCAATCTAAGCTAGTGCTATAGTTGAATCAGAACAACCGGACGGAGTCGAGAGGTTGTTTTAAGGCCTCTAAGACCTTGTTAGTCAATTTTGTCAGAAGAAGACATGCAGCTAATTCCAATCTAGGAATTGTCATTACTTTCGTCGGAGCAACACGGGACTTGCTGCAAAGAAGTTGACTAGATAGTTCATTAGTGTTAGAGATAGTTTGAATATATATGACTGCACCGTACGCCTTAGAAGAAGCATCTGCGTAAACGTTCAGCACCACAGATTTAACGTTCACTTTTAAGAAACACCTTGGCACTTTAATTCTCTAATTCTGGTAATGTTGCGATGAAGTTTTCCAATTGCTGAGAAACGTGTGGAGGTAGTTTTTCGTTACAATCCACATTGAGTAGCCACAGTGGTTGCATGAAGATTTTTGCCTTTGCTATCACCGGTCCAAGTAGACCAAGGGGGTCATAGATACGAGCTATTTGTGGAAGGACATCTCTTTTAGTAAAGTTTTGTTTTTCACTTATGTTTACCTTGTAGGTAAATGTATCACTAAAGCTATTCCATAGCATTCCTAGAGTTTTTGTCACAATTTCCTCGGAATTTCTGTTAAGGGGAAATATTTCCTGATCCTTAGACTGTACTCCATTGGAGCACCATTTGTGCAAGCTCATGCCTCCTCTTAGGAGAAGTTGCGTTAATTCTCGCTGAATTAATTGCATCTGGGTTAAATCTGAAGCACCAGACAAGCAATCATCCATATAGAAATCATTTAATAAAATATTGGAAGCCAATGGGAAGTCCCTTTTGTCATCCAAAACAAGTTGTTGCAAAGTTTTGGTTGCTAGATATGGGGCGCAGGCGGTCCCGTAGGTAACGGTTGAGAGTTGGAAAACTTTGACAGACTATGACTTACTGTCCTTCCAGAGGATTTTTAGGAATTTATGCTGTGACGGATTAATTTCTATAATTCTAAACATTTGTTTGATATCTGCCGTGAATGCGTAAATGTGCTTTCTAAATCTTACTAATATTGAAAAGAGATCTTCCTGAAGCACCCCTCCCTTATATAACATATCATTTAAAGATTTTCCAGTTGTTGATTTTGCACTTGCGTCAAAAACTACGCGCAGTTTGGTAGGTTTGTTTGATGGCCGCAGGATTCCGTGATGAGGTAAATAAAGTCTTCAAAATCACTATTTTCCTCTATTTCATGCATATGATTCAAATACTTATATTCATTTAGAAAATCTATGTACAAATTTTTCATTGTTGGATCACGCTCTAAACGTTGCCACAAATAATCTAATCTTTTAGAAGCGATTTTTTTTTTAATTTCCTAAATTTGTTTCAGAAAATTCTGGTTTGAACGGCATTTCAACTACATATCTCCCATCTTTCTGAAATGCGTTTTATCAAAATGTTGATTACAATATGTTAATTCATCACTGCTGCACGGCTTTAAATAAACATTCTCTATTTCCCAAAATGAGGTCAAGGTCTTATTGAGTGCTTCTAGATTTTTTGTTAGAAAACAATGGGTTTCATTATGCTTTATATTATCATAAACACTACCAGATATCCAAAACAAGTTGATTGCAGAGTTAAATTATCTTTCAGTTTTATTTGATCAGCATTTAAAAATTCGAAAAACAATTCCGCACCCAGACGTATATCTATTTTTTGCGGAATGAAGAATTCAGGGTCCGCCAATTTTATGTTTTGTGGAATGCTCAAATTAGAAATGCTTATCTTTCTAGACGGACTGAAATTTGTTATTTTGGGAGTGATCAGACAATCAATATTCCATTGAGAATCCCCGCTTTTATTAGATAAGCAAACTGCAGTTTTTGCCTTTATATTTATTGTTGAATCATTCAAACCCGCAATAGGTATATGAATTTTTTCTTTCTTTAATCCCAACAAAGTTGCTGCGTGAAATGAGATAAAATTACTTTCTGACGCAGAGTCCAAAATGCCACGTAACGGTCTTTTAACCCCATTAGAATCTGTAATAAAAATTATCGCCGTGTTTATCAAAACTGATTTATTGTTTCCATGAGAAAAAAACGAATGTTTGGGAGTATCTCTTTCAGAATTCTCTCTATGCGTAAAGGCTGTCGCCGCTGTGTCTGCGTCGTTTGATCTGACCTCGTAATGATCAGCTTGTGGCGCTGAATATTTATGTAGGGAAGTATGATGAAATTTTGATTTGCAAACAAAGCAAGTATTTTTTGAATTGCACGATAATAAATGTGAGGAATTCAGACCGTTAAAACAAAGTTTGTTTTTCTTGACAATCTTTATTCTATCTGCTAATTTCATAATCTTATATTTTTCGCAATGGTACAATGGGTGGATTTCGGAGCATAGACTGCACTTTTTATTCTGTGTTTTATCAGATTTCATGAATAATGACTTAGAACGGTCAGAGTTAGAATTAAATTTTGAAGAACTAGCACTGATGCTATTTAAGATTTGACATCTTCGTTCTAAGAATTCGAGAAATTCGTCAAAGTTAGGAACCTCGTTATCTTTTAACGTGAGCTCATATTGTTTACGAGTGTCTCGATCAAGTTTGTCTAAAAGTATATTTAATAATATGGCGTTAGAGAATGTATCTCTTTCATAGTCTAAAACTTTAAGGGCTCTTAAGTTCTTTCTAACACTATCTAATAAATTTCGAAGATCTTTTGCGGATTCATGTTTGATTGGGTACAAGTTGAGAATATTTTTTATATGACAATCTACTATTATTCTTTCGTTCTCATACCGTTGTTCTAATGCACTAAAAAGAGACGTATAACTATCGTCTGGGGTTTGTATGCTTTTGGGTTCCCCCAATAAAGTTCCACGAAGATAGAAAAGCTTTTCATTGTCGTTCAAATCAGAATTTTCAGTAATGAGCGTATTAAAGGCAGTTTTAAAAATGCTCCACTCCTCAAATTTTGCAGTAAAAACCGGTAATGGAATTTTGGCCAGTTTTATAATTGATTTATGATTATTAACACTTATATCATTACTTGAAGAAGCGCTAACATTAGATTCACAATAAAATTTCTTAATAGAGGTTTTAAGACATACCTCTATTGTTCTAATGTCCCCATCCAGTAAAGACAGTTGCTCCTTTGTTTGTTCAAAATCGTCATCTTTCACGATTTTATAATAATCCTCCTTGATAACTTCGAACTTTTCTTGTATTCTAGTTAAACACTCCATTCAGCTATTTCGAAAGTATTTTCGTTAATCGCTTTGGATATTTTGGTGATCTGAGCCTTTATGTTACCGCGCTTTCGATTTAGAGTCGTAATTGCTGCGTCCGACATTACTGTTGATCTTCTTGTTGAAGATAAAGAAATCACAAGTTTTTCGTTAAAACACTGGAGATGCGCAGATTACCTCCGGGTCTCTTAGGACAAAAATGTGCGGAGGTTTCGTACTAGTTGTGCGAACTTAGAACAAAATGGACTGTATCAAATGCTATAGTATTTATTTAGTTAATAAATACGATGAAGAGAAGACAGCAACGGCGGCTTGTCGCCACAGAGTTCCGAGCATACCTGCTCACACAGGGTTACATTAACGGGTTGCCAGAAACAAAAAAGAGGGGGGGGGGGAATGTTCCATCGCCAATAAATACGGAACATATACTTTATTGAAAAGAGGGGTGAAAATGCTATATCTGGCTGAAAGATTGAATTTGAGAATGCCACTCCTAAAACAAATCAAAATTCAATCGTAAAGACAAAATAGTAAAGACATACTATTATTAGGACGAAATGGTTAAAGGGTAACACTTTTCATCTATACGTCGTAGTACATGCTGCGAACTTGAAATAAGTACACTAATATAAAAAAAAGCAAAATGGTTTATTTAATGGAACTAGGAATTTTATACTATCGAGAATAAACTCGAAACCTCACCAAATATCTTCTCAAATGGGAGCAACTTTTCTCCAAGCTCTGAAACAGTACTTTACTTCACATTACATTACCTTAAAACAGACAATACTTTATTTACTGTCAAAGTGCTTAGAGTTCTAAAATCGCAGTATCTAAAATATAAAAGCCATATTTGGTAAGTCTAAAATACGAGTATAAGATTCGTAACCTCAAACCCAACTGGAAACTCTTTAGCAAGGAAATGCTAACTCAGAGACTATGGCTGCGCTGTTAAAAGCCAGATATCTCGTAAAAAACTACACATTATATAGAAAATAAGTCATGTGATGAATCGTACTACGTAACTTACTAAAATCACCTGCCAAGCTCTAACAACTCATAAAACTAAGAGTTTGACAGGATACGACTTTCTCCTTCAGTCGCACAGATGCGAAAACTAGACGTTCGCATTCAAGAGGAAAAGTTTCCAGAGTGCCTTCATAACTCAGAATACGAACTTTGAAACTTTCTATCTGCTTCATTTCCATTAAAGAGGGATTGAAGCAACGGCGTTTGATCGAAGTCCATTTTTTCTGAAGGGCCATCGCATTAAATTTTTTTCACAAGGCGGATTTCTAATTTTTAGCTCACAGGCTATCAAAGCCTGAGAGCTAATGTGCCCGGCCGTTCTGTCTGTATGTATGTACGTAACGCAATAACTCTTGATAGAAATAACCGTTTTGCTTCAAATTTTGTTTTTAGGTTCATTGTGATAAGGCGCTTCCCTGATTAGTTTTGGGGGTTCATTGGTTAAGTATAAAGGGGGAAACGGGGGGCTAACCCCCCCTCAAATTAGATAAATGGGGTTTTCCAGAATTATCCGATATTCTTCAAACTTTGTATATAGGTTAATTGTGATAAGGCGCTTCCCCGATTAATTTGGGGGGGGGGGGTTTCACTGGTTAAGTATAAAGGAGGGAAACGGGGGGTAACCCCCCTTAATTTAGATAAATGGGTTTTTCATGCAGAATTTTCAGATTTCCTTTAAATTTTGTATATAGGTTCATTGTGGTAAGGAGCTTTCTTGATTAGTTTTGGGGGTCCATTGGTTAAGTATAAAGAGGGGAAACGGGGGGCTAACCCCCCGCCCTCAATTTAGATAAATGGGGTTTTCATGCAGAATTATCAGATTTTCTTCAAATTTTGTACATACATTTATTGTGGTAAGGCGCTTCCCTGATTAGTTTGGGGGTTCACTGGTTAAGTATAAAGGAGGGAAACGGGGGGGGGGACCCCTTAATTTAGATAAATGGGTCTTCCATGTAGAATTTTCCGTTTAGCTTCAAATTTTGTTTTTAGGTTCATTGTGATAAGGCGATTCCCTGATTAGTTTGGGGGGTTCACTGGTTAGGTGTAAAGGGGGGGGGAACACGGTACCCCCCCCTTAATTTAGATAAATGGGTTTTTCATGCAGAATTTTCAGATTTTCTTCAGATTTTGTATATAGGTTCATTGTGGTAAGGCACTTCCCTGATTAGTTTTGGGGGTGTATTGGTTAATTATAAGGGATGATGATCCCCCCCCCCTTAATATATTGTCGATTTTTTTATTTTTTTGAGTGGCTTATTTCAAATTCTTTGAAATAAGAGTATAATATACAATTAGTGTGAATAGCCTGTGAGCTCAATGCCCTCAGTTTAATTGGGCAGTTTTTATTTTATTGTGTTTATTGTCTGGAGAGACATTTCTTTCGTGACTATAGAAATTACCTCTGAGAAAAGCTCTATATTCAACACTGATGCTGTAGAATCTTTAAGTAGGGTTACATCTCACGTGAAGCAGTTTATTTACAAATATTGTTTAACCTCTATTTCGGTGAAAATCTAGTGTTCTAGATAACTAAATTAAGTTTAAGCCGAATCATGTCGAGATAATTTAAATTTGCTATAAGTATATTTCCATACGAAAGGGCATACAAAAAAATAAATGAAACTTCCCTAACACATTAATGCTATACAAGACTGATAAATGGTAAAAAAAAAAAAAAAAAAAAAAAATTATTTTTTTTTTTTTTTTTTTAATTATGAAAAGCAATCGCGAAACAAAAGCCTTATTCCAAAGCATTTCGGAAACATTCCCAAAGTATCGAAAGCGATTACGTTCTGCTTTGTGACAATGCATGGCTATAATTTCAGATTTAACAGCAAAAATCTAGTAAAATATAACTTATAGCAAAAAGCATTGTTACAGTTAGATTGTGTAGTTAACGTTCTAATAATTCACAATTGAAGAAAAATTCAGTCTCCAATTGAATTTGTCTAAATCCTACAATATAATATCCCTATATTTTACACATTACTTTATTCAAATGCGGGAATCTTGTCCTTTCTAAACTTGCCAAATACATCAGTTTTAGTGTTACAAAATCTCAGAAATCTTAGTATGCTATATTTATAACGTAAGATAATTCCAAAAAGTTCGTTGCTGCCTCTAAATTTTCATTTAAAGTCTTGTATTCCGCACTAAAACAGTCTTTAAAAATTAAGATTATCACTTATTTACTTACCTCGCATACGTAGTATAGGGCAAGTCTTGTAATCATTTTGAAAACCGAAAAAAAAAAAAATTAAGGCTTTACACGTTTCAGACACTGGAGATTCCGAAAAACATTTTCAGAGAGAAAAAAAAAAAATCCGTCTGTCTGTAAACGCTATTTCCCGAACAAATTGAGATAGACTTGAAATTTGGTATGTACTTAGTATGTAATAATGGGAAGAAGTTTATTGAATCTCAGTAACCTCGATTATCCGGAACTATTTTTTTCGGACTCTCGAAATATTTGTTCTGAAAAAAGGTATATAAAAATTTTCGAAATTGTTTATTTTAAGGAGTAAATATAAGACTAAAATAACATAAATTTTGCATAAAGAATGAAGTCGATAGGATAATTAGTTGCCGAGATATTTGTAATCCTACTTTCCACTCTTTGATTTTTCATGACCCTGTATTTCATTCAAATTTCAATTAACC
This sequence comes from Maratus michaelseni, assembly GCA_963931845.1. Lineage (NCBI taxonomy): Eukaryota > Metazoa > Arthropoda > Arachnida > Araneae > Salticidae > Maratus > Maratus michaelseni. The sequence continues at coordinate 182,996,495 of OZ007595.1, forward strand.
CTATCCACTATGTCCTATCAAAACATGCCCTGTTGTTTCTCAGGGCAAATATGCTATTTATTTAAAAAAAAAAAAAAAAAGTACCACTTATATTTGTACAGTTTAATATTTACCGTGTGTTACAAACATTATGATATGAGATGTCACCGGCTGAAACTTACTCAGTGAGTGATAGATTTTTTTGACAACTTGTTGAAAGTGCTTGGGGTCCGCGTGGACCCCAGGACATAATGATAGTGTTAAAAGACATATTTTAATTGGAAATGACTCTTAATACGACGCAGTAAACTGTTAGTTAATATCATTATCAATTTGAGTTAAATATTTTGAATGATTCATTTATTTTTAAGATTACAATAAGTGAAAGTTGAGCAAAAATAAAGCTTTTAATTTTGTATTCTTCCATTAAAAAATTCCAATGACAAACATATTACTCTCAAATTATGAAAGTTAAAATACACAGATGTCCAGAAATTAAGGGGCAGTGGACGGACACTTTGGATTTCCAGACGTTTTGTCGAATATCTACTGAAATTCGTGAAGAAATGCCCTTGAACTTTAAGAATGTACAGAACATGTTTGACTTCATGTTTTTCAGTGAATATTGAGTCCCGAGGACAATTGCGGGGGGGGGGGGGGGGGGGGGGGTATTAAATTTAATAAAAATTTTTGTTTCCCCAAGAAACAGGAAATGCTCAATGATCAGTCACTGTAGCAAAAGACTATGTTCTGTCTTGTTCAACGTTTTCATGCATTTGTGTAATAAGCATAGCACGCATATTATTAAACATGTTAACGTTTCTTTGAAAAATTCATTTTTTTTTCTAAATAACATGAAGATTTTTCAACCGAATTCAACACCGCTTTCCAAAAATTGACCAAGAGCAATAGAAATACTATACTGCAATTAAAATATTTATATTTAATATTTCAGATATGGGTATTTCTATAAAAGAAATTTTAACTGCGCATGCGCGAACTACAGAAAAGATCTTTTATAATTTGAGAGTCTATACTATAAAGCAACTCATATAAAAAAACCAGTCGAATATCATGAAAACTCATACGGGCAATAGTCAGCCCATTGATAAATTAGGGAGGAAATCCCATCTAATCCTATGGGATTTCCTCCCCAATTTATCAGGACCTAATAAAAGGCATTTGCTACAGTGACAGATCATTATGATTATTTTCTGTTACTTGGGTGATCGCAAATACTTTATTTTTAAAATTTATTATTTACCCCTAATTGAGCTCGCGACAAAATCTTAACTGAAAATTATGAAGTGAAACGTGTTCTTTACATTTTTGAAGTTATAGGACAGTTCGTAAAGAATTCCTGTAAGCTATTCGACAAAACGTGTAAAATCGAAAAAATCGGCCACTGCCCCTTAATTTTTGGACATCAGTGTATTTTTATTTTGTATTCTTTAGAAATGGTAATCTTAAACAATTTTTTTTTTATGTTCTATAATTGTATATACTTATTTTGTTATGCAGTGGATAAGTTTCCCTTTATCTGAAAGAAAAGGAAATTTCCCGACGATCTTGCTGGCAAGTATGTATGCATATAATTTCGAGAACTAAAATTGGTTAAACATTTCTAATTTTTATAATAGTTTATAAGTGTGTTTAAAACCACTTTTGCTATCAAATTTTAAATTTATTGTATGCCATTTTTTTAATTTCATGAATTTATATATATAATATAATGTAATGTTTTACGCGAATTCATTTAGAGAGATTTATGTACAGTGGGGCGAAATCTCAAAAGCTCTTAAAATTTCAACTTTTGAAAATGGGAACTGTGGAGACTTCAGATTTGGACTACAAAGATAGCTAACCAAACAGGTGAATGGTTTTATCAGATTTCATTAAAATAAAATAAATCCAAAAAATGTCAACAACCGTCTGAGGCAGCCATACTCAACCTGCGGTCCGGCGGCCTTTTATGTGCCGCCCGAGACACATAATCATTAATCCGTACTTACAAAAATCATGTGCATAAAAGGTATTAGACTTTCACTGTTTTTTTTATATACTTTTATGGACAGACAATCTGTCCGACTACAGTGGTGTATACATTTCTTGATCTTCAACACTTACTGAACATTATTCAAAATTAAATAAATTTACACTATATTTCGATATTTAAAAAATATATATACAAAAATTATATTGGGCAAAAGACTGATTTATTAAAGATAGATCTCATGCTACTTATTAGGGATGAACGTTTGACGCGGATAAAATTTGCACAAAAAATTACACCACTGTTTCCAAACAAGTCTTAGCAGCATATTTCTGCAACATTTCCTATAAAAATAATGTGTCAGCTGAGGCTGAACACTGTAACATTTTTTTAAGACCTTAATAAAGGGACTGGGAGGGATACTATGCTCTATAAACTTGGTTTCCTTATCTGAACAGTCCCTCTTGGGCAATCAAATCAAGCCATAAAGCATATTGTTTGAAAAAAGTGATACAATTTTTTTTTATCAAACGTTCAACCCGACTGATAATAACTTTGTTATATTGCTTTGTTATACCATGTTGTGGTGTTTTTGGGGTTCTTTCTAAAACACAATTTACTTAATAATAAAAAAAAACCTCATTTATAACTCTTCACTTGACAATTAAATATTTAAAAAAGAATAAGTATGCCTTGATTAACTCCACTGAGATATGTTGCCATGAAATGAAGGAGCAATTTAGAATAAATTTACCAAAATAACAAAACAAAGAAAAACTGATATAAGTTAATATAACATGATATTTTTGAACTCATCAATATAGAATAATACTAAATGTAGTAAAGGGCAACAGATTTCTAAATCAAGTAGCATACTGAAATGCGAAAGAACACCCAACTCCACTCCAACCCGATCAAGCTCAAAACTCCACACACATTAGATTAATAAAGATGTAATCATCATTCAATTTGGAAAAAGGAAGATAACCTGAAATTCCTCTAATATGAGGGCCAAAAAGGGAAAGAGAGAAATTAATAAAATAAGGAAATGATGATACACTAAAATTTTAGAATAAACATGGAGATTCTGAACAAGATCAGATCGGTTAACCGAAAATCGTATAGTGGCATAAAGTAACGGACTTTTTTTTTTTTTTTTTTTTACTTTTTTAAAATAAACATTTTGATGTTTATTTTCGAAAACATTACTGAGAGAGGAGAGTTAAAGATAAAGTTAACATTTATGAAATTAAATTTAATATTACTGTTTCACTTATTAATCTATCCATCATTAAATCAAGATCAAAATTACGATTGGACAACACTGAGTAAACCTCAATTAATGTTCATTAAAACAATCAGTTATGAATTTTAAACTTAAGAAATTTCAAAGTCTTAATTTAGAAAAATTATAGCTTTCATGATTTTATTCTCACATACTGAAAAGTTAATCCTCACTAATGATTTTACTGTAAACATGTAAATACCAATTATTTAAGAACTACACAAAGAAAATAAACCCCTTTTCTTTCTTAAAAAACAAAAAAAAAATTTTATTTTAACAATGAAAGATTACCAAAGCTACTAAGCTCTCCAAAATTATAACATAATCACAATTTAAGGGTTAATTAGTTATACCTAAATTACTCATCATTTATCTTCAAAGTAAGTAACGTAATTCTTAAGTTTACTTTAAGGTTATTCTTAAGTTTACTTTAAGGTTTATTCTTTAAAGTTACTCGCTTAGTAAACAAATTAATTATTAATAGCACTTGGAAGTATACATACAATCACTCTCAGTGTTTTTTTAAATGGGCATATACATTACTTGCTATTGGATATATATGTAATGAGAAGGATAAAAAGCTACTTACAACAAAGAATAACATGTTAAAACTGTCATCAATGGGCTATTATATTTTTGTTGGGGAGGTTTCTGTTAACCTTCATAGGAGTTCACCATATAAATCATCATTATAAGCGGTGACAGGTTTCATCACAGTTGTGGGTTAGATCACTACTCCGCACATCTTATTAAGCTTCACTATCAGTCACCACGTCATCAATTATTGGCTTTCGCATCTTGTCAGGAGGGGGGTTGTCCCACAATAGAGACCTTTACAGTCAGATTTCCCACTACCAGCATCAACTATTGGATTACTGAATTTTTACTACTGGGTTGACTGAGATGTATCTTTATTCTAAAATAACAATCATGTTAACTTGGAACGACACACTGACCACACGCTCAAATATTCGCAAGAGCATACTCGGCGTCACCGTATCAGAACTTCACTTAAGTCCTCTATCATGCTTTTCACGTATCTCTGATAATATCACTTCACTTCAACCCTTCCTCGCCGGACTCCTTTCTTTTTACAAGAATTTATTTTTTTCATTCAGTCGCATTCTACCGGTCACGAATCAATAATTATTTAAACACGAGAAACCACAGCAACAAGTGAAGTGCTTCATTCCGACTGCCGTCATAAAACACGGGTGTTCGCATGCTATTCCCAGTGTTTCATCCTCCAACCAGCTCACGATCCCAAACAACAAGTCAGTTTTTTGAGCCAAGTAATAATTCGTAAACATTCTCTCTCCCGCGCTGCTTACAAAAACTGGCCGGAACCACTCTGTCAAATGGGGTACGGGAATGGAAACAGTAGGAATGGACTAACCCTGGTGGCGGCACTGCGTCGCTCATCGCTGCCGGCCGCTTCATGGGGATGACAACCGTGCCTCACCCCCATGGCGTGTGCTGAAGGGGGGGTCCCATGAGCCTATGTTTACATGGGCGCCAGCTAGACGCTATGACAAGTATTTCTTTTACTGCAGGTTGTAACATACAATGCTTAATTGCGTCCATAGTCTATTCACCAGACAACGTAATACCTCTTGGGGTGTACTCGCTTTCTTTTAGCCAAAGATAGACACAGTGTCACCAATCCCTGATTCCAAGCATGGGAAAGTGTATGGCTGTCTCCAAATTTGCCACCTGTGTGGTCTTTAACTGACAAACATCCCTCCTTGCTTTTTATCTTTCGCATTTGAAAAACAGGAAGCTAAGCTAGACTATAAACGTTGAACTTACTTTGCAAAAAGAAAAAGAAAGAAGAAAAAATAAAAACTGATTTTATTATTATTATTACAATTACTTTTATTTATTTAAATTTTTATTAGAAACAGAAAAAAGAGTGCTTTTAAATAAATGTTGAGAGAGTGATTTAAGGTAATTAATGTAGATTTAAAAAAAAAAAAAAAAAATGGTTGAAACCAACCGTAACAACCACTTCTGTTATATATTTTAATTGCCCTTTTTTACCTTATTATATAAGTATGCTGCGGCCCGCCTAACGTCGCAAACATATGTTTGCGGCCGACGAGAAAAAAAGGTTGAGTACGGCTGGTCTGGGAATATCCAATCTATGAATTTTTGGATACTGAATCAAATAAAACAGGTCCGTAAGACTAACTGTTCGTGGGATATGGCTGTCGTTCATTGTTAGATATGAAAAGGGGACCAAACTTTAACGAAACATTAATTTTTTTTTCTGTTATTCATGGAAAGTTTTTTTTGGTCCAATAATAATATTAAATAAGTGTGAAAAAGTTTTTTCGAAAATTTGGAACCAAAATTGAATACGGAATACTAAAAAATACATAGGAAATTTAAAAAAATAAATAAATACATATTTTAACAAATTTTTGCTTAGTGTTGTGCGAAGTTGCACTCAAATTTTACAATAGTGTTACTAGAGGGGGGAAAAAATAAATAAATCGATAATAAAATACCGGATCAGGGCCGGAAGTATACTAAGAGTATTTTATGTTTAATAAAATATTTCCTCATTTAAAAGGTGATTCTATAGTTTCAGTTAAACGATAATTATAAATATACATAGCACTGGGCTCATTATCAATCTTAGAATGAACATTCATAACAGGCATATGGGAATTAAAGCTGAATTTGCTACAACGCATTTGAAAATAGCATAAGAGATTGAACACCCCCCCCCCCCCACACACACACACACACTTCACACTTATCAAATATGAATCTACTCGTTTTCGTCTTTTTTACCCCTGATGTCGGAGACAACATAGTTGTGCCTTACCCGTCTGAGTATGAATAAAAAATATTGTTTAGGAACTAACTTGGAAATTTTGATTTATTAGCGTGATTTTCTTAAATGTGGGCCCACCATACGACCGACGAAATACAATTGAGCGCATTGTATACTTTTAATCCATTAATCACTGGTTAATTTTCCACTTTATATATAGTTTGCTTATTTTTATAGTTAATTTTTAAGATTTTTTTTTCTTTGTTTTAAGATTCTTTTTTTTTTCAAATGCATAATTTTATAAGTATGTTGAAATCTAAAAAGATTGTTACTGTAAGTGTTTACGCTTGTATGTACACAGGCGTAAGAAAATGGTAGCTAGGCATTTTTATTTTAGCTTATTGAAAAGTGAAAAATTGAAATTTATCATAGTTTAAATTTTTGAAAGTCGTAACTATTTGCAGCATTTTTAGTGTTTTTGTTATTGAATGCGTAATTGAAGCTTCCCTTTTTGACAGAGGGAGGGGAGGGGAGGGGGGGGGGTATTTTATTAAGCATCTGTCAATTTTCTGGGCGCTCTTAAAATGTTTCTATAATGGCCCCACAATATCGTACGAAACTGAGGCCGTTATTTTTCGAGCTAAGAATAAAAGGAAATATTTAAGCATCGGCCTATTTCGGCCATAATATAAAGTAGTTTTCTGTCGGTTTCAGAATCTAAATGTACACTTCCTTCCCTCCCCACCCCCAATGTTTTGTTCTTGTGTATGGAAAAATCTTATACTTAGTGCATACGTCTCTGTCCCCGAATCTAATTTCTGCTTACAGCACCACATTTTCTGTCAATCGGGGGGAGGGGGGCTATTTATTTTTGACCATTTTTATCAACATGTTTTGAATGAAATCTCTTTTTAAACATCTGACATTCCTGGTTAAGATGGAATCTTTTATGGATATTTATCATCCATATTATTACTGACGTATATTAATATTGTAATTAAAAAGCTTTTTCTTTTTAGGAAATTCCGAACAATGAAGACTTGAAGAAATGTTGGTGTGTAAATGGAAATTATTTCAAAGAAGTGTTTTGGAACAGTCTTATTTTTCTCCCTATATTTTCAAGGAACAGTTATCTAAAAGATAATGTGAAGGAATAATTTCAATATTTCCAGTTTTGGCATGTATTTCTAGATCAAATATTAGGCTCTGCCTGAAACTGATTCAAAGTTGAGATTTTTAAATGAGAGCATTGTTTTATCTTATTGGAAAATCTTATTTTAATTAGATTTCTCTATGTAAAAATTTACAATAAAACTTAATAAAATGAACATAAATGAGATTATATTCTATTTTACACATTTTCTTAATATTTTGTTTATTTGTTTGAAGCATGGTCGTTTCACTTTCTCATTACAGAAGCTGGTTTTATAAACATACTCGATCAGTTAAAAGTCGCAGAATAGATAATGACAGCACTTCATTCCCTTTGTAGCAATTTCTTAATTCCTATTAGAACTACCAAATCTCCAATGACGAAAAGAAAAAAAATAGATACAGATATACATTTGTCAAAAAGCACTGTTTACAATTCATAGGATGTGTATACACTTTCTAGTAAGTACTCGTTATGTTCTTGCAGTGAAATAAACTGTAATCATTTGCAAATCATATAATACGATTAAGTTCTTGGATGTATTCATCTGAGCATGTGAGGTATGTTCTTTTGACGAATGATTTTAAAACGGCCCTTTTATAATTCCAGGGGCTCTAGAGTTAAAAGAATAATAAAATAGAAATAAATGGCAGTTTTTAATTTATTTGTCAAAAGAACATTACCTCGAATGCTCATATGAATACATCCTACACTGTAAAAAATTTTCAGAAACGTTTCTGAAAGTAACGGAGACCTGTGCTGCACGATACTAACAGAAAGGTTTCTGATTCGATCAGAAAAAATGTTTCGGCTAAAACACGGAACCTTTCCGATTCGTAATGAAACCTTCCTGAACATATCTGAAACCTTTCTGAATATATCGGAAATCTTTCATTACGGATCGAAAAAGTTTCTGAATATATCGGAAATCTTTCATAATATATCGGAAAAGTTTCTGAATATATCGGAAAAGTTTCTGAATATATCGGAAATCTTTCATAATATATCGGAAACTTTTCTGAATGTATCTAAAACCTTTCTGAATTTATCTGAAGTGTTTCTGAATATATTTTTATCTTTTTTTATTATATATTATCTGAATTTTAAAAGAATACTTGAAAAGATAAGAATTTCTGTTCTTTTAAATATTCTAATCAAGCTTTTTTTTTTATAATTATTTTTTCTAGGCGAAATTATTCGGTATATTGCGTGATATTTTTCAGTTTATATCAAAATTTTATCAAATGTGTTTTAACCCTAATATTTAAGAATATTCACGAAGTGAATATTGGGGAATGGGGATATTTACCTTGTTTTTTAACAACATATCATGAAAAAAATATGGGATTCATACAGATTCACAAATCAAGTATTTATTTTAAAAATTTAAAAAAAAATAGCATATATACTTAGAAAGAAAACTTTCAAAACTTTTCATTAACATGAAATAGACAAACTAAAGCTATACTAATATATTTTAGATACATTTCAAATAATCTAACTCCCAGCAACATAAAATGATTAAAACTTATGTATGAGCTTTGCAAAAGCAATGCAGCTTCAGATATCTGTTTATCTGTTAATTTTTTTCGGTCCTTAAAAGGTAATTTTTCATATTAAAAACAAGACATTTCACAAAAATTCTCATCTTAAAACTGGACCCTTCACAAAATTTTTCGTTCCAAAACAGTATCCGTCACAAAATTCTTTGTCTTAAAAACAAGACTTTACCACCTCAAAAACTGAACTTTTCACAAATTTAATGATTTAAAAATAAAATCTGACCTATCATAAAACAATTGAACTTATCAAAGTGCATAGCTTTTTTATGTGTAAAGGATAGATACAAAGGAACCTGATATAATGACAATTTCAAATTCGCAAAATTATGACCGGAATTTTTAAAAATATTAAAAAAACTGCACAATTTCACAATAACAGGACCTGTGAGAAAAATCTGGACATAACCCTGAGATTAATAAAATCACATAGGAATTTTTTTTTTCAGAATTAGAATAAAATAAATAAATGTAGTTTGTTTACTTTAAAACGATATTTTTAAAGTCAGACAAGTCAATTTTCAATATATAGTACTATAAAAGTTAGAGTTCTGAAACATCGTTAAAAAATATATATAAACAAACACACAGTACCGCCGGCAGATATTATTCTTTAAGAGATAAAATTGCTACTAAATGCTATTTTTAAATCATATTTATTGAAGCAACAATAAAAGAATTAACAATGAGAGACAAAGGATTTGTATTTTTATATTTTAGAGTATATTTTAATAATTATCCTTCCAACTCAAAGTATCTAAATGCTCATGTAAATAGTCCTAAAAGTTAGGGTTAAGACATTTGTTAAAAATATTGATATAAACGGAAAAATATCACGCCATGTATGAGATAATAATGAATATAAAACAGAATCATTATAAAAAATATTATTAGAGTATTTAAAACAGCTGAAATTCTTACCTTTTTTTAAATTCTCTTTTTGGACCGCTCGAATAACTAACATTATATTCCACATCCAACAACGTGCTGCTTTATTTTTGCCGTTAACGGCGTACACTGTTTGAAATAGTTGAAGAGAAGTACTTGAAATGCGGACAAACTGGTTTGCCATAGAAGAGGGTCGGTTTCAATCACCTAAACCTAAACATTCGGAAAGGTTTCTGATGGCTTCAGAAAGTGAAAATAGCTATCAGATATCCGATGGTATCAGAAACATTCCTGTTAGAATACTAAACGTTTCAAATATTTTTTACAGTGTAGAGCAACTTGATCATATTATATGCTTTGCCTTTATCACCGTATATACCCCGAAGACCCCTTTATTACCGTATATACTCGTGTATAAGTCGAAGAATTTTAGACAAAATTTGGGAGCTGAAAATGGGGGGTCGACTTATATACGAGTTACTGGGGGGAAAAATAGCGGAGTGAAATACCGGAGTCATATTTTTTTCGCAGATAATTGGTGAATGTGCAAGTCTTTTAATTAATCACATATAGGTGATTGGAGAGACAGATAAAAGCGAACAATTGTGATTGATAAAAAAAGTTCAACAATAATGTGTCTGTAATTGTTCTGCACTCATTTTCTCTTTGTATAGAATTCCCTTCAATACAGGGGCATTCCTTTCAACATTTTAACCCCCTTTTTAAAAAGAGTTCAACTTGAGAATGCTTCTAGATTTCTCTCCTAAAAGTCCTACAATACAAAGAAGTACTTATTTTAGCAGTTTAAGAAGTTGTTTACCCTTGTAAATAATTAAAAAAAAAAAAAAAAAAAAAAGAAAAGTAAGTAATCATTAAATTGATGTGAATAGCTTTCCCAAATAATTTAACCTTCTTCAGTTTTACATAATTATACGATTTTAAAATGTTGAATTAAAAAAAGTCTGATTCGAAACGTAAAAAAAAAAAAAAAGGCTGTTATACAGAAAAAACTGACAGCCAGAGCGCCAGAAAAAAACTTTATTTTGAGGATATATTTTGCATTTATTATGAACTTCTGTTATTTTAACAGATTTTGCCTGTATGTTCGATGTTCATAATAAATAAATATTTTCGTAAAGAATTTTTTTAATACTGGCATCCTGGCTGACACTATATTTGTTTTTTCTGTGAAATCAACAGATTATCTTTACAATGTAATATAATTATCAGAATACTGTTTAAACTATCGGAAAGTAAACGTCCGTAATCCATTTTAACAAAGTAAACTTCTACACCTGTTGCGTTAATTTTTAACTATTTCAGAAATAAAATTTCTACTTGTGGAATACTTGTAAATTTTATTGCTGTCTTAAAAATATATAAAGGAGAGAGAATAATAAAAACTCACTACGGCCGTATCGAAAGTCTATTTTTTGATGGTGAAAACTATTTTCCGTAATTATATTATGCAAAAAGTAATTCCTAATAAAATTTCTCCATAGTTTAGAATTCCATATTTCGCGATCGGAAAGTATAGCAGCACCCTTTTGAAACATCAGAAATGAAAATGACATTAAAGTAATGGGATATTTTGTACATGTTTGTCTGGTGAAACTTGCGTCTCAATAAGTTTGTCAGAAATCCAACTCAAACCATTTATCAAAATAGAAATATTGCATAATATCCCTAGTTTTTAATTATCAAATTACAACATTGCTTCATCTTGTTTCTTTTATTATAATGTTCAAAATATGTAGAATCGAGTATTACTGATAATTGAATGACATAGAAACTGCGATTGTACAGCATTAGCAAATAAGAGTATAAATGTAGAGACAAAATGCACATGGTAAAATAACAAATTCCAAATAAATTAAAAAATAGAATATTTATTCAAGATATATAATTTCCAAATTGAACATATAAATATAATTTAAAGTAGTTTACAATTTAGAGTAGTTTTCCATATATTCCTCAAAATTCGATAACAAGACGAACTTTCTGAGATCAAATTCGTAGTCTCGTATTTGCTCCAGTTTATTTCTTGTGACAGTTTTCATGTTTGTTTCATCAACAGGTTTTTTTTTCTGCGGTAAGTTGTCGCTGTCATCTTCATCGCTGTCATCTTCGCGCTTCCTTTTATTTTCTGAAAATAATACATAATTTTAATGAAATTGTGAGTTTGCATTTATAATACGTATTAGTAACATTTGGAAAAAAAAACTTTAATCATAATTATCAGTTATAATCCAAAGAAAAAATTCCTATAAAACTGAAAATCTTATAAATTAGTCTTACATTAGCGATTTACAATAACAATGATCTGAAAAGCGATTTACTATTTATTTTAAAATTTTCGCAAAGAATAATAAACTCTCATCTCACTGAAAAAAGTAGTACATTTCAACAGTGTCATTTTAACAAAATATTGTAGCTTTTTAAATCCAACCTCCAAAAACCTGAAATAAACGTCATTACAGTATTGTTTGGGTAATTAAAAGATCTTTCCTGCGGTTGTAATGTAAAATAATTTGTCATATATTAGAAATTTAAATGTATGAATATATATCGCTGGCAAAGATAAAGGCCATGTACTCTACCGATTATGTGTGTTGTGTGCTTCTCAGCCTACTTTCACCACATGGCAGTTGCTGAAAGTAGGGTCCGACAATCGGTGGAAACCAATCCACCTTGATCGTGTGACAGCCAAGGGGAGACGAACCTTCGTGGCATATGTCTTTCTTCACTGTAATATATACAGAGTGTACATTATACATTTGAAATATTTGCATCTTTGAAACATGTTTGTAGATTACATCTTTTGAAATACTGCTAATTCATAAATCGTTTTATTAGAGATATTCCAATTCCAAAAAATTTTTAAATGTAGTTCTCTATCATATTAAAAGCCACTTTTATCAAAATGATTGTTTTTAAAAGTTGGGAAATTTAATTTATTTGCGCTGGATATTAACAAAATTTTCTCGAAGCTCTAACACACACAAACACACACACGAAAAAAAAAAACATTATTGTTAAAGTGGAAAAAGTATGTTTTTAGTACCAGAAATCTTTGAAATATACTCTTTTCTAGATACAATTCATAAGATCCATGGACCATATTTGAGTTTCGTAACTAAAAGAGAACAAGTTGGAAATTGTACGCCAAACGTGACAAATGAGGTGCGTTCGTACGATAGCTAGTTATATAAATATTCAGATTTTGATGATTTTTAATTCTGTGAAATTAATTATATCGTCTGAGGATTAATGTCTGTAATAAAATACGTATCTCAGTCTCTTGACGATTAAACCCCGGAAGCTCCTATAACAAAAAAGCACAGATTAAAAAAAAATCAAATTTCTTAATAAATGTTTTTATTAATATCTGCTAAAATTTTGATTCGATTTTCATAAAATTTGAAATGTCCCGACAAAATTCTATAAAGATAATATATCTTAAATTTCAAACCATTTGATTGGGTAGATTTTGCGTTGTTATATGCAGACGGAGGGACGGACAGACGGACCAGACAACGACAATAGGTGCTATGTATTTATATAATTACGAACGCACCTAAAAAGACACATTTTACTGAAGTTATATATATATTCCTTAATATATAAAAATGTGAAATTTTTTTCGAATTGAAGTTATTCTTCTAAAACTAATTGTTGAGCAATTAGCAGGAAACGACAAGAGGTACAAAACAAACATGGACATCAATCATACAATATATATATATATATATATATATATATATATATATATATATATATATATATATATATATATATGTATGTATGTATAGTACAATTTTAACTTAATAGTTTGTACAAAAATTAAATCATACATTTGTTTCTGGAATTTATGGTAATTTGGGCTTGATAGTTCCAAAAATAATTCCAACATTTTTCATCTATTTCAAAATTTCACTTTTTTGTTAATTTTAAGATTATTTAGATTTGAGCTTCATCTTTCAGGTTTTTTTAATTTTCTTTTCATTTATCCCTCCAATCTATATTATATTCACTTTGTTTTAAATTTTATTCATTTGTTTTTTTTTCTCTACATATTTATGGATATTGTTCAAACTCGTTCATTTTTCATATTGTTTTTCCCCCTTAAATGTCGCATGATGTTTCTGTATTGTTATTCAATTGTTATATATATATGTGTGTGTGTATAATATATCACTATAACGTAAATATTAATAACATTTAATTAATAACGTACTTTAACGTAAGGTACTTACTATTAGGACTTAATAAAATTAATTATAAATAGTACTGCATAGTGTAAAATTTATATAAAAAACAATTGTACTTAGATTTTTAACTTACGATTTATTCAGACAATTCCATTAAAAAAAAAGCCAAATACAAATGAAATTGTATATACTTCATAGAAAAAATAAAATACTGCAATATTAAGTGTAGCTTAATATATATTATGGGAGTAACACTGTCATTGTTAACATTATAGATCTAAATAAAAAAAATAAAAAAATTGGTGTGATGCTATTTCCCAAACTTGCAATCGCTTTTACAATATCTTATACAAACTAATTCACAGTCCCTAAAACAAAGGACAATCATTTCGTTCTAAAGTTAAGGTTTCTCAAATTTCTTTTGGTTTGAAAATAGTTTACACGTGTTATAGAGGACCAGATTTATTTAGGTAAAAATTATTGCATATTTATCTCTAATATTAGGATTTAACACACTGCCAATCACGAGTATTCAATCAAAAATTACGAATTCGTACCGGAAATTTCAAAAGAAGAATTTTTATTTTATGTAATCACGAAATGTCTAATTAAATAAAGTAAATATTGCTATTAGTATTTTCTGGTATGAATTCGAACCTTCTACATAAAATAAAATTCCGGTAAATTTAACCCGGGCAGTGAACGTGTTAACACACTCAGTTACAAGCTTGAGCTTAATTTTCAAATTTGCTTTATTTGCAAAAGCATTGAAATGAAACTGAAATGTATTAAATACTTCAAATTTAAATAAATATAAAAATAAATCGAAATTTTAAAAGAATAACAATATAAAAATAATACAGTAAAGCACCGTTCATAAGTTTCTCATAAGTATTTTTTACATTTATACGTCGTTTCATTGCGGTATTTCAATTCTGAAAACCATTATCTACTATAAGGAGGAAAAAAAACAGCTCGAGGACATTCCGCTTTGAAGAAATTGTGTATGTACAAGATGACAAATTCCCCGATGTTGAAGATATTTTGCAGAAGTTCTGTTTCTTAATGGCGGACAACAAACATCCCAATGAGTGAAACTAATGCTGATGAAGAAAACGAAAGAAATTTCATCAAAATTAAATGTCAGTGATGCTGTCTTTTTAAAGCGGTTGGCTACATAAAATTAAATTATGAAATGGAGATTCATGTCAGGTCGTCAGTGGGGAATAGAAAGATGATCCAATTGATTCTGTTGAAGGATGATTTTTAAAAAAAATTACCCAGCAAAAGTAAAAGTTATCAGCTGAAAGACATTTATAACGTTGATGAAATCTGTTTATTCTTTCACTAAAGCTGTCGGATTCCACTTCTCCGTCCACACAACTTCGAAATAAATCCGGTCTTTTGATATGCTGCCACCACCGATATGAATACGTGATATCGGGCACGATACTTGATGTATATTCAAGAAAAACCTAACTCTTTCAATTAAAGTTAAAGTAACAATTTATTAACACTATTTACACTTAAACTCGGATGTAAATTATCCGGTTTAACACTAAATCAAAACAATTAAAGAAAACTCTCTACGTGTACCGCTAGACTACGTTGCTTCACTCAGAACCGAGATTTCTCTTAATCTCACACACGCTATCTCTCTTCCTTTAGAGAGATCCCGTTCCATACACGTGCTCAGAGCTGCTCTCTGAAAAACCAACATTCACACTTCGCTGCCACGCTAGAACTCAACACCGGTCTCAGAGCTCCAACTCTGAACGACCTTACACCTTCGCTTCCTACGTTAGAACTCACCTTCTCTCTCTTGTAAACTGCAAAGCACCCTCTTTTCTACGGGGTTTCTCCTCTGTTTCCAAGGGTCCTTGACAACCCTTCCTCCATCTTGACGGATCTGTCTTCCTAAACAAAAGGGTGCAATAGCTTTTTTTTTATCTATGAAAGACCACATTGCAATGGAAATACTTCCTTCATTCTGTTCCACTCGCCACCCTTCGGATTAAGATTTTCTAAAGGACGCCTTTAACGGTACACAATAGATACATATACAATACATACAATATGCTAATCCCTTAAGAATAGCTTTCAACTCTTGCAGCTGATTCTAAGAAACCTGACAAAAGCATTTGCCTAAAGCATTATATTTCTAGAGTCTAAGATTTTATACCTTATAATTTCAATATTACATGTTTCTCAGTTATACGTAGTTTTTGAACGGTGCCCTGGAAGACATATAATTGGTACTTTACTATACTAGTTTCAAAAAATGAACTAATTGATTTTTAAATGTCTATTACTTAAAAAAACTCTTGTACAGAAGAATGATCGACAATATAATAAATATATATTATTGAAATTAATAAGGGAAACTTTTCTTTCCTGAGGCATAAAAATACACTAAAACAAAATTATGTCGACAAAAATATCTAATATTTTAAAGACAAATTTTCAAACAATGAAAACATTTGTTTTTAAACTTCAGCCAGAATTAACACACCATATGTATATATAAAATGAGAGGAAACATATTAAATATTTCCATTTTAGATCAAATGAAAATTAATTCAAAATCAAAAGAATATATTTTGTTTACATGTGATAACACAAGAAATAGCAAGAACAATAAGTATACTTTTGCCTTACCTGGTGCATTTTTAGACCTTTCGTTTTTCTGGAACTCTTCCAGCTCCTCTTCGGACGCATGCAAGATCAGAACATCGTCATCGAATTCTTCTATGGATTCTGCAAAGAAAGGAAAGGCATTAATAACAGGAAAGGACAAAATAGCAAGATTACAAACCGAAGAATACTTAGATATTCACAAACGACACAAACTAAACATGATATCCAATATAGTGTTCAAAAAGTTAAAGAACAGTAAAAATTGACAGAGGACCTGAGTTTTTTACGATGAAAAAAAGTCCTCTTTGGAAGATTTAAAGAAAATTTTCACTACTTTCTGATTAAAAAGCCAACTTTAATTATATTTACATTTTCATTTGACATATTATAAAGTGGCAATTTCTTCTAAACATATGCATACTTTGAAAGTTACAGTGTACATCATAGTGTTTCAGTCAAGCACTAGATTGCACTTTATTACAAATCTTTCATTTATATTTAATTGTTGTGCTTCTATAGTTTGTTCAGTTTAAGCATATATGTATTTAAGTGATGTATGTATTAATATGTTTTTATCGCAACACGCACTATTGCATGAATTCTTGAATAATAATTTAAATTAAATCGTGTTTATATAGATATATATATAAACTGAATATTTCAAAAAAATAAAAATTTTAGTTTATCATAAAAAAATATTATTTTAAGAATAAAATAAATTTTTATAGATATGCAATAAGCATCTACAAGGAATGAAATGAAATATGAGTACATCTATACTAATAAAAGGAAGTTTCGCTCTCTCTGTGTGTGTGTTTGTTCGCTATGGCTAGGAAATCTACCGTGTGCAGATGTCTGAAAATTTGTAGAAGTTCAAAGTAAGTCCTGATGCACTTAATGCACAGATTTGTGATTTTTTTTTTAATAATTAGGCGCGATATTAATTACAGATTCATCGAAAACGCCTTATTTTTTCTGAAATTTGGCAAGCACCTGCTCAGTTCGTTAAAATAAATTCTATCAAGTCCATTAAGTAAGCTGTAAGTTCTGAATTTTTTATGCCCCCTCCCCTCGATTCGTCTACTAAAAGAGATTTTTGAACACATATTTCAGAAATCTCGAACCTTATATTGTAATCAAAGTCAGACTTTAAAATATTGCAGGTATAAAATTTTAGTTCTAAGTGTAGAGTTTCGACATTTTAAGAGTTTATTAATGGGACTTATTAAAAGCTTTCATAAGTTTAAAATTTAAAACTTAAAATAAATAAGCAATGTACGAAATATAAACTTAAAATGAATTAGGTTTCTTACGATGAAATAAGCAATTTAATGAAAAACCTACGTTCCCAAACCTTGAAGACATGGATACCCCGATACTTAAACTAAACTATTGTTGAATTTACAAACATTTTTAATACATATTTCCAGAAAATTATACCCCCTTCTCCATCCCCTCCAAATACGAAATAATATCTGAAGATTTTACTTATTTTACAAATAGAACAGCACTACACCTTGCTAGCATGATTATTGATGTGATTTGTAATCGATTTTTTTTTTCCATTTTCGAAAAATGAATTGCATCTTTACTTCTAAACGAGTGTTTTTTCATGAAAGCAATTTTTTTTTCTTTCTGAAGTTGTCAAGTAGGGAAATAACATTAACACCAATTTCTGAAGGAATTGCTGTCTTTACCACAAAATAAAAGTGACTACTATTACATAGTATTTGAGTAAAGCACTTGTCAATTTCCGGCGTTTGAGAAAAAAAATGAAATCTAAAATATATCAGAAAATAGCCAATGATTTGAGAACAGCTTTAAGAGGTCTAAGGGTTTTAAATTGAACCTTTGCAGCGAAAGTTATAGTAAAATGAGCTTCAGCTATATGACTACTCGGCTCAATGTATCTGATTAAAAAATATTTAATCCATTGTTTTTAAAACTTTTCTTTTGTAGTTTGCGCGTACGATTTCGTAAAAATTGTTAGGAAAAAAGAAATGGAAATGTATTTAATGAATGTTCTTTGTTTGCTTTAAAGGTAAGGTACCTTTAGGAAACTCTCATTAAATTTGGCGTGTAGAGCCTATATTTGTTGATTAGACAAAGACGTGATGATAGTTAATAGATAGCAATTGTTTACAGCTCAAAATGCAAGGATTTTTCAGAAAAAAATAGCGATATTTGATTATTAGATATCTAAAGTTTTTATTCAAATAGGAAATAAAATTAATTCGTGATTGTGTCAGTAATTTTTCACTTTGATAAGTAAATAATTTCTAAGGTACATGATCAAGTTTTAATATTTATACAAAATATCGAATAGAAAAGGTATAGAGCATGTTGATTTAGCTGTCACTAAAAGCCTTGTTGAAAAAATGGATAATTGCAACGAAGTCAGCTTTATAGAAAATGCCATATTTTTTGCATATGCAAGTTCACACCACAATTTTAATTCAATGAGAAATATATATTTATTATGAAAATTTTATTGTAGCTGAAGAAAAAAAAAGTATTATAAGAAGATTGTTTTAATTTATGTAGATTTTTTTTTTTTTTTTTTTTTTAAATAAAAAAAGAATTTATTTTGAAAGCAAAATCTGCTTGATAAGTTTAAGATATGCCATTATAAATCACTCATTTATTATGATTATATTATTTAAATAAAATAATATAATCACATATCTAAAATGAAGAAAAAAAAACAATCAAGATCAAAGCAATGGTAAATAAAGACGAATGGAAAATATAAGAAATTGTTTAAATAGGCGATGACTTAACATTTAAAAAATCGTTCACACGAAAATTAAACTTTGGATTGTAAAATTTTCTGTTTCAAACAAACACTCAAATACCATGAAAAATTTATAAAACAAATTTAATTTCATTATGTCTTAGCGTATTTGAACTTAGAGGAACGCGGGTATTCGATTATTCGGTAACCGAATGTGAAATTTTCATTAAAATAAGAAAGAATCGAGTCCATAATTGTGTCAGAAAGATTCGCTTACTTAAATGGCGAATATATGTTTTTTGAGATTAAACTTTAATTGACTCGCAAACTGATCAAATTAATCATTTTTGAGATCAGTTTCAAATAACAATTTAGGTCGTTAAGATTTGGTCATCGTTTATGTTAAGGATTTGTAACAAAGAATGCTGAATCATCAAGCATCTTTGTTGCCCCCTTACGGTTTGTTGCCTATGAGACGAGAAACTCTTAAATAGTTATCAAATTACAAAATCGTTAAAAATGGGCGATTGTTCGGCATAAAATTGTTCTAATCTGTCAACGAATGGATTTAGAATATTTAGATTCCGCCTAAATTAAAAAGACTGAATAAGTTGTCTATAAACATTTGCGCAGCAAGAATAATGATTAATAATTATTAAATAAATTTGATTAAAGAAAGTGGTTTTGCAACGATTAGAAATTAATTCAGCATGAGGCGTTTCAAACATTAAACCTTCTTAATTCCTTGATAATTTGTAATTCCAAGATAAACTTTTTTCGAAATAGAAGCAAAATATGATGTCAAATTGAACGTTTTGAAAATTTTTGTTTGTGCAATTTTCCCCCATGCAGCGACCTTCCTAAGGTTTTTTTTTTTTTTTATTGAAAGCTTTTCAGTAGAAAAGCTCTTTCCGTTCTATACGCGTCTTTTTTAAATATCGGAGTTTATGCAAGTTGACTTTAAAATTATTTGGCAAATTTGTTTAAAAAAAAATTTTATTATTTGTTTTGCCGAAACTTAAAGAATTTTTACTTTTGAATTCTTTCGTTTTAATTTTTAGCGAACTGTACATTTCAGAAAATGATATAAAATTCAGTGTGTTAGCCGATTTTCGGTATAAGCCAAAACCGTAAGGATAGTCGTCGGATATCAATCGGCTATAAAACAAGATAAATATAATTTTCAGGAAAACCGGAGAACGCTTTTTGGTTATTAGACATGGGAATATATAAAATTTTAATTCAAATAGGAAATAAAATGAATACATGATTGTGTCAGAGAATTTAACTTTCTTGAGCGAAGAGATTTATTTTTCAAACATTCTTAAATTAATGGAATCGTCACCTGTTATGTTTCACATTTTGTATAAATTATCATTAGTATTTTGCAGCCACAAAAAAAGTGCAAAAAAGTGTTAATTTCAAAGAAACCACCTAAATAAAACTAAAAACAATGAATTTTGTTTAAAAGTTTGTTTACACCACTATTTATTTTTTTTTAACTCAATGCAAACTAAATTTTAAGATGATATTTAGTACTTAAGAAAATGTTTAGTATATAAAATTTAATATATTTACTGTTTTACGATATAGCACCAAATATTCCTGATAAATTATTATTACTTAAAGCTTCCAGCAATAAAATGTGCAAAATCTACCAAATAGTTAGAATTATTTCAATTTGTATAACAGAGAAAGCAAAATAATATTTTAGATTTCAATCTTTGATAAGCATATAATCATGGCACTGAAATCCTAATTATTTTAAATAATCAAATCTAAATAATTTAAAATTAATCGATTTAGAAGATAAATATAATCGTGTGCGCACAAATTAGTGTCAATAAAGAATTTAAAGTTTCAAGTGCAAACATAAAGAAAATAATGATTAACCCCCTTTCATAGCTTTTTCATATAACTTTAAACTTTTTATTTTTCTGAAATCTGCATTTTTATGAAAAAAAAACTTAAAAGTTTTCCCAAGATTCTAAATTATTTAAATTTTTTTCCAATATTCTAAATTATTTAAAATTTATTATGTTTTATTAGCTTCAGAGAAATAATCATTAATGAACATTCTATTTTTACCTAAGAAGTATTTTTTAAAAGTTTTAAATAATAATAATAGTTTATATGGATTTTTTAAAGGAAAATTCTTTTCGAATGTAAAATCTATTTGATAACTTGAAATGCCAGTATAAATCCTTCATTTATTTCGGTTTGAATGAAATAAAATAAACACACTTTTTTAAAAGAAAAAAAAACTATCAAGAACAGAAATATTCAAAGTAAAGGTGCATAATTATTTTTTTTAAAATCGGGTATTAATTAACAAAATTACAATATTATGTAACATCATTTGTATAGTCTAAATTATTTTTAAGTTTGATTATAGCTTGATAACGAATTGAGCATAATAATATTCTTAATTTTACCGAAGAAAAATTTAATTATGAATATTATAAAAAAAATAATTTATATGGATTTAATTATTAATGGATGAAAATTTATTATGAATCTAAAATCTGTTTGATAGTTTAAAATTTGCCACAATAAATTCTTCATTTATTATGATTTTTTAAATGAAAAAAAAAACATATGTATAAAAGGAAATGTATATATATATATTAAAAGTAAATGAGCATGAAAATATCAATTAAAAATGAAATCAGATATAAATTAACATTAAAAAATTCCTCTACACAGAAATAAGAAACTTTGCATTATAAAAGTTTACTGTTTGGAAAAACACGCAAGCACAGACAAACACGATGAAAATGTAAAAAAAAATAAAATTTAGGACTGAATTATTTTTTTATTAGTATGCGTTTTTAAAAACATACAGTAAATTATATATATATATAATCAGCTGACAGGAAGGTATTAAAAATATTATAAACTGTAAATGTAAAACACAAAACATCGTTTACCTTGGGAGATTTGTTTAAGGAGGTATTAAAAAAATATATATTTTTCCACGCTCAACAACTCAAACTTTTGAGACACATCTTCAGACTCATTTTTTAAAACAAAAAAATGAAACTTGGTGAGGTGATTTATGAAGAGATTTATAAGGGCCCCATGGTTTTATTTTTCGTTCAATTAATTAGAAATTGATTTACAAACAATTATTTTCACAGTACGATAATTTTTTTTTTTTGTTTCCAGCGCTATCTCTTTTGGAAATTCGGTTCAAAATGTCCACTTTGACAGCATTTTTTGAAATATATTCTGTCTTTTATCAAAACAATCGAGACAATAGGGACATTATAAAGTTTCTGAATAAGAGAACCTGCCAATTGCATGTATTTTAGAGCAAAAATGAATTTAAAAATGTGTCTCAAAATTAGCACTTTGGATTTGAATTCTCATTAAGGCTTAAGGGTGTTAAAAAAAAAAAAAAAAACTTTTACTGTTCTTTATTCTGTTGCTACTTACTGCACTTTCTGAGCACATAAAATTCCCTAAACTACTAATTTCGGTTGAAATTTCATGAAAATGTACCGTATTGTGTTTTTTATATCAAAAATGCTGTTAACAAATTAAATGTGGAAGAAAAAAGTTTTTTTGGGTTATAGGATGTTTTAAAAATATAACTTATACATTAATGTTTTAAAATATACATTATGTTACGATAAAAATTTACAAAAACAACAGAAAAACTAAATAAAAATATTTTCTTTTCTTACCTGAATCGCTTGCTGGTACTGCTTGGTATTTAAAGGACTCCATCATAACAATGTACACTACAAACACTTAAAACAATTTACTCAGGTTTTAACTAAGTAAAAAATACTCTATACGGCACTTCGCTCAGGTCACACGACACTAAAAATGTTTATACTAACTACTACAGGTAAAAAGTTCTTACTACACCTAACGCTCGTATACACACACCATAAAATTATACAAGACTGCATAGATGGAATTAATGACACGGGGGCAGATGCTGCCATATTTCTATGGCATAAATGTGTCAATCAAACGCTTTCTTTCACGTTTCATATACCTTTCTAAGAATTGCCCTTGGGGAGGGGGGGGGGAGGTTGTTTAAACTTTATTGTAATCCTTTGTTATCTGTTTAAACAAACAATCAAGATCGCCCCTATGTAGAACACCTATAAAAGAATTGAAGGGGATTAAAATTCGGGCGTGTTTGGATTTCGAAAGGTACTAAATTGAGAAAAATGAAGAAATAGACTTTCTCACGAAGATTCAAAATTATTTTATCGGGTCAACGGGAAAAGGAAAATTTGGATGTTTTATTGAATTATAATTTATGTTTCACTAAATCACAGAGACAGATTGATTTACTCAATTTTGAGTACTTCATTTTTTTTTTTTTTTTTTTTTACTTACGTAACAGGTTTTATCTTACACTATCAGATGAAATTTTTCAACAAATGAAGATTCTCAATAAAATATCATTTGAAAATATATCACACAAAATACCAATATCACTAATCATTTATTATTTAAAGATTTCAGTAATGAAATGCACAAAGTATATCAACCCTCTCAAAACTAAACAATTAAAAAAACAAAGTAAAATATTATTTTGGATTTTTATCGTAAATTGACCTTTTATAAGTATATACTATATGACATTGAAACAATTACTTTAAATGTTGAATTCTAAATTATTTAATATTAATCAAACATTTTATTGCTGGAATATACATTTTTAAGAGAGAAAAATTCAAAAGTTTTGTCGAAACATTATGTATATTCTAAATTACTTGACATTTTTCGATTATTCTGAATTAGCTTCTAAGCATTATTCTTTAATTCTGAAAATTTTATTGTAGCTGAAGGGCAAGGGGGGGGGGGGAAGTATTATAAGAAGATCATTTTAATTTATGTGGATTTTTTTTTATTTATTTTTAATAAAAAAAGAAAATTTATTTTGAAAGTAAAATCTGTTTGATAGTTTCAAATATGTCATTATAAATCGCTTATTCATTACTATAGTATTTAAATAAAATAATATAATTACATATATCTAAAACGAAGAAAAAAAAATCAAGATCAAAGCAATGGTAAATATAGGTGAATGGAAAATATAAGAATTTGTTTAAAAAGGCGATGACTTAACATTTAAAAAATCGTTCACACGAAAATTAAACTTTGGATTGTAAAATTTTCTGTTTCAAACCAACACTCAAACACCATGAAAAATTTATAAAACAAATTTTAGGAAGAAATTTAATTTCATTATGTGTTTTAAAAAGCATATTTGAACTTAGAGGAACGCGGATATTCGATTATTCGGCAACCGAATGTGAAAATTTCCTTAAAATAAGAAAGAAACGAGTCCATAATTGTGTCAGATTCGCTTTCTTGAATGGCGAATATATGTTTTTTGAGAAAACTTTTGAAAAAAAACTTCAATTGACCGGCAAACTGATCAAATTAATCATTTTTGAGATCAGACTCAAATAACAATTTAGGTCGTTAAGATTTGGTCATCGTTTATGTTAAGGATTTGTTACAAAGAATGCTGAATCATCAAGTATCTTGTTGCCCCCTTACGGTTTGTTGCCTTCTGAGAAGAGAAACGTTTAAATGGTTATCGAGTTAAAAAATCGTTAAAAATGGGCGTTCGTTCGACATAAAATTGTTCTAATCTGTCAAGGAATGGATTTAGAATATTTAGATTCAGTCTAAATTAAGAAGACTGAATAAGTTGTCTATAAACATTTGCGCAGCGAGAATAATGATTAATAATTATTGAATAAATTTTATTCAACAAAGCGGTTTTGCAACGATTAGAAATTAATTCAGCATGAAGGGTTTCAAACATTAAACCTTCTTAATTCCTTGGTAATTTGTAATTCCAAGGTAAACTTTTTTCAAAATAGAAGCAAAACATGATGTCAAATTGAACGTTTTGAAAATTTCCGAGTTTGTGCAATTTTACCCTATGACAACGACCTTCCTAAACTACTTAAAAAAAAAAAAAAAAAAATTGAAAGATTTTTAGTAGAAACGCTCTTTCCGTTTTTACGCGTCCTCTTTTTTTTTTTTTTTTTTTTTTTTTTTTTTTTTTTTTTTAATATAAGTTTATGCAAGTTTTAATGCTTTATAACTTTAAAATTATCTGGAGCATTTGTTCAAAAAAAAAAAAAAAAAAAAAAAAAACTAGAAGTCGTGTTTTTTGCTATGCCGAAATTTAAATAATTTTTACTTTTTTAATTCTTTCGTTTTAATTTTTAGCGGACTGTACCTTTCAGAAAATGACAAAATTCAGTGTGTTAAGCGGATTTTCGGTATAAGCCAATAACATAAGGATAGTCGTCGGATATCAATCGGCTATAAAACAAGATAAATATAATTTTCAGGAAAACCGGAGAACGATTTTCGGTTATTAGACATGGCAATATATAAAATTTTAATTCAAATAGGAAATAAAATGAATACACGATTGTGTCAGAGAAATTAACTTTCTTGCGCGGAGAAATTTATTTTTCAAAACATTCTTAAATTAATTGGTATTGTCACCTGTTATGTTTCACATTTTGTATAAATTATCATTAGTATTTTGCAGCCACAAAAAAAGTGCAAAAAAGTGTTAATTTCAAAGAAACCACTTAAAGAAAACTAAACGATAAATTTTGTTTACACAACTATTTTTTTTTTAACTCAATGCAAACTAAATTTTGACATGATATTTACCTAGCGTTATAGTACTTAAGAAATTTTTAGTATATAAAATTTAGTATATTTACTTTTTTACGATATAGCACCAAATATTGCTGATAAATTATTATTACTTAAAGCTTTCAGCAATAAAATGTGCAAAATCTACCAATTTTTTAGAATTATTTCAATTTGTATAACAGAGAAAGTAAAATATTTTAGATTTGAATCTTTGATAAGCATATAATCATGGAACTGAAATACTAATTATTTTAAATAATCAAATCTAAATAGTTTAAAATTAATCGATTTAAAAGATGAATATAATCGTGCGTGCACAAATTAGTCTCAACAAAGAATTTAAAGTTTCAAGCGCAAATATAAAGAAAATAATGATTAACCCCCTTTCATAGATTTTTCATACAACTTTAAACTTTTTATTTTTCTGAAATGTGCATTTTTGTGAAAAAAAACTTAAAAGTTTTCCCAAGATTCTAAATTATTTAAATTGTTTTCCAATATTCTAAATTATTTTAAATTTATATTTTATTAGCTTCCGAGAAATAATCATTAATGAACATTCTATTTTTACCTAAGAAGTATTTTTTAAAATTTTAAATAATAAAAATAGTTTATATGGATTTCTTAAAGGAAAATTCTTTTCGAATGTAAAATCTAATTGATAACTTGAAATGTCAGTATAAATCCTTAATTTATTTCGGTTTGAAGGAAATAAAATAAACACACTTAAAAAAATATATATTCAAAGGTGCATGATTTTTTTTTAATCGTGTGTTAATTAACAAAATTACAATATTATGTAATATCATTAGTATATTCTAAATTATTTTTAAGTTTGTTATTATGCTCAATTCGTTATCAAGCTATAATCATTTTTAAAGTTTTATTTTAAACGAAGAAAATTTTTTTTTATGAGTATTATAAAAAAAATAATTTACATGGATTTAATTCTTAATGGATGAAATTTTATTATGAATCTAAAATCTGTTTGATAGTTTAAAATTTCCCACAATAAATTCTTCATTTATTATGATTTTTTAAATGTAATTAAAAAAAAAAACATATGTATGAAAGGAAATGTATATATATATATTAAAAGTAAATGTGCATGAAAATATCAATTAGAAATGAAATCAGATATAAATTAACATTAAAAAAATCCTCTACACAGAAATAAGAAACTGTGCATTATAAAAGTTCACTGTTTGGAAAATACACGTAAGCACAAACAAACACGACGAAAATGTGAAAAAAAAAAAGGTCTGATTTTTTTTTTTTAATAGTATGCGTTTTTAAAAACATACAGTAAGAATATATATATATATATATATATAATCAACTGACAGGGAGGTATTAAAAATATTATAAACTGTAAATGTAAAACACAAAACATCGTTTACCCTTGGAGATTTGTTTAAGCCTTAATGAGGAAAAAAAAAACTTTCAATGTTCTTTATTCTGTTGCTACTTACCGCACTTTCTGAGCACATAAAATTCCCTGAACTACTAATTTCAGTTGAAATTTCATGAAGATGTACCGCATTGTGTTTTTTATATAAAAAATGATGTTAACAAATTAAATGTATATATAAAAGAAAATTATTTTGGGTTATTGGATGTTTTAAAAATATAACTTATACATTAATGTTTTAAAATATACATTATGTTACGATAAAAATTTACAAAAAACAACAGAAAAACTAAATAAAAATATTTTTTTTTCTTACCTGAATCGTTTGCTGGTACTGCTTGGCATTCAAAGGACTCCATCATAACAATGTTATGTTAAAACGATTTACTCAGATTTTAACTAAATTAAAAATATACGGCACTTCGCTCAGGTCACACGACACTAAAAATGTTTATACTAACTACTACAGGTAAAAAGTTCTTACTACACCTAACACTCGTATACACACACTATAAAATTATACAAGACTGCATAGAGGGAATTAATTACACGGGGCAGATGCTGCCATATTCCTATTGCATAAATGTGTCAATCAAACGCTTTCTTTCACGTTTCATATACCTTTCTAAGAATTGCCCGTGGGGGGGAGGTTGTTTAGACTTTATTGTAATCCTTTGTTATCTGTTTAAACAAACAATCAAGATCGCCCCTACATAGAGCACCTATGAAGGAATTAAAGAGAATTAAAATTCAGGTGTGATGGATTTCGACAGGTACTAAATTGAGAAAAATGAAGAAATAGACTTTCTCACGAAGATTCAAAAATTTTTTATTGGGTCAACGAGAGAAAGACAACGGGAAAAGGAAAATTTGGATGTTTTATTGAATTACAATAATTTATGTTTCACTAAATCACCGAGACAAATTGATTTACTAAATTTTGAGTACTTCATTTTTTTTCTTTTTTTATGTAAACTATAAAAGCGTTTCTTAAACCAAAACAGGATTATATTTTTGTTTTACTACTTCTCATTTTTAACAGAAAAATGTACTGACTCCTCGTTTGTGAACAAAATTGAATTCAGAAATGTGTCCGAAAATACACAATTTGGATTTCTCTAGATTTTATGTTTAATTTCTCTCTATATTGTTTCATTTAAAAGAAACATCAAACATATTTTCTTTTTTTAATTTTATTTTATGACATATTTGACATTCTTTTGAATCGACAGTTTTATGTTTACGAAATAAATTTCAAAATAAATTCAAAACGTGCAAATTATTTAACAGTATAAAATAAAATACAGATTTAAATGCTTAAGTGATAAAAGTAGATAACAAAAAGGCTTATAAAAACATTTTAGTATAATGATCGACATATTTTGAACGCACAAACGGTGCCCATCAAGATCTGCACGATAAACATACTATTATCGATTTTCTTTTCTTCTTTTTTTTTTTTTTTTTTTTTTTTTTTTTTTTTTAAATAAACTTGAAAAACATAAATCACGGGATCATATGTGTAATAAAAGCAAGTGCTTAAAAATAGCCAACTGACCAAGAATAGTTTGTTTATCGTGTAGATCTTGATAATGGCATAGTTTGTGCGTTTGAAACATGTCGATCATTATATTATAAGCCTTTTTGTTATCCGCTTTTATCACTTAACATTTAAATCTGTATTTTAATATGATAATTAGTTATTTGATTATTTGGGTATAAAATCATATATATTATTTCTCCTGTCAACATCCCTTTTTCTTAGAAAATACGAAACGCAGAAAGACGAAAGAGATACCATATGAAAGGATTTTAAACAGGCTTCTGACATAGCACACTTAACAATTCGTTAAAGCATGTTTTCGAAAAAAATTGTAGTTAATTAAAAATTAAATCGGCATTGTTTCATAAATGAAATGAAAGGTTTTCTCAAATCAGTGTTGCCATCAAAATAAAATACTGCATTATCAGATGACGTCATACTATAATACAATTGAAATACGATTGTTAATTTATTTCTTGCGCGTACTTTTTGAAAAATATCGAGCTTTTAATTGGATTTTATTTACGCGTGCGTCAGCTATTTTTATTTGTTTTCCTTTTGCAATCTTGGCTGTGTATGCGTGCTGTATCGGAGCACCAGTAAATTGCATAATTTAAGGATTATCTTCCTTTTAGATATACAGCTCATTAGGATTCACAAAAAGTTTAAGTATTTTTTTTAAATATTTCATTAATTTGTTAATACGCCAGCGAAGTCTGACGTCACTTAAATGGCTGCTGAACCACAAAGTTTGGACATCCCATGTTAAGAGTTCCCATAGGGTTGCAAAAAATTGGTGTACCAAATATTGATTTATGTATTTAAGATATTTCTGGAACAGTTTTGCAAAATCTGAGGAAATGCTTTCATATGAATTCCCTAAACGTCAGATTCAGTGTTTTAATTTTTTTATAATTCCCTTTTTTTTTTTTTTTTTCGGTATATAGGAGTCTTGGCAAACCTAGAGAAATGACCTTGACAAGAGAAAAATAATGGCAAAAATTTTTTTCTGCCAATCTATTCCCATTTCCTTATACACAATCATCATATATATTATTTCTGTTTAACATATTTTTTTCTATGCATACATACAAAACATACAATGATGAATGAGTATCATTCGAAAAGTTTTTGAACAAGTTTCTGAGATAGTACACCCACATATTGTTAAAATGCGTTGTTTGATTAAAAAAAAAAAAAAATCAGTTAATTAAAAATTAGTGCTAAAACGTACAGGAAATAATCTCAAAGATTGCAGTGCGAAAGCTTCGCACGGGTCCTTCTGGTAAATATTTGAATTAACTAATACGCTATATTTAATAGTCCAGGTAGAAATCTTTTACTGAGTACTTACCATTTTCTTCTAGAATATCTGGGTTGTAACAACCCAGATCAAACTTTTGTAGCAGAACAACATCTTCCTGTTTTCTTTTCTCTGTTTCTGAAACCAAGAACAAGAGCATAACTAAACAAATGATATCCCTATATTTCCGAAGAAAAACATTTAAATTCACTTGAAACATTAATTTAATAACGTTCATTATGCAAAAAAGGCATGAGAATTAATAAGTAAATATAATTTGTAATTAAAGATAACGAAAAATGTGAAAAATTCAATATGTACTTGTAATATTTGAAATACTTCCTCAAAATAACTGTTATTAAAAAAATTCTGTTCTTGTTTATTTCTATTAACTTTTAAAATTTACAAAACTTGATATAAAATGAATATGAAATAAAAAAATAAATCTGTCTATACGCTTATTTTTTTTCTTTTAATATGAAGTTAACTTTTCTGAAATAATTTTTCTGCCCTTTTCTAATATTAAAATATTTTTTACATAGTATCTATACTATTATATAAAGAGGAAACGGTGACTGACTGACTAACTCATCAACGCCCAGCCGAAACTACTAAAGTCAGGGTCACGAAATTTGGACTGTAGATTGCTGTTATGGCCTAGGCAAGCAATACGAAGGGATTTTTGAAAATTCCCCTCCGAAAGGGTAAAAGGGGGGGGGGGTCGAATGTTTTAGGTCATTTTGCCAAATCTCAGCAGCAGTTATAGGTAGGAACTTGAAATTCCAGAAAAAAAATCTACTAAAAAAATGATTAAACACCTATTTCAGCGACTTTAGAAATTCCCCCCCAGAAGGGGGTTAAAAGGGGGTGGTCGAATGTTTTAGGTCATTTCACCATATCTCAGCAGCAGTTATAGGTAGGAGCGCGAAAATCAGGAAAACAAATCTACTAAAAAAGTTATTAAATACCTGTTTCAGCGATTTCAGAGATCCCCCCCCCCCCGAAGGGGTTAAAAAGGGGTGGTCGAATGTTTTAGGTCATTTTGCCATATCTCAGCAGCAATTTTAGTTAAGAACACAAAAATCAGGAAAACAAATCTACTAAAAAAAGATTAAACACGTATTTCAACGATTTTAGAAATCCCCCCCCCCCCCTGAACGTGGTTAAAGGGGGTGGTCAAATGTTTTAGGTCATTTCGACATATCTCAGCAGCAGTTTTATGTAGGAGCGCGAAATTAAGAAAAACAAATCGACTAAAAAATTGGTTAAACACGTATTTCAGCGATTTTAGAAATTTCCCCCAGAAGGGGGTTAAAGGAGGATTCGAAAGTTTTAGGTCATTTCGCCATATCTCAGCAACAGTTTTTGGTAGAAGCGCGAAATTCAGGAAAACAAATGTACTAAAATAATTACATTGTCTACCCGTGCAAAACCGGGACGGGCCGCTAGTATATATATATTTTTGCAATTAAAGTGAAACTAAATGTTAGTTTACTCACCCAATTCCTTTTCTAGTTGTTCGTACACATCTTTGACATCTTCCTACTCTACATACGACTGCAGGATATGGGTAAACCACTGCCCGTCTTCTAAATTTGTGTCGTTGCATAAAAAAGAAAGAAATTATAATATAAGAAATACAATTACCTTGGAATGAAACAAAACAAAAGCAACTAAATAACTTATAATCAAGGGTATTAATTCCATTTATGGGTCATTCCACAGTATTCATGTGTTACGTACGGGACATTTCACAGCAAATTTTTGAGATATTTGTACTTTTTTCAGTATCAAAATTTAGATGAGAAAGTTTGCAATTATTTTTAATGCATTATATATCACTTCTACTACATTCCTATGAAATTTATTTTTGTTTGAGCCAATACATATATATTTTTTAATTAATAAAATTGTGTTACGTAGACATCACAAAAAATTGTTTTAAAAGTACCTCTAGCAATTTGGAATTTACTCTGAATTTATTTAATATTTTTACAAATAAATTTAAGGAGTAGAAGCAGAAATATACATTTTACTAATTAACTTTAAAATTATTTTTTAAATTGCGTCATTAATTAATGAAAGCTAATTATTTCTGTTACGTACGGGACAAAGCTTTTTGTTACGTATGGGACTTAAGACCAAATTTTTCTATATGGCTACAAAAAAAAATGCTCTAATTTTTATTTGATTTTAAAAAAATAATATTTTGGATAAATTTTAATAGAAGAGATTTAAAGCTTTAAAATGATGTATTACAGAGTTAAAATTTCAACAAAAAATGAGCTTTTAAAGTTTTATTTTTTGTTTAATTTTGAAGAAAAAAAAATCCGTCAAAAATGGTGAAGAGTATACCGGTTGCACAGTTGCCAGTACAGCCGTAAGATTTGAAGAAATGCTTCTGCTATTTGACGATATTTGCATCTGTTTGACTGGAGGGTATTTGGGATATTTTGAGCTCAGATTCGCGAGGTTTAGGTGATTTGTCGAAAAAATGAAAACCTAAAAAGTCCGTTTCTGCAACGAAAAAATGCTGCTAGTACAAGTTGTCGAAACAGTCCTGTGATTTGACGAAAGTACAGGTTAGGTTGAAGAATTTCACATAATACTTATGTTAAATCAACTAAGTTTCAGTGTTATGATGGAAGATGAACGAATCTAAAGTAGACATTTTTTGCAATCGAAATCCAGATTTTAAAAATTTGGAAACTTAAAATTTAAGTTCTGAGTAGAGTGATCAAATTTTCTAACTGTTTTCTAACGGGATATTTTAAAAGCTTTAAGTTTTGAATTTAGAAATTTTCAAGATTTATTTAATTATTTTTTTTCTATCCATGAATTCATCAACTTCTTAAATTGAAATATATGTTTTCATTAAAAAAAAACTGCGTACCCCATACTTGGGGATACTCTCGCATATCGTCAACTTTTGGTTATTTAAGTTTTGTGTAAAAAAAAAAAAAAATGTTAATTGCACGTTATATATATATAAACCATACAATACTCAATTTTTCCATTCCAGTAAATAATAAAATTAATCTTCAAAATATTATTAACAATGACAGTAATTTCTTTCCTATGAAACATTTGACTATAGATAAAACTTACAAGTATAATGTTACATTAGGGAGTCGTATTTTTAGTTATAAACATTTTGCAAAATCTTTAACTTCTAATCATAATCCACAATAATTTTACAATAATTCACTGTACAGTAAGTTTGTTGACATTTATCAGGCTCATATTATTACTGGTGATTTAACTATTGTTGCAAATGATAATTTACGTAAGCTTAGGTCATATGATTACAAAGTTTCGTACGCCTTCAAAATATACTATCAATTCAATATTAAAACAATTTAATCTTAATTTAGACATTTTTATATAAAAAATTTCAATTGATTATAACAATCCTCTTGAATATTTTAATGTATTAATCAATTAAACATAGAATTTTACAAAAATTTTCGCTATAATCATAATTTAAAAGTAAAACAGTTAAATTGTAATATTAAGAATTTGCAAAATAAATTTATTATATCAGATGTTGACAAATCACAGAATAATTATGCCACTATTTGCAAATATTTTTACAAACAACTGATTTCTAATGCAATTAACTCAAGTACTATATTTAAAAAAATATCTCTAACTACAGTAATCAATAATAGACATATCTTCGGTTTTTATAAACTCTTAAAAATAAAATCCTACAACTATCATTATCCTTATATTGTTATTGTACCCAAATTTCACAAAAATCCAATAAAATTTCCTTCTATTACAATTGTATGTAAAACTTACAACAATAAAGTTAGCAATTTATTATTAACTATACTTACTAAATTGCACGATATCACTATACAAAATGACAACATATAATGCATTAAAATATAGTTTCAACTTGTGGATAATATTAATAATCTAAATAATATAAATTATGTTACAACTTTTGATTTTAATTATTTGTTCAATAATATTGATATAAAAGATTTGTTTAAAATTATTAATTTGCTATTCAAAGAAAATAAGTATAATTTAAAATTAAACTTTAATATTTCTATTTCTTTTTTCAAAATACTAACTCGCTTCATTTTACGTCATAATTACATGAACTTTAATGATACACTGTACAAACAATGTACAGGTTTGCCACAAGGCGGTAAAGCTTCAAGCATTCTTGCAGATCTTTATCTATATTATTACGAACGAAATATTTCCCTTAACGAATGTTATTTCTTCAGGTATATTTATGATATAATAGTATTTTATACAAAATGTCAATCCCAGTATCAGTTACGAATAAAATATCACAATAATTTAAAATTAAGCGAAAATGATATCACAAAGAATGTAATTAACTTTCTTGATCTCGGGTTGATACTTACTGATAATAAAAATCTATATATTGATGTTTACGATAAACGCAATGAATTTCCGCTGAAAGTAAATTTATTCACTACTTATAAATTCCGTTTACATAAATCTGTTTATGTTAATATCTAACTAAACTTTGCTCACAGAATAAATCATTTTTGTTCAAATAAATTTAAAGTTCTAATTGTAAAATTAGTATATCAACAGGCTGTTCATTAAGGGTATCCTTCACATACCATTAAATCAATATTCAACATATTAGTTTTTTCATAATTTTTATATTTTTTTTGTCCGCACATACACACACATTTAATTAGTGTTAGGAAGCTACATTAATTTGAATGATTATGGAGGTGAGGTGCTGTTGTATGGATTAATTTATATATTTATATCGAGTGATTGGGCTGCGTGTTGATATTCTTATAGGGCAAATTGTAATTTATCGGCGTTGTCATAATACTTACTATTTTTAATTTTTGAAGTTAATTATTAATAGAGTTTTACTATGGTTAATGAATATTTAGAATATGGTTTCATTAATAAAATTTATTAGACAAATTTTCTTTGCTTAAAAATCAAGATAGATAGAATAGTTAGAATATGAATCAAGTTAGAATATGATTTGATGCATTTGTTACCAAGAAAATTGGAAATGGTGAAAAGGATTTGAGGGAGATTTGCTCAGTTTGAAGTGGTGGTTAGGATTTGAAAACTTTATTATTTGTATAAGGGGAGGGGATATGAAATATACATGTTTTCAATTCGATTGTTATCAGTATATTTCTTAAATGAGCAGCGATCCCTAGATTTTTAAATTTGGATTGACTAAATTTTTTTTTTTAATCGATTTTGAATAAACATGTAAATTTATTCTTTTCGAGTAACTTAAAATAATTGAACCCTAAGAAAAAGCACAGCTACAAATTTTAAGTTGGAGGAGGGGGGGGGGGCTTTTTTTCACCCATGGAAGTTTTTTTTTTAGTTTAGTTTTTTTTTTTTTTTATTTAATGTTCATGTGTTAAAAATTTATTTCAAACTGGTGGTCCAAAGGCGATTTTGACTTCAGGCGGCTGTCAACCGGCGATGACATTTCCCCCCCTCCCCTCCCGCAGAATTCTGAAATTTAATAAAATTTAATCTTCCTAGTGGCTGTAGAATGTTTAAACAGTATAAGAAGAAGGAACTACGCATTTGTTGTCAGGCACTTCCCTGAACCCCTCTAAAAGATAATTTAAATTATGCTTTCTTTTTAATGTTATGTGTTTTTATTTTAGCTTGAATTCAGGAGTACAAAGAATCCCGACAGAAAAAGTATTCTAGTTTTAATACTTTTTCAATATTCATTGCCTTCTTTATTGTTTAATTTTATTAAATAAAGGGACGTGTAATGTATTTTAGTATGTTATGCACACTAGATGGCAACATATGTTGTGTAAAACTTCGAAATAAACACTTCAGCTTGGGATCCGATAGTCTAATGCAGGCAGCCATGCTATGCTGGTAACATGCAGCCAGCGTATCTAATATTTCATCTTATGTAATCTTTTATAATTAAACATAAATAGTTATATTTATTCGTAACCTAAATATATCAAGTTCTTTATTTTGAGAAATGTTTTAACGCCTTGTGTCTGTGTAACACTGTGTTGAATTCAGGGGGTGGCCCGGGGGGACATCCCCCCCGGAAAGTGAAATGTCTAAAAGGAAGATTTGAGATTTTATGCTTTTAATCGTTAAAAATTGTAATCCCCCGCTCCGGAACTCTATAATGCCCCCCCCCCCCGGAGCCACAGAAATCCCTCTGTGGCTGAATTCAGCACTGAAAAACTTACTTTTGAACAGTTATTATTTCTTAATTGTTAGATTTTGCATCTCTTATAGGTTAATAATTGTTTGCACAAGGAGCCTTGACACAAAAATCATAACTTAATGTCATAAATCTTAACATCACTATTTCATGTATATATTATGCATTTTTAAGAAGCGAACAATTCTGTACATGTAGATTATTGGCACATGTATTACAAAACATTGCCTCTACCTACATTTCTTTCTTGACTCTTAGTATTTCATGCTGTATATCTTAGCATTTCCAAAAATTTAGGGTGGGTGGGGGTTGTCGACCCTACATTTCCCTCCTTACGCCTATGAATGCAAATAATATTTAGAAAACTATTTTTTTTTTTTAAAGCAATTGTTTCTGACATTACTACACCAAAATTAAGTTCCATGATTTGATCTACAATTTTGACCCTCGTTCTAATGGTCGTATCAAGTTATGGTCTAATCGAAGTTTAGTGGATGAAAATGTATTTTAAATACCTTTCATCTATTGAAATCATTCTCTCATGGTGCTAGCATATATAATGGCATGGTTGAATCATAGGCATCGTGTATGTGATACAATTGCATAATATTCAGACACTTAAGTGTCTGATTTCTAAATGTCTTAATTTCAGACATATCAGCGTTAAGACATTTATTTCAGTTATTTTATACCATGATCATAGTAAGACACTTATGTGTCTTAAATTCAGACATTTATGATGTCTCAAATTTCAGATTTAGGCACTTAAGTGTCTGAATTTCTTTTTCAGACACATATCTGTCTTAATTTAAGACGCCTCTAATTGCAGTGTGGGTGAATTTTGTCCGCCAGATTTGTCCAGGCTAGCTCAGTTGGCAGAACAATGGAAGCTTAAGCCAAATGTCCCTGGTTCGAATCCTGGTCTGGGCACTTTTTTACTCAGTTGGAAAGTAACAGTTCATCTGATCTATTTACCAAGTAAAAAAAAAAAACAATGGCACTCCGGGAGTGCCGACAGAAGTGAAAACTTGAACAATTACGTGTGTATTTTTTGAATCGTCAGGAAACGTTTTATTGCGCAGGAAATACTTTTAAATGAAGTGTTTTTTTTATTCATTATTATAAACTACTACTACAAAAATTATATTACAATTTTCATTTAATGCGCTATTGTACATGAAAAATAATCCATATTATTTTACATACAAAAATTGCAATCTAATGCTTAAAACGTAAATTTACAAATAAATGAAATATAAAATTTAATTAATTGGTATTCTTTGAAGTGAATACCAGTGAAACTTATGAATTTTCATCCACAATTTAAACAACTCTCAATACATTCATCATTTCTTCCATGAGATTTAGTTTCATATCTTTTGTAATACCATTTATCTGCAAAATAGGGTTCCCGCTTCCTATCACTCCAAAAATGATTTCTTTGCTGCCTGTCTTGTTTACGGTATTCGTGAACATTATGCTTTTTTCTATATTCATACTGCGCGTATTGTTTGCGGTGTCTATAATTTCTATCAACAAACTTTTCTTTTCTATAAAATGATTTCACTTCATTTCCGTATCGGTAACCACGTTTCTTAAAACTTTCGTGAAATTTTTCATTATTTTCATTTTTTTTTATATTAGTTCTGTCTATTTTTCTCGCGCTCGTTAAATTATAATATTTTCCGTGTTTTGTTATTACATTTTCATCTTTTGATTTGGTCTCGCGAGTTGAGTCCCTTTTATCTGTTTTCACCGCGCGTGCTAAATTTATCTTGAAATTATTTTCTGAATTATTTTTATTCATAATACCAATCATTTCGCTTTCTGCACGTGAACTATTTCCTTTTGATACTTTCGCTTCATTGTATGAATTGGCAACATATACAGCGGTGTCTGTAACAGGTCGCGAATCTAATGGTTTTTTCAAATCTCAAAAAGTGCCCAACGTGCCTAAAGAAGTTTTCACTTCAATAATTGTATTAAGAAATTAATAAAGTGTAGTTGTGTTGTTTTTCATGGGTAGCTGAAAATCTCCGGTGAACTTGGAAAATCGTAAAAATACGTGAATCGCTCCGTTCAGCAAAACATAAAAAAATCTAATAAAAAAATACAAAATCTAAGGCATGCATATGCGCATTTGGACATGTCTTCATCTATCCTAATAAAAGTATCGTCATCGCCAAAAAGTAAACAAACAGGCGGACATACCAAAACCTTTAATTTATTAATATAGTTATTCGTAAAACTTTTTTGGTTATTATGTCTTCCATATAATAGAAAAATATGAGTTTGAAGATTAAAACTTATAAATTTCTTTTAGGCACTCCAAAATCTGGGGACTCTAAACACGTATTTACTATGTCTAAATCATAATGAGGCCCTGAGTATACACACGCTTTAAATTCAATGGCTGCATCTATACACCTTAATCTTTTTATATGTACTTTAATTTAATTTCAATTTTAAAATGGATAAGATATGCCTTGCCTTCCAATTATGATGTAATTCATTGGTATAAGTCATAAGCCTGTCGACCTTTAATGTTTTATTTTATATTAAACGGGCAATAATATTTAAACTCTGTATTACATTTTACATATGGTTTAATATTTTGTACAAATGGTTTTAGATAATTATAGTCTAATCTATAATTTTTGCATAAAATTCGCTATGCTAAATAATATATTTTAAAATAAAGTTGATTTCAAATCTGTCATTTAGTGATTAGTCGTCTTTTATTAGTAGACAGATACAGGGGGAAAGAGTATGAACAAAAAACATTAATTAAATGATTATTTAATTTCTTTTCAATTATTTTTTTCGAACCGCAAGACATTTTTTTTACTTTTTGTTTTAACTCAAAATATT
This sequence comes from Maratus michaelseni, assembly GCA_963931845.1. Lineage (NCBI taxonomy): Eukaryota > Metazoa > Arthropoda > Arachnida > Araneae > Salticidae > Maratus > Maratus michaelseni. Next base: position 183,035,688 of record OZ007595.1, read on the forward strand.
AAAAAGTTTGTCAGTCGTATTGGCTGGAAAATTTAAGTTGCCAATCGAAGACCGCAGTGGCGACTCTTAAAACTAGTCGGATTTGCGAATCCCAAAACTTCACTGACTCATATGTAGAGCTGTTATATTGTACCTTATTCGGCAGCTTATCACTTACTTGACGGGTTAATTATTAGTAAATTATTCTTCCTAAGGCTGCGATCACAGGTACTATCATACGATATGAAATGTATGCGTTATCTGCAAACGTAAACAGCACACTGCAAAAAAAAAAAAAAAAAAAATGTTGATTTTACAGTAATATACTGTTTTTCCCTACAGTTTAATACTGCTCGAATAAATACAGCGAAAAACTGCTTTCCGTCAAGTCCCGCGGCTGCGGAGTAGCTTATCAGCTGTCGCTTTTCATTATCCAGCTTTTCCCCCTCGCGAAACGGGAAGATATCCATGGGTAGGGAATATTTTTTTCGCGCTGTATTAAAATATTGCACCGTATAAGGATATTTTAGAGGTCATGGGGATTCTTACGTATTTGAGGGAGGAAATATAGATAAGAAGCCACTGTGATTTCTTTAAACTTTCTGACACATTTTCTGACTCAGTTTTAAACATAAAAGCATGATACTTGCAGGCAGGGCCGAAACTAGGGTGAGGATGAGGGGGGGGGGGGGGGGGCAGACGTTAGAGGGGTGACTGACCGGGACACTAAACATTAAGAGGGGGGGGGGGAATTAGCAAAATAAAACACTTAATAAAAACTTGATAGGGTTTTTTTTTTTTTTTTTTTTTTTTTTTTTTTTTTTTTGCGAGTCACTATACACAAAGATATTTTACGACATTTCAGTTCTTAATACATTGTGACTTTAAAAGCCTACTGAATTATACACTGCAAAAAAAAAAAAAATGTAAATTAACAGGCATTTACCGTATTATTTTACAGTAGATGTCCGTTTTTGAAGCTTAGCGGTAAAACTCCGTAAATTTACGTTGTGGAAGTATAAATTTGGAATACTGGTGTGTTCTTACGGGCAAAGCCTGTTTTTTTACGCAGGATGTTCAAATATTTGATGGGACCTTAAAAAATGGATGACCAAGCCATTTTTTTACGGTCAAATAGCTTCGAATGAAAATCTTTCCATGACGTCATAAGAGAAAATTTTCTACGTTGAAAATATGATTATTATCTAATTTTGACTGGATATATGCAATAATACATGCATAAAATTATCGTCTGGTTTTAATATGTTAGCGTTTTCGCAAATTAACAGAAAAGCTAGTCGGATGTGGCAATCCCAAAATTTTTCATTAAAAAAATTCATCAAAGGTCCCTCACGGAGGGCCACCCATCCCCCCCCCCACCCACCTCGCCGGCCTATAGGGCACGGGCATGTGACGTCACGCTTCAGCTGCTGGTTTATTTGGGTGGCAGAAACCATCCCTGTTCTAGTGTAATTTTCTCTAATAAAAGTGTATTAGTGGGCTTTTATTTCTCTGTTCTTTTTCGAATATATTTTTCAATTAGAGTTTTAAAGTTTTTAAACAGTGTTCTATGGCGGAACAGGCCCAAGAAGGGGGGGGGGAGAGAAAATTTGGGGGTGAGAGGGTTTTTTTTATTAATGAGTAACGGATGTTGCAATTTTTTTAAACATTTTTTTTAAATATTTGAAAACATGTGTGCAGGAGGGGGGGGGGGGGGGAGAGAACGAAGGAGTGGAAAATTCGGGGATAAGGAATAATTTATATGATTATTTTTTTGCCACTAGAGAGCAATAGATAGAACATATATATTTTTTTTATATAAAATAAATGTTTAAAATATTTAAAAATATTTTACGTTCCTTTGTATGCCGGAGGGGGGGGGGGTAAGGAGGAGGGAAACTTAAATTTGGGGAGTTACGGGGTAATTTAGGGGATTATTATTTTTTTTTTAACAGTGAGTAACGAATGTAGCAATTTTTTAATCAAAATATTTTAAATATTTAAAAATATGTGTGCTGGAGGGGGGGGGGAGTGGAAATTTCAAGGATAGGGGATAATTTATATGATTATTTTTTGGCCCTAGAGAGCAATAAATAGAACATATTTTTTTATATATAAAATAAATATTTAAAAATATTATACGCTACTTTGTATGCTCGGGGGGGGGGGGGCTAAGGAGAGAAGCGTAAATTTGGGAGAGTTATAGGGGATTTAGGGGATAATTTATTTTTATTAGTGAGTAACGAATGTAGCAATTTTTTAATCAAAATATTTTAAATATTTAAAAATATGTGTGCTGGAGGGGGGGGGGGGGGAGTGGAAATTTCAAGGATAGGGGATAATTTATATGATTATTTTTTGCCGCTAGAGAGCAATAAATAGAACATATTTTTTTATATATTAAATAAAAATTTAAAATATTTAAAAATATTATACGCTACTTTGTATGCGGGGGCGGGCTAAGGAGAGAAGCGTAAATTTGGGGGAGTTATAGGGGATTTAGGGGATAATTTATTTATTTTTATTAGTGAGTAACGAATGTAGCGATTTTTTTTGAATACTTGAAAGTATGTGTGCTGGACCGGGGGGGGGGGGAGCAAGAGGAAAGCAGAAATTTCAGGATAAGGGGATAATTTATATATGATATATTATTTATTGTCACTGGAGAGCAACAAATAAGACAAAATATCTTATATAAAATCAAAGATTTTAAAATATTACATTGTATGCTCGGGGAGGGGGGGGGCAAGGGGAGAAGCGTAAATTTGGGAGGTTGGAGATGGGGTTAATTTAGATTATTATTTATTTATTGTTATTAGTGAGAATCAAACAGGAAAGATTTTGAAGATGTGGAACTCCGTACGATGGAGAGGGGGCGCGAAAGGGGGAAGCATAAATTTTTGGCGAGAGGGGGGTAATGTACTTGATTATTGATTTATTATCACTAGACAGTAACAAATAGGGCGGAATTTTTATGCTATGGAAATTAAAAAAAATTAAGGATTTTAAATTATTTTACAGGCTGGGGGGAGGGGGGCAGAGGGAAGCATCAGATAAAGATGTAACATAGTCAGACAAGTCTGCACTTTACTGAAAATAATCGCGGTCGGATAAAAAAGACATTATATTAAGAAAATTGCTATGGCTTTCAATGCTAACAAACGAAGAACAACAAAGTTTCTGCCACCCAAGCAGTGAAAATGACATTTTATTTGTAACCGTGCCCGTGCCCTATATCCTGGCGCAGATAATCGGCCGTAACAAATAACGAACTAGTACACTGTAAAAAAAATATGTAAATTCACGGACATTGACCGTAAAATTTTACTGTAAATGTCCGTTTTTCAAACTAAACGGTCAAATTCCGTAAATTTACTTCATGGAAGTATAATTTTGGAATATAGCTTGTTCTTACGGACAAAGCCCGTTTACCTACGGGGTTTGCTACCGAACAATTTTTTTACGGACAAGTTCCTTCATCTGTAACTTTGAGAGACGCAACGCTCTCAAACCTATGCGCACAGTGTCTGTGCCCATGCGCAGTGAAGGAAGAATAAACTGCGCACTACCGACAAGAAATCCGTCCAGCCTCCCCGCGGCGAAGACCTCTACCAAAGATACTACACTATAATGTATAGAATCTTTGCCTCTACGTTTCGACCTTGTTGATTTTAATGGCGGCCAGCTCATCACATGTTTCAAAGCTGTGGATTTCCCCATTTAAACCCCAGTAAGTACTCTTATTTTCTTTTTACTTTAATGTTAATGAAATATTAAATTTGGGACATCGTTTATGAGACTTTAACATGATTTGTATCTTTGGCTAGACTTCGTTAATGGCGTCATATAATGTAAATAAAGCTACGAAGACGATACATCGGTTTTAAACAGTCTTGCATACTTAAAAAATAAATATATCGTGTCTATTTTTTCTTTATGTGTATGTATTTTTTGTATAGTTCGTTTAAAATTACATCCATTAGATTTTTGGAGCTTGTTGGTCATCGTATCGTAGTTTTTACATTATAAACGGTTTGATTTTAAAATCTGAAAGAAGGGATTTATGTTGTTTTAAGATAATAACAATCCTTTAGTTGTTTGTTTCGGAAAGTAAAAATATTTATTAAGAAAAAATGTGTTTTTAAAAGTTAAAAAAAAATTGTTTTTAAAAGATAAAAAAAAGTTTATGTTGATATATGACTAAGGGTTTTTAAAAATAATTTAAAAAGATCACAAAAGATTTGTTTTAAGATAAAATGTTTCCTTTTTTTTTTTAAATTTCTGATATGCTTATTTTGTTTTCGTATGTTAATTATATATGCTGTCATTATAGCAAATACACGATACAGTTGGTATGATTTTTTTATTTTATTTAATCTACTGCTAATACAGTTTTATATTTGTGCTTTTTGCTAATAATTTTGATCGACAAAACAAAGCAAAAAAACTTGTGCAACCTTGCTGAAGGTCGCTTCTTACAATTTTTGTTCTAACTGTTTTTATTTAAAATTTAATTGCCTTCCTGTTATTTTTGGAAATCTATCTGAAACTGAAGAAAAAATTATTTTTGGGATTATATGGTGTTGAAGTTGTGAACTTTAGAAGTATGTCTCTTGGGTGATGCTAGTAGGGATATTACAACAATGGGAAGTATTAGTAAAAAAAAAAAAAAAAAAAAGCAGAGGGGGGGGGGGGGGGGGGGGGTTGTGCCTCAATAGAATTGGGAATGTCTCCGTTGAAAAATGAAAAATGTAGGTAATAAAATCTTAGGCGATGGTAAAAAAGAAAATAGGGTAGATGTGCCAGTAATGGGCCACCTTCAACATTTTTGGTTTATATTTCATTAATATGCTTTCTTTAAATTCTAGTTTTAAATACAATCATAATACCAATTATCTATTATTTTTTGTGGGGGTGTCCATTACTGGAATTTAGGGTGTTTTGATTTATTTCTGTTATTTACAATTAAATTTCTATTCTCATTGGGAAATGTGACTATGAGCATGGTTAAATATTGTTGTTAGATTAATATAATATTTAAAAAATGTGAAATATAACAATTATAACTATTAATTTAAAAATAATTTTTAAAGAAATTCCTTAAGGGTGTCCATTACTGGCACATCTACCCTATATCTAAAAATCTCGAAAACAAACAGCTACTCTGGGAAAAACAAGCAATTGTTACTGTCTGTATGCGTCATGCAGAGGCAGATTACCGACTAGGCCTAGGGGCCCGAAACAAAAAGGCCACTGGGCTAAGATTCATTTTTTCGGGGCCGTATAAAAATTAAATTTTGTATTTTAATATGCAGAGTTGTATAATGTAGGCGTGCGCGGAAAATTTCCTGCAAAATTATAATCTTTGCATTTTTTTTTTTTTTTTTTTTTTTTTTTTTTTAAGATACTAAAAAGTTTAAAAAAATGTTCCCCAATTTTATGTACGATTTATTTACTGTCAAATTCAAAGTTTAAAGATGCAAAACTTTGTGCGAAAATGTTAAGAATTGGCCTGTTTCTAAATGCATTGACAAAATATTTGATAAGAATTCAGCTCTTCCTATCATGGATTTGTAGTTTTATTATTTTTTTAACCAAAATAATTGTTCTTTAACTAATATTAATTAATTTTAAATGGCAATTATTTTAAACTACTGTTTTTAATCCATATCGTCAAAATAATATAACACGTAATTTTATTAAACAGTAAATTAATTTGCAGAAAGTTTTTGACGCAATATTTATGTGCGCAGAAAGTTTTTGGTTTTATACAAGTCTGTTAATATGTATAAAGCTCTTTGTAAAACAAATGTCATGTCTAAATTCTGTACTTGTTGTAATTGGAATTATGTTTCTATCATCAATGGTCTTAGAGATGAATGAGCAAACGTGTATTTTGAATGACCCTGTATATATTGCTTTGTAGGAGGGGGCGACAAAAAAAAAAAAATCAAGCCTAGGGGCCCTGGTGGTAGTTGATCCGCCTCTGGCTTCATGATGTCTCATATTCATTAAGGATTTTTTTAATTCTTAAATGACAATTCTGTCAGAGAAATTGTTGGAATTTTTAAAAATAGTAATTATTGTATCTATAATGCGATCAGTTTATAAAATATATTTATCATTTTTCAGTGTGTGTGCTTCAGCGGATGCAACAGAGACAAATTCTTGACTGGTAATACAACTCCCATTTTTCGGTAAGTGGAAAATTAAATTTATTGTTTATTTATATATACATTTTTTAGCCTGAATTTTAAGGGGGGTGGGGACATGATACTAGTTTTAAAATTTTTTGTGTTAATTGTTGATATAGATAACTGTCTAGGGGGAAACTGTTGTCAGGGTTAAAGTTATTTTTATTTTACTCATAAATCTCAGAAAATTATTTAACTGACTCAGATTTTACAACAGTGAGTCAAAAATTTACTCTCAGATATATATTTCCCTCCCTCCCCCCCTTCCCGACAAAGAAAAACTTTTTAAAATATTTTTGGTTTTACTGTTTATTTTCTTATTTCTTTATCACTTTTCTTATTTACCAGTCAATAAAATCAATTCTGCACTGTTTTAGTTGAGTTGAAAGAGAAATAATATTCCAAGAATCTGTATTTATAAAAAAAATTTACTTTTTCATATTTTTTTTTCAATTAACCCTACTTTCATGGCTTATGCACCCATTAATATGTGTGTGATGACAATTTTCAGTACTTCTCTACTATCCCGTCGACCACTTTTCATAACAAAAAACTATCACCAAACTGTAACGCCAAATAAACTTGAGAACGTTGCCATTGGAATATCAAAATAAATAAAATATAAGAATTTAAGGACACAATTGTTATTTTAATGAATGAAATAACTAATAATTCAGTAAAACATAATGAAAATACTGGCAAATGGCGAATTAAAAACCACTTGATGACATAACACGTATAATGCTTCTGACATCAAGTAAATGGGACCGCATTTTTGGCATTTAATCTTACAGTTTGGCAATAGTTTTTTGTTATGAAAAGTGGTCGATGGGATGATAGAGAAGTACCCAATTATCTAATAAATACGTAAACATAATTTTTTTTTTTGTGGGTTTGTTAAAAACACACTCATGGCTTTTCACAGCTGATTTGCATTACCTCTTGACTCACAGTTTATGATTATTGAATCAGGCTGGTTCTTAAAGTTTAAGTGAAATGCTGAATACTGAGTATATATACCAAGTACTCGGGCTAAAAATTGCATATTTTTTTTATTCATTGGTTATACAGTAAGCCACTAATCTGCAAAGCTTGGTTCCAAGTGTTGGGCGGATTGGAGGCCATGTCTTTTTAATCTTTGTTTACATTTTTTAAAATTCATATTTTGGACAAATTTAGACTGCTAATACTAAAATATAAATAAATTACACATTTTAATATATACATAAAGTAATAACTATGTAAAAAATAATTTATTTTTTTAATTTCTTAAATATGGCATCAATTGTTGTCTGTTTTAAGACATTTGGTTTATAGTGTTGAATTTTATCTTTAAGTATGAGTTCAAAAGCAATATATATGTATTTTTTTTGTGCTTTTCAGTTTTATAATTACGATTTAAATAAATTATAAAATATATTGTCTAAGTAAGGATTTTTTATCATTTAAAAAAAAAAAATTCACAAAAGTTCAAATTGTATTTTACATGTATTGTATGAAGAAATGAATATTTAAAATAATACACTAATTAAATGTGCTTTCATTTTAAACAATAAAGAAGAATGTTATGATATATAATACTATATATAAAAATAAGAAAAATGTTAAAATTAGTGAAAAAAAATTTCAAAGTTCAAAATAAGTTCATCTTGCTAGCTATAAAAAAAGATCATTGGTTGGTGAGATTTTTTAAAAATTCCTTAAAGTAAATTACCCTGTCGCACCCGTCGACCTAACTGTTCAGAGTTTTCTGCGATTTTCTTTGAACCTTGTGTAAATACGAGTTATGATCCCTTAGAACCCAGACCCCCCATGGAGGGCCTATATCTCTGGTGCAGATAATCGGCCGTAACAAATAACCAACCAATCCTAAAATAAAACGCAGTTTTATATCATATTAAGAAGTATTTTAATTGTATATAAAAATTAAAGTATCACTAAATTAAGCAGTTTACTCAAATTGAAATATGTCATGATTACATTTTCATTTATTGGTACTTTTGAGTTATAAGCGGCCCCAACAATGAATTGTCCAGTGACAGAAATATATCCATATCGGCAAGTTAGGGTGTAAAATCTCGTCAAATGTTTGCAGTCCTAAAAATGCAGCTTGAATGTATGCTATCATCATATTAAATTTTCTTTGATATTCCAGAACATATTTTACATGTTTGTTTTTCAAATTTTTTTGTTGCAATTTTTTTTTTTTTTTTTTTTTTTTTTTTTTTTTATCGCCTGCATTTGTTTTTATAAATATTGAAACAATCTTTGATTTACTGAGTACTGAGGTACTTACGATCTCATTTTTTCAAAAGCGAGTTACTAAATTTTCCCTCGGACTATTACTGACACATTTATACTCCATTTTTTTTTTCTGTTGATATAATAAATGGTATAAAAAGAGTGGTTAAATGCAACCTTTTTTTCATTTTTCTTATGTTTTACATTTTAATTTCAAATGTTTAAGACTGTAATGTGCTAAAAAGAACAGAAAATTTAATCTGTATAATTATATTTTGTTTAAATACATAAAGAGTGGAGAAATGATATAAAATATGGAGAATAGGTTATTTAAATAAAGGGGAAAGTAATTGGCATTCAGGTGATATAAAATTTCTGTTTATAAAATAGAAGCAAAATTGTGTTGCAGCTAAGCATAAATTTATGTTAAATATTTGTTGTCTCTGCACTGTTCTTAGCACTGGCAAATCCTGCAATTTGAAAAGCATAAAATATATTTTGAAGTTCAAATATTTGCACCCGTTCCTTGTAAATTCCTTTACAAAATTAATTTATGCATAATTATGTTTGTAATAAATATTTTTTCATATGTATAAAGGTAGTTAGTCTTAATTTAGTATTAAAAGTGCTGTTTATTCGAAATTTTGATGGTAAAATTTCAAATCGTTGAAGCATGATTTGTACAGGGGCGGCCCCCTGTGTGAAGTCAGGCTTCCCCTACTTATAAGTCTTAAGTGGGCCCTGCATACACAACATGTTAAAAGAATTGCTTGCCACCACCTTGAATTGTATCTTACAGAATTTGTCTGGAGAAAATACCAGGAAAAAAGTTTTTGATAAATTATTAAAGCAATTTTGAAAATATGGCCTATAAATGTAAGGGATAATATTAAAAAGTTGTTATTCTTGTGAAACATTGTAGCAAATTGTTATGAATTTGTTTAGAAATGTTGTAATATATTCTTATTAATATAAAATATTATAATATTCAATGCAATGCAATTTATTTTTATACCTCTATTATACATTAATGCTTCACGAGCTTGACGTATTTGTAACTATACGGGCCACTATCACACAAGTACCTTAATTTTATTCAAAATTTAAATATTTCATCATTAAATTTTGCCCAGAATTTTTGCATAAAAAACATTAAAGAAGAAAAAACAAATGTTAGACATCAGTTAAAACTATGTTAAGAAATTGGTATGCCTTTTTAAGATTCAGCAATTTTTTTTTTCCTACATTGACTATGAGTTTTTCTTATACATGCACTATTTTAATACTAATGTTTTCATTATAGATAAATAGTGCTATTAAATTCTAGCATCTAGTGGATTAAAATGCCTAATATATATATATATCTATTTCATTTTAAATAAATATATATGTATGCATATTAGTTAAGTTTTAAAATCTTTTACCTAAATAATTGATGTGGTTTAAAAGTAAAATGCCTCAAAATATAAAAGCTAATGGCGGTTAAAACTAAAATTAGTAAAAAACTAGGGCCGTACCGAGTACTCGGTATTTACTCGGTACTCGGCATACTCGGCCAATTTGCCGAGTACTTGGTACTCGGCTAAATTTTGGGCCGAGTACCGAGTACAATACCGAGTAGTTGTAAGAATTTCATTTTTAAGCATTATTATCATTTTTGAAGCCAAAGGATTTTATAATTGACCTGTAAAAGTTATTTGAATATAAAAATATATAATATATGCAATTATTCATAAAAACTATTTACTTAGTATATAGAAATATGTTTACAAAATACAGAAAAGTTAAGAAAAACCAAAGCAATTCAAAATTTAGTTTTAATGTCCCTTTCATTATACCACAACCAAAATGATTGGAACTTTCATTTGAGCTTTTCAATGTTACTCAGAATGGCAATAACAGTTTCATTACACTTTCCAGTAATTGCTACTGAACTGTAGTTAAATTTTTTTATCTTACTTTCAGTAGCATAAAGGTTCAACATATTATACTTTGAGTTTCATCTTATGGTTAATTACTGTAATGATTAATTTTTTGTGGATTCAGACAAATGTGACTGAACTTTTTTAAAATTTGAACATGCAGCTCAAAGTGGTTAAAATGTCCGTCAATATAACTATAACTAACATGTCAGAAAGCTTGTAGGGTAGATAAACCCGATTTTATTATAAGTTGCACATTGTGAATAGTGCAAGCCACACTTTTAACATCAGCTTTTTGCATTATTCAATGACAATTTGTATTATTCAAAATTACAGTAACCAATAACCATTTTTGACAGACGGATTTCACGTATCAGAGTGAGTTACATAAATTGAAGAATGGGTTTTAATTTCACATTGGCTAATTTTACTTTTATTTATTAATTTTTTTTTTCTATTCCTTAAAAATAGTGGTACTGTTTTAAATTTTTTGAATTTTCAAAAATAGTCTTTAATAGGTGCATAATTAAATTTCAAATTTTTCGTAAAATTAAATGTATGAATACATGCTCAAGAAGTATGTTTATATATATCTACAATGAACCTAGAAGAGATCTAGGTTCATGATATCTACACACACAGATATGTTATTTTTAAGCTCACTTCATGTGTGCATCAATAGTTCTTTCTTACACATAACTACTCGGTACTCGGCAACTCGGTACTCGGCCGAGTAGTAAATGGCCGAGTACTTGGTACTCGGCTACTCGGCCAAAGTGCTACTCGGTACACCCCTATAAAAAACTACTTTTAAACATTTCAAGCTGATTTTTTTGTAATTCTGCTTTATATATTTTATTGATATTGATACTTTTAGCCGGAATTGGTACATTATTATTATTAAATAATATTATGTATTATTACTTTTTTTCAAAATTCAGTTCTATAAAATTCAATCTATGTAAAATTACTTTTATAAAGAGAATAAAATTTCTTTCTACTGTTACTTTCCTTAATTTCAGATATGTCAGGCATTTTCATTTCAAATCACAATTAAATCCTAGTGCAAATAAATAAATAAAAATTGAAAACTATTTCTATTGAAGACTTGGTTTTTAAAATGTTAATTTGACATGTTTATTTATACATGCTTCATTATCAACATTATTTCTTTATTTTAGTGACCATGCAAGTAACTTTTGAAAAATTCTGATGCAAATTGAGCTAAATGCTGGAAAGAAGTCTGCAGTGGACAACACTAACCAGTGGTATGTTTGCTTATTATTATTATTTCTTCTTAAAAATAAGATTAATGAAAGCATGTTGTTTTATATTTTTCTTTGATTTGTTATATCTTTCGATTTAAGCATATTTATGAATTGTTGTGGTTTGGAAAATTTTATTTATTTAGATATTTTTACTCCTTAACTTGTAGATTATTTTTTCATAATTGTATTAAACATTAAACTATAGATTTTTTTTGGCTTGGATTAGGATAGAAGTATTTCGAATTTCGGGTCGACAAAAAAATTTGTCGTTAAACTTTAATTGCTGTAGAATGAAATATTTTGATTTCGGAGTAGAATTGAGTCAGGTAACCCAATTTTCCCACACACCACCCGACAGTCGAGTGGTGGTTAGTTTTTAAAAAATGACTCAAGGTTAGTGTTTTTAAAATAAACGACCCATGAGTTAGGTTGGCGCTGATTTTTTTCTTTGCATGTCGTGTTGACTGCAATTGTTTCGGTTTCGAGTTGAATTTCGATTCTTCCCCATCATGTTTGAATTACCTGATTTTTTTCAAAAAGGTGTCCAGAATATTGTTTCAGATTACACTGTAAAAAAAAGTATGCAATTTTACTAAAATATACTTAGTAACATTACAGATATTGTAGGAATTACTAGAAAATCTCCCGTAAGCAAACCTCGATAGTAATATTACATAGAAAGTATCTGTAACTTAATGCTTATTGCGCATGCGTCCTTCTCACCTTCTCTGTCCTTTCGCATCGGCAAGTGGCAACAACGAACGATCCAAAGAATATAGAATAGATAAGAACTACAGCTTAGAAAAAGCGTAACTGTCGCCATCTATCGCTAGCTTTATCATAACATTACGGGTTGGGATATGTGGAGAAAACAACCATACAGGAAGACGCGGCCTGAACGCGGCAAGGCGGGAACTTTGCTAAACCTCTGACGACCTTGACATGCGCGCGCATTCTAGAAGAAAACAATAAGAAAAGCCCGCGCCTTTCTGTTTCTCCAGCGCTTTTTCCCACCCTATTCTTATCTGTTTTGCGACAGCCAGCTTCAACGTATTTAAAAGCCAAGCCAAAGATATTTAATAATTTTTTTTCTTTTCTTAATCACAGTTTAAATGGAAAACAATCAAGTGAATATGGATTGTCAACCTTCGTATTGTTTAATTAATCATTTTTGGAAATAAAACAACTGACAATTATGTATCAGTAACCAATTATTTTAACTGAATATGCTTTTTATACAGTATTCCTAAGAATAAACAATTACTTTATAATGCATTGTGCAAAAAATACTTTATTGAAAAGGTCTTTAGAATATTTTAATTATTTGATATAAAATAACCTTACGCTCTATTTAAAATGATATATTAAACAGTTTAACAATTTAATAAAACTGAACTGAAATCTTTATTTAACTTCTCAAACATACTTCATATAAATATTATATAATATTAATAGCACTAGAATACAAAACTATAAAGAAAATTAAAAGGGAGATTGAGTTAGTGCTAAAAGGAAAATACTTGTTTTTAAAATAGGAAAATGAAAGTTTATTTCCTTGTAATATTGTACTGGAGAAAAATTAATGTTTAATGTTATGTTACATTTCATTTTTAAATTTGCTCTATAAGTAAAACCATTTATTATTAACATAAAATATTTAAATTAAAGGTGAAAAGTTTTCTAAAAGCCTTTTGCTACTTCGGTATTGATATGCTGACTTCACATAAGTAAATTTACTATTTCATGAGATTCTAAGATGTTAATGAAAATACTTAATCACTATTTTCTATAATTTTGCTTATGACATTAACTGTATGTGAACAAAGAATAAAAAATTACATTAACAGTGGATATGTGCAGCTGACTGTTATAAAGAGAGCACAAGAAAGGTAAATAGCACTGAAAAATATAGCAATAGTAAACAAATTATATAAATATCCATTACAAAAGCACATTAAAGCTTGATAATTTTAAAAATCATAAATTTTCTCTATAATGAAACAAAAATATACAGTTGATAACATTTGTTTTATTCCATTTTAAGCTTTACTAATCAATTTTATAGTAATACTCTCGTCTTTTATTTCCAAGGTTTATAAGAAGATGATTTTTCAAACAGCCCATTACATTTTTTACAATTTATAAATAAAAAGAAAATATTCTAAAATTATACTTTGTTTTCTTATTCATTTATTGAGAAAATAAAAGGAATTTCTTTTTTAATTAGGATACTTTTATTGACTTTCAAAAATTGCAATGAAAAACAATTTGATTAAACAATAACTGTATATGTCTTAAAAGAAAAAAAAATATTTTTTTCAGTTTATTGCTTAACATTTACAAGAAGATAATCTTTCAAACAATCCATTCCATTTTCTACAACTTGTAAATAAAAAAAAAAAAATATTCTAAAATTATGCTTCATTTTCTCATTCATTTATTGAAAAAAAAAAAAAAAAAAATAGAAGAATTTCTTTTTCTTTATTATGGTATATTTATTGACTTTCAAAAATTGCATTGATAAGCAGTTTGATGAAACAATAACACTGGCTCTTGTGGTATAAATTTTCTTTAATATTTAAAACAGAAAAAAAAAAATCTCTAAAAATATTATTCTGAGTTAATGAGCAACTAATCCATTGAAAGGCAGAGTATTTTATTTGAATCTTAAAAAAAAAAAAAAAAAAAAAAAAAAAAAAAAAAAAAAACGATAAAACATCAATTTTTAACATTTTTTTTCTTCTTAAAAGTAATGATTCACAGAGATACAGCTGTCAATTAATTGAAAATGCAGTTTCAATTGCCCATTAAAAAGAAAACACATGAAGTTGAAATATCTTGTTTTTTGTTTCTGTTTTTAGCAGAATAAAACAAAAAGAATTTATTTCATACGATCTGAAAAAGAGTTAAAACTGTATATGTCTTAAAAGAAAAAAATATTTTTTTTTAGTTTATTGCTTAACATTTACAAGAAGATAATCTTTCAAACAATCCATTCCATTTTTTACAACTTGTAAATAAAAAAAAAATATTCTAAAATTATACTTTATTTTCTCATTCATTTATTGAAAAAAAAAATAGAGGAATTTCTTTTTCTTTATTATGGTATATTTATTGACTTTCAAAAATTGCATTGATAAGCAGTTTGATGAAACAATAACACTGGCTCTTGTGGTATAATTTTTCTTTAATATTTAAAACAGAAAAAAAATCTCATAAAATATTATTCTGAGTGAATGAGCAACTAATCCATTGAAAGGCATAGTATTTTATTTGAATCTAAAAAAATAAATAAATAAAAAATACGATAAAACATCAATTTTTAACTATTTTTTTTTTTCTTAAAAGTAATGATTCACAGAGATACAGCTGTCAATTAATTGAAAATGCAGTTTCGATTGCTCATTAAAAAGAAAACACATGAAGTTGAAATATCTTGTTTTTTGTTTCTGTTTTTAGCAGAATAAAACAAAAAGAATTTATTTCATACCATCTGCAAAAGAGACAAAAAAAATTCTTAAAAGAAAAAATATATATTTGTTCAATTTATTGCTTAACAATTTTGTTTATTGTTTTTTCTTTTAAGCTATAATGCAAGTCAAACTTTTTCATATAGATATTTATTTTTAATGGAAATATAAATAAAATAATATTGATATTTAAAAAGAAAAAATGGCTTTCATTATATATAAAATCGAAGTGGGTGGCGGGACAAGAGGATTATCTCCTTAAGTCGTGTGTTTGCAACAGAAAACAGCTGAAGCTTATAGTGGATATGTCACAGAAGTCCAGGTATATAGGTTCATGGTATGAATGATGGAAAAAAGCGCAGACATTTTATTCTGGTTTCGAGTCAAGTGCGCGCGCATGCATCGCTGCGCTTCATCCCTGTAAAGTTTGTTTTGCAGCAACACTTTACCCGTCATAAGCGTACGGGTCCCAGTTTTACATTAGCCCTATGGAAGCTGTCATTCTTCATGTTCTATTTCTTTGGAACGATCTCCGTTAACGGCGGCTTCCACGATCCAGTAACAACAACACAACACCCTTCTTTCCAAGAAGCGTCTTTCGTGCAACAATCAAGGTAAGTGCACCAGTGATTATTCTTTATTTTTCTGTTGTACACAATGTATTACTGTTTCTATCGAATATAAAATTTATACTTGAAAAAATTATCGACAGTATCTTGCGTAAATAAGCCTAAAAATTTTCAGTTACCGCTTCAAATATGCCATGTTTCAGAAAAACGTGGTTTAAAATCGTGGAACATAGTCTTTGGTTTTTGTAAAAATGCTATTATTATGACAACACATTAATATGTATGTGTCCATAACTGTCCAGTTTACATCACTTAATACTGCAAAATTAGAAAAAATAAAACAACAGGAAGGGATTATATATGAAAGTGGAAAATTTTAATGTGAAATAGGGGAGACCGGTACTCACTGGACCTGTGGACCACCCCCTAATATTTTATTTATTTAAATTTTTTTAAGCGTCTCTTCTATCCTAATAGACAACAGCACTGCAATGATTATTTATAGCCTTCAGAAAATATGTTTAGCTCAGATTGAACTATTTTATCCTGCTTTGTTGTTTTGAGCTTCTAAAAGTAAAATTTTTCATCATCATATTTTAATTTTTTTAGTAATTAAAAGTTGTAGATAAATAAAATAAAACAGCTTTTTTGTAAAGCTAAGATACTTGTTTTTGTTTTACTTTAAAGTTAATATGTTTAAAAGAAAGCTATAAACAATATTAATATGATTATTTATTGAACTTTAACATGGGGTACAGTGGACCACCCACTCCTGGGGCACAATGGTCCACAATCCACTCTGCTCCTGTAATGCAGAATGTTCAAAATATTTAATAATTGCTTATTTTCTATAAAGAAAGATTGTTTTAAAGTAGATTTAACTGTAAAATAAAGTAAACAAATAAAAATAACTATTTATTTAACATAGTAAGAAATATTTTGTTTTGTATTTACTGCCTTTAATAAATATAACTGTAGTCTAATTGTTGATGATTCTATTAAAGTAAGATTCATGAGACGCAAATTGAATGGAAATCAGTTTATTTCTCCCGATACTGTAGATGAATCTGCTGTTGATGTCAATAATTTCATAATGTTGCTCTCAGACCCAAAATTATTTCTTGAAAATTCCAGGCTCAATCTTACTCATAAGTATTTTGGAATTTCATTTGCAAATTTTAATGTGCGCTGATTTTTTTATACTTAAGTAATAACTTCAACTAAATTGCAATTGTTCCTGTATTAATCTGTTATTATTTTCAAAATACAATTAATTTTTTGTTTTTGTTTCAAAATTTATATTACTATGTTATTTTGCGGGTGAAGGGGCAACAAAAAAGAATTAAATTAATGAAAAATAGATTTATATTGTATTTTAGATAATACCTAATAGTGGTCCACTGTACCCCGGTGGGTGGATCAGTGTATATAATTTTTTTTTTTTTTTTTTTTTTGAAAAATGTATTGAAAACTATGTTGTGAGAAAATTATGATGGATGTAAGAAGGTTTAAGGAATATTCAAAAATATTTTCACACAGATCGGTCAGTCTGTTAAAGAGAAAAAAAAATGTTAACTGAAAAAGTGGTCCACTGTGTACCGGGCTCCCCTATATGATACAAATTATGTAAACGTAACTGGTTATGACGACATAAACAATTTGCTTTCCAGATTGCGAAAGAAAATTTTAATTGTTTTTTTTTTTTTTGCACTAAATTAGTTTGCACAGGTAAGTGGTATATTTTTACTACATGTATTCCTCGATTAGTGCGATTTCAGTTGGTGCGAAAAAAAAAAAAAAAATTCAGACGCTTCCTCAATTAGTGTTTAAAAAATTTCGATTAGTGTGGATATTTTTAAGAAAATTGGCTGTGTATCTATACTTTTCCCTATTGAATGTGTTTTTTTTTAAGTGTAGGAATACTGCAAAGATTAATTAACCACATTAATCGAGAAATACCTGTATTTTTTCCCCCCATAAGTTTTGCATTTTACAAACTATTATATTTATCAATTTTAACTAGAATCTAATTTTATTTTTAATACTGAATAAGTTGTAGCATTAGTGAGTTTTGTTTATTTTATAAGGAGTTTTCAATTTAATGTGAGGCTTTTTCTCAAAATGACGTTTTTTGAACTTGCATATGTGATATTTCCAAAACCGTTTGAAGTACAGCTTCAAAAGTTTTACCCTACCTAAATGTGCACATAATTGTAAAAATGAGCTAGAATTATACAGATGTTTTTAGTATGAAAAAAAATATTACTACTTTTGGAACAGCTTCGGTATTAGCCTGCTGTCAGCTATCTTGTTTTTTAAAAACATATCTGTTTTGTTTCTCACTTCCAAAATAATTTTTATCCGTATTTACTTATACAAGTAAACAAGTTATTTAATTTTATTGACTGATTTATTTATATTTAATAATAAAAGTTAAAATGTTTTGATTTAACTTGATTATGTCAGAAACAAAACAAATGTTTTGATTTATCGCCCGTGGTTAGACATCTCATTTTTTAAATCAAAACATTTCAACTTTTATTATTAAATATAAATAAATTAGTATTCTGTTTTATATTTAACTTGATTATGTCAGAAACAAAACAAATGTTTTGATTTATCGACCCTGGTCAGCCATCTCATCTTTTAAATCAAAACATTTTAACTTTTATTATTAAATATAAATAAATTAGTCAATAAAATTAAATAACGTGTTTATAATAAGTAAATATGGATGAAAATTATTTTGGAAATGAGAAACAAAACAAATGTTTTGATTTAAAAAACAAGATTGCGGACAGCAGGCTAATACCGAAGCTTAGCCTTTTTTTAATGCAAAGCAAATGACAGAATTTCGCATTTTTTGCGACTCATAAAAGTTTAAGCTGCTTCCTACATTTTGTAGCATTTTACAAACTATTTTATGTTTTTCAACTTAAACAAACATAAGACTTTATTTTTATTACTGAATAAGTTATATTATTAGTAGTTTTGTTTCTTTTTATTATGAGTTTTATATTTGTAAAATGCATTTTAATCTTTAAACAGCTTTTTCTCAAAATGACGTTTTTTGAATTTGCGTGCGCAATATTTCCAAAACAGTTTGAAATAGAGCTTCAAAATTTATACCCTACCTAAATGTGCATATAATTGTGAAAATGAACTAGAATTATACAGCTATGTTTATTATATTATTAAATGTATAAGGTTGAATGTAGGATGACCTGGGGTAATTATAGGTCACTCTCTTTCTGGGGTAATTGTGGGTCACCTAGTTTTTATCCCTATGATATCTACTGAGACAAATTCTAAAATAGTGGATAGGTTCTCTCATTAGTCTACTTTATTATGTATAGTACTTTTTTATTTTAACTTAGCTGCATAATATGAGTTGAGATTTTTTCTAACATGCTATAAAATCATCTTTCAGAAAAATTGCCTTTGAAAATTGCACTTTTTACCAAAATCCATGCCACAATTAAATAAATGTTTGGATTTTTTTTGTTTATGCTTTTTTAAAATATAAATACTATAAGGTTTTGAAATACATGCACTTTTTATTTTTTTTAATGTACTGTAGATTTATACCCAATTCTGCCCTAAATACATGTGGTAATTATGAGTTACTGGGGTAATTCTGTGTCAGCAGGTGTTTTCTATTCTTTATGGCATTTTTTGTATTTTAGACATGCAATGCAATTGTTAATTTAGGATTTTCAAAAGATTTTCCTAATTTTTAAAATAAAAATACAATATATTAAACCCAAAATTAATTTTGGTACTTTTCAGTTAGCCAGGTGCCAGTGAAATATATATATATATATATATATATATAATATGTGTGTGTGTGTGTAAGTATATCAGAGTTTCCCCCAGGTTTAAAAAAGGGCAGGGTGCTGCTGGTGAGAAAAGGGCACTTTTTTATTCTTAAGGGCACTTTTCAGATTCTTAAGGGCAATTTTTAAATTGTTAAAAAAGGTATTTTGGTTTTTAAAGCCACTGTTGATATTTAAAAGTCAGGCCACTATTTTCAAGACAACATTGAGTCAATTTTTACTATTAAAGCATATTTTTTAACGCAAAAAGGAGAAAGGACACTTTTTTTACTGATGGGCAAGAAGGGTGCTAATTATTTTACTGAGAGGGCAAGAAGAGTGCTATTCTGTAAACCATAGGGCAGGCAGGGTGCAGCGCCCTTCTGAAACTGTCTGGGGGAAACTCTGAGTATATATATATATAAATATGTATATATATAATATGTATATTGATGCAAGAACTTGTTTAATGTATTTTGAAATTCATAGGATACATATATATATATTTTACTGGTGCCCGGCTAACTGAAAAGTACCTTAATTTTTGAACTAGGCCTAATAAAATGTTTTTATAAGCATTTTTTTTTTTTTAATCTAATTATTAACTGCTTAAATGCAAACTGTTAGCACATGGTAAAACAAATGTGCTAGATTCATATATTAATATTGTGGAGCAGTTAATTTGATTTAAAATGGTAAGAGACTGTAAACTTAATAAAAGATTCTTTGTTGCTTAAAAGTAGTATTGTAAACAAAAATTTATTTCTCAACTAATAAGTAAAATGTTTTTAAACAAATCTGAAACAAGAACAAAAATTGACACTATCTCGGCTGTTATTACTAGTCAGGATTTTCTGGATCTAGTAGCTGTGCGTTAAAGGTGAAAATAAGCAGTCACGATTCGTCGATTAAACTTGAAAAACTGGCGATTAAAAATATGGAAAGGAACCGGCCAAATGCAGGACTTCTCGATTTCCTTTTCTCCCTAAAATTCGTGATTTTTCCGCACGCTTTCGACGAAATTCATATTTTTTCGTGCCTGATCTCCAAAATTCATGATTTTTGCGCCTGTTCGACAAAATTCATGATTTTTCCACACCCAATCGCCGAAATTCATGATTTTTCTGCACCCGATCGCCGAAATGTATAATTTTTCCGCATCCGATTGATAAAGTTTGATTTTTCTGTGCCCGATCGACGAAATCCATGATTTTTACATGCCCGATCAACAAAATTCATGATTTTCTGCACCTGATCAATGAAATTCATGATATTCCGCACTCGATCAACAAAATTCATGATTCTTGCGCTTCCGAATGACAAAAATTCATGATTTTTATGCTTCCGAATGACGGAAATTCATGATTTTTACACTCTTTTTGTTAGAAATTCATGATTCTTACGCTCCCGAATGACGAAATTTGCAATTTTTTCTGGACTAATTGACGAAATACACATTTTTTGAATTTCTGTAGATGTTGACCACTTTTGGTCTGCAGGTCTCATGTGTAATGTATATCATGTTGTGAATTAGTATTTAGTGTATAAACATACCTATTTTATTATTGTCAGATCTTAATTCTAGACAATTTTTTAAAAAAAGGTACACAATAAGCTTAGTGAGACCTATGTAGGTCTTACATACATAAGCATGTTGTGCATAACTTTGCTGTTAACTTATTTTAAAGTTTAAAATAGATTGGAAATTTGTATCTCAAGCTTATTCAAAGCAATATAAATTCAAATATTTTTATTTAGTACATAATTTTTTTACTGTAAACTAATTATATATATATATTAATTAAAAATTCAGTGACATAAATGTACTTGCGTGCTACTAAAAAAATTATTCTCACTCGCCACGTAACTGGCTACTAAAAAAATCAACCTACCGGCCAGTGGCTACTAAGCAAAATTCCTTATTTTCATCTTTACTGTGCGTATTATACCCAAAAACTAATTTTTAAACATAGTTCAATATCTATTTTGAAATTTTGGTGCTTCTAGAGAATTTACTATTTTGTCAAAAAAATGTAAAGTACATGACACAGTTTCACATTTTCCGCAACTTTTAAAAGTGTACTGTCGCCCATAAACATTTTAAAGGTATTGTATGAGCTAAATTAATTAAAAACAGTGTATAGGATTTTTTAAACATTATTTAAAAAAGAAATCTATGAAGTCTAGAGAATTTTTTTATTATTTTTTTTTTTATATTGTATCTTTCTTTTCACAAATAGCTTGTTTTGTAATTATAATATAAGATATATCAAAGAGTAGGTATCTCCAACTCTGTTGGAATGAACATTTTGATGATTTTAAAGCTTTAGATATATAAAAATTGAAAATTATTTTGTTAAAATTATGCTATTAAAAATTCTGATATGTGTGCATAACTGTATTGTTTCACATCACTTAATCATTTTTAAGGTATTTTATAAAGCTAAATTAAATAAGAATGTTTATATAAATTTTTAAATCTTTTTTAAGAAAAGTTGCTGATTTTTTTTTTTGTTTGTTTTTTAATTTTTGCTTTCACAAATAGCTTTATTTTGTAAGTAAAGTCACAAATATAAGAAGCAATAGATAAATATAAATAAGTTAGTCAATTAAATGAAATAACTTGTTTATAATAAGTATTTCAATATGGATGAAAATTATTTTTGAAATGAGAAATAAAACAAATGTTTTCATTTTAAAAAACAAGATGGCAGACTGCAGGCGAATACACAAGCTGCACCCAATACAAATTTTAAACAGTGTTTTGAAATTATATTTAAAGATTAATTTAGCAGAATTGACAGTTTCTTTTTTTAAATTCCTGCAGGAATTCCCACAAAATGAGACACCATTCTCTCTAGGGCTCATTTGGTTCATAGCTAGCTCATTCTCACCAGGGACTCTAGGACACCATTCATCTTTTTACGAGGACAGTTTCTGGATTTAATTAAAGTAAGTACATTTTAATTTTCTATTAGCAGGAGTGGGGAATTTTCAGAAAATCTTACTAGCCAGCATGAAACAACCTATAGTTAAAATTTGTTGTGGCAGAATTTACGCAAATGAAAAAATAGCTCATAACTATTACTACAGTATATTTTAGTAAAAAAATTTTTGTTTTGTTTTTAGTTAATGTTTAAATATTGGTCAGAATTTAATGGAGCTCATAAATATTGCACTCTGGAACTCTGGAAGCCGAACCAGAACATGCAGAGTTTCCCCCAGACAGTTTCAGAAGGGTGCTGCACCCTGCCTGCTCTTTGATTTACAAAATAGCACCCTTCTTGCCCCTCATGAAAAGAATTAGCACCCTTCTTACCCCGTCCAGTAAAATAATTAGCACCATTCTTGCCCTCAGTAAAAAAAGTGCCCTTTCTCCTTTTTGCATTCAAAAATTTGCCTTCATAGTAAAAACTGACTCAATGTTGTCTTAAAAAAAGTGTTTTGACTTTGAAATATCAAAAGTGGCTTTAAAAACAAAAATAATACCTTTTTAACAGTTAAAAAATGTCCTTAAGAATCTGGAAAAGTGCCCTCAAAAATCCAAAAAGTGCCCTTAAGAATAAAAAAAAGTGCCCTTTATTTCACCAGCAGTACCTTACCTTTTTTTTAATGTGGGGGAACCTCTGGGAACAGCACTATGTTTTGTGCTTTACTAGTTAATACAAAGATATCCTTGGTAAGTAGAATTTTCTGAAAATACCCCATTCTTTATTATAATGTTTTTGCTCTGCTTGTTTTTTAGATTTTATTATTTCAAATAGATATAGCTAAATATACTAAAAATTTACTTTTGCTGAAGCCGAAATTGCTTTTCATTCGGTAAATAATGTATGAAATATAAATATGCAGACGGAGGGTACGGGATATACACTGCAGTTGTTATTAGGGATGCACCAAATATTCGATATCTATTCAGTCATATTACCGAATATTTGGGTAGGCCCAAGGTTGTAAAAAACCCAGCCCGGGCGGGTACTCGGAAAGCTACCCACTACAACCCTTATGGTTGTAAAAAATCCGTTTTCTTTCTTTTTTTTTTCTTTTTTTTTTTTAACCCAGTCCGTTCAGGTACCTGGGCAGCTAGCCACTACTACCCTGGTTAGGCCAAATATCAAACTATTCAGTCTGCCGGATATTCGGCTTGTCCGAATCCCAGTAGCAGAATTTTCTGTGTTAAACTAAACCAAAATTTATCTGCAACCCACTGCCAGACCAAGCTTACTATCATAAGAAATTACAGTAACTCATAAAATAAACAAAATTTGTATTCATACAGTAAGTATAAGAAGAAAATTCAATAAATCTAGAGACAAAAAAGAAATTTTAGCAATTTTTCATAGCCCAGAATTTTGTTTTAAGCTGTTAGATTGATCTGCAAAGACTAAAATAATCTGCTGTGCTGCTGCCATGCTGCACTGTTTCTGCTACTGGGGTACAAATAAAGGTGAAAATAAGGAATTTCGCTTAGTAGCCACTGGCCGCCGGTAGGTTGATTTTTTAAGTAGCCAATTACTGGCTAATGAGAATAATTTCTTTAGTAGCCAGTAGGTACATTTATGTCACTGAATACAGTAGACTCTCTGAAATCCGCACATTGTTTCAGATGTAAACAGTGAAAATTACAATTAAGATATAGGAGGGAAATTCAAGCTTTTTTATTTTTATGTCATTCCGTACTCATTTTATGTAATTCTGGTTAATATCATTGAACTCTTGCTTTCTCATAAAGGAAGTATAAATTTATTTCCGAAATTTTTCAAGATAACACTGATATTAGTGGTGATTGATCTTTTTATCAAATACATTTATGTATTAATCAAGCTTTTTTGTTTATTAAATCTGGCAAAACATCAAATAAAATTTTGTAATTTTATGGTTTTGATGTAAATTACAAGTGTACCTTTATGAGGCAAGTTTCATTGAATAATTCAAGAAAAAATTATCTCATCATTATTATGCATATTTAGTCATGTATTATTAATTATTTATGTAGCATTTACATTATTTCTCATAATTATTTTGATATTTTACTTTATTGTAAGCATTCATAATTTTGAGTGCATTATTGCATTCAAATTACTGTTTAAAACATGTAAACAAAATAATAACCAGAAATCCACAAAATTCTAAAATCCGTACAACCTCTGGTCCCAAGCTGTGCAGATTTGAGGGAGTCTACTGTATTTTTTTTTAAATACAATGACTTTACATTAAAAAAGTAATTTATGTACTAAATAAAAATATTTTAATTTATATTGTTTTGAATAAACCTATTAATTTCCAATCTATTTTAAATTTTAAAATAAGTTAACAGCATAGTAAAATAAGTTAACATGCTGATGTAGCTAACTACTTATGTCACAATAAACTTAGGTACTTGTGTAGTTAACTATATAAGTACCTTTAAAAAAAATTGTCTAGAATTAAGGTCTGACAATAATAAAATAAGTATGTTTATGCACTAAATAATAACCCACAACATGATATACAGTACACATGCACAACCTGTGGCCAGCAGGCCAAATTCTCTGCAAATTGAGGAATTGTGTGTATTTTGGCAATTAGTTTCGGAAGAAATTGCAAATTTCGTCATTCGAGAGTGTAAAAATCCTGAATTTCGTCGATAGTGCGTGTAAAATAATGAATTTTGTCAATCGTTCGTGTAAAAATAATGAATTTTGTCGAGCATGTGCAGAAAAATAATGAATTTTGTCGATCGGCTGTGTA
The DNA here is from genome assembly GCA_963931845.1 of Maratus michaelseni. Classification (NCBI taxonomy): domain Eukaryota; kingdom Metazoa; phylum Arthropoda; class Arachnida; order Araneae; family Salticidae; genus Maratus; species Maratus michaelseni. The sequence goes on from OZ007595.1 coordinate 183,060,876, forward strand.
AAAATTCTGAATTTCGTCGATCGAATGCATAAAAATCACTAATTTCGTTGATCGGGCATGTAAAAATCAAGAATTTTATTGAGCGTGTGCGTAAAAAACATGAACTTCGTCGATTGAACGCGTAAAAATCATGAATTTTATCTATCGGCACGTAAAAATCATGTATTTCGTCGATCAGCTATGTAAAAATCAAATTTCGTCGATCAGCTATGTAAAAATCAAATTTCGTCATTGAGTGTAAAAATCCTGAATTTCGTCGTTAGTGTGTGTAAAATCATGAATTTTGCAATAGTGCATGTAAAAATAATGAATTTTGTCGAGCATGTGCAGAAAAATAATGAATTTTGTCGATCGGCTACGTAAAAATAACATTTCGTCATTCGGGAACTTTTCTTTTTTTAAGCGACTGGTCGACGAACTTTGTGGTTTCTTCTGCGACAGATCGACGAACTTTGCATTTTTTTCACGACTGATCGACGAACTTAAGGTTTTTTAAGCGACTAATCGGCGAACTTTTCTTTTTTTAAGCGACTTGTCGACGAACTTTTCTTTTTTTTTAAGCGACTGATCGACGAACTTTGCATTTTTTCTGCAACAGATTGACGAACTTTGTTTTTTCTGCGACAGATCGACAAACTTTGTTTTTTTCATGACTGATCGACGAACTTAGTTTTTTAAGCGACTGGTCAACGAACTTTTAGTTTTTTAAGCGACTGGTCGACGAACTTTTAGTTTTTTAAGCGACTGGTCGACGAAGTTTTCGTTTTTTAAGCGACTGGTCGACAAACTTTTCGTTTTTTAAGCGACTGGTTGACGAACTTTGCATTTTTTAAACAAACTTAGCATTTTTTCCGCGACAGATCGACAAACATTGCGTTTTTTAAGCGACTGATCGACAAACTTTGTTTTTTTGGGGTACAGATCGACGTTGCGTTTTTTCCGCGATCGATCAACGAATTTTTCTTGTTTTCCGCGAATGATCGACGAACTTTGTTTTTTTCACGACAAATTGACAAACTTTGCGTTTTTTTTTTTTTTTTGCGACAGATCGACGAACTTTGTGTTTTTTCCGCGATTGACAGATGAACTTTGCGTTTTTCTGCGATCAATCGACGAAATTTGCATTTTTTTCGCAGTCTATCGACAAAATTCGTGTTTTTCCCACGATTGACTGACGAACTTTGCGTTTTTTCCACGATCGATCGATGAAATTCGCAAACGACATGACAAATTTTGATATTTTTCCCCACGACAGAATGACTAATTCATGATTTTTTTTTCCTCCCCACGACTAATTGCCGAAATTCACGATTATTTCCTTGCACGTAATTGAAATATCTTGGGATTTTTCTCCTCGGCCATTTGACGAATTTCGCAGTATTTCCCATGACCATTAGAGAAGTTTTGCAATATTGTCCCCCCTTTTTTTTTATACAGATAGATGAAATTCATGATTTTTTTTTCCTGCAAACAATCTATGCCATTTCACAGGGTTTTTTTTTCTTTTTTTTTTTTCTGTACGATTGCTGGACATTTTGAGATTTTCATTCCCACAATCGAAAAAAAACAAGGGGCTGTAAGGGCCATTAGGCATTGTACCCTGCAAAATTGGCTTAGTCTGTTTTCCCTTCTACATTTTCATTTTTAAATAATTTAGAAATACTGTGGTATGGAGAAAATTTTTACTAGAAATCTCTCTGTACAATTATTGATGCATTTTATTAGTACTTCAAAAAGGAGCACGGGACTGTGCCTTTAAAAAAATGCCCTAGAAAGAACACTAGTCATTTTGATTATTTTTTTTTTCTGTTTCAAGAGCCTACACTAGTCAAACGCACTCAGAAGCCATAGTTAGACCTACGGGGCATTAGTTTCTCATTTGCACTTAAATATGTTTTAATTATTTTTTTTGCATATTACATCTGTCTAACCAAGTATCTTTATGATTTTGATTGCTGTTTCTATAAAGGCACTCATTTCCACGATCAGTTCTGAAATTGAAGGTAGAAAATAAAAATCAAGGAAAAAAAATTCAACATAAAGAATCATTTTTAAAATATTGAAATATAAAAGAGAATTTTAAACAACACTCCTATAGGTTTAATATTAGCTGAAGAGTATGGTTGTGTATGAGGAATTTGAAAACATCAAGTAATCAATCTACTTTATATTTTTCTGATAATTCCAGACTCATAAATTAAAAAAAAAAAAAATGTAAAAAAAAAAATCATTTTATATTTGTTAAATTATGTTTAAAGTTAAGAGAAAACCATGTGAGTTAAAAACACTGCATGATTGGCTGTGACATCACACTTCATGATACGTCAATGTTTACATTTTGTTGGAAAGAGGCGTTTTGTTTCTAGGCTCGGGTTTTTCAAGCACTTGTTATTTTTTTACATTATTCTAACAGTCAGTATTATTATATAACTTATAACTGGCATAAATATTTTGTATTACTATTTTTTTTTCTTTGAAAATATCAAAGCCAATAGTGAAAATCAAATTTAATTACACTTTTTTGTACTATGCTGTTTTTACCTTAAAAAAAGTTACGGATAACTTTTTCAAGTTTGTGAGTTGTTTGGATTTTTAGTAACATTTTATGTACTTAATTCTTCTTCAGGGATCTGTATAGTTAAATTTTGTGAAGGGTCCTTTACAAAATGTTTCTTTTTAAAATAGGACCCTTCTCAAAAATTTTTATCTCAAAACAACTTTTCAAGGCTTTCCACCTTTTTAAAACAGGATCCTTCACAAAATTATTTGTCTTAAAAATAAACCTATCATCTCTAAACTGAAATGTCACAAATTTAATTAAAAGTAAAATGTGACATGTCACTTTTTCATATACATTGAAGATAATATGTATTTTACATACATGTATCTTCTTACAAATGTATAAACAGGAACCTGGATATAACAATCTTTTCAAATTCACAAAATTATGACTAGATTTTTTTACAAATGTAAAAACCTTTTCATAAAAACAAAATCACAGGGGGAAAACTCTGGACAGATTCCTGCTCTTGATAATGTAATACCCATGAATTTTATTACAAGACAAAAAGAGGCTTGGTATGTATCGCACTATCCAAAATGTGAACAAATGTTACATTTCTTATGAACTGTGACATCACAAGCTTGCATAGGAAAAGTAGCGTCTTCGCAACACAGTAAATAGAGCGGTATAAAAACTGTTAGAAATCAATAAAGAAAGCAAATATACTGTTGTTGTTTTTTTTTTCTATTGTATAAAAATAAAATCTTAAACGTGAAAATTCCTCATTGTTCTAATATAATTTGTTGAATATATTTAAGTAAAATTATGTTATATCTGCAAAAATAACAATTTTATATCTTAATAATTTTACCCTTTTATTACTTAAAACAGGTGGAAAAATTAACTTGATGCTTGGAGGAATTCTGTTTTGCCCGACTTTTTGATGGACGTCATTTTTGCAAGAATGACAATTTTTTTAAAGGGTAGACATGATGCTGCACCCTCCTGAAACTGTCTGGGGAAAACTCTGTACTGTAATTGTGATTACATTAATAAATTATTAACCTGATATTTATTAATTTGTATTTTCAATAAATGGAGTGGCGTACCACAACCCAACTGAATTTTTTTGTTATTTTATTGTGTCTATAACTATTTTTTTTCAGCTGCTGCAAGGCTGCCACTGGCGACTGTTTAAAAAATAATAATAATCGCCTGTGTCAGCACTGCTGTGTATATATATAAAAAAAAGTTTTAAAAAGTTGAACTATTTTTATTGTTTATATAGGTTGACATGTAATATATTCAACTTGGTTTGTAATAAGATAAAAGATATACACTGCTTTTTGCACAGTTTGCCAAATATCTATTGAAAATTTTGACATTGTTCTTGAAATCCGATAATAACATTAGACTCATATAAAAAGACCAATGAAATATCGTGAAAACTCAGAAAAAGGGATATAATTCAATGGGATTTTCCCCGAATTTGTCAATTATCTCGCTGTATTGCTGGTATCTCTGAGTTTTCGCGGTATTTGACTGGTCTTTTTATACAAGTTACTCTATATAATTGACTACCAAATCATGAAAAAAAAATCTTTGGTATAGTTCAAGCATGCACAGTTATAAATTATTTCATACAAATGCCCATATCTCATCAAATATTCAATATATTAATTTTTTAATTGCATTACACTGTTTCTACTGTTCTTGTCTAACTTCAAGAACAATTTGTAAAGAATTTCAGTTGATATTCCACAAACTGTAAAAAACAAAAGCAACCGGTCACTGCCCCTTAATTTTTTGACAACAGTGTATGTATATTACTTTGATTTCTAGGAAAATAAACAAACCAGCAATAAGTGAAAAATAGTTTATTTAATGTTAATAGTTTGTGTTTTAATATACCTTTTTCAAAAATGATTTATTGGAGATTTTCAAAAAGGTAAGTTTTGATTTTTAGTTTTTGTAAAAAATTAAATTTTTCAAGTGTCTACTTTTGTCTAGTATTAGCACAAATAACTTTCAAGAATGCAAAAAGATTTTCCATATTTTTTGGAGACTTTCTCATAACATTTCACATTTAAGACATTGCTACTGTATTTTATGTATGGCATTCACCTGAAAACATGTGGAAATGGAATTTTTTTCCTTTATACAATGTTAAAATTTTCATTTCTGGAAAGGTGCTTGAATTTTATCATGGAAAGAGAGTATGATCATTTTAAATGCATAAAATAAATGCATAAGTAATAATTTTCCAGAATTGAGGTTTTGGATAATGCATGTGAATTTTACTATCCAAAACTTTAAGAAAATTCTATTAAAATGTGTAAAACCTAAAATAGTGAAAATATGTAAAATTTCCATATGTGTAACCACCATTGCACCTTTATTACAAAGAAAAGTCTAAAAATACTTTTTACTGATTATTAAAATGTTAGATTTTTCTTTTCCCTTTTGTGAAAAGAAAGTAAAAGTTCTAAAACTATATATCAAATTATTTTTTAAAAAATACATTTTATTATGAATGCTTGTGATAAACAAATACTAAAGGAATTATAAGTAACTAATTAAAAAGTGTGAAAAAATGTTCTATAATTTACAAGTGCAGAATGGTATTAATCAACATTGATGAAAAAAATGCAATTATTTTGTGTAATTAAATTAGAACCAACTGTTTACATTTATTTTTAAAAAATACATTTCAAATACAATCAATAATTAATATTTAAATAATAATTTTCAGTTTAATGTTAGTTATAAAATTAGTAAGCTTCTCTACAGCAAGATAATCTCACAAAAGAATCTGAATCTCGGTTCATTAACTGCACTATAAAATGATAAACACCAAAATCCTGGTTCAATCTGGTATAACTTTTCCCATAAAATAAGTTTAGAAAAAACCTGTATCAGGGTTCAACAATTTACCATAAAATTGGCTTAGAAAAAAATCCTGAATCATGGTTCAACCTTTCACCATTAGATTAGACTAAATAAAACCCTGAATTATGGTTCAACCTTTCACCATTAAATTGGAATAGAAAAAATCCTGAATTGTGGTTCAACCTTTCACCATTAAATTAGATTAGAAAAAACCCTGAATTGTGGTGCAACGTTTAACCATAAAATTGGTTTCGAGAAAAACCTGAATCATTGTTCAGTCTTTCACCAATATAGTGATATTTTCAAAAGCACCATAAAAATGGTGAAACTTATCACTAATATCTTAGTTGCAGCTAAATTTCAGCTACTTTTCACCAGTTTTTTGGTGAAATGTCGAACTTTATTTTTAACAGTACAACTGCATAACACAAACCACCATGTCTCCTTAACCAATATCAGTTATTAACAAAACAGATTGGAAAAGCTAATATATTTCATCAAGAAATTATGACTTAAACCAGAAACATTGTAAGTTTGAAATCCCTGATGTCAAAATATGCTCCCTGATGCATAAGCATCATTTTATCTGCTCCAAATGTATACAGTCAAACTTCGTTAACATGAACACGCTTAACGGGAATTACTTTTAGCACGAACTGTTCCTGATTGTCCCGTCCAGTTGTATGTAATGTATATAAGTTCGGATATCACGAACTACTTTTAACATGAACAAAAAAAAGTTTCCCCTTGAATGTTCACGTTAACGAGGTTCGACTGTATAAACATGTGGTGTGAATGCATTTAAGAAAGCGATGCATGTAAAAACTGTATAAAACTACACCTCATGAACACTTTATTTAGCACCAGGAGTAAAACATGAACACATTTTATGCATTCAAAAGTTGTGTTAGTTTTGCGTTCTGTATTGTGTTGCTGGGATTTGCAGTCAGTGAAGCAGGACAGTGTCTTCTAGCTTGAAAAAACTTATTAAATTGTGTTTGAAAAGGAGAAAATAGGTTATTTGAAAAAGTCTTCAGTTTATATATAACATGAATGTCTCGTCTAGTTTTTAAGTGTCAGGTTACACTGGAGAAATACTTCAGGTAATCTAGATGAATGTACACTTTTGTTTTAAATGGGATAGAATTTTAATTTTCAACAGATAGATTGAGAATGCTACTAACCGGTCAATTCACCACCAACCTTCAACTTCCCGATCAACTCTCAGTTGAGTAACCCGAGGTTCGCGAATCTAACTGCCTGTTGATATTTCCGAATTCTTCGTTAACTTCAGGGACATGGTTATTCGACTCTGGGTTACTCGACGGCAGGTTGAAATGTGTATATCTCATTGGCCAAAGGGATCACATGACGTAGCAATAGTCTTTATGGGTTCTGTCCTCCCTTGATTCAGTTTTCAATAACGGAACAAAACAGAATATTGAAAGAGCATAATTGGAGTGTTTACTTTTTGATAAATAAATTTACAAATAAATTTTGAATTAACATTTTGATTTGGTGGTTTAGAAATATTGTCACAGTCATAAAATGCTCATTTTTACAAAATTTTATAGTATATCTTTTTTTTTTAAGTTTTTTGATTAAAGAAAATATATATATATATGTATTATCTACGTTTAATAAACAATTTTATGACCAGGCTAACACTAATAAGTGGAATAAAAGCAAATAGGGAGCTAGATTTATTTATTTTGCAAAAATATTACATTAAAAAGATATTTTCATATATTTCTAATATATGTTTTTTATTTAACTAAAATAATTGATTACAGATTCAATTAAATTATCTTGGATGAAATTGCATGCTTGGTAGCATTTATCCCTTATACGAGACCCAAAAAAGTGTTTTTTTATGTGTAAATTATTATAATTAATATATATATATATATATATATATATATTTCATTTCATATATAATAATTTTAGAAGCTGTTTGAAAAAATTCTTGTGAACTGCGAATTTTTTCAAATAATCCTCTTAAAAATGTTTCTTTCAAACAAAAATAATTATTTTTTAACTAACAAGTTTTTTTTTTTTTAGTTATTTGATTAAAGGGAAATTGGAGTGTTTACTTTTTGATAAATAAATTTACAAATAAATTTTGAATTAACATTTTGATTTGGTGGTTTAAAAATATTGTCACGGTCATAAAATGCTCATTTTTACAAAATTTTATAGGATTTTTTTTAAAAGTTTTTTGATTAAAGAATATATATATATATATATTATCTACGTTTAATAAACAATTTTATGACCATGCTAACACTAATAAGTGGAATAAAAGCAAATAGCGAGCTAGATTTATTTATTTTGCAAGAATATTATATAAAAAGATATTTTCATATATTTATTTCTAATGTATGTGTTTTATTTAACTAAAATAATTGATTACAGATTCAATTAAATTATCTTGGATGAAATTGCATGCTTGGTAGCATTTATCCCTTATACGAGACCCAAAAAGGTGGGGGTTTTTTATGTGTAAATTATTATAATTAATATATATATTTTTTTTAAAATTTCATATATAATAATTTAAAAAGCTGTTTGAAAAAATTCTCGTGAACTGCGAAAATTTTCAAATAATCCTCTTAAAAATGTTTCTTTCAAACAAAAATAATTATTTTTAACTAACAAGTACATATTAGTTCAAATTATTTATCTATTACAAACGGATAAACATTTTTATATATTATAACGATATTTTAACGCAAAATTCCATCTTCTATAATTTTATTCTTTAAACAAACATGAAGTGTAGGAATAAATCTGAAATTTAAGAAAAACTGCTCTTTTTTTAAAAAAAAAAAAAAAAAAAAAAAAAAAAAAAAAAAAAAAAGATTTGAATCTTATATACAATATTTGAGTGTAAGAACATTTGATTTTACATTCGTTAGATGGCGCTACCAAATATTCTCAGTAGATATTTTACGTCTTGAAAACTTTCTTAATAATCACTATAATCTTGACTTTACAGAGTTAAAATATCCTAAAAGGGCTAATAATTAAAAGTAACACATTCTTTCACATTATTATTATTTTTTAAATTAACATTTCGTTTGCTTTCTGCATCACAAATAGCATTGAAAACGAAATAAACGTCAAAACACTTGTCAACGCAACCGCCATCTTTGCTTCAATTGCACATGCGCGTGTCGAATAACTGTAGCCGAATAGGTTAGTTCAGTTACTGAACTTATGTTTCGTTTTCTCCTCCATTTTCGGCTAGTTGAGTTAGCGGAGAATTTGATTTCAGGGTCAACCGAGAGTTACAGCGTAACTCGCCAGTTGAGGTTGACGGTGAGTTAGGGGGTTAGAGAGCAGTTTAAAAGAATAAGAAATATAGTAAGCCAAATATTTCTTCGTCTTTATATAATATATTATGCTACAAAAATAATTGAGTATAAATATAATTATTAACATTAAAATATTTGTATACTAAATGCAGATGCACTTATTAAAGAATTAGATCTTTATATTATAAAATTAAAAATTAACAGGGATAAAAAACTCAAATGGAAGTCATATTTAAAGGATGCCTCTGTATTTGGTATAAAAAATTTTAATGTTTATAATTGTAATTGATACTATATATTATAATTAATTGCATTATATTTTACTATATAAATATATGTGTATATATATTATAATTTTGTAGCATAAAATATGAAAGACATTCAGAAGTTGTTGCAAAATATTTGGATGAAAGATAAAATGCTATCTCATTTAAAATTCTAGTGTAAATTATGAGAAAAGTACCTGTAACATTACTACAGTTTCTTAGTAGTGTTACAGATCTTTTCTTATAAATATTCTAACATTGTGAAAGTGAACATACAAAAGAAGTTTTTGTAATTCTACTAAACTAAAGTCTCTTAGTAAACATACAAGAAAAACACCTGCAATGGTTACACATGTTTTCTTAGTAAAGATACAAGAGAAATATCTGTAATAGTGCTAACCATTTCTTACTATACATACTGAAAAAACACTTGTAACACCTCCTAACAATTTTTGAGAATTTTTTAGTGAATCTACAAGAGAAGTATCTGTAATACTACTAACCATTTCTTGGTAAACATACTAAAAAAGGACCTGTAACGGTTACTAACAATTTCTTAGTGAAGATACAAGAGAAGTATCTGTAATACTACTAACCATTCCTTAGTGAAGATACAAGAGAAGTATCTGTAATACTACTAACCATTCCTTAGTGAAGATACAAGAGAAGTATCTGTAATACTACTAACCATTTCTTAGTGAAGATACTAGAGAAGTATCTGTAATACTACTAACCATTTCTTAGTATATATTACTAAAAACGCACCTGTAATGGCTACAGACGATTTCTTAGTAGGTTCACTAAGGAAGTCTATGTGTTGTTTACTAAGTTTAATGCAGTAATCTTACTTAAGAAGAATCTGTATTGGTTACTAGAAAAGTTTATGGAATCCCAGTTGCCTAGAGATTCTCTAGTAGTATTACAGATTTTTTTTTACAGTGTAGAGTCCTGCATTACGTCGTGTAACCGGATTTTACCCAAACCCGACCAACCCGCTGTTCATATCGGATCAGGTTGAAGTTGCGGGTCGGGTCAACTTTACACGTTTTGGGTATGGGTGTGATTTGGGTTGGGTTTTGACTCTTTCAGATCGGTTTAAGGTTAACATGATTTTTCAAAAGAAAGGTGTGAATATTTTGCAAATGAAAAAAAACATATATTTGAATGAATGTAAATGTGTTAATTTTTATACAAGGAAAAAAAAAATTGATTTTAGAGATATAATTGTAAACTACATTTCAGTAATCGTATTTTGTATCAAATGATCTGCCGAACAACGAAAAACTTTCTGAAACAATTTCAGGCTCATTTTTAAACGCAAAGTTATAAAATTGACAGGCCTGACTATTGATGCAATTTGGAATCAAAATTAGTTTTACAATTTTTGATAAATAAATTACTTATCAAGTTATATAACGATTCGTGTCAGGTGACAACACGTTTTCTCCTTTCTGGCACTGAAGCATCAGGAATTCGGTTCAAAACGTGGACTTTGACAGTGTTTCTGTACTGGATGCCAGTGCACTACCAACCAGGGCATCTTGCTTAGAACCAGGGCTGGGTTTTTGCCGGCAGAAAGTGGTTATAACCGGTTTTAACCGGCAGAAACTGGCAACAACTGGCATAAACACATTTCGTGACATAATCCGAGACTTTTTTAGTAGTATTAATTTCCTTAAGTATGTTTTATTCAGGATAAATAACAAATAAAATACTGTGGATAGTTTTAATTTAAAATAAATAAATTTGAATTAGAAAAAATGAGTAATGTAACAGATAAAATTTTTGTTATAATATGGTTGTGTGATTTTATATATAAACAATTATTAGAGTATTTAAAATCTCAGTTTAAAATTCAAAATAGAAAACTATATCCAATACTTATTTTAAATTAAACACTGAAAATAAAAGAAAAATAATCAATACTTACTCAAAATACTTTTCTGTAATTTATCATAATAATTTAATGATAACTGTGAAAAATCTTTCTCATACAAATGTTATACAGCTCCAAATCAAAAAATTAAAATAACTAATTCCATTTGTATTTGGAATTGCATTTAGCTTTATTTCACTGTAGTGCAATTGAAAAAGGACAGCGGTGGATGTTTTAATACATTTGCATGTTATTAAAGAAAATTAAAACTGTAAAATATTAAATTTTGAGTGAATATTTTATTTTTGTAAAATTATTTTCATTATTCAAAATATTAGAATACTAAAATAGGTGGTTCAAAAAAATAGAATACTTATAAATTTTCCTGATTGGTTCAGAAGGTTGCATAAAAATTTTTGGCGCAAGAGATATTGCGCCAAAAAACAAAGTTGAGCTTCTTTCCAGTATAAAGTCGGCATGGTCATGTTTGAGCAGAAAACATTGTGAACCACTTGTAGCTAGCTTGGCAAAGCAAGTTCGTGCTGTTATAAAATGTAAATGTGATGCTACAAAAATATTAAAGAATAACTATTTTTTCTTTTTTTTTAAACACATATTATTTACAATGTATTATTCTAATATTTTGAACCAGGTAAATGGTTATTCTAATATTTTGATTTTTTCCAAGTGTGAATAATTATTTTAATTTTTGTGTTATTTCCTTTAATTTTAATGCTAAAAGATTCTATAAACTATGTAGATTCTTACAATATTAAGTTTTATCATGTATTACTCTTTGTATAAGAGATACATAAAAAAAAATTTTCACAATTCCTTTTTTTCTATTATTCTAATTTTTTAACTTGGAGCTGTAGTTATATGTGGATCTTGTAATTCCGTGGATTTAAAAACATTTCATTTAAATACAGTATTCAAAGGAACAAATCTGACTTCTTTTTTTTTAAATTTAAGATTGTTAGTTGAAAATGTTCTAACCACACACACACACATATATATATATATATATATATAACCATATTCCATACAGTAGATAATCTTTAAGTTATTGCATTATATTTTTTATTTAAAAATTCTCTGAACAGTGATATGTTAAAATCATAGAATTTTTTGTAAACTTTTTTTTTTTTTTTTTTTTTTTAACTTTTAAATAGGAATTCAACTGTAAATAATAATATTAATAGTTAAACTTGTACAACATCAGATTACCAGCATAGGTAAACACATTGTATATTCTTCAAGCTTTACGTTTGTGGCTGAATTTTTAAATGTGGAAACAATAAAATTATGAGGGATAACATTTACTTAGAACATCTATTGAAAGATAACTTCATTAAAAAGAATCTTTTCTGGTGTTGTTTCATTTAAACTGCCTAACAGGTTAGGGAATGAAAAGGCAGACAAACTTAGATTTATGTTGAAATTTTTCAATAAAAACAAATTTTGTAATTAAAATTTTGTTTCATAAAACATATTTTCCTTAAACTTGATACTAAATGTTATAGTTTGTTTTTGTGAGTGTAAAATGCAATTTGTTACATAAATGGGAAAAAAAAAGAATGATGCTTTTAGAATATTGTTTTATTAAATTTTCATGCTAAGTGCAATGTGTTTCTATTTTATATTGATTCTGAAAATATTTAATATCAAGTTGACTATTTTGAAAATATCAGATATTATATAAAAAATATCTGATATTTTTAAAAATGATATTTAGGAACCTCTTGAAAGTACTGTTAATTGAAATAGTTTTGAAAAAACATATATACCAAAAGATTAAATTACCTCAGCTGTGAGTGTAAGATGGTGGGGGGTGGGGGGGACTTAACAAATCTCTGCTGGCAGCAAGCCAAATTTACGTGCCACATATGTTAATTTTTTTTTTTTTAAAGCATTTTTTGTTACTGCCCAGTCTCAATATATATATATATATATATATTAGAAGGGCCTACAAACATTTGATTTTATAGGCACCTAAAGCCCTGGGACATTAGGGCCCCATGCACATTTCATGTTATGGGCATGTAATAAATTATTTTTAATTTTAAATTTAAATTTTCTTCAAATTTAATTAACTGCAGAGTGATTATGGGCACAAAGTGCTAGGGGCCTTTCAACATTTGTTTTTTATAAGAATATCATTTTTAAATCTTCAGTAAAATAAAAATGCTTTTTTTCAAATGTACTTTGGTATATTTTTATTTTAATAAAATTAGATTCATCAATGTATACATTCTGTTGTTATTGTTATCTTCAAGTTTTATGAGATTCTTAACAGTTTTTATCTTTACAGATGCTTTCTGAATATAAACCCAGAGTGGTACCAAAGAGCAAGAATGTTACACGTAAAGTCTGTCGTGGGAGCAAAGTCTTCTAAGTTACCTGTGAATTATACCTCTGGAGGTGCCTAGTCAGATGAAGGTGTCGTCACCGGATCTAGGTTCTAAATTAAGAGACCAATTTGCATAGAGATGGCATGACGTATGCGTGTGGGGACCTCTACATAGCCGTCCTGCCAGAAATGGCCAGCCGCTACGCGGCATCTCTTCAGTGGCACTAGGCGCCCCGGTGCCAGGCACTAAACCCGTTTAAGCTAGGGAAACCTGGCAGGTAGGGGTCCCCGGTCTCAAAAAAAAAAAAAAAAAAAAAAAGAAGCAAGCATGTTAAAGAAACACCAAGTTTTTAAACCTAAGGTTGTAACTTTGCTAAAAAGTATAACAGACTTTGTAAAAATAATTAATTGTATACTAGAAATGTTAATAAAAAAGTTATTTGTTTATATTTAGTTGTGCTTATGTTCAGATATTTTCTTATGAGAAAAGTTTAATAGGGTATATTAAGCAAAACTAGTCTTTATCTCTTAGAGTTTATTATGCAAATTTTATCTGCAAAGGGAAATTTTTATCTTCCACACCAAATCAGTTAGTAACTAAACCTGACCATTTTAGATTTTGATGAAATTTACAGGAATTATGATATATTCTTATAATTTTTTTTATCTCTGTAAATTTTCGTACAATTAACTCTTTAAATTTAGAAAAATCATCATTTTTTTTTTATTTGTAAAAAAGTTTTGAATTTTTCAAGGTTTATCAAGCGTAGGAAGTTGTTTGACCTCTCATTTTAAAGAGAATTTAATAAGGTTTAATTTGATATGCAATTGGACTATGCTTAATTAAAAATAAATTAAAATTTAAAATTATTTTTTTAAACTTTTGAAAAAGTTTTCTTTTGTCATATTATAAATTTTAAATCCATATTTTCAGAGTGGGATCTCAATGGGATCAACAGTTAATGGTTAAAAAAAAAAAAAAAAAAAAAAAAAAAAATTCCCGTCTGGGGTTGTTATTTTAAACTTGGCACCTCAAATTTATCATTGGGCTGAAGACAATATTCTTATTAATTTTCAACGTTATTTGTTTCATAACTGGTGATCCCATTGATTTTGCACTCTAAAATTTTCAGGATTTAAAGTTTATAATATTACAAAAAATTTTAAAAATTTAATTATTATTAATTTAACCAAGAATAGTCAACTTGCATTAAATTAAACCTTGTGAAATTCTCTTTCAAATGAGGGGTCAAACAACTCTACGCCTGATAGAACTTGAGAAACTCAAACTTGAAAACATTTATACAAGCCAAAATATGATTTTTTGAAATTAAAAAAATTCATTGTATGAAAAGTTAATCGGATAAAAAATATAACAGTATATTCTCATTTATATTAAGATGGATGATTCCTGAAGGTTTTGTTAAAATCTGAAATGGTCAGGTTGAATAGTGAAAATTTTTAATTTATTTGACATAGAATGACTCAAAGTTGTATTATAATTAACAATATAATTTATTGACTATTACAAAATATTTCCTTCATATGAAATAAATTTTGGGTCACATCACGATTTTATCTTATAAAGTACATTGGAATAGTTTATCTCTCAGATCTGAATAAAAAAAGTTATGTTTTAACTAAATACATTTATAGATTTAGATTAAAAAAGAAAAATCTTTGTACTGGTACTCGTTAGTGTACTCCATTTTTAAAATTTTGTCAATAAAATTTATTTCTGTTACTCAAATTTTCAAATATCTCATCATAGAAAACTAAGTGACCACCTGTTCAATTTGTTAAAAAATGTTTTTCAATTAGGGCTGCAATTAGGAATGATTTATTTTATTATAAGATTGCACATATGACCTAACTATGACCGCATCCTGTGGATCCAAATAGCAGTCATGGTCTTCAGTAAATATTCTAAACTGTGAAGGGCAAACTTTGAAAGTATTGTCATAATTCTTTTCTCTGCTAGATTTGTCCGGTAACTCCTAATTTCTTCTGATGGTGTTTACTGATTTTCAAATTCTATAGCAAAATATCCTATCCCCCCCCCCCCCCCCCCCCGCTCTCTTCTTGAAGTGGGGCTAAAAGATAGAGTTGTCATTACTTTAAATAAAAGCTCGAAATCTACTGGTTTTTTTTTTAGGATTTACTAAATTTTCTTTTCTGAAAGTTTTCAGTTATGAAAACCAACAATGAACTGATAAATTTACATTAAAATGCTCGTTAAACCAAATAAAACTGATGAATATACAACAATAACTTGCTTGATTAACAGACTACTGTTAATTAAACAGATTATTGTTCTATATTCAACAGCTTTATTTGTGGTCCGAAGGCTGTTTGGGACAGTTTAATTTTACTAGATTATATTGCCATTTATTTTATGGTTTGTCAATGTTAACTTAGCAGCTTAAATCAATTACAAAATGGTATATTATTGTGAATTTTACAGTTTAATTCATTTACAAGACAGCATATTACCATTAATTTCACAATTCATCCGTCTACATTTAACGGTTGAAATCTCTTACAAGACTATATTACTGCTAAATTTATGGTTTATTACTGCTAATTTAACAGTTTTAATCTCTTACAAAACTGTACATTACTGCTAATTTTATGGTTTATTACTGTTAATTTTACGGTTTTAACCTGTTGCAGAACTGTACATTACTGTTAATTTTATAGTTTGTTACTGTTAATTTTACGGTTAATTCATTTACAAGACGGTATATTACTGCTAATTTTATGGTTTATTACTGTTGATTTTACATAATAATTCATTTATAATACGGTATATTACTGCTAATTTTATGGTTTATTACTGTTAATTTAACGGTTTTAATCTCTTACAAAACTGTACATTACTGCTAATTTTATGGTTTATTACTGTTAATTTTACGGTTTTAACCTGTTGCAGAATTGTACATTACTGTTAATTTTATAGTTTATTACTGTTAATTTTACGGTTTAATTCCATTATAAGACAGTATATTACTGCTTATTTAACGGTTTATTACTGTAAATTTTGCGGTTTTAAACTGGCACCCCAGCTGCCTGTTTTATACCGTAAAATCAACAGTTTTTTTTTTTTTTTTTTTTTTTTTTTTTTTCAGTGTGGGAAAAAATCTAGAACCACCAACAAAAAGTGATTGGTGAGCGGCCAAATTCCGTCCGCATCCTCACCTACGAGCCTCACCTCGTTTACTCGAGTCTCTAGCGCGAACCGCTGCCGCTGCAAACGGCCAAGGGCCCCGGTCAAACGTCCTTACATGCGACCCGTATGCCTTAGACTCTAAATAGAAAAGAAAAAACTGAAAAAATTGATGCTGGACAAATTTAAAAGGAAAAGTACATAAATTAAAGGCACCGAAGATCGGGGAGGATAGGCTCGGGACGTTTAAGCTACCGAAAGATCCTAAGTACGACCCGAACATGTTCGTTAAATTGAGCAAAATTATTAAATTTAATTGATATAAGTGCACATTGATGCGGAATAAAAACGATGGACAAACAAAACGCGCATCTGGTTGTTAAAAGTGGTTGCTAGGGTGTGACGTCTGAAACAAATCTATTCACATTTGAAAATTTTTTTATGAAAAGATAAATACAAATTTTACAAAAAGTTGTTGAAATTTGTGTACTCTTTTTCTAATTTAAGTATGTATGCAATAAACAAATACTAAAATTTACTTTTGTTAAAACTTTTTTGAGAATCTAGAAAAAGACTTTCATCAAATTAATGCCACAAACTATAGTAGGAGGATATGTATATACTTACTGTTCTTCCACCTTAATTTTCTTTTCAGGAATAGAATTATCCGGATTTTTCGTAAATTTATAGATGCTCTTTTTATCTTCTGATAGAGAAAAGAAAATCAAAAAAAGAAAATACAATATAAAATGTTTTTAAAAAAATTTAATATTTCAAATGGGATTTTAAAATATTATGCTTAAAAATGTAACTGGTTAACTATAATAGAACGAACTGCAGTGATATCCCAAAATAAAGACTAAAAGAATTGCATCTTACTTTACTTTTAAATCAACAATCTTTTATGTTGCATTGTGCAATATTCATAAATTAATAAATTCAAACAAGAATTATGGATTAATACTAATTTAAAATGCAATGGTTTCAAGAAATCATTTTAATAAATATGTAACAAGAATAATAAAAGCCAAAATATGTAAGCCTTGCAAGTGTCCACTGTTTAAATATTTTAAAATGTCCGTGATCTTTACAACTGATCTTTAGAAGGGTGGAGGGGAGTATGAATTCTGACATTCTCAAAATTCCATATGAAAGTAAAAATTTCAATGTCAACACTTTAATCAAAAACTAATATCGTTGCATAATTGCGTAATTATTAAGTTTTATTTGTTTTTAAATTAAATGTTTTAAAAAAGCAAAAAAAATAATTTCTATACTTGACACAACTTAGATGAAAGTTTAGAAGCAAGTATATTTAATGGGTTATACATAAAGCTCTTGATCATTCAAAATACACTTGAAGCAGGCGCTTTCCCTCTAAAATTTAATAGGGGCCCCAAAATAACTTCAAAATGGGACCTCTATAGTTCCACTTGCATAGTTTATACTTTGCATAAAGTTTCTTTGGAGGGGAAAGTTTGCCCAATGCAACAGAAAATCTACTTCAGGAAGCTTTTCTAACTTGGTAATTTGAATGATATCAATAGGCTGTTAACCAATCGTGTAGCATTCATATGTGATGCTTAGATATTCCCAGACTGACACAACATACAACTATATATATATATATATATATATATATATATACCACAGTTATACTATATCTTACATTATATACAGGGAACAAATAAAAGCTGTTTGATGAAATATCTTAACTCAGCTACGCTTCACCGACTAATTATATTTGCTGCATTAATGCGTTTCCATGAATTTAAAATTTAGAATACTTATCTCGGGTGAAAAGGGGGCTCCATAATGATACTGAGCTTACCTGAGATTCAGAAGTTAATAGGGCCCTGGTTACATACTTTCTCGGCGGCGAAAAATTGACATTTTAATATTTTGTTTTAAGAAGCGAATAAAAGTATTAAAATTAGTAATTCCACGTTATTGCTTCAAATATTTAAAAATATTGTTTTATTTCGTCACATTACTTCGGAAACCTGCAGCCGCGTTGATCTGTACTAATATACTGGGGCTCGATGGGCACAATCCTAACTTTCTGTAGAAACAAAGTTAAAATCTATTTTTTTAAATTAAGGCTGTACTTAGGGGCCATCGGCTCAAATTTGTGAAAAATAAGAAAATCGCGCAATATTGTTAATTTTTCGTCTAAAATTTTGACTTTTTAAAAACTTATTGGGGGGGGGGGGGGGGAATATTAATTTTCCAAAAAAATGGCTCTATGTCCTTAAACAATTTAACTATGCATAGATGAGCGCAAATTTTATCCAAAAATTTTAATTGTTTAAATTATCAAACTGCTCATTTTGAAATATGTACTTTCCAGAAAATCGTGTTTATAAAGTTTTAGAAGAAAAAAACTTTTTTAACTTGCACTAATTTGCTATTCCTGCTCCATAATGTGGGAACTCCTGTACCTTCATTTAAAAGGGAGTGGAGTCTTTAGTAAGAAGGTTTTCTGCGAGGTCTTTTATAGATAGTGCACGCGCTGACATTTTTGCTCATGCTTTTATTAATTGAGAAATCACTTGACATTTTTTTTGCTCATAATTCTACACACTACGGATTAAAATCCATAAAAAAAATAATTTTTGAAAGTTGAGAACGTATGTGTAACCCCTTTATTATTTAAATTACACAAGATTTCCCTTAACAGCGCTGACTTCCAAAGGACTCGGAAGGATTTGGATCTGGAAATGGCTATTTCTTCAGTGTTTCCAAAATTGCTGCTTTCAATTCAAAAAATCGTATCAAACTGCTTTCCGTAGGCATAAAAACTAGACGAAGATTCTGCAGAAGTTTGGTATGGGATAGGTCGGAACTTTTAGTTGGAAAGTCCCAAGTTTTAATGTTAGCAGATAACCAATCTGAAGTTGACACAAACTTGTGAAAAGAAACGTTGTAATTACTTGTGCAGATATAAATTGCATCACTACCCGAAACTTCAAATTCAGCTACTACCAATATATTAACATCAGACGAGTTCAGCATAAAACGCTACTGTCATGACGTCATCTCATTAAGCTAGATTTAAAAAGAAGCTATAGACACTAAACTTTCCATTTAATACAAAATTTTCAGACTCGTTTATATATAAAAATACTTTTTTTACATTTACAATTAAATTAACTTTACATATCATGAGAGGTGTTTAAATATCTCTTTTCGAATTTTTGTTCTAAACAAAATTAGCATGTGGTCATTAATCTTTTTTCAGCAATGTATACGGATACATTCAAAGTTGCACTAAAGCGTAGTGCACAGCCTAACAAAAGGAGTTACACGAGATTAGTTTCTATTTTAATATTGACTTTCTTCTATTGTTACATTTAAAACTACAAGCAAGCTTACAAATTTTTATGTTTAGTTCAATTTTGAACATGGGAAAAGCTGTATGTGACAGGAAAGAAATTTAGTTTATGCACTCTTATAAAAGCATATGTATTTAAATGAATGATTTTTTTCATTACAACAAAAGTTATGGCATAAATTCTTGTATGGTATTCTACATTAGCGTTATATATTTATATTATATATACCCTCACCACGTCCACCAAATAAACAATTAGTTATAGATTACCATATTAAATTTAATTCATAAAATTTTTAAACAAAACCGCATCCAAAATTTTGTTTAATAAATTTAAGATTCAGATTTTATTAATGTGCTAAATCTGTCATAGATTTTAAGTAGTTACTCTCTGAATTGGTTTCATTTAAGGAAAAAAAATATTTTTTTATTTTTAATTTCGAAAACTTTTGACGAGATTCTGAACACTTCTATGTTTGCGAAATTTCAAAATACATTCTAAAATGTGAAAATTTAACTGAATAATTATTTGGAGTTATCTAATAAGCTATTTTTAATTGCCCAAACAGAAATATTTTTCTTTGTACTTGCCATTTTCTACCAGAATACCCGGATTCAAAGATCTTTCATCAAACTTTTGTAACAGAAAAAGATCCTCTTCTTTCATTTTCTGTTTCTGATAATGGCGCCGTTTGTGCGTTTTGAAACATGCCGATCATTATATTAAGCCTTTTTGTGATCTGCTTTTATCACGTTAAATTTAAATCTGTATTTTAATGATAATTAGTTATTTTATTATATGGGTATAAAATAAATATTTTAATTAACCAATACGCTATTTTTAATAACTCAGGTAGAAATAATTTGTGTACTTACCATTGTTCAAATTTCTTAAAACTTTTGCAATAGAAGATCCTCATTTTTCCGTTTCTCTGTTTCTGAAACTAAGAGCAAAACTAAAACGATTTCCCAATATTTCTCAAGTAAAACATTTAAATTCATTTGAAACGTTAAAGTATACATTATGCAAAAAATGTATGAGAAATGAGTAAAAATTTAACTGAAGATAACAAAAAATGAAAAAAATTTATGTACTTGTAATATTTTAAATACTTCCGTAAACTAACAGTAATTCAAAAATTTCTGTTCTTGCTCATTTCTCTTATAATTTAAAAAAATATTAAGACTGTATTAAATGAATATGAAATTTAAAAAAAATATGTATACGCTTTTCTCTTTTTTTTAATACGAAGTTTAGCTTTTCTAAAAAAAAAATTTCCTTTTTTAATATTGAAATAACATCTTTAAAGCTAAACTAATTGATAGAGTTTACTCACTCAATTACTTTTTAATTTTTTCTTACACATTCTCAATATCTGCAAAATTTGTACGATTCAAAGACATCTGAAAAACATTTTCCCATGTCTTCTATAATTTGTGTCGTTGAATAAAAAATGGAAAAATTATATAAGAAATACATTTGGATTCAAATTAAACAAAATAAAAGCAACTAAATAAATTGTAAGAAAGGATATTAATTTCAATTATTTTAATTTACTGAATATATATAAAGCATTCATTTTAATCAAAATTCCAAATAAACTTTATTGAAAAGAGGGGGGGGGGTGCTATATCTGGCTGAAAGATTGAATTTGAGAATGCCACTCCTAAAACAAATCAAAATTCAATCGTAAAAACAAAATAATAGTAAAGACATATACTATTATTAGGACGAAATGGTTAAAGGTTTTAACACTTTTTTCATCGATATGAAATTCAAGCAGTCGTAGTTCATGCTGCGAACTTGAAATAAGTACACTAATATTTAAAAAAAAGGGCAAAATAGCATATTTAATGGAACTAGGAATTTTATACTATCGAGAATAAACTCGAAACCTCACCAAATATATTTTCTCAAATGGGAGCAGCTTTTCTCTAAGCTCTAAAATATTACTTACTTCCTTAAAACAAACAAATCTTTATTCACTGTCAAACTGCTTAGAGTTCTGCAATCGCAGTATCTAAAATATAAAAGCCACACTTGGTAAGTCTAAAATAAGAGTATAAAATTGGTAACCTCAAACTCAACTGGAAATTCTGTAGCTATATAGGAAATGCTAACTCGGGGACTATTGGCTGCGCTGTTAAAAGCCAGATATCTCGTAAAAGAAACTACACATTATATAGAAAATAAGCCATGTAATGAATTGCACTACATAATTCACTAAAATCACCTAGCAAGCTCTATAACGACTCGTGAAACTTGGAGAGTTTGACCGAATACAATTTCTCCTTCAGTCGCACAGATGCGAAAACTAGATGTTCGGATTCAAGAGGAAAAGTTTCCAGAGTGCCTTCATAACTCAAAATATAAACTTTGAAACTTTCTAGCATCTTTGTTTCCATTAGAGACAGAAGCAACCGCGTTTGGTTTAAAGTCAGTTTTTTCTGAAGAGAGGTCGCATTAATTTTTTTTTTTTTCACAAGGGGGATTTCTAGTTTTTATTGTGTTTATGTGTGAGACATTTCTCTCGTGATTTATAGAAATTACCTCTGAGAAAAGCTCTATATTCAACACTGATGTTGTAGAATCTTTATAAGTAGGGTTACATTTCATGTGAAGCAGTTTATTTACATACAAATATTGTTTAACCTCTATTTCGGTGAAAATGACGTGTTCTAGATAACTAAACTAAGTTTAAGCCGAATCATGTCGAGATAATTTAAACTTACTATAAATATTTCCATACGAAAGGGCATAACCCCCCCCCCCCCCCAAAAAAAAAAAAAAAATTAATATGAAAAGAAATTACGAAACAAAAGTCTTTTTCCAAAGACTTTACAAAACATTCGCAAAGTATCGAAAGCGATTACGTAATGCTTTGTGCCAAATCATGCTGTAATTTCAGATTTAACAGCAAAAATCTACTAAAATATGATTATAGCAAAAAGCATTGTTACAGTTGATTGTGTATAGTTAACGTTCTAATAATTCACGGTTGAAGAAAAATTCAGCCTCCAATTGAATTTGTCTAATCTTACAATATAATCTCCTATGTTTTTACACATACTTTATTTAAATGCGGAAATCTTGGCCTTTCTAAACTTGCCAAATACATAATTTTTGGTGTAACAAAATCTCAGTTTCTAAATAGCATGCAGATTTTTCAACCGAATTCAACACCGCTTTCCAATAATTTGACAAAGAACAGTAGAAATACTATACTGCAATTAAAATATTTATTGAATATTTGAGATATGGGTATTTGTATGAAATAAATTTTAACTGCGCATGCGCGAACTACAGAAAAGATTTTTTTTATGATTACAGAGTCTATACTATAGAGCAACTAGTATAGAAAGTCCAGTCAAATATCGTGAAAACTCAGACAATTGATAAATTAGGGAGGAAATCCCATCTAATCCTATGGGATTTCCTCCCAAATTTATCAGGACCTTGCTGCAATGACAGACCATTATGATCATTTTCTGTTACTTGGGTGATCGCTACTTTATTATTAAAATTACTATTGACCCCTAATTATGCTCGCTACAAAATCTTGACTCAAAATTATGCAGTGAAACGTGTTCTTTACATTTTTGAAGTTCAAGGACAGTTCGTAAAGAATTCCTGTAGCTATTCGACAAAACGTATAAAATCGAAAAAATCGGTCACTGCCCCCTAATTTTTGGACATCAGTGTATTTTTATTTTGTATACTTTAGAAATGGTAATCTTAAACAATTACTTTTTTGTTCTATAATTGTATATACTTATTTTCTGTTATGCAGTGGATAAGTTTCCCTTTATCTGAAAGAAAAGGAAATTTCCCGACGATCTTATTGGCAAGTAATATGTATGCATATAATTTCGAGAACTAAAATTGGTTAAACATTTGTAATTTTTATAATAGTTTATAAATGTATTTAAAACCTCTTTTGCTATCAATAAATTTTAAATTTATTGTAGGCCATTTTTTAAATTTCATGAATTATATACATAATGTAATGTAATGTTTTACGCTAATACATTTAGAGACTACGTACAGTGGGGAGAAATCTCAAAAGCTCTAAAATTTCAACTTTTGAAAACGGGAGCTGTGGAGACTACAAATTTGGACTACAAAGATAGTTAATCAAACGCGTGAATGCTTTGATCAGATCTCATTAAAATAAAATAAATCCAAAAAAGGTCGTCAACCGTCTGAGGCAGCCATACTCAACCTGCGGCCCGGCGGCCCGAGACACATAATCATTAATCCGTATTTACAAAAATCATTGATGTGCATAAAAGGTATTAGACCTTCACTGTTTTTTTTATATACTTTTACGGACAAAATCTGTCGAACTACAGTGGTGTATACATTTCTTAATCTTCAACACTTACTGAACACTATTCAAAATTAACTAAATTTACACTATATTTCGATACTTAAAAAATTATATATATACAAAAATTGTTCGCCAAAAGACTGATTTATTAAAGATAGATCTCATGCTACTTATTAGGGATGAACGTTCGTCGCGGATAAAATTTGCACAAAATATTACAGCAGTTTCCAAACAAAAGTCTCAGCGGCATATTTCTGCAACATTTCCTATAAAAATCCTGTTTCAGCTGAGGCTGAACACTAACATTTTTTAAAGATCTTAATAAAGGGACTGGGAAGGATACTCTGCTCTATAGACCTGGTTTCCTTGTCTGAACAGTCCCTCTTGGGCAAACAAATCGCGCCATAAAGTATAATTGTTTAAAAAAAAGAGATGTTAAAATTTCTTCTTTATCAAACGTAACCCGACTGATAATATTAACTTTGTTATATCACTTCTGTTATCTGAATGTTTTAATTGCCCTTTTTTACCTTATTATATAAGTATGCTGCGGCCCGCCTAACTTCGCAAACATATGTTTGAAAAAGGTTGGATACCCCAGACCAGCCGTACTCAATCTATGAATTTTTGGATACTGAATCTAATAAAACAGGTCCTTATGACTAACTTCGTGAGATATGGCTGTCGTTCATTGTTAGATATGAAAGGGGGAGTAAACTTTAACGAAACATTAAAATTTTTTTCTGTTATTCATGGAAACTTTATTGGTCCAATAATAGTATTAAAAGGGGGTGAAAAACATTTTTTTCAAAAATTTGGACCCAAAATTGAATACGGAATACTAAAAAATACATAGAAAGTTAAAAAAATAAATACATATTTAACAAATTTTTGTTCAGTGTTGTGCGAAGTTGCACTCAAATTTTATACTAGTGTTACTAGAGGGGGGGGAAAATGAATGAATCGATAATAAAATACCGGATCAGGGCCGGAAGTATACTATAAGAGTGTTTTAATAAAATATTTCCTCATTTAAAATGTAATTCTATATAGTTTCAGTTAAACGATAATTACAAATATACAGAGCACTGGGCTCATTATCAATCTTAGAATGAACCTTCATAACAGGCATGGGAATTAAAGCTGAATTTGCTAACAACGCACTTGAAAATAGCATAAGAGATTGAAAACCCCCCACTTCAGTTATCACATATGAATTTTACTAGTTTTCGTCTTTTTTTCTCCGATGTCTGAGACAACATAGTTGTGCCTTACCCGTCTGAGTGTGAATAAAAATTGTTCTAACTTGGAAATTTTGATTTATTAGCACGATTTTCTTAAATGTGGGCCCACCATGCGACCGACGAAATACAATTGAGTGCATTGTATACTTTTAATCCATTAATCACTGGTTAATTTTCCAATTTATATAGTTTGCTTATTTTTATAGTTAATTTTTAAGATTTTTTTTTTTTTTTTTTTTTTTTAAATGCATAATTTTATAAGTATGTTGAAATCTAAAAAGATTGTTACTGTAAGCGTTTACGCTTGTATGTACACAGGCGTAGCTAAGCATTTTTATTTTAGCTTATTGAAAAGTTAAATAGAAATTATCATAGTTTAAATTTTTAAAAGTCTTATACTATTTCAGCATTTTTGGGGGTTTTGTTATTGAATGAGTAGGGGGGTGGGGGTGTATTTTATTAAGCATCTGTCAATTTTCTGAGCGCTCTTAAAATGTTTCTATAATGGCCCCCCAATACCGTACGAAACCGAGGCCGTTATTTTTCGAGCGAATAATAAAAGGAAATATTTAAGCATCGGCCTATTTCGGCCATAATATAAAGTAGTTATCTGTCAGCGTTTCAGAATCTAAATGTACACCTCCTCCCTCCCCACCCCCAATGTTTTGTTCTTGTGTATGGGAAAATTTTAAACTTAGTGCATACGTCTTCCCCGAATCTAATTTCTGCTTACAGCGCCACATTTTCTGCCATTTGGGGGGAGGGGGGCTATTTATTTTTGACCATTTTTATAAACATGTTTTGAATATCTCTTTTTAAACATCTGTCATTCCTGCTAAGATGGAATCTTTTATGGATATTTATCATACATATTATTACTGACGTATGTTAATATTGTAATTAAAAAGTTTTTTCTTTTTAGGAAATCCCGAACGATGAAGACTCGAAGAAATGTTAGCGTAAATGAAAATTATTTCAAAAAAGTGTTTTGGAACAGTCTTATTTTTCTCCCTATATTTTCAAAGAACAGTTATCTAAAAGATAATGTGAAGGAATAATTTCAATATTTCCAGTTTTTGCATGTCATTCTAGATCAACTATAGGCTCTGCCAGAAACTGATTCAAAGTTAGATAAGATTTTTTTAAATGCGAGCATTATTTCATCTTATTGGAAAATCTTATTTTAATTAGATTTCTCTATGTAAAAATTTACAATAAAACTTAATAAAATGAGCATAAATGAGATTATATTCTATTTTACACATTTTCTTAATATTTTGTTTTATTTGTTTAAAGCGTGGTCGTTTCACTTTCTCATTACAGAAGCTGGTTTTATAAACATACTTGATCAGTTAAAAGTTGCAGAATAGATAATGACAGCACTTCATTCCCTTTGTAGCAATTTCTTAATTCCTATCAGAGCTACTAAATCACAAATGACGAAAAGAAAAAAAAAATACAGATAGGGGCTGTCCATAAATGATGTCACACTTTTTTTCAATATTTTTGACCCCCCCCCCCCTTAGTCACAAAGTGTCACTTCACCATACCCCCTCCCCTTGTCACATGTCACGCTATATTACATAGACATATACTTGCTGTTAAGAAACAAAGCACTACATTATAGATCATATATCAAATTTTATTTTTAAACTTTAACTAATGACATTTGTGTGCATAACAACAAAAATGATTCGTGTACTTATTTTGTATGAAATAAGATTAAGGTTTACAACAGAAAACATAATTAACATACTATAAAATAATACAATTAGTAATAAAATATTAATATATATTTTTTGAAAACAAAGGAATATAAGTGAAAATAAATCGCATGAAAATTGTTTTAGCCCCGATTAAAAAATACCCTCAAATTTTGGTAATTTCAAAACAACTTCAAAATTTAATCTGCTGATTTTAAATGATTTTATTTTAACCAAAATGTGAGATGTCACACTTCTTACCCCCTCCCACCCCCTTGTCACGAACTGTTACAATTTTATGAACCCTCTCCCCCCCCCCCTCCAAGTGTGACATCATTTGTGGACGGCTCCTTATATATTTGTCAAAAAACACTGTTTACAATTCATGGGATGTGTACACTTTCTAGTAAGTACTCGTTATGTTCTTGCAGTGAAATAAACTGTAATCATTTGCAAATCATAATATGATTAAGTTCTTCTTGGATGTATTCATCTGAGCATGTGAGGTATGTTCTTTTGACGAATGATTTTAAATCGGCCCTTTTATAATTCCAGGGGCTCTAGAGTTAAAAGAATTATAAAATAGAAATAAATGGCAGTTTTTAATTTATTTGTCAAAAGAACATTACCTCGTATGCTCATATGAATACATCCTAGAGCAACTTGATCATATTATATGCTTTGCTAAGGATCAGTTTCCCCCTTAATAATATTCGCCGTATTATTGTAAAACACCGAATTGCAAAACACAATTCTGTATGGCATTGTGACGTCACTTTGTGACCGATCGAGGCTAGCGAAAAAGAAAGTCTACCGCGGTGCTTTACGCGTATCTTTTTTTACAGACCGCGGGAATCACGTGAGGCTCGAATCCACCAATGCAGGTGTACGAAAAGAGCATCACGTCACTCTAGCGGTCTGTAAAAAAAGATAAGTGGAACGCACCGCGGTAGCCTGTCTTTTTCGTTAGCCTCGGTGACCGATGTGAAGCAAGGCAACACTAGATACCGGGCTTGCTCATTCACTCTCAAAACGTCACAAATGGTGGCTGACCGCGAACAGCGATTGGTCCAAAGCAACGCGCCCATCGATTTGTGCCAATCGCTGTATGTCTTTCCTCCTAGTCAGCCACCTTTTGTGACGTCATCATAATGAATGAGCATGCCCGGTATGTAGTGTAGCCCTGTGTGAAGTCACTGATGAAATGTGAAGTCGTTATGGCCGTTTTTAAGCCTTTTTGTGACGTCACTCTACTCTGTTACTACTTTGTGAAGTCACAGTATGACCAACTTGTGAAAAGTGCTGCGTTTGTGACGATTCTGCATCGGGACGGGTGACCACTAGAGCTCCCGGCACAGGCTGACGCATCCTCGCAGATTTGGTGCTCAAATTGAAGTTCAGTCGAAAAACCAAGCTAATCCGAACCGGTTCAGTCAATCAGAACCGAGTCTTAGGCAACCCGAACTCCGGCTGCGGTAGATTGATGCTGAACTGAGCATAAATAATCCGAAACAAAATGGGTAATGGATATGCGTCAGCTCCTATTATTATAGGAAGGAGTCTTACTCTACCCCGAAAGGTCTTAACCGGTCCTATTTTATTGTGTCTGCTGGGTTCTATTTTTTTTTTTCTTTTTTTTTTTTTTTTTTAGCTGTTGTAGATAGGTTTCAGATTAGGAGAGTCTTGCATCGAGTGTGGTATCCAGGTTTTACACGAACCAGACCAGGTCCGGTTATGATGAAATCTGGTTATTCGACTCAATGCAATATTCTAATTCGAATCTAACCTGCAACAAGAAAATAAAATATAACAATCCTATTAAGTTCATGTCATGTGTATATATTCACCTCACCTGATGCATTGTAGTCACAAATGCACACTTAGTTTTAAAAAAGGCTTAATTTTATTTTATTTTTGTGTATGTATTATCTAAAAATAAAACATAAGCGTAAATACGCCACCCGATAAAAGACCCCGAACTTTTTTGATTTTATAAAAAAAATAACCAATAAAAATTCAGCTTTTGTTAAGTTTTTCATTGCTCTTCCTTGCATGTTTTAAATTATCTTTTATTGTTCAGAACCTTAATCAAACCAGTCCGGAAACAAAAAATAAAATTTCACAGTTCTATTGTTTTTCTGTGAACATTTTACTAGGTCAATTACACAACTTAATTTATTTTTTAGATTTTAGGCCTAGTATCGACACGAATGCTTAATTAATAATTTCTAGTAATGGTCACACCATGTGTCCCTTATTAAAATTTCATTAATGCTCATAGCGCATAAAATCTTTTTTAAACAGCTAAGTAATCGAATTTTTTAATTGCACTTATCAGAATATAATACGAACAAAAATTTTATACATTTTTAATTATTTTAATGTGGTTAATAAACTTTTAATATTAAACTATTTTTAATATTTTTATTATTAAATCTGCTTTACATATTTTATAATCTGGCAAGTCAATCTGGAAACAGGAATGAAACTCATAAGCTTAAGGAAAAAAAGGTTAATTAAAATGAAAACATTTTTTGAGTCGCACGAGTTTTTAAAAATCTGTTACTTTCTGTCTTCAGTGTTTGACTTTTCATTTCTGACAAAGTAACTATATATAAAAAATGCTATAAGTAGTAATTACATTTATAGTATCAATTAAGCTAGTAAATCCGCAGATCAGAGGTCTCAGACGTCAGTTCCACAGATTTATTTAGAAATCATTTTATATAGGAATTTAAAACATTCAGTCCGCAATTTTATTTGTATCCTTTTTAAATTATTAAACTCTTAAGGCTGTTCATCAGTGAACTTCCCGATTCCCCTCGCTGCTGTTAAACTTGTGGGTATTGGATTCATTCGTATATTTAAAATCTCTCCAAGAAATCAATATTTTTAACTTCTGTTCTCTTTGTACTGTTTTTGGGATGTCTCCTTTTTTTCCTTAGTTACGTACATATTGCAGAAATATTTTTATAATTTTATGTGTTAAAAGCTTAGCGAAGGTGAATAAGATTTTAGCACTTCACATAAAATTAAGTATGTAGTAGTCTCAGTAATTTAACAACTGTAATTCTTTGATATTCAGTATTTTAAATATTCTATCGAAATAAAATATTCATCTACTGATAATAACAATTAGTTTAAACAATTTTTAACATCAATATTTTATTTATTGATATCCTAATTGGTAAATGTATTTCAAAACGACTATTGTATTTTAATTAGTATGATTTAATTATGTTCGGATTCTAAACGTAATCATAAAACAATTAATTACCTATTACTTCTTATATGAAGTCCATTATTGGCACAGTGGATGCCCATTGCAGGAATTTTAATTTTGATTTATTTTCATTATTATAATTAAATTTACATTCACAAGGGGAAACGTAACAATGAGATTGGTTTCATATGGTTGATAGATTCATATATTAAATTGAAAAATTGGAATATAATAACTAACTAGTAATTAAAAACATATTTTTAAAAGAAATTTCTTAAAAGTACACGTTATAGGCACGTGTGCCCTGTTACTATAATATAATTATAATTATTTTACATTACTCCCTCAAACGTAATTTTCTCTATTAAATATTTTGAAAATTTTCAAGAAATTCCTTACGTAATAGCCACTGTGCTATTTTCGTAATACTGCAAAATTCTGCAGTAGAAATAAATTCCTAATGTTTAATAATAAAACTCATATTTTATGCAAAATCTTTGATATATTATTATTAATAATTTTGATCTCATCTCTTTAAAATGAAACACATTATGAATAACAAATACCTATAAACAAATCTATGGAATTTCACAAAATCTTATTTATTTTTAAAAATCTAAGTTCTAAAAATATTATAAAATAGGAATATATTGTTGTATATTATAAATTTCAAATATTACGAATGATTCATTTAAAACAAAGTAATTTGTAACTTTTAAATATAGACAAATTGAAATAAATTTTTACATATTTTGTACTTGCAAAATCCTTAATAGCTATCCAAATAAAAATATCCTTTGTGTGTTCCTTTTTCAATTTCTAGCAAATGGTTAATGTTGTCATATTACAGGGAAATTTCGTTGAATCTTTTCAAGCAAGAAATTTTGGATAGGTTTTTTTTTTACACTACAGTTACCACTAAATGTACGGCTAACATTCTTTAAAATGTGAAAATAAATGAAACAACGTGAATCCATCGTATGTTTGGAACACTTTGAATAAATAAACCCACCGAATTGTGATAAAGATATATCACAGTTTTATCTTTTTTAATTATTTTTATTTCAGCTCAACATATTTCTATTTTATAGCCCTTCCAGTTTAATTGCTGTTCTTTTAAAATGCCTTTTTACCAGCGATCGCGCGCCTTGTACGTTGTTTCTATGGCAAACCATCCCTCCTGTGTTCGCGTGAATCGGCGCTGAGCTGTGACGTCATCGCTTTCGGCGGCTCTCACTCCGCACGCGTGTGTTGTGCGCATGCGTCATCGCCGCTCTTGTTCGGTATGTTTTCCGGAGCTGTTTTGTTTTGGCGCTGCGGGCGAAAGGGGCGTGTCTTTCAAATACAAATTAGAATGGTTATTTTAATTATTAAATGTTAATTTGTTTCTGATTTGCTCTTTTAATTTTCACGTAATTCCTAATCAACAAGTTAGTTTAAATTAATCTTGCTGTCACATTTGTGCACCCCTTTTCTGGGTATATATACTAATGTTGCGCATTTTTCCAACAGAATTTTAATAAAAATGATGCTGTAAATTTTATGCAAAACGTCGTCTGATCTGAGGCCTGCTGGCCTGTGCCGGCGCTCGTATCCTAGAATCGCCGTTGCGCGGATTCTTTGGAGATCAATTTCGCGTTTTTAGTGTTTAATTATTCTATAAATATGCTGTTGTAAATTTTAAGTTTAATATTTTAAAAGTTTTAAATCAACTGGTAATTTAATTCTGCATTAATTCTACATCCCTTATTGGATTCTGCCAGAAGGAATATTTTAAAGATTCTTCGAATTTTACGAAATTTGAGCCAGTACTTTTTAAAGACTTGATGTACAGCTTTCATCTCATCCTTCCTCCTTCAAGAAAATGTAATAAACATTATTGGATCCTAACCTAAACGAGTTCTTATTTCAAGTAGTATGAGTCTCTTATTTTTCAACAAAGAACAAGTAAGAATGTTTAATTTATTTTATATTTCTGATTCTCTTCTCAAAGAATTTTTGACCAAAAGAACAGATGCACAAATTGTGCAGGGTTAATTGCTTATTTAAATCACAACTGCAATAAATAATTTAAAAATTCACTATATTCCTCATCATCAACAATTATCACGCCACATTTGGCGCCGTTTATTCTTTTATGAAGAGAAAAGTTGAAAATTTTTTTGTTCTTAAAAATTATTCTGAAAATTTGAAACTTATAAAATAGAATATATTTGAAGATTTGATGCTCTATTAATTAATTCATATTAAAAATGGAATATAATTTGAAGATTTAGTGATTTTTATTGTATTTATTCAGAAGTTAAAATTAAATATTCTTGTGCTGCTGAAATTTAAAAAAAAAAATTTCCACAGAAGATCGATGTTTGCAATACATCGTTAATTTCGGAACTTTTATTCTTAACTGGCTTGCATATATTTAATAATTTATTTTTAATTGAAAAATTATATTTTAACAGAAATTAATTTTTATTCTGGTATTTCTCCATGAGATTTATTGAATCTTTTATGCAAATTTTACTGAAGAATGAAATTTTTAAAAATGAATTTATTCTTTTTAACAAATGAAAATATGGTGCTTTTTATATATATAAAGTAAAAAATATATAATTCATGATGAATTCAAATATTTTTGAAAAATGTAAAAAATGTTCTTGTTCTATGTTTTGAGAACAAAAATTTAAAGAGGCTATGGTTGTTCTTAATCTTATTTTGGGTTAATTTTTTATTAATTTATTGGCACTTTTAAATGAAATTGATATATTTTATGAATATAAAAAAAAATATTGAAGCAAATTTTATTGGAATTAAATTTATTGAAGCTTATGTTCTCATCATATTACTTATTTTGCTGCACTTATTCTGAGTATGAAATGCCTTCATAGAAGCTCAAGTTTTCATGTGATTTTGTAGTTGTTTTATCATACATAAATTTTTTGAGTTCTTGGTTGCTTCTACAAAAGTTAAATTACTTATTGCAATAACACTACAAGTTCATTGACTCTCGCCATTTTTCTACAAATATTTAGTATGATTATGATGTGCAAGCAGTCTGTGTTCTTTCTAGAAATTAAAATTCAAGAACTTTATTTATATTTTGAAAATATTACACAATATTTTGCATTTTCTGTTCTACATTTTGAGAACTCTGTTTTTTTTAATTTCAAAGAATTGTTGCTTCATCCTAATATCAATTTTATATTACACAGCATCTGCATCTTTTTATTGAAATTCTCATACCATAATCACAAAATGGAGACTGGTATTATTATTTTTTTCTTTTTTGAGAAGTTATAGCCATTACCTAACTGCTGCATATTCCTGTTCCTGAAATAGTTACTGTCTACTCATGCTACATTTTTAATATTCTACAATCTGAATATTATACTAACAACTTCAATAAACTGGTTATTATTATCATCTGACTTTGCTTACCTGGTGGAAAAGTCTTCAGAATGTGTATATCCATTGTTGGCTGATTTTCTCTGCTGTCTGCAAGTATGATGGTTCCTGATAGTACAATAATTACTTACCTGCACTCTTTTGCGAGTTGAAGTGACTGTTGATGGTCGCCATTCATATAAGGCAAATATATCCGTGTGATTGCTCCTCGTCAGTCCTCTTCATCTTGTGGATCTTGTTTCTCCCTCATCAATATTACTCATTTTTATGGATCTAAAGTGTTACAAATTTACAGCTGTGCCTATTTGCAATAGTTTTCTATATTTTTCTACCCTCTGTTGCAACACTCGATTATGGAAGTGTACTGTCATTTATTTTAAAGTTCAGTTTCACAGCATTTACAGAAATTGCTGCTTCCTCAAATGGAACTTCTCAAATTTGGAAAAATTATTATGATTATTTGAAAATTTTTAGTATGCTTAAATTATAGTGCCTTTTCTTTTTATTATAGTATTATTTCATAACCCAAATGTTTTCTAAATGATTTTTACCATATGCCTCACTTAAAGAAAATTATTTTATAAATGAAGAAAATTTTTTGTTGCATTAAATTATATTGCAAATTTACATGCAAAGCAATATTATTCTTAGAACTTTCCAGCGCATTATAAAGAAATATTCTACCACTTGTGAAATGATTTTGGTGAATATTATTTTCTTCTAAGAATCTAAAATGCTTAATAGTCTTAGTGACTTTCTCAAATGTCACCAATCCCAATTTTGTCTCTAAAGTGTTCAAGTAGTGTTGTATTGCCTCAAATCTGCAATTTCTGCCTGCTTGAATACACCTATAAAAAAAATGTATATGGGCAACTTAGACTTTCCAGCGCCTCTCAACAAGAGTTCTTGTGCTCTTTGTGTTATTTTATTCTAAGTGCCACTTCGTCATATTATTCCTCAACATCATGGAACCACAATTCATGATTTAGTCTCTGCTAATTACCTGATGCGTCTTCAAATGCTCTTACCTGCTGTGTCTTCAAATGCTCTTACCTGATGTGTCTTCAAATGCTCATCATTGTTTAAGTGCATCCTTTATGTCATTAAGTGCTAATTTTTAGTGCTTATAAAGTCTTCAATTTTATTTTAGTGGTGTGTGTTTCAGGCAAAAAAAAAAGGCCAAAGGCCAATTTGCTGCTACACTGCCATTGTGTCAATCAACCAACCAGTGTGCCACTTAACTTGCAAACTTTTCAGCAAGTAGTTACTTTTTTCTGAATGTGATTATCTTTTTAAAATCAGACTGATTTTAGAACTTTTAAAGGTATTATATCTGATTATTTGTTATGTAAAAGCAGAACGTTTATGATCCTTCATCTGTAAACAAACAATTTTTTTTTTCTCCTGCAAGCATTTTATTAGAAATATTCATCTGATTCTTTACAATAGTTTTAACAAGAATGTTGTATATTTTTGTCTGGTTTACATACTTGCTAATGGTTTAACGGATCGCTATTAGCATTTTTGTAAGTTTTGATGAATTTATATTATGTTTTATGCTTATTTGATTTGCAGATTCGTCATCGGTTTTGGAGATCGCCTTTGACAATCTTGTAAGTTTTGTGTCTGTTCAATTTACAGATCTGCTAATCGTTTTAAGGGAATTGCTATTGGTGTTTTGTGAATTGTAATGAATACATATTAATAGTTTACATTTATTTGATTTACTGGTTTGATAATGGTCTCAAGCTGGTGAGAGGCTATTACTACTTTGGTAAGTTTTGTAAATACCACCCAAATAATTCATTTATTGTCAATAGCTGATTTTTCTATAGGATATTTATCCTTTTCATTAATGTTATATAAATTTATGATTATAACATGCTTTACATAACGGTGCACTGTGTTTGTTTTCATAATTCTCATAAAATGTGTCATTTGTTTTTTTAACTTGTCTTTCATTATGAAAGTTAATGGTTAAATTTTTTTTTTTGAGGATCCTCACCTTTTCTCATTTTTTCTCTGATTATTTTTTTGCAAAAAAAAAAACCATGGTATATTAAAAAGAAAATTTATTGTGTATGAAGAGAAAATTTATTGAGTATTAAAAGAAAAATGAATTGAGTATATTTGAAAGAATTTTGTTGAATATTTCAGAAAGAGTTTTATTGAGTATTTCATGAAAAATTATTTCTACTGAATAGTTACAGAAAATTTTTATTGAATACATTAAGTATGAAGTATTACTGAAGAAATGTGTCATTTGTTGTTGGTTAAAACTTATGCATTATTTTGTAATATTTTGAAAAGTTTTTACTAAATCCAACTCTTTTGATGAATTACTATTATTTATGACAAATGAATTTAAATGTTGTTGCAACATAATTTTATGCAATTTTCATATAAATTTTGGGTAATAATTCTTATGCACTTATTATATACTTGTTAGAAATAATATCAGTATTTTGTGCATTATGTTAAATACTTAATTTTATATGATTTGAATTATTACTAATGCAAGGCCTTTTGAATGAATTTAAAATTCTTACAATGGATTGTTTTTGTGCACATTTATGCTACTTAGAGTTAATTTTATATGCTCTATATTTTTAAAAGTCCTAGGCATCAGTCAGAATTTAAAGTATTCTTGACTTTTTGTTGCTTTAAAATTGCAACTTATTATAATTTAAATATTTATGTCTAGACAAGTCGGAAGAAGAAAGATATTACCGACTCTTTTTATGTTGCTTTACTGTTGCAACTATTTTGATATGATCTCATTGCTAATTTAAATTGAATATTAGCTTTTTTTTATATACATGATGGTATTTGTTTAGAGATCAAGAGTAATGGAAGGTATGCCTTTCTTTGCTAAAAATGCAATGGGGCTTCTATATACTATGTTATATTGTATACTATAACATTTTGTATAATTTGTGATGAGATTTTTGAATGTACTACAATGATGTATATTCTTTCTCTTTTTCTTTTTGGTCGCTGCACATCACATCAAATTTTATTTAATTTACTTTTCATGGCTCTAAATTTATGTAATTGTGTCATTTTACTTTGGCATTTAAAAATTTTGTCTTCCCTTTGTCGAAAAAGGCTTTTACTGTTTTTAACCCTTTTTCTCCTTCTGGTCAGTCAAAATTTTTGTCGGTGAATGGGGGTATTGTGATAAAGATATATCACAGTTTTATCTTTTTTAATTATTTTTATTTCAGCTCAACATATTTCTATTTTATAGCCCTTCCAGTTTAATTGCTGTTCTTTTAAAATGCCTTTTTACCAGCGATCGCGCGCCTTGTACGTTGTTTCTATGGCAAACCATCCCTCCTGTGTTCGCGTGAATCGGCGCTGAGCTGTGACGTCATCGCTTTCGGCGGCTCTCACTCCGCACGCGTGTGTTGTGCGCATGCGTCACCGCCGCTCTTGTTCGGTATGTTTTCCGGAGCTGTTTTGTTTTGGCGCTGCGGACGAAAGGGGCGTGTCTTTCAAATACAAATTAGAATGGTTCTTTTAATTATTAAATGTTAATTTGTTTCTGATTTGCTCTTTTAATTTTCACGTAATTCCTAATCAACAAGTTAGTTTAAATTAATCTTGCTGTCACATTTGTGCACCCCTTTTCTGGGTATATATACTAATGTTGCGCATTTTTCCAACAGAATTTTAATAAAAATGATGCTGTAAATTTTATGCAAAACGTCGTCTGATCTGAGGCCTGCTGGCCTGTGCCGGCGCTCGTATCCTAGAATCGCCGTTGCGCGGATTCTTTGGAGATCAATTTCGCGTTTTTAGTGTTTAATTATTCTATAAATATGCTGTTGTAAATTTTAAGTTTAATATTTTAAAAGTTTTAAATCAACTGGTAATTTAATTCTGCATTAATTCTACATCCCTTATTGGATTCTGCCAGAAGGAATATTTTAAAGATTCTTCGAATTTTACGAAATTTGAGCCAGTACTTTTTAAAGACTTGATGTACAGCTTTCATCTCATCCTTCCTCCTTCAAGAAAATGTAATAAACATTATTGGATCCTAACCTAAACGAGTTCTTATTTCAAGTAGTATGAGTTTCTTATTTTTCAACAAAGAACAAGTAAGAATGTTTAATTTATTTTATATTTTTGATTCTCTTCTCAAAGAATTTTTGACCAAAAGAACAGATGCACAAATTGTGCAGGGTTAATTGCTTATTTAAATCACAACTGCAATAAATAATTTAAAAATTCACTATATTCCTCATCATCAACAATTATCACGCCACACGAATTAAACCACTTTTCAAATTTATCTCGACTGCATACGATAGACGAGTCCATAATATAAATATAGAGTGGCTGTCCAATTTTCTTACTAATAAAAGAATAAATACCGTATATACTCGTGTATAAGTCGAAGAATTTTAGACAAAATTTGGGAGCTGAAAATGGGGCTTATATACGAGTTATATACGACTTATATACGAGTTAGTGGGGGGGAGGGGGGAAATACCGGAGTCGTATTTTTTTCGCAGATAATTGGTGAATGTGCAAGTCTTTTAATTAATATCACATATAGGTGATTGGAGAGACAGATAAAAGCGAACAATGGTGATTGATAAAAAAAGTTCAACAATAATGTGTCTGTAATTGTTCTGCACTCATTTTCTCTTTGTATAGAATTCCCTTCAATACAGGGGCATTCCTTTCAACATTTTAACCCCCTTTTTAAAAAGAGTTCAACTTGAGAATGCTTCTAGATTTCTCTCCTAAAAGTCCTACAATACAAAGAAGTACTTATTTTAGCAGTTTAAGAAGTTGTTTACCCTTGTAAATAATTAAAAAAAAAAAAGAAAAGTAAGTAATCATTAAATTGATGTGAATAGCTTTCCCAAATAATTTAACCTTCTTCAGTTGTACATAATTATACGATTTTAAAATGTTGAATAAAAATAAAGTCTGATTCGAAACGTAAAAAAAAAAAAAAAAAAAAAAAAAAAAAAAAAGGCTGTTATACAGAAAAAACTGACAGCCAGAGCGCCAGAAAAAAACTTTATTTTGAGGAAATATTTTGCATTTATTATGAACTTCTGTTATTTTAACAGATTTTGCCTGTATGTTCGATTTTCATAATAAATAAATATTTTCGTAAAGCATTTTTTTTTAATACTGGCATCCTGGCTGACACTATATTTTTTTTTTCTGTGAAATCAACAGATTATCTTTACAATGTAATATAATTAACAAAATACTGTTTAAACTATCGGAAAGTAAACGTCCGTAATCCATTTTAACAAAGCAAACTTCTACACCTGTTGCGTTAATTTTTAACTATTTCAGAAATAAAATTTCTACTTGTGGAATATTTGTAAATTTTATTGCTGTCTTAAAAATATATAAAGGAGAGAGAATAATAAAAACTCACTACGGCCGTATCGAAAGTCTATTTTTTGATGGTGAAAACTATTTTCCGTAATTATATTATGTAAAAAGTAATCCCTAATAAAATTTCTCCATAGTTTAGGATTCTATATTTCGCGATCGGAAAGGATAGCAGCACCCTTTTGAAACATCAGAAATGAAAATGCCATTAAAGTAATGGGATATTTTGTACATGTTTGTCTGGTGAAACATAAGTCTCAATAAGTTTGTCAGAAATCCAACTCAAACCATTTATCAAAATAGAAATATTGCATAATATCCCTAGTTTTTAATTATAAAATTACAACATTGCTTCATCTTGTTTCTTTTATTATAATATTGAAAATATGTAGAATCAAGTATTACTGATAATTAAATGACATAGAAAATGAGATTGTACAGCATTAGCAAATAAGAGTATAAATGTAGAGACAAAATGCACGTGGTAAAATAACAAATTCCAAATAAATTAAAAAATAGAAGATTTATTCAAGATATATAATTTCCAAATTGAACATATAAATACAGTTTAAAGTAGTTTACAATTTAGAGTAGTTTTCCATAGATTCCTCAAAATTCGATAACAAGACGAACTTTCTGAGATCAAATTCGTAGTCTCGTATCTGCTCCAGTTTATTTCTTGTGACAGTTTTCATGTTTGTTTCATCAACAGGTTTTTTTTTCTGCGGTAAGTTGTCGCTGTCATCTTCATCGCTGTCATCTTCGCGCTTCCTCTTATTTTCTGAAAATAATACATAATTTTAATGAAATTGTGAGTTTGCATTTATAATACGTATTAGTAACATTTGGAAAAAAAAAACTTTAATCATAATTATCAGTTATAATCCAAAGAAAAAATTCCTATAAAACTGAAAATCTTATAAATTAGTCTTACATTAGCGATTTACAATAACAAAGATCTGAAAAGCGATTTACTATTTATTTAAAAAATTTCGCAAAGAATAATAAACTCTCATCTCACTGAAAAAAGCAGTATATTTCAACAGTGTCATTTTAACAAAATATTGTAACTTTTTAAATTCAACCTCCAAAAACCTGAAATAAACGTCATTACAGTATTGTTTGGGTAATTAAAAGATCTTTCCTGCGGTTGTAATGTAAAATAATTTGTCATATATTAGAAATTTTAATGTATGTATATATATCGCTGGCAAAGATAAAGGCCATGTACTCTACCGATTATGTGTGTTGTGTGCTTCTCAGCTAACTTTCATAACATGGCAGTTGCTGAAAGTAGGGTCCGACAATCGGTGGAAACCAATCCACCTTGATCGTGTGACAGCCAAGGGGAGACGAACCTTTGTGGCATATGTCTTTCTTGACTGTAATATATACAGAGTGTACATTATACATTTGAAATATTTGCATCTTTGAAACATGTTTGTAGATTACATCTTTTGAAATACTGCTAATTCATAAATCGTTTTATTAGAGATATTCCAATTCCAAAAAAATTTTAAATGTAGTTCTCTATCATATTAAAAGCCACTTTTATCGAAATGATTGTTTTTAAAAGTTGGGAAATTTAATTTATTTGCGCTGGATATTAACAAAACTTTCTCGAAGCTCTAACACACACACACGAAAAAAAAAAAACATTATTGCTAAAAGTGGAAAAAGTATGTTTTTAGTACCAGAAATCTTTCAAATATACTCTTTTCTAGATACAATTCATAAGATCCATGGACCATATTTGAGTTTCGTAACTAAAAGAGAACAAGTTGGAAATTGTACGCCAAACGTGACAAATGAGGTGCGTTCGTACGATAGCTAGTTATATAAATATTCAGATTTTGATGATTTTTAATTCTGTGAAATTAATTATATCGTCTGAGGATTAATGTCTGTAATAAAATACGTATCTCAGTCTCTTGACGATTAAACCCCGGAAGCTCCTATAACAAAAAAGCACAGATTAAAAAAAAATCAAATTTCTTAATAAATGTTTTTATTAATATCTGCTAAAATTTTGATTCGATTTTCATAAAATTTGAAATGTCCCGACAAAATTCTATAAAGATAATATATCTTAAATTTCAAACCATTTGATTGGGTGGATTTTGCGTTGTTATATGCGGACGGAGGGACGGACAGACAGACGACGGACCAGACAACGACAATAAGTGCTATGTATTTATATAATTACGAACGCACCTAAAAACGACACCTTTTACTGAAGTATAATTTTACTGATATATATATATGATTTTAGTAGAATGATATTAGAACTTGATATGTTTTTGAAATTCATAGATATTATAATTATATATATATATATATATATATATATAAAATTCCTTAATATATAAAAATGTAAAATTTTTTTCGAATTGAAGTTATTCTTCTAAAACTAATTGTTGAGCAATTAGCAGGAAACGACAAGAGGTACTAAACAAACATGAACATCAATCATACAGTATATATATATATATATATATATATATATATATATATATTGTACAATTTTAACTTAATAGTTTGTACAAAAATTAAATCATACATTTGTTTCTGGAATTTATGGTAATTTGGGCTTGATAGTTCCAACAATAATTCTAACATTTTTCATCTATTTCAAAATTTCACTTTTTTGTTAATTTTTAGATTATTTAGATTTGAGCTTCATCTTTCAGGTTTTTTAATTTTCTTTTCATTTATCCCTCCAATCTATATTATATTCACCTTGTTTTAAATTTTATTCATTTTTTTTTCTCTACATATTTATGGATATTGTTCAAACTCGTTCATTTTTCATATTGTTTTTCCCCCTTAAATGTCGCATGATGTTTCTGTATTGTTATTCAATTGTTATATATATATATATATATATATATATATATATATGTATAATATATCACTATAACGTAAATATTAATAACATTTAATTAATAACGTACTTTAACGTAAGGTACTTACTATTAGGACTTAATAAAATTAATTATAAATAGTACTGCATAGTGTAAAATTTATATAAAAAACAATTGTACTTAGACTTTTAACTTACGATTTATTCAGACAATTCCATTAAAAAAAAAGCCAAATACAAATGAAATTGTATATACTTCATAGAAAAAATAAAATACTGCAATATTAAGTGTAGCTTAATATATATTATAAGAGTAACACTGTCATTGTTAACATTATTGATCTAAATAAAAAAATTGGTGTGATGCT
This sequence comes from Maratus michaelseni, assembly GCA_963931845.1. NCBI lineage: Eukaryota > Metazoa > Arthropoda > Arachnida > Araneae > Salticidae > Maratus > Maratus michaelseni. The sequence continues at coordinate 183,103,081 of OZ007595.1, forward strand.
ATTTCCCAAACTTGCAATCGCTTTTACAATATCTTATACAAACTAATTCACAGTCCCTAAAACAAAGGACAATCATTTCGTTCTAAATATACTTTAAATACGTTTTTATTTTAATTAACTATATATATTTTTAATTTTAACTATGCTACTTGAAAAAATGCTGATAAGAGATTTATTAGAGTTATATATATCCGACAAGCATTGCTTTTGGCTCTCTGATAAGGTGTCTTTTTCAAGTTCTTTTCTCTCTCTCGCTAAAATGTTTTAATTATACTTCAGGATCTAAAGTTAAGGTTTCTCCAATTTCTTTTGGTTTGAAAATAGTTTACACGTGTTATAGAGGACCAGATTTATTTAGGTAAAAATTATTGCATATTTATCTCTAATATTAGGATTTAACACATTCACTGCCAATCACGAGTATTCAATCAAAAATTACGAATTCGTACCGGAAATTTCGAAAGATTTTTTATTTTATGTAATCACGAAATGTCTGTAATTAAAGTAAATATTGCTATTAGTATTTTCTGGTATGAATTCGAACCTTCTACATAAAATAAAATTCCGGTAAATTTAACCCGGGCAGTGAACGTGTTAACGCACTCAGTTACAAGCTTGAGCTTAATTTTCAAATTTGCTTTATTTGCAAAAGCATTGAAATGAAACTGAAATGTATTAAATACTTCAAATTTAAATAAATATAAAATAAATCGAAATTTAAAAGAATAAAAATATAAAAATAATACAGTAAAGCACCGTTCATAAGTTTCTCATAAGTATTTTTACATTTATACGTCGTTTCATTGCGGTATTTCAATTCTGAAAACCATTATCTACTATAAGGAGGAAAAAAAACAGCTCGCGGACATTCCGCTTTGAAGAAATTGTGTATGTACAAGATGACAAATTCCCCGATGTTGAAGATATTTTGCAGAAGTTCTGTTTCTTAATGGCGGACAACAAACTTCCCAATGAGTGAAACTAATGCTGATGAAGAAAACGAAAGAAATTTCATCAAAATTAAATGTCAGTGACGCCGTCTTTTAAAGCGGTTGGCTACATAAAATTAAATTATGAAATGGAGATTCATGTCAGGTCGTCAGTGGAGAATAGAAAGATGATCCAGTTGATTCTGTTGAAGGATGATTTTTAAAAAAAATTACCCAGCAAAAGTAAAAGTTATCAGCTGAAAGACATTTATAACGTTGATGAAATCTGTTTATTCTTTCACTAAAGCTGTCGGATTCCACTTCTCCGTCCACACAACTTCGAAATAAATCCGGTCTTTTGATATGCTGCCACCACCGATATGAATATGTGATATCGGGCACGATACTTGATGTATATTCAAGAAAAACCTAACTCTTTCAATTAAAGTTAAAGTAACAATTTATTAACACTATTTACACTTAAACTCGGATGTAAATTATCCGGTTTAACACTAAATCAAAACAATTAAAGAAAACTCTCTACGTGTACCGCTAGACTACGTTGCTTCACTCAGAACCGAGATTTCTCTTAATCTCACACACGCTATCTCTCTTCCTTTAGAGAGATCCCGTTCCATACACGTGCTCAGAGCTGCTCTCTGAAAAACCAACCTTCACACTTCGCTGCCACGCTAGAACTCAACACCGGTCTCAGAGCTCCAACTCTGAACGACCTTACACCTTCGCTTCCTACGTTAGAACTCACCTTCTCTCTCTTGTAAACTGCAAAGCACCCTCTTTTCTACGGGGTTTCTCCTCTGTTTCCAAGGGTCCTTGACAACCCTTCCTCCATCTTGACGGATCTGTCTTCCTAAACAAAAGGGTGCAATAGCTTTTTTTTATCTATGAAAGACCACATTGCAATGGAAATACTTCCTTCATTCTGTTCCACTCGCCACCCTTCGGATTAAGATTTTCTAAAGGACGCCTTTAACGGTACACAATAGATACATATACAATACATACAATATGCTAATCCCTTAAGAATAGCTTTCAACTCTTGCAGCTGATTCTAAGAAACCTGACAAAAGCATTTGCCTAAAGCATTATATTTCTAGAGTCTAAGATTTTATACCTTATAATTTCAATATTACATGTTTCTCAGTTATACGTAGTTTTTGAACGGTGCCCTGGAAGACATATAATTGGTACTTTACTATACTAGTTTCAAAAAATGAACTAATTTATTTTTAAATGTCTATTACTTAAAAAAAACTCTTGTACAGAAGAATGATCGACAATATAATAAATATATATTATTGAAATTAATAAGGGAAACTTTTCTTTCCTGAGGCATAAAAATACACTAAAACAAAATTATGTCGACAAAAATATCTAATATTTTAAAGACAAATTTTCAAACAATGAAAACATTTGTTTTTAAACTTCAGCCAGAATTAACACACCATATGTATATATAAAATGAGAGGAAACATATTAAATATTTCCATTTTAGATCAAATGAAAATTAATTCAAAATCAAAAGAATATATTTTGTTTACATGTGATAACACAAGAAATAGCAAGAACAATAAGTATACTTTTGCCTTACCTGGTGCATTTTTAGACCTTTCGTTTTTCTGGAACTCTTCCAGCTCCTCTTCGGACGCATGCAAGATCAGGACATCGTCATCGAATTCTTCTATGGATTCTGCAAAGAAAGGAAAGGCATTAATAACAGGAAAGGACAAAATAGCAAGATTACAAACCGAAGAATACTTAGATATTCACAAACGACACAAACTAAACATGATATCCAATATAGTGTTCAAAAAGTTAAAGAACAGTAAAAATTGACAGAGGACCTGAGTTTTTTACGATGAAAAAAAGTCCTCTTTTGGAAGATTTAAAGAAAATTTTCACTACTTTCTGATTAAAAAGCCAACTTTAATTATATTTACATTTTCATTTGACATATTATAAAGTGGCAATTTCTTCTAAACTTATGCATACTTTGAAAGTTACAGTGTACATCATAGTGTTTCAGTCAAGCACTAGATTGCACTTTATTACAAATCTTTCATTTATATTTAATTGTTGTGCTTCTATAGTTTGTTCAGTTTAAGCATATATGTATTTAAGTGATGTATGTATTAATATGTTTTGATCGCAACACGCACTATTGCATGAATTCTTGAATAATAATTTAAATTAAATTGTGTTTATATAGATATATATATAAACTGAATATTTCAAAAAAATAAAAATTTTAGTTTATCATAAAAAAATATTATTTTAAGAATAAAATAAATTTTTATAGATATGCAATAAGCATCTACAAGGAATGAAATGAAATATGAGTACATCTATACTAATAAAAGGAAGTTTCGCTCTCTCTGTGTGTGTGTTTGTTCGCTATGGCTAGGAAATCTACCGTGTGCAGATGTCTGAAAATTTGTAGAAGTTCAAAGTAAGTCCTGATGCACTTAATGCACAGATTTGTGATTTTTTTTTTTAATAATTAGGCGCGATATTAATTACAGATTCATCGAAAACGCCTTATTTTTTCTGAAATTTGGCAAGCACATGCTCAGTTCGTTAAAATAAATTCTATCAAGTCCATTAAGTAAGCTGTAAGTTCTGAATTTTTTATGCCCCCTCCCCTCGATTCGTCTACTAAAAGAGATGTTTGAACACATATTTCAGAAATCTCGAACATTATATTGTAATCAAAGTCAGACTTTAAAATATTGCAGGTATAAAATTTTAGTTCTAAGTGTAGAGTTTCGACATTTTAAGAGTTTATTAATGGGACTTATTAAAAGCTTTCATAAGTTTAAAATTTAAAACTTAAAATAAATAAGCAATGTACGAAATATAAACTTAAAATGAATTAGGTTTCTTACGATGAAATAAGCAATTTAATGAAAAACCTACGTTCCCAAACCTTGAAGACATGGATACCCCGATACTTAAACTAAACTATTGTTGAATTTACAAACATTTTTAATACATATTTCCAGAAAATTATACCCCCTTCTCCATCCCCTCCAAATACGAAATAATATCTGAAGATTTACTTATTTTACAAATAGAACAGCACTACACCTTGCTAGCATGATTATTGATGTGATTTGTAATCGATTTTTTTTTTTCCATTTTCGAAAAATGAATTGCATCTTTACTTCTAAACGAGTGTTTTTTCATGAAAGCAATTTTTTTTTTCTTTCTGAAGTTGTCAAGTAGGGAAATAACATTAACACCAATTTCTGAAGGAATTGCTGTCTTTACCACAAAATAAAAGTGACTACTATTACATAGTATTTGAGTAAAGCACTTGTCAATTTCCGGCGTTTGAGAAAAAAAATGAAATCTAAAATATATCAGAAAATAGCCAATGATTTGAGAACAGCTTTAAGAGGTCTAAGGGTTTTAAATTGAACCTTTGCAGCGAAAGTTATAGTAAAATGAGCTTCAGCTATATGACTACTCGGCTCAATGTATCTGATTAAAAAATATTTAATCCATTGTTTTTAAAACTTTTCTTTTGTAGTTTGCGCGTACGATTTCGTAAAAATTGTTAGGAAAAAAGAAATGGAAATGTATTTAATGAATGTTCTTTGTTTGCTTTAAAGGTAAGGTACCTTTAGGAAACTCTCATTAAATTTGGCGTGTAGAGCCTATATTTGTTGATTAGACAAAGACGTGATGATAGTTAATAGATAGCAATTGTTTACAGCTCAAAATGCAAGGATTTTTCAGAAAAAAATAGCGATATTTGATTATTAGATATCTAAAGTTTTTATTCAAATAGGAAATAAAATTAATTCGTGATTGTGTCAGTAATTTTTCACTTTGATAAGTAAATAATTTCTAAGGTACATGATCAAGTTTAAATATTTATACAAAATATCGAATAGAAAAGGTATAGAGCATGTTGATTTGGCTGTCACTAAAAGCCTTGTTGAAAAAATGGATAATTGCAACGAAGCCAGCTTTATAGAAAATGCCATATTTTTTGCATATGCAAGTTCACACCACAATTTTAATTCAATGAGAAATATATATTTATTATGAAAATTTTATTGTAGCTGAAGAAAAAAAAAGTATTATAAGAAGATTGTTTTAATTTATGTAGGTTTTTTTTTTTTTTTTAATAAAAAAAGAATTTATTTTGAAAGCAAAATCTGCTTGATAAGTTTAAGATATGCCATTATAAATCACTCATTTATTATGATTATATTATTTAAATAAAATAATATAATCACATATCTAAAATGAAGAAAAAAAAAACAATCAAGATCAAAGCAATGGTAAATAAAGACGAATGGAAAATATAAGAAATTGTTTAAATAGGCGATGACTTAACATTTAAAAAATCGTTCACACGAAAATTAAACTTTGGATTGTAAAATTTTCTGTTTCAAACAAACACTCAAATACCATGAAAAATTTATAAAACAAATTTTAGGACAAATTTAATTTCATTATGTCTTAGCGTATTTGAACTTAGAGGAACGCGGGTATTCGATTATTCGGTAACCGAATGTGAAATTTTCATTAAAATAAGAAAGAAACGAGTCCATAATTGTGTCAGAAAGATTCGCTTACTTAAATGGCGAATATATGTTTTTTGAGATTAAACTTTAATTGACTCGCAAACTGATCAAATTAATCATTTTTGAGATCAGTTTCAAATAACAATTTAGGTCGTTAAGATTTGGTCATCGTTTATGTTAAGGATTTGTAACAAAGAATGCTGAATCATCAAGCATCTTTGTTGCCCCCTTACGGTTTGTTGCCTATGAGACGAGAAACTCTTAAATAGTTATCAAATTACAAAATCGTTAAAAATGGGCGATTGTTCGGCATAAAATTGTTCTAATCTGTCAACGAATGGATTTAGAATATTTAGATTCCGCCTAAATTAAAAAGACTGAATAAGTTGTCTATAAACATTTGCGCAGCAAGAATAATGATTAATAATTATTAAATAAATTTGATTAAAGAAAGTGGTTTTGCAACGATTAGAAATTAATTCAGCAAGAGGCGTTTCAAACATTAAACCTTCTTAATTCCTTGATAATTTGTAATTCCAAGATAAACTTTTTTCGAAATAGAAGCAAAATATGATGTCAAATTGAACGTTTTGAAAATTTTTGTTTGTGCAATTTTCCCCCATGCAGCGACCTTCCTAAGGTTTTTTTTTTTTTTTTTATTGAAAGCTTTTCAGTAGAAAAGCTCTTTCCGTTCTATACGCGTCTTTTTTAAATATCGGAGTTTATGCAAGTTGACTTTAAAATTATTTGGCAAATTTGTTAAAAAAAAATTTTTATTATTTGTTTTGCCGAAACTTAAAGAATTTTTACTTTTGAATTCTTTCGTTTTAATTTTTAGCGAACTGTACATTTCAGAAAATGATATAAAATTCAGTGTGTTAGCCGATTTTCGGTATAAGCCAAAACCGTAAGGATAGTCGTCGGATATCAATCGGCTATAAAACAAGATAAATATAATTTTCAGGAAAACCGGAGAACGCTTTTTGGTTATTAGACATGGGAATATATAAAATTTTAATTCAAATAGGAAATAAAATGAATACATGATTGTGTCAGAGAATTTAACTTTCTTGAGCGAAGAGATTTATTTTTCAAACATTCTTAAATTAATGGAATCGTCACCTGTTATGTTTCACATTTTGTATAAATTATCATTAGTATTTTGCAGCCACAAAAAAAGTGCAAAAAAGTGTTAATTTCAAAGAAACCACCTAAATAAAACTAAAAACAATGAATTTTGTTTAAAAGTTTGTTTACACCACTATTTTTTTTTTTTTTTAACTCAATGCAAACTAAATTTTAAGATGATATTTAGTACTTAAGAAAATGTTTAGTATATAAAATTTAATATATTTACTGTTTTACGATATAGCACCAAATATTCCTGATAAATTATTATTACTTAAAGCTTCCAGTAATAAAATGTGCAAAATCTACCAAATAGTTAGAATTATTTCAATTTGTATAACAGAGAAAGCAAAATAATATTTTAGATTTCAATCTTTGGTAAGCATATAATCATGGCACTGAAATCCTAATTATTTTAAATAATCAAATCTAAATAATTTAAAATTAATCGATTTAGAAGATAAATATAATCGTGTGCGCACAAATTAGTGTCAATAAAGAATTTAAAGTTTCAAGTGCAAACATAAAGAAAATAATGATTAACCCCCTTTCATAGCTTTTTCATATAACTTTAAACTTTTTATTTTTCTGAAATCTGCATTTTTATGAAAAAAAAACTTAAAAGTTTTCCCAAGATTCTAAATTATTTAAATTTTTTTGCAATATTCTAAATTATTTAAAATTTATTATGTTTTATTAGCTTCAGAGAAATAATCATTAATGAACATTCTATTTTTACCTAAGAAGTATTTTTTAAAAGTTTTAAATAATAATAATAGTTTATATGGATTTTTTAAAGGAAAATTCTTTTCGAATGTAAAATCTATTTGATAACTTGAAATGCCAGTATAAATCCTTCATTTATTTCGGTTTGAATGAAATAAAATAAACACACTTTTTTAAAAGAAAAAAAAAAACTATCAAGAACAGAAATATTCAAAGTAAAGGTGCATAATTATTTTTTTTTTAAAATCGGGTATTAATTAACAAAATTACAATATTATGTAACATCATTTGTATAGTCTAAATTATTTTTAAGTTTGATTATTGCTTGATAACGAATTGAGCATAATAATATTCTTAATTTTACCGAAGAAAAATTTAATTATGAATATTATAAAAAAAATAATTTATATGGATTTAATTATTAATGGATGAAAATTTATTATGAATCTAAAATCTGTTTGATAGTTTAAAATTTGCCACAATAAATTCTTCATTTATTATGATTTTTTAAATGAAAAAAAAAAACATATGTATAAAAGGAAATGTATATATATATTAAAAGTAAATGAGCATGAAAATATCAATTAAAAATGAAATCAGATATAAATTAACATTAAAAAATTCCTCTACACAGAAATAAGAAACTTTGCATTATAAAAGTTTACTGTTTGGAAAAACACGCAAGCACAGACAAACACGATGAAAATGTAAAAAAAAATAAAATTTAGGACTGAATTTTTTTTTTATTAGTATGCGTTTTTAAAAACATACAGTAAATTATATATATATATAATCAGCTGACAGGAAGGTATTAAAAATATTATAAACTGTAAATGTAAAACACAAAACATCGTTTACCTTGGGAGATTTGTTTAAGGAGGTATTAAAAAAATATATATTTTTCCACGCTCAACAACTCAAACTTTTGAGACACATCTTCAGACTCATTTTTTAAAACAAAAAAATGAAACTTGGTGAGGTGATTTATGAAGAGATTTATAAGGGCCCCATGGTTTTATTTTTCGTTCAATTAATTAGAAATTGATTTACAAACAATTATTTTCACAGTACGATAATTTTTTTTTTGTTTCCAGAGCTACCTCTTTTGGAAATTCGGTTCAAAATGTCCACTTTGACAGCATTTTTTGAAATATATTCTGCCTTTTATCAAAACAATCGAGACAATAGGGACATTATAAAGTTTCTGAATAAGAGAACCTGCCAATTGCATGTATTTTAGAGCAAAAATGAATTTAAAAATGTGTCTCAAAATTAGCAGTTTGGATTTGAATTCTCATTAAGGCTTAAGGGTGTTAAAAAAAAAAAAAAAACTTTTACTGTTCTTTATTCTGTTGCTACTTACCGCACTTTCTGAGCACATAAAATTCCCTAAACTACTAATTTCGGTTGAAATTTCATGAAAATGTACCGTATTGTGTTTTTTATATCAAAAATGCTGTTAACAAATTAAATGTGGAAGAAAAAAGTTTTTTTGGGTTATAGGATGTTTTAAAAATATAACTTATACATTAATGTTTTAAAATATACATTATGTTACGATAAAAATTTACAAAAACAACAGAAAAACTAAATAAAAATATTTTCTTTTCTTACCTGAATCGCTTGCTGGGACTGCTTGGTATTTAAAGGACTCCATCATAACAATGTACACTACAAACACTTAAAACAATTTACTCAGGTTTTAACTAAGTAAAAAATACTCTATACGGCACTTCGCTCAGGTCACACGACACTAAAAATGTTTATACTAACTACTACAGGTAAAAAGTTCTTACTACACCTAACGCTCGTATACACACACCATAAAATTATACAAGACTGCATAGATGGAATTAATTACACGGGGGCAGATGCTGCCATATTTCTATGGCATAAATGTGTCAATCAAACGCTTTCTTTCACGTTTCATATACCTTTCTAAGAATTGCCCTTGGGGAGGGGGGGGGGAGGAGGTTGTTTAAACTTTATTGTAATCCTTTGTTATCTGTTTAAACAAACAATCAAGATCGCCCCTATGTAGAACACCTATAAAAGAATTGAAGGGGATTAAAATTCGGGCGTGTTTGGATTTCGAAAGGTACTAAATTGAGAAAAATGAAGAAATAGACTTTCTCACGAAGATTCAAAATTATTTTATCGGGTCAACGGGAAAAGGAAAATTTGGATGTTTTATTGAATTATAATTTATGTTTCACTAAATCACAGAGACAGATTGATTTACTCAATTTTGAGTACTTCATTTTTTTTTTTTTTTTTTTTTTTTTTTTTTTTTTTTTTTTACTTACGTAACAGGTTTTATCTTACACTATCAGATGAAATTTTTCAACAAATGAAGATTCTCAATAAAATATCATTTGAAAATATATCACACAAAATACCAATATCACTAATCATTTATTATTTAAAGATTTCAGTAATGAAATGCACAAAGTATATCAACCCTCTCAAAACTAAACAATTAAAAAAACAAAGTAAAATATTATTTTGGATTTTAATCGTAAATTGACCTTTTATAAGTATATACTATATGACATTGAAACAATTACTTTAAATGTTGAATTCTAAATTATTTAATATTAATCAAACATTTTATTGCTGGAATATACATTTTTAAGAGAGAAAAATTCAAAAGTTTTGTCGAAACATTATGTATATTCTAAATTACTTGACATTTTTCGATTATTCTGAATTAGCTTCTAAGCATTATTCTTTAATTCTGAAAATTCTATTGTAGCTGAAGGGCAGGGGGGGGGGGGGAAGTATTATAAGAAGATCATTTTAATTTATGTGGATTTTTTTTTATTTTTTTTTAATAAAAAAAGAAAATTTATTTTGAAAGTAAAATCTGTTTGATAGTTTCAAATATGTCATTATAAATCGCTTATTCATTACTATAGTATTTAAATAAAATAATATAATTACATATATCTAAAACGAAGAAAAAAAAATCAAGATCAAAGCAATGGTAAATATAGGTGAATGGAAAATATAAGAATTTGTTTAAAAAGGCGATGACTTAACATTTAAAAAATCGTTCACACGAAAATTAAACTTTGGATTGTAAAATTTTCTGTTTCAAACCAACACTCAAACACCATGAAAAATTTATAAAACAAATTTTAGGAAGAAATTTAATTTCATTATGTGTTTTAAAAAGCATATTTGAACTTAGAGGAACGCGGATATTCGATTATTCGGCAACCGAATGTGAAAATTTCCTTAAAATAAGAAAGAAACGAGTCCATAATTGTGTCAGATTCGCTTTCTTGAATGGCGAATATATGTTTTTTGAGAAAACTTTTGAAAAAAAACTTCAATTGACCGGCAAACTGATCAAATTAATCATTTTTAAGATCAGACTCAAATAACAATTTAGGTCGTTAAGATTTGGTCATCGTTTATGTTAAGGATTTGTTACAAAGAATGCTGAATCATCAAGTATCTTGTTGCCCCCTTACGGTTTGTTGCCTTCTGAGAAGAGAAACGTTTAAATGGTTATCGAGTTAAAAAATCGTTAAAAATGGGCGTTCGTTCGACATAAAATTGTTCTAATCTGTCAAGGAATGGATTTAGAATATTTAGATTCCGTCTAAATTAAGAAGACTGAATAAGTTGTCTATAAACATTTGTGCAGCGAGAATAATGATTAATAATTATTGAATAAATTTTATTCAAAGCGGTTTTGCAACGATTAGAAATTAATTCAGCATGAAGGGTTTCAAACATTAAACCTTCTTAATTCCTTGGTAATTTGTAATTCCAAGGTAAACTTTTTTCAAAATAGAAGCAAAACATGATGTCAAATTGAACGTTTTGAAAATTTCCGAGTTTGTGCAATTTTACCCTATGACAACGACCTTCCTAAACTACTTTAAAAAAAAAAAAAATTGAAAGATTTTTAGTAGAAACGCTCTTTCCGTTTTTACGCGTCCTTTTTTTTTTTTTTTTTTTTTTTTTTTTTTTTTTTTTAAATATAAGTTTATGCAAGTTTTAATGCTTTATAACTTTAAAATTATCTGGAGCATTTGTTCAAAAAAAAAAAAAAAAAAAAAAAAAAAAAAACGAAGTCTTTTTTTTTTTTTTTTTTATGTTTTTTTTTTTTTTTTTTTGTTTTTTGCTATGCCGAAATTTAAATAATTTTTACTTTTTTAATTCTTTCGTTTTAATTTTTAGCGGACTGTACCTTTCAGAAAATGACAAAATTCAGTGTGTTAAGCGGATTTTCGGTATAAGCCAATAACATAAGGATAGTCGTCGGATATCAATCGGCTATAAAACAAGATAAATATAATTTTCAGGAAAACCGGAGAACGATTTTCGGTTATTTGACATGGCAATATATAAAATTTTAATTCAAATAGGAAATAAAATGAATACACGATTGTGTCAGAGAAACTAACTTTCTTGCGCGGAGAAATTTATTTTTCAAAACATTCTTAAATTAATTGGTATTGTCACCTGTTATGTTTCACATTTTGTATAAATTATCATTAGTATTTTGCAGCCACAAAAAAAGCGCAAAAAAGTGTTAATTTCAAAGAAACCACTTTAAAAAAACTAAACGATAAATTTTGTTTACACAACTATTTTTTTTTTAACTCAATGCAAACTAAATTTTGACATGATATTTACCTAGCGTTATAGTACTTAAGAAATTTTTAGTATATAAAATTTAGTATATTTACTTTTTTGCGATATAGCACCAAATATTGCTGATAAATTATTATTACTTAAAGCTTTCAGCAATAAAATGTGCAAAATCTACCAATTTTTTAGAATTATTTCAATTTGTATAACAGAGAAAGTAAGATATTTTAGATTTGAATCTTTGATAAGCATATAATCATGGGACTGAAATACTAATTATTTTAAATAATCAAATCTAAATAGTTTAAAATTAATCGATTTAAAAGATGAATATAATCGTGTGCACAAATTAGTCTCAACAAAGAATTTAAAGTTTCAAGCGCAAATATAAAGAAAATAATGATTAACCCCCTTTCATAGATTTTTCATACAACTTTAAACTTTTTATTTTTCTGAAATGTGCATTTTTGTGAAAAAAAACTTAAAAGTTTTCCCAAGATTCTAAATTATTTAAATTGTTTTCCAATATTCTAAATTATTTTAAATTTATGTTTTATTAGCTTCCGAGAAATAATCATTAATGAACATTCTATTTTTACCTAAGAAGTATTTTTTAAAATTTTAAATAATAAAAATAGTTTATATGGATTTCTTAAAGGAAAATTCTTTTCGAATGTAAAATCTAATTGATAACTTGAAATGTCAGTATAAATCCTTAATTTATTTCGGTTTGAAGGAAATAAAATAAACACACTTAAAAAAATATATATTCAAAGGTGCATGATTTTTTTTTTTTTAATCGTGTGTTAATTAACAAAATTACAATATTATGTAATATCATTAGTATATTCTAAATTATTTTTAAGTTTGTTATTATGCTCAATTCGTTATCAAGCTATAATCATTCTTAAAGTTTTATTTTAACCGAAGAAAATTTTTTTTTATGAGTATTATAAAAAAAATAATTTACATGGATTTAATTCTTAATGGATGAAATTTTATTATGAATCTAAAATCTGTTTGATAGTTTAAAATTTCCCACAATAAATTCTTCATTTATTATGATTTTTTAAATGTAATTAAAAAAAAAAAACATATGTATGAAAGGAAATGTATATATATATATTAAAAGTAAATGTGCATGAAAATATCAATTAGAAATGAAATCAGATATAAATTAACATTAAAAAAATCCTCTACACAGAAATAAGAAACTGTGCATTATAAAAGTTCACTGTTTGGAAAATACACGTAAGCACAAACAAACATGACGAAAATGTGAAAAAAAAAGGGTCTGATTTTTTTTTTTTAATAGTATGCGTTTTTAAAAACATACAGTAAGAATATATATATATATATATATATATATAATCAACTGACAGGGAGGTATTAAAAATATTATAAACTGTAAATGTAAAACACAAAACATCGTTTACCCTTGGAGATTTGTTTAAGCCTTAATGAGGAAAAAAAAAACTTTCAATGTTCTTTATTCTGTTGCTACTTACCGCACTTTCTGAGCACATAAAATTCCCTGAACTACTAATTTCAGTTGAAATTTCATGAAGATGTACCGCATTGTGTTTTTTATATAAAAAATGATGTTAACAAATTAAATGTATATATAAAAGAAAATTATTTTGGGTTATTGGATGTTTTAAAAATATAACTTATACATTAATGTTTTAAAATATACATTATGTTACGATAAAAATTTACAAAAAACAACAGAAAAACTAAATAAAAATATTTTTTTTTCTTACCTGAATCGTTTGCTGGTACTGCTTGGCATTCAAAGGACTCCATCATAACAATGTTATGTTAAAACGATTTACTCAGATTTTAACTAAATTAAAAATATACGGCACTTCGCTCAGGTCACACGACACTAAAAATGTTTATACTAACTACTACAGGTAAAAAGTTCTTACTACACCTAACACTCGTATACACACACCATAAAATTATACAAGACTGCATAGAGGGAATTAATTACACGGGGCAGATGCTGCCATATTCCTATTGCATAAATGTGTCAATCAAACGCTTTCTTTCACGTTTCATATACCTTTCTAAGAATTGCCCGTGGGGGGGGGGGGGTGGTTGTTTAGACTTTATTGTAATCCTTTGTTATCTGTTTAAACAAACAATCAAGATCGCCCCTACATAGAGCACCTATGAAGGAATTAAAGAGAATTAAAATTCAGGTTTGATGGATTTCGACAGGTACTAAATTGAGAAAAATGAAGAAATAGACTTTCTCACGAAGATTCAAAAATTTTTTATTGGGTCAACGAGAGAAAGACAACGGGAAAAGGAAAATTTGGATGTTTTATTGAATTACAATAATTTATGTTTCACTAAATCACCGAGACAAATTGATTTACTAAATTTTGAGTACTTCATTTTTTTTCTTTTTTTATGTAAACTATAAAAGCGTTTCTTAAACCAAAACAGGATTATATTTTTGTTTTACTTCTTCTCATTTTTAACAGAAAAATGTACTGACTCCTCGTTTGTGAACAAAATTGAATTCAGAAATGTGTCCGAAAATACACAATTTGGATTTCTCTAGATTTTATGTTTAATTTCTCTCTATATTGTTTCATTTAAAAGAAACATCAAACATATTTTCTTTTTTTAATTTTATTTTATGACATATTTGACATTCTTTTGAATCGACAGTTTTATGTTTACGAAATAAATTTCAAAATAAATTCAAAACGTGCAAATTATTTAACAGTATAAAATAAAATACAGATTTAAATGCTTAAGTGATAAAAGTAGATAACAAAAAGGCTTATAAAAACATTTTAGTATAATGATCGACATATTTTGAACGCACAAACGGTGCCCATTATCAAGATCTGCACGATAAACATACTATTATCGATTTTCTTTTCTTCTTTTTTTTTTTTTTTTTTTTTTTTTTTTTTAAATAAACTTGAAAAACATAAATCACGGGATCATATGTGTAATAAAAGCAAGTGCTTAAAAATAGCCAACTGTCCAAGAATAGTTTGTTTATCGTGTAGATCTTGATAATGGCATAGTTTGTGCGTTTGAAACATGTCGATCATTATATTATAAGCCTTTTTGTTATCCGCTTTTATCACTTAACATTTAAATCTGTATTTTAATATGATAATTAGTTATTTGATTATTTGGGTATAAAATCATATATATTATTTCTCCTGTCAACATCCCTTTTTCTTAGAAAATACGAAACGCAGAAAGACGAAAGAGATACCATATGAAAGGATTTTAAACAGGCTTCTGACATAGCACACTTAACAATTCGTTAAAGCATGTTTTCGAAAAAAATTGTAGTTAATTAAAAATTAAATCGGCATTGTTTCATAAATGAAATGAAAGGTTTTCTCAAATCAGTGTTGCCATCAAAATAAAATACTGCATTATCAGATGACGTCATACTATAATACAATTGAAATACGATTGTTAATTTATTTCTTGCGCGTACTTTTTGAAAAATATCGAGCTTTTAATTTGATTTTATTTACGCGTGCGTCAGCTATTTTTATTTGTTTTCCTTTTGCAATCTTGGCTGTGTATGCGTGCTGTATCGGAGCACCAGTAAATTGCATAATTTAAGGATTATCTTCCTTTTAGATATACAGCTCATTAGGATTCACAAAAAGTTTAAGTATTTTTTTAAAATATTTCATTAATTTGTTAATACGCCAGCGAAGTCTGACGTCACTTAAATGGCTGCTGAACCACAAAGTTTGGACATCCCATGTTAAGAGTTCCCATAGGGTTGCAAAAAATTGGTGTACCAAATATTGATTTATGTATTTAAGATATTTCTGGAACAGTTTTGCAAAATCTGAGGAAATGCTTTCATATGAATTCCCTAAACGTCAGATTCAGTGTTTTAATTTTTTTATAATTCCCTTTTTTTTTTTTTTTTTTTTTTTTCCGGTATATAGGAGTCTTGGCAAACCTAGAGAAATGACCTTGACAAGAGAAAAAAAATGGCAAAAACTTTTCTGCCAATCTATTCCCATTTCCTTATACACAATCATCATATATATTATTTCTGTTTAACATATTTTTTTCTATGCATACATACAAAACATACAATGATGAATGAGTATCATTCGAAAAGTTTTTGAACAAGTTTCTGAGATAGTACACCCACATATTGTTAAAATGCGTTGTTTGATTTAAAAAAAAAAAAAAATCAGTTAATTAAAAATTAGTGCTGAAACGTACAGGAAATAATCTCAAAGATTGCAGTGCGAAAGCTTCGCACGGGTCCTTCTGGTAAATATTTGAATTAACTAATACGCTATATTTAATAGTCCAGGTAGAAATCTTTTACTGAGTACTTACCATTTTCTTCTAGAATATCTGGGTTGTAACAACCCAGATCAAACTTTTGTAGCAGAACAACATCTTCCTGTTTTCTTTTCTCTGTTTCTGAAACCAAGAACAAGAGCATAACTAAACAAATGATATCCCTATATTTCCGAAGAAAAACATTTAAATTCACTTGAAACATTAATTTAATAACGTTCATTATGCAAAAAAGGCATGAGAATTAATAAGTAAATATAATTTGTAATTAAAGATAACGAAAAATGTGAAAAATTCAATATGTACTTGTAATATTTGAAATACTTCCTCAAAATAACTGTTATTAAAAAAATTCTGTTCTTGTTTATTTCTATTAACTTTTAAAATTTACAAAACTTGATATAAAATGAATATGAAATAAAAAAAATAAATCTGTCTATACGCTTATTTTTTTTCTTTTAATATGAAGTTAACTTTTCTGAAATATTTTTTCTGCCCTTTTTTAATATTAAAATATTTTTTACATAGTACCTATACTATTATATAAAGAGGAAACGGTGACTGACTGACAAACTCATCAACGCCCAGCCGAAACTACTAAAGTCAGGGTCACGAAATTTGGACTGTAGATTGCTGTTATGGCCTAGGCAAGCAATACGAAGGGATTTTTGAAAATTCCCCTCCGAAAGGGTAAAAGGGGGGGGGGGGTCGAATGTTTTAGGTCATTTTGCCAAATCTCAGCAGCAGTTATAGGTAGGAACTTGAAATTCCAGAAAAAAAATCTACTAAAAAAATGATTAAACACCTATTTCAGCGACTTTAGAAATTCCCCCCCAGAAGGGGGTTAAAAGGGGGTGGTCGAATGTTTTAGGTCATTTCACCATATCTCAGCAGCAGTTATAGGTAGGAGCGCGAAAATCAGGAAAACAAATCTACTAAAAAAATTATTAAATACCTGTTTCAGCGATTTCAGAGATCCCTCCCCCCCCCCCGAAGGGGTTAAAAAGGGGTGGTCGAATGTTTTAGGTCATTTTGCCATATCTCAGCAGCAATTTTAGTTAAGAACACAAAAATCAGGAAAACAAATCTACTAAAAAAAGATTAAACACGTATTTCAACGATTTTAGAAATCCCCCCCCCCCCCTGAACGTGGTTAAAGGGGGTGGTCAAATGTTTTAGGTCATTTCGACATATCTCAGCAGCAGTTTTATGTAGGAGCGCGAAATTAAGAAAAACAAATCGACTAAAAAATTGGTTAAACACGTATTTCAGCGATTTTAGAAATTTCCCCCAGAAGGGGGTTAAAGGGGGATTCGAAAGTTTTAGGTCATTTCGCCATATCTCAGCAACAGTTTTTGGTAGAAGCGCGAAATTCAGGAAAACAAATGTACTAAAATAATTACATTGTCTACCCGTGCAAAACCGGGACGGCCGCTAGTATATATATATTTTTGCAATTAAAGTGAAACTAAATGTTAGTTTACTCACCCAATTCCTTTTCTAGTTGTTCGTACACATCTTTGACATCTTCCAACTCTACATACGACTGCAGGATATGGGTAAACCACTGCCCGTCTTCTAAATTTGTGTCGTTGCATAAAAAAGAAAGAAATTATAATATAAGAAATACAATTACCTTGGAATGAAACAAAACAAAAGCAACTAAATAACTTATAATCAAGGGTATTAATTCCATTTATGGGTCATTCCACAGTATTCATGTGTTACGTACGGGACATTTCACAGCAAATTTTTGAGATATTTGTACTTTTTTCAGTATCAAAATTTAGATGAGAAAGTTTGCAATTATTTTTAATGCATTATATATCACTTCTACTACATTCCTATGAAATTTATTTTTGTTTGAGCCAATACATATATATTTTTTAATTAATAAAATTGTGTTACGTAGACATCACAAAAAATTGTTTTAAAAGTACCTCTAGCAATTTGGAATTTACTCTGAATTTATTTAATATTTTCACAAATAAATTTAAGGAGTAGAAGCAGAAATATACATTTTATTAATTAACTTTAAAATTATTTTTTAAATTGCGTCATTAATTAATGAAAGCTAATTATTTCTGTTACGTACGGGACAAAGCTTTTTGTTACGTATGGAACTTAAGACCAAATTTTTCTATATGGCTACAAAAAAAAATGCTCTAATTTTTATTTGATTTAAAAAAAATAATATTTTGGATAAATTTTAATAGAAGAGATTTAAAGCTTTAAAATGATGTATTACACTTAACTTTTTATAAAACTTTTTTTCAAACTTGTGAAGCCAAATACTGTGGAATGACCCTTATTTTAATTTACTGAAGAGTTAAAATTTCAACAAAAAATGAGCTTTTAAAGTTTTATTTTTTGTTTAATTTTGAAGAAAAAAAAATCCGTCAAAAATGGTGAAGAGTATACCGGTTGCACAGTTGCCAGTACAGCCGTAAGATTTGAAGAAATGCTTCTGCTATTTGACGATATTTGCATCTGTTTGACTGGAGGGTATTTGGGATATTTTGAGCTCAGATTCGCGAGGTTTAGGTGATTTGTCGAAAAAATGAAAACCTAAAAAGTCCGTTTCTGCAACGAAAAAATGCTGCTAGTACAAGTTGTCGAAACAGTCCTGTGATTTGACGAAAGTACAGGTTAGGTTGAAGAATTTCACATAATACTTATGTTAAATCAACTAAGTTTCAGTGTTATGATGGAAGATGAACGAATCTAAAGTAGACCTTTTTTGCAATCGAAATCCAGATTTTAAAAATTTGGAAACTTAAAATTTAAGTTCTGAGTAGAGTGATCAAATTTTCTAACTGTTTTCTAACGGGATATTTTAAAAGCTTTAAGTTTTGAATTTAGAAATTTTCAAGATTTATTTAATTATTTTTTTTCTATCCATGAATTCATCAACTTCTTAAATTGAAATATATGTTTTCATTAAAAAAAAACTGCGTACCCCATACTTGGGGATACTCTCGCATATCGTCAACTTTTGGTTATTTAAGTTTTGTGTAAAAAAAAAAAAAAAATATGTTAATTGCACGTTATATATATATAAACCATACAATACTCAATTTTTCCATTCCAGTAAATAATAAAATTAATCTTCAAAATATTATTAACAATGACAGTAATTTCTTTCCTATGAAACATTTGACTATAGATAAAACTTACAAGTATAATGTTACATTAGGGAGTCGTATTTTTAGTTATAAACATTTTGCAAAATCTTTAACTTCTAATCATAATCCACAATAATTTTACAATAATTCACTGTACAGTAAGTTTGTTGACATTTATCAGGCTCATATTATTACTGGTGATTTAACTATTGTTGCAAATGATAATTTACGTAAGCTTAGGTCATATGATTACAAAGTTTCGTACGCCTTCAAAATATACTATCAATTCAATATTAAAACAATTTAATCTTAATTTAGACATTTTTATATAAAAAATTTCAATTGATTATAACAATCCTCTTGAATATTTTAATGTATTAATCAATTAAACATAGAATTTTACAAAAATTTTCGCTATAATCATAATTTAAAAGTAAAACAGTTAAATTGTAATATTAAGAATTTGCAAAATAAATTTATTATATCAGATGTTGACAAATCACAGAATAATTATGCCACTATTTGCAAATATTTTTACAAACAACTGATTTCTAATGCAATTAACTCAAGTACTATATTTAAAAAAATATCTCTAACTACAGTAATCAATAATAGACATATCTTCGGTTTTTATAAACTCTTAAAAATAAAATCCTACAACTATCATTATCCTTATATTGTTATCGTACCCAAATTTCACAAAAATCCAATAAAATTTCCTTCTATTACAATTGTATGTAAAACTTACAACAATAAAGTTAGCAATTTATTATTAACTATACTTACTAAATTGCACGATATCACTATACAAAATGACAACATATATTGCATTAAAATATAGTTTCAACTTGTGGATAATATTAATAATCTAAATAATATAAATTATGTTACAACTTTTGATTTTAATTATTTGTTCAATAATATTGATATAAAAGATTTGTTTAAAATTATTAATTTGCTATTCAAAGAAAATAAGTATAATTTAAAATTAAACTTTAATATTTCTATTTCTTTTTTCAAAATACTAACTCGCTTCATTTTACGTCATAATTACATGAACTTTAATGATACACTGTACAAACAATGTACAGGTTTGCCACAAGGCGGTAAAGCTTCAAGCATTCTTGCAGATCTTTATCTATATTATTACGAACGAAATATTTCCCTTAACGAATGTTATTTCTTCAGGTATATTTATGATATAATAGTATTTTATACAAAATGTCAATCCCAGTATCAGTTACGAATAAAATATCACAATAATTTAAAATTAAGCGAAAATGATATCACAAAGAATGTAATTAACTTTCTTGATCTCGGGTTGATACTTACTGATAATAAAAATCTATATATTGATGTTTACGATAAACGCAATGACTTTCCGCTGAAAGTAAATTTATTCACTACTTATAAATTCCGTTTACATAAATCTGTTTATGTTAATATCTAACTAAACTTTGCTCACAGAATAAATCATTTTTGTTCAAATAAATTTAAAGTTCTAATTGTAAAATTAGTATATCAACAGGCTGTTCATTAAGGGTATCCTTCACATACCATTAAATCAATATTCAACATATTAGTTTTTTCATAATTTTTATATTTTTTTGTCCGCACATACACACACATTTAATTAGTGTTAGGAAGCTACATTCATTTGAATGATTATGGAGGTGAGGTGCTGTTGTATGGATTAATTTATATATTTATATCGAGTGATTGGGCTGCGTGTTGATATTCTTATAGGGCAAATTGTAATTTATCGGCGTTGTCATAATACTTACTATTTTTAATTTTTGAAGTTAATTATTAATAGAGTTTTACTATGGTTAATGAATATTTAGAATATGGTTTCATTAATAAAATTTATTAGACAAATTTTCTTTGCTTAAAAATCAAGATAGATAGAATAGTTAGAATATGAATCAAGTTAGAATATGATTTGATGCATTTGTTACCAAGAAAATTGGAAATTGTGAAAAGGATTTGAGGGAGATTTGCTCAGTTTGAAGTGGTGGTTAGGATTTGAAAACTTTATTATTTGTATAAGGGGAGGGGATATGAAATATACATGTTTTCAATTCGATTGTTATCAGTATATTTCTTAAATGAGCAGCGATCCCTAGATTTTGAAATTTGGATTGACTAAATTTTTTTTTTAATCGATTTTGAATAAACATGTAAATTTATTCTTTTCGAGTAACTTAAAATAATTGAACCCTAAGAAAAAGCACAGCTACAAATTTTAAGTTGGAGGAGGGGGGGGGGGGCTTTTTTTCACCCATGGAAGTTTTTTTTTTTTAGTTTAGTTTTTTTTTTTATTTAATGTTCATGTGTTAAAAATTTATTTCAAACTGGTGGTCCAAAGGCGATTTTGACTTCAGGCGGCTGTCAACCGGCGATGACATTTCCCCCCCTCCCCTCCCGCAGAATTCTGAAATTTAATAAAATTTAATCTTCCTAGTGGCTGTAGAATGTTTAAACAGTATAAGAAGAAGGAACTACGCATTTGTTGTCAGGCACTTCCCTGAACCCCTCTAAAAGATAATTTAAATTATGCTTTCTTTTTAATGTTATGTGTTTTTATTTTAGCTTGAATTCAGGAGTACAAAGAATCCCGACAGAAAAAGTATTCTAGTTTTAATACTTTTTCAATATTCATTGCCTTCTTTATTGTTTAATTTTATTAAATAAAGGGACGTGTAATGTATTTTAGTATGTTATGCACACTAGATGGCAACATATGTTGTGTAAAACTTCGAAATAAACACTTCAGCTTGGGATCCGATAGTCTAATGCAGGCAGCCATGCTATGCTGGTAACATGCAGCCAGCGTATCTAATATTTCATCTTATGTAATCTTTTATAATTAAACATAAATAGTTATATTTATTCGTAACCTAAATATATCAAGTTCTTTATTTTGAGAAATGTTTTAACGCCTTGTGTCTGTGTAACACTGTGTTGAATTCAGGGGGTGGCCCGGGGGGACATCCCCCCCGGAAAGTGAAATGTCTAAAAGGAAGATTTGAGATTTTATGCTTTTAATCGTTAAAAATTGTAATCCCCCGCTCCGGAACTCTATAATGCCCCCCCCCCCCCCGGAGCCACAGAAATCCCTCTGTGGCTGAATTCAGCACTGAAAAACTTACTTTTGAACAGTTATTATTTCTTAATTGTTAGATTTTGCATCTCTTATATGTTAATAATTGTTTGCACAAGGAGCCTTGACACAAAAATCATAACTTAATGTCATAAATCTTAACATCACTATTTCATGTATATATTATGCATTTTTAAGAAGCGAACAATTCTGTACATGTAGATTATTGGCACATGTATTACAAAACATTGCCTCTACCTACATTTCTTTCTTGACTCTTAGTATTTCATGCTGTATATCTTAGCATTTCCAAAAATTTAGGGTGGGTGGGGGTTGTCGACCCTACATTTCCCTCCTTACGCCTATGAATGCAAATAATATTTAGAAAACTATTTTTTTTTTTTAAAGCAATTGTTTCTGACATTACTACACCAAAATTAAGTTCCATGATTTGATCTACAATTTTGACCCTCGTTCTAATGGTCGTATCAAGTTATGGTCTAATCGAAGTTTAGTGGATGAAAATGTATTTTAAATACCTTTCATCTATTGAAATCATTCTCTCATGGTGCTAGCATATATAATGGCATGGTTGAATCATAGGCATCGTGTATGTGATACAATTGCATAATATTCAGACACTTAAGTGTCTGATTTCTAAATGTCTTAATTTCAGACATATCAGCGTTAAGACATTTATTTCAGTTATTTTATACCATGATCATAGTAAGACACTTATGTGTCTTAAATTCAGACATTTATGATGTCTCAAATTTCAGATTTAGGCACTTAAGTGTCTGAATTTCTTTTTCAGACACATATCTGTCTTAATTTAAGACGCCTCTAATTGCAGTGTGGGTGAATTTTGTCCGCCAGATTTGTCCAGGCTAGCTCAGTTGGCAGAACAATGAAAGCTTAAGCCAAATGTCCCTGGTTCGAATCCTGGTCTGGGCACTTTTTTACTCAGTTGGAAAGTAACAGTTCATCTGATCTATTTACCAAGTAAAAAAAAAAAAAACAATGGCACTCCGGGAGTGCCGACAGAAGTGAAAACTTGAACAATTACGTGTGTATTTTTTGAATCGTCAGGAAACGTTTTATTGCGCAGGAAATACTTTTAAATGAAGTGTTTTTTTTATTCATTATTATAAACTACTACTACAAAAATTATATTACAATTTTCATTTAATGCGCTATTGTACATGAAAAATAATCCATATTATTTTACATACAAAAATTGCAATCTAATGCTTAAAACGTAAATTTACAAATAAATGAAATATAAAATTTAATTAATTGGTATTCTTTGAAATGAATACCAGTGAAACTTATGAATTTTCATCCACAATTTAAACAACTCTCAATACATTCATCATTTCTTCCATGAGATTTAGTTTCATATCTTTTGTAATACCATTTATCTGCAAAATAGGGTTCCCGCTTCCCATCACTCCAAAAATGATTTCTTTGCTGCCTGTCTTGTTTACGGTATTCGTGAACATTATGCTTTTTTCTATATTCATACTGCGCGTATTGATTGCGGTGTCTATAATTTCTATCAACAAACTTTTCTTTTCTATAAAATGATTTCACTTCATTTCCGTATCGGTAACCACGTTTCTTAAAACTTTCGTGAAATTTTTCATTATTTTCATTTTTTTTTTTATATTACTTCTGTCTATTTTTCTCGCGCTCGTTAAATTATAATATTTTCCGTGTTTTGTTATTACATTTTCATCTTTTGATTTGGTCTCGCGAGTTGAGTCCCTTTTATCTGTTTTCACCGCGCGTGCTAAATTTATCTTGAAATTATTTTCTGAATTATTTTTATTCATAATACCAATCATTTCGCTTTCTGCACGTGAACTATTTCCTTTTGATACTTTCGCTTCATTGTATGAATTGGCAACATATACAGCGGTGTCTGTAACAGGTCGCGAATCTAATGGTTTTTTCAAATCTCAAAAAATGCCCAACGTGCCTAAAGAAGTTTTCACTTCAATAATTGTATTAAGAAATTAATAAAGTGTAGTTGTGTTGTTTTTCATGGGTAGCTGAAAATCTCCGGTGAACTTGGAAAATCGTAAAAATACGTGAATCGCTCCGTTCAGCAAAACATAAAAAAATCTAATAAAAAAATCCAAAATCTAAGGCATGTATATGCGCATTTGGACATGTCTTCATCTATCCTAATAAAAGTATCGTCATCGCCAAAAAGTAAACAAACAGGCGGACATACCAAAACCTTTAATTTATTAATATAGTTATTCGTAAAACTTTTTTGGTTATTATGTCTTCCATATAATAGAAAAATATGAGTTTGAAGATTAAAACTTATAAATTTCTTTTAGGCACTCCAAAATCTGGGGACTCTAAACACGTATTTACTATGTCTAAATCATAATGAGGCCCTGAGTATACACACGCTTTAAATTCAATGGCTGCATCTATACACCTTAATCTTTTTATATGTACTTTAATTTAATTTCAATTTTAAAATGGATAAGATATGCCTTGCCTTCCAATTATGATGTAATTCATTGGTATAAGTCATAAGCCTGTCGACCTTTAATGTTTTATTTTATATTAAACGGGCAATAATATTTAAACTCTGTATTACATTTTACATATGGTTTAATATTTTGTACAAATGGTTTTAGATAATTATAGTCTAATCTATAATTTTTGCATAAAATTCGCTATGCTAAATAATATATTTTAAAATAAAGTTGATTTCAAATCTGTCATTTAGTGATTAGTCGTCTTTTATTAGTAGACAGATACAGGGGGAAAGAGTATGAACAAAAAACATTAATTAAATGATTATTTAATTTCTTTTCAATTATTTTTTTCGAACCGCAAGACATTTTTTTTACTTTTTGTTTTAACTCAAAATATTAAAAAGTTTGTCAGTCGTATTGGCTGGAAAATTTAAGTTGCCAATCGAAGACCGCAGTGGCGACTCTTAAAACTAGTCGGATTTGCGAATCCCAAAACTTCACTGACTCATATGTAGAGCTGTTATATTGTACCTTATTCGGCAGCTTATCACTTACTTGACGGGTTAATTATTAGTAAATTATTCTTCCTAAGGCTGCGATCACAGGTACTATCATACGATATGAAATATATGCGTTATCTGCAAACGTAAACAGCACACTGCAAAAAAAAAAAAAAAAAAATGTTGATTTTACAGTAATATACTGTTTTTCCCTACAGTTTAATACTGCTCGAATAAATACAGCGAAAAACTGCTTTCCGTCAAGTCCCGCGGCTGCGGAGTAGCTTATCAGCTGTCGCTTTTCATTATCCAGCTTTTCCCCCTCGCGAAACGGGAAGATATCCATGGGTAGGGAATATTTTTTTCGCGCTGTATTAAAATATTGCACCGTATAAGGATATTTTAGAGGTCATGGGGATTCTTACGTATTTGAGGGAGGAAATATAGATAAGAAGCCACTGTGATTTCTTTAAACTTTCTGACACATTTTCTGACTCAGTTTTAAACATAAAAGCATGATACTTGCAGGCAGGGCCGAAACTAGGGTGAGGATGAGGGGGGGGGGGGGGGCAGACGTTAGAGGGGCGACTGACCGGGACACTAAACATTAAGAGGGGGGGGGGAATTAGCAAAATAAAACACTTAATAAAAACTTGATAGTTTTTTTTTTTTTTTTTTTCTTTTTTTTTTTTTGCGAGTCACTATACACAAAGATATTTTACGACATTTCAGTTCTTAATACATTGTGACTTTAAAAGCCTACTGAATTATACACTGCAAAAAAAAAAAATGTAAATTAACAGGCATTTACCGTATTATTTTACAGTAGATGTCCGTTTTTGAAGCTTAGCGGTAAAACTCCGTAAATTTACGTTGTGGAAGTATAAATTTGGAATACTGGTGTGTTCTTACGGGCAAAGCCTGTTTTTTTACGCAGGATGTTCAAATATTTGATGGGACTTTAAAAAATGGATGACCAAGCCATTTTTTTACGGTCAAATAGCTTCGAATGAAAATCTTTCCATGACGTCATAAGAGAAAATTTTCTACGTTGAAAATATGATTATTATCTAATTTTGACTGGATATATGCAATAATACATGCATAAAATTATCGTCTGGTTTTAATATGTTAGCGTTTTCGCAAATTAACAGAAAAGCTAGTCGGATGTGGCAATCCCAAAATTTTTCATTAAAAAAATTCATCAAAGGTCCCTCACGGAGGGCCACCCATCCCCCCCCCCACCCACCTCGCCGGCCTATAGGGCACGGGCATGTGACGTCACGCTTCAGCTGCTGGTTTATTTGGGTGGCAGAAACCATCCCTGTTCTAGTGTAATTTTCTCTAATAAAAGTGTATTAGTGGGCTTTTATTTCTCTGTTCTTTTTCGAATATATTTTTCAATTAGAGTTTTAAAGTTTTTAAACAGTGTTCTATGGCGGAACAGGCCCAAGAAGGGGGGGGGGGGAGAGAAAATTTGGGGGTGAGAGGGTTTTTTTTATTAATGAGTAACGGATGTTGCAATTTTTTTAAACATTTTTTTTAAATATTTGAAAACATGTGTGCAGGAGGGGGGGGGGGGAGAGAACGAAGGAGTGGAAAATTCGGGGATAAGGAATAATTTATATGATTATTTTTTTGCCACTAGAGAGCAATAGATAGAACATATATATTTTTTTTTATATAAAATAAATGTTTAAAATATTTAAAAATATTTTACGTTCCTTTGTATGCCGGAGGGGGGGGGGGGGGGTAAGGAGGAGGGAAACTTAAATTTGGGGAGTTACGGGGTAATTTAGGGGATTATTATTACTTTTTTTAACAGTGAGTAACGAATGTAGCAATTTTTTAATCAAAATATTTTAAATATTTAATAATATGTGTGCTGGAGGGGGGGGGGGGGAGTGGAAATTTCAAGGATAGGGGATAATTTATATGATTATTTTTTGGCCCTAGAGAGCAATAAATAGAACATATTTTTTTATATATAAAATAAATATTTAAAAATATTATACGCTACTTTGTATGCTCGGGGGGGGGGGGGGGCTAAGGAGAGAAGCGTAAATTTGGGAGAGTTATAGGGGATTTAGGGGATAATTTATTTATTTTTATTAGTGAGTAACGAATGTAGCAATTTTTTAATCAAAATATTTTAAATATTTAAAAATATGTGTGCTGGAGGGGGGGGGGGGGAGTGGAAATTTCAAGGATAGGGGATAATTTATATGATTATTTTTTGCCGCTAGAGAGCAATAAATAGAACATATTTTTTTATATATAAAATAAAAATTTAAAATATTTAAAAATATTATACGCTACTTTGTATGCGGGGGCGGGCTAAGGAGAGAAGCGTAAATTTGGGGGAGTTATAGGGGATTTAGGGGATAATTTATTTTTATTAGTGAGTAACGAATGTAGCGATTTTTTTTAAATACTTGAAAGTATGTGTGCTGGACCGGGGGGGGGGGAGCAAGAGGAAAGCAGAAATTTCAGGATAAGGGGATAATTTATATATGATATATTATTTATTGTCACTGGAGAGCAACAAATAAGACAAAATATCTTATATAAAATCAAAGATTTTAAAATATTACATTGTATGCTCGGGGAGGGGGGGGGGGGCAAGGGGAGAAGCGTAAATTTGGGAGGTTGGAGATGGGGTTAATTTAGATTATTATTTATTTATTGTTATTAGTGAGAATCAAACAGGAAAGATTTTGAAGATGTGGAACTCCGTACGATGGAGAGGGGGCGCGAAAGGGGGAAGCATAAATTTTTGGCGAGAGGGGGGTAATGTACTTGATTATTGATTTATTATCACTAGACAGTAACAAATAGGGCGGAATTTTTATGCTATGGAAATTAAAAAAAATTAAGGATTTTAAATTATTTTACAGGCTGGGGGGAGGGGGGCAGAGGGAAGCATCAGATAAAGATGTAACATAGTCAGACAAGTCTGCACTTTACTGAAAATAATCGCGGTCGGATAAAAAAGACATTATATTAAGAAAATTGCTATGGCTTTCAATGCTAACAAACGAAGAACAACGAAGTTTCTGCCACCCAAGCAGTGAAAATGACATTTTATTTGTAACCGTGCCCGTGCCCTATATCCTGGCGCAGATAATCGGCCGTAACAAATAACGAACTAGTACACTGTAAAAAAAATATGTAAATTCACGGACATTGACCGTAAAATTTTACTGTAAATGTCCGTTTTTCAAACTAAACGGTCAAATTCCGTAAATTTACTTCATGGAAGTATAATTTTGGAATATAGCTTGTTCTTACGGACAAAGCCCGTTTATCTACGGGGTTTGCTACCGAACAATTTTTTTACGGACAAGTTCCTTCATCTGTAACTTTGAGAGACGCAACGCTCTCAAACCTATGCGCACAGAGTGTCTGTGCCCATGCGCAGTGAAGGAAGAATAAACTGCGCACTACCGACAAGAAATCCGTCCAGACTCCCCGCGGCGAAGACCTCTACCAAAGATACTACACTATAATGTATAGAATCTTTGCCTCTACGTTTCGACCTTGTTGATTTTAATGGCGGCCAGCTCATCACATGTTTCAAAGCTGTGGATTTCCCCATTTAAACCCCAGTAAGTACTCTTATTTTCTTTTTACTTTAATGTTAATGAAATATTAAATTTGGGACATCGTTTATGAAACTTTAACATGATTTGTATCTTTGGCTAGACTTCGTTAATGGCGTCATATAATGTAAATAAAGCTACGAAGACGATACATCGGTTTTAAACAGTCTTGCATACTTAAAAAATAAATATATCGTGTCTATTTTTTCTTTATGTGTATGTATTTTTTGTATAGTTCGTTTAAAATTACATCCATTAGATTTTTGGAGCTTGTTGGTCATCGTATCGTAGTTTTTACATTATAAACGGTTTGATTTTAAAATCTGAAAGAAGGGATTTATGTTGTTTTAAGATAATAACAATCCTTTAGTTGTTTGTTTCGGAAAGTAAAAATATTTATTAAGAAAAAATGTGTTTTTAAAAGTTAAAAAAAAATTGTTTTTAAAAGATAAAAAAAAGTTTATGTTGATATATGACTAAGGGTTTTTAAAAATAATTTAAAAAGATCACAAAAGATTTGTTTTAAGATAAAATGTTTCCTTTTTTTTTTAAAATTTCTGATATGCTTATTTTGTTTTCGTATGTTAATTATATATGCTGTCATTATAGCAAATACACGATACAGTTGGTATGATTTTTTTATTTTATTTAATCTACTGCTAATACAGTTTTATATTTGTGCTTTTTGCTAATAATTTTGATCGACAAAACAAAGCAAAAAAACTTGTGCAACCTTGCTGAAGGTCGCTTCTTACAATTTTTGTTCTAACTGTTTTTATTTAAAATTTAATTGCCTTCCTGTTATTTTTGGAAATCTATCTGAAACTGAAGAAAAAATTATTTTTGGGATTATATGGTGTTGAAGTTGTGAACTTTAGAAGTATGTCTCTTGGGTGATGCTAGTAGGGATATTACAACAATGGGAAGTATTAGTAAAAAAAAAAAAAAAAAAAAAAAAAAAAAAGCAGAGAGGGGGGGGGGGGGTGTTGTGCCTCAATAGAATTGGGAATGTCTCCGTTGAAAAATGAAAAATGTAGGTAATAAAATCTTAGGCGATGGTAAAAAAGAAAATAGGGTAGATGTGCCAGTAATGGGCCACCTTCAACATTTTTGGTTTATAAAAAAAAAAAAAAAATTCATCCTTTTTTATTTCATTAATATGCTTTCTTTAAATTCTAGTTTTAAATACAATCATAATACCAATTATCTATTATTTTTTGTGGGGGTGTCCATTACTGGAATTTAGGGTGTTTTGATTTATTTCTGTTATTTACAATTAAATTTCTATTCTCATTGGGAAATGTGACTATGAGCATGGTTAAATATTGTTGTTAGATTAATATAATATTTAAAAAATGTGAAATATAACAATTATAACTATTAATTTAAAAATAATTTTTAAAGAAATTCCTTAAGGGTGTCCATTACTGGCACATCTACCCTATATCTAAAAATCTCGAAAACAAACAGCTACTCTGGGAAAAACAAGCAATTGTTACTGTCTGTATGCGTCATGCAGAGGCAGATTACCGACTAGGCCTAGGGGCCCGAAACAAAAAGGCCACTGGGCTAAGATTCATTTTTTCGGGGCCGTATAAAAATTAAATTTTGTATTTTAATATGCAGAGTTGTATAATGTAGGCGTGCGCGGAAAATTTCCTGCAAAATTATAATCTTTGCATTTTTTTTTTTTTTTTTTAAGATACTAAAAAGTTTTAAAAAATGTTCCCCAATTTTATGTACGATTTATTTACTGTCAAATTCAAAGTTTAAAGATGCAAAACTTTGTGCGAAAATGTTAAGAATTGGCCTGTTTCTAAATGCATTGACAAAATATTTGATAAGAATTCAGCTCTTCCTATCATGGATTTGTAGTTTTATTATTTTTTTAACCAAAATAATTGTTCTTTAACTAATATTAATTAATTTTAAATGGCAATTATTTTAAACTGTTTTTAATCCATATCGTCAAAATAATATAACACGTAATTTTATTAAACAGTAAATTAATTTGCAGAAAGTTTTTGACGCAATATTTATGTGCGCAGAAAGTTTTTGGTTTTATACAAGTCTGTTAATATGTATAAAGCTCTTTGTAAAACAAATGTCATGTCTAAATTCTGTACTTGTTGTAATTGGAATTATGTTTCTATCATCAATGGTCTTAGAGATGAATGAGCAAACGTGTATTTTGAATGACCCTGTATATATTGCTTTGTAGGAGGGGGCGACAAAAAAAAAATCAAGCCTAGGGGCCCGGGTGGTAGTTGATCCGCCTCTGGCTTCATGATGTCTCATATTCATTAAGGATTTTTTTAATTCTTAAATGACAATTCTGTCAGAGAAATTGTTGGAATTTTTAAAAATAGTAATTATTGTATCTATAATGCGATCAGTTTATAAAATATATTTATCATTTTTCAGTGTGTGTGCTTCAGCGGATGCAACAGAGACAAATTCTTGACTGGTAATACAACTCCCATTTTTCGGTAAGTGGAAAATTAAATTTATTGTTTATTTATATATACATTTTTTAGCCTGAATTTTAAGGGGGGTGGGGACATGATACTAGTTTTAAAATTTTTTGTGTTAATTGTTGATATAGATAACTGTCTAGGGGGAAACTGTTGTCAGGGTTAAAGTTATTTTTATTTTACTCATAAATCTCAGAAAATTATTTAACTGACTCAGATTTTACAACAGTGAGTCAAAAATTTACTCTCAGATATATATTTCCCTCCCTCCCCCCCCTTCCCGACAAAGAAAAACTTTTTAAAATATTTTTGGTTTTACTGTTTATTTTCTTATTTCTTTATCACTTTTCTTATTTACCAGTCAATAAAATCAATTATGCACTGTTTTAGTTGAGTTGAAAGAGAAATAATATTCCAAGAATCTGTATTTATAAAAAAAATTTACTTTTTCATATTTTTTTTACAATTAACCCTACTTTCATGGCAGTAGTAAGATAGTGGGGGTTCAACGGCCACAGGCTCAGCCGCAGCTGAGCAACCGTGCAACCGATAGTGCATTGTTCAGAATCAACCCTCTTTTTCTTGCAATAATCTTTTCATCTCATTTTGTTGGTACATCTGATATTTTATTAAAAAGGTTTGTGTGTAAGAGTATGTTTTAAAAAGCATATATGTCTTATAGTTATTATAAATAGTTCTCTTTATGTGTGTGTATATATGTATGTGTGTGTGTGTGTGTGTGCGACAAATAGTTCTATGTGTGTGTATGTATGACTGTCTGTCTGTTTAAAACTATGTTTATATGTAGTTGCGTATGTTTATGCAAAAAGTTTATGATAATTTAAAATATATATAACTTAATTTTATGTTAAAAAAAAGATTTAAAAATTGAAACTCAATTTAAAAAAAAAATAAATTAAAAATAAAAAGGTAAATTAAAAAAAATAAGAAGAAAAAAATAAATAAAATAAAATTTTTAGAAAAAGATTTAAAAAAAAAAAAATTAATTGAAACTTAACTTTAAAAAAATATATATCAAAATTTAAAAAATAAAAAAAGTAAAGTTAAAAAAAAAATAAAACATCTTAAGAAAAAGTTAAAAAAAAAAAAAAAGAAGTAACAAAAGTTTTAAGAAATTCACAAGTTAACAAAAATGTTATAAATCTTTCACTATTATTACTTTAACGTATTTCATAACTTATAAAAATATTGTACTAACCTTTTGACACACGGTTAACG
Source organism: Maratus michaelseni (assembly GCA_963931845.1). NCBI lineage: Eukaryota > Metazoa > Arthropoda > Arachnida > Araneae > Salticidae > Maratus > Maratus michaelseni. The sequence continues at coordinate 183,135,895 of OZ007595.1, forward strand.
CTTTAGATAGATTCAAAAATCATTTTGTAATATTTTTCAGCTAGGTAACCGGTTTTTATAACATGGTAAACCGGTAACCATGGTAAACCGGTTTATCATGACGTTTTGAAAAGTGTAAACGTCATAAGACTATGTGTGTGTATGTGCAGAGGTAAAACTATATATCTATATCATTCATAAACTAGAAAAAAATTGGAAAAAATAATAAACATGTAAAAATATAATAATAATAATAATAATAATAATAATAAAACCTTTAGAAAATTACAAAGCAGTAAAAAAAAAAGTTTAAAAACTGTATATGGTAAAAAAAAAAAATACATATGTTTGTATATGTGGGTGATTGTACGTATGGGTAGAATACATTCCAATAAAGTTCACATACGTAGCATTCTACGAGAAATGTTTGTGTAGAAGTTTTAAAAAATACACATATTTAAAATTAACATTAAAAAAAATACAGAAAAGTTTTATTTACCGTAGAGTATTTACATCACGATTCGACATTTTTCTTGATGATCACAATCTTGATCAATTTCATAATGTCCATCTGCTAAGCTAGTTATTCCATCGTCTAGCAAGTAACGCTTATCATCAAAAGGACTTAAGCTAATTTTATTCTGAGCTAATGTATATAAGTTGTAAGATTCCTCATCGATGCTTGTCCGCATGTCCATTCTTGTTTTTAGTTGCCATAGGTATTCTTTAAAAAATGTTCATATCTGTTTCCTTATCAAACAATTTGTGTAGACATACCTTGTACACCAATGAAATCGCCTAAACTGTACATACAAAAATTATATTAAACTAATATGTTTCTTTAATAGTTTAAAATATATATGTATGATTGCACTAAAAAGTCGCAACCATATCTAACGCATGCTAACAAGTACATCTAAAACACCACAAAAATATTCATGATTCTTCTTTATGTAGATTCTTTGACATAGAATAGTTTAAAATAAGTACACATACATAAAATTTGCGATTTTTATTGAAACAAAACAATTTTTAGAAAGGATATATTTACATATATCTACAGATCAATTTTGCGTAATTAAAAAAAATATGTAAATTCTCAGCTTTTAAGCCTTGATTAATTTCTCACTGATCATAGAGTAAACTAATAGATATTTCATCTATAAAGTATATATTTTATCATCAAAAAGACTTCGTATAATTTTCTTTTAAGGTAATATTTATAAGTTACGAATATCTAAGACGATTCGTGTTTGCTACTACATACTTGTTTTAGTTGCTGTAGGCAATCTAAAAAAAAAAGAAAAAAAAAAAATCCATATCTGATTTTCTGTTGACAATCTATGCTCAGACCTCTTTTGATAATTTATTTTATGCTTGTATCAATAGCAAAGAATACATTTTTAATTACAATATAACAAGTTAGTGTCAGTTTCGTCTCTAAGTTTGTGGTAACTATATAAATCTACATGTTTCTTTAATAATTGAAAATGCATATGCATGATTGTATTAAAAAATCCTAACTATATCGAACATATACTAAAAGCGCAATTGAAATTTCATAAGTATATACATAAATATTTTATTAAACCACTTTTTTCACCTAATAGTTTTAACATATATAAGTTATTTTTGTTGACAACATGCCCTCCTCTTTTATATCGTAAATTGATAATACAAAAATCTCATATACATACACATGCCCCATTAAGAAATCTTTTACCACTTATTTGATATCTAAATTTTTTAATTATGTAAAAGTGATTTTATTTAAAATGTCTACCTATTTCTCTCAAATATTAAATATAATACCTAATAATTTCATCATACTCATATATATAATTCTATTAAATCAAAATTCATCATCAGCTAAAAGTATTGAATTTGTATAAATATTCTGATTAATACCCCACTCAAATTTAACAAACGCTTGAAAATTTCTCATTACTACGTATGATTTTCTTTAAAATCACAATACTTAATATTCAATATCAGTCTTAATTACGGACCCTCAAAATTCAAACAAAAAAATATTAGAAAGAAAAATAAATAAATCCTTAAACTATTTTTTACTACAATAAAATCATTACTATATTTTCTGTTTTGTAGAATTGGTTTATTTCAAACATTCAAATTCAAATTTTAAAAACTCACTTTTAAATTTCCGTAATTTTATAATAAAACTAGTTATGTAAATCTTCCCAGTAAAATGTCTAATCTTATAACGATTAAATTAAACATACACTTTAAAAGTACCCTGTAAAAGTAGTATAGAAAATAAGTTTAATATATTTTCTTTTTATAAAATTATTAATATAATGCCGGATTAATGTGTATTTTAATGAATACAGTATATTGTTGGGGGGAAAAAAATCTTATCTTGAAATTATCTATCGTTTTTTTAATATAGTAATATATATTTATAATTCAGCTAACCTTTTCTTCTAAATCAATTTTCATAATTGCATTTTTTAAAAATAGACTTATGACATCTTAAATCAAGTAAAATAGATATTTTATTATACATAAATATTACAGTCCAAAACTTTTTTTAATACCATTGTACCATGAAGAATATAAAAAATATTTATATAATTAAAAATTTTAAAAACTTAAACAGAAATGAAAACCAGATTGGTGTTCAAATATTTTATTCAAACCAGATTGTAGTTTAGGTGTTTTAGACTTTACATTAGATAAAAACTTTTCTTCCGTTTCACACTCATGATATATACATAGGATGTTGGGTACGCATATGTTGTTTCAGTTCATAATTTCGTCCCAACACTTTATGACAAACACTACAACTAGGTCGAAAATTTTGATGTGACCTTACATGTCGCTGGAAGTTACACTTTTGAAATATCTGTCCACAATCATTACACTGAAATGTAGACAATGCTCCACTATCATGAGCTTCCAAATGTCTTTTTAAATTCGATTTTCTCCCAAAGGCTCTTTGACATATATCACATATATACGGCTTTATATTTAAGTGAATCTTAACATGCTGATTTAAATTAGAATATGTTGCAAAGACTTTGCCACAGGTGATACAAACATGCTTCTTTACCACATTCGTAGGGGTCACAGTCTTTAAAGAAATATCCTCTTCAACTTGTTGATTAAAATTGGAAGAATTTTGAGATATAGTATCTTTTTCTGTAAGAACTTCAGCGAGTCCATCATGCTGTAACAATCCAACACTATCATGAGCTTCCAAATGTCTTTTTAAATTCGATTTTCTCCCAAAGGCTCTTTGACATATATCACATATATACGGCTTTATATTTAAGTGAATCTTAACATGCTGATTTAAATTAGAATATGTTGCAAAGACTTTGCCACAGGTGATACAAACATGCTTCTTTACCACATTCGTAGGGGTCACAGTCTTTAAAGAAATATCCTCTTCAACTTGTTGATTAAAATTGGAAGAATTTTGAGATATAGTATCTTTTTCTGTAAGAACTTCAGCGAGTCCATCATGCTGTAACAATCCAACACTATCATGAGCTTCCAAATGTCTTTTTAAATTCGATTTTCTCCCAAAGGCTCTTTGACATATATCACATATATACGGCTTTATATTTAAGTGAATCTTAACATGCTGATTTAAATTAGAATATGTTGCAAAGACTTTGCCACAGGTGATACAAACATGCTTCTTTACCACATTCGTAGGGGTCACAGTCTTTAAAGAAATATCCTCTTCAACTTGTTGATTAAAATTGGAAGAATTTTGAGATATAGTATCTTTTTCTGTAAGAACTTCAGCGAATCCATCATGCTGTAACAATCCAACACTATCATGTGTTTTTAAATGTCTTCGTAAGTTTGATCTTCGTCCAAAAGGCTTCGAACAGATATCACAAGTATCTAATTTCTCCCCAGAATGAATTTTCATATGTTGGTTCAGATTAGAAGTGTTCGAAAAATCTTTACCGCAGGTAAAACAGCTAAACATCTTCTTAGCAGATACAGAATCTCCCACAATCGGGGTTTCATCAATAGGCATATCAACATCCATAATAAAAATCAATAAAAAAAAAAACTTTAACTCTTAATGGCAAACAACAGCGATTCGCACGGATAAAAAGCGGGAGCAATTTAAAACACGTTTAACCACTAGCGATAGGAATCATCAAATGATGAAAATCCTAATTTTCCCCCGTCTATTTATACCGACCCGAAGGAAAAGTTGAGTTGTAGTATTGCTTGATATGATTGTTATCAAAACGCGTCATACGATTTCAGGGCCTGTAAGTTTCTTTCCCCTCTTTATAATATAGCATAATTAAACAGATAAACCCGAATGTATACAAATTTAAATTCGTAAATTATAATATATCACAAAATATAAAAAATCCTACAGAATAAAAATAGAATTTAGCACTTACCCCAAAAACACATCCACTTTGAGTGTTAGTCTGCACGTAACTAATCTTTCTTCCTTATCTATAGTAGGGGGCGCTGCCATCGCCGCGAGAGGCACTGCCCGTCTTCCGGCGTGTGACGTCATTTCCGGTTTAAGATAAGAATAAACCTTAAATACACACGCTTAGTCATTCTTCCCTCGGTCTTTCGCGCTAGTAGTTGTCAGTTTCTTGCTTAGACGTGTTGGGTGACGTCATTACATGTTTGCGATAAGAACAAGATTATCCCCTTATCAACAGGTAAAAAGCTGCACTTCAGTGACGTCACAAGTCATATGACATAGCTGATAACGGCACGATTAGCTGATAAAAATTTGTACTAATCATCTATTTCCCTTCAAGTCATTGCATGAGACGGTTGAGCTCCAACAGCTGTACATAAGGTAAGAGTAATTTATATATTATAATAGGATTTTAAATTAATTTAGTAGATGTTACAATTTGATATTTAAAAAATTTCATGTTAAACGATATGATTATATGTTGTTCATCATACTAAATCCACAAATTTTAATTCGAAAGAAATATTATTAAAATTATAATCTAAAATAAATTAGCGAAAATGCATAACAAATCTCAACAAAAAGAAGCTAATTATAAAAGGAAATGTACAAAGTTTATAAATTTACACATGTGTTAAACGCGTTTACAAACCTTATCATAGGCAAAAGTCTAATTCCACCAGACTATTTGTTATAAGTTTAACTATAAGTCAACATGTTAGATATTTGTGAAAAGGAATCTTATGATATTTAATTTTCCAAGTTCAGTTTCAATCATATTGTAAAAGGATAATTCAAACTTTGAGATTATCTATAGTAAAATACTTAAATTAAAATGTATTTTTGATAGTTTAATATTTATAAACTACAACTTTGACTACTTTTTAAAATGTTTGCCTGATAGAAAACTGTGATAACATGTCTATGTTTGAATTTTTCTGATAACATGCCAATGCCTGAATTTTTCTGACAACTTGTCTGTGTTTGAATTTTTCTGATAACATGTCTGTGCTTGAATTTTTTGCTAACATGTCTGTGTTTAAATTTTTCTTATAACATGTCTATGTTTAATTTTTCTCTTCTTTTGAAATGTATAAACTTTTACTATACGTGTCTTTCGATTTCATTGAAGAAAAAAGTGATCGATCAACTTTATCAAACCATTTTAATGTTAATATTTTTAAACGAATACGATAATCAGATAAAAATATATGTAGCTAATTCATATTATTCCACTAAACATTGCAAAACAAAAAAATTTAAAAAAAATTTTATACTTCAGCATTCAAAAATTGCCAATATGCACATCCTAATACTAAAAAACAATCCTTATCTTGGAGTATTTCCTGTAACAAAATCTAAAAATTTCATATCAACAAGACCCAAGTTAAAAACTTTACCTCTGAACCTAATACCAATTTTTAATCTCAGAATGATAAAACTCAGAATTTTTTTAGAAAGTTACTTCTAAAACATCTCATAGATGGCGCTGTTGAAAAAATCAACTCAAAGTTGTTTAAAAAACATTAATAAAATAAATCTAACTTTAAACTATCATCAAACTCCCCAAAAATCACTTCCAATTATAAATATTCTAAAATAATTAAAACTTATAAAATCGCTCATAGGGGGCGCTGCTGCGAAAAAATCATTTCGAAACTTGTTTAAAATACATTAAAAAATTAAATCTAACTTTAATCTATCATCAAACTCCAGAAAATTACTTTCAATTAGAAATATTTTAAAATAATTAAAACTTCTAAAACCGTTCATAGGGGGCGCTGCTGTGAAAAAATCATTTCGAAACTTGTAAAAAATTAATCCAAAACTTATTTAAAACACTTTTACAAAACAATTGGCAAAATACCGATAAACATCAAGTAGATAATAAAAGAGAGTTCTGCGCCAGAGGCGTACGAGGCGTAGGCTCAAGGTCGAAGGAAGGTCACGGAGCCGGAAATGGCACGTGTGGACACCGGATGTAGCAGGTGCTGATAACAGACATGCTGGAACAGGAAGTGGGGCATGTTCAGACAGGAAGTGTTTCCGGAAGTTAGACCGGAAACGCGATGGAAGTGGAAGCCGGAAGTTCCAGCTTCCACTTTCTGTCGTATTTCCGGTCTTACTTCCGGGATCACTCCTGTCTAAACATGCCCCACTTCCTGTTCCAGCATGTCTGTTATCAGCACCTGCTACATCCGATGTCCACACCTGCCACTTCCGATAACCTTCATTCCACTTGCGGCGCACCTTATTTATTATCTACTTGATGTTTATCGGTATTTTGCCAATTGTTTTGTAAAAGTGTTTTAAATAAGTTTTGGATTAATTTTTTACAAGTTTCGAAATGATTTTTTCACAGCAGCGCCCCCTATGAACGGTTTTAGAAGTTTTAATTATTTTAAAATATTTCTAATTGAAAGTAATTTTCTGGAGTTTGATGATAGATTAAAGTTAGATTTAATTTTTTAATGTATTTTAAACAAGTTTCGAAATGATTTTTTCGCAGCAGCGCCCCCTATGAGCGATTTTATAAGTTTTAATTATTTTAGAATATTTATAATTGGAAGTGATTTTTGGGGAGTTTGATGATAGTTTAAAGTTAGATTTATTTTATTAATGTTTTTTAAACAACTTTGAGTTGATTTTTTCAACAGCGCCATCTATGAGATGTTTTAGAAGTAACTTTCTAAAAAAATTCTGAGTTTTATCATTCTGAGATTAAAAATTGGTATTAGGTTCAGAGGTAAAGTTTTTAACTTGGGTCTTGTTGATATGAAATTTTTAGATTTTGTTACAGGAAATACTCCAAGATAAGGATTGTTTTTTAGTATTAGGATGTGCATATTGGCAATTTTTGAATGCTGAAGTATAAAATTTTTTTTAAATTTTTTTGTTTTGCAATGTTTAGTGGAATAATATGAATTAGCTACATATATTTTTATCTGATTATCGTATTCGTTTAAAAATATTAACATTAAAATGGTTTGATAAAGTTGATCGATCACTTTTTTCTTCAATGAAATCGAAAGACACGTATAGTAAAAGTTTATACATTTCAAAAGAAGAGAAAAATTAAACATAGACATGTTATAAGAAAAATTTAAACACAGACATGTTAGCAAAAAATTCAAGCACAGACATGTTATCAGAAAAATTCAAACACAGACAAGTTGTCAGAAAAATTCAGGCATTGGCATGTTATCAGAAAAATTCAAACATAGACATGTTATCACAGTTTTCTATCAGGCAAACATTTTAAAAAGTAGTCAAAGTTGTAGTTTATAAATATTAAACTATCAAAAATACATTTTAATTTAAGTATTTTACTATAGATAATCTCAAAGTTTGAATTATCCTTTTACAATATGATTGAAACTGAACTTGGAAAATTAAATATCATAAGATTCCTTTTCACAAATATCTAACATGTTGACTTATAGTTAAACTTATAACAAATAGTCTGGTGGAATTAGACTTTTGCCTATGATAAGGTTTGTAAACGCGTTTAACACATGTGTAAATTTATAAACTTTGTACATTTCCTTTTATAATTAGCTTCTTTTTGTTGAGATTTGTTATGCATTTTCGCTAATTTATTTTAGATTATAATTTTAATAATATTTCTTTCGAATTAAAATTTGTGGATTTAGTATGATGAACAACATATAATCATATCGTTTAACATGAAATTTTTTAAATATCAAATTGTAACATCTACTAAATTAATTTAAAATCCTATTATAATATATAAATTACTCTTACCTTATGTACAGCTGTTGGAGCTCAACCGTCTCATGCAATGACTTGAAGGGAAATAGATGATTAGTACAAATTTTTATCAGCTAATCGTGCCGTTATCAGCTATGTCATATGACTTGTGACGTCACTGAAGTGCAGCTTTTTACCTGTTGATAAGGGGATAATCTTGTTCTTATCGCAAACATGTAATGACGTCACCCAACACGTCTAAGCAAGAAACTGACAACTACTAGCGCGAAAGACCGAGGGAAGAATGACTAAGCGTGTGTATTTAAGGTTTATTCTTATCTTAAACCGGAAATGACGTCACACGCCGGAAGACGGGCAGTGCCTCTCGCGGCGATGGCAGCGCCCCCTACTATAGATAAGGAAGAAAGATTAGTTACGTGCAGACTAACACTCAAAGTGGATGTGTTTTTGGGGTAAGTGCTAAATTCTATTTTTATTCTGTAGGATTTTTTATATTTTGTGATATATTATAATTTACGAATTTAAATTTGTATACATTCGGGTTTATCTGTTTAATTATGCTATATTATAAAGAGGGGAAAGAAACTTACAGGCCCTGAAATCGTATGACGCGTTTTGATAACAATCATATCAAGCAATACTACAACTCAACTTTTCCTTCGGGTCGGTATAAATAGACGGGGGAAAATTAGGATTTTCATCATTTGATGATTCCTATCGCTAGTGGTTAAACGTGTTTTAAATTGCTCCCGCTTTTTATCCGTGCGAATCGCTGTTGTTTGCCATTAAGAGTTAAAGTTTTTTTTTTTATTGATTTTTATTATGGATGTTGATATGCCTATTGATGAAACCCCGATTGTGGGAGATTCTGTATCTGCTAAGAAGATGTTTAGCTGTTTTACCTGCGGTAAAGATTTTTCGAACACTTCTAATCTGAACCAACATATGAAAATTCATTCTGGGGAGAAATTAGATACTTGTGATATCTGTTCGAAGCCTTTTGGACGAAGATCAAACTTACGAAGACATTTAAAAACACATGATAGTGTTGGATTGTTACAGCATGATGGATTCGCTGAAGTTCTTACAGAAAAAGATACTATATCTCAAAATTCTTCCAATTTTAATCAACAAGTTGAAGAGGATATTTCTTTAAAGACTGTGACCCCTACGAATGTGGTAAAGAAGCATGTTTGTATCACCTGTGGCAAAGTCTTTGCAACATATTCTAATTTAAATCAGCATGTTAAGATTCACTTAAATATAAAGCCGTATATATGTGATATATGTCAAAGAGCCTTTGGGAGAAAATCGAATTTAAAAAGACATTTGGAAGCTCATGATAGTGTTGGATTGTTACAGCATGATGGACTCGCTGAAGTTCTTACAGAAAAAGATACTATATCTCAAAATTCTTCCAATTTTAATCAACAAGTTGAAGAGGATATTTCTTTAAAGACTGTGACCCCTACGAATGTGGTAAAGAAGCATGTTTGTATCACCTGTGGCAAAGTCTTTGCAACATATTCTAATTTAAATCAGCATGTTAAGATTCACTTAAATATAAAGCCGTATATATGTGATATATGTCAAAGAGCCTTTGGGAGAAAATCGAATTTAAAAAGACATTTGGAAGCTCATGATAGTGTTGGATTGTTACAGCATGATGGACTCGCTGAAGTTCTTACAGAAAAAGATACTATATCTCAAAATTCTTCCAATTTTAATCAACAAGTTGAAGAGGATATTTCTTTAAAGACTGTGACCCCTACGAATGTGGTAAAGAAGCATGTTTGTATCACCTGTGGCAAAGTCTTTGCAACATATTCTAATTTAAATCAGCATGTTAAGATTCACTTAAATATAAAGCCGTATATATGTGATATATGTCAAAGAGCCTTTGGGAGAAAATCGAATTTAAAAAGACATTTGGAAGCTCATGATAGTGGAGCATTGTCTACATTTCAGTGTAATGATTGTGGACAGATATTTCAAAAGTGTAACTTCCAGCGACATGTAAGGTCACATCAAAATTTTCGACCTAGTTGTAGTGTTTGTCATAAAGTGTTGGGACGAAATTATGAACTGAAACAACATATGCGTACCCAACATCCTATGTATATATCATGAGTGTGAAACGGAAGAAAAGTTTTTATCTAATGTAAAGTCTAAAACACCTAAACTACAATCTGGTTTGAATAAAATATTTGAACACCAATCTGGTTTTCATTTCTGTTTAAGTTTTTAAAATTTTTAATTATATAAATATTTTTTATATTCTTCATGGTACAATGGTATTAAAAAAAGTTTTGGACTGTAATATTTATGTATAATAAAATATCTATTTTACTTGATTTAAGATGTCATAAGTCTATTTTTAAAAAATGCAATTATGAAAATTGATTTAGAAGAAAAGGTTAGCTGAATTATAAATATATATTACTATATTAAAAAAACGATAGATAATTTCAAGATAAGATTTTTTTCCCCCCAACAATATACTGTATTCATTAAAATACACATTAATCCGGCATTATATTAATAATTTTATAAAAAGAAAATATATTAAACTTATTTTCTATACTACTTTTACAGGGTACTTTTAAAGTGTATGTTTAATTTAATCGTTATAAGATTAGACATTTTACTGGGAAGATTTACATAACTAGTTTTATTATAAAATTACGGAAATTTAAAAGTGAGTTTTTAAAATTTGAATTTGAATGTTTGAAATAAACCAATTCTACAAAACAGAAAATATAGTAATGATTTTATTGTAGTAAAAAATAGTTTAAGGATTTATTTATTTTTCTTTCTAATATTTTTTTGTTTGAATTTTGAGGGTCCGTAATTAAGACTGATATTGAATATTAAGTATTGTGATTTTAAAGAAAATCATACGTAGTAATGAGAAATTTTCAAGCGTTTGTTAAATTTGAGTGGGGTATTAATCAGAATATTTATACAAATTCAATACTTTTAGCTGATGATGAATTTTGATTTAATAGAATTATATATATGAGTATGATGAAATTATTAGGTATTATATTTAATATTTGAGAGAAATAGGTAGACATTTTAAATAAAATCACTTTTACATAATTAAAAAATTTAGATATCAAATAAGTGGTAAAAGATTTCTTAATGGGGCATGTGTATGTATATGAGATTTTTGTATTATCAATTTACGATATAAAAGAGGAGGGCATGTTGTCAACAAAAATAACTTATATATGTTAAAACTATTAGGTGAAAAAAGTGGTTTAATAAAATATTTATGTATATACTTATGAAATTTCAATTGCGCTTTTAGTATATGTTCGATATAGTTAGGATTTTTTAATACAATCATGCATATGCATTTTCAATTATTAAAGAAACATGTAGATTTATATAGTTACCACAAACTTAGAGACGAAACTGACACTAACTTGTTATATTGTAATTAAAAATGTATTCTTTGCTATTGATACAAGCATAAAATAAATTATCAAAAGAGGTCTGAGCATAGATTGTCAACAGAAAATCAGATATGGATTTTTTTTTTTTCTTTTTTTTTTAGATTGCCTACAGCAACTAAAACAAGTATGTAGTAGCAAACACGAATCGTCTTAGATATTCGTAACTTATAAATATTACCTTAAAAGAAAATTATACGAAGTCTTTTTGATGATAAAATATATACTTTATAGATGAAATATCTATTAGTTTACTCTATGATCAGTGAGAAATTAATCAAGGCTTAAAAGCTGAGAATTTACATATTTTTTTTTAATTACGCAAAATTGATCTGTAGATATATGTAAATATATCCTTTCTAAAAATTGTTTTGTTTCAATAAAAATCGCAAATTTTATGTATGTGTACTTATTTTAAACTATTCTATGTCAAAGAATCTACATAAAGAAGAATCATGAATATTTTTGTGGTGTTTTAGATGTACTTGTTAGCATGCGTTAGATATGGTTGCGACTTTTTAGTGCAATCATACATATATATTTTAAACTATTAAAGAAACATATTAGTTTAATATAATTTTTGTATGTACAGTTTAGGCGATTTCATTGGTGTACAAGGTATGTCTACACAAATTGTTTGATAAGGAAACAGATATGAACATTTTTTAAAGAATACCTATGGCAACTAAAAACAAGAATGGACATGCGGACAAGCATCGATGAGGAATCTTACAACTTATATACATTAGCTCAGAATAAAATTAGCTTAAGTCCTTTTGATGATAAGCGTTACTTGCTAGACGATGGAATAACTAGCTTAGCAGATGGACATTATGAAATTGATCAAGATTGTGATCATCAAGAAAAATGTCGAATCGTGATGTAAATACTCTACGGTAAATAAAACTTTTCTGTATTTTTTTTAATGTTAATTTTAAATATGTGTATTTTTTAAAACTTCTACACAAACATTTCTCGTAGAATGCTACGTATGTGAACTTTATTGGAATGTATTCTACCCATACGTACAATCACCCACATATACAAACATATGTATTTTTTTTTTTTACCATATACAGTTTTTAAACTTTTTTTTTTACTGCTTTGTAATTTTCTAAAGGTTTTATTATTATTATTATTATTATTATTATTATTATTATTATTATTATATTTTTACATGTTTATTATTTTTTCCAATTTTTTTCTAGTTTATGAATGATATAGATATATAGTTTTACCTCTGCACATACACACACATAGTCTTATGACGTTTACACTTTTCAAAACGTCATGATAAACCGGTTTACCATGGTTACCGGTTTACCATGTTATAAAAACCGGTTACCTAGCTGAAAAATATTACAAAATGATTTTTGAATCTATCTAAAGCGTTAACCGTGTGTCAAAAGGTTAGTACAATATTTTTATAAGTTATGAAATACGTTAAAGTAATAATAGTGAAAGATTTATAACATTTTTGTTAACTTGTGAATTTCTTAAAACTTTTGTTACTTCTTTTTTTTTTTTTTAACTTTTTCTTAAGATGTTTTATTTTTTTTTAACTTTACTTTTTTTATTTTTTAAATTTTGATATATATTTTTTTAAAGTTAAGTTTCAATTAATTTTTTTTTTTTAAATCTTTTTCTAAAAATTTTATTTTATTTATTTTTTTCTTCTTATTTTTTTTAATTTACCTTTTTATTTTTAATTTATTTTTTTTTTAAATTGAGTTTCAATTTTTAAATCTTTTTTTTAACATAAAATTAAGTTATATATATTTTAAATTATCATAAACTTTTTGCATAAACATACGCAACTACATATAAACATAGTTTTAAACAGACAGACAGTCATACATACACACACATAGAACTATTTGTCGCACACACACACACACACACATACATATATACACACACATAAAGAGAACTATTTATAATAACTATAAGACATATATGCTTTTTAAAACATACTCTTACACACAAACCTTTTTAATAAAATATCAGATGTACCAACAAAATGAGATGAAAAGATTATTGCAAGAAAAAGAGGGTTGATTCTGAACAATGCACTATCGGTTGCACGGTTGCTCAGCTGCGGCTGAGCCTGTGGCCGTTGAACCCCCACTATCTTACTACTCATGGCTTATGCACCCATTAATATGTGTGTGATGACAATTTTCAGTACTTCTCTACTATCCCGTCGACCACTTTTCATAACAAAAAACTATCACCAAACTGTAACGCCAAATAAACTTGAGAACGTTGCCATTGGAATATCAAAATAAATAAAATATAAGAATTTAAGGACACAATTGTTATTTTAATGAATGAAATAACTAATAATTCAGTAAAACATAATGAAAATACTGGCAAATGGCGAATTAAAAACCACTTGATGACATAACACGTATAATGCTTCTGACATCAAGTAAATGGGATCGCATTTTTGGCATTTAATCTTACAGTTTGGCAATAGTTTTTTGTAATGAAAAGTGGTCGATGGGATGATAGAGAAGTACCCAATTATCTAATAAATACGTAAACATAATTTTTTTTTTGTGGGTTTGTTAAAAACACACTCATGGCTTTTCACAGCTGATTTGCATTACCTCTTGACTCACAGTTTATGATTATTGAATCAGGCTGGTTCTTAAAGTTTAAGTGAAATGCTGAATACTGAGTATATATACCAAGTACTCGGGCTAAAAATTGCATATTTTTTTTTATTCATTGGTTATACAGTAAGCCACTAATCTGCAAAGCTTGGTTCCAAGTGTTGGGCGGATTGGAGGCCATGTCTTTTTAATCTTTGTTTACATTTTTTAAAATTCATATTTTGGACAAATTTAGACTGCTAATACTAAAATATAAATAAATTACACATTTTAATATATACATAAAGTAATAACTATGTAAAAAATAATTTATTTTTTTAATTTCTTAAATATGGCATCAATTGTTGTCTGTTTTAAGACATTTGGTTTATAGTGTTGAATTTTATCTTTAAGTATGAGTTCAAAAGCAATATATATGTATTTTTTTTGTGTTTTTCAGTTTTATAATTACGATTTAAATAAATTATAAAATATATTGTCTAAGTAAGGATTTTTTATCATTTAAAAAAAAAAATTCACAAAAGTTCAAATTGTATTTTACATGTATTGTATGAAGAAATGAATATTTAAAATAATACACTAATTAAATGTGCTTTCATTTTAAACAATAAAGAAGAATGTTATGATATATAATACTATATATAAAAATAAGAAAAATGTTAAAATTGGTGAAAAAAAATTTCAAAGTTCAAAATAAGTTCATCTTGCTAGCTATAAAAAAAGATCATTGGTTGGTGAGATTTTTTAAAAATTCCTTAAAGTAAATTACCCTGTCGCACCCGTCGACCTAACTGTTCAGAGTTTTCTGCGATTTTCTTTGAACCTTGTGTAAATACGAGTTATGATCCCTTAGAACCCAGACCCCCCATGGAGGGCCTATATCTCTGGTGCAGATAATCGGCCGTAACAAATAACCAACCAATCCTAAAATAAAACGCAGTTTTATATCATATTAAGAAGTATTTTAATTGTATATAAAAATTAAAGTATCACTAAATTAAGCAGTTTACTCAAATTGAAATATGTCATGATTACATTTTCATTTATTGGTACTTTTGAGTTATAAGCGGCCCCAACAATGAATTGTCCAGTGACAGAAATATATCCATATCGGCAAGTTAGGGTGTAAAATCTCGTCAAATGTTTGCAGTCCTAAAAATGCAGCTTGAATGTATGCTATCATCATATTAAATTTTCTTTGATATTCCAGAACATATTTTACATGTTTGTTTTTCAAATTTTTTTGTTGCAATTTTTTTTTTTTTTTTTTTTTTTTTTTTTTTATCGTCTGCATTTGTTTTTATAAATATTGAAACAATCTTTGATTTACTGAGTACTGAGGTACTTACGATCTCATTTTTTCAAAAGCGAGTTACTAAATTTTCCCTCGGACTATTACTGACACATTTATACTCCATTTTTTTTTCTGTTGATATAATAAATGGTATAAAAAGAGTGGTTAAATGCAACCTTTTTTTCATTTTTCTTATGTTTTTTACATTTTAATTTCAAATGTTTAAGACTGTAATGTGCTAAAAAGAACAGAAAATTTAATCTGTATAATTATATTTTGTTTAAATACATAAAGAGTGGAGAAATGATATAAAATATGGAGAATAGGTTATTTAAATAAAGGGGAAAGTAATTGGCATTCAGGTGATATAAAATTTCTGTTTATAAAATAGAAGCAAAATTGTGTTGCAGCTAAGCATAAATTTATGTTAAATATTTGTTGTCTCTGCACTGTTCTTAGCACTGGCAAATCCTGCAATTTGAAAAGCATAAAATATATTTTGAAGTTCAAATATTTGCACCCGTTCCTTGTAAATTCCTTTACAAAATTAATTTATGCATAATTATGTTTGTAATAAATATTTTTTCATATGTATAAAGGTAGTTAGTCTTAATTTAGTATTAAAAGTGCTGTTTATTCGAAATTTTGATGGTAAAATTTCAAATCGTTGAAGCATGATTTGTACAGGGGCGGCCCCCTGTGTGAAGTCAGGCTTCCCCTACTTATAAGTCTTAAGTGGGCCCTGCATACACAACATGTTAAAAGAATTGCTTGCCACCACCTTGAATTGTATCTTACAGAATTTGTCTGGAGAAAATACCAGGAAAAAAAATGTTTTTGATAAATTATTAAAGCAATTTTGAAAATATGGCCTATAAATGTAAGGGATAATATTAAAAAGTTGTTATTCTTGTGAAACATTGTAGCAAATTGTTATGAATTTGTTTAGAAATGTTGTAATATATTCTTATTAATATAAAATATTATAATATTCAATGCAATGCAATTTATTTTTATACCTCTATTATACATTAATGCTTCACGAGCTTGACGTATTTGTAACTATACGGGCCACTATCACACAAGTACCTTAATTTTATTCAAAATTTAAATATTTCATCATTAAATTTTGCCCAGAATTTTTGCATAAAAAACATTAAAGAAGAAAAAACAAATGTTAGACATCAGTTAAAACTATGTTAAGAAATTGGTATGCCTTTTTAAGATTCAGCAATTTTTTTTTCCTACATTGACTATGAGTTTTTCTTATACATGCACTATTTTAATACTAATGTTTTCATTATAGATAAATAGTGCTATTAAATTCTAGCATCTAGTGGATTAAAATGCCTAATATATATATATATCTATTTCATTTTAAATAAATATATATGTATGCATATTAGTTAAGTTTTAAAATCTTTTACCTAAATAATTGATGTGGTTTAAAAGTAAAATGCCTCAAAATATAAAAGCTAATGGCGGTTAAAACTAAAATTAATAAAAAACTACTTTTTAAACATTTCAAGCTGATTTTTTTGTAATTCTGCTTTATATATTTTATTGATATTGATACTTTTAGCCGGAATTGGTACATTATTATTATTAAATAATATTATGTATTATTACTTTTTTTCCAAATTCAGTTCTATAAAATTCAATCTATGTAAAATTACTTTTATAAAGAGAATAAAATTTCTTTCTACTGTTACTTTCCTTAATTTCAGATATGTCAGGCATTTTCATTTCAAATCACAATTAAATCCTAGTGCAAATAAATAAATAAAAATTGAAAACTATTTCTATTGAAGACTTGGTTTTTAAAATGTTAATTTGACATGTTTATTTATACATGCTTCATTATCAACATTATTTCTTTATTTTAGTGACCATGCAAGTAACTTTTGAAAAATTCTGATGCAAATTGAGCTAAATGCTGGAAAGAAGTGTGCAGTGGACAACACTAACCAGTGGTATGTTTGCTTATTATTATTATTTCTTCTTAAAAATAAGATTAATGAAAGCATGTTGTTTTATATTTTTCTTTGATTTGTTATATCTTTCGATTTAAGCATATTTATGAATTGTTGTGGTTTGGAAAATTTTATTTATTTAGATATTTTTACTCCTTAACTTGTAGATTATTTTTTCATAATTGTATTAAACATTAAACTATAGATTTTTTTTGGCTTGGATTAGGATAGAAGTATTTCGAATTTCGGGTCGACAAAAAAATTTGTCGTTAAACTTTAATTGCTGTAGAATGAAATATTTTGATTTCGGAGTAGAATTGAGTCAGGTAACCCAATTTTCCCACACACCACCCGACAGTCGAGTGGTGGTTAGTTTTTAAAAAATGACTCAATGTTAGTGTTTTTAAAATAAACGACCCATGAGTTAGGTTGGCGCTGATTTTTTTCTTTGCATGTCGGGTTGACTGCAATTGTTTCGGTTTCGAGTTGAATTTCGATTCTTCCCCATCATGTTTGAATTACCTGATTTTTTCAAAAAGGTGTCCAGAATATTGTTTCAGATTACACTGTAAAAAAAAGTATGCAATTTTACTAAAATATACTTAGTAACATTACAGATATTGTAGGAATTACTAGAAAATCTCCCGTAAGCAAACCTCGATAGTAATATTACATAGAAAGTATCTGTAACTTAATTCTTATTGCGCATGCATCCTTCTCACCTTCTCTGTCCTTTCGCATCGGCAAGTGGCAACAACGAACGATCCAAAGAATATAGAATAGATAAGAACTACAGCTTAGAAAAAGCGTAACTGTCGCCATCTATCGCTAGCTTTATCATAACATTACGGGTTGGGATATGTGGAGAAAACAACCATACAGGAAGACGCGGCCTGAACGCGGCAAGGCGGGAACTTTGCTAAACCTCTGACGACCTTGACATGCGCGCGCATTCTAGAAGAAAACAATAAGAAAAGCCCGCGCCTTTCTGTTTCTCCAGCGCTTTTTCCCACCCTATTCTTATCTGTTTTGCGACAGCCAGCTTCAACGTATTTAAAAGCCAAGCCAAAGATATTTAATAATTTTTTTTCTTTTCTTAATCACAGTTTAAATGGAAAACAATCAAGTGAATATGGATTGTCAACCTTCGTATTGTTTAATTAATCATTTTTGGAAATAAAACAACTGACAATTATGTATCAGTAACCAATTATTTTAACTGAATATGCTTTTTATACAGTATTCCTAAGAATAAACAATTACTTTATAATGCATTGTGCAAAAAATACTTTATTGAAAAGGTCTTTAGAATATTTTAATTATTTGATATAAAATAACCTTACGCTCTATTTAAAATGATATATTAAACAGTTTAACAATTTAATAAAACTGAACTGAAATCTTTATTTAACTTCTCAAACATACTTCATATAAATATTATATAATATTAATAGCACTAGAATACAAAACTATAAAGAAAATTAAAAGGGAGATTGAGTTAGTGCTAAAAGGAAAATACTTGTTTTTAAAATAGGAAAATGAAAGTTTATTTCCTTGTAATATTGTACTCGAGAAAAATTAATGTTTAATGTTATGTTACATTTCATTTTTAAATTTGCTCTATAAGAAAAACCATTTATTATTAACATAAAATATTTAAATTAAAGGTGAAAATTTTTCTAAAAGCCTTTTGCTACTTCGGTATTGATATGCTGACTTCACATAAGTAAATTTACTATTTCATGAGATTCTAAGATGTTAATGAAAATACTTAATCACTATTTTCTATAATTTTGCTTATGACATTAACTGTATGTGAACAAAGAATAAAAAATTACATTAACAGTGGATATGTGCAGCTGACTGTTATAAAGAGAGCACAAGAAAGGTAAATAGCACTGAAAAATATAGCAATAGTAAACAAATTATACAAATATCCATTACAAAAGCACATTAAAGCTTGATAATTTTAAAAATCATAAATTTGCTCTATAATGAAACAAAAATATACAGTTGATAACATTTGTGTTTTATTCCATTTTAAGCTTTACTAATCAATTTTATAGTAATACTCTCATCTTTTATTTCCAAGGTTTATAAGAAGATAATTTTTCAAACAGCCCATTACATTTTTACAATTTATAAATAAAGAAAATATTCTAAAATTATACTTTGTTTTCTTATTCATTTATTGAGAAAATAAAAGGAATTTCTTTTTTAATTAGGATACTTTTATTGACTTTCAAAAATTGCAATGAAAAACAATTTGATTAAACAATAACTGTATATGTCTTAAAAGAAAAAAAATATTTTTTTCAGTTTATTGCTTAACATTTACAAGAAGATAATCTTTCAAACAATCCATTCCATTTTCTACAACTTGTAAATAAAAAAAAAATATTCTAAAATTATGCTTCATTTTCTCATTCATTTATTGAAAAAAAAAAAAAAAATAGAGGAATTTCTTTTTCTTTATTATGGTATATTTATTGACTTTCAAAAATTGCATTGATAAGCAGTTTGATGAAACAATAACACTGGCTCTTGTGGTATAAATTTTCTTTAATATTTAAAACAGAAAAAAAAAATCTCTAAAAATATTATTCTGAGTTAATGAGCAACTAATCCATTGAAAGGCAGAGTATTTTATTTGAATCTTAAAAAAAAAAAAAAAAAAAAAAAAAAAAAACCGATAAAACATCAATTTTTAACATTTTTTTTCTTCTTAAAAGTAATGATTCACAGAGATACAGCTGTCAATTAATTGAAAATGCAGTTTCAATTGCCCATTATAAAGAAAACACATGAAGTTGAAATATCTTGTTTTTTGTTTCTGTTTTTAGCAGAATAAAACAAAAAGAATTTATTTCATACGATCTGAAAAAGAGTTAAAACTGTATATGTCTTAAAAGAAAAAAATATTTTTTTTTAGTTTATTGCTTAACATTTACAAGAAGATAATCTTTCAAACAATCTATTCCATTTTTTACAACTTGTAAATAAAAAAAAAATATTCTAAAATTATACTTTATTTTCTCATTCATTTATTGAAAAAAAAAAATAGAGGAATTTCTTTTTCTTTATTATGGTATATTTATTGACTTTCAAAAATTGCATTGATAAGCAGTTTGATGAAACAATAACACTGGCTCTTGTGGTATAATTTTTCTTTAATATTTAAAACAGAAAAAAAATCTCATAAAATATTATTCTGAGTGAATGAGCAACTAATCCATTGAAAGGCATAGTATTTTATTTGAATCTAAAAAAATAAATAAATAAAAAATACGATAAAACATCAATTTTTAACTATTTTTTTTTTCTTAAAAGTAATGATTCACAGAGATACAGCTGTCAATTAATTGAAAATGCAGTTTCGATTGCTCATTAAAAAGAAAACACATGAAGTTGAAATATCTTGTTTTTTGTTTCTGTTTTTAGCAGAATAAAACAAAAAGAATTTATTTCATACCATCTGCAAAAGAGACAAAAAAAATTCTTAAAAGAAAAAATATATATTTGTTCAATTTATTGCTTAACAATTTTGTTTATTGTTTTTTCTTTTAAGCTATAATGCAAGTCAAACTTTTTCATATAGATATTTATTTTTAATGGAAATATAAATAAAATAATATTGATATTTAAAAAGAAAAAATGGCTTTCATTATATATAAAATCGAAGTGGGTGGCGGGACAAGAGCATTATCTCCTTAAGTCGTGTGTTTGCAACAGAAAACAGCTGAAGCTTATAGTGGATATGTCACAGTATGAATGATGGAAAAAAGCACAGACATTTTATTCTGGTTTCGAGTCAAGTGCGCGCGCATGCATCGCTGCGCTTCATCCCTGTAAAGTTTGTTTTGCAGCAACACTTTACCCGTCATAAGCGTACGGGTCCCAGTTTTACATTAGCCCTATGGAAGCTGTCATTCTTCATGTTCTATTTCTTTGGAACGATCTCCGTTAATGGCGGCTTCCACGATCCAGTAACAACAACACAACACCCTTCTTTCCAAGAAGCGTCTTTCGTGCAACAATCAAGGTAAGTGCACCAGTGATTATTCTTTATTTTTCTGTTCTACACAATGTATTACTGTTTCTATCGAATATAAAATTTATACTTGAAAAAATTATCGACAGTATCTTGCGTAAATAAGCCTAAAAATTTTCAGTTACCGCTTCAAATATGCCATGTTTCAGAAAAACGTGGTTTAAAATCGTGGAACATAGTCTTTGGTTTTTGTAAAAATGCTATTATTATGACAACACATTAATATGTATGTGTCCATAACTGTCCAGTTTACATCACTTAATACTGCAAAATTAGAAAAAATAAAACAACAGGAAGGGATTATATATGAAAGTGGAAAATTTTAATGTGAAATAGGGGAGACCGGTACTCACTGGACCTGTGGACCACCCCCTAATATTTTATTTATTTAAATTTTTTTAAGCGTCTCTTCTATCCTAATAGACAACAGCACTGCAATGATTATTTATAGCCTTCAGAAAATATGTTTAGCTCAGATTGAACTATTTTATCCTGCTTTGTTGTTTTGAGCTTCTAAAAGTAAAATTTTTCATCATCATATTTTAATTTTTTTAGTAATTAAAAGTTGTAGATAAATAAAATAAAACAGCTTTTTTGTAAAGCTAAGATACTTGTTTTTGTTTTACTTTAAAGTTAATATGTTTAAAAGAAAGCTATAAACAATATTAATCTGATTATTTATTGAACTTTAACATGGGGTACAGTGGACCACCCACTCCTGGGGCACAATGGTCCACAATCCACTCTGCTCCTGTAATGCAGAATGTTCAAAATATTTAATAATTGCTTATTTTCTATAAAGAAAGATTGTTTTAAAGTAGATTTAACTGTAAAATAAAGTAAACAAATAAAAATAACTATTTATTTAACATAGTAAGAAATATTTTGTTTTGTATTTACTGCCTTTAATAAATATAACTGTAGTCTAATTGTTGATGATTCTATTAAAGTAAGATTCATGAGACGCAAATTGAATGGAAATCAGTTTATTTCTCCCGATACTGTAGATGAATCTGCTGTTGATGTCAATAATTTCATAATGTTGCTCTCAGACCCAAAATTATTTCTTGAAAATTCCAGGCTCAATCTTACTCATAAGTATTTTGGAATTTCATTTGCAAATTTTAATGTGCGCTGATTTTTTTATACTTAAGTAATAACTTCAACTAAATTGCAATTGTTCCTGTATTAATCTGTTATTATTTTCAAAATACAATTAATTTTTTGTTTTTGTTTCAAAATTTATATTACTATGTTATTTTGCGGGTGAAGGGGCAACAAAAAAGAATTAAATTAATGAAAAATAGATTTATATTGTATTTTAGATAATACCTAATAGTGGTCCACTGTACCCCGGTGGGTGGATCAGTGTATATAATTTTTTTTTTTTTTTTTTTTTGAAAAATGTATTGAAAACTATGTTGTGAGAAAATTATGATGGATGTAAGAAGGTTTAAGGAATATTCAAAAATATTTTCACACAGATCGGTCAGTCTGTTAAAGAGAAAAAAAAATGTTAACTGAAAAAGTGGTCCACTGTGTACCGGTCTCCCCTATATGATACAAATTATGTAAACGTAACTGGTTATGACGACATAAACAATTTGCTTTCCAGATTGCGAAAGAAAATTTTAATTGTTTTTTTTTTTTTTTTTTTTTTTTGCACTAAATTAGTTTGCACAGGTAAGTGGTATATTTTTACTACATGTATTCCTCGATTAGTGCGATTTCAGTTGGTGCGAAAAAAAAAAAAAAAAAAAATTCAGACGCTTCCTCAATTAGTGTTTAAAAAATTTCGATTAGTGTGGATATTTTTAAGAAAATTGGCTGTGTATCTATACTTTTCCCTATTGAATGTGTTTTTTTTAAGTGTAGGAATACTGCAAAGATTAATTAACCACATTAATCGAGAAATACCTGTATTTTTTTCCCCCCATAAGTTTTGCATTTTACAAACTATTATATTTATCAATTTTAACTAGAATCTAATTTTATTTTTAATACTGAATAAGTTGTAGCATTAGTGAGTTTTGTTTATTTTATAAGGAGTTTTCAATTTAATGTGAGGCTTTTTCTCAAAATGACGTTTTTTGAACTTGCATATGTGATATTTCCAAAACCGTTTGAAGTACAGCTTCAAAAGTTTTACCCTACCTAAATGTGCACATAATTGTAAAAATGAGCTAGAATTATACAGATGTTTTTAGTATGAAAAAAAAATATTACTACTTTTGGAACAGCTTCGGTATTAGCCTGCTGTCAGCTATCTTGTTTTTTAAAAACATATCTGTTTTGTTTCTCACTTCCAAAATAATTTTTATCCGTATTTACTTATACAAGTAAACAAGTTATTTAATTTTATTGACTGATTTATTTATATTTAATAATAAAAGTTAAAATGTTTTGATTTAACTTGATTATGTCAGAAACAAAACAAATGTTTTGATTTATCGCCCGTGGTTAGACATCTCATTTTTTAAATCAAAACATTTCAACTTTTATTATTAAATATAAATAAATTAGTATTCTGTTTTATATTTAACTTGATTATGTCAGAAACAAAACAAATGTTTTGATTTATCGACCCTGGTCAGCCATCTCATCTTTTAAATCAAAACATTTTAACTTTTATTATTAAATATAAATAAATTAGTCAATAAAATTAAATAACGTGTTTATAATAAGTAAATATGGATGAAAATTATTTTGGAAATGAGAAACAAAACAAATGTTTTGATTTAAAAAACAAGATTGCGGACAGCAGGCTAATACCGAAGCTTAGCCTTTTTTTAATGCAAAGCAAATGACAGAATTTCGCATTTTTTGCGACTCATAAAAGTTTAAGCTGCTTCCTACATTTTGTAGCATTTTACAAACTATTTTATGTTTTTCAACTTAAACAAACATAAGACTTTATTTTTATTACTGAATAAGTTATATTATTAGTAGTTTTGTTTCTTTTTATTATGAGTTTTATATTTGTAAAATGCATTTTAATCTTTAAACAGCTTTTTCTCAAAATGACGTTTTTTGAATTTGCGTGCGCAATATTTCCAAAACAGTTTGAAATAGAGCTTCAAAATTTATACCCTACCTAAATGTGCATATAATTGTGAAAATGAACTAGAATTATACAGCTATGTTTAGTATATTATTAAATGTATAAGGTTGAATGTAGGATGACCTGGGGTAATTATAGGTCACTCTCTTTCTGGGGTAATTGTGGGTCACCTAGTTTTTATCCCTATGATATCTACTGAGACAAATTCTAAAATAGTGGATAGGTTCTCTCATTAGTCTACTTTATTATGTATAGTACTTTTTTATTTTAACTTAGCTGCATAATATGAGTTGAGATTTTTTCTAACATGCTATAAAATCATCTTTCAGAAAAATTGCCTTTGAAAATTGCACTTTTTACCAAAATCCATGCCACAAATAAATAAATGTTTGGATTTTTTTTGTTTATGCTTTTTTAAAATATAAATACGTTTTAAATAAGGTTTTGAAATACATGCACTTTTTATTTTTTTTAATGTACTGTAGATTTATACCCAATTCTGCCCTAAATACATGTGGTAATTATGAGTTACTGGGGTAATTCTGTGTCAGCAGGTGTTTTCTATTCTTTATGGCATTTTTTGTATTTTAGACATGCAATGCAATTGTTAATTTAGGATTTTCAAAAGATTTTCCTAATTTTTAAAATAAAAATACAATATATTAAACCCAAAATTAATTTTGGTACTTTTCAGTTAGCCAGGTGCCAGTGAAATATATATATATATATATATATATATATATATATATATATATAATATGTGTGTGTGTGTGTAAGTATATCAGAGTTTCCCCCAGGTTTAAAAAAGGGCAGGGTGCTGCTGGTGAGAAAAGGACACTTTTTTATTCTTAAGGGCACTTTTCAGATTCTTAAGGGCAATTTTTAAATTGTTAAAAAAGGTATTTTGGTTTTTAAAGCCACTGTTGATATTTAAAAGTCAGGCCACTATTTTCAAGACAACATTGAGTCAATTTTTACTATTAAAGCATATTTTTTAATGCAAAAAGGAGAAAGGACACTTTTTTTACTGATGGGCAAGAAGGGTGCTAATTATTTTACTGAGAGGGCAAGAAGAGTGCTATTCTGTAAACCATAGGGCAGGCAGGGTGCAGCGCCCTTCTGAAACTGTCTGGGGGAAACTCTGAGTATATATATATATAAATATGTATATATATAATATGTATATTGATGCAAGAACTTGTTTAATGTATTTTGAAATTCATAGGATACATATATATATATTTTACTGGTGCCCGGCTAACTGAAAAGTACCTTAATTTTTGAACTAGGCCTAATAAAATGTTTTTATAAGCATTTTTTTTTTTAAATCTAATTATTAACTGCTTAAATGCAAACTGTTAGCACATGGTAAAACAAATGTGCTAGATTCATATATTTATATTGTGGAGCAGTTAATTTGATTTAAAATGGTAAGAGACTGTAAACTTAATAAAAGATTCTTTGTTGCTTAAAAGTAGTATTGTAAACAAAAATTAATTTCTCAACTAATAAGTAAAATGTTTTTAAACAAAAATCTGAAACAAGAACAAAAATTGACACTATCTCGGCTGTTATTACTAGTCAGGATTTTCTGGATCTAGTAGCTGTGCGTTAAAGGTGAAAATAAGCAGTCACGATTCGTCGATTAAACTTGAAAAACTGGCGATTAAAAATATGGAAAGGAACCGGCCAAATGCAGGACTTCTCGATTTCCTTTTCTCCCTAAAATTCGTGATTTTTCCGCACGCTTTCGACGAAATTCATATTTTTTCGTGCCTGATCTCCAAAATTCATGATTTTTGCGCCTGTTCGACGAAATTCATGATTTTTCCACACCCAATCGCCGAAATTCATGATTTTTCTGCACCCGATCGCCGAAATGTATAATTTTTCCGCATCCGATTGATAAAGTTTGATTTTTCTGTGCCCGATCGACGAAATCCATGATTTTTACATGCCCGATCAACAAAATTCATGATTTTCTGCACCTGATCAATGAAATTCATGATATTCCGCACTCGATCAACAAAATTCATGATTCTTGCGCTTCCGAATGACAAAAATTCATGATTTTTATGCTTCCGAATGACGGAAATTCATGATTTTTACACTCTTTTTGTTAGAAATTCATGATTCTTACGCTCCCGAATGACGAAATTTGCAATTTTTTCTGGACTAATTGACGAAATACACATTTTTTGAATTTCTGTAGATGTTGACCACTTTTGGTCTGCAGGTCTCATGTGTAATGTATATCATGTTGTGAATTAGTATTTAGTGTATAAACATACCTATTTTATTATTGTCAGATCTTAATTCTAGACAATTTTTTAAAAAAAGGTACACAATAAGCTTAGTGAGACCTATGTAGGTCTTACATACATAAGCATGTTGTGCATAACTTTGCTGTTAACTTATTTTAAAGTTTAAAATAGATTGGAAATTTGTATCTCAAGCTTATTCAAAGCAATATAAATTCAAATATTTTTATTTAGTACAGAATTTTTTTACTGTAAACTAATTATATATATATATTAATTAAAAATTCAGTGACATAAATGTACTTGCGTGCTACTAAAAAAATTATTCTCACTCGCCACGTAACTGGCTACTAAAAAAATCAACCTACCGGCCAGTGGCTACTAAGCAAAATTCCTTATTTTCATCTTTACTGTGCGTATTATACCCAAAAACTAATTTTTAAACATAGTTCAATATCTATTTTGAAATTTTGGTGCTTCTAGAGAATTTACTATTTTGTCAAAAAAATGTAAAGTACATGACACAGTTTCACATTTTCCGCAACTTTTAAAAGTGTACTGTCGCTTATAAACATTTTAAAGGTATTGTATGAGCTAAATTAATTAAAAACAGTGTATAGGATTTTTTAAACATTATTTAAAAAAGAAATCTATGAAGTCTAGAGAATTTTTTTATTATTTTTTTTTTTATATTGTATCTTTCTTTTCACAAATAGCTTGTTTTGTAATTATAATATAAGATATATCAAAGAGTAGGTATCTCCAACTCTGTTGGAATGAACATTTTGATGATTTTAAAGCTTTAGATATATATAAAAATTGAAAATTATTTTGTTAAAATTATGCTATTAAAAATTCTGATATGTGTGCATAACTGTATTGTTTCACATCACTTAATCATTTTTAAGGTATTTTATAAAGCTAAATTAAATAAGAATGTTTATATAAATTTTTAAATCTTTTTTAAAAAAAGTTGCTGATTTTTTTTTTTTTTTTTTTTTTTTTAAATTTTTGCTTTCACAAATAGCTTTATTTTGTAAGTAAAATCACAAATATAAGAAGCAATAGATAAATATAAATAAGTTAGTCAATTAAATGAAATAACTTGTTTATAATAAGTATTTCAATATGGATGAAAATTATTTTTGAAATGAGAAACAAAACAAATGTTTTCATTTTAAAAAACAAGATGGCAGACTGCAGGCGAATACACAAGCTGCACCCAATACAAATTTTAAACAGTGTTTTGAAATTATATTTAAAGATTAATTTAGCAGAATTGACAGTTTCTTTTTTTAAATTCCTGCAGGAATTCCCACAAAATGAGACACCATTCTCTCTAGGGCTCATTTGGTTCATAGCTAGCTCATTCTCACCAGGGACTCTAGGACACCATTCATCTTTTTACGAGGACAGTTTCTGGATTTAATTAAAGTAAGTACATTTTAATTTTCTATTAGCAGGAGTGGGGAATTTTCAGAAAATCTTACTAGCCAGCATGAAACAACCTATAGTTAAAATTTGTTGTGGCAGAATTTACGCAAATGAAAAAATAGCTCATAACTATTACTACAGTATATTTTAGTAAAAAAATTTTTGTTTTGTTTTTAGTTAATATTTAAATATTGGTCAGAATTTAATGGAGCTCATAAATATTGCACTCTGGAACTCTGGAAGCCGAACCAGAACATGCAGAGTTTCCCCCAGACAGTTTCAGAAGGGTGCTGCACCCTGCCTGCTCTTTGATTTACAAAATAGCACCCTTCTTGCCCCTCATGAAAAGAATTAGCACCCTTCTTACCCCGTCCAGTAAAATAATTAGCACCATTCTTGCCCTCAGTAAAAAAAGTGCCCTTTCTCCTTTTTGCATTCAAAAATTTGCCTTCATACACTGATAAAAATTTCACCGTTGGATTACGGGAAAAGCTTGGCAGCACAGACTCCAAGATTTTCCTGTAATATTACAGTTTGTACCGTAATCTATTTAGACTGTATTAGACCGTAAATGGCAGTAAATTTCAAGAACGTATCTGACCGTAAACCACAGTAACTTTCAAAAACGTATCTGACCGTAAATAACCGTTACTTTCGAGAACGTATCTGACCGTAAATAACCGTTACTTTCAAGAATGTATCTGACCGTAAATAACCGTTACTTTCAAGAATGTATCTGACCGTAAATAACCGTTACTTTCAAGAATGTATCTGACCGTAAATAACCGTTACTTTCAAGAATGTATCTGACCGTAAATAACCGTTACTTTCAAGAATGTATCTGACCGTAAATAACCGTTACTTTCAAGAATGTGTCTGACTGTAAATCACAGTAATATACAGGGTGTCCCAAAAGCCTCCGTACAACTTCAAAAATTGATTAAAAAAATAATAGCCCTACCGCAAAAATATTTACAACAGTACACAGAGTAACTTAAAAAGTTTTTTTCTACTACCTTAGTATACTTGTACATGAGATCCTTTCGTTGCACGAAGAATATCAAGTCGATATTCCAATTCCCTTCACGTGCGTTTCAGCATGCTAACATCAACAGTAGTTACAACTGTTTGATGAAATAAAATGTTGACACAAAAGATCCAACAGCAGTAGCTACTGTTGATGTTAGCATGAAAAACGTTTGTGGATTGAATTGAAATACAGTCTTGATATTCTTCGTGCTACGCAAGTATCTCATTTTGAAGTTTACTAAGGCTGTAAAAAAAAACTTTTTAAGTTACTCTATGCACTGTTCTAATTATTTTTGCTGTAGGCCTATTACTTTTTTTAAAATAAATTTATGAAGTTGTACGGAGACTTTTGGGACACCCTGTAGATTATAAATTATCGTATGACTGTAATATCAAGATTGTAAATAAGCATAAATGCCCATCATTTTCTACTCATTTACATATATCGCTGTAAATTGCAGTAGTTATCAGAACTGCAAATGACCATGAAATAGTTATTTCAAGAATTCGCATGATTACTTCCAACAGTAACTGTATATTTATACATAGGATGTCAAGAAATGCAACATTTTATTTCTGTATAAGAGATAAATAGTATAAATTGCAAAAATGTCCATAAGGTACAAAATTTCAATTCTATACTTTTCATCTCCATGGAGATATTTCCAAAATTAGTTTTTATACATTCTTTGTAACCAAACAGGTGGCTTCAGTACCTCCAAAAATCAGGAATTATCTCACTTTGCCATGCAATTCGAAACATGGAATCTAATCATTATTGGAGAATAATGTCTACAAATCTGATATTTAAATGTATTGATTAATAATAATGTGTTGATGTAATTGATGGCACATTAAATCTTAGTTTGGAAACATTCGCCAAGCTTGAACAGATTTCACTTTTCAAATTGCATGCAAAGTGAAGCAAGTCACAATTTTTGACTCTCTGCAACTTCATAATGTTTGGAGATGATTAAAACCAATCCACATTTTTGCAGATTACATTATTTATCCATCTCATATAGATAAAAAAATAAACTGTATAGCTTTTTTTAGACAGCCTGTATATTTAAAACTTGATAATATTTCTAAGATTATTCTACCACTACATATATATGGTGGTTTGCATATAATTTTTTTAAACAATTAGCGACTTTCTCAATATTACATATTTTTTCTATTTACAACACTATACAGCTTACAAAATAAAATTATATTTAGCATTGAAAAATGACATGTGTATAAGTTTTATTAAACATGATTGTTTCATATTTCCGAAAAAAAAAATTACGTAAAACTTCATATACAAGTGTAGTAATTTTTGCCAACATCTAAGTAAAATAAAAATTAACTTAAGCAATATTAACCAGGCAGAGTAACAAACACTTATCAAATTTGTTACAAATCACAGGCTAAATTTGTCCAAACCCTAACACAATATCAAGTATAACTCTTAGCTCAACAATGCACACCTTTGAAAAATATAGAAAAAATCAGAAATTTTTTTAGTACTTATCTCTTATTTAATATCATACTCTGAATATTTACGATTATGTATTCGTAACAACAAATGAACTTATTCATGATTTTTTTAATGTAATGAGGAAGGTGATTATAATAAACTTTTGCATAATAATGTATCAAAGACATAATTTAATGAATATCAAAATGTTAAAATTATTTCTGTTTCTTTCAATATAACTTTTGTTTTAAGTTTTTTGAGAATCACTTCGGTATTTATCTACTTGCACATTCTTTTGCATTTTGATGCCTGGGTTCTTTTGGTTTCTACCCAAACCCAAGTGAGATTAATGTCGTTTTAGCTAATAATGCAGGAATAGAGTATAATATTTGCCTTTTTAAAAAATCACAAAAACACTTCAGTTTTGTGTTAAACATTTTACTTGGAGATAGTATAAAACATGGATTTATCTGTAAAAATGGGAAATTGTTCAGGATCATCGGAGAAAAAAAAAAATTCTTGGTTTAAAATACTACAGCCAAAATAAACTATTTGTAAAAATGCAAATAACTTAACCACTTCAACGGCCGTTTAGATAGGGAAACAGTGTTATTACCCCCGATTTAACTCGGGTCAGCTACTGTGGTTAAATAACGAATGTTTACATATTGGGAAGTAGTATACAAATTTTCGTGTTTTGGGAAGGACAGGATAGAATGCTGAGTCATCAATTTCAGTAACATCCTGCCTTTTGTTCTGTGACTAATTTATCAATGTCCAGAACACCCTGAAATAATGAACAATTTCATCAATTTTCAAAAACTAAAGAAACTCTAAATCCTAATTTCAGGAAACATTTTAATATAACAAGGAATGACCTTCTAAGAACTGTTCAAGAAAAATCTTTAAAATATGTCATCACACATATTAAAAACAAGCATTTTTTTAAATAATTAAAAAAAATTCACAGACAAAAATAAAAATTTTAATTCAGGAACTCTGAAATTATTTATTCTGTACATATTTTACATAAGATACGACAGGTTTTAAACAATACATCTAAATGCTGCTAATTTTGTCATCAACTTCCTGACTTTATTTATATTACATGATTTTGGATTTTTCTTTGCTTTTGAACTTTTTTCAGGATTGATGTCCAAAAAAGCTCTGAAAATAAAGAAAAAAATATTAATAGTATCACATCTTTTAAAAAATAACATTACTGTAAATACATCAAGCCATAATCGAATGAACAACTAATCTCGTAATTATCAAATTATAACAGATAGCAGATATTAAACTCCTCAATAACACGTGCATAGAATGTCTACAAAATAACATTCATGAAGAAAAACTTTTTGTGCTTTATAAACCCTTTGTTTTTCTTATCTTTAAAGCCAGAACAAAATGGATTAATTAGCATATATGACAGAACTCAATAGCCCACTAGTGTCAATGAGTGGTAAGAAATTTCATTTGAGCTCATTCATTACTGAATACATGTTATCTAACAGGTTATAAGTAACATTTGTTGTAGGCAACTACACTGCACCATGAATTTAAATTTTTTGATTTGATTACCAAGATCTGCAAAGTATGTGAAGAAAATAGTGTTGACACTAGACCAAAAGTTCTTTTAACTGATCGACAAATTTTGTATTTTTTTCTGCAACTGATCAACAAATTTTGCATTTTTTTTTTGCAACTGGCTAAAGGATTTCATAATTTTTCCCCACAATCAACTGACAAATTTCGTGACTTTCTCTCACGATAAATCGACAATTTTTGTATTTTTTCCATGCGACTGATTTAAGAATTTCGTGATTTTTCCTTGCATTCAATTGACGAATTTCGCAACATTTTTTAGATTTTCTCCTCAATTAACTAGCAATTTTTCCGATATTTTGTCGTACCAATCGAGGAATTTCGAAATTGTTTTCGCCATAATCATGCCTTTTTACCCTCAACTGATTGGCAAATTTTGAGATATTTTCCATCAACTGATCTGGTCATAAAAAAAAAAAGAAAAATTAAAGTTTTTGATTTTTTGGAATTTTCCAAAGTTTTTAGTTTGTCTTAGTATCTTAAACACTATTATGCCAAATATAAAGTATATAGAGCTGTAAAGTAATATAGGACAAAATTAGCACTCGCCATCCTGCGAGTAATACTGAAAATTTGGCGACTGACTTTATTATATTACCACTGGCCAAACTTAATAGCCACACTCACCAACTGTGATGATTGAATGGAAACAGATTTTATTTCCTGCTGTCGCTCGTCGAATATCGAAACCATTTGGCGAATTTCATGATTTTTCCCCTGAAACCATTTGACGAATTGAGATTCTTTTTTCTCGAAGCCAATCGACGATATTCACCCCCCCCCCCCCCCCCGAGACAATTTGATGAATTTTGCGAGTTTTCTGCTATTAATTGTTGAATTTCGTGATTTATCGACTATCGATTAACGAATTTCACGACAAACTTTGTGGTTTTTTCTGCGACAGATCGACAAACTTTGCAGTTTTTCCGCGACAGATCCATGAACTTTGTGTTTTTTCAACCACAGATCGACGAACTTTGCATTTTTTTTTTCACGACTGATCGACGAACTTTTCGCTTTTTAAACGACTGGTCCACGAACTTTTCGCTTTTTAAGCGACTGGTCGACGAACTTTTCGCTTTTAAAGCGACTGGTCGACGAACTTTTCGTTTTTTAAGCGACTGGTCGACGAACTTTTCGTTTTTTCTGTGACAGATCGACGAACATTGTGTTTTTTAAGCGACTGATCGACGAACCTTGCGTTTTTTGGGGACAGATCGACGAACTTTGCGTTTATTCCGCAATCGATCGACGAAATTTGCTTTTTTTCCGCGACTGATCGACGAGCTTTGCTTTTTTTTATGACAGATCGACGAACTTTTCACTTTTTAAGCGACTGGTCGACGAACTTTTCGCTTTTTAAGCGACTGGTCGACGAACTTTGTGTTTTTTCTGCGACAGATTGACGAACATTGTGTTTTTTAAGCGACTGATTGACGAACCTTGCGTTTTTTGGGGACTTATCAACGAATTTTGCGTTTATTCCACAATCGATCGACGAAATTTGCTTTTTTTCCCCGCAACTGATCGACAAACTTTGCATTTTTTGGTGACAGATCGACGAACTTTGCATTTTTTGGTGACAGATCAACGAACTTTGCATTTTTTGCCGCGACAGATCAACGAACTTTGTGGGGTTTTTCCGCGACAGATCGACATACTTTGCATTTTTTCTGCGACAGATCCACAAACTTTTGTTTTTCAACCACAGATCGACGAGTTGGGTTGGGTTGATTATTGACGGCCAATTATCGACACTAGGGATATAGGCCCAGGGGGAGTGCCCTTCGTGGGGGTCTTTCTAAGGGAACCTAATCCGTATTTACGCATGGAGAAAATCCACGGCTCGAAAGAAAACCACGAAAACTCCGAGCGATTAGGCCGACGGGCGCGATTGGGATCGAACCCAGCACCTCCCGTCTACCAGCTTCGAGAGCACAACCTCTCAGCCACTGGTGGGGCTCACAGATCGACGAACTTTGCATTTTTTTTTTCACGACTGATCGACGAACTTAAGGTTTTTTAAGTGACTTATCTGACGAACTTTTAGTTTTTTAAGCGACTGGTCGACAAACTTTTCATTTTTTAAACGACTGATCAACGAACTTTGCGTTTTTTAAATGACTGATCAACCAACTTTGCATTTTTTAAATGACTGATCAACGAACTTTGCGTTTTTTAAATGACTGATCAACAAACTTTGCGTTTTTTAAATGACTGATCAACAAACTTTGCGTTTTTTAAATGACTGATCAACAAACTTTGCGTTTTTTAAATGACTGATCAACAAACTTTGCGTTTTTTAAATGACTGATCAACGAACTTTGCGTTTTTTAAATGACTGATCAACGAACTTTGAGTTTTTTCTGTGACAGATTGACAAACATTGCGTTTTTTGGGGGACAGATCGACGAACTTTGCATTTATTCCACAATCGATCGACAAAATTTGCTTTTTTCCCACGACTGATCGAGGAACTTTGCATTTTTTGGTGACAGATCGACAAACTTTGCTTCTTTTCCGCGATCGATAGGTGAATCTCAATCAAATAAAATCTAAATTCAGAAATTTATTTAACAACCTAATTGTTAAGGGTCCTTAACACATTTAATGGAACTTGAAAAATACACTGCATATATAAAACTTAACTTTCTTCCCTTTTTTATAATAAAAATAAACATTTTACATAATCATTCTCAGTTGACTTAATTTTTTCAATGGTATTTTGTCATGTCTGCATTAATGTAATTCTTTAAAGAGAACGTAAAATAATAGTGGGGTTTAAAGATTTTTTTCTCCCTCCCAAACATTACAACTCCCCTCCATTTAAAAATGTTGGTAGGGAGGCTCCCCTCCTTGTTGAAATTGAATTTCAAGCCCTGTAAAATGTTTGTTTATATGCTGGGAGGAAAGCAATAATTATACAATGAGTTTAATTAAAAGCAAATTAAAATTAAATTGAATTTAAAGGTATTATAACTCTGTAAATTATATCAAGGGTATTAATACTCTATATGAATGCTTACAAACCAGTATAAAAGATAATTAAATTATGTGCCCATAACTTTACATAAAATTGACATTTAATACAGGATAAACAATAAACAAAAGAAATTAAGATCTATTTAAACTGTAACTTTACTTGTGACTCATAAATAACATTCTCTTTTTTACCATGTCTACCATATACATCCCAATTTTCCATTGTCCAAGCGCTAATTGTACTAAAACTCATATTATAAATCATTACTATCAATGGCCAATTAAAAATCAGCTTTAAAACCCAAATAATGAAAAGATGGAATACGATTGGTCAGGAAAGATTCATAAAAGTTTTCCTCTATCTGTCAAAAGTGCTTGGATACATATCGGGTTCTTTTCAATAGAATATTTATTAATATTTGCTGCAAAAAACAACTAAACTATCTGACTGGAGATATATGTTATCAGGGGGCGATCCAGGCAAAATTTGGGGCCTTTTTAAAAGGCCCCGTCACAAAAATCAATTTAATAAAATGGGTCCCTTCACAAAAATCAATCTGATAAAATGGACCTCTTCACAAAATTCCTTTTACTAAAATAGGTCCTTTCACAAAATTCAGTTCCATAAAAACTTACCATTTAATATTTATTTATTATTTTGTGATGTTTTAAAATGTGTAATTTGTAAACAAACAAGTTCCCCAGAGAAGAAAACTTCAGTAAAAGGATTTTAAAAAGTTTTTGTTTATAAATGCTTGGTTCAAATTTGAGTATAACTGGATTTCAAATTTCGTTACAAAATGTTATTTTTCAGAAAAATATAATAAATTTCACAAAAATAACCTTTATTTTTCACAAAATGGGCCCCAAGAAAAAAAACCTGCCTCGACTCCTGGTTATTGCAGAAATGAACTAAGTTGCCCTTTTTGAATTATCAAAACAAATTTTAATTAACAATTAAAAATACAAAATATTAATTTTTTTTTAAAAATCCAAAGGAAAATAAAAGTTTAATTCAAGCATGATTTAAATTCCTAAAATAACCAAAAAATTAAAAATTTGTATTTTTAATTAATTTATTAAAAAACATCGAAATCAATGTTAAGTGAATGTAAACAACTTTACAAAGCGCACAAAAATCAATCTGATAAAATGGACGTCTTCACAAAATTCCTTTTACTAAAATAGGTCCTTTCACAAAATTCAGTTCCATAAAAACTTACCATTTAATATTTATTTATTATTTTGTGATGTTTTAAAATGTGTAATTTGTAAACAAACAAGTTCCCCAGAGAAGAAAACTTCAGTAAAAGGATTTTAAAAAGTTTTTGTTTATAAATGCTTGGTTCAAATTTGAGTATAACTGGATTTCAAATTTCGTTACAAAATGTTATTTTTCAGAAAAATATAATAAATTTCACAAAAATAACCTTTATTTTTCACAAAATGGGCCCCAAGAAAAAAAACCTGCCTCGACTCCTGGTTATTGCAGAAATGAACTAAGTTGCCCTTTTTGAATTATCAAAACAAATTTTAATTAACAATTAAAAATACAAAATATTAATTTTTTTTTAAAAATCCAAAGGAAAATAAAAGTTTAATTCAAGCATGATTTAAATTCCTAAAATAACCAAAAAATTAAAAATTTGTATTTTTAATTAATTTATTAAAAAACATCGAAATCAATGTTAAGTGAATGTAAACAACTTTACAAAGCGATACTCAAAAAATAATTTATTTAAAATATTAAAATGGTTCCATTAATTAAAATTTTAGACAAGTAAGATGAGTAAAAGGTTACCCTAACTAAATTAAAAAATATATATACTAAAAAAGATTATATTAAAGATTATAAAAACAATGAAAATTTAACGTAAACAGTATAATGTTAAGTCTATGGGGCGCCATTTGCAATTTAGAATAAAAACAGCGTTTACAAAAATATAACTTATACATATTAAAACCCATCAAAACTAAAAATAATGAATACTAAAACCATGTAGGGTAGATGTGCCAGTAATGGACCCAGGGACGTAGCTTTAAGGGGGGGAGGGGGGGAGCCTCCCCCTCCAATAAGTTCAAGTGGCAGGGCGCCACATAAGGTTTAAGGGCGCCGTCAGGCGCCCATAAAGAAATGGGTATATTAGTAGTAATAAGTGATTATACAAACACTTTATTTTAAACCTTAAATTAGAAAGTAAGTTACTTTTAAGATACAAAATTTGCATAAAGGGTTTAATTTTAGATTTGTTACTACTTCTATCCCCCCCCCCCCCTCCCCCACGCACCGGCAAAAAAAAAAAAAGTATACATGCAAAAGGAAAAATTCGGTAAGGACGGTAAGTGTAATTCGATCCTTAGAAGTACAAATATTCCCTTCTTATCTTAGTAGTTGTCGGCCACACTTTGTAGTAGAAAGAAAGTGTGAAGAAGTGGAACTGACCAGTGGGGAGTTAGAACGGGTCTACAATACGTTCATGTAAGGGGCCAAAGACTGTTTAAGGTCGCCGTCAGCACCCGTAAAGAAAGTGTTTAAATAGTAGTTGCAAGTAATTATACAAGAACATTATTTTGAATGTTAAGATTTGCAATCAATTGCAGGGCAGTAATGTAATTCGATCCTTAGAAGTACAATTCTTTTCTTATCTCAGTAGTTTTTGGTCACCTTTGGTAATCTAAAAAAAAGTGTAAAGAAATGGAAGTGACTGGAGAGAGGTTACAGAACGGCTGAGAGAGGGTAGGGGTGGTCTAGAGGTCTCCACGGGCTGAAATTTCTAGGGTCGGACCCGCCCGGGTACAAACGAAAGCTATTTTGGTCCTGCCCAGTCCGTTTTAAAAACCGAAAGTTCAGCCCGGCCCGGAACGGTTCAATTTCTACAAAAGAAAATCCGATTTTTCATAACATATAATTAAGATTATTTTAATGAATACTGCATATATTTTTTTTGCGAAATTTTTAAAGTATATTTCAGACTATATGTATGGGCAATCCATAGAATACAGAATGTCAGCATTAATGAATACTTAGACTTCTAAACTTTTACATTGAAATAAAGACTCATTTAAAAAAAATGTACTTTAGAGTAAAGATAAAAAATGTTTAAAAACATCATAAATTTTGAAGCTTTAAAATTAAAAAAATAGATTAAAAAATATTTCTTCAGAATTCATTAACGTTTATTTCCAAAGATTTTGTTACCAAAAATCCATTATCAATTTTAGTTTTGAATAAAAAATTGTCTGCCAGACACGTCTTAGGAATAATTAAGTTCAGGTCCAGCCCGGCCCGCGTATATAGAAAAAACGTATGCCTGAACACGGCCCGAGTCGACAGGAAAAATTAGGTGCAGGCTCAGACACAATGTACCTGTCCGATGAAAATCTCTTCGTTAGGCATATTAAATTTCTGTATTGATGTTGTCAAACTAGTATCGAATTGTGCAACATATTTATAACGTATTCTGGCATAGCCAGGTCCATTGAAAATTGTTCATATTTTATTGGCTTAGTCCGATTCTTTTAGATTTGGTATATCGGTGCCGGTAGTCCCTCATAAATATTTTTACCACACCGCCTATCCTGTTTATTTTTTTCTTTTTTATTAGCCGGGCCATTTAAACGTTTGAATTCATTTGGCTGGGTGCGGTAATTGAACTGTGCAGATCTTGATCTCTAGGGTAGAGGTCTGCACGGGCCAGAATTTACAGGCCCAGCCCGAACGAAAGCTATCTTGGCCAAGCCCAGTCTGGTCTAAAAGCTAAAAGTTTGGCACGGGATCGGACCGGCCCGTTGAAAATTCAGTGAAAACAGGCCCGACCCGTTGAAAAATCAATGAAATCAGGCCCGACCCGACCTGACCAACTCATTTTCTCCAAAAAATTCCAATTTTTATTTACATAGGATTAAGATTCTTTTAATGAATACTGCATGCATATTTATGGGAATTTTTTACAGTATATTTTAGAATACTTTATACGCCATATACCATAGCATACAGAATAGTATTATTAATGATCACTTAGACTCTTAGAGTATTACATTCAAATAAAGACATTAAAAAAATTAATGTAGTTTAGAATAAAAGAAAAAGACGGTTAAAAACATCCCAACTTTTGTTGCTGTATATAAAAAAAAAAGTTACTCTGTAATTTATTAAAGTATACTTCCAAAGATTTTGTTAATAGAAGTTCATTATCGTTGTTAATATTATTATTACGAAACAACTCGACACGTCCTGGGGATTAAGCCCAGTTTCCAGCCGGCCTGAGTACATAGAAAATAATGTAAGCCTGATCACAGCCTGCCCCAGACTGCTGAAAAAATTTAGCCCAGGCTCAAGTATGATGCAAGTGTTCAATGCAGATTTCTACGCTTGACATATTTCTGTATTGATGTTGTGATCAGCTCATGCAGTACATTTACTTATTCCCGTCCTAAGGCAAATCCATTGAAAATTGTTCATATTTTATCAGCTTAGTTTGATCCTTTTAAATTTCTTATATCAGGCCGGTCGGCTCACATGACTATTTTCATCGGCCCGCCCCGACCCATTTATTATTCTTCATCGGCCAGGCTCGTTAAAGAACTGTTTTCATTCTGCCAGACCGGTCCTTTGGAAAATTGACCTTCATTTTTCTGGGTTGGGTACGAGTCCGTACAGACCTCTACTCTAAAGTGGTCATATGGCAATTCTCATGAAAGAATCCTCTGAACAAAAAATTTCCTCCACCCTGACATTTGAACTCTTGAAATCCCCTCTTGTGCAAAACGTGACAACAGACATTGATATTCGTTCATTTGGAGGATTAGAGGCATGTGTTTCTTGAAATGAGTGTACTGTATATTTTTTTGAAAACTTATATCTCAGGCACGAATTCGTCCAGAGTAAATAAATGAAAGAAATAAACTAGGTACCTTTTACAAAAATCAAACAATAAATGAATTTAAGAAGAAAGCAGATTATGTAACTTCATTCATGAATGAGTGGTTTCAAATTGTTGATGGAGAGGAATGTAAAAGCATGTACAAATGTTTGTTTTAGTTAAGGTTCAAATCCATTTCAAATTATTACGTTTGACACATTTATAAAATCATTATCTGTTTGCATATCAAATTTCATATATTTTTAATCAGGTCTCTAAGAATAAAATAGTATTGAAATTTTTCTGTAAAAATTAAAACTGATATTTTAAACAGATTTTCGAGAAGCGCGAGTCTGCACGGCCCGGGCTTAACTTTTTTCTGCAGACTTCGGCCGGGACGGTCCAGACTTCTTTCTTTCTGGTCCAAGCTGTGCTTGGATGTTATTCTTCCTAAAGGTCTGCATGGACCGAAATTTGCAGACCAGCGTAAAAATCAGAAAATTAGGCCTGGCACAACAATTTTTGCAAAAAATGAATATATTTTTAAATGGCCATTATTCTACAATTAAAATTCGTTTTAAAGAATAGTACATACTATTATAAGTAAAAAAACAAAAACAAAAAAAAAATTAAGCACAGTAAAACCTATGAAATAGAAACAGTCTAAGACGAAAACCTTTCTTACACGGAAAAATGTCTTGATCCATTCAAAAAGAATACAATACATACTACAGACGACGTACCTGCTAAGAATGGAACCTGACTATAACGGATCTTTCTTCTCTTATTGAATCTTCATTTGAATGTAATAGTCTAATTCAATTTTTTAATCAGTGTTTATGCACATTATTGTCTAAGTGATCATAAATATTGTTGATATCAGCATTCCACGCATTTTGAACATAATCTGAAAATAAAATTTATGCATAAGTACGTGTGCTTTTGGAATAAGTAAGTGTAATTTTAATTTTAGGTTAATGTTGCTTCAGAAATATCGCCATGCTTTGTAGATATTCAGCTGGGCCAGGCCGGTCCGAGCTTTTTGCTTTTATACCGGGCCGGGCCAAAATAATTTTTGAACAGGTCGGGTCGAACTTTTTGCTTTTATGCCTAGAAATTTTGGCACCTGCAGACCTCTAGCGCAGCTGATGACAATGTGGCGAGAGAGGGGGAGGGGTGGGGGAGTGGAAAAATCAAAATTATAAAAGGGCGCCAAAGTCAGGTCCTCCCCCCCCCCAATAAAAATTTCAAGCTACGCCCCTGAATGGACCGCCTTCCAGTAATGGGCCACCTTCAACATTTTTGGTTTATAAAAAAATAAATAATAAAAATTCAGCTTTTTTTATTTCATTAATATGCTTTTTTAAAATTCTAGTTTTAAATACAATCATAATATCAATTATCTATTATTTTTTGTGGGGTGTCCATTACTGGAATTTAGGGTGTTTTGATTTATTTTTGTTATTTATAATTAAATTTCGATTCACATTGGGAAATGTGACTATGAGCATGTTTAAATATTGTTGGTAGATTAATATAATATTAAAAAATATGGAATATAACAATTATAACTATTAATTAAAAAATATTTTTTAAAGAAATTCCTTAAGGGTGTCCATTACTGGCACATCTACCCTACGTATTATAAGCTAAGATGCCATTAATGTTTAAAGTTGTTAAAAGTATGAAAACATATTAAAAAGTGGGTGCACAAAAGGAGGATGTTAAATGAAAACACCACTGGAAAAACATGAGGAAAAAATGAAGTTTTGAAAATTGCATCAATACTATAGGTGCAGATACCCAACATTTGTAAGGAGTCACTGGCTCCTAAACACAAAAAATCCAGTGGCCACAATTGTAAAACAAATGCATAAAAACAATAGTATTTATATAGGGTAAAAAACTAAAAAAAAAAAAAAATAATAATTAATTCAAAGTGTAAAGTAATTTATTTAATATAAACACGTGTACAACAAAATTTGAATATTAATTAAATCTTAAATCATGTACAGTCAGAAGATAAAGTTGGGCAAGATACGGTTTAAAAAACAATATGTAGATAAGCTAAGCAATCATGATAGCGGGGAATATCAGAAAAACAATATTTCTTATTTTGATTTTGCCAGACAAAAGTACATATGACAGAAAATCTGAATTTGTAAGAATATTTTGCACTATAAAATTAAAAACACACTTCAAACATTTGTTTAT
Source organism: Maratus michaelseni (assembly GCA_963931845.1). NCBI lineage: Eukaryota > Metazoa > Arthropoda > Arachnida > Araneae > Salticidae > Maratus > Maratus michaelseni. The sequence continues at coordinate 183,178,348 of OZ007595.1, forward strand.
ATATATATATATTTAAATCACAGTCTATGTAAAATAAAATTATCAGATGTTACGAATAACATTGCTATTCGAATATATTTAATAGTTTGCTGTGTTAAACAGATCATTCTGAAATGTTATTAAAAGATAACAATAATGTGTGTGTTTTGGTCTTAATCTTAAAAAAAATATCAACATTCCACGATGGGGACTGGGAATACCAGAAATAGATTACTTTTAAATCACATGGCGACTTAAACATCAAAAGTTAGTGGCCACAGCAAAAAATTTAGTCGCCACGTGGCGACTGGCGGCCGTGAATCTGCACCTATAATCAATACATGTACAAAACTTAAAAACAATGATACTAAATTAATCCTCATTAATTTTTTTATGTTTTACATAGTTTTCAATAAGTTAAAAGTATTAAAAATATATGCAAAGAACATGGAATTTTTCAAAATTTAGAAAATGGTATAAAACAGAAACTAAAACAGCATATGTTAAAATGTGAATAACTCATTAAGTAATTGACATAATTACATAAAAAAGGTCTTAAATTGTTCATTAAAGTACAAGCTATTTATATTAAGGCAAGAATGCACAAAAAATTGTAGATTTCTACATGGGAGGGGCTGGTTCAGTTGACAAAAGACTAATTCGTTAGAGATATGAGAATCTAAAGTAGAGGATGGTTTTTGAGTCATAACTCCTGAACCGAATGAGATGTATGCAGGGGTCGATGCAGGGTTTTTTCCCTTGGGGCCCATTTTGTGAAAAATAAAGGTTATTTTTGTGAAATTTATTATATTTTTGTGAAAAATAACATTTTCTAATGAAAGTTGAAATCCAGTTACTCAAATTCGAGTCAAGCATTTAATAACAAAAACTTTTTAAAATCCTTTTGCTGAAGTTTTTCTCTCTGGTGAAGTTGTTCACAAATTACACATTTTAGAACATCACAAAATAATAATTAAATAATAAATAGTAAGTTTTTATGGAATAAAATTTTGTGAAAAGGCCTATTTTAGTAAAAAGAATTTTGTGAAGGGGCCCATTTTATCAAATTGGTTTTTGTAAAGGGACACATTTTATTAAATTGATTTTTGTGAAGGAGCCCTAAATAGGCCCAAATTTTGTCTGTATCAACCCCTGGTATGAGTAGTCAAATTAAACAAAATTAAATAAGGAAGAGATAGACATGTAGAACAGGTTTCCAGCTTACCCCAATCCGGATATTAGTCTTCAATTGATGATCAAAATGTACAGCGATGCTACGATGTTCATGGAAAGAGTGGTTCTACCTAAAATGATACAATATATATCTATATATATACCAGGAAATATTTATTTGAATAATGTCAATTAAAGGTTAAATTTCAATACTTGCATTAGTATGCAGTGGCTGGTCGGTAGAGACTGTATGTTTAGTATCCACTTCTGTTAAGTTAACGGCCACATATTACCGTGTTTTGTAGATTTAAATAGTTTCATATTTATATATAAGTTCGAAAAAATTCATTTTAAATTATTATATTTCTTGTTTTCTAATATTTGGTATGATTAAAAAAATATATATTTGCTTAACAAGAAATTATTTACAACTTTTTTTTTACTCACAATTAAAGTATCAAACATTAAATATTTACCTCAAAAGGGCCTAACATTGCTGTACATAGCAATTATTTATAGTACTAAAGCTATTAATACTGAACAAAAATCATTTTTAGAGTTTCTGAAGGATAAATGAAGCACAGATGTTACATTAAGTAAATTTTCATTTTTCTGCGTTTATGTATTTTGTCATTAGGTATTTTTTTGAGTATTTTAAAAAAGAGTGCTTAAAAAATGCACAGACATAACAATATTGTAAAATAAAGTTTCACATATGACTTAGATTAAAATTAATCCTTTTTTTACTTACTGTAACAAGAAATTTTATTGTTTAGAATAGGGGTGCACAACCTTTTTAAGCAAAGGGCCACTTACAAATATGACCGGGTTGTCGAGGGCCACCATCAGTAGCACAGAGAGAATTTTGTTTTGAGGAGGTGTGTGGGGGGGAAGGGGGGAGGGGGAAGGAGTAATCTAAGCCTAAAATCAGATAAAAAAACATCGATTTTAGAAGGGTAGTTTTAGCCCTCTAAGTTCCCTCCTTCCCAGTCAACATATTCAATTGTTGGCAAGGATATATCAACAGTTTACGTTTGTATTTATAAAAGAGATATAGCTAAGATTATTTTCAAGAAGTGAAAATATTCCATGACTTTATTTGCTTTGTTAAAAGTACTAAAAAACAAAAATAGGCATGAAGGTTGCCAGCACCGAAAAAAAAACTGTACTTTCATGAATGAAGGTGGGAAGAGAAGAAATATATATTATTCTAAATTGTACCTCTTAACATTATCAGTCATAAAATTCGGATATCAAGTAAGGGTGCACAATGTTTATAAGAGGAGGGCCAGTCACAAAAATGACTGGATTGTCGAGAGCCAACATCTGTAGTGTGGACAAAATTTTGTTTCCGGGAGGAGGGGTGATCTATAAGTTCATAAAAATGCTAATATTGAAAAGAGGGTCATACTCAACCACCTTCCTAGTCAGCATAACCCAATTCAGTTGGCAAAGATGGAAAAAAATTGCAATTTTTTTCCATGCGGAATTGGCGATATTCGCAGTTTTTTCTCAGTGATGGACAAAATCGCGAATTTTTTCCTTGAGTGATTGACGAAATTTGTGATTTTTTTATATGACGAAATCCGCAACTCCGGAATTTCCGATTTTGGCATCTATGGTCTCTGTCGGCAGATTAATGAAAGTAGTGTGTTTTTGTCTTGCGACTATACGACGAAATTCGTGATTTTTCCGTACCTGTTCGATAAAATACGCGATTTTCACGTACCCAACCGTCGAAATTCGCTTTTTTACGCATCTGATTGGCAAAATTCACACTTTTTGCGCTCCCAATTGGCAAAATTAACGATTTTTGCGTGCCTGATTGGCGAAATTCGCGATTTTTTTTGCACGCGTTCGACGAAATATATAAATATACGCGCCCGATCGGCTAAATTTGCGATTTTTACGCGCCCGTTCGACGAAATTCACGATTTTTGCGCGCCCAATTGACGAAATTTGCGATTTTTGCGCGCCCGATGGGCGAAATTTACGATTTTTGCGCGCCCGTTCGACAAGATTCGCGATTTTACACGTCCGATCAGTGAAACTGATCCGCGGGCCACCAGTAAACCCAAAGCGGGCCACTTTTGGCCCGCGCGCCACAGGTTGTGCATCCCTAGTTTAGAATTTTTTTTACTCAAAATTACAGTATCAAACATTGAATATATATTTACCTCAAAAGTATCTAAGTTTGTTGACATTGCAAATATTATTTATAGTAAAGGTATAATACTGAACAAAAATCATTCTTAAGAGTTTCTGCATGATGAATGAAGTGCGGTGTTACATTAAATGACATTTTAATTTTTCTGTGATAATGAATTTTGTGGGAAGAGATCTGTATCCTGTGCTGCTTGGCAGAAAAAATTGCGCCAAAATGCCGTTTTGGCGACATGAAAAAATTTTCAAAGATTGCAGAAAAACATCATTTTTAAATCTGTATGTTATTTATAAATCAATGATTTTGCTTTTTGCAACATTTTTAAAAGTAGAAAATGATGCAAAAACATTGATTTATAAATAACAAAGATTTAAAAACCAAGTTTTTCTGCCATCTTGAAAAATTTATCACGATCCAATTATGCAAATTTTAACAACATTCTAAATAAACTAACGATTAAAAAGCTAAAGAAATGTGATTTTTCAGATGAATATTTGTTATTGTCAGGGGGGCTCTGCCCCCCTGAACCCCCGTTTTAAAAACATTTTGGACAATAAAAAAGAGAAAAAAAACTGACCAGAAATCTTTTGTCAATCTTGATTACACTAAATTCAAAACAATGTTAACTTATAATCTCGCTCACAACTGCCCCAAAAAATTTTTTTTTTTTTTCAAAGTAAAAGAATAAATATAATAAATGCCAATAAATGAGACGGCGATTCAGAAAAAAGGGAAATTGCATACAAAAAATACATAAATAATTACACATAAAAAAAAGTTAATATTTGCAAAAAAAAAATTAATTAATTAAAAATAATTTAATGTTTACCAAAAGGGATCCCAGTCAGGGTCTGAAACATCGTCAATGTAAGGCACTTCACCTTCTAACTGAAAAGAATTTAAATTTTGAGAGACTTTTGGTAATGCACCCTCGATGTTTTCAGACTCTGCCGTTGGTCTTTGAAAATCCAAAAGCTTTAGCCCCTCATTTCCGTACCCTGGGTAGACTTGAATAATATCATTTATGAGGACTTGCATTTTCTGGCCCGTCGTTTCAAAATGATCTAGTTTGAGGCGGCGATAAAAATGAAGAGCCATATATTGTGACAACATTTTATCATTCCTGCGACATTTTAGAGAATTTTTAAACCAACGATTTTCATTTTCTAGATCGTTCGCTTTATTGGTTTTTGACACGAATTCGCCTTTACTATGATTCGTAACTTCGTGTGTTGTCTGACTGGAGAATAATTTTCCTACAACATGGTATTGTTTGGCCGAATCTCAAACAATACCCAGTAATTTTAATAAGTTAGATACTAAAATCAGGACGTCTAACCGTCCTTCAACTGCATCATTTCACAGGGATTTATAGCTTTATCTGGATAAAAATCTATTAAATTGGGTACGTACAGTTTTGCCATTAATAAATCATTAACAGTATCAGTGGATAAATGGTTACGTGTATCATCTATAAATTTAAAACAGAAAGCGCATTTTGTCAAAATTTCACACGAATATCGTCTCTTTACGCATGCGTCAACTTTTTTTGAAGGATTCTCCCCTCAAAAACGATAAGACTGATTGATTAACCTGTTTAGCCTAGGGGGATGGAAAAGGGTTGATTGAAAACGGATGGAAATATATTTTTGCTCTGAGGTTAAAAGCTATAGCTTTTTTTTTTTTTTTTTTTTTTTTTTAAGAACTCATGTTTTCACTACTAAATATGCATATTTTTCACAAAATTTTAAAGAGAGCTTGGAGATGGTTGTATTTATAACTGATTGAAATGTCAAAGAGTTCGGAAGATGAGGACTATTTTTTATTGCTATGTTAAAGGAGCCGACGAGAAAACAAACAAAAAAGCGAGAAGAAAGCATCTCTTTTACAACTGGATAACAATATTTTTTCCCGAAATTTGTACACGGGCTGTAAAACCGTTTTATTTATCACCCATAAAGATTTTAAAGAGTTAGGACAAAAATAACTTTTTATTTTAAAACTATGAAACGATACTGCGTAAAAAAAAAAAAAAAGAAAAGAAAATGAGTGCTAATCACTAAATATCAATATTTTTTCGCGAATTTTTCTTCTTAAAATATAATTTCATACAAAATCGGGTTAAAGATGTAAAATAATAAAAACTTGATTATTATTATTATTTATTTATTTATTATCACGGGCCCGGGCAACGCCGGGCGGGGGTCAGCTAGTTTTTTATTAAATTAAACAGACTAAATCCCTTTTCACATTCAACAGTGCTAAATGGCAGGTTCACTATAAAGTTTAGAAGTTTGCATAAATTAATAAATTCATTTGGATTTTTACACTCTGCTAAAATTCACCGTCTAACTGTCTCACATTAAAATTTATGTTTGGTGTGAGACCAAATTTTCAAAATCGGGTGATTGGCAAAAACTAAGTGTTAAAAAAGCTAGGCCTAGGCGTCAAATTTCACATCCAGGAATAATTTTGTAGTCGTCAAATGCTATAATGTAATTAGTTGCATTTGACAACTAACGACTGCAAATTTCGAACATTGTCTACTCTACATAAACTTTGATATTAAAATTCATTTTTAAATTAATAAGGTTAGATAACCAGATAAATAAATACCTGAATAAATCCGGTATTGGTACAGCCAGGGCAGGCGTGCTTCCTCATCGCGTTTTCCTCTTTCCTCGTGCGAAAATAAACAAACATGGCGCCGCGCGTTCGTTGCCATTTTCCAAAATCAAACTACTCAGATGAGATGGCTGTAATCCACTGTTCCTTTACGGTTTGCGGTAGCGAATAACGGTGATTTACTAAAATTGCCCGTGATCTGCCGTAAAAGACTGTAACAACCTGTATTTCTTTCTCTCTTGGCCGTAAATGACTGTTGGACCAGGGATAATCCTGTAAAAATGATCAGTTACGGTCAATGACAGAATTTTACAGCCAATAACTGATTTTTAACGGGTAAGGGCAATATTTACAGTAATACGGTAATGTACAGTAAATTCTGCAGTAAAGCACCGTAAAGCAACGGCTATTTTTAACAGTGTAGTAAAAACTGACTCAATGTTGTCTTAAAAAAAGTGTTTTGACTTTGAAATATCAAAAGTGGCTTTAAAAACAAAAATAATACCTTTTTAACAGTTAAAAAATGTCCTTAAGAATCTGGAAAAGTGCCCTCAAAAATCCAAAAAGTGCCCTTAAGAATAAAAAAAAGTGCCCTTTATTTCACCAGCAGTACCTTACCTTTTTTTTAATGTGGGGGAACCTCTGGGAACAGCACTATGTTTTGTGCTTTACTAGTTAATACAAAGATATCCTTGGTAAGTAGAATTTTCTGAAAATACCCCATTCTTTATTATAATGTTTTTGCTCTGCTTGTTTTTTAGATTTTATTATTTCAAATAGATATAGCTAAATATACTAAAAATTTACTTTTGCTGAAGCCGAAATTGCTTTTCATTCGGTAAATAATGTATGAAATATAAATATGCAGACGGAGGGTACGGGATATACACTGCAGTTGTTATTAGGGATGCACCAAATATTCGATATCTATTCAGTCATATTACCGAATATTTGGGTAGGCCCAAGGTTGTAAAAAACCCAGCCCGGGCGGGTACTCGGAAAGCTACCCACTACAACCCTTATGGTTGTAAAAAATCCGTTTTCTTTCTTTTTTTTTTCTTTTTTTTTTTTTAACCCAGTCCGTTCAGGTACCTGGGCAGATAGCCACTACTACCCTGGTTAGGCCAAATATCAAACTATTCAGTCTGCCGGATATTCGGCTTGTCCGAATCCCAGTAGCAGAATTTTCTGTGTTAAACTAAACCAAAATTTATCTGCAACCCACTGCCAGACCAAGCTTACTATCATAAGAAATTACAGTAACTCATAAAATAAACAAAATTTGTATTCATACAGTAAGTATAAGAAGAAAATTCAATAAATCTAGAGACAAAAAAGAAATTTTAGCAATTTTTCATAGCCCAGAATTTTGTTTTAAGCTGTTAGATTGATCTGCAAAGACTAAAATAATCTGCTGTGCTTCTGCCATGCTGCACTGTTTCTGCTCCTGGGGTACAAATAAAGGTGAAAATAAGGAATTTCGCTTAGTAGCCACTGGCCGCCGGTAGGTTGATTTTTTAAGTAGCCAATTACTGGCTAATGAGAATAATTTCTTTAGTAGCCAGTAGGTACATTTATGTCACTGAATACAGTAGACTCTCTGAAATCCGCACATTGTTTCAGATGTAAACAGTGAAAATTACAATTAAGATATAGGAGGGAAATTCAAGCTTTTTTATTTTTATGTCATTCCGTACTCATTTTATGTAATTCTGGTTAATATCATTGAACTCTTGCTTTCTCATAAAGGAAGTATAAATTTATTTCCGAAATTTTTCAAGATAACACTGATATTAGTGGTGATTGATCTTTTTATCAAATACATTTATGTATTAATCAAGCTTTTTTGTTTATTAAATCTGGCCAAACATCAAATAAAATTTTGTAATTTTATGGTTTTGATGTAAATTACAAGTGTACCTTTATGAGGCAAGTTTCATTGAATAATTCAAGAAAAAATTATCTCATCATTATTATGCATATTTAGTCATGTATTATTAATTATTTATGTAGCATTTACATTATTTCTCTTAATTATTTTGATATTTTACTTTATTGTAAGCATTCATAATTTTGAGTGCATTATTGCATTCAAATTACTGTTTAAAACATGTAAACAAAATAATAACCAGAAATCCACAAAATTCTAAAATCCGCACAACCTCTGGTCCCAAGCTGTGCAGATTTGAGGGAGTCTACTGTATTTATTTTTTTTTTAAATATAATGACTTTACATTAAAAAAGTAATTTATGTACTAAATAAAAATATTTTAATTTATATTGTTTTGAATAAACCTATTAATTTCCAATCTATTTTAAATTTTAAAATAAGTTAACAGCATAGTAAAATAAGTTAACATGCTGATGTAGCTAACTACTTATGTCACAATAAACTTAGGTACTTGTGTAGTTAACTATATAAGTACCTTTAAAAAAAATTGTCTAGAATTAAGGTCTGACAATAATAAAATAAGTATGTTTATGCACTAAATAATAACCCACAACATGATATACAGTACACATGCACAACCTGTGGCCAGCAGGCCAAATTCTCTGCAAATTGAGGAATTGTGTGTATTTTGGCAATTAGTTTCGGAAGAAATTGCAAATTTCGTCATTCGAGAGTGTAAAAATCCTGAATTTCGTCGATAGTGCGTGTAAAATAATGAATTTTGTCAATCGTTCGTGTAAAAATAATGAATTTTGTCGAGCATGTGCAGAAAAATAATGAATTTTGTCGATCGGCTGTGTAAAAATTCTGAATTTCGTCGATCGAATGCATAAAAATCACTAATTTCGTTGATCGGGCATGTAAAAATCAAGAATTTTATTGAGCGTGTGCGTAAAAAACATGAACTTCGTCGATTGAACGCGTAAAAATCATGAATTTTATCTATCGGCACGTAAAAATCATGTATTTCGTCGATCAGCTATGTAAAAATCAAATTTCGTCGATCAGCTATGTAAAAATCAAATTTCGTCATTGAGTGTAAAAATCCTGAATTTCGTCGTTAGTGTGTGTAAAATCATGAATTTTGCAATAGTGCATGTAAAAATAATGAATTTTGTCGAGCGTGTGCAGAAAAACAATGAATTTTGTCGATCGGCTACGTAAAAATAACATTTCGTCATTCGGGAACTTTTCTTTTTTTAAGCGACTGGTCGACGAACTTTGTGGTTTCTTCTGCGACAGATCGACGAACTTTGCATTTTTTTCACGACTGATCGACGAACTTAAGGTTTTTTAAGCGACTAATCGGCGAACTTTTCTTTTTTTAAGCGACTTGTCGACGAACTTTTCTTTTTTTTTAAGCGACTGATCGACGAACTTTGCATTTTTTCTGCAACAGATTGACGAACTTTGTTTTTTCTGCGACAGATCGACAAACTTTGTTTTTTTCATGACTGATCGACGAACTTAGTTTTTTAAGCGACTGGTCAACGAACTTTTAGTTTTTTAAACGACTGGTAGACGAAGTTTTCGTTTTTTAAGCGACTGGTCGACAAACTTTTCGTTTTTTAAGCGACTGGTTGACGAACTTTGCATTTTTTAAACAAACTTAGCGTTTTTTCCGCGACAGATCGACAAACATTGCGTTTTTTAAGCGACTGATCGACAAACTTTGTTTTTTTGGGGTACAGATCGACGTTGCGTTTTTTCCGCGATCGATCAACGAATTTTTCTTGTTTTCCGCGAATGATCGACGAACTTTGTTTTTTTCACGACAAATTGACAAACTTTGCGTTTTTTTTTTTTTTTTTTTTTTTTTGCGACAGATCGACGAACTTTGTGTTTTTTCCGCGATTGACAGATGAACTTTGCGTTTTTCTGCGATCAATCGACGAAATTTGCATTTTTTTCTCAGTCTATCGACAAAATTCGTGTTTTTCCCACGATTGACTGACGAACTTTGCGTTTTTTCCACGATCGATCGATGAAATTCGCAAACGACATGACAAATTTTGATATTTTTCCCCACGACAGAATGACTAATTCATGATTTTTTTTCCTCCCCACGACTAATTGCCGAAATTCACGATTATTTCCTTGCACGTAATTGAAATATCTTGGGATTTTTCTCCTCGGCCATTTGACGAATTTCGCAGTATTTCCCATGACCATTAGAGAAGTTTTGCAATATTGTCCCCCCTTTTTTTTATACAGATTGATGAAATTCATGATTTTTTTTTCCTGCAAACAATCTATGCCATTTCACAGGGTTTTTTTTTTTCTTTTTTTTTTCTGTACGATTGCTGGACATTTTGAGATTTTCATTCCCACAATCGAAAAAAAAACAAGGGGCTGTAAGGGCCATTAGGCATTGTACCCTGCAAAATTGGCTTAGTCTGTTTTCCCTTCTACATTTTCATTTTTAAATAATTTAGAAATACTGTGGTATGGAGAAAATTTTTACTAGAAATCTCTCTGTACAATTATTGATGCATTTTATTAGTACTTCAAAAAGGAGCACGGGACTGTGCCTTTAAAAAAATGCCCTAGAAAGAACACTAGTCATTTTGATTATTTTTTTTTTCTGTTTCAAGAGCCTACACTAGTCAAACGCACTCAGAAGCCATAGTTAGACCTACGGGGCATTAGTTTCTCATTTGCACTTAAATATGTTTTAATTAATTTTTTTGCATATTACATCTGTCTAACCAAGTATCTTTATGATTTTGATTGCTGTTTCTATAAAGGCACTCATTTCCACGATCAGTTCTGAAATTGAAGGTAGAAAATAAAAATCAAGGAAAAAAAATTCAACATAAAGAATCATTTTTAAAATATTGAAATATAAAAGAGAATTTTAAACAACACTCCTATAGGTTGAATATTAGCTGAAGAGTATGGTTGTGTATGAGGAATTTGAAAACATCAAGTAATCAATCTACTTTATATTTTCTGATAATTCCAGACTCATAAATTAAAAAAAAAAAAATGTAAAAAAAAAAAAAATCATTTTATATTTGTTAAATTATGTTTAAAGTTAAGAGAAAACCATGTGAGTTAAAAACACTGCATGATTGGCTGTGACATCACACTTCATGATACGTCAATGTTTACATTTTGTTGGAAAGAGGCGTTTTGTTTCTAGGCTCGGGTTTTTCAAGCACTTGTTATTTTTTTACATTATTCTAACAGTCAGTATTATTATATAACTTATAACTGGCATAAATATTTTGTATTACTAATTTTTTTTTCTTTTGAAAATATCAAAGCCAATAGTGAAAATCAAATTTAATTACACTTTTTTGTACTATGCTGTTTTTACCTTAAAAAAAGTTACGGATAACTTTTTCAAGTTTGTGAGTTGTTTGGATTTTTAGTAACATTTTATGTACTTAATTCTTCTTCAGGGATCTGTATAGTTAAATTTTGTGAAGGGTCCTTTACAAAATGTTTCTTTTTAAAATAGGACCCTTCTCAAAAATTTTTATCTCAAAACAACTTTTCAAGGCTTTCCACCTTTTTAAAACAGGATCCTTCACAAAATTATTTGTCTTAAAAATAAACCTATCATCTCTAAACTGAAATGTCACAAATTTAATTAAAAGTAAAATGTGACATGTCACTTTTTCATATACATTGAAAATATATGTATTTTACATACATGTATCTTCTTACAAATGTATAAACAGGAACCTGGATATAACAATCTTTTCAAATTCACAAAATTATGACTAGATTTTTTTACAAATGTAAAAACCTTTTCATAAAAACAAAATCACAGGGGGAAAACTCTGGACAGATTCCTGCTCTTGATAATGTAATACCCATGAATTTTATTACAAGACAAAAAGAGGCTTGGTATGTATCGCACTATCCAAAATGTGAACAAATGTTACATTTCTTATGAACTGTGACATCACAAGCTTGCATAGGAAAAGTAGCGTCTTCGCAACACAGTAAATAGAGCGGTATAAAAACTGTTAGAAATCAATAAAGAAAGCAAATATACTGTTTTTTTTTTTTTCTATTGTATAAAAATAAAATCTTAAACGTGAAAATTCCTCATTGTTCTAATATAATTTGTTGAATATATTTAAGTAAAATTATGTTATATCTGCAAAAATAACAATTTTATATCTTAATAATTTTACCCTTTTATTACTTAAAACAGGTGGAAAAATTAACTTGATGCTTGGAGGAATTCTGTTTTGCCCGACTTTTTGATGGACTTCATTTTTGCAAGAATGACAATTTTTTTAAAGGGTAGACATGATGCTGCACCCTCCTGAAACTGTCTGGGGAAAACTCTGTACTGTAATTGTGATTACATTAATAAATTATTAACCTGATATTTATTAATTTGTATTTTCAATAAATGGAGTGGCGTACCACAACCCAACTGAATTTTTTTGTTATTTTATTGTGTCTATAACTATTTTTTTTCAGCTGCTGCAAGGCTGCCACTGGCGACTGTTTAAAAAATAATAATCGCCTGTGTCAGCACTGCTGTGTATATATATAAAAAAAAGTTTTAAAAAGTTGAACTATTTTTATTGTTTATATAGGTTGACATGTAATATATTCAACTTGGTTTGTAATAAGATAAAAGATATACACTGCTTTTTGCACAGTTTGCCAAATATCTATTGAAAATTTTGACATTGTTCTTGAAATCCGATAATAACATTCGACTCATATAAAAAGACCAATCAAATATCGTGAAAACTCAGAAAAAGGGATATAATTCAATGGGATTTTCCCCAAATTTGTCAATTATCTCGCTGTATTGCTGGTATCTCTGAGTTTTCGCCGTATTTGACTGGTCTTTTTATACAAGTTACTCTATATAATTGACTACCAAATCATGAAAAAAAAAATCTTTGGTATAGTTCAAGCATGCACAGTTATAAATTATTTCATACAAATGCCCATATCTCATCAAATATTCAATATATTAATTTTTTAATTGCATTACACTGTTTCTACTGTTCTTGTCTAACTTCAAGAACAATTTGTAAAGAATTTCAGTTGATATTCCACAAACTGTAAAAAACAAAAGCAACCGGTCACTGCCCCTTAATTTTTTGACAACAGTGTATGTATATTACTTTGATTTCTAGGAAAATAAACAAACCAGCAATAAGTGAAAAATAGTTTATTTAATGTTAATAGTTTGTGTTTTAATATACCTTTTTCAAAAATGATTTATTGGAGATTTTCAAAAAGGTAAGTTTTGATTTTTAGTTTTTGTAAAAAATTAAATTTTTCAAGTGTCTACTTTTGTCTAGTATTAGCACAAATAACTTTCAAGAATGCAAAAAGATTTTCCATATTTTTTGGAGACTTTCTCATAACATTTCACATTTAAGACATTGCTACTGTATTTTATGTATGGCATTCACCTGAAAACATGTGGAAATGGAATTTTTTTCCTTTATACAATGTTAAAATTTTCATTTCTGGAAAGGTGCTTGAATTTTATCATGGAAAGAGAGTATGATCATTTTAAATGCATAAAATAAATGCATAAGTAATAATTTTCCAGAATTGAGGTTTTGGATAATGCATGTGAATTTTACTATCCAAAACTTTAAGAAAATTCTATTAAAATGTGTAAAACCTAAAATAGTGAAAATACGTAAAATTTCCATATGTGTAACCACCATTGCACCTTTATTACAAAGAAAAGTCTAAAAATACTTTTTATTGATTATTAAAATGTTAGATTTTTCTTTTCCCTTTTGTGAAAAGAAAGTAAAAGTTCTAAAACTATATATCAAATTATTTTTTAAAAAATACATTTTATTATGAATGCTTGTGATAAACAAATACTAAAGGAATTATAAGTAACTAATTAAAAAGTGTGAAAAAATGTTCTATAATTTACAAGTGCAGAATGGTATTAATCAACATTGATGAAAAAAATGCAATTATTTTGTGTAATTAAATTAGAACCAACTGTTTACATTTATTTTTAAAAATACATTTCAAATACAATCAATAATTAATATTTAAATAATAATTTTCAGTTTAATGTTAGTTATAAAATTAGTAAGCTTCTCTACAGCAAGATAATCTCACAAAAGAATCTGAATCTCGGTTCATTAACTGCACTATAAAATGATAAACACCAAAATCCTGGTTCAATCTAGTATAACTTTTCCCATAAAATAAGTTTAGAAAAAACCTGTATCAGGGTTCAACAATTTACCATAAAATTGGCTTAGAAAAAAATCCTGAATCATGGTTCAACCTTTCACCATTAGATTAGACTAAATAAAACCCTGAATTATGGTTCAACCTTTCACCATTAAATTGGAATAGAAAAAATCCTGAATTGTGGTTCAACCTTTCACCATTAAATTAGATTAGAAAAAACCCTGAATTGTGGTGCAACGTTTAACCATAAAATTGGTTTCGAGAAAAACCTGAATCATTGTTCAGTCTTTCACCAATATAGTGATATTTTCAAAAGCACCATAAAAATGGTGAAACTTATCACTAATATCTTAGTTGCAGCTAAATTTCAGCTACTTTTCACCAGTTTTTTGGTGAAATGTCGAACTTTATTTTTAACAGTACAACTGCATAACACAAACCACCATGTCTCCTTAACCAATATCAGTTATTAACAAAACAGATTGGAAAAGCTAATATATTTCATCAAGAAATTATGACTTAAACCAGAAACATTGTAAGTTTGAAATCCCTGATGTCAAAATATGCTCCCTGATGCATAAGCATCATTTTATCTGCTCCAAATGTATACAGTCAAACTTCGTTAACATGAACACGCTTAACGGGAATTACTTTTAGCACGAACTGTTCCTGATTGTCCCGTCCAGTTGTATGTAATGTATATAAGTTCGGATATCACGAACTACTTTTAACATGAACAAAAAAAAGTTTCCCCTTGAATGTTCACGTTAATGAGGTTCGACTGTATAAACATGTGGTGTGAATGCATTTAAGAAAGCGATGCATGTAAAAACTGTATAAAACTACACCTCATGAACACTTTATTTAGCACCAGGAGTAAAACATGAACACATTTTATGCATTCAAAAGTTGTGTTAGTTTTGCGTTCTGTATTGTGTTGCTGGGATTTGCAGTCAGTGAAGCAGGACAGTGTCTTCTAGCTTGAAAAAACTTATTAAATTGTGTTTGAAAAGGAGAAAATAGGTTATTTGAAAAAGTCTTCAGTTTATATATAACATGAATGTCTCGTCTAGTTTTTAAGTGTCAGGTTACACTGGAGAAATACTTCAGGTAATCTAGATGAATATACACTTTTGTTTTAAATGGGATAGAATTTTAATTTTCAACAGATAGATTGAGAATGCTACTTAGAGAGCAGTTTAAAAGAATAAGAAATATAGTAAGCCAAATATTTCTTCGTCTTTATATAATATATTATGCTACAAAAATAATTGAGTATAAATATAATTATTAACATTAAAATATTTGTATACTAAATGCAGATGCACTTATTAAAGAATTAGATCTTTATATTATAAAATTAAAAATTAACAGGGATAAAAAACTCAAATGGAAGTTATATTTAAAGGATGCCTCTGTATTTGGTATAAAAAATTTTAATGTTTATAATTGTAATTGATACTATATATTATAATTAATTGCATTATATTTTACTATATAAATATATGTGTATATATATTATAATTTTGTAGCATAAAATATGAAAGACATTCAGAAGTTGTTGCAAAATATTTGGATGAAAGATAAAATGCTATCTCATTTAAAATTCTAGTGTAAATTATGAGAAAAGTACCTGTAACATTACTACAGTTTCTTAGTAGTGTTACAGATCTTTTCTTATAAATATTCTAACATTGTGAAAGTGAACATACAAAAGAAGTTTTTGTAATTCTACTAAACTAAAGTCTCTTAGTAAACATACAAGAAAAACACCTGCAATGGTTACACATGTTTTCTTAGTAAAGATACAAGAGAAATATCTGTAATAGTGCTAACCATTTCTTACTATACATACTGAAAAAACACTTGTAACACCTCCTAACAATTTTTGAGAATTTTTTAGTGAATCTACAAGAGAAGTATCTGTAATACTACTAACCATTTCTTGGTAAACATACTAAAAAAGGACCTGTAACGGTTACTAACAATTTCTTAGTGAAGATACAAGAGAAGTATCTGTAATACTACTAACCATTCCTTAGTGAAGATACAAGAGAAGTATCTGTAATACTACTAACCATTCCTTAGTGAAGATACAAGAGAAGTATCTGTAATACTACTAACCATTTCTTAGTGAAGATACTAGAGAAGTATCTGTAATACTACTAACCATTTCTTAGTGAAGATACTAGAGAAGTATCTGTAATACTACTAACCATTTCTTAGTATATATTACTAAAAACGCACCTGTAATGGCTACAGACGATTTCTTAGTAGGTTCAGTAAGGAAGTCTATGTGTTGTTTACTAAGTTTAATGCAGTAATCTTACTTAAGAAGAATCTGTATTGGTTACTAGAAAAGTTTATGGAATCCCAGTTGCCTAGAGATTCTCTAGTAGTATTACAGATTTTTTTTTACAGTGTAGAGTCCTGCATTACGTCGTGTAACCGGATTTTACCCAAACCCGACCAACCCGCTGTTCATATCGGATCAGGTTGAAGTTGCGGGTCGGGTCAACTTTACACGTTTTGGGTATGGGTGTGATTTGGGTTGGGTTTTGACTCTTTCAGATCGGTTTAAGGTTAACATGATTTTTCAAAAGAAAGGTGTGAATATTTTGCAAATGAAAAAAAACATATATTTGAATGAATGTAAATGTGTTAATTTTTATACAAGGAAAAAAAAATTGATTTTAGAGATATAATTGTAAACTACATTTCAGTAATCGTATTTTGTATCAAATGATCTGCCGAACAACGAAAAACTTTCTGAAACAATTTCAGGCTCATTTTTAAACGCAAAGTTATAAAATTGACAGGCCTGACTATTGATGCAATTTGGAATCAAAATTAGTTTTACAATTTTTGATAAATAAATTACTTATCAAGTTATATAACGATTCGTGTCAGGTGACAACATTTTTTCTCCTTTCTGGCACTGAAGCATCAGGAATTCGGTTCAAAACGTGGACTTTGACAGTGTTTCTGTACTGGATGCCAGTGCACTACCAACCAGGGCATCTTGCTTAGAACCAGGGCTGGGTTTTTGCCGGCAGAAAGTGGTTATAACCGGTTTTAACCGGCAACAACTGGCATAAACACATTTCGTGACATAATCCGAGACTTTTTTAGTAGTATTAATTTCCTTAAGTATGTTTTATTCAGGATAAATAACAAATAAAATACTGTGGATAGTTTTAATTTAAAATAAATAAATTTGAATTAGAAAAAATGAGTAATGTAACAGATAAAATTTTTGTTATAATATGGTTGTGTGATTTTATATATAAACAATTATTAGAGTATTTAAAATCTCAGTTTAAAATTCAAAATAGAAAACTATATCCAATACTTATTTTAAATTAAACACTGAAAATAAAAGAAAAATAATCAATACTTACTCAAAATACTTTTCTGTAATTTATCATAATAATTTAATGATAACTGTGAAAAATCTTTCTCATACAAATGTTATACAGCTCCAAATCAAAAAATTAAAATAACTAATTCCATTTGTATTTGGAATTGCATTTAGCTTTATTTCACTGTAGTGCAATTGAAAAAGGACAGCGGTGGATGTTTTAATACATTTGCATGTTATTAAAGAAAATTAAAACTGTAAAATATTAAATTTTGAGTGAATATTTTATTTTTGTAAAATTATTTTCATTATTCAAAATATTAGAATACTAAAATAGGTGGTTAAAAAAAATAGAATACTTATAAATTTTCCTGATTGGTTCAGAAGGTTGCATAAAAATTTTTGGCGCAAGAGATGTTGCGCCAAAAAACAAAGTTGAGCTTCTTTCCAGTATAAAGTCGGCATGGTCATGTTTGAGCAGAAAACATTGTGAACCACTTGTAGCTAGCTTGGCAAAGCAAGTTCGTGCTGTTATAAAATGTAAATGTGATGCTACAAAAATATTAAAGAATAACTATTTTTTCTTTTTTTTTAAACACATATTATTTACAATGTTTTATTCTAATATTTTGAACCAGGTAAATGGTTCTTCTAATATTTTGATTTTTTCCAAGTGTGAATAATTATTTTAATTTTTGTGTTATTTCCTTTAATTTTAATGCTAAAAGATTCTATAAACTATGTAGATTCTTACAATATTAAGTTTTATCATGTATTACTCTTTGTATAAGAGATACATAAAAAAACTTTTTTCACAATTCCTTTTTTTCTATTATTCTAATTTTTTAACTTGGAGCTGTAGTTATATGTGGATCTTGTAATTCCGTGGATTTAAAAACATTTCATTTAAATACAGTATTCAAAGGAACAAATCTGACTTCTTTTTTTTTTAAATTTAAGATTGTTAGTTGAAAATGTTCTAACCACACACACACACACACACACATATATATATATATATATATATATATATATATATATATATATATATATATATATATATATATATATATATATATATATATATATAACCATATTCCATACAGTAGATAATCTTTAAGTTATTGCATTATATTTTTTATTTAAAAATTCTCTGAACAGTGATATGTTAAAATCATAGAATTTTTTGTAAACTTTTTTTTTTTTTTTTTTTTTTTAACTTTTAAATAGGAATTCAACTGTAAATAATAATATTAATAGTTAAACTTGTACAACATCAGATTACCAGCATAGGTAAACACATTGTATATTCTTCAAGCTTTACGTTTGTGGCTGAATTTTTAAATGTGGAAACAATAAAATTATGAGGGATAACATTTACTTAGAACATCTATTGAAAGATAACTTCATTAAAAAGAATCTTTTCTGGTGTTGTTTCATTTAAACTGCCTAACAGGTTAGGGAATGAAAAGGCAGACAAACTTAGATTTATGTTGAAATTTTTCAATAAAAACAAATTTTGTAATTAAAATTTTGTTTCATAAAACATATTTTCCTTAAACTTGATACTAAATGTTATAGTTTGTTTTTGTGAGTGTAAAATGCAATTTGTTACATAAATGGGAAAAAAAAAGAATGATGCTTTTAGAATATTGTTTTATTAAATTTTCATGCTAAGTGCAATGTGTTTCTATTTTATATTGATTCTGAAAATATTTAATATCAAGTTGACTATTTTGAAAATATCAGATATTATATAAAAAATATCTGATATTTTTAAAAATGATATTTAGGAACCTCTTGAAAGTACTGTTAATTGAAATAGTTTTGAAAAAACATATATACCAAAAGATTAAATTACCTCAGCTGTGAGTGTAAGATGGTGGGGGGGGGGGGGGGGAACTTAACAAATCTCTGCTGGCAGCAAGCCAAATTTACGTGCCACATATGTTAATTTTTTTTTTTTAAAGCATTTTTTGTTACTGCCCAGTCTTAATATATATATATATATATATATATATATATTAGAAGGGCCTACAAACATTTGATTTTATAGGCACCTAAAGCCCTGGGACATTAGGGCCCCATGCACATTTCATGTTATGGGCATGTAATAAATTATTTTTAAATTTAAATTTTCTTCAAATTTAATTAACTGCAGAGTGATTATGGGCACAAAGTGCTAGGGGCCTTTCAACATTTGTTTTTTATAAGAATATCATTTTTAAATCTTCAGTAAAATAAAAATGCTTTTTTTCAAATGTACTTTGGTATATTTTTATTTTAATAAAATTAGATTCATCAATGTATACATTCTGTTGTTATTGTTATCTTCAAGTTTTATGAGATTCTTAACAGTTTTTATCTTTACAGATGCTTTCTGAATATAAACCCAGAGTGGTACCAAAGAGCAAGAATGTTACACGTAAAGTCTGTCGTGGGAGCAAAGTCTTCTAAGTTACCTGTGAATTATACCTCTGGAGGTGCCTAGTCAGATGAAGGTGTCGTCACCGGATCTAGGTTCTAAATTAAGAGACCAATTTGCATAGAGATGGCATGACGTATGCGTGTGGGACCTCTACATAGCCGTCCTGCCAGAAATGGCCAGCCGCTACGCGGCATCTCTTCAGTGGCACTAGGCGCCCGGTGCCAGGCACTAAACCCGTTTAAGCTAGGGAAACCTGGCAGGTAGGGGTCCCCGGTCTCAAAAAAAAAAAAAAAAAAAAAAAAAGAAGCAAGCATGTTAAAGAAACACCAAGTTTTTAAACCTAAGGTTGTAACTTTGCTAAAAAGTATAACAGACTTTGTAAAAATAATTAATTGTATACTAGAAATGTTAATAAAAAAGTTATTTGTTTATATTTAGTTGTGCTTATGTTCAGATATTTTCTTATGAGAAAAGTTTAATAGGGTATATTAAGCAAAACTAGTCTTTATCTCTTAGAGTTTATTATGCAAATTTTATCTGCAAAGGGAAATTTTTATCTTCCACACCAAATCGGTTAGTAACTAAACCTGACCATTTTAGATTTTGATGAAATTTACAGGAATTATGATATATTCTTATAATTTTTTTTATCTCTGTAAATTTTCGTACAATTAACTCTAAATTTAGAAAAATCATCATTTTTTTTTATTTGTAAAAAAGTTTTGAATTTTTCAAGGTTTATCAAGCGTAGGAAGTTGTTTGACCTCTCATTTTAAAGAGAATTTAATAAGGTTTAATTTGATATGCAATTGGACTATGCTTAATTAAAAATAAATTAATTAAAATTTAAAATTATTTTTTTAAACTTTTGAAAAAGTTTTCTTTTGTCATATTATAAATTTTAAATCCATATTTTCAGAGTGGGATCTCAATGGGATCAACAGTTAATGGTAAAAAAAAAAAAAAAAAAAAAAAAAAAATCCCGGCTGGGGTTGTTATTTTAAACTTGGCACCTCAAATTTATCATTGGGCTGAAGACAATATTCTTATTAATTTTCAACATTATTTGTTTCATAACTGGTGATCCCATTGATTTTGCACTCTAAAATTTTCAGGATTTAAAGCTTATAATATTACAAAAAATTTTAAAAATTTAATTATTATTAATTTAACCAAGAATAGTCAACTTGCATTAAATTAAACCTTGTGAAATTCTCTTTCAAATGAGGGGTCAAACAACTCTACGCCTGATAGAACTTGAGAAACTCAAACTTGAAAACATTTATACAAGCCAAAATATGATTTTTTGAAATTAAAAAAATTCATTGTATGAAAAGTTAATCGGATAAAAAATATAACAGTATATTCTCATTTATATTAAGATGGATGATTCCTGAAGGTTTTGTTAAAATCTGAAATGGTCAGGTTGAATAGTGAAAATTTTTAATTTATTTGACATAGAATGACTCAAAGTTGTATTATAATTAACAATATAATTGATTGACTATTACAAAATATTTCCTTCATATGAAATAAATTTTGGGTCACATCACGATTTTATCTTATAAAGTACATTGGAATAGTTTATCTCTCAGATCTGAATAAAAAAAGTTATGTTTTAACTAAATACATTTATAGATTTAGATTAAAAAAGAAAAATCTTTGTACTGGTACTCGTTAGTG
Source organism: Maratus michaelseni (assembly GCA_963931845.1). Classification (NCBI taxonomy): domain Eukaryota; kingdom Metazoa; phylum Arthropoda; class Arachnida; order Araneae; family Salticidae; genus Maratus; species Maratus michaelseni. Next base: position 183,199,871 of record OZ007595.1, read on the forward strand.
TACTCCATTTTTAAAATTTTGTCAATAAAATTTATTTCTGTTACTCAAATTTTCAAATATCTCATCATAGAAAACTAAGTGACCACCTGTTCAATTTGTTAAAAAATGTTTTTCAATTAGGGCTGCAATTAGGAATGATTTATTTTATTATAAGATTGCACATATGACCTAACTATGACCGCATCCTGTGGATCCAAATAGCAGTCATGGTCTTCAGTAAATATTCTAAACTGTGAAGGGCAAACTTTGAAAGTATTGTCATAATTCCTTTCTCTACTAGATTTGTCCGGTAACTCCTAATTTCTTCTGATGGTGTTTACTGATTTTCAAATTCTATAGCAAAATATCCTATCCCCCCCCCCCCCGCTCTCTTCTTGAAGTGGGGCTAAAAGATAGAGTTGTCATTACTTTAAATAAAAGCTCGAAATCTACTGTTTATTTTTTTAGGATTTACTAAATTTTCTTTTCTGAAAGTTTTCAGTTATGAAAACCAACAATGAACTGATAAATTTACATTAAAATGCTCGTTAAACCAAATAAAACTGATGAATATACAACAATAACTTGCTTGATTAACAGACTACTGTTAATTAAACAGATTATTGTTCTATATTCAACAGCTTTATTTGTGGTCCCAAGGCTGTTTGGGACAGTTTAATTTTACTAGATTATATTGCCATTTATTTTATGGTTTGTCAATGTTAACTTAGCAGCTTAAATCAATTACAAAATGGTATATTATTGTGAATTTTACAGTTTAATTCATTTACAAGACAGCATATTACCATTAATTTCACAATTCATCCGTCTACATTTAACGGTTGAAATCTCTTACAAGACTATATTACTGCTAAATTTATGGTTTATTACTGCTAATTTAACAGTTTTAATCTCTTACAAAACTGTACATTACTGCTAATTTTATGGTTTATTACTGTTAATTTTACGGTTTTAACCTGTTGCAGAACTGTACATTACTGTTAATTTTACGGTTAATTCATTTACAAGACGGTATATTACTGCTAATTTTATGGTTTATTACTGTTGATTTTACATAATAATTCATTTATAATACGGTATGTTACTGCTAATTTTATGGTTTATTACTGTTAATTTAACGGTTTTAATCTCTTACAAAACTGTACATTACTGCTAATTTTATGGTTTATTACTGTTAATTTTACGGTTTTAACCTGTTGCAGAATTGTACATTACTGTTAATTTTATAGTTTATTACTGTTAATTTTACGGTTTAATTCCATTATAAGACAGTATATTACTGCTTATTTAACGGTTTATTACTGTAAATTTTGCGGTTTTAAACTGGCACCCCAGCTGCCGGTTTTATACCGTAAAATCAAGTTTTTTTTTTTTTTTTTTTTTTTTTTGCAGTGTGGGAAAAAAACTAGAACCACCAACAAAAAGTGATTGGTGAGCGGCCAAATTCCGTCCGCATCCTCACCTACGAGCCTCACCTCGTTTACTCGAGTCTCTAGCGCGAACCGCTGCCGCTGCAAACGGCCAAGGGCCCCGGTCAAACGTCCTTACATGCGACCCGTATGCCTTAGACTCTAAATAGAAAAGAAAAAACTGAAAAAATTGATGCTGGACAAATTTAAAAGGAAAAGTACATAAATTAAAGGCACCGAAGATCGGGGAGGATCGGCTCGGGACGTTTAAGCTACCGAAAGATCCTACGTACGACCCGAACATGTTCGTTAAATTGAGCAAAATTATTACATTTAATTTGATATAAGTGCACATTGATGCGGAATAAAAACGATGGACAAACAAAACGCGCATCTGGTTGTTAAAAGTGGTTGCTAGGGTGTGACGTCTGAAACAAATCTATTCACATTTGAAAATTTTTTTATGAAAAGATAAATACAAATTTTACAAAAAGTTGTTGAAATTTGTGTGCTCTTTTTCTAATTTAAGTATGTATGCAATAAACAAATACTAAAATTTACTTTTGTTAAAACTTTTTTGAATCTAGAAAAAGACTTTCATCAAATTAATGCCACAAACTATAGTAGGAGGATATGTATATACTTACTGTTCTTCCACCTTAATTTTCTTTTCAGGAATAGAATTATCCGGATTTTTCGTAAATTTATAGATGCTCTTTTTATCTTCTGATAGAGAAAAGAAAATCAAAAAAAGAAAATACGATATAAAGTTTTTAAAAAAATTTAATATTTCAAATGGGATTTTAAAATATTATGCTTAAAAATGTAACTGGTTAACTATAATAGAACGAACTGCAGTGATATCCCAAAATAAAGACTAAAAGAATTGCATCTTACTTTACTTTTAAATCAACAATCTTTTATGTTGCATTGTGCAATATTCATAAATTAATAAATTCAAACAAGAATTATGGATTAATACTAATTTAAAATGCAATGGTTTCAAGAAATCATTTTAATAAATATGTAACAAGAATAATAAAAGCCAAAATATGTAAGCCTTGCAAGTGTCCACTGTTTAAATATTTTAAAATGTCCGTGATCTTTACAACTGATCTTTAGAAGGGTGGAGGGGAGTATGAATTCTGACATTCTCAAAATTCCATATGAAAGTAAAAATTTCAATGTCAACACTTTAATCAAAAACTAATATCGTTGCATAATTGCGTAATTATTAAGTTTTATTTGTTTTTAAATTAAATGTTTTAAAAAAGCAAAAAAAATAATTTCTATACTTGACACAACTTAGATGAAAGTTTAGAAGCAAGTATATTTAATGGGTTATACATAAAGCTCTTGATCATTCAAAATACACTTGAAGCAGGCGCTTTCCCTCTAAAATTTAATAGGGGCCCCAAAATAACTTCAAAATCCACTTGCATAGTTCCACTTGCATAGTTTATACTTTGCATAAAGTTTCTTTGGAGGGGAAAGTTTGCCCAATGCAACAGAAAATCTACTTCAGGAAGCTTTTCTAACTTGGTAATTTGAATGATATCAATAGGCTGTTAACCAATCGTGTAGCATTCATATGTGATGCTTAGATATTCCCAGACTGACACAACATACAACTATATATATATATATATATATACCACAGTTATACTATATCTTACATTATATACAGGGAACAAATAAAAGCTGTTTGATGAAATATCTTAACTCAGCTACGCTTCACCGACTAATTATATTTGCTGCATTAATGCGTTTCCATGAATTTAAAATTTAGAATACTTATCTCGGGTGAAAAGGGGGCTCCATAATGATACTGAGCTTACCTGAGATTCAGAAGTTAATAGGGCCCTGGTTACATACTTTCTCGGCGGCGAAAAATTGACATTTTAATATTTTGTTTTAAGAAGCGAATAAAAGTATTAAAATTAGTAATTCCACTTTATTGCTTCAAATATTTAAAAATATTGTTTTATTTCGTCACATTACTTCGGAAACCTGCAGCCGCGTTGATCTGTACTAATATACTGGGGCTCGATGGGCACAATCCTAACTTTCTGTAGAAACAAAGTTAAAATCTATTTTTTTAAATTAAGGCTGTACTTAGGGGCCATCGGCTCAAATTTGTGAAAAATAAGAAAATCGCGCAATATTGTTAATTTTTCGTCTAAAATTTTGACTTTTTTAAAACTTATTGGGGGGGGGGGGGAATATTAATTTTCCAAAAAAATGGCTCTATGTCCTTAAACAATTTAACTATGCATAGATGAGCGCAAATTTTATCCAAAAATTTTAATTGTTTAAATTATCAAACTGCTCATTTTGAAATATGTACTTTCCAGAAAATCGTGTTTATAAAGTTTTAGAAGAAAAAAACTTTTTTAACTTGCACTAATTTGCTATTCCTGCTCCATAATGTGGGAACTCCTGTACCTTCATTTAAAAGGGAGTGGAGTCTTTAGTAGAAGGTTTTCTGCGAGGTCTTTTATAGATCGTGCACGCGCTGACATTTTTGCTCATGCTTTTATTAATTGAGAAATCACTTGACATTTTTTTTGCTCATAATTCTACACACTACGGATTAAAATCCATAAAAAAAATAATTTTTGAAAGTTGAGAACGTATGTGTAACCCCTTTATTATTTAAATTACACAAGATTTCTACATTAATTTTCAGTACCTTGTTTGCTTTCCCTTAACAGCGCTGACTTCCAAAGGACTCGGAAGGATTTGGATCTGGAAATGGCTATTTCTTCAGTGTTTCCAAAATTGCTGCTTTCAATTCAAAAAATCGTATCAAACTGCTTTCCGTAGGCATAAAAACTAGACGAAGATTCTGCAGAAGTTTGGTATGGGATAGGTCGGAACTTTTAGTTGGAAAGTCCCAAGTTTTAATGTTAGCAGATAACCAATCTGAAGTTGACACAAACTTGTGAAAAGAAACGTTGTAATTACTTGTGCAGATATAAATTGCATCACTACCCGAAACTTCAAATTCAGCTACTACCAATATATTAACATCAGACGAGTTCAGCATAAAACGCTACTGTCATGACGTCATCTCATTAAGCTAGATTTAAAAAGAAGCTATAGACACTAAACTTTCCATTTAATACAAAATTTTCAGACTCGTTTATATATAAAAATACTTTTTTACATTTACAATTAAATTAACTTTACATATCATGAGAGGTGTTTAAATATCTCTTTTCGAATTTTTGTTCTAAACAAAATTAGCATGTGGTCATTAATCTTTTTTCAGCAATGTATACGGATACATTCAAAGTTGCACTAAAGCGTAGTGCACAGCCTAACAAAAGGAGTTACACGAGATTAGTTTCTATTTTAATATTGACTTTCTTCTATTGTTACATTTAAAACTACAAGCAAGCTTACAAATTTTTATGTTTAGTTCAATTTTGAACATGGGAAAAGCTGTATGTGACAGGAAAGAAATTTAGTTTATGCACTCTTATAAAAGCATATGTATTTAAATGAATGATTTTTTTCATTACAACAAAAGTTATGGCATAAATTCTTGTATGGTATTCTACATTAGCGTTATATATTTATATTATATATACCCTCACCACGTCCACCAAATAAACAATTAGTTATAGATTACCATATTAAATTTAATTCATAAAATTTTTAAACAAAACAGCATCCAAAATTTTGTTTAATAAATTTAAGATTCAGATTTTATTAATGTGCTAAATCTGTCATAGATTTTAAGTAGTTACTCTCTGAATTGGTTTCATTTAAGGAAAAAAAATATTTTTTTATTTTTAATTTCGAAAACTTTTGACGAGATTCTGAACACTTCTATGTTTGCGAAATTTCAAAATACATTCTAAAATGTGAAAATTTAACTGAATAATTATTTGGAGTTATCTAATAAGCTATTTTTAATTGCCCAAACAGAAATATTTTTCTTTGTACTTGCCATTTTCTACCAGAATACCCGGATTCAAAGATCTTTCATCAAACTTTTGTAACAGAAAAAGATCCTCTTCTTTCATTTTCTGTTTCTGATAATGGCGCCGTTTGTGCGTTTTGAAACATGCCGATCATTATATTAAGCCTTTTTGTGATCTGCTTTTATCACGTTAAATTTAAATCTGTATTTTAATGATAATTAGTTATTTTATTATATGGGTATAAAATAAATATTTTAATTAACCAATACGCTATTTTTAATAACTCAGGTAGAAATAATTTGTGTACTTACCATTGTTCAAATTTCTTAAAACTTTTGCAATAGAAGATCCTCATTTTTCCGTTTCTGTTTCTGAAACTAAGAGCAAATCTAAAACGATTTCCCAATATTTCTCAAGTAAAACATTTAAATTCATTTGAAACGTTAAAGTATACATTATGCAAAAAATGTATGAGAAATGAGTAAAAATTTAACTGAAGATAACAAAAAATGAAAAAAATTTATGTACTTGTAATATTTTAAATACTTCCGTAAACTAACAGTAATTCAAAAATTTCTGTTCTTGCTCATTTCTCTTATAATTAAAAAAAATATTAAGACTGTATTAAATGAATATGAAAATTAAAAAAAATATGTATACGCTTTTCTCTTTTTTTTAATACGAAGTTTAGCTTTTCTAAAAAAAAATTTTCCTTTTTTAATATTGAAATAACATCTTTAAAGCTAAACTAATTGATAGAGTTTACTCACTCAATTACTTTTTAATTTTTTCTTACACATTCTCAATATCTGCAAAATTTGTACGATTCCAAGACATCTGAAAAACATTTTCCCATGTCTTCTATAATTTGTGTCGTTGAATAAAAAATGGAAAAATTATATAAGAAATACATTTGGATTCAAATTAAACAAAATAAAAGCAACTAAATAAATTGTAAGAAAGGATATTAATTTCAATTATTTTAATTTACTGAATATATATAAAGCATTCATTTTAATCAAAATTCCAAATAAACTTTATTGAAAAGAGGGGGGGGGGTGCTATATCTGGCTGAAAGATTGAATTTGAGAATGCCACTCCTAAAACAAATCAAAATTCAATCGTAAAAACAAAATAATAGTAAAGACATATACTATTATTAGGACGAAATGGTTAAAGGTTTTAACACTTTTTTTCATCGATATGAAATTCAAGCAGTCGTAGTTCATGCTGCGAACTTGAAATAAGTACACTAATATTTAAAAAAAAGGGCAAAATAGCATATTTAATGGAACTAGGAATTTTATATTATCGAGAATAAACTCGAAACCTCACCAAATATATTTTCTCAAATGGGAGCAGCTTTTCTCTAAGCTCTAAAATATTACTTACTTCCTTAAAACAAACAAATCTTTATTCACTGTCAAACTGCTTAGAGTTCTGCAATCGCAGTATCTAAAATATAAAAGCCACACTTGGTAAGTCTAAAATAAGAGTATAAAATTGGTAACCTCAAACTCAACTGGAAATTCTGTAGCTATATAGGAAATGCTAACTCGGGGACTATTGGCTGCGCTGTTAAAAGCCAGATATCTCGTAAAAGAAACTACACATTATATAGAAAATAAGCCATGTAATGAATTGCACTACATAATTCACTAAAATCACCTAGCAAGCTCTATAACGACTCGTGAAACTTGGAGAGTTTGACCGAATACAATTTCTCCTTCAGTCGCACAGATGCGAAAACTAGATGTTCGGATTCAAGAGGAAAAGTTTCCAGAGTGCCTTCATAACTCAAAATATAAACTTTGAAACTTTCTAGCATCTTTGTTTCCATTAGAGACAGAAGCAACCGCGTTTGGTTTAAAGTCAGTTTTTTCTGAAGAGAGGTCGCATTAATTTTTTTTTTTTCACAAGGGGGATTTCTAGTTTTTATTGTGTTTATGTGTGAGACATTTCTCTCGTGATTTATAGAAATTACCTCTGAGAAAAGCTCTATATTCAACACTGATGTTGTAGAATCTTTATAAGTAGGGTTACATTTCATGTGAAGCAGTTTATTTACATACAAATATTGTTTAACCTCTATTTCGGTGAAAATGACGTGTTCTAGATAACTAAACTAAGTTTAAGCCGAATCATGTCGAGATAATTTAAACTTACTATAAATATTTCCATACGAAAGGGCATAACCCCCCCCCCCCCCCCCCGCCAAAAAAAAAAAAAAAAAAAAAAAAAATTAATATGAAAAGAAATTACGAAACAAAAGTCTTATTCCAAAGACTTTACAAAACATTCGCAAAGTATCGAAAGCGATTACGTAATGCTTTGTGCCAAATCATGCTGTAATTTCAGATTTAACAGCAAAAATCTACTAAAATATGATTATAGCAAAAAGCATTGTTACAGTTGATTGTGTATAGTTAACGTTCTAATAATTCACGGTTGAAGAAAAATTCAGCCTCCAATTGAATTTGTCTAATCTTACAATATAATCTCCTATGTTTTTACACATACTTTATTTAAATGCGGAAATCTTGGCCTTTCTAAACTTGCCAAATACATAATTTTTGGTGTAACAAAATCTCAGTTTCTAAATAGCATGCAGATTTTTCAACCGAATTCAACACCGCTTTCCAATAATTTGACAAAGAACAGTAGAAATACTATACTGCAATTAAAATATTTATTGAATATTTGAGATACGGGTATTTGTATGAAATAAATTTTAACTGCGCATGCGCGAACTACAGAAAAGATTTTTTTTATGATTTCAGAGTCTATACTATAGAGCAACTAGTATAGAAAGTCCAGTCAAATATCGTGAAAACTCAGACAATTGATAAATTAGGGAGGAAATCCCATCTAATCCTATGGGATTTCCTCCCAAATTTATCAGGACCTTGCTGCAATGACAGACCATTATGATCATTTTCTGTTACTTGGGTGATCGCTACTTTATTATTAAAATTACTATTGACCCCTAATTATGCTCGCTACAAAATCTTGACTCAAAATTATGCAGTGAAACGTGTTCTTTACATTTTTGAAGTTCAAGGACAGTTCGTAAAGAATTCCTGTAGCTATTCGACAAAACGTATATAAAATCGAAAAAATCGGTCACTGCCCCCTAATTTTTGGACATCAGTGTATTTTTATTTTGTATACTTTAGAAATGGTAATCTTAAACAATTACTTTTTTGTTCTATAATTGTATATACTTATTTTCTGTTATGCAGTGGATAAGTTTCCCTTTATCTGAAAGAAAAGGAAATTTCCCGACGATCTTATTGGCAAGTAATATGTATGCATATAATTTCGAGAACTAAAATTGGTTAAACATTTGTAATTTTTATAATAGTTTATAAATGTATTTAAAACCTCTTTTGCTATCAATAAATTTTAAATTTATTGTAGGCCATTTTTTAAATTTCATGAATTATATATATAATGTAATGTAATGTTTTACGCTAATACATTTAGAGACTACGTACAGTGGGGCGAAATCTCAAAAGCTCTAAAATTTCAACTTTTGAAAACGGGAGCTGTGGAGACTACAAATTTGGACTACAAAGATAGTTAATCAAACGCGTGAATGCTTTGATCAGATCTCATTAAAATAAAATAAATCCAAAAAAGGTCGTCAACCGTCTGAGGCAGCCATACTCAACCTGCGGCCCGGCGGCCCGAGACACATAATCATTAATCCGTATTTACAAAAATCATTGATGTGCATAAAAGGTATTAGACCTTCACTGTTTTTTTTATATACTTTTACGGACAAAATCTGTCGAACTACAGTGGTGTATACATTTCTTAATCTTCAACACTTACTGAACACTATTCAAAATTAACTAAATTTACACTATATTTCGATACTTAAAAAATTATATATATACAAAAATTGTTCGCCGAAAGACTGATTTATTAAAGATAGATCTCATGCTACTTATTAGGGATGAACGTTCGTCGCGGATAAAATTTGCACAAAATATTACAGCAGTTTCCAAACAAAAGTCTCAGCGGCATATTTCTGCAACATTTCCTATAAAAATCCTGTTTCAGCTGAGGCTGAACACTAACATTTTTTAAAGATCTTAATAAAGGGACTGGGAAGGATACTCTGCTCTATAGACCTGGTTTCCTTGTCTGAACAGTCCCTCTTGGGCAAACAAATCGCGCCATAAAGTATAATTGTTTAAAAAAAAGAGATGTTAAAATTTCTTCTTTATCAAACGTAACCCGACTGATAATATTAACTTTGTTATATCACTTCTGTTATCTGAATGTTTTAATTGCCCTTTTTTACCTTATTATATAAGTATGCTGCGGCCCGCCTAACTTCGCAAACATATGTTTGAAAAAGGTTGGATACCCCAGACCAGCCGTACTCAATCTATGAATTTTTGGATACTGAATCTAATAAAACAGGTCCGTATGACTAACTTCGTGAGATATGGCTGTCGTTCATTGTTAGATATGAAAGGGGGAGTAAACTTTAACGAAACATTAAAATTTTTTTCTGTTATTCATGGAAACTTTATTGGTCCAATAATAGTATTAAAAGGGGGTGAAAAACATTTTTTTCAAAAATTTGGACCCAAAATTGAATACGGAATACTAAAAAATACATAGAAAGTTAAAAAAATAAATACATATTTAACAAATTTTTGTTCAGTGTTGTGCGAAGTTGCACTCAAATTTTATACTAGTGTTACTAGAGGGGGGAAAATGAATGAATCGATAATAAAATACCGGATCAGGGCCGGAAGTATACTATAAGAGTGTTTTAATAAAATATTTCCTCATTTAAAATGTAATTCTATATAGTTTCAGTTAAACGATAATTACAAATATACAGAGCACTGGGCTCATTATCAATCTTAGAATGAACCTTCATAACAGGCATGGGAATTAAAGCTGAATTTGCTAACAACGCACTTGAAAATAGCATAAGAGATTGAAAACCCCCCACTTCAGTTATCACATATGAATTTTACTAGTTTTCGTCTTTTTTTCTCCGATGTCTGAGACAACATAGTTGTGCCTTACCCGTCTGAGTGTGAATAAAAATTGTTTAAAAACTAACTTGGAAATTTTGATTTATTAGCACGATTTTCTTAAATGTGGGCCCACCATGCGACCGACGAAATACAATTGAGTGCATTGTATACTTTTAATCCATTAATCACTGGTTAATTTTCCAATTTATATAGTTTGCTTATTTTTATAGTTAATTTTTAAGATTTTTTTTTTTTTTTTTTTTTTTAAATGCATAATTTTATAAGTATGTTGAAATCTAAAAAGATTGTTACTGTAAGCGTTTACGCTTGTATGTACACAGGCGTAGCTAAGCATTTTTATTTTAGCTTATTGAAAAGTTAAATAGAAATTATCATAGTTTAAATTTTTAAAAGTCTTATACTATTTCAGCATTTTTGGGGGTTTTGTTATTGAATGAGTAGGGGGGTGGGGGTGTATTTTATTAAGCATCTGTCAATTTTCTGAGCGCTCTTAAAATGTTTCTATAATGGCCCCACAATACCGTACGAAACCGAGGCCGTTATTTTTCGAGCGAATAATAAAAGGAAATATTTAAGCATCGGCCTATTTCGGCCATAATATAAAGTAGTTATCTGTCAGCGTTTCAGAATCTAAATGTACACCTCCTTCCCTCCCCACCCCCAATGTTTTGTTCTTGTGTATGGGAAAATTTTAAACTTAGTGCATACGTCTTCCCCGAATCTAATTTCTGCTTACAGCGCCACATTTTCTGCCATTTGGGGGGAGGGGGGCTATTTATTTTTGACCATTTTTATAAACATGTTTTGAATATCTCTTTTTAAACATCTGTCATTCCTGCTAAGATGGAATCTTTTATGGATATTTATCATACATATTATTACTGACGTATGTTAATATTGTAATTAAAAAGTTTTTTCTTTTTAGGAAATCCCGAACGATGAAGACTCGAAGAAATGTTAGCGTAAATGAAAATTATTTCAATAAAGTGTTTTGGAACAGTCTTATTTTTCTCCCTATATTTTCAAAGAACAGTTATCTAAAAGATAATGTGAAGGAATAATTTCAATATTTCCAGTTTTTGCATGTCATTCTAGATCAACTATAGGCTCTGCCAGAAACTGATTCAAAGTTAGATAAGATTTTTTTAAATGCGAGCATTATTTCATCTTATTGGAAAATCTTATTTTAATTAGATTTCTCTATGTAAAAATTTACAATAAAACTTAATAAAATGAGCATAAATGAGATTTTATTCTATTTTACACATTTTCTTAATATTTTGTTTTATTTGTTTAAAGCGTGGTCGTTTCACTTTCTCATTACAGAAGCTGGTTTTATAAACATACTTGATCAGTTAAAAGTTGCAGAATAGATAATGACAGCACTTCATTCCCTTTGTAGCAATTTCTTAATTCCTATCAGAGCTACTAAATCACAAATGACGAAAAGAAAAAAAAATACAGATAGGGGCTGTCCATAAATGATGTCACACTTTTTTTCAATATTTTTGACCCCCCCCCCCTTAGTCACAAAGTGTCACTTCACCATACCCCCTCCCCTTGTCACATGTCACGCTATATTACATAGACATATACTTGCTGTTAAGAAACAAAGCACTACATTATAGATCATATATCAAATTTTATTTTTAAACTTTAACTAATGACATTTGTGTGCATAACAACAAAAATGATTCGTGTACTTATTTTGTATGAAATAAGATTAAGGTTTACAACAGAAAACATAATTAACATACTATAAAATAATACAATTAGTAATAAAATATTAATATATTTTTTGAAAACAAAGGAATATAAGTGAAAATAAATCGCATGAAAATTGTTTTAGCCCCGATTAAAAAATACCCTCAAATTTTGGTAATTTCAAAACAACTTCAAAATTTAATCTGCAGATTTTAAATGATTTTATTTTAACCAAAATGTGAGATGTCACACTTCTTACCCCCTCCCACCCCCTTGTCACAAACTGTTACAATTTTATGAACCCTCTCCCCCCCCCCCCTCCAAGTGTGACATCATTTGTGGACGGCTCCTTATATATTTGTCAAAAAACACTGTTTACAATTCATGGGATGTGTACACTTTCTAGTAAGTACTCGTTATGTTCTTGCAGTGAAATAAACTGTAATCATTTGCAAATCATAATATGATTAAGTTCTTCTTGGATGTATTCATCTGAGCATGTGAGGTATGTTCTTTTGACGAATGATTTTAAATCGGCCCTTTTATAATTCCAGGGGCTCTAGAGTTAAAAGAATTATAAAATAGAAATAAATGGCAGTTTTTAATTTATTTGTCAAAAGAACATTACCTCGTATGCTCATATGAATACATCCTAGAGCAACTTGATCATATTATATGCTTTGCTAAGGATCAGTTTCCCCCTTAATAATATTCGCCGTATTATTGTAAAACACCGAATTGCAAAACACAATTCTGTATGGCATTGTGACGTCACTTTGTGACCGATCGAGGCTAGAGCTCCTATAATACAGGCTGAATCATATCGCCATTTAATGACCCAGCGGACCAAAAACCAAGCTAAAACCGGTTTGCTTACCGTACTAGTGGACCGCGAGTGACAGTAACAGGTACGGCAAACACCTACACAGGCGGTTTCCTAATGCTGAGGTAGGTCACAATATGGCGGTTATTTTGGGCAACATAATGGATATGCGTCAGCTCCCTTTATAGGAGCCTTAATCGAGGCTAGCGAAAAAGAAAGTCTACCGCGGTGCTTTACGCGTATCTTTTTTTACAGACCGCGGGAATCACGTGAGGCTCGAATCCACCAATGCAGGTGTACGAAAAGAGCATCACGTCACTCTAGCGGTCTGTAAAAAAAGATAAGTGGAACGCACCGCGGTAGCCTGTCTTTTTCGTTAGCCTCGGTGACCGATGTGAAGCAAGGCAACACTAGATACCGGGCTTGCTCATTCACTCTCAAAACGTCACAAATGGTGGCTGACCGCGAACAGCGATTGGTCCAAAGCAACGCGCCCATCGATTTGTGCCAATCGCTGTATGTCTTTCCTCCTAGTCAGCCACCTTTTGTGACGTCATCATAATGAATGAGCATGCCCGGTATGTAGTGTAGCCCTGTGTGAAGTCACTGATGAAATGTGAAGTCGTTATGGCCGTTTTTAAGCCTTTTTGTGACGTCACTCTACTCTGTTACTACTTTGTGAAGTCACAGTATGACCAACTTGTGAAAAGTGCTGCGTTTGTGACGATTCTGCATCGGGACGGGTGACCACTAGAGCTCCCGGCACAGGCTGACGCATCCTCGCAGATTTGGTGCTCAAATTGAAGTTCAGTCGAAAAACCAAGCTAATCCGAACCGGTTCAGTCAATCAGAACCGAGTCTTAGGCAACCCGAACTCCGGCTGCGGTAGATTGATGCTGAACTGAGCATAAATAATCCGAAACAAAATGGGTAATGGATATGCGTCAACTCCTATTATTATAGGAAGGAGTCTTACTCTACCCCGAAAGGTCTTATCCGGTCCTATTTTATTGTGTCTGCTGGGTTCTAATTTTTTTTTCTTTTTTTTTTTTTTAGCTGTTGTAGATAGGTTTCAGATTAGGAGAGTCTTGCATCGAGTGTGGTATCCAGGTTTTACACGAACCAGACCAGGTCCGGTTATGATGAAATCTGGTTATTCGACTCAATGCAATATTCTAATTCGAATCTAACCTGCAACAAGAAAATAAAATATAACAATCCTATTAAGTTCATGTCATGTGTATATATTCACCTCACCCGATGCATTGTAGTCACAAATGCACACTTAGTTTTAAAAAAGGCTTAATTTTATTTTATTTTTGTGTATGTATTATCTAAAAATAAAACATAAGCGTAAATACGCCACCCGATAAAAGACCCCGAACTTTTTTGATTTTATAAAAAAAATAACCAATAAAAATTCAGCTTTTGTTAAGTTTTTCATTGCTCTTCCTTGCATGTTTTAAATTATCTTTTATTGTTCAGAACCTTAATCAAACCAGTCCGGAAACAAAAAATAAAATTTCACAGTTCTATTGTTTTTCTGTGAACATTTTACTAGGTCAATTACACAACTTAATTTATTTTTTAGATTTTAGGCCTAGTATCGACACGAATGCTTAATTAATAATTTCTAGTAATGGTCACAACATGTGTCCCTTATTAAAATTTCATTAATGCTCATAGCGCATAAAATCTTTTTTAAACAGCTAAGTAATCGAATTTTTTAATTGCACTTATCAGAATATAATACGAAAAAAAATTTTATACATTTTTAATTATTTTAATGTGGTTAATAAACTTTTAATATTAAACTATTTTTAATATTTTTATTATTAAATCTGCTTTACATATTTTATAATCTGGCAAGTCAATCTGGAAACAGGAATGAAACTCATAAGCTTAAGGAAAAAAAGGTTAATTAAAATGAAAACATTTTTTGAGTCGCACGAGTTTTTAAAAATCTGTTACTTTCTGTCTTCAGTGTTTGACTTTTCATTTCTGACAAAGTAACTATATATAAAAAATGCTATAAGTAGTAATTATATTTTTTGTATCAATTAAGCTAGTAAATCCGCAGATCAGGGGTCTCAGACGTCAGTTCCACAGATTTATTTAGAAATCATTTTATATAGGAATTTAAAACATTCAGTCCGCAATTTTATTTGTATCCTTTTTAAATTATTAAACTCTTAAGGCTGTTCATCAGTGAACTTCCCGATTCCCCTCGCTGCTGTTAAACTTGTGGGTATTGGATGCATTCGTATATTTAAAATCTCTCCAAGAAATCAATATTTTTAACTTCTGTTCTCTTTGTACTGTTTTTGGGATGTCTCCTTTTTTTCCTTAGTTACGTACATATTGCAGAAATATTTTTATAATTTTATGTGTTAAAAGATTAGCGAAGGTGAATAAGATTTTAGCACTTCACATAAAATTAAGTATGTAGTAGTCTCAGTAATTTAACAACTGTAATTCTTTGATATTCAGTATTTTAAATATTCTATCGAAATAAAATATTCATCTACTGATAATAACAATTAGTTTAAACAATTTTTAACATCAATATTTTAATTATTGATATCCTAATTGGTAAATGTATTTCAAAACGACTATTGTATTTTAATTAGTATGATTTAATTATGTTCGGATTCTAAACGTAATCATAAAACAATTAATTACCTATTACTTCTTATATGAAGTCCATTATTGGCACAGTGGATGCCCATTGCAGGAATTTTAATTTTGATTTATTTTCATTATTATAATTAAATTTACATTCACAAGGGGAAACGTAACAATGAGATTGGTTTCATATGGTTGATAGATTCATATATTAAATTGAAAAATTGGAATATAATAACTAACTAGTAATTAAAAACATATTTTTAAAAGAAATTTCTTAAAAGTACACGTTATAGGCACGTGTGCCCTGTTACTATAATATAATTATAATTATTTTACATTACTCCCTCAAACGTAATTTTCTCTATTAAATATTTTGAAAAATTTCAAGAAATTCCTTACGTAATAGCCACTGTGCTATTTTCGTAATACTGCAAAATTCTGCAGTAGAAATAAATTCCTAATGTTTAATAATAAAACTCATATTTTATGCAAAATCTTTGATATATTATTATTAATAATTTTGATCTCATCTCTTTAAAATGAAACACATTATGAATAACAAATACCTATAAACAAATCTATGGAATTTCACAAAATCTTATTTATTTTTAAAAATCTAAGTTCTAAAAATATTATAAAATAGGAATATATTGTTGTATATTATAAATTTCAAATATTACGAATGATTCATTTAAAACAAAGTAATTTGTAACTTTTAAATATAGACAAATTGAAATAAATTTTTACATATTTTGTACTTGCAAAATCCTTAATAGCTATCCAAATAAAAATATCCTTTGTGTGTTCTTTTTTCCATTTCTAGCAAATGGTTAATGTTGTCATATTACAGGGAAATTTCGTTGAATCTTTTCAAGCAAGAAATTTTGGATAGGTTTTTTTTTACACTACAGTTACCACTAAATGTACGGCTAACATTCTTTAAAATGTGAAAATAAATGAAACAACGTGAATCCATCGTATGTTTGGAACACTTTGAATAAATAAACCCACCGAATTGTGATAAAGATATATCACAGTTTTATCTTTTTTAATTATTTTTATTTCAGATCAACATATTTCTATTTTATAGCCCTTCCAGTTTAATTGCTGTTCTTTTAAAATGCCTTTTTACCAGCGATCGCGCGCCTTGTACGTTGTTTCTATGGCAAACCATCCCTCCTGTGTTCGCGTGAATCGGCGCTGAGCTGTGACGTCATCGCTTTCGGCGGCTCTCACTCCGCACGCGTGTGTTGTGCGCATGCGTCACCGCCGCTCTTGTTCGGTATGTTTTCCGGAGCTGTTTTGTTTTGGCGCTGCGGGCGAAAGGGGCGTGTCTTTCAAATACAAATTAGAATGGTTCTTTTAATTATTAAATGTTAATTTGTTTCTGATTTGCTCTTTTAATTTTCACGTAATTCCTAATCAACAAGTTAGTTTAAATTAATCTTGCTGTCACATTTGTGCACCCCTTTTCTGGGTATATATACTAATGTTGCGCATTTTTCCAACAGAATTTTAATAAAAATGATGCTGTAAATTTTATGCAAAACGTCGTCTGATCTGAGGCCTGCTGGCCTGTGCCGGCGCTCGTATCCTAGAATCGCCGTTGCGCGGATTCTTTGGAGATCAATTTCGCGTTTTTAGTGTTTAATTATTCTATAAATATGCTGTTGTAAATTTTAAGTTTAATATTTTAAAAGTTTTAAATCAACTGGTAATTTAATTCTGCATTAATTCTACATCCCTTATTGGATTCTGCCAGAAGGAATATTTTAAAGATTCTTCGAATTTTACGAAATTTGAGCCAGTACTTTTTAAAGACTTGATGTACAGCTTTCATCTCATCCTTCCTCCTTCAAGAAAATGTAATAAACATTATTGGATCCTAACCTAAACGAGTTCTTATTTCAAGTAGTATGAGTCTCTTATTTTTCAACAAAGAACAAGTAAGAATGTTTAATTTATTTTATATTTCTGATTCTCTTCTCAAAGAATTTTTGACCAAAAGAACAGATGCACAAATTGTGCAGGGTTAATTGCTTATTTAAATCACAACTGCAATAAATAATTTAAAAATTCACTATATTCCTCATCATCAACAATTATCACGCCACACGAATTAAACCACTTTTCAAATTTATCTCGACTGCATACGATAGACGAGTCCATAATATAAATATAGAGTGGCTGTCCAATTTTCTTACTAATAAAAGAATAAATACCGTATATACTCGTGTATAAGTCGAAGAATTTTAGACAAAATTTGGGAGCTGAAAATGGGGCTTATATACGAGTTATATACGACTTATATACGAGTTAGTGGGGGGGGGGGGGGAAATACCGGAGTCGTATTTTTTTCGCAGATAATTGGTGAATGTGCAAGTCTTTTAATTAATATCACATATAGGTGATTGGAGAGACAGATAAAAGCGAACAATGGTGATTGATAAAAAAAGTTCAACAATAATGTGTCTGTAATTGTTCTGCTCTCAGTTTCTCTTTGTATAGAATTCCCTTAAATACAGGGGCATTCCTTTCAACATTTTAATCCCCTTTTTAAAAAGAGTTCAACTTGAGAATGCTTCTAGATTTCTCTCCTAAAAGTCCTTCAATACAAAGAAGTTACTTATTTTAGCAATTTAAGAAGTTGTTTACCCTTGTAAATAAGCCTTGAATAGATTTTTCAAAAAAAAAAAAAAAAAAAAAAAAAAAAAAAAAAGTAAGTAATCATTAAATTGATGTGAATATGTGAATAGCTTTCCCAAATAGTTTAACCTTCTTCAGTTGTACATAATTATACGATTTTAAAATGTTGAATTAAAAAAAGTCTGATTCGAAACGTAAAAAAAAAAAAAAAAAAAGGCTGTTATACAGAAAAAACTGACAGCCAGAGCGCCAGAAAAAAACTTTATTTTGAGGAAATATTTTGCATTTATTATGAACTTCTGTTATTTTAACAGATTTTGCCTGTATGTTCGATTTTCATAATAAATAAATATTTTCGTAAAGCATTTTTTTTAATACTGGCATCCTGGCTGACACTATATTTTTTTTTTTTCTGTGAAATCAACAGATTATCTTTACAATGTAATATAATTAACAAAATACTGTTTAAACTATCGGAAAGTAAACGTCCGTAATCCATTTTAACAAAGCAAACTTCTACACCTGTTGCGTTAATTTTTAACTATTTCAGAATTAAAATTTCTACTTGTGGAATATTTGTAAATTTTATTGCTGTCTTAAAAATATATAAAGGAGAGAGAATAATAAAAACTCACTACGGCCGTATCGAAAGTCTATTTTTTGATGGTGAAAACTATTTTCCGTAATTATATTATGTAAAAAGTAATCCCTAATAAAATTTCTCCATAGTTTAGGATTCTATATTTCGCGATCGGAAATGATAGCAGCACCCTTTTGAAACATCAGAAATGAAAATGCCATTAAAGTAATGGGATATTTTGTACATGTTTGTCTGGTGAAACATAAGTCTCAATAAGTTTGTCAGAAATCCAACTCAAACCATTTATCAAAATAGAAATATTGCATAATATCCCTAGTTTTTAATTATAAAATTACAACATTGCTTCATCTTGTTTCTTTTATTATAATATTGAAAATATGTAGAATCAAGTATTACTGATAATTAAATGACATAGAAAATGAGATTGTACAGCATTAGCAAATAAGAGTATAAATGTAGAGACAAAATGCACGTGGTAAAATAACAAATTCCAAATAAATTAAAAAATAGAAGATTTATTCAAGATATATAATTTCCAAATTGAACATATAAATACAGTTTAAAGTAGTTTACAATTTAGAGTAGTTTTCCATAGATTCCTCAAAATTCGATAACAAGACGAACTTTCTGAGATCAAATTCGTAATCTCGTATCTGCTCCAGTTTATTTCTTGTGACAGTTTTCATGTTTGTTTCATCAACAGGTTTTTTCTTCTGCGGTAAGTTGTCGCTGTCATCTTCGCGCTTCCTTTTATTTTCTGAAAATAATACATAATTTTAATGAAATTGTGAGTTTGCATTTATAATACGTATTAGTAACATTTGGAAAAAAAAAACTTTAATCATAATTATCAGTTATAATCCAAAGAAAAAATTCCTATAAAACTGAAAATCTTATAAATTAGTCTTACATTAGCGATTTAAAATAACAAAGATCTGAAAAGCGATTTACTATTTATTTAAAAATTTTCGCAAAGAATAATAAACTCTCATCTCACTGAAAAAAGCAGTATATTTCAACAGTGTCATTTTAACAAAATATTGTAACTTTTTAAATTCAACCTCCAAAAACCTGAAATAAACGTCATTACAGTATTGTTTGGGTAATTAAAAGATCTTTCCTGCGGTTGTAATGTAAAATAATTTGTCATATATTAGAAATTTTAATGTATGTATATATATCGCTGGCAAAGATAAAGGCCATGTACTCTACCGATTATGTGTGTTGTGTGCTTCTCAGCTAACTTTCATAACATGGCAGTTGCTGAAAGTAGGGTCCGACAATCGGTGGAAACCAATCCACCTTGATCGTGTGACAGCCAAGGGGAGACGAACCTTCGTGGCATATGTCTTTCTTGACTGTAATATATACAGAGTGTACATTATACATTTGAAATATTTGCATCTTTGAAACATGTTTGTAGATTACATCGTTTGAAATACTGCTAATTCATAAATCGTTTTATTAGAGATATTCCAATTCCAAAAAATTTTTAAATGTAGTTCTCTATCATATTAAAAGCCACTTTTATCGAAATGATTGTTTTTAAAAGTTGGGAAATTTAATTTATTTGCGCTGGATATTAACAAAACTTTCTCGAAGCTCTAACACACACACACAAACACACACACGAAAAAAAAAAACATTATTGCTAAAAGTGGAAAAAGTATGTTTTTAGTACCAGAAATCTTTCAAATATACTCTTTTCTAGATACAATTCATAAGATCCATGGACCATATTTGAGTTTCGTAACTAAAAGAGAACAAGTTGGAAATTGTACGCCAAACGTGACAAATGAGGTGCGTTCGTACGATAGCTAGTTATATAAATATTCAGATTTTGATGATTTTTAATTCTGTGAAATTAATTATATCGTCTGAGGATTAATGTCTGTAATAAAATACGTATCTCAGTCTCTTGACGATTAAACCCCGGAAGCTCCTATAACAAAAAAGCACAGATTAAAAAAAAATCAAATTTCTTAATAAATGTTTTTATTAATATCTGCTAAAATTTTGATTCGATTTTCATAAAATTTGAAATGTCCCGACAAAATTCTATAAAGATAATATATCTTAAATTTCAAACCATTTGATTGGGTGGATTTTGCGTTGTTATATGCGGACGGAGGGACGGACAGACAGACGACGGACCAGACAACGACAATAAGTGCTATAGTGCTATGTATTTATATAATTACGAACGCACCTAAAAACGACACCTTTTACTGAAGTTTATATATATATATATATATATATATATATATATATATATATATATATATATATGATTTTAGTAGAATGATATTAGAACTTGATATGTTTTTGAAATTCATAGATATTATATATATATATATATATATATATAATTCCTTAATATATAAAAATGTAAAATTTTTTTCGAATTGAAGTTATTCTTCTAAAACTAATTGTTGAGCAATTAGCAGGAAACGACAAGAGGTACTAAACAAACATGAACATCAATCATACAGTATATATATATATATATATATATATATATATATATATATATATATATATATATATATATATATATATATATATATATGTACAATTTTAACTTAATAGTTTGTACAAAAATTAAATCATACATTTGTTTCTGGAATTTATGGTAATTTGGGCTTGATAGTTCCAACAATAATTCTAACATTTTTCATCTATTTCAAAATTTCACTTTTTTGTTAATTTTTAGATTATTTAGATTTGAGCTTCATCTTTCAGGTTTTTTAATTTTCTTTTCATTTATCCCTCCAATCTATATTATATTCACCTTGTTTTAAATTTTATTCATTTTTTTTTTCTCTACATATTTATGGATATTGTTCAAACTCGTTCATTTTTCATATTGTTTTTCCCCCTTAAATGTCGCATGATGTTTCTGTATTGTTATTCAATTGTTATATATATATATATATATATATATATATATATATATATATATATATATGTGTGTGTGTATAATATATCACTATAACGTAAATATTAATAACATTTAATTAATAACGTACTTTAACGTAAGGTACTTACTATTAGGACTTAATAAAATTAATTATAAATAGTACTGCATAGTGTAAAATTTATATAAAAAACAATTGTACTTAGACTTTTAACTTACGATTTATTCAGACAATTCCATTAAAAAAAAAGCCAATTACAAATGAAATTGTATATACTTCATAGAAAAAATAAAATACTGCAATATTAAGTGTAGCTTAATATATATTATAAGAGTAACACTGTCATTGTTAACATTATTGATCTAAATAAAAAAATTGGTGTGATGCTATTTCCCAAACTTGCAATCGCTTTTACAATATCTTATACAAACTAATTCACAGTCCCTAAAACAAAGGACAATCATTTCGTTCTAAATATACTTTAAATACATTTTTATTTTAATTAACTATATATATTTTTAATTTTAACTATGCTACTTGAAAAAATGCTGATAAGAGATTTATTAGAGTTATATATATCCGACAAGCATTGCTTTTGGCTCTCTGATAAGGTGTCTTTTTCAAGTTCTTTTCTCTCTCTCGATAAAATGTTTTAATTATACTTCAGGATCTAAAGTTAAGGTTTCTCCAATTTCTTTTGGTTTGAAAATAGTTTACACGTGTTATAGAGGACCAGATTTATTTAGGTAAAAATTATTGCATATTTATCTCTAATATTAGGATTTAACACATTCACTGCCAATCACGAGTATTCAATCAAAAATTACGAATTCGTACCGGAAATTTCGAAAGATTTTTTATTTTATGTAATCACGAAATGTCTGTAATTAAAGTAAATATTGCTATTAGTATTTTCTGGTATGAATTCGAACCTTCTACATAAAATAAAATTCCGGTAAATTTAACCCGGGCTGTGAACGTGTTAACACACTCAGTTACAAGCTTGAGCTTAATTTTCAAATTTGCTTTATCTGCAAAAGCATTGAAATGAAACTGAAATGTATTAAATACTTCAAATTTAAATAAATATAAAATAAATCGAAATTTAAAAGAATAAAAATATAAAAATAATACAGTAAAGCACCGTTCATAAGTTTCTCATAAGTATTTTTACATTTATACGTCGTTTCATTGCGGTATTTCAATTCTGAAAACCACATACTATAAGGAGGGAAAAAAACAGCTCGCGGACATTCCGCTTTGAAGAAATTGTGTATGTACAAGATGACAAATTCCCCGATGTTGAAGATATTTTGCAGAAGTTCTGTTTCTTAATGGCGGACAACAAACATCCCAATGAGTGAAACTAATGCTGATGAAGAAAACGAAAGAAATTTCATCAAAATTAAATGTCAGTGACGCCGTCTTTTAAAGCGGTTGGCTACATAAAATTAAATTATGAAATGGAGATTCATGTCAGGTCGTCAGTGGAGAATAGAAAGATGATCCAGTTGATTCTGTTGAAGGATGATTTTTAAAAAAATTTATCAGCAAAAGTAAAAGTTATCAGCTGAAAGACATTTATAACGTTGATGAAATCTGTTTATTCTTTCACTAAAGCATTTGCCTAAAGCATTATATTTCTAGAGTCTAAGATTTTATACCTTATAATTTCAATATTACATGTTTCTCAGTTATACGTAGTTTTTGAACGGTGCCCTGGAAGAGATATAATTGGTACTTTACTATACTAGTTTCAAAAAATGAACTAAATGATTTTTAAATGTCTATTACTTAAAAAAAACTCTTGTACAGAAGAATGATCGACAATATAATAAATATATATTATTGAAATTAATAAGGGAAACTTTTCTTTCCTGAGGCATAAAAATACACTAAAACAAAATTATGTCGACAAAAATAACTAATATTTTAAAGACAAATTTTCAAACAATGAAAACATTTGTTTTTAAACTTCAGCCAGAATTAACACACCATATGTATATATAAAATGAGAGGAAACATATTAAATATTTCCATTTTAGATCAAATGAAAATTAATTCAAAATCAAAAGAATATTTTTTGTTTACATGTGATAACACAAGAAATAGCAAGAACAATAAGTATACTTTTGCCTTACCTGGTGCATTTTTAGACCTTTCGTTTTTCTGGAACTCTTCCAGCTCCTCTTCGGACGCATGCAGGATCAGGACATCGTCATCGAATTCTTCTATGGATTCTGCAAAGAAAGGAAAGGCATTAATAACAGGAAAGCACAAAATAGCAAGATTACAAACCGAAGAAAACTTAGATGTTCACAAACGACACAAACTAAACATGATATCCAATATAGTGTTCAAAAAGTTAAAGAAAAGTAAAAATTGACAGAGGACCTGAGTTTTTTACGATGAAAAAAAGTCCTCTTTGAAAGATTTAAAGAAAATTTTCACTACTTTCTGATTAAAAAGCCAACTTTAATTATATTTACATTTTCATTTTTATTTGACATATTATAAAGTGGCAATTTCTCCTAAACATATGCATACCTTGAAAGTTAGAGTGTACATCATAGTGTTTCAGTCAAGCACTAGATTGCACTTTATTACAAATCTTTCATTTATATTTAATTGTTGTGCTTTTATAGTTTGTTTAGTTTAGCTTTGAAGGGGGAGGGGGGAATGTACATGTGACATGAGAGAAATTTAGCATATGTTTGCTCATATAAGCATATATGTATTAAAGCATATATGTATGTATTAATATGTTTTGATAGCAACACGCACTATTGCATGAATTCTTGAATAATAATTTAAATTAAATAGTGTGTTTTTTTTGTATATATATATATATATATATATAATCTATCTGAATATTTCAAAAAAATTAAAAATTGTACTTTATCATAAAAAAATATTATTTTAAGAATAAAATAAATTTTTATAGATATGCAATAAGCATCTACAAGGAATGAAATGAAATATGAGTACATCTATACTAATAAAACGAAGTTTCGCTCTCTCTCTCTGTGTGTGTGTTTGTTCGCTATGGCTAGAAAAATCTACCGTGTGCAGAGGTCTGAAAATTTGTACGAGTTCAAAGTAAGTCCTGATGCACTTAATGCACAGATTTGTGATTTTTTTTAAATAATTAGGCGAGATATTAATTACAGATTCATCGAAAACGCCTTATTTTTTCTGAAATTTGGCAAGCACGTGCTCAGTTCGTTAAAATAAATTCTATCAAGTCCATTAAGTAAGCTGTAAGTTCTGAATTTTTTATGCCCCCTCCCCTCGATTCGTCTACTAAAAGAGATGTTTGAACACATATTTCAGAAATCTCGAACCTTATATTGTAATCAAAGTCAGATTTTAAAATATTGCAGGTATAAAATTTTAGTTCTAAGTGTAGAGTATCGACATTTTAAGAGTTTATTAATGGAACTTATTAAAAGCTTTCATAAGTTTAAAACTTAAAATAAAATAAGCAATGTACGAAATATAAACTTAAAATGAATTAGGTTTCTTACGATGAAATAAGCAATTTAATGAAAAACCTACGTTCCCAAACCTTGAAGACATGGATACCCCGATACTTAAACTAAACTATTCTTGAATTTACAAACATTTTTAATACATATTTCCAGAAAATTATACCCCCTTCTCCATCCCCTCCAAATACGAAATAATATCTGAAGATTTACTTATTTTACAAATAGAACAGCACTACACCTTGCTAGCATGATTATTGATGTGATTTGTAATCGATTTTTTTTTCCATTTTCGAAAAATGAATTGCATCTTTACTTCTAAACGAGTGTTTTTTCATGAAAGCAGTTTTTTTTTTGTTTCTGAAGTTGCCAAGTAGGGAAATAACATTAACACCAATTTCTGAAGGAATTGCTGTCTTTACCACAAAATAAAAGTAACTACTATTACATAGTATTTGAGTAAAGCACCTGTCAATTTCCGGCGTTTGAGGAAAAAAAAATGAAATCTAAAATATATCAGAAAATAGCCAGTTATGATTTGAGAACAGCTTTAAGAGGTCTAAGGGTTTTTAATTGAACCTTTGCAGCGAAAGTTATAGTAAAATGAACTTCAGCCATGACTACTCAGCTCAATGTATCTGATTAAAAAGTATTTAATCCATTGTTTTTAAAACTTTTCTTTTGTAGTTTGCGCGTACGATTTCGTAAAAATTGTTAGGAAAAAAGAAATGGAAATGTATTTAATGAATGTTCTTTGTTTGCTTTAAAGGTAAGGTACCTTTAGGAAACTCTCATTAAATTTGGCGTGTAGAGCCTATATTTGTTGATGAGACAAAGACGTGATGATAGTTAATAGATAGCAATTGTTTACAGCTCAAAATGCAAGGATTTTTCAGAAAAAAATAGCGATATTTGATTATTAGATATCTAAAGTTTTTATTCAAATAGGAAATAAAATTAATTCGTGATTGTGTCAGTAATTTTCACTTTGATAAATAAATAATTTCAAAGGTACATGATCAAGTTTTAATAATTATACAAAATATCGAATAGAAAAGGTATAGAGCATGTTGATTTGGCTTTCACTAAAAGCCTTGTTGAAAAAATGGATAATTGCAACGAAGCCAGCTTTATAGAAAATGCCATATTTTTTGCATATGCAAGTTTACACCACAATTTTAATTCAATGAGAAATATATTTTGAGATGACATTTGATTACTAAATTTTTTTATGCAAAAAATAAAATAAAATTTTCGTGGAAATATGTATTACGCTTTATTGTATTGACGTGATATTAGGGCATTCAAATCTTAGTCTATTATAAATGGAATGTTTACAAGATTCTAAGAAGTATTATCTGGTATTATTCGAATAACTGTAGCATTAACATTATAATTTATCACACATAAAATTTTAACATTATTTTATTGAAATGCTATTAAAAACTGTATGTACTTTTTATTAGGGGGGGGGGGTATTTACGTAACATGTTTTATCCTACACTATCAGATGAAATTTTTCAACAAATGAAGATTCGCAATAAAATATCATTTGAAACTATATCACACAAAATACCAAATACCTCTAATCATTTATTATTTAAAGATTTCAGTAATGAAATGCACAAAATATATCAATCCTCTCAAAGCTTAACAATGCAAAAAACACAAATTAAATATTTTGGATTTTAATCGTAAATTGACCTTTTATAAGTATATACTATGGCATTGAAACAATTACTTTAAATGTTGAATTCTAAATTATTTAATATTAATCAAACATTTTATTATTGCTGGAATATGCATTTTTAAGAGAAAAAAATTCAAAAGTTTTGTCAAAACATTATGTATATTTTAAATTACTGTACATTTTTCAATTATCCTGAAATCGCTCCTAAGCAATAATTATTCTGAAAATTCTATTGTAGCTGAAGAAAAAAAAATATTATAAGAAGAATGTTTTAATTTATGTAGATTTTTTTTTTTTAAATAAAAAAAGAATTTATTTTGAAAGCAAAATCTGCTCGATAAGTTTAAAATGTGCCATTATAAATAGCTCATTTATTATGATTATATTATTTTATTTAAATAATATAATCACATATCTAAAATGAAGAAAAAAAAAACAATCAAGATCAAAGCAATGGGAAATAAAGGTGAATGGAAAATATAAGAAATTGTTTAAATAGGCGATGACTTAACATTTAAAAAATCGTTCACACGAAAATTAAACTTTGGATTGTAAAATTTTCTGTTTCAAACAAACACTCAAATACCATGAAAAATTTATAAAACAAATTTTAGGACAAATTTAATTTCATTATGTGTTAGCGTATTTGAACTTAGAGGAACGCGGATATTCGATTATTCGGTAACCGAATGTGAAATTTTCATTGAAATAAGAAAGAAACGAGTCCATAATTGTGTCAGAAAGATTCGCTTACTTAAATGCGAATATATGTTTTTTGAGATTAAACTTTAATTGACTCGCAAACTGATCAAATTAATCATTTTTGATATCGGTTTCAAATAACAATTTAGGTCGTTAAGATTTGGTCATCGTTTATGTTAAGGATTTGTAACAAAGAATACTGAATCATCAAGCATCTTTGTTGCCCCCTTTCGGTTTGTTGCCTATGAGACGAGAAACGCTTAAATGGTTATCAAATTACAAAATCGTTAAAAATGGGCGATTGTTCGGCATAAAATTGTTCTAATCTGTCAAGGAATGGATTTAGAATATTTAGATTCCGCCTAAATTAAAAAGACTGAATAAGTTGTCTATAAACATTTGCGCAGCAAGAATAATGATTAATAATTATTAAATAAATTTGATTAAAGAAAGCGGTTTTGCAACGATTAGAAATTAATTCAGCATGAGGGTTTTCAAACATTAAACCTTCTTAATTCCTTGGTAATTTGTAATTCCAAGGTAAACTGTTTTCGAAATAGAAGCAAAATATGATGTCAAATTGAACGTTTTGAAAATTTTTGTTTGTGCAATTTTCCCCCATGCAACGACCTTCCTAAGCTCCTTTTTTAATTGAAAGCTTTTCAGTAGAAACGCTCTTCCCGTTCTATACGCGTCTTTTTTAAATATCGGAGTTTATGCAAGTTTTAATGCTTTATAACTTTAAAATTATTTGGAAAATTTGTTCAAAAAAAAAATTTTTTTTATTTGTTTTGCCGAAACTTAAAGAATTTTTACTTTTGAATTCTTTCGTTTTAATTTTTAGCGAACTGTACATTTCAGAAAATGACAAAATTCAGTGTGTTAAGCCGATTTTCGGTATAAGCCAAAACCGTAAGGATAGTCGTCGGATATCAATCGGCTATAAAACAAGATAAATATAATTTTCAGGAAAACCGGAGAACGGTTTTTGGTTATTAGACATAAGAATATATAAAATTTTAATTCAAATAGGAAATAAAATGAATACATGATTGTGTCAGAGAAATTAACTTTCTTGAACGAAGAGATTTATTTTTCAAAACATTCTTAAATTAATTGGTATTGTCACCTGTTATGTTTCACATTTTGTATAAATTATCATTAGTATTTTGCAGCCACAAAAAAAAGTGCAAAAAAGTGTTAATTTCAAAGAAACCACCTAAATAAAACTAAAAACAATTTTGTTTAAAAATTTTGTTTAAAAGTTTGTTTACACCACTATTTTTTTTTAACTCAATGCAAACTAAATTTTGAGATGATATTTAGTAACTTAAGAAAATTTTTAGTATATAAAATTTAATATATTTACTGTTTTACGATATAGCACCAAATATTCCTGATAAATTATTATTACTTAAAGCTTCCAGCAATAAAATGTGCAAAATCTACCAAATAGTTAGAATTATTTCAATTTGTATAACAGAGAAAGCAAAATAATATTTTAGATTTCAATCTTTGATAAGCATATAATCATGGCACTGAAATCCTAATTATTTTAAATAATCAAATCTAAATAATTTAAAAATTAATCGATTTAGAAGATAAATATAATCGTGTGCGCACAAATTAGTGTCAATAAAGAATTTAAAGTTTCAAGCGCAAACATAAAAAAAAGGGTTAACAATAATGATTAATAATGATGAAATCGCCCCTTTCATAGCTTTTTCATATAACTTTAAACTTTTTATTTTTCTGAAATCTGCATTTTTGTGAAAAAAACCTCAAGTTTTTCCCAAGATTCTAAATTATTTAAATATTTTTCCAATATTCTAAATTATTTAAAATTTATTATGCTTTATTAGCTTTCGAGAAATAATCATTAATGGACATTCTATTTTTACCTAAGAAGTATTTTTTAAAGTTTTAAATAATAATAGTTTATATGGATTTTTTAAAGGAAAATTCTTTTCGAATGTAAAATCTATTTGATAACTTGAAATGTCAGTGTAAATCCTTCATTTATTTTGGTTTGAATGAAATAAAATAAACACACTTTTTAAAAAGAAAAAAAAAACAATCAAGAACAGAAATATTCAAAGTAAAGGTGCATAATTATTTTTTTTTAAATAGGGTATTAATTAACAAAATTACAATATTATGTAATATCATTTGTATATTCTAAATTATTTTTAAGTTTGATTATAGCTTGATAACGAATTGAGCATAACATTCTTAGTTTTATTTTAACCGAAGAAAAATTTTAATTATGAATATTATAAAAAAAAAAATTATTTATATGGATTTAATTCTTAATGGATGAAAATGTATTATGAATCTAAAATCTGTTTGATAGTTTAAAATTTGCCACAATAAATTCTTCATTTATTATGATTTTTTTAAAATGAAATTAAGAAAGACAAACATATGTATAAAAGGAAAAAAAATATATATATTACAAGTAAATGTGCATGAAAATATCAATTAAAAATGAAATCAGATATAAATTAACATTAAAAAATTCCTCTACACAGAAATAAGAAACTTTGCATTATAAAAGTTTACTGTTTGAAAAAAACACGAAAGCACAGACAAACACGATGAAAATGTAAAAATAAAATAAAATTTAGGACTGATTTTTTTTTTTTTTTTTTTTTTTTTTTTTTATTAGTATGCGTTTTTAAAAACATACAGTATATATATATATATATATATATATATATATAAAATCAGCTGACAGGAAGGTATTAAAACTATTATAAACGGTAAATGTAAAACACAAAACATCGTTTACCTAGAGAGATTTGTTTAAGGAGGTATTAAAAAATATATATTTTTCCACGCTCAACAACTCAAAATTTTGAGACACATGTTCAGACTCATTTTTTAAAATAAAAACATGAAACTTGGGGAGGTGATTTATGAAGAGATTTATAAGGGCCCCATGTTTTTATTTTTCGTTCAATTAATTAGAAATTGATTTACAAACAATTATTTTCACAGTACAATATATTTTTTTTTGTTTCGCAGCGCTATCTCTTTGAGAAATTCGGTTCAAAATGTCCACTTTGACAGCATTTTTTGAAATATATTCTGCCTTTATAAAAAAAATCGAGACAATAGGGACATCATAAAGTTTCTGAATAAGAGAACCTGCCAATTGGATGTATTTCAGAGCAAAAATGAATTTAAAAATGTGTCTCAAAATAAGCAGTTTGGATTTGAATACACCCTTAAGCCTTAATGAGGAAAAAAAAAAAAGAAAGCTTTTAATGTTCGTTCTTCTGTTGCTACTTACCGCACTTTCTGAGCACATAAAATTCCCTAAATTACTAATTTCGGTTGAAATTTCATGAAAATGTACCGGATTGTGTTTTTTATATCAAAAATGCTATATTATTTTTAAATGCTAAAGGTGTAAAATTAACAACGTAATATAAATTAAAATAACTTTTATTATAATTAAAATAACTTTTATTTTAATTTATATTACGTTGTTAATTTTACACCTTTAGCATTTAAAAATAATATATCATTACAAGGTGTTATAATTTATTATATTGTTATCAAAAATGCTGTTTACAAATTAAATGTGTGAAAAAAGGGTTATTTTGGGTTATAGGATGTTTTAAAAATATAACTTATACATTAATGTTTTAAAATATACATTATCTTACGATAAAAATTTACAAAAACAACAGAAAAACTAAATAATTTTTTTTTTCTTACCTGAATCGTTTGCTGGTACTGCTTGGCATTTAAAGGACTCCATCATAACAATGTACACTACCAACACTTAAAACAATTTACTCAGATTTTAACTAAATAAAAAATATTCTATACGGCACTTTGCTCAGGTAACACGACACTAAAAATGTTTATACTAACTACTAGAATTAAAAAGTTCTTACTACACCTAACACTCGTATACATACACCATAAAATTGACAAGACTGCATAGAGTTAATTAATTACACGGGGGCAGATGCTGCCATATTTCTATTGCATAAATGTGCCAATCAAACCCTTTCTTTCACGTTTCATATACCTTTCTAAGAATTGCCCTTGGGGGAGGGGGGGGTGTTTAGACTTTATTATAATCCTTTGTTATCTGTTTAAACAAACAGAGATCGCCCCTACATGGAACACCTATAAAAGAATTGAAGGGGATTAAAATTCAGGTGTGATGGATTTTGACAGGTACTAAATTGAGAAAAATGAACAAATAGACTTTCCCACGAAGATTCAGAATTTTTTTTATGCAGTAAAGACAACGGGAAAAGGAAAATTTGGATGTTTCATCGAATTATAATAATTTATGTTTCTCTAAATCACCGAGACAAATTGATTTACTTATTTACTCAATTTTGAGTGCTTCATTTTTTTTTTTCAACGTATGCCATAAAAGGGTTTTTTAACCTCTTGAGTCCTGGGTACCCAAATGGGTACCTAGATTCTTTTGCTCATAAAAACTAAAATGATTGATATTTTTATATTTTAACTTCACTTCTATAAAGTTGAATGAAACCAATAAATGGTAGCACCGATGTCGATTTCCTTATAAAATAAATGTTATTTTAACCTGAGTTTGAAAAATGCTTTCGAAACAGTGCATCCAAGAAAGTAGGCAATTTTTACAATTCTTTAACTTTAAAACTTTATAATAATAAAAAAAATAATAATTTGCAGATTATTCACTTGTTTAAAGCTGTTATTTTTTTTTTTATTGTGCAATTTTAGGTTATTGATAGTTAAATTGATATATAATAAAATTCTGCTGCATTGCGCAAATTGGTTGGAATGGTTTATATATATTCTTTTCAATGATTATCTAGAATAAATTATTGATTTTCATATGATACCATAATTAAGCCTATTTGGTTCATAAATCACTTTGATTGGGTTCTGTTTGGAGTACATAGTTATTATAACTGCATTGCGCTTTTAATTGTGTATTTAACAATAATAATTTATGCAATATTACTATTGTATCTTGGTATCATTCGCTCGTCTATTGAATTTTCAAATGCATCTTTATAACATCTTATTCAGGTTATTTTTGTATTTTGCCAAAATTAATTTTGTATTGAACTTGGTATTCTGTCTACACTTTATTACTAATTATCTCTTTGGAGATTTAGTTAGAATGTTACAAGAACTTGATTAATGTTTTTTGAAATTCAAAGATATATATATATAATTATAATATGTATTTTATTTTTTTGGGGGGGGGAGGGGGAGGGGCTATTAATTTTATTTTTGTTCATATTTGTGAACCTAAATTACAAACCCCCTAAAACAATAGATTTGAAAAAAAAAATATTTTTTGTCATGTATGATGTCATTTTGTTTATTTAAAAGCAAAGAATGAGTACTTGTACTATTATTTTAACTTCGGAACCAGGATTATTTTTATTTTTTTTTTTTACTTCTCTGCTTTTAACAGAAAAAGTACTGACTCCTCTTTTGTGAACAAAATTGAATTCAGAAATGTGTCCGAAAATACACAATTTGGATTTCTCTAGATTTTATGTATAATTGCTCTCCATTGTTTCATTTAAAAGAAACATCAAACATATTTTCTTTTTTTAATTTCATTTTATGAGATTCTTTTGAATCGACAGTTTTATGTTTACGAAATAACTTTCAAAATAAATTCAAAACGTGCAAATTATTTAACAGTATAAAATAAAATACAGATTTAAATGCTTAAGTGATAAAAGTAGATTACAAAAAGGCTTATAAAAACATTTTAGTATAATTATCGACATATTTCGAACGCACAAACGGTGCCCACTATCAAGATCTGCACAATAAACATACTGTTCTCGTTTTTTTTTTTTTTTTTTTTTTAAATAAAGTTTGCTTATCGGGTAGATCTTGATAATGGCATAGTTTGTGCGTTTGAAACATGTCGATCATTATATAATAAGCCTTTCTGCTATCTGCTTTTATCACTTAATATTTAAATTATTATTTTAATATGATAACTAGTTATTTTATTATTTGGGTATAAAAGAAATAAATATTTGAATTAACTAATACGCTATTTTTAATAGTCCAGGTAGAAATATTTTACTGTGTACTTACCATTTTCTTCTAGAATATCTGGGTTGTAACAACCCAGATCAAACTTTTGTAGCAGAACAACATCTTCCTGTTTTCTTTTCTCTGTTTCTGAAACCAAGAACAAGAGCATTAACTAAACAAATGATATCCCTATATTTCCGAAGAAAAACATTTAAATTAACTTGAAACATTAATTTAATAACGTTCATTATGCAAAAAAGGCATGAGAATTAATAAGGAAATATAATTTGTAATTAAAGATAACGAAAAGTGTGAAAATTTCATTATGTACTTGTAATATTTGAAATACTTCCTCAAACTAACAGTTATTAAAAAAATTCTGTTCTTGTTTATTTTTCTTATGACTTTTAAAATTTACAAAACTTGATATAAAATGAATATGAAATTAAAAATAAATCTCTTGTCTATACGCTTATTTATTCTTTTAATATGAAGTTAACTTTTCTGAAATAATTTTTCTGCCCTTTTTTAATATTAAGATATTTTTTACAAAGTATATATATATATTTTTTTTTTGCAATTAAAGTGAAACTAAATGTTAGTTTACTCACCCAATTCCTTTTTTAAGTGTTCGTACACATTTTTTATATCTTCTAACTTTACATACGACTGCAGAATATTTGTGAACCACTGCCCGTCTTCTAAATTTGTGTCGTTGCATAAAAAAGAAGAAAGAAATTATAATATAAGAAATACATTTTACCTTGGAATGAAACAAAATAAAAGCAACTAAATAAATTATAATCAAGGGTATTATTTCCATTTATTTTAACCCATTTTCGGCCAAAGGTGCGTAAACGCACAATTTCAATAAATATATTTTTATTAACACTATGTGAAGTATATTTTTCACTAATTTTATTTTTCTGCTATATTTAAGGGTTCTGGAGACATTTATAAAATATTAGTAATTCAATTGAAGTAATCACTTTCTGTTGAGAGATTTTCAAAATACGCTGGTTTTTTACTTGAAACGGTTATTGACAAATTCGACTTTTTGAAAATGCGTAATTATTCCACTTGAGATTAATCATATGCGTTTATAATGGAGTAAAGTTGCAAGTTCTGTAAATAAAATAAAAATAAAACAAATGCCATAAGAAAACTTAAAATTTTTTATTTAAATTTAATGGTAAATTATTAATGGGAAATTAATAATGGTAACGTACAATTAAATAAAATATTATTTTTCCTGCACGAAACTCTTTTGGTGTCTTAATGAATGTAATTTAAGCAAATTTCAATGCAAATAATACCACATTTTATAAAATTTCTTATGCTTGGCCTAAAATGGGTTAATTTACTGAATCTAACTAACCTGCTTCTAGAGTTAAAATTTCAACAAAAAAAAAAAAAAAAGAGTTTTCAAAGTTTTATTTTTAGTTTAATTTTGAAGAAAAAGAAAATAGTTGTACAAAAAAAAAAAAAAAAAAAAAAAATCGTCAAAAATGGTGAAAAGTATACCGGTTGCACAGATGCCAGTACAGCCCCAAGATTTGAAGAAATGCTTCTGTTATTTGACGATATTTGTATCTACAAAAACAACTTTTCAAAAGTAAAAAAAAAAAGCCAAGCGTAAAAGAAAAAAGTTGTGGCTAAAAAATGGAGCGATATCAAATTTCCAAGCTATTATATTACTTATTTAACTTTTTTCCATTAAATAAGTTATCATATATATAAGTCGAGTGCCTACGTATATGTTAATAGGAATCGTTTTCTTCTGTACTAAATACATCCTAACGAGTTTCTGAAAATTCAATTTTTTTCAAATTATGCATGATGGGCTTGGTGGCCATCTTTGCATATTATTCACAAAATTCTAAGCACCCAAATCCGTAGTTAAAATCCGAAGTTCAAAATAGTTATTTAAGCAAATATTTTAAGTGTTTCATTTATAGACTTGTATACTCTGAAAATTGTATCTTAAGATAATGATGACTTATCTTAAAGATTCATCTTATGATTTATTTTGTAGAGTAATTTATAACTTCAAACTAGTAAAAATCAATTTCTCAATATATCAGTCTTATCTAATTTATCGGTCCGTAGTTAAAATCTGAAGCTCGAAATTGTTATAAACATATTACATTGCAAACATATTACGCTTTTACTTTAGAAATTTGGGTGCTTTGAAATATGGAAAGATGGCCGCCAAGCCCATCATGCATAATTTGAAAAAAATTGAAATTTCAGAAACTCGTTAGGATGTATTTAGTACAGAAGAAAAAGATCTCTATTAACATATACGTAGGCACTCGACTTATTTAACTTTTTTCCAGTAAATAAGTTATATATATAAGTAATATAATAGCTTGGAAATTTAATATCACACCATTTTTTAGCCACAACTTTTTTTTTACGCTTGGCTTTTTTTTTACTTTTGAAAAGTTGTTTTTGTAGATATCATTTCTTTTTTTTAAAACAGATTAAACATAATTTAAATATTCTAAACATGAGAAATAATTGAAAATTTCATTTTATTTTCAGTCATTGTTTAAAGTCATTGTTTCAGTCATTGTTTTAAAGTTTTAACTAGAAATACCAGTAGATTTTTCAATTAAACTAATTACACTCTTAAAAACAACATACTAAATGTGGCTTGTTATAATACTTGTTATCCTCCGTTAAAAATATCACTAACTTATTCATGAAATGAATAAAAATGGAATACGTACAGCGCGTGTCAGCGCTGCATTTGAAATGAAACGTGATATCACCCTCTTTTATTATTAGCACTAGCTGGCTTCGCCCGCTAGCGGGCCCCTAATTTACATCGGGGCCTCGAAACTTGTAAAACCTCGAATAAGACAAACCTCGAACCGAACGAACCTCCGACCTGGTTCCCCGCTGGCTTCGGCACTGGATAATCCCTTAATTTGCACATCGAATAGTATAAACCTCTAACCAAACGAACCTCCGACAAGGGTCCCCGCTGCCTTCGGCACCGTATAGCGGTCGTGCTGCGCACGGTCAAGTTTCATCTTCCACCACCAGATAGCGCAATCTGTCCTATATGAACCTCGAGCACTGAAATCGTTAAGGCTATAGATGTCGAGTCGAATGAGCTATACCCGTCGTGATCCAGCCCATAGAACCAGAGATAGGAAAGTGCGCCCTGGTGGTGAAAAAACAAACTAATATCGGAAAACTCAATCGATGTCGAGTCGAATGAGCCATACCCCGTTGTGATCCGACCCATAGAAACAGAGATAGGAAAGCGCCCCCTGGTGGTGAAAGCTGATCGCGCTTGGGGGGAGAGGGCAAAGTGGGGGATGAACACCGGAGATGCATAATAGGATTAAGCGGTCACAGACCTTTCCAACGATGTATCGCATGAGGGGTATGTGCAAAATTTAGAAAATACCCCACCCCCCTGCATATTATGATTAAGCGGTCACAGACCTTTCCAACGATATATCACATGAGAGGTGTCGGAAAAATTTAGAAAAGTGCCGTCGGGGAAAGGGGGGGGGGGGCGCAAAATGTGGGGGTGAGACCTGTGGTGCATAACATGAATCAGTGGTCACAGCCCTCTGTAACGTTATGTGACACGATGGATATCGTTAAAATTTAGAAAAGTGCCCCCCCCCCCTTATGTGGGCAAAACGCGCTCCGCCCCTCCCTATAATTTTTGACGCAGCTTTATTTTTAAATTTATGTTATGTGTTATAAAATATCGTAAAGTTTCAAACAGATAGCCTTATTATACATCCTAATTTTGTTAACACCCCTCCCCATCCCCTCCCCGAAATGTGACGAGCCATTCTTTTTTATTAATTTTTTATCATGTGTTATAAATTATCTTAAAGTTTGAAACAGATCGCATTGGAATTTAATATATTTGCTGAAATTACTATTATATATAAAATAATATAGAAATAAACGCTCCTTTAGCTGGTAATTAAGATATATGAACACTTTTTAGAATTTCTGAAAGCTGATTTTTATTTATTTATTTATCTATTTATTTATTTTTTGTTTTCTTAGCAATTTCTTAGATTTACATTATTTTATTCAATTAAACATTGTACTGTTACAATAAATTTAAATGGTAACTTCACTTCTAAAACAAAAATAATTTAACTACTGGATTTCATTACTTTATAGGAAAATGACGTGAAAGGTATTCCTGCGAACGAAATGCCTGTCCTTTACCGCTTTTTTTTTTTTTACAAATAAATGAATCGCATTTAATTCATTTCAAAAATTTTGTTTACGTTTGGAAAGAAATTTTAAATGCCGATAACTCTTAATGTATACACAGGGTTCGTACGCCTCCTGGAATTTTACAACCAGGAAATTCTTCGGTACCAGTATTTTCTTACAGAAAATCTCTCCTTAAAAGAAGGCGAAGTTTCTGGAGTT
Organism: Maratus michaelseni; assembly: GCA_963931845.1. Taxonomy (NCBI): domain Eukaryota; kingdom Metazoa; phylum Arthropoda; class Arachnida; order Araneae; family Salticidae; genus Maratus; species Maratus michaelseni. The sequence goes on from OZ007595.1 coordinate 183,237,891, forward strand.
TAACCTAGATTTCCTTTTCTATAAACAAAATACTGGTATCTCTCCTGGAAGATTCTCTGATCCGTACGAACACTGTATACATTTTAGAAGGTACATCTTCCCTCAAAAACTAATTTATTTTTAAAGATCTTTCTAAAAACGTAAATTATATATTTAAAATATTTTTTAAAGCATAAACACTACGTCTGATTACTTTATTTTACAATATTATAAGAACACGCATTTTATCAGACAATTAAACACACTAAACAAACATGAGTGAAAAATTTACCTGTGCCAGGACTCCTGGGACAATATGCGTACCGTGCGGACGCTCTGCCGCTGAGCCATCCAGACCGATACCCTTGACCGGCAATTTCTCATACTTATTCATGTTGGAAACAGTCATCTGCCACAGTTTGTAGTCATATTTAATTGTCTGATAAAATGTGTGTTCTTATAATTATGAAGTTTTATTTAAAAAAAATATATCTTCAGAAGAAAATGGCTGACTTGCAGATGAAATTTGATGTGGTTATAACCTGTAACTGATTTGTGCTATTATAATACTGATGGTACAGTACATGGTCGTTGGCGGGTTTTATCTCTGTTTTGGCATATTTTTTTAATCGCCAAGTTAATTAACAGTTTTTTGCTAATTAAGGATAGAAAATATTTTTTTTACACTGGATTTTATAAAAGCACATAAATTACGTAATTACTTGTCCAAAAATGCAATCCTTTTATTATTCTGCCCAATATTAAGGTCTGTAGCTTGTTTGCAAGAAAAAAAAGTTTGACGAAGAAAAAAGTGATCATTTTAAGTAACTCGAGGTGTTTTAAAAACTCTATATCTCTGTTTATAAATCCCTTATGAAGATGAGTTTGGTCTTAAATTGAAGAAATTCTTCATTAGATTCTTCTAGTTTTCGTTTTTTTTTTCTGCGACGCTTGGTTTATTTGATATCTGATATTTTAATCTGGCACGTTTCGTCGATTTAACATTGCGAAGTTGATTTCTGTAAGTAAGCAGTAGCGTTCTTTAGTCCAGTTCTTGGCGTTGTTTATGTGGCGTTTTTTTTTTTTTTATTCTTGGCTTGGCAGAGCAACCGCCCTGCTTGATATTTTTGACTGGAGGGTATTTGGGATATTTTGAGCTCAGATTCGCGACGTTTCGGTGATTTGAGGAAAAAACGAAAATCTAAAAAGTCCGTTTCTGCAACGAAAAAATGCTGCTAGTACAAGTTGTCGAAACAGTCCTGTGATTTGACGAAAGTACAGGTTAGGTTGAAGAATTTCACATAAGTTATGTTAAATCAACCAAGTTTCAGTGTTATGATGGAAGATGAACAAATCTAAAGTAGACCTTTTTTGCAATCGAAATCCAGATTTTAAAAATTTGGAAACTTAAAACTTAAGGTCTGAGTAGAGTGATAAAATTTTCTAACTGTTTTCTAACGGGATATTTTAAAAGCTTTAAGTTTTAAATTTAGAAATTTTAAAGATTTATTTAATTTTTTTTATCCATGAATTCATCAACTTCTTAAATTGAAATATATGTTTTCATTTAAAAAAAAAAAAAAAATTGCATTCCCCAAACTTGAGGATACTCTCGCATATCGTCGACTTTTGGTTATTTAAGTTCTGTGTAAAAAAAAAAAAAAGTTAATTGCATGTTATATACCATACAATACTCAATCAATTTTTCCATTCCAGTACTTCATAAAATTAATCTTTAAAATATTATTAACAATGGCAGTAATTTCCTTCCTATGAAACATTTGACTATTAGATAAAACTTACAATTTTTAATGTTATATTAGGGAGTCGTATTTTTTATTATAAACATTTTGCAAGATCTTTAACTTCTAATGATAATCCACAATGATTTTATAATAATTCACTGTACAGTAAGTTTGTTGACATTTATCAGGCTCATATTATTACTGGTGATTTAACTATTGTTGCAAATGATAATTTACGTAAGGTTAGGTCATATGGTACAAAGTTTCGTACGCCTTCCAAATATACTATCAATTCAATATTAAAACAATTTAATCTTGATTTAGACTTTTTTATATACAAAATTTCAGTTGATTATAACAATCCTCTTGAATATTTTAATGTATTAATCAATTAATTAAATATAGAATTTTACAAAAATTTTCGCTATAATCATAATTTAAATGTAAAACAGTTAAATTGTAATATTAAGAATTTGCAAAATAAATTTATTATATCAGATGTTGACAAATCACAGAATAATTATTCCATTATTTGCTAATATTTTTACAAACAACTGATTTCTAACGCAATTAACTCAAGTACTATATTTAAAAAAAGATCTCTAACTACAGTAATCAATAATAGACATATCTTCGGTTTTTATAAACTCTTAAAAATAAAATCCTACAACTATCATTATCCTTATATTGTTATTGTACCCAAATTTCACAAAAATCCAATAAAATTTCGTTCTGTTACAATTGGATGTAGTACTTACAACAATAAATTTAGCAATTTATTATTAACTATACTTACTAAATTGCATGATATCACTATACAAAATGACAACATATATTGCATTAAAATATAGTTTCAACTTGTGGATAATATTAAAAATCTAAATAATATAAATTATGTTAAAACTTTTGATTTTAATTATTTGTTTAATAATATTGATATAAAAGATTTGTTTAAAACTATTAATTTGCTATTCAAAGAAAATAAGAATAATTTAAAATTAAACTTTAATATTTCTATTTCTGTTTTCAAAATACTAACTCGCTTCATTTTACGTCATAATTACATAAAATTTAATGATACACTGTACAAACAATGTACAGGTTTGCCACAAGGCGGTAAAGCTTCAAGCATTCTTGCAGTTCTTTATCTATATTATTACGAACGAAATATTTCCCTTAACCCTTCCCGGCACAGACAAAGTCTGTTCGTAAAATGAGACATTACTGCCTGACACCGGAATTTACAAACGACTTTTTTAGAAAATAAGAACTCCTTATTTTCTAAAAAACTTTCATTCTAGAAACAAAATTGTATTCAATATTCTTGGTGTCGAATGCAAGTTTGGAATTAAAATTAGGTGTGCCCGGAGTGGGACCACTGTGCCGAAAAGGGTTAAGGAATGTTATTTCTTCAGGTATATTTATGATATAATAGTATTTATACAAAATGTCAATCCCAGTATCAGTTACCCATAAAATATCACAATAATTTAAAATTAAGCGAAAATGATATCACAAAGAATGTAATTAACTTCCTTGATCTCAGGTTGATACTTACTGATAATAAAAATCTATACATTGATGTTTACGATAAACGCAATGACTTTCCGCTCAAAGTAAATTTATTCACTACTTATAAATTCCGTTTACATAAATCTGTTTATGTTAATATCTTACTAAACTTTGCTCACAGAATAAATAATTTTTGTTCAAATAAATTTAAAGTTCTAATTTTAAAATTAGTATATCAACAAGCTGTTCATTACGGGTATCCTTCACATATCATTAAATCAATATTCAACATTAGTTTTTTCATAATTTTTATATTTTTTTTATCCGCACATACACATACAAAAAACTATTGCTCTAAAATGGAGAATTTAATTAGTGTTAGGAAGCTACATTCATTTGAATGATTATGGAGGTGAGGTGCTTTTGTATGGATTAATTTATATACTTACCTTATTTAATTTTAAGAAAAAGAAGAGAGGAGGTATAATGCTCTAAAATGAAGGATAGATTAGTGTTAGGAAGGTACATTCTGTTGAATGTATAGTGGTGTTGTCTGGTGGACTTAAGGTAAGTTTAGTCAAATACAGCTGCATTATTTTGAATAATAGTGATGGGGTAGTGGTGTTGTATTGATTAATTTTTATACTTGCCTTATTAAATTATATATAGTAATTCCTGGTTATAATGTAAACTGTAATATATTAGTTCCTGGTTATTAAATATTTGGTCTATTTTATGGTAGCGATGGTTATGGTTCGAATTTCCAGGTATAGGAATATCCATTTTCTAACAAACTCCATGCGTAGAATAATAATAATAATAATAATAAATGCTTTGGACCGCGAGGTCACCTGCGTGATCACGGGAAGGGACACCTGCGATAAAAGGGGTTGCTTAGTAAACCAACGTTGGATTTCAGCATTTTAGAGAGATAATCGATAACCTCATTTTCTTTAATAACTATAGTTTAAAAAGAATCATTTCAGATATATTTTTTAATCGATTCTCGAAAGTCTGCTCCATATAGTGGTAGAAAATATAAAATTGATAGATAAGGCATCAAATAGACATTGTTTGATAAAACTCCAACATCTAATTTCCGAAGAAATTTGTACTTAAAAAATTCGCGAAAGGTCAAAAATCGCTCTATGAATTCCGAATAAACTTTATTCAAATGAGGACAAAATTTGCTATATCGAGCTGAAACACTGAAGTTTGATTCACATGAACTGTAATTTTCCAACTGAGTAAGAAAAGCTTCCAGGCCAGGATTCGAGCCACAGACCTTTGGCTTAAGACACCAATGCTCTGCCAACTGAAATATCCTGGACAAATCTGGTGAACACAATTCGCCCACAGAACCTTGTTGATTATGACATCCTGTTTGATATTTGAATCAGCTCAACAGAATAAATTGCAGGCATAGGATAATAAATACTAGATTTCTATATCCATGATCGCAGGTAAAGGAACTCTACTGTTTTGGAATTCTATTAACTGCGATTTATTCTGTTGAGCTGTTCCAGATATCAAACCAGATGTGATAATCAACAATGTTCTCTGCACTGTAAACTGAAATGTCTGAAAATCAGGCACTTATGTGTCTGAAACGGATGGTTAAAAAAACAGACACTTTGAAGTGTCTAGTTTTTTTAAAACACATATGTCTTATTTTAAGGCACACGAAGTGTCTGAAAAAGCGTTATTTTTTTCCCCGGGCAAAGAGCTAGAAAAAATTCCAAAAAGAGTGAAGAAGTGCTGCCATCCTTCTGTGAAAGCATTTTGATTTTATCTACGATGCGGGATAATTAATTTTTCTTCCAAAGGCGAATCGAACCCGAGACTTACGGGTTATAAACTTCGCGTTTATCCATCGCGCCAGCTGTACTACGGGAAGGTTTCATTTTAAATGCAAGTAATGGAGTGATTGAGCTGCGTGTTGATATTCTTATAAGGCAAAATTGTAATTTATCGGCGTTGTCATAATACTTACTATTTTTAATTATTGAAGTTAATTATTAATAGTTTTTCTATGGTTAATGAATATTTAGAATATGGTTTCATTAATATAATTTATTAGACAAATTTTCTTTGCTTAAAAAATGGTTAGAATTTGATTTGATGCATTTGTTGCCTTAGAAATTGTGAAAAGGATTTGAGGGAGATCTGGTCAATTTGAAGTGGTGGTTAGGATTTGAAAACTTTATTATTTTTATAAGGGGAGGGGATATGAAATATACATGCTTTCAATTCGATTGTTATCAGTATATTTCTTAAATGAACAGAGCACCCTAGATTTTGAAATTTGGATTGACTAAATTTTCTTTTTAATCGATTTTGAATAAACACATAAACTTATTCTTTTCGAGTAACTTTAAATAATTGAAGCCTAAGAAAAAGCACAGCTACAATTTTAAGTTGGGGTGGGGGAGGGCTTTTTTTTTCACCCATGGAAGTTATTTTTTTTAGTTTTGTTTTATTTTTTTAATTTAATGTTCATGTGTTAAAAATTTATTTCAAACGGGTGGTCCAAGGCAATTTTGACTTCAGGCGGCTATCGACCGGCGATGACATTTCCCCCCTCCCCTCCCGCCGAATTCTGAAATTTAATAAAATTTAATCTTCCAAGTGGCTGTAGAATGTTTAAACAGTATAAGAAGGAACTACGCATTTGTTGTCAGGCATTTCCCTGAACCCCTCTAAAAGATAATTTAAATTAGGCTTTCTTTTTAATGTTATGTGTCTTAATTTTAGCTTGAACGGTGGATTCAGGAGTACAAAGAATCCCGACAGAAAAAGTATTCTAGTTTTAATACTTTTTCAATATTCATTGCCTTCTTTATTGTTTAATTTTATTTAAAAAAAGGGGGCATGTAATGTATTTTAGTATGTTATGCACACTAGATGACAGCATATGTTGTGTAAAACTCCGAAATAAATACTTCAGCTTGGGATCCGATAGTCTAATGCAGGAAGCCATGCTATGCTGGTAACATGCAGCCAGCGTATATCTAATATATCATCTTATATAATCTTTTATAATTAAACATAAATTGTCACATTTATTCATAACCATGATATATCAAGTTCTTTATTTTGGGAAATGTCTTAACGCGTTGTGTCTTAACACAGTGTTGAATTCAGGGGGTGGCCCGGGGGGAAATTCCCCCCCCCCCCCGGAAATTGAAATGTCTAAAAGGAAGATTTGAAATTTTATGCTTTTAATCGTTAAAAATTGTAATCCCCCCCTCCGGAACTCTATAATGCCCCCCCCGGAGCCACAGAAATCCCTCTTGGAGAAAAGTGTCTGAATTCAGCACTGAAAAACTTAATTTTGCACAGTTATTATTTCTTAATTGTTAGATTTTGCATCTCTTATGTGTTAATAATTGTTTGCACAAGGAGCCCTGACTCAAAAATCATAACTTATTTCATGTATATATTATGCATTTTTAAGAAGCGAACAATTCTGTACATGTAGATCATTGACACATATATTACAAAACCTTGCTTCTACCTACATTTATTTCTTGACTCTTAGTATTTCAATGCTCAGCATTTCATCTTACCATTTCCAAAAATTTAGGGTGGGTGGGTGGGTGACCCTACATTTCCCTCCTTACGCCTTTTATTAGTAGACAGATACAGGGGGAAAGAGTTTGAACAAAAAACATTAATTAAATGATTATTTATTATTTAATTTCTTTTCAATTATTTTTTTTTTAACCAAGACAATTTTTTTTTACTTTTTGTTTTAACTCGAAATATTAAAGTTTGTCAGTCGTATTGGCTGGAAAATTTAAGTTGCCAATCGAAGACCGCAGTGGTGACTCTTAAAACTAGTCGGATTTGCCAATCCCAAAACTTTACTGACTCATATGTAGAGCTGTTATACTGTACCTTATTCGGCAGCTTATCGCTTACTTGACGGGTAGTAAATTATTCTTCCTAAAGCTGCGATCACAGGTACTATTATACGATATGAAATATATGCGTTACTGCAAACGTAAACAGCAGACAGCAGCGTAACATTTGGCGAGTAATTTCATTTAGTGTATCCAGTTTCATTTAGAAGCATCTCAGGGTCGAGTTGAAATATGTCGGGTTCGGGACAACGAAAATTAATTTATTGGGTTCGGGTCGACTGCGGGCCAAAGAAATTGTTTTTTTCTCGGTTTCGGATCGAGTTGTGGGTTGATTGCAAATGGAACTTTGTGAAGGATCCTTTTTTTGGAATCAAAACTTTTGTGAAGAGCCCTTTTTTAAAATGAGAATTTTTGTAAAGGGTCCTGTTTTAAGATGAAAACTTTTGTGAAGGATCCTTTTAAACTCCCAAAAATTTCCTCAACAGATAACAGCGAAGACGTAAAAAGTCTAAGATCGTGGTAGATTTTTAGTTCCGAAAGTCCTAGAAATTTTGAGACAGTGAAATGAGTGACTGTAAATAAATTTAACAAAATCACATTAAAGTGGTAATTAATATCTACCTTTTTTCTACTATTTTCTAAAATTTCTACTTTTTAAGTAGTTTGGTACACAATTATCTTAGAAAAGCTGATTTTGATGGTTTGCATTTCGTTTTGAAAGTTTGGTAATCATTACTTACGCCACAAGAGATACCCCACCCCCTCAAAAAATAAATAAAATAAAAATAAATACAAAGTATTTGGAAACAAATATACCTCAATAAATGATTTTTGATTCTTATATAATTCTCAGAGAAAGAAATAGTACTTAAGTACTATAAGTAAATATTTAAAATGCTTTTTTTTTTAATATTATTAAAACATTTTATACCTTGTTTGTAACTATGATAATTGTTAATAATAATGATAATCGCTTTACGTAATCCATGCAAATTGTTAATAATAATGATTTGTTAATAATAATAATTGTAATAATAATAATTTGTTAATAATAATAATTTGTTAATAATAATAATAATAATAATTTGTTAATAATAATTATGTTAATAATAATAATAATAATAATTGTTAATAATAATAATTATAATAATAATAATGTAATAATAATAATAATAATTGTTAATAATAATAATGTTAATTATTATTATTAACAATTATTATTATTATTGTTAATAATAATAATTGTTAATAATAATAATAGTTAATAATAATAATCATTTGTTAATAATAATAATAATAATAATAATAATAATTGTTAATAATAATAATAGTTAATAATAATAATAATCATTTGTTAATAATAATAATAATTGTTAATAATAATAATTTGTTAATAATAATTGTTAATAATAATGTAAATTGTTAATGATAATCGCTTTACGTAATCCATGCGAAAATATTTCCGTATATACCTGGAGACATAAAATCTTTATTTTATTAATTTTTAATTCTTAATAAAGCAAAAAATAAATTTTAGATATTCAAAAATCTAGAATTAATCTTTAAAACAGAACAAATTATTTGAAATAAACATAAACTGTTCCATATATGCTCAGAACTTTAATTTTTTCGTTATTTGAAAACACGCTCTTGTGAAAACTCTCATAGTATGAAAAACATTCTTCTTTAACATTTTGCAAAGACATCTTCTTTATACAGTTAAAAGCTGTATTATATTTAAACAAAACCAAAAGCCGTTAAAACTCTTGAAAAATTATAATAAGAAATTGTTCCCATATACTATACACTAATGCAGAAGAAAAATACCAGAAAAATCAATTTAGGGAATAATGAGAATAATACAGAAAATATATTATTACTGCATACTAAATTTTCATAAACTTTAGCTGAAAGATATAAACATGAAATTAAATGTGATGAGTGACAGAAAAGCGCCATTCCCTTCCACGTATTTTCAAATTTAATTATTTAAATTTTCTTTTCTCTGATGATTTTGAAAAAAAAAATTCTTTGGTGATTCAAAATAATTAAACACTAAATGGAAAAGAAACGAAAGGTTTTTCTATAAGAAGTTGAAGACCCGGAGAAGAAAATTTTTTATCACGTTCGTACAGGGTCGGGAAGAGTGAGGACACAAGGGGCATCTGCTCAGGGGCCTGAGAGCAAAGGTGAGGTGGCCCGGACCAAACTGAACGAATATAAAAAATATATAATTTTCCATATCTGAACATGCGCACATTTTCTTTCTTTTACAAGCTAACTGGGGGGGGGGGGGAATTCCTAGAAATTTAGAAGGTTTTTAAACAAAATCATGAACAATTAGATCTTACCTGTTGTCCTGTACTACTGAAGGATCAAGTTGTCACAAGGTTTATACTACTTCATGAACAGTTTTATATCTTAATTTTTACCACGACTCCAAATTAGCTGTTTTATAATTTATATATAAATTTTATTCGAAAATACTTAAAATTTACAGGTATATTCGTAAATGTATGAAATTTTTGCTTGTTATATTCAAATACCAAGAAATCGAGCATAGTTTCCTATTACCTTATAAATCAAGGAATCTCTTTGAAAATGTTAAAGAAAATAAGGTTGTTCTCAAATCCGAAGGGGCTACTTTCAGACATAATTTTTAGTTCATTTTTGTTCGGAGACGCACACAACTGGCATTTGATCGTATATTCAGAAACTTTGTAATCGAAGCACGTTTTCCATTTTTTGATATAAGCAGAAGATCTTTCCGAAAATCCTTTCAAAGTCAACGTTTTAAACTGAATTCCGGCCGCTGTGCCAAGAGCAACGCGAAAAACGTGTTGTCACGTTTTACGAATCGATTATAACTCGATAAGTAATTTATTTATTAAAAAAAAAATGGAGAACTTATTTCGATTCCAAATCGCTTAAATATTCATGTCAGCAAATTTTAGGCCGTTGCGTTTAAAAATGAGCAGGGCCTGATTACCGCACAGGCCAACTAAGCCATGGCCTTGGGCCCATTGGAGACGGGGGACCCAAAATTAATAAAATCATTCAGAAAAGATTTTATTTCAATCTTCGATATCTAAGAAACAGATACATCTATAAAACCCATCCCTGTATTTTTTCTGTTTACTAAAAACAGTTTTAATTAAGAATGTTGTAGACAAAATATTTTTTTAAGGAAATTTTTTTCAAAGAAATATTTAAGATGAAGATATATTTAAAGTATTATAGCATTAAACAGCGAAAGAAAATTTAGATTAACCTGAGTTTCATGACTATTTTTATAAAATGCAGGAAAATTTCCGAATACTCCCAAAAAATGTTTCTAGCTATTATTTTGGTTTCAGGGGGGGCCTCAAAAGCAACTAGGCCTTTGACCCTGGACAATCTTAATCAGGCTCTGAAAATGAGCCAGAAAATGTGTCAGAAAGTTTTGCGTTGTGGAGCAGGTGACTTGAGAATATCTTTGAAAGTGTTAAATAAGTTACCTTTTAAGAAGATTTACAGGACTCTATATTTATGGAAAAGACCTCGTGCGGGAGCAATTAGTTAATATTAAAGATTTATCACATGTGTATGAAAATTAAAAACTTTGTTCGATTTTTCAATGTTTAAATGTTAATGGTCTGCAATGCATTTCTGCTTTAAATGACTTCGTAATGGTCCAAAATATTTGCATTGTTCAGCGGGATTTTCTTTCTTTTCTTTTTCTGTGAAGGGAGGGGAAGGGCATATGAAGGGTACTCTTAAGATGTATTTACATTTAAAAAATATTTTTTTTTTAAATAGAAACATTAATCACTGAAAATGGATCATGACCCCTGTAACCTCTTCCTTGCATCTGAAATTGAAATCAAAATGATTTAGAATTGATGGGTGGAGAATTGAGTTAGCAAGGGCAGCTAAAATTTTATTAAAAACTGATTTGTTTTTAATAAAACTGATTTGTTTTTAATTAAAACTGGATTGTTTTAATTCATCTGCTAACGTAAAACAGACAAAAAAATGTGTCCATGAAAATTTCTGATGTAAATAATTGAAATCTTTATCTAAAAAAGTCATCATCGTCTGAAAAATTTACTGTTAAGAAATAACAATAAAAATGGTTTCATAACGAGAGAAAAAAAGATTATATATATATCAGGGGTCGATGCAGGTTTTTATTCTGGGGGCCCATATTTTGTAAAATTTATTATATTTTTGTGAAAAGTAACATTTTGCAACAAAAGTTGAAATCCAGTTAATCAAATTCGAACCAAGCATTTTTTAAACAAAAACTTTTTTAATCCTTTTTGCTGAAATTTTCCTCTTTGGTGAACTTGTTTGTTTACAAATTACACATTTTAAAACATTACAAAATAATAAATAAATAATAAATAGTAAGTTTTTATGGAATAGAATTTTGTGAAGGATCCCATTTTATAAAATTGATTTTTGTGAAGGGAGTTATTTTATCAAATTTATTTTTGTGAAGGGGTCCATTTTATCAAATTGATTTTTGTGAAGGGGTTTATTTTATCAAATTGATTTTTGTGAAGGGGCCCATTTTATCAAATTGATTTTTGTGAAGGGTCCCATTTTATTAAATAGATTTTTGTGAAGGGTTCCTAAATAGACCCCAAATTTTTCCTGGATCGACCCCTGTATATATATATATATATGTGTGTGTGTGTGTGTGTTTTGCTTTTTTGTTTCTTTTTTAATTTTATTAGGAAATAAGCTATTAATTGAGAGTGAAATTATTGTTATCTTGCTGAAATTTAAAAGAGAATAATAAGATCTAGTCAAAGACTCATTAACAGAGAGGTTTCAGGTCATTGTGTTAACCCAACATAAATCAAAAATGTCTTCTTTGTATAATGAAGTGACTATAACGCTAATTTAGCGCCAATTTATTACAATTATTGCTCTAATTATCTCTGAATTAAATTAACTTAATGTAATATCTTTAAATAAAAAAAATATAAAATTCTGCCGGATTTGTTTCTCTAGAAATAATAAATTACCAAGATCGAAATTAATCTTCCAACGCACAAGTTTATAAATAGGATTTTAAATTTGTATCTTCCCTAACTGTTATTGTACAGAAACAGAAATATGTGCTACTAATAATAATTTAAATTATCATTCATAAGAAATTTCTACTTCTCCTTCACACCCCAACTTCCCTTGCACACTGTTTAAAATCATACATCCTTGTACACACACAAGGGAAAAAAAAGAAATCTGCTCTATTTATTATTTTGTTGCAAGAATATGAATTTAATAAGCATCACAATAGGCAAGCACGTCTATTAATAAAACACATAAACCGGCTCCCTGAAAAATACGGACTTGGAGTAAAAATTCTGTTTGAGTAATTGCGATATTTGTTGAATCCTACCGCAGAATCGCAAAATCAAAAGGAAAATTAGTTATCCGGTAGACACCCTGTCCTCTACTTAGCCTTTATTCAAAACATTCTTCTATCTTATACATGTTAATACATCAAAATTCGTATCACAGTGCCAAAATTATATAACAATCTTTGTCCATCATGAGGATTTTAAAGGTATTGGTTCGTTGAATTGTGTGCATTTGAAAGGGAGATATAAACATCGGATTTTCCAAACAAATCATTGAATTTCGGTACACACCCTCTTATATGTCTGCAACCAAAATTCCTAACCGAAAGATCATAAAAGCGCAATACCTGTTCGGCAATATACACCCAACCTAATCAGGATGTATTTATGTGAAAGTGTCACAGAATATGAAGTTTAATTAAATTCCGTGCATTAGTTTTTGAAATACAACTTTCGCGAAAATCGTGAAAAATGCAGTATAAGTACCTTTTGGGCGATTTACACCAAAAACTAATCAGCACAAATATATATTATGTCTAACTAAATCTAAGATTTTATTAAATTAAGTGCATTTAGTCCTTGAGCTATTGCGCCCACAATATTTTTGCCTCATACAGACACACAGACAGAGAGACAGGCATTTTCTAAAAGCAGTCAAATCGTGTTCAGGACTTTCTAAAACGTATAAATCCGTTGAAAACCGGAATTCGATTTTTTGTACGAAACCAATACTTTCTTCTCGTAAAGATAGAAAAAAGTAAAAAGAAAACAGAAAAGATTGCTAAATTTTAAAAAAAATTTCAGATAATTCATTTAAGTTTTTAAACTGAGTTTCAAGCGCTAAAAGCATGACACTGGCTGGAATGGTTATTGAAATGATTTGTAATTGAACAGTTTTTATTTTTTGATAAATGAGCTACATCTAAATTCACGAGCGAATATTGGTTCATGAAAGTATTCCTTTTTCTTTCGTGCACCTCCGCGTTTGGAAATTCGCTTCAAAAAGCCGACTTCGATGCCCTTTTCTGAAAGATCTTCTGTCTTTTTCGAAAAGATTGAAAAAACTGCACGATTACGCAAAAATAAATTCAGAAATGTCTCCGAAAATAGACAATTTGGATTTGAAAACAGCCTTAAAAAGTCTAATATCCATATATCGACACCGCTCACACACACACACACACACATAAAAAACAACAAAAACAATATTATATAATATAAAATAATACATAATTAAATAAATATGTAATAGAAATTATCTATAGTTTACCATTTTAAATTTGATTAATCTGTAAAATTTTAAACATAACCATATTCAACATTTTGTTTCACAAGGAAAGTTATTGAAAAAAAAAAAAAAAAAAAAAAAAAAACTACTGATTGCAGTGCATATTATGCATAAAAAAAAAATTATTAATTTGAAAACCATTTTATTAAATACGATTATTTTGTAGACAATATAGAAAACGGAACTTTCCGTCTGTATAATGCCCGTATGATATTTAAATCTTTTTTTTAACTAATCTTCAGTCATTAGTATTGATTTTTTGTAGAGCAATAGTAGCATAAATGTGTCTTTATATAACTATCATTAAATAACATTAAATCATTTTATAAATAAATTCTTTGCATTGTCAATAAAGTACAACATACATTAACAGTTATTATATTAAAAACATAGCTATAGTTACTTTCTTAAAAAAAAAAAAAAAAAAAAAAAAGATTACAAATAAATTTAACTCAGTGGTTCGCAATTTTAAACATTCATAATCTCTAAACAACCGAATGATTCCCCAATGACTAAGGAAAAATTTACGTATTAAAAATTTCAGAATTTACTACAATTTTCCTTTGAAAACAACCTCACTAAGCTTTTTTTTTTAAAACATAAATAGAAAGAAGATATAATTTCCAATCGAATGACTATTACTATTTTTTTACTTGGACGATTTGGTGTTTAAAATGTATAGAGTGTTTACATAACACCCCCCCTTTTTTTTTTCTTTTTTCAGATTGTACCGTTGAGATGTTAAACTTTACGTAAGTTTCAAAGCTTGTCGACATTAAAACTATTTTAAACATTTCATCAAAACTAAAATAAACACTTAAGGTGATTTTAAAATTCTCTGCTCCACAACGGAAACTTTTATGACACATTTTTAAACGTAAAGGCAGGCCTGACTATTGAAATGATTTAAAATCGAATTGCGTTTTTCATTTTTCCAAATAAATTATTTATCGAGTAATAAGCGATACTCGTTACGTGATGACAAGAATTTCCCTTTCTCGTGCAGCCGCGTCGAAAGTTTTGGTTCAAAACGCCGATTTGATAGTATTTTTTTTAAAGATCTGTATTTACAAAAATATAGAAACAGTCTTTGGATTGCATATTTTCTGAATAAGAACACTTGCCAATTTCATGCGTTTCCGAAAACAAATAATTCCGAAATCCAAATGGGTACTTTCAGATACATTTTTGTTCAGAAACGCATGAAATTGGCAGGTGTTGTTTTATTCAGAAACTTTGTAATAGAAATATGCTTTGCATTTTTCGGTAAAGTCGTTCAGATCTTTCAGAAAACACTGTCGAAGTCGGCGTTTTGAACAGAATTCCCCATGCTTCAGCGTCAGAAAGGAGAAAAACGCGTTGTCACGTGACACGAATCGCTCATAACTCGATAAGTAACTTATTAATCAAAAAATGGAAAACTCATTTCGATTCCAAATCGCCTGAATAGTCAGGTTTGCCAATTGTATGCCTTTGCGTTAAAAAATCAGTCAGAAAATGTGTCGGAAAGTTTCGCGTTGTTGAGCACTTTTAAAATTTGCTTTTCAAAAAATTAAATAAATGTTACTCTTTTTTTTTTTTTTTTTTTTTTTTTTTTTCTTTTGACGCACTGTGTCAAAAAAGGACATCAAATTTAACATACTAAGTCGATTTTCGGAATAACACAATGATTTAAGGGTAGTTTTTAGGAAAGCAATTGGCTATAACGCAAGAATTGTGTATTGAATTTTCAGGAAAAACGGAGACGGCTTTTTTTATTATTACACATGTGAGTATCTAAAACATTAACTCAAATAATGAATAGAAAGTAAATCCGTCATTGTGTCAAAGTTTCGCATTGAGCGAAATATTTTCATTTTCAGAACATCGTTAAATTAGTAATACAATTGACACCTCTTAAAGGTTTAACGCGTTGAAGAATTTATCGAAATCCGATAGGAGGCCATTGAGATTTGGCCGTGAGTTCACAGAAAAATATGGCGAATAAAAAGCCACTTAACTACAAAGAAATCAACAAAATATGCATAATTTACAGCATTTTTTCTTACCAGATTCGCTTGCTAGTAATTCTTGACTTTTTTGTGGATCCATCGCGATATTTTACTCGTATAAAGTAACGAAAAACACAGCTCTTACAATTTACACAAACGCTAAAAAATGGAAAATATAAGCCCCCTACTCCAACTTACTAGTCGACTAACTTCAGTTGCAGGAATGTGTGCGCCAATCAGAATCCTTCTTTCACATTGCATATTTTTGTCACTATGGCACTATTGAGGGGCTTTTGTTATCTGTCTAAACGAACTGTGAAGATCGCCCCCCCCCTACCTATACAATACTTGGATTAAAATGGATTTCACCTAGATTTCGACATGTAGTGAAATCAGGGAATGCACATGTATTTTGACACTTACTAAATTGAGAAAAATAAAGAAGAAAATTTTTCACGAAGATACGAATTTTTTTTGTTATAAGGACAGCTGGAAAAGGGTAATTTGGATGTTTCATGGAATTATAATAATTCATGTATTAGCTAAATTATATTCAGTACCACAAAGGCATCCCCTTTATTTAAAAATACATGTTAAAAATATTACAGTTACTTTTTCTTTTTGTTTTAATTTTTCCATATCTGACATTCAATAATTAACAAAGAAAATGATACACAGATTGGTGTAAATGCAACAAATAAAAATAAGAAAATATACCAGGCTTATTTAACTATATCCCTCCTATTCCTATTTAATTACATTGTTAGTAGGAAATAATAATAATATAAGTTAATATTATTAATTATAACGAAAAGGTATAGCTTTGTGCTGTCAATTTATTTTAGTATTAAATTAATATTAGTTTCTCATAATTATTTTAGAAGAACATTCTTATTGTCAAAGAGTCTTAAGCTACAATAAAAAGTTAAGTTACAGTCTGAAGGAGAAAGAAAAAAAAAAAAAAAGCTTCAAGTGGATCTGAAAGAATCTGCTAACAAAGCGAATATTTCAGACACATTTTCTGGACCATTTTTAAACGCAAAGGCATAAAAGTGGCAGGCCTGACTATGGAATCGAAATGAGTTTTAAATTTTTTGATAAATAAATCACTTATCGAGTTATAAGTTATTCGTATCACGTGACAGCGCGTTTTTCTCCTTGCTCGCGTCACGGCGGCGTGAATTCGGTTCAAAACGTTGACTTTGACAGTATTTTCTGAAAAATCTTCTGCATTTACCAATAAATGAAAAACGTGTTTTGATTACATAGTTTCTATATAAGAACACATGCCAATTTCTTGTGTTTGTGAACAAAAATGAATTTAAAAATGTGTCGTAGTTTCTTTAGATTTGAGAACAGCCTTAAAGTACGAAGATAATAATAAATATGACAAAATTTAATGAAATTACTCCATATTATTCATGCATTCCCTATTGAAAAGATCATATGTAATGAATATACAAAATATTATAAATACTTGACAATTAACAATGCAGCAATAATGGAGGACATCCTATTTTTAAGAACCTGTGGGTTATTTATTAAAGCTTCAGTAATTTGAAATTTGAACATGCAGAGAGTCTGATTAAGATACTCTTGCCTCCTAAATACCATTAAGTAAGCTCGAAATTCGGAATTTTTTAGGTCCCGTTCCTCACTCGCCTACTCAGAGATGTTTGAACATATATTTCAGAAATCTCGAACCTTTACTGTAGACATTTCAGTTCCGAGTGCAGAGCATCTACATTTTATAAGAGTTTTATAATGGGACTCTTTAAATTCTTCCCTAACATTTAAAACTTAAAATTGAATAAGCAACGTGCAAAATATGAACTGAAAATTAAATAGGTTTCTTATGATGAAATAAGCGTTTTAGTTAAAAACTTACAGTCCCAAATCTTGAAGACATCAATTATCCCGATACTTAAACCAAAGAAGGAGAAGAAGAAATAAAACTATTGTTGAATTTACAAACATTTTTAATACATATTTCCAGAAAATTATACCCCTTCTCCATCCCTTTAAAATACGAGAAAATATCTGACACATTACTCATTTTTCAAATATAAAAGCAGTACACCTTTGCTGCCATGATTATTGAAGTGATATGTAATTACGTATATATATTTTTTCATTTTCGATAAATGATTATAACTTGATTTCTAAACGCGTGTTTTCTCATGACAGCAGTTTTTTTTTCTCAAGCTGTCACGTGGGAAATAACATTGACACTATTTTCTGAAGGAATTTCTGTTTTTACCACAAAATAGAAATAACTGTACAATTATATAGTTTCTGAATAAAGCACCTGCCATTTCCTGCATTTGAGAAAAAAAAATGATTTATAAAATATTATGTCAGAAAATAGCCAGTTATGATTTAAGAACAGTCTTAAAAGGTCTAAGGATTTTAAATTGAACCTTTACATCGAAAGTTATTGTAAAATGAGCTTCAGCTATGACTACTAAGCTCAATCTACCTGAATAAAAAATATTTAATTATTTAATCCATTTTATTTAAAACTTCCTTTGCAGTTTGCGCGTACAATTTTGAAAAAGTTGTTAGGAAAAAAGAAATGAAAATGCATTTAATGAATGTTCTTAGTTTTCTTTAAAGGTAAAGTACTAGCATTCAATTGATTTTCGTTGATTAAACAATTACGTGATGATAGTCACTAGATATAGCAATTGGTTACAATTCAAAATGTATGGATTTTACAGAAAAAATAGAGGATACTATTCGATTATTTAGATATCTAAATGTGAGTAATCTAAAGCTTTTTTTCAAATAGGAAAGAAAACTAATTCATGATTGTGTCAATAATATTCACTTTAATGAATAAGTGATTTAAAAGGCAAGGTTTAATGTTTATATAAAATATCGAATAGAAAATTTAGAGTGTGATGATGTGGCCGTCACCAGAAGGATGAGAAGAAATTAAACGAAAAAGGAAATTATTCGAAACATGGAAGGAACTCATTCTTTCTTATTAAATTATTTTCTTTTTAATTTTTTAATAAGGTGAGTAGATAAGAAACACCGTTCTAACTCAGCGGCACCGCGGCACCAACCTCAAGGTCGAAGGAAGGTCAGTGCAGCCCGGAAGTACGTCGCGGCGGAAATACGTCACGGAGATAAGCGAGTGGAGAGATAAAGGAATGGGGGAGATACTCAAGTCTAAGAGGGGATTAGTTTAATTAATGGAATTAGTTTAATTAATGAATCGTGGAATGCTTCTTGGGTAATTATTAAGGGGAGGATTTTTTTCGTAGAATTATCATGCTATAGTAGGACGAGGTATTTTTCTGTTAGAGAATAGATTTTTTATGGGTTTTCCAAAAATTAAAAATTTTCCAAAATTATTTTTTAAATTAATTTTTTTTTTAATTGTGGACCCACCATAACCACCCGCTATGAAAACAATTGATAACGCCACATTTTTTTTTTTTTTTTAGGTATTCGAAAAAAGTTATGCGAAAAACAGAGAGTTTGATTAAAATACAGGGTACCCTATAAACATGATTCACCATACTAAATTTAAGCACCCTCCACACTCCTCCCTCCGCCACTTTTTTATTTTAGCAGAGTGCCCTTTGACACAAGTGAGGCTAAAAATATAAGCGTCCTTCACAAAATACAAAGTGCCACTCAAAAATTGTATAGGGGAATAAATTGAGGAAATAGCCCTCCACCCCCTTTTGCCCCAAATGGGTCCTTCGATGTAAGTTAGGATAACAATACAGAGTGTATGGAAAATACAGAGTGTCCATCAAAAATACAGGGATACCCCAATAACATGATTCACCTTATAAAATTTAAGCGCCCCCTCCCTTTTTTTATTTTAGAAGAGGGCCCTTTGACACAAGTGAGGCTAAAAATATAAGGCCCTTTCGAAAAATACAAAGTGACACATACAAATTCTATAGGGTAATAAATACATGGAGGAAGTAGCCCTTAACCCCTTTGGTGCAAATACAGGGATAGCCTATAAACATGATTCAACATACTAAATTTAAGCACCCCCCACTTTTTTTTTTTAAATTTTAGCAGAGTGTTCTTTGATAAAAGTTAGACTGGAAATGTAAACTCCCTTCATAAAATACAAAGTACCACACAAAAATTGTATAGGGGAATGAATTGAAGAAATAGCCCCCACCCCCTTTGTCCCAGAGGGGCCTTTGTTATAAATGAGACTAACAATACAAGATAGCCTTAAAAAATATATAGAGTGCCCACAAAAATGATACGAAAAATTCAAACGTTAATGCAAAATTAAGATCTATAGTAAATAACAAAATAATAATAATAAAATAAATAGGATAAATAAAATAAATTTTAAAACTATAATAAAATTTAAAACGATAATAAAATTTAAAACCACCCTTTAAAGCCATATGAAAGTAAAATTTAAAAACTCGATAGAGTCAAAATTTGAGGTCTATTTAGGACTGCTTCACAAAAATACATTTAATAAAATAGATCTCTTCACAAAATTCCGTTCTATAAAAACATACTCTTCATTAATTATTATTATTTTATGTATAATTTGAAAGAAAATACCTCTTAAGTAAAATTCAGTGATTCTCCCTAGGGGAGAGAATTATATTAGAATTTTGGGTTAGCGTTGGCTAAGAATTTGTTATCGACTTGGAGAAAGAAAAAGCATAGTAAGTATGAGTCATTAAGCTTGAGGGGATGTTTGATAAGATATTGAAGATTAATGATAAGAGAATTTTCTATAGTTAAAAATTAGTATTCAAATTAGTATTTGGAGAATGATATTACTAAGTTAGAATGAAAAATAAACTTATTTCTTTCATTAGTACATATATCTTAATATACATCATAATATTATGCTCGCTAACTTATGCAATAGGGATTCTAACACTTTATGAAAAATTTTCTGCTACTACCCACATAATATTAACAATTTTAAATACAATTCAATTTTGAGGAATAATAAAAATAGTATACATATAAAAATAAATTTTCAATATTTTAAAATTTTCAATACACTGACACGTTTTTGTGTCGATCATACAAATTTAAAAAAAAATTTAGAAATTTGAAATTCTGTGTTCATAATTCAACCAATACTTGATATTTCTGACACCGCAGGTAACAATTTTCAGAGTTATAACAAAATGAACACTTTTTGCAACTGCTAAAAATGTTCTTAACATCACATATGCAAAATATTTTAGTATCAAAAACATCTATTCTTTCATAAATAATGGGAAAGTAAAATCTTTGAAATCTTTCAATCAGGAATTACTAGACAATCGACTTATATGAAAAATCGGAATTTTTACCTCTTTTTTTTTTAAGAAAAAAAAAAGAAAAATTACACATTTATCCTAACCGTCCCTCCTTATATTATTTTACTGCCAAAAGAAAAATTCACACTATCAAATTTTATGCTTATAACAAATACACATATATTTTTCCAAATATGTTAATATTTATTAGATTGATTAGATTTATTAGACGGGATTTAGAGATGATAAAAATTTATCATAATCTATCATAAATTAATATTCAAATAAAAATTTTCTCAGAAATGAATTTTCCTCACTAAAGAATATATAAATAAAATGAGAGCCACTCAAAAATGAATTGAGCTTACCTTTTCTACAGTCTTTGTCTGCATTATCTGTCGCCGGTTTCGGGTCTGGCCTAGACGTCGTCGATTTCACAGGTTATCTCGGTTTTGTCGGCTCCTGATGTTTCCTAGAAAGGGCTTGCTTCGGACTTATTCTCTGTAAACACGGGCTTGCTTCCAGGACGGAACTGCGGTCTGTCGTGACACTGCAAGGGCTTGCTTCGGGCTTGTTCTCTGTAAACACGGGCTTGCTTCCAGGACGGAACTGCGGTCTGTCGTGACACTGCAAGGGCTTGCTTCGGGCTTGTTCTCTGTAAACACGGGCTTGCTTCCAGGACGGAACTGCGGTCTGTCGTGACACTGCAAGGGCTTGCTTCGGACTCTGCTTTCCTCTCCTGAACTGGCGTCAGATCCTGCGCGCTTAGATGCGGGCGGGCGTCACTGCTACTGTCTGGGTTCTCTTCACTAATGCTAATAAATTTTTGTCGAAATATCCGACCCGCTTGCCACCAGCTGTAAAGAATCCATGATGTTGTGTGTTTTTGAAATGGGGTAGCGTGGAACCGTTTCACAATGGATCACCTTCATTAAATATTTCAGAACAAATTTTATTAAAAAGCGTTCTTGAAATTTCTAGAGGTAAAAATTATTTACAACACTTTGTTTTAGCTGAGTTCGCTCGACTTGTAATTTATAGCAAATCACCAAATAGTCCAGTCTTTTACAGTAGTTTTAAAATCTTAAAGTCTTAACTAGAGCTACTTTTCACTCTCCCCGAAAGGTCAAATCCTAGGCTTTTGCGTTGACTTCAGAGAGATCGCACTCTCTCATTCAAAAATCTGTCAGCAAAACCTTTCCTTCCCCACTTGGTCGGGAATCCATCCAGAGATCAGTGTCTTTTCACCAACACTCCTCTGCTCTCCAAAAATCTAACTGTCTTTCCCCGATTCTCTTTTCCGGTCCGCTTGCTCGAACAAAAGATTCTCCGATCACCAATCAAAAAAGTTTTAGTTTACGTCATTGGCTAAAGCTTTCTTTAGGGAGGTCTTACTGAACTTTTAAATGTTCTCGCAGGAAATTTTCCCACGATACGAGACCCCACATATCGACGGTCAGATCAGAGAAATATTTGCTGTCTAGCAATTTCAGTTTCACAAGATTGATCGAAGCTCATCTTTTCCTATTGTAGTAAACGACATTCTTGTCACACCACAGCGAAGCGTGAGAAAAGTTTTCCAACTCTTGGGAACTTCTATCTTTGATTACTCTGCCTAATTTGCAGACTGTGAGAGATTTAATGAAATCGTTACAATATATATCGCCATATATACATATATGGTGAGTAGCACCTATACAGGGCTATACGAAAGAATTCGCATACATTAACGGTTTTAAGTACCAACCGCGCTTCATTGTAGGAATATACTAACTTCTATGTGAACAATATGTTTCATGTATTATTTGAAACTTTGATTAAAAAAGAAATAGAATAGTTAATTTGTATTATAAAATAATTAAAAGAATTATATCGATTCATTAAGACATCTAACATAGTCTTACATCTACCCCTTATCGATATGAATCCCCTTATCAGTGACGTCAGATACCACGTGATAGATCAAAGGTAAGATTAGCTGATAAAGAGTTATACTGAAATCATTCAAGACCAAGATATTCCAGAAGAAGCACGTATGTTTGTCCTGCTCCCGTAATATGAGGAAGACTTGATGCAAGCATGTGATTACAGGTCTGTTCATTTTAGGTAAGCATAATTTGTGTTTCTATACTATATAAAGTTTATATGAATGTTTATTTATCTTATGCATTAAATATATATATGCGATTTATAAATATCTATAGTTGTTGAAATACATACTTTTTAATTTAGCTAATATAACCAAAATCTTAAAAAGTAGTTTAGGTTACATAGCATTATCGTAATAAATGTAATTTATGGAAGATAGTTAATATGTCTTGAAAAAATGTATAAGATCAGTTACATTTTAGTGTATCTGACACATTCAAAATGCTAATAAGCAAGTAATTTAATGCATGGCGAAAATAATTTATGCAGGATAATTAATAAGTAAATAATATATTAAAATGTAAAAATAGAAATTCTAAGCTTTTTCACTCACGTACTTTTATTTATGGTTTTAAAATAAATGCTTTATTTCCTATTACATGTAAAAATATGTGTCGCTTGCACAAAAAAATATATATATATATATATGCTAAGATAAATTATATACTAAGATATGTGTTTTGAATATTAAATTTATCTTGATCCTAACACCTTTTAAAACTTAACAAGTAATTTTAGTGTAAACAAGATATATAGAACATAACCCAGACTATAGGAAAATAAAGAATATATACTTTATCTCGATCTTAATGCATTTTAAAACTTAAATATTTTAGTGTATATAATGTGATGAGTAGTGCATACACAGGGTTACATGCAAGAAATTGCATACATTAACGGTTATAAGTATAATAATTGTTATAAAGGGATGTTTAGTGTGATATGTTTTATTTAGATATCTCGGTTCACTGTATGCATGAAATGACTTAATAGTAATGCGATAGCGTTGGAAAGTGTTTCATAAAGCCCCACCACAATGCATCTCTTTTTATTATTTATATATCCTTTTTTTTTTCTACTTTTAGTATGTCTTATTATTATTTTTTTTCATATATGTCCCTTCTTATATGTTATTAGTAACACTTGAAAGAAAAATTATTCAATACATTAACAGTTAAACGAATTAGTTTTTTTTTTCTTTCGATATTCGTAAAATTCTTAGTTATACATTTTTTTAATAACAGTAAGTTTTGCTTTATATGTTGAAATAACAAGTGATAATTTTTCCACCTATATGTGAAAACGGAGTAATTTATAAGAGTGAATAAACGTTTAGAATTTTTAAAGTAATGTATATTAAGATATATGTACTAATGAAAGAAATAAGTTTTTTTTATTTTTCATTCTAACTTAGTAATATCATTCTCCAAATACTAATTTGAATACTAATTGTTAACTATAGAAAATTCTCTTATCAGTAAACTTCAATATCTTATCAAACATCCCCTCAAGCTTAGTGACTCATACTTACTATGCTTTTTCTTTCTCCAAGTCGATAACAAATTCTTAGCCAACGCTAACCCAAAATTCTAATATAATTCTCTCCCCTAGGGAGAATCACTGAATTTTACTTAAGAGGTATTTTCTTTCAAATTATACATAAAATAATAATAATTAATGAAGAGTATGTTTTTATAGAACGGAATTTTGTGAAGAGATCTATTTTATTAAATGTATTTTTGTGAAGCAGTCCTAAATAGACCTCAAATTTTGACTCTATCGAGTTTTTAAATTTTACTTTCATATGGCTTTAAAGGGTGGTTTTAAATTTTATTATCGTTTTAAATTTTATTATAGTTTTAAAATTTATTTTATTTATCCTATTTATTTTATTATTATTATTTTGTTATTTACTATAGATCTTAATTTTGCATTAACGTTTGAATTTTTCGTATCATTTTTGTGGGCACTCTATATATTTTTTAAGGCTATCTTGTATTGTTAGTCTCATTTATAACAAAGGCCCCTCTGGGACAAAGGGGGAGGGGGCTATTTCTTCAATTCATTCCCCTATACAATTTTTGTGTGGTACTTTGTATTTTATGAAGGGAGTTTACATTTCCAGTCTAACTTTTATCAAAGAACACTCTGCTAAAAAAAAAACAGGGGGGGTGCTTAAATTTAGTATGTTGAATCGTGTTTATAGGCTATCCCTGTATTTTCACCAAAGGGGTTAAGGGCTACTTCCTCCATGTATTTATTCCCCTATAGAATTTGTATGTGTCACTTTGTATTTTTCGAAAGGCCCTTATATTTTTAGCCTCACTTGTGTCGAAGGGCCCTCTTCTAAAATAAAAAAAGGGAGGGGGCGCTTAAATTTTGTAAGGTGAATCATGTTATTGGGGTATCCCTGTATTTTTGATGGACACTGTATTTTCCATACACTCTGTATTGTTATCCTAACTTACATCGAAGGACCCATTTGGGGCAAAAGGGGGTGGAGGGCTATTTCCTCAATTTATTCCCCTATACAATTTTTGAGTGGCACTTTGTATTTTGTAAAGGACGCTTATATTTTTAGCCTCACTTGTGTCAAAGGGCACTCTGCTAAAATAAAAAAGGGTGTGGGGGCACTGAAATTTGGTATGGTGAATCAGGTTCATAGGGTACTCTGTATTTTTGATGGACTCTCTATATTTTCCATACACCCTGTATTGTTAGCCTAACTTACATCGAAGGGTCCACTGGGGCTATTTCCTCAATTTATTCCCCTATACAATGTTTGTGTGGCACTTTGTATTTTTTGAAGGGACCTTATATTTTTAGCCTCACTTGTGTCAAAGGGCACTCTCCTAAAATGAAAAAGGGAGGGGTACACTTAAATTTGGTATGGTGAATCAAGTTTATAGGGTACCCTGTATTTTTATGGGTACTCTGTATTTTTTGCAGGGTATGCTTTATTGTTAGCCTAACTTACATCGAAGGGTCCACTGGGGCAAAAGGGGGGGGGGTTATTTCCTCAATTCATTCCTCTATACAATTTTTGTGTGGCACTTTGTATTTTGTGAAGGACACTTATATTTTTACCCTCATTTGTGTCAAAGGGCACTCTGCTAAAATAAAAAAGTGGCGGAGGGAGGAGTGTGGGGGGTGCTTAAATTTAGTATGGTGAATCATGTTTATAGGGTACCCTGTATTTTAATCAAACTCTCTGTTTTTCGCGTAACTTTTTTCGAATACCTAAAAAAAAAAAAAAAAAAATGTGGCGTTATGAATTGTTTTCATAGCGGGTGGTTATGGTGGGTCCACAATTAAAAAAAAATTTATTTAAAAAATTTTGGAAACTTTTAATTTTTGGAAAACCCATAAAAAATTTATTCTCTAACAGAAAAATACCTCGTTCTACTATAGCATGATAATTCTACGAAAAAAATCCTCCCCTTAATAATTACACAAGAAGCATTCCACGATTCATTAATTAAACTAATTCCATTAATTAAACTAATCCCCCTCTTAGACTTGAGTATCTCCCCCATTCCCTTATCTCCCCCACTCCCTTATCTCCCCCACTCCCTTATCTCCCCCCATTCCCTTATCTCTCCACTCGCTTATCTCCGTGACGTATTTCCGCTGCGACGTACTTCCGGGCTGCACTGACCTTCCTTCGACCTTGAGGTTGGTGCCGCGGTGCCGCTGAGTTAGAACCGGTGTTTCTTATCCACTAAGGTGTTATATCGCATGGGATTAAATCGTAAAAACTGGATATCTAACTTACGAAATTTATTCCATAGAATATTAGAATTTTAACATAGGTTTGTTGATAACAAATCATATCATAATTTCATAGTGAAAATAATAAAAGTATAGGAGTCCAATGTGTGTGAATATATATACTCACATTAAATCAAAATTAGTTAAATTTATATTGCCATTCTTAATTATTCATGTAAAACATATCAATATATATGAATTGATGAAAATGAATTTTAATATAGCATTATACAAAAGCATAATTACATGCATTTTTTTTACCTTCTAAAGTATGGCAATGTTAAATGTCTTATCTATTTATTCTTATGTTTTTGCATGTGATTAATGTGGTTCTCAAATGACTTGCTCAACAACGCGAAACTTTCTGCGCATTTTCTGACTCATTTTTAAACGTGAAAGCATAAAATTGTCAGTCCTGACTATTGAAGGAATCGAAATGAGTTTTTCATGTTTTGATAAATAAATTACTTATTGAGTTATTAGCGATTCTTGTAACGTGACGACACTATTTTCTCCTCTCTGGCTCTTCCTGCCTTTAGAATTTGGTTCAAAACGCCGACTTTGACTGTACTTTCTGAAAGATCTTTCTGCCTTTACGAAAAAATTGAAAACTTATTTCATTGACATATGTTTCTGACAAGAACACCTGCCGATTTCATTCGTTTCGATCAAAATTGTGTAAGAATTACCCCTTTGGATTTGAGACGAGCCACCAGTAATTATATTTAATCGCCACCTTACTCGATAAGACGTCAAGTCAAGTCAGGCGTCTGCTTGAGCAATTAAATGGTGGCGTGAGTCAGCCGTATTGTAGAATTCTTAAAAGAATGGGTAATCACAAGGGACTAACCATTAAAAAAAACTTTTTTCTTTCTTTCTTTCTTTTTTTTTTTTTTTTTTTTTTTTTTTTGTTTAAAGAAATGTTTACACTACTATTTTTTTTAACATATTGTTATGAATTTTGTATATATCTGTAAATATTCCATTTGTTTAAATTTATTTTATTTGATTATTGTGAAAATTGCAGTATTATTAATGTATTTCCTATTGAGCATCATGTAACTCAATGCTAAAGGCCTCAGATGGTTTGCAAGGAAAACAACCTTACACCCTCATCTTTATAATGGAAGTCTATTGAAATATCGCCAAGGAATGGGTTTATCGCCAAGTTGGCGATGGTTTTGGCGACTTATTTTTGTCGCCAAATTTGGCGATATATCGCCAAATGTCGCCAAGTTGGCGACGGATTTGGCGACTTTTTGTGCAACCACACCCCCCTTATACATTGGGATCCTTTCTTGCTTGGGTTCTCTATCGAAAGTTAAAGCACTTTCTGGTAATTTCTAGCATCTGAAGGCTCTGGAATAATCTGGAAAGATCTCTGAAACCTATATAAGGACCTCCATCAGTTCAGTTAGTTAGTTGTCTGTCAACTGCGATTGAATTCATACGAGAGGCTTTGCATTGAGAACTGTGTTTCTCGGATCGATTTTGTCTTTGATACGTCGTATTGAATGCATTGTTTCTGTGTGAAATTTTGCTGCGCTTTTATTGGATTTGAAGATTACTGAATATCTTGTAATTTTCAGAAGATATTGGTGATCGTATTGCACTGTTTATAGTGAATAAAGCCTTTTTATTGTTCTTATATATTGGCATCAGTCCTTTCGAACCCCGAGCTCACAACATTTGGTGTCAGAAGTGGGATTGAATGCCGATTACCAGAGCAATGGAAGCGCAACTGACTAAATTATTGGAGAAATTAGGAGAGATGGATGAGAAAATGACTGCCAACCTTGGCGAGTTAAAAGATGAAATGAAGAAGGAAATGTCAGCGATGGATGAGAAAATGACTGCCAACCTTGGCGACTTAAAAGATGAAATGAAGAAGGATATGTCAACCAACCTTGGAGAGTTGAAAGACTTAATAGAGGATAAAATAACATCTTTAAATGACAGAATTGACGGCGTGGAAAACAAAGTTGAAGGAAGATTTCAACAAATAGAAGGAAAGGTAGAAGAAATTCAAAGGACAGCCAATACCGTAGAAGAAAGAGTAGAAGAAAAAGTTCAAAAGATCGCCGAGACCGTTGAAGAAAGAGTAGAAGAAAAAGTTCAAAAGATTGCCAAGACCGTCGAAGAAAGGATTGAGAGTGTAGAAAAGGAGTTGGAAAATGTGAAGAAACAAAAGATAACTGCCGAAAACTATCCCGAAGATGTCAAGTATCAAGCTATGCTTCCTCGGGCCTCTATTAAACTCTCGACCTATGACGGAAAATCCTCATGGCCAGTTTTTAAGACACAATTTGGGATCGTAGCGGACGCCAATGGATGGGATTCCCAGACAAAAGCTTGCCAGTTAGCTGCTTCTCTACGAGCTGATGCTGCCGACGTCTTACAGACTTTGCCTGCAAATGAACCGCTGGATTTTGAAACGCTCGTCAGTGCCTTAGAATTGCGCTTTGGCGAGAAATGCATGAAGGAATATAGCAGACTCCAGCTCAAATCTCGACAGCAGAAATCCACTGAATCCCTGCAAGAGCTTGCTACGGATGTCGAGAGACTTTCACATCTTGCTTATCCTGACTGTCCGACTGAAATTAGAGAAAGCTTGGCTCTGCAGCATTTTATTGATGGTGTGCGTGACCCTGAGATCCAGACAGCACTCCGGATTGCAGATCTCAATGATTTAAAAGGGGCTTTGGTTTACGCTCTGAAATTCGAGGCAGCCCAGCAAGCTACTAGGAAAGATCGACACTTTGTGCGAGCAGCCAACCTGCCTGAGACGTCGGATAGAGCTGTGGAGTGCTTACAGCAGCAGATGAATGACATAATGAGAAAGATGAACTCCTTAATGGCCAACAAACCTTACAGGAAGATCAAGTGCTGGAAATGCGGTGGAGAAGGCCATATCCAAATCGACTGCCCAAGACGACCCAGCACCGAAGGTAATATCTCACCCGCTAACGGAGGAGCAAGAAAACTGATTATTGACCATCTTGCGGGGCGGAGGTTTCCAGATCTTAAGAAGCCTCATTTTCAAGTATGTGAAATTTCTGCAAGAAGTTGCGGCGAGAACGGAGTTTTTCTAGTCGGAAGTGTGAATGATTTGCCCTGTAATATGATCATCGATACAGGAGCCAATGTGACCATCATTCGGAAAGATCTAGCTCAGCGGCTGAAAGAAAAACTCTCCTGGACCCCGCCACGTGTAATCCTTCAAACTGTGACAGGAGATAAGATTGACATATTTGGAAGAATGACACTGGAAATAAAGTTTGGGAACGCCGCTTACCATCATACAGTCTATGTGGCCGATATTTCAGATCCTTTCATACTCGGACTGGACTTTTTAAAAGAGCATGGATTTGCACTGGATTTTAAGAATAATGAATTACGCTCTGCTCAAGAAGATGTCACTATTTTCAAACTTGGAAATGAGTCCGGATCTATTCAACGGATCACAGCCAATGCAGATGTTATCATCCCTCCTCGGACCGAAATGATGATACCTGGATTAACTGGAAACGAAAGAATTTTCCAGTATGGCTTGACTGGATATCCTGAGAAGAGCCCAAAGGGAGTGCTAATAGCATCAGCGCTGGTAGATCTGTCGAGAGATGTGATCCCTGTGAGGATTGCGAACGTAAGTGAAAAGTCTAGAATTATCCCGAAGGGTGAAGTGCTTGCAACATGTGCTCCAGTCACCTGTGTTTGCAAAGACCCGAGCTTGACGTTATCGGAGCCGCCTACAAGTTTAACACTTGTAATTGGACGAAATGAAAATTTATCTCCTGAACACAGACATGCCGCAGAAAGACTGTTCCAGGAATTTAAGGATGTGTTTTCACAAAACGAGAATGATATAGGTCGCACTTCTCTGACACGTCATAGAATTGATACTGCCGACCATCCACCGATTAAACAGCATCCAAGACGCTTGCCGTTCGCAAAACAAGAAGAGGTTTCTAAGCTCTTACAAGAGATGCAGAATAGTGACATCATCGAACCGTCATCAAGTCCGTGGGCCTCTCCCATCGTGTTGGTCCGAAAGAAAGATGGCTCCACAAGGTTTTGTGTGGATTATCGAAAACTTAACGATGTCACGAAGAAGGACAGCTATCCTCTACCAAGAATAGACGACACGCTAGATACTCTTTCAGGACATAAATGGTTTTCCACGCTGGATTTGAAGAGTGGATATTGGCAAGTAGAGATCCATCCTGATGACAAAGAGAAGACCGCATTTACTACTGGACAAGGACTTTGGCAATTTAAAGTTATGCCGTTCGGGCTCTGCAATGCTCCAGCAACGTTCGAGCGCCTCATGGAGACAGTGTTAAAAGGTCTGACTTTTGAAGCTTGTCTCATCTACCTAGATGACGTCATCATTGGTGGCCGCACGTTTGAAGAACATCTAGAAAATATTCGAAAAGTGTTAACGAAGCTAAGAGCGGCGAATTTGAAGCTGAACCCTTTGAAATGCAAGTTCTTCCAACGAGAAGTAAACTATTTAGGACACATCATCTCAGCTGAAGGTGTTCGAACAGATCCTGAAAAAGTGTCCGCAGTAAAGAACTGGAAGCGTCCGGAAAATGTCCATCAGTTGCGAAGCTTTCTGGGACTATGCACTTATTACAGAAAGTTTGTACAGGGGTTCTCCAACATCGCAAGACCCTTGCATAGGCTCACTGAAAACAAGCAGAAGTTTTTATGGACACAAGAATGCGAGAATTCCTTCCAGCGGCTGAAAGAAGCTCTCACATCCTCTCCAGTCCTTACCTATCCGCACCCCGAGAAACAGTTCATTGTGGACACGGATGCCAGTCATGAAAGTGTCGGCGCTGTACTTTCCCAAGAAATAGATGGCCAAGAACGAGTCGTAGCATACTGGAGCAAATGTTTATCGAAACCAGAGCGGAATTATTGCGTCACTCGTAAGGAGTTATTAGCTATAGTGAAAGCCATAGAACACTTCCATCACTATCTCTATGGCAGGAAATTTCTCCTTCGTACTGATCACGCATCCCTAACATGGCTGATGAATTTTAAGAACCCAGAGGGCCAAGTATCCAGATGGATACAACGGCTCCAGGAATACGACTTTGACATCAGGCATCGCAAAGGCTCATCGCATGGAAACACCGATGCCCTATCAAGAAGACCGTGTCCCGAGAGCTGTCGCTATTGTTCCATAGCGGAGAGCAAGTATAATCCCTAATATGTCATACGCCAGACGAAGACTTCACTATTGACGCCACCAGATCCCTGGAGTGATGAGAAGATTCGAGAAGATCAAATGGCAGACTCTGAGATCAAACCAATCTTTGGGTTATTAGAATCTTCTAGCACGAAGCCCAGTTGGAAAGACATCTCGACTTACAGTCCTACGACGAAGCAATATTGGGCTCTTTGGAACTCTCTCCACGTCAGGAATGGTGTCCTGTTCCGAAAATTCAAATCGGAAGATGGGAAGACATCTCGGTGGCAGTTGGTACTTCCTCGATCCCGAATCCCAGAGGTCCTCAAGGAATTACATGGCAGTCCCACTGGTGGCCATTTTGGAGTCATGAAAACATTACACAGAGTCCGAGAGCGCTTCTTCTGGGGAAAAGCGAGAGCTGACGTCGAACAATGGTGCAAATCTTGCGATGCATGTGCAGCTCGGAAAGGACCAAAGAAACGTAGCCGAGGAAGACTACATCTCTACAATGTAGGAGCACCTTTTGAACGCATCGCCCTTGACATCCTAGGTCCTCTGCCAAGAAGTGCTGATGGCAACAAATACCTCCTTGTTGTCATGGACTATTTCACAAAATGGCCTGAAGTTTATGCCATCCCTGATCAAGAAGCTTCTACGGTTGCGGATGCCTTGGTACACCAGTGGATATCAAGGTATGGAGTCCCCCTTCAAATGCATTCTGACCAGGGGAGAAATTTCATCTCTGCTGTGATTGAGGGTCTCTGTCAACTTCTCGGAATGGACAAAACTAGGACGACGCCTTTACATCCACAATCGGATGGCATGGTTGAGAGATTTAATCGTACCATCCTCAACAATCTCTCACTGCTAGTCTCAAGAAACCAACAAGACTGGGACCAAAAACTTCCCTTGTTTCTTCTCGTCTATCGCAGCGCCGTCCATGAAACAACCGGCTATTCCCCGTCTCAGATGCTTTTCGGTCGTGATCTTCGTCTACCTTGTGATCTGATTTTTGGTCGCCCTCCAGATGCGCCTTCATCGCCAGAGGGATACGTGCAGAATCTCCAGGCACGATTTGAAGACGTCCACAACTTGGCTCGAGAGCGGATCAATATACAGACGGAGAAGATGAAGACCAGGTACGACACGAAAGCCACGGGACATCAATTCAAAGAAGGTGACAAGGTTTGGTTTTATAATCCGACTCGACTTAAAGGACTTTCTCCCAAACTGCAATCGCACTGGGACGGTCCTTATACAGTCCTAAACAGACTGAACGATGTCGTAATTCGGATCCGAAAGTCACCAAGTTCGAAGCCTAGAGTCGTTCATTACGACAGGCTGGCTCCATACTATGGCCATAGTACTTAGTTCATTTATTGTAAATAGTGTAATGTAAATAATGTAAATTAGTATGACCATGGTCTTGTATATAAGTTAATGTAAAAATTTCTTTTGCTTAGCATTATCATTATTAATGTTATTATTATTTAAATACTTGTATGTAATGATGTCTATACTTTAATTTAATTTAATCTTTTTTTTAAATAAGTGTATATTTTGTATAATTCAGCATTATGAATGTGTTTAATGGTTATTTTGCATATTTGCTTTAAGTGTTTTGAATAGTATAGCATTTGTTGGTAACGGGTTTGCTTTCCGATCAAAGGTTGAACTGCCCGGGACGTGCAGTCCTTGAGAGGGGGGCAATGTTATGAATTTTGTATATATCTGTAAATATTCCATTTGTTTAAATTTATTTTATTTGATTATTGTGAAAATTGCAGTATTATTAATGTATTTCCTATTGAGCATCATGTAACTCAATGCTAAAGGCCTCAGATGGTTTGCAAGGAAAACAACCTTACACCCTCATCTTTATAATGGAAGTCTATTGAAATATCGCCAAGGAATGGGTTTATCGCCAAGTTGGCGATGGTTTTGGCGACTTATTTTTGTCGCCAAATTTGGCGATATATCGCCAAATGTCGCCAAGTTGGCGACGGATTTGGCGACTTTTTGTGCAACCACACCCCCCTTATACCTATACATTGGGATCCTTTCTTGCTTGGGTTCTCTATCGAAAGTTAAAGCACTTTCTGGTAATTTCTAGCATCTGAAGGCTGTGGAATAATCTGGAAAGATCTCTGAAACCTATATAAGGACCTCCATCAGTTCAGTTAGTTAGTTGTCTGTCAACTGCGATTGAATTCATACGAGAGGCTTTGCATTGAGAACTGTGTTTCTCGGATCGATTTTGTCTTTGATACGTCGTATTGAATGCATTGTTTCTGTGTGAAATTTTGCTGCGCTTTTATTGGATTTGAAGATTACTGAATATCTTGTAATTTTCAGAAGATATTGGTGATCGTATTGCACTGTTTATAGTGAATATAGCCTTTTTATTGTTCTTATATATTGGCATCAGTCCTTTCGAACCCCGAGCTCACAACAATATATAATATCAATTTTATAACAATATATAATTCAATTATCTTATAACATCGAAAATATTTCAAATTACGGACAAATAAACAGTGTCTGGTATTATTCGAATAAAATATAAACATATCTGGTTATTTTTTTCCAAATAGTAATATTTAAACTTAACGTTGGTGAATTGCAGTTTTCAGAAAATGCAGTGCCTGAATAAGGTATCTTCCGTAACTGTTTTTGCATTTTAGTATCAGATGAAAAATTTTAGCAAATGCAGATTCAACATAAAATTTTAATCGAAACTGTTTCAGATAAAGCACCGTATATTGTACACTGTTAAAACTACAGGTGACACTTGCCACCTCCTAGGGGTGAAAGTCTTGTCCGACTGGTGACACCCCTAGTTGAGCCAGAATGGCACCCTTAACTAGGGTGAAAGGATGGCATCCCTAATCCAGGGTGCTCCAGGGCGTGAAATAATGATACCCTAAGGGAAGCAATGGCACCCTTACTCAAAGGTGCCCAGCAGCACCGCACAAGGGAAAGCATTCCCAATCCATTGTGCACAGCCCCCCCCCCCCCCTTGTCTATCAATTGTATTTATTATTTTGAATCATGAAATACAAGGTGTTGATTCATTTTCACATTGAATTCAGTAAGGAAAATGATAAAAACTTTAAGATCACTAATAAGTATTGTAATTTAAGGCATTTGACCACGTTTGGTTCTTTTTTTTTTCATGATAGATGTAATATATTTTTAAACTCAGTTTAAGTAAAAATACCAGGTGTTCAAGAAAAGTGGTAACATGGTTTATTTCTGTATACTGTATTCGAACTATCTACCTTCTTAAGAAGTCTTTTCAATGTACATTATTTATCTATGGTACTATCTAATGTACATTATTTATATATCATAATTTATCTATATAGTTATCTCTTTGTCAATTTCAAAAATTACTTATTAACAAGTAGCTGTGCTGACTACCTATGCACATTGAAAAAATAAATGCCAACTCTGGTGTTGATTTTTACATTTGTTCAAAAAACTTTTACATGTTTATTTTTTAGGTATTTGTGTATTTTTTATAATGTATCAAACTGATAAAACTGCTATTTTTATTTATGTTACACAATTTCATTTTATATTAATTTTAATCAACTTATTCAAATAAATGGAAACATTGTGCAAAAAGCGTGCTATTTTCCCGTAATGAGAAGAATTTTAAGCATTAAATTTTATGATATACTTATTAGTTTCTTAATTTGTGTCTTTTTCAGTCTAGTTAGCTTAAAATGCTCCGAGCTTTAAACAAACTGATTATGTGAGGGGAAGGGTAGAAAATCATTTCTGATACTTTAAAAAAAAAAAAAAAAAGGGGGGGGGGCCCTTTACAAAAAAATTCCTCTTGATAAAATAGACTGTAAAGATTTCATTCAATTATGTGGAAGCATCGAATGAAACTTTCCAAATCCTTAGGTTCACACGCCTGGGAAAGGTTTTTTCCCGCAAGCGAGTCTCGTAGCCTCGGCGTCTGGCTCGCTCAAAAAGAAGTTGACGTGAAGAATTTGGTACAGCGGAAAGGTGATAGATATGATTCTTCTCGAGGAACAAAGAAGCGAGGTGTTGCCCTGTTTTAGCACAAGACATAAAGTGGCAACGAGGCGCCAAGTACAAATTCTTGTTTCCGAATGAGAGAAGAGGAACGGAGCTATGGGGCTTTGAGAACGCCCAAACCCTCCCACCCCTTCCCTTCGGCGAGCAGCGAGAGAGGTTTGGATCGAGGAGTTGGAAGTCGGGAATCATCTGAGTAAGTCGGATTTTGAGACCTGCACAGAGGAGAAACATCTCCCGGGTAGAAAAATTTATATAATCGGCCGGACACCACGTCCGGAGGTGAAAATTGCTGAACACCAGAAAAAGGAAGAAAAGATCAGAGACATCACGTCTTTATTTTGTGAAAGTTGTAACTCACCGTCTGAGAACTAGCAACTAGAGTGACACCCTGTCACCACTTATTTCAAATCGCTATCCAAGCGAGTAAATCTGTGATTACCAAAACTTTTGTCGATTTGAACTGTTTCATAGGGACGAGCACTTTCATTCAGAATTGATACTGGCTACGAATTAATCGGAAAGACAATAGAACCCAATAATCTTCTAAGTGTAACAATTTATTGTAATGTTATTTCATAACTGAAATAAAATATTTCTACGATTTAAGGATTGAGTTTTGCGTTTATAGCTACCAATCAAAATGATTTTAACGCAAATTAAAAACTCATTACAGTGGTGGCAGCGGTGTAGATTTTGTCTAAGGATTAACGGGCCGTAACCAGGCTGAATTAGAAGCAAGAGTGAAAGAGTGCTCCAACCACCAGTTGAACCGGACGCCAGTGACAGACTCCAGTGACAAGAGTGCCGGATTTTTAGAACCCTACAGAGGTCGAAGTGAGACAGAAACAGAGTGCCGGATCTCAGACCCTACAGAGGAGTGTGAAAGTAACCAACGGAGGTGATCTGAACTCAGGAGATTCCAGGTTAGAATTTTATTTTGTTCATTTCAGAGGTCTTTTTGGTTTAAAAAAAATCTTGGTCGGTAGTATATTATTGTTTATGTAAAATTGGTAGTAATTTTGTTTAGTAAATTTGGATTGAGGCTATGAAACATATTTTTTTTTCTTTAGTTTCTCAAAATAAAAAATAATTAACATTAATTATTATGCAAATTAAGTGTAGGGGTATAATTCTGTAGAATGTTACAAATAATTCGTTTTGGAGTAATTGAAATTCTGGGTGAGTTAACATTACTAAATGCAAAAGGGATTTTGGCGGTGCATTAAGTGGAGCAGCCTTGTTAATTAAGTTAACGAAAAAAAAGGATTACCTTAAGGTACAATTTATTGAGATTTAATTCTAATTTATAGTGTTTAAATTGAAACAGTTCTGGGAATGTATATGAGAAAATACATTTGCATTTGGTTGAATAATGATAAGGTTTTTTATGTTATTATTGATATTGTATTTATTGTAATGCTATTGTGAAATGATATATTGATTAAAATTGCTATATGGGAAAGTTTTTAAAACGTTAGAGTTTAGGTTAAGAATTATTTTGTATAATGATTGTCGAGTGATCTATCAGTGAATATGTCTGTGTGGTCAGGGGAAAAAAAGTGCGACTTGAAAGAATTAGCAATTGAATTTGGCGCAACGATTGACGAATCGAATAAAGTGTTCCAAATCATTCATAAACTGACTGAATCTCCAGGTTACGAAGAATCGCTAGCACTGGGACAATTCGCGATCATA
The DNA here is from genome assembly GCA_963931845.1 of Maratus michaelseni. Lineage (NCBI taxonomy): Eukaryota > Metazoa > Arthropoda > Arachnida > Araneae > Salticidae > Maratus > Maratus michaelseni. The sequence goes on from OZ007595.1 coordinate 183,275,535, forward strand.
GAAAAAGAGAGATTACAAAATGAAGCTGATGAAAAAGCGGAGAGAGAAAAATTGAGGGCATTTGAGAGGGATGAAAAATCAAAGGCTTTGGAACGTGAACATGAATTGGCTAAATTAAAGATAGAAAGAGGATTAGATGAAGCCAGTTTAACTTCGAGTCAAAGCGAGGGCGAATAAAAAATTGCGTTGAAATCAATTCTTCCAAAATTCGACCCAGAAAAATCCGAAATTTCTATTTATCTCAATTTATTTGAAAGGCAAGTGCAAAAGGCCCAGATAAGCAAAAATCATTGGGTGACACAATTATTGGGACTACTCCCAGCGGATTTAAGCGAATTAATTTTGAAAGAAAACGCAGAGCAAACGGACGATTTCGAATATGTGAAAAGGATATTGCTAGAAAGATATCAGTTATCGGCAGAGGATTTCAGACTTAAATTTGTTATGTCGAAAAAACCTGAAAATAAAAATTGGCGAGATTTTGTTTTCGATATTTCTAATTATTTTGACCAATGGGTAAGCGGGCTAGAAATAACGACTTATGATCAGCTCAGAGACCTAATTATTACAGATCAATTGAAACGTAAAGTGAATCCTGAAATTAAACATCATTTTATCGATTCGTGGAGTTCGATAAACACTCCTTTTGAGTTAACTAAGAAGTTACACGCTTATGACTCAGCTAGAAAAATTTTAAGATCGTCAGGGTTTCCAAAATTCCAAAGTAATGAGAAATCGTTTGAGCGAAATAAAGTGTCAGGAAAACCGAAACCTGATAGTAGGGCGGCAGAAATGAATTCGAATTGGAGGGATAAAGATGTTGTTAAAAATAGAAATGAAGCATTCGATAAAAGAGAGATTACTTGTTTTTTTTTTTTTTTGCAAAAAGCCAGGTCATTACCGAAATTTATGTCCCGAATTAGAACAATTAGAAAAAACAGAGTCGGTTCATCATTTGGCGGGCTTGGGCGATTTAGAAGAGTCTTTCAAACCTTATTTAGGTTAAGGGTTAATTAATGGGAAGGAAATGACTGTGTTACGCGATACGGGATCGAATATAGACGTTCTTAGTGCGCATGATGTAACAGCGGATCAATATACAGGAGAAAATGTTTGGGTTAAGCAAGTAATGGATAATAGGTGTCGCTGACTGCCTATTGTGGAAGTAGAAATAACTTTAAATTCCGGTGAGAAAATGAGAACGAAGGCGGCCGCTGTCGACAAAGATATAGATATGAATTACTACTTGTTAGGGAATAAAACCCATGAATTAATTCAGAAACAGAAATCTAAACCCTATTCGATTAGCGAAAGACTCACAAGGCAAAGCGCGCGCCTTGGAAACGAAACTAAAAATACCCCGTTAGCGAGAGACAGGGGAGATATTTCAAAAGGTCGTTTGACAAGCGAGCAACCGGCGACGCGAAAAGAAGAAAGGACGAGGGATTTAAGGCCCCAACTTAGGGAGGTTAGAAGAGAGGAATCGGGTAGTGAGGAAGATAAAGAATTGGTTCTACCTCCACTTGAAAAAGAAAATTCGGGGATGAATTTAGCTCAGATTAGTAAGTTAGACTTGCAAGCAGCTCAAGAGGCTAACGTCACGTTGGACTGGATTAGGCAAAGGGCCGAGGTTAAGAAATCACATTTTGACATGAAAGACGGGATTATGGTCAAAATAATTACGGATCATAATGGATTACAAAAAGAACAAATCGTTGTCCCATTGAATTTCAGAAAGGAAATTTTATCGTTGTGTCACGTTAATGTGGGCGGGCATTTAGGCATACAAAAGACAAGATTTTTAGAAATTATTTTTGGCCAAATGCCGTTGCAGATATTGAAGCATATGTCAAATCTTGCGACCCATGTCAACGTATAGGTAAATCGGGTGACCAAAAGAAGGTTCCTCTGACTTGTGTTCCTATTGTTACGACTATTTTTTCGCGCTTGTGCGTAGACACTGTGGGACCCTTGCCCCTTTCTGAAAACGGAAACAAGTATTTATTAACCGCTCTCTGCGTATCCTCAAAATACCCCGAACATCTCCCCTTAAAAAACTTACTTTCGGTGACTGTAATTGAGGCCTTAACTATACTGTTTAGCCGATTAGGATTTCCGTTAGAGTTACAAACAGACCTGGGCCGGAGTTTCGTAAGTGAGCTTACTGGCGAATTTTTAGAGAGGTTTGGGATTAAAGAAGTACACTCGTCGGTACACAGATCCGAATCTCAAGCCGTGGAGCGATGGCACAGAACCGTGAAAAGTCTATTGAAAGTTTTATGTCTTGAGGACGGAAATTCTTGGGAAAAAATCTTCCCTGCGCGTTATTAGTGTTGCGGACCGTAACGCATGAGTCAACCGGGTTTTCTCCGGCGGAACTTGTGCACGGAAGGAACCTCAGGACACCCGAAAGGATATTGTATGAGAAATGGAGAGGAGAGGAGTCTTCGGAAAATTTAGTGACGGAATACGTGTTCGATCTGATAAATCGTATGAAACGACGCCAGGAGTTGGCAATTGAAACGATGACTAAAACCCGAGATATTAGAAAAAAATGGTATGACAGAGACACTGTGGAGAGAAATTTTAAGGTGGGAGACAATGTTTTAGTATTAGCCTTAAACAAAACCAATAAATTTTCGGTAAATTGGATAGGACCCGGCACAGTTGAAAAGAAAATTTCTGATACGAATTATATCGTGAACATACCCCATCGCCGAACGCCCTCTCAAATTTATCATATAAATTTACTGAAGCCATATTTGCAAAGGGAGCAAATTGTGAACTTAGTGCTTGAAGAGCATTATGAACCCAACGAAAATGATTACGATTTAGAAATACCACAATTAAGCGGTAGCCAAGAAAATTATGACTTCGAGAACATAATTGCGGATAGCGCGTTACAGGGGAGATGTACGACAGAGCAGATAAACGAGCTAGCAGAGGTGTTAGAGAAAAGGAAAGTCGCGTTTTCAGACGATCCTGGGAAAACTGATTTAATCACTCATGATATTGAGTTAACAAGCGAAACACCAGTAAGGGTTCGCCCCTATACAACGTCGCCGAGGCAAGCTGAAATTTTAAAAGCCGAGATAAAAAGAATGTTAGATTTAGGCGTGATTGTCGAAGGCGAGTCAGAATTTAATTCTCCGCTAATTCTGGTGGAAACTCCAGGACGAGACCCCCGCCCCTGCATAGACTACCGTAAGTTAAACGCGATAACCTGGCCAGAAGTTTTTCCTTTACCGAATATAGAGGAACGCGTCGAACGGGTAGCTAAGGCTAACTTCATAACTACCTTAGATTTGACAAAGGTTTACTGTCAATACCGATGACCCCCAGGGCCCCGAGAATAGCTGCTTTTGTAACCGGCTGGGGCTCATTTCTCCCAATAACAATGCCGTTCGGGCTTATCGGGGCCAGCTATAGATTTTCGAAATTTATGAGTATTCTGCTCCGCGGTTTGGAAGATTTTTGTCTTCCATATTTAGATGATATGGCTATTTTCTCCGACGATTGGAATGATCATGTGAGGCATATAGGGGTAGTATTAGACCGCAAATAGAAGCGAAAATAACTAGAAGCGAAAATAAAAGTAAAACTGTCTATATGTAAATTCGCTCAAAGTACAGTAAAATATCTGGGACATGTAGTGGGCGACGGGCGGCGTACACCTGCAGAATCTAAAATTCAAGCAATAACGGAATTTCCTGTTCCAAAATCCAAAACGGAAATTAGGCGTTTTTTAGGAATGGCAGGATATTATTCTAGATATATTAGAGATTTTGCGACAATAGTAGAACCTTTAACTCGCGCACTGAAAGGAACAGAAAGGAAATCAAAAATTAATTGGGATTCGGACATGGAAGAAGCATTCCTTACATTAAAAAGGAAAATTGACCGAGAAACCAGTATTGTACGCTCCGAATTATGCCGAGGAATTCATTATTCAGACGGACGCGTCCGACAAAGGGATCGGCGTAGTGATGGCCCAGAATATAAATAATGAAGAACACCCGGTAATATTTTTAAGTCGGAAATTCACTCCCCCTGAGAGAAATTTTGCTACGACCGAAAAGGAATGTGCCGCGATAATTTATGCTATAAAGAAATTAAGACATTATCTGGATGGGCAGCAATTCCGGATAGAAACTGACCACGATGCTTTGAGTTGGCTCAAACTTAACGCTGGGAATAACCCCTGGTTGTTTCGTTGGTCACTGATTCTGCAAAATTATCAATATTCAATCAAATACAAACCAGGGAAACAAATACCTCATGTTGATTGTTTAATTAGAATTGACTAAGGAAGTTAAGGAGAAAGAAGTGTATATATATTTTAAAATTCTTATCATTGTAAATTGAGTATAATTTCGTTTTAAATTTGAATTTGTTTTAGAAAATGTATTTTGGTATAAAATGTGCGACCAGGGTTAAGACCTCTGATTTGAATGAAGTAAGAGTCTGGCTGGATCAAAACTAAGATTTTTCAACCATGTGAAAAATCCCATCTGTGTGAGGGAGTGCTGTAAAGATTTCATTCAATTATGTGGAAGTATCGAATGAAACTTTCCAAGTCCTTAGGTTCACACGCCTGGGAAGGGTTTTTTCCCGCAAGCGAGTCTCTTAGACGCGGCGTCTGGCTCGCTCAAAAAGAAGTTGACGTGAAGAATTTGGTACGGCGGAAAGGTGATAGATATGATTCTTCTCGAGGAACAAAGAAGCGAGGGGTTCCCCTGTTTTAGGACAAGACAAAAAGGCAACGAGGCGCCAAGTACAAATTCTTGTTTCCGAATGAGAGAAGAGGAACGGAGCTATGGGGCTTTGAGAACGCCCAAACCCCCCACCCCCTTCCCTTCGGCGAGCAGCGAGAGAGGTTTGGAGCGAGGAGTTGGAAGTCGGGAATCATCTGAGTAGGTCGGATTTTGAAACCTGCAGAGAGGAGAAACACCTCCCGGGTAGAAAAATTGTTACCATCGGCCGGACACCACGTCCGGAGGTGAAAATTGCTGAACACCAGAAAAAGGAAGAAAAGATCAGAGACATCACGTCTTTATTTTGTGAAAGTTGTAACTCACCGTCTGAGAACTAGCAACTAGAGAGACACCCTGTCACCACTTATTTCAAATCGCTATCCAAGCGAGTAAATCTCTGATTACCAAAACTTTCGTCGATTTGAACTGTTTCATAGGGACGAGCACTTTCATTCAGAATTGATACTGGCTACGAATTAATCGGAAAGACAATAGAACCCAATAATCTTCTAAGTGTAACAAGTTATTTTAATGTTATTTTACAACTGAAATAAAATATTTCTACGATTTAAGGATTGAGTTTTGCGTTTATAGCTACCAATCAAAATGATTTTAACGCAAATTAAAAACTCATTACTAGACTCTTTCATAAAATTCCATTCCATAGAAACATACTCTCCATTAATTATTTTTATTTTGTTAGGTTTTAAAATGCGTAATTTGCAATGAAAACAAATTCACCAGGAAGGAAAACTTTAACAGGAGGCTTTAAAGAAGTTATTATTATTAAATGCTTGGTTTGAATTTGAGTAGCTGGATTTCATCTTTTGTAATAAAATGTTATTTTTCACAAAAATATGATAAATTTCTCAAAAATAACTTTTACTTTTCACAAAATGGGCCCCAAGGAGAAAAAAAAAAAAAAAAAAAAAAAGCTGCATTGACCCCTGATATAACTCATATGCAATGTTTAACTTAGTTGTAATAAACTAATCAATAATTCATTCTCTCTTTTGAAATTTATACAAAGTAGGAATTTGATCATATCATATGTAGGTTAATATATATGAGATATATATTAACATCTATACATATCTATATATAAAAAATAGTCAATAGACACCAAATAAATAAATTCTAATTAAGATGTTGGGTTTTGTTTAAGGTTTAGAAGTCATTTTACTTACAACTAAATTTTTTAATAAACGTTTTTAACTTTAACTCCCAGCCTAAATTGTAAATAGATATTTTTAGCTTGAAAACAATACAGAGTTTTGTTACTTTCAAACTCGTTAGTATTTATTATAATTTTTTCTATTATTGTTATTTTTATTAAATGTAGTGCAGAGATATTTATTTATCATTATTATTTTAAGATGAAAAAAAATATTTTGAGCAATGCTAGTTAAATATATTTACAAAACTCAATCATCTAAAACAGCGTTTCTTAAACTTTGTGATCTCGCGGACCCTCCTTTGATGTGACATGCATTTCGGGGACCCCCAAAAATATTTTTCTTAATATAAGATATGAAATTATTTTAACGTTTACACCTTATTTATTTTTCATTACACATATTCTAACGGTGTTAGAAAAATCAGCTACATTAATACAAGTAAATGAATAATAGTAATACAGTCAAACCTCGTTAACATGAACACGCTTAACGTGAATTACTTTTAACATGAATTGTTTTCATAGTCCCCTATAAAAACGAGTACAAAGATTTGATACTGATAACATGAATTACTGTTAACATAAACAAAATTTTGATTCCCCTTGAGGTTCATGTTAACGAGGTTCGACTGTATATACAAGAAAAATAATTATAATTTACATTTTAAGACAGTTAAAATATACATAGTACTATTTGCTATGAAAAGTATGTTGCTTATCTTTTGCTACTGGATGTGCAGCATCTCGTTCAAAGTTTAAGTAAGACTGGTTCAACATATCGTTGAGTTCTATGGTTATAATTTTCTTGCATAAGACTGTTTAAACATGTGAATAGCGCCGCACTTGTTGTGTAAGTTGGAAGGGATTTGCAAAACAAAAAATCGTCACATATCAATTCATAATGAAAGAAAACTCTCAAATTTAAAGTATTAGAAATGTCTAAACGCTCATCTAGCTGCAATGCGTAAGAATGTCAGATTATTTACATGTTGAATCAATCGGTTCTTTATATTTTCACAAATATTCTACCTCCGGAGTATAGGTGCAGATTACCAAAATCTGAAAGAAGCCAATGGCTGCTAAACCCAAAAAATCTAGTAGCCACATTGTGAAAGAAACACATAAAACAATAATTTTTCTTCATTGAAATTAGATGACGAGAATTTCTAGAAATTTCCAACCATAATTGTATACAATTTATAGGAATAAATGTTTGTAATGTAAGGCCAGAATATTTTCTGAAAAAAAAAACGATTATCTAAAGTTTTTTGTTCTATAGATAAACTACCTTCTCTCCAAAGTATTTTACATAGCTGAAAATAAACACTCAACATAGGAATTTGCATAAAAAATATGTCTATAAGATATCTAATTTAAAAATATATAAGGAAAAAAAAATATGGAGAAGATTTATTTTCATTAGATTTTAATAAAATAAATGTAACAATTTCTGACATTTTAAAGAATGATGGAGAACGATCGAATACTATAAGCTTCGTTGTAACTTTTGTTGGCAAGGGAATTTTTTTAAGGATTTACTAAAGCTTTTAAGTAAATATAGATAATAAATTACAGTTTTTGTGACCGATAACAGACCGGAGACAATAAATTACAGTTTTTGTGACCTATTGTTGACTTTTTAAGTTTTATTATCGTGACTCCTTGACGAAATTCGCGATTGTTCGACAAAATTCACTACTGTTTTCCTCGACTAATTGACGAAATTCTCGATTTTTTTCGCAATTAATTAACGAATTTCACGCTTTTTTGCGACTAATTGACGAAATTCAGTATTTTTCCGTGACTGATTAACGAAATTTGCGATTTTTTTCGCAATTAATTAACGAATTTCACGCTTTTTTGCGACTAATTGACGAAATTCAGTATTTTTCCGTGACTGATTAACGAAATTTGCGAATTTTTTTCGCGACTCGAAATTTGCGATTTTTTTTCCACAACCGATTAACAAAATTCGCAATTACTTTTACGATCAATTGGTGAAATTAGTGCTTTTTTCCACAACCACTTGATGAGATTTGCGGTTTTAATCCACGAGCAATTGACTAATTTTGCAGTTTTATTTTTTGATCGTTTGACGAAACTCGCGATTTTTTTCCGCGATAGATTGGTGAAATTCACGTTTTTTTACTCTGCAATCGATTGATATGCTTCACGTTTTTTTCTCAACCGATTGAGAAATCTTGCGTTTTTTTTTCTTCTCGATCGATTGACAAAATTCACGTTATTTTTCGAGATTGATTAAGGAAATTTGCAGTTTTATTTCGCGACCGATTGACGAAATTTGCGGTTTTATTTCGTGAGCGATTGATGAAATTCGTGGTTTTATTTGGCGAGCAATATTTTGCCGTTCTAGATTTATTTTCATGACCAACTGGCGAATTGATTTTGCAGAAATCTAAAATAAATAAATAAATAAATGATAATTCTAGGAGTTTCGATATTTCGTGGAAGAATCGCAAACCGATATCTGTAAGAACATGTCTAAAAAATCCCAGAGCTACAAATTTAATAAGTGGGCCAAAATTATTCTCTTCTTGGCACTAATTTTTCTGCGACGTGGTTTAATAGCGGATTGCCGTCGTCGCAGAATTCATTCGCAGCGCAAATGAACATTTTTTCTTTTTTCTGATTCCGCGGACACCGCAGATTTTTTTTTTTTTTCTTTAAGAAGAAAACGGGAAATTTGCGAATCGGCGGAAATGTGGCATCCATGTTCAATCATATTTCTTAATTATGGACAACAGAAAAAAAGAAAAAATGCGCTACATATCGCTGAATTAGGGAGAACAATCGTAGATTTGATATTAAAAATAGGGCAAAAATCTGCCTTTCGGCGGAAAAGGGGTATCCTTGTAAAACACTTGGCGACTTAGACATCCCATTGCAAAAAGTTTAGACGCTATGTGACGACTGGCGACCGTGAATCTGCACCTATACTCCGGAGCATTGAAAATTTTGCCCCAAAGCAATTGGAATTTTATGCTTATTAATGATCTAAACTAGAAGTTCCAGTCTTGCAAATCCCTCATCCTCCGAAGCTACAGGAATTTCTCCCGAAGAAAAAAAACCTAAATTCAACATTGGTCTTGAGGACTCCCGGCTGTAAGCTCACGGACCCCCAGGGGTCCGCGGACCACAGTTTAAGAAACGCTGATCTAAAACATTCTTATATCATACACTCATTCAGTCACACTTTGAAATGTTTCAGTGTTTTATTATTATTATTATTATTATATTACAATACATGAGACTCATAAAACATTTTTCAAGGTAAGACACATTTATAAATCTCAAAATATCAATTCAGGAATTGCAATTTATTTATTTTGTTAATAATTCATAATATGTAATTAGGCGTATTTTTAGTTCTTCATTTCATGATCAGACACAAATTCTAAACAGGAAATCTCGATAATAAAAAGTATTTGATTAATAAAAATTTAACAATTTATGTTTCAGCATTTTTTTTAATTATAATGCATCATTAAATCTATTTCTGGATGATTAGTAATAAAAACTCATGCGATAAAATTCATTAGATAAAAATATAAATAATACGAAATTATTATAAGCTGTAATAAGCTAAATCATAATTTTTAAAAAAAGCGAACAAGTGCTGCGACATAATTTTACTTTCACGAGATAAAAATCTCAACTTTCGACATCAAGATTCTAATGTTATAAAATGCCTTACTTGAAAATAATGTATTGAGCCATTTATGATAATATAAAGCATATCTAAATTATATATAACAATAATAAAACATAATATACAAAAACACTGAAACAATTCAAATACCTGTATTTAAATTGAGTGATATTTCCGAGTACTTGTTAATGTTGCAATTGTAACTGCTGCTTTGTAACTAACTGCTTTCAATATTTGAAAAGTGTTGTTTATCTGTTTATTATTATAAATGGCGTTATTTAGTATTAATCGCAGACTAGAATATAAGGATTCTATTGTCTGCGGTATTAATAAGATTGAAATATCACATCACGCGGCACGTGTTTGTGTACGCTGAGATTCTCAAAGGCAGTCATTATTTTTCTCTACTGTTTACGATCTAACTGACGCGACGCCGCCGAGAAGAAGGGGGAACCCGTCACAAACACATTTTCAGGCCTCGATGGCACTTTAAGGTACCAACTGGCTCCGTCAAATCACCTCGAGGTCCCAAATGGCACGCGGTTTGTCACCCACAGTTTTAACAGTGTAGATAAACTATCATTTAAAATGCCCAATAATAACCTCAAAAGCTTCTCTTCAGAGTTAAATTTATGTGCTTGAAAGGCATAATTTGTTTTTAATTTCTCTCAGGAAAATTAAAATATTTAAACTTCTTATTCCTGTACTGGTCTCTGCTCCTTACGAGCTCTGCTCACAAACTCCCATTCAGAAACCGAATGTTCTAAAACACGGTAATTTGCTTTGTTTTAAAAAAGATTACGCAAGATTGACTTATAATTAAACAAACTGTGCCAAATTCTGTAATAGGGTAGTTATCAATTTTCCTTTGACTGTGGAAATTTTCGGTTATTAAAGTCGAAACAACTTCTATGGTTATTTAAATAAGATGAATTAAACATTTTTAAAAACAACTTGTATAAAATGGTTAAGTAAACAATGTCGCTACCTCTCAGAATTTTATTCCGACACTATAAGAAATTTGTTTTAAATAAGACATTTTAAATGTATCGTTTTACGAGGCTAACGAAAAAGAAAGGCTACCGCGGTGCTTTGTGTGTATCTTTTTTTACAGACCGCCGGAGTCACGTGATGCTCGAATGCACCAATGCAGGTGTTCGAAAAGAGCATCACGTCACTCTAGCGGTCTGTAAAAAACGATAAGTGAAATGCACCGCGGTAGCCTGTATTTTTCGTTAGCCTCGATCGTTTTAAATATGACGTAATTTTCCCTAAAGTTTTCGTTCTCTTTTAATATTCACGTCATTTTTTAATTGAAAGGAAAGATTAACAATAGGTTTAAAAAATGACTTTTTCGAAATATGAAATAAGTATTTCGTTTAAATATATTTTTAAATTGAAGCTGTTTGGCAATATTGTTATTTGTTTTGTTTTTTAAATATGACGTAATTTCCCACCCATTTAATGCTTTTGACCTCTAATTATTTAATTGGTCTTTTTTTTTTCACTTTTTCATATTCAAGAGTAAATATAATTTCTTTTAATTGAAAGGGAATGTTATTATTTACGCTGTTATAAAATTCGGCAATGGGTACAAAACAAAGACCTTATCGAAAAATGAAATAAATTTCTGTTGAAATAATGTAATTTTGAATAAAATTTTTAAAAAGAACCTCAAACACTTAGTCAAATTTAAAAAAGGATTGCACACTGCACATCCCAAGCTCGTCGTGCATGTGAAAGAAGGTTAAATTGCCACATAGATCCTATAAAACTTTTCTAACAAAATTATTTTGACCTAATTGAACATTAAATAGCGTTCAAAATATTTTTTCGAGTGAAACACTGTCGACTTCAGCGTGTTTATCGAACATTTTTCTAAAAAAAACTACCAATTTTCATATTTTGATATGCAATAGTTTTCTTAGTATAAGCCGAGAAATACCTCCTGTCACAAAAAATTAATTTATGGTAGTGACAGCGGTAATTACTTTGTATAATAATAGATTAATTATCTTCTTAAAGGAAGTCTCTTTCTGCTTTGTTTGACAAAATATTTTCAAATACATTGAATTTATTTAAACATTGAAACTTAAGTGTATTTGAAGTGTTAAAATGTTGCTCGGCCAATTATTGGATCGAAGCCCTAATACTTCTATGGATTTCATGACCCCAAAATTTGGTATGCAATTTTCATAAAAATGACATTTTAATATCAAGTTTCACATTACTGAATTACGGATAAGATTGGATTACGGTAAGATAAGTTTGAAAATAAAATATACATTTGTCAAAATATATGTACTATATATATATTCATGTATTTAGACGTATATATTCTAAGCAGAGTTGACCCATTTTTGCCGAAATGAAAAAAAAAAAAGAACATGGTAAACACCGTTGAAAAAACCGTCGCGGCAAAAATTACTAGTATTTTAAAACGTGGTTTTAAGGATTTTATTTTAATTAGATTTCATTTTAATTAGATTTATTTAATTTTCACTGTTTAAATCATAATTTTAACAGATTAAAATCAATGATTTAAATAACGATCTTTTTCAACTATATCTTTTGTTAAATCATTGAAAGAGGCATTCTAAAATTTCTTTAAATGGAATTTTTAACATCAACAATTAATGTAATTTTTTTGCACTGCTAAAAATGTAAATTACCTTTTTATAAATATATATTTAAAAATATTCTCTGACATTAAAAATAATGTTTGCATAAATTATAGCAAATTTATGTTGCATAAAAACATTTAAATATGTAAAATGTTTGTTTAATTATACGTTTTATTGTATATGACTTTATACCTTATTTTATTTAAGTAATCACATTATTCATCTTATGAAAAAAAGGGTAAAATAGGTAGTTATTCTGCCTAAAGCCTAGAATGCCAAGTATTTAATATTTTGTAAAAATAATGTAAATTGTAAATTACAAATATAATAATTTTATTATACATACATAATCCGTGTCTTTGTAAAAGTTATTCATGCCTTTTTATAAGCTTTTTATCGTTGTAATTTTTTTATTTATATTTCTTAATGTCATCTAATTAAGAAATTTAATTAGTTAAATATTCATTTTGCTAGCCATTCCAATAAGTTCTTCATACAAATGGGATGGGGAAGGATCTAATTTACACCCTTCTCTAAGCTTTGAGTCATTATCAAACATTAAAGTATAACTTAATTCAGAATGGTGCAGTAATTTGAAGAAACTACAATTAAATTCTTCTTTCCTGGAATAAGTTAGCATATACATCAAATTCAATTCATTCAAATATAAGAAGAATGTAGTTAACAGTGATTTTCCATTTCCTAAAACTTGCTTGTATACAAGTCTCTTTGTGTCCTTATCTAGCCAATAATAATAATAATGTAAAGAAACCATGATGTTGTGTGTTTTTGAAATGGGGTAGCGTGGAACCGTTTCACAATGGATCACCTTGATTAAATATTTCAGAACAAATTTTATTAAAATGCGTTCTTGATATTTCTAGAGGTAAAAATTATTTACAACAATTTTTTTTTAGCTGAGTTCGCTCGACTTGTAATTTATAGCAAATCACCGAATAGTCCAGTCTTTTACAGTAGCTTTAAAATCTTAAAGTCTTAACTAGTGCTACTTTTCACTCTCCCCGAAAAGTCAAATCCAAGGCTGATGCGTTGACTTCAGAGAGATCGCACTCTCTCATTCAAAAATCTGTCAGCAAACCTTTCCTTCCCTCCTAAGATGGGAATCCGTCCTGAGATGAGTGTTTTCCACCAACACCCGGTCTCCTGCCAAAACTCTCTCCAACTTCCCCTCGCTTCTCTTTTCCGGTCCCCTTGCTCTAACAAAAGATACTCCGATCACCAATCAAAAAAGTTTTAGTTCACGTCATTAGTTTCGGTTTTTAAGTCATAGGATAAACCATTCTTTTGGGGAGGTCTTCCTGAACTTTAGAATGTTCACACGGCAATTTCTCACGATCCGAGACCCCACATGTAGTCGGACAGATCAGAGAAATATCTTGCTGTCTAAGCAATTTCAGTTCACAAGATTGATCGAAGCTCATCTTTTTCTATTGTAGTAAGTGACGTTCTTGTAACCCCACAGCGAAGCGTGAGAAAAGTTCTCCAACTCTTGGGAATTTCTATCTTTGATTACTCTGCCTAATTAGCAGACTGTGAGAGATTTAATGAAATTGTTACAACACCCCCACCATCAAAACATTTTCCGGGTTAAAACGCGGAAAATCTGCAAAAAAGGGATTAGCTCAACATATTTGAGTGGCTCAAATAACATTTCAATTTAACCTCACTATATACATCAGTGACCTAATTTCTTATATACTGCTTACCATTGCTTGAACATCTAGCTTTAGAGACTTTTTTTTTTTTGAAAGATACTTTTTTACTACACATGCCAAAATAACAATAAAACTAAAAATAATCAAATATGTACAAAAGATTGGATTTTACTCAAATACTTACTACTGAATTGCTCTACTTAAGTAGTCAACGTGGGGTATATCTTTTCCCGGTTTGTGTCGGATGGCATATTGAAAGGGTTGCAGGGCTAGCGCCCATCGAAGTAATCTGGGATTGTTACCTGCATTATTTTTCAGAAACACCAAAGGGTTGTGGTCTGTTTCTATACGAAATTCTTGACCGTCAATGTAATGTCTTAGTTTCTTGATCGCAAAAATTATTGCCGCGCATTCCCTTTCCGTTGCGCTAAAACTTTTTTCTGGGTCAGTAAACTTCCGGCTGAGGTATATTATGGGATGTTCTTCTGAGCCCTGCCTCTGTGCCAACACTACTCCGATCCCTTTTTCAGACGCATCTGTTTGCACAACGAATTCCAAATCATAATTTGGGGCGTATAGAATCGGTTCCCTGGTGAGTTTATCTTTTAGTAGATCGAACGCCTTACTCATTTCGTCACTCCATGCTATTTTTTCTTTTTTGTGTTTTCCTTTCAGCGCTCGCGTGAGAGGTTCAACTATAGTGGCGTAATTTTCTATGTAACGCGAGTAATACCCTGCCATACCTAGGCATCTCCTAATTTCTGTTTTGGTTTTTGGCGCAGGCAATTCCGTGATGGCGTGGATTTTAGCTTCGGCGGGTTTTCGTTGTCCTTCCCCCACTATGTGGCCTAGATATTTAACCGTCTTCTGTGCGAATTTGCACTTCGCTATTTTAACTTTTAATTTAGCGTCCCTTATTCTGACTAATACCTTTTCAAGATGTTTGATATGTTCCTACCAATCGTCTGAAAATATGGCCATATCGTCTAGGTAGGGTAAACAAAATTCTTCTAGACCATATAACAATTTTGCCATGAATTTAGAGAACCTATACGACGCGTTGAGGAGCCCAAAAGGCATTGACAGAGGTAAAAAACTTCCAAAGTTAGTCACAAATGCGGCCAATTTCTGCGCCCTGGGTGTCATGGGTATCTGCCAATATCCTTTTGTCAAATCAAGCACCGTAATATACTTCGCGGCTGCCACTTTTTCAACCCTTTCCTCTATATTCGGGAGTGGGAAAAACTCTGCCTTCGTAATTGCGTTCAGTTTTCTATAATCAATGCAGGGGCGCGGAGCTTTTCCCGGGGCTTCCACCAATATCATCGGAGAATTAAAATTAGACTCCCCTTCCTTAATTATGTTGAGTTCTAACATGCGCTTAATCTCCTTTTTTAAAATTTCATTTTGTCTGGGCGATGTACGGTATGGCCTTATTCTCACCGGTTTTTCTTCTATAAGTTCTATATCGTGTTCCGTGAGATCCGTTAATCCTGGGTCGTTCGAGAACACTTCGCTGTATTCGTCCAATAAATTTTCCAACATATGCAATTGTTCGTTACTGCACCGATCCCTTAACCCACTATCCTCCACTACTTCGCTAAACTTGTAACTGCTGGAGTCTGCTAAGGGGTACACAATCTCTAAGTCTTGGGATGCATCTGGCTCGTGAAATTCGCGGGTTAAAATATTTATTTTTCCCACCCTTTTTACATACGGTTTTAAGAGATTTACATGATAGATCTGTGATTTTTCCCGTCTGCCCGGAACACTCACTATATAATTTGTCGCGGAAATTTTGGATTCGATCTTTCCGGGACCTATCCACCCTACCGACATTTTATTCTTTTTGTTCGTTGCTAAGACTAACACTTCTTCCCCTGGCTCAAAGTGCCTATCGACGGCATTTTTATCGTACCAGATTTTTCTTTTGTCTCTAGCGACCGTCATATTCTGGACTGCTAATTCCTGACAGCGCTTTAACCTATTCATAAGATTAAAAACATATTCAGTGACCAACTCTGGCTCTTGACTTTCCCCTGTCCATTGTTCGAACAATAAGGTTTCCGGGGTCCGTAGATTTCTCCCATGAACTAACTCGGCCGGGCTAAAACCGGTCGATTCATGCGTTACCGTCCTCAAGGCTAACAATGCATGCGGTAGATTTTTCTCCCAGTCACTACCGTTTTCCACACTCAATACCTTTTAATAATCGTTTGACAGATCGGTGCCATCGTTCTATCAAATTTGATGAAGGTCTACACACACTCGAATGATTTAGTTGCACTCCAAATTTCTCCAGAAAAATGGTGGTTAAATTTGAAGTAAAAGATTTTCCAAGGTCTGTCTGTACTTCAAAGGGGTAGCCTAAACGGCTAAAAATTAAAGTTAGGGCCTCGACTACAGTTTCAGAAAGCATGTTTGGTATCGGTATAGCCTCAGGATATCGCGAATAACAACAAATTGCAGTTAGTAAATACCTATTTCCCTTGTTAGACACTGGCAAGGGGCCTACAAGATCCACTGAAAGTTTTGAAAACATCTCTGAAATTATAGGTACTAGCTTCAGCGGGGCGTTTTTCTGCTCCCTTGCCTTTCCCACTTTTTGACATGAGTCACAAGATTTTACGAAATTTTCCGTTTCTTTTATTATATTCGGGCAAAAGAAATACCTTAAAATTTTGTCTTTTGTTTTTAATTCGCCCATGTGAGCCGCGATTCCCTCATGACATGCATTCAGAAGGCCTGCCCTATATTTTGCCGGAACCACTAGTTGAATTCGTTCAAACCCCCGATGGTCTTTAGTTTTTCGTATTATCAACGAGTCTTTTATTTCATAATGCGATTTTTTTTCCATTGCCTTTTTCCTGATAATGTCTAAAGAAGGGTCACTGCTTTGTTCCATTCCAAACTCACCCCTACCTACTTTAGCCAGATCTAAGCATTGATCATTGAGAACCTCGGGGAGTAAATCTTTTTCCCAGGTCTCAACTGTCACCTCATCATCCGCCTCTTTTTCGTTTTCCCCGGCTAGGGGAGAAAGAGTAACTTCCTTGTTCGGTTCGTTTTCTTTCGGATTCGTTTTAGTCTGAGTACGCGTTATTACCGCATGTAGGGTTTTAATTGTTCCGTTTTTAATATCGTCTATCAACTTCTGCGTTTCGTTACCCAAAATATAGTATGACATATCTGCTTCGCTGTCGGCCACAATTGCTTTAGTTCTCACATTTCCAATGTCTTTAATTTCGAGCATTACATCGGCCGTCGGCAAACAATGCAAATCATTTATTAAAGGTTGTCTTACCCAAACGGTTCCCCCGTCTAATTGATCTGAATTAATGAATTTCCTAGACACCACGTCCGAACAGGAACCCGTGTCTCTCAACACGGTAATTTCTTTTCCATTAATTAGCGCATGACTTAAATAGGGTTTAAAACCTTCTTCCAATTCAGGGCTGTTTCGGATGTGACTAATTTTAGAGATGGGTCTTTCGTTTTTTTTGTATTCTGGGCAATTTGCTTTCAAATGCTGGGAGGATCCACACACGAAACATTTGTTCCACCTCTTTTGTTCAAATATGCGCTCTTTGTCTTTGTTAATATCTTTGTCTCGCCAATTTGTTTTGGTTTCGGAAATTCTCTCACTTCGCGTTTTTTCTTCGAACCTTGGTTTTTCGGTTCTTTTATCGGGAGGGGGCCTTACATTCCAAAGTTTTTTCGAAGGGCCTTTAATCGCTTCATATTCGTCGAGACAATTTGCCAAAACTAACGGGTCTTTGTAGTTTGCCCACGAATCAATGAAATGCTTTTTCAATTCGCTAGAAGTACGGCGCTTGATCTGGTCCGTTATCAATAAATTTTTCAGACTATTGAAATCTGTAACATCTAACCCATTTAACCAACCCTCTAAATAACTATTGAGTTCAAAAATAATATCCTTCCACGGAGCACCTGGATTGCGTGGATGTTTCATTAATTTTTGACGATATGCTTCGGGACTCATACGGAATCGTTCAAGCAAAAACTTTTTGACGTATTCAAAGTTATCCGTCTGATCTTGCGGTTCCCTTAAAATTAACTCTGCAATTTCTACCGGCACTAAAGCTAATAAATGCGTCACTAAGTCACCTGTCTCTATTTCCGCTTTGGTCGCCTGTCGTTCGAACAAATTTAAAAACAAAGTTATATCCGAGCGTTCTGGATCAAATCGATGCATGATTGTTCGAAGCGGCAATTTAGGTGGGCGTTCCGACCCGGTACTGTTAGTTGAACTACGTCTATTTGCATCTTGCGTCAATCTAAGTTGTTCTAACGTAAATTCGCGTTCTTTTTGTTTTTCCTCTCTTTCTCTTTCTTCTTTCTCCCTCTCATATTCCCTTTGTTTTTCCTCTTTATCCGCGGCTATCTTGTCTTCGCGATCTTTCATGATATACGCAGCTTGCGTGAACGCAAAATCTTTATCGTAATCATCGGCAGCTTCGATTTTTTGGATAATTACCGGTATCCTGTCATTTTTCCCTATTTCCACTCCCAATTCTTCCGCTAAATTCTGCAAATCAATTTTCCTGCACTGTTTCAGATCAGTTACTTCTTGCATTTTAAAATTTTATGTAAATACAATATAAAGATGAAAATGATAGTTTCGCTCGCTAACTTATGCAACAGGGATTCTAACACTTTATGGAAAATTTTCTGCTACTACCCACATAATACTAACAATTTTAAATACAATTCAATTTGAGGAATAATAAAAATAGTATACATATAAAAATAAATTTGCAATATTGTAAAATTTTCAATACACTGACACGTTTTGGTGTAGGTCATCCAAATTTAAAACAAATTTAGAAATTTGAAATTCTGTGCTCATAATTCAACCAATAATTGATATTTCTGACCCCGCATGTAACAAAATGACCACTTTTTGCAACTGCTAAAAAATTTTCCTAACATCACATATTCAAAATATTTGATTATCAACAACATCTATTTTTTCACTAATAATATAAAAAAGTACACCTTTGAAATCTTTCAATCATGAATAACTAGACAATCGACTTATTTGAAAAATCAAAATTTTTATCTCTTTTTTTTCGAGAAAAAAAATTATATATATACACATTTAGCCTGACAATCCTTATATTATTTTACTGCCAAAAGAAAGTTCACACTATCAAATTTAATGCTGATAACAAATATACATATATTTTTCCAAATATGTTAAAAGTTATTAGATTTAAAAATTTATCATAATTTATCATATATCAATATAAAAATAAAAAATTTCTCAGAAATGAATTTTCCTCACCAAAGAATATGTAAACAAAATGAGAGCCACTCAAAAATGAATTGAGCTTACCTTTTCTACAGTTTTGGTCTGCATCATTTGTCACCGGTTTCGGGTCTGGCCTAGACGTCGTCGATTGCACAGGTCATCTCGATTTGTCGGCTCCTGATGTTTCCTAGAAAGGGCTTGCTTCGGACTTATTCTCTGTAAACACGGGCTTGCTTCAAGGACGGAACTGCGGTCTGTCGTGACACTGCAAGGGCTTGCTTCGGGCTTGTTCTCTGTAAACACGGGCTTGCTTCCAGGACGGAACTGCGGTCTGTCGTGACACTGCAAGGCTTGCTTCGGTCTCTGCTTTCCTCTCCTGAACTGGCGTCAGATCTTGCGCGCTTAGATGCGGGCGGGCGTCACTGCTACTGTCTGGGCTCTCTTTACTAATGCTAATAAATTTTTGTCGAAATATCCGACTCGCTTGCCACCAGCTGTAAAGAAACCATGATGTTGTGTGTTTTTGAAATGGGGTAGCGTGGAACCGTTTCACAATGGATCACCTTCATTAAATATTTCAGAACAAATTTTATTAAAATGCGTTCTTGATATTTCTAGAGGTAAAAATTATTTACAACAATTTTTTTTTAGCTGAGTTCGCTCGACTTGTAATTTATAGCAAATCACCGAATAGTCCAGTCTTTTACAGTAGCTTTAAAATCTTAAAGTCTTAACTAGTGCTACTTTTCACTCTCCCCGAAAAGTCAAATCCAAGGCTGATGCGTTGACTTCAGAGAGATCGCACTCTCTCATTCAAAAATCTGTGAGCAAACCTTTCCTTCTCTCCTAAGATGGGAATCCGTCCTGAGATGAGTGTTTTCCACCAACACCCGGTCTCCTGCCAAAACTCTCTCCAACTTCCCCTCGCTTCTCTTTTCCGGTCCCCTTGCTCTAACAAAAGATACTCCGATCACCAATCAAAAAAGTTTTAGTTCACGTCATTAGTTTCGGTTTTTAAGTCATAGGATAAACCATTCTTTTGGGGAGGTCTTCCTGAACTTTAGAATGTTCACACGGCAATTTCTCACGATCCGAGACCCCACATGTAGTCGGACAGATCAGAGAAATATCTTGCTGTCTAAGCAATTTCAGTTCACAAGATTGATCGAAGCTCATCTTTTTCTATTGTAGTAAGTGACGTTCTTGTAACCCCACAGCGAAGCGTGAGAAAAGTTCTCCAACTCTTGGGAATTTCTATCTTTGATTACTCTGCCTAATTAGCAGACTGTGAGAGATTTAATGAAATTGCTACAATAAGATTAACAACAAAGAAAAAATGTAATAATATTGAAGTGAGTGTTTGTATGAAAGTAGGGAGGGTTTCTTCCTGCTTTCATAATTTTGTTTCAGTGGAGTGAGAAGTAAATGTATGGTCATATATTAGGGGGGACGGGGGGCAATCTTTGACGAAACAGGTGTTAGAACAATTTTCCCTTCATAAAATCTACTTCTACCAAATATTCTGTAAATAGATTTTGCAGTGTCACCTCACTTTCTTACATACAAAGGCTTTTATTATATAGATAAGCTCTTCTCTTGTCATTTTCATTTCAGTTGTGTTATTTTGTGACATGTGAGCACAAGTTTGGTTAAATAAAGAAATGGAAAAAAAATCATCATTAAGGTGTAATGGTGAAAATTGAAATCCATAGTGCCATTCTAATTTTATTTTCCACTCTTCTTCATTTTTTCCATTTTCGCCTGTTTTTGTTTTTCACTTTCTGCCACTGTCCACTTTTTACATTGTTCCTTTGCCACTGCATTTTGCCGGCAAAATGCCAACCCCTGATTCTAAGTCGTCGAAAAATTATATTTTTTGTTACAGTATATGAAGGGGGGGGGGATGAATTCGAGACCTTGATCCTAATCACAGCCATGAACTTATCTAATTTTAACACATACACTGTAAAAAAAACTCTCAAATTGACAGAAAAAAACTGTTAATTTTGGCGCCAGTGGAAAACAGAAAATATCTGTATTTTCATTAAAACAGTTTTTTTCTGTAAAAAATGCAGATTTTTTTCTGTAAAAATTACAAAATCCACATTTTATTTTTACAGGAAAAAACTGTTTTTTTTTTTAACAGTCTTTTTCTGTTAACAAATACAATATTTTTCTGTCAAAATTACAATTTCTTTTCACAGTGTAGAATATCAAATTAAGTATACATTTTATAAATATTTTGGCAGGCAAACTAGTAAGGGAAGTCTTTTAAGAATAATATGCAAGAAAAATTTAGAGAGAGAGAGATTGATTGATTCATTTTCATGCAAATAGGTTTAACATTGGTGAAGGAAATTTGACTAAAGCAGACTAATCTAAAATAACGACTCAAGGCGGTTAAAAAAAAAAAAAAATTTCACCGCTCAATAATGCGACTCTTTCTGACACATTTTCTGATTCATTTTTAAACGTAAAACCTGAAAATTACAGATATGATTATTGAATAGTTTTTTAATTTATAAATGATACTTTGAGTTATAAACGATTACTATTTTACAACGGCAGCTTTTTCTCTCTTTCATGCTGTCGCGATCAAATATTTGGTTTAAATCGGACACTTTGACAGCAATTTTTGAAATATATTTTCTGCCTTTACCCCCCCCCCCCCCCCACAAAAAAGGGTTACATATTTTCCGAAAATGAGCTACCTGCTAATTTCATGCACCTGATAATAAAAATGAATTAAAAAATGTATCAGAAAGTAGCCACTTGAGAACAGCCTTAAGGATTGGTTAAAATGGCCAATCGCTATAAGAAGCCACCAAAGAAAACTATAAGAACATTTTTTGTCTAATGAATTGTCAAACACCACTATTTTTTAAACAAATATATCCAGTGTATTTTTATGCGTCATTAATTACAAATTTATTATAAAGAAATTTTAGCTTAAAATTTTCATGATGATTTAATTTTAATAATAATATAATATCAACTTGTAGTAAGGGAAAAAATAATTATAAAACCTCGACAACTTTTCGAATCATAGATGAAAAATTGTCTGATATTATTGGCATAAAATAATCAATAAGAATAATTTACCACATCTAATATTCAAGCATCTCGTTTGTGGATTAAATTTTAAAAACGTAGTTCTTTTGGAGATGCTACTTTTCCATAATAGATTTTATCTTACAGTATCAGATCAATAAAAAAAATAACAGATGGAGATACCCAATATACAATCTTTAATAAAGCTATTTCATACTATAAAACACTGGATATTGCAGAAAAACTATTAAAATGGCCAGTAATACAGTCGAACCTCGATTTAACGTACTTTGATTTAACGAATTCTCCGATTTAACGAATATTTTTTCTGTCCCGACGAAAAGGGTGCTAAATTGCTCTGATTTAACGAATTTTTAGCTTTGATTTAACGAACAACAATCGCTGAAAAAAAATTCGCATTCGCACATAAAACTAAAATTTTGAATTTTTCGCACATAAAATTTTGAATCTTTCACACCCTAATCCAAGTGTTACAATTTTTTTTCTCATTTCTGGTGGATTCAAAAGACAGTCTTTCCCCCTTTTCTACTAGAAACATGACAAAGAGCACATATAAGGAGGGTCCTAGAATAACTGTTTAAATGGACCTCTACCTTTTCACGAATAGCTGACCTTGATGACCGGGACTTCAAATGAAAACTACATTTTCGGAGAAATGTTACTTTTGGGTGTTGCAATACAGGACTGGTTCGCAGCTGGTACTAAGCAAAGCCGATAGTGACTTTGCTCGAAACTGCGGATTCGTTGCGCATTGCGCGTGCTTACACTGCTTTGAGTGTTCTTTGATTGGCTGATCTGTACTGTGCGAGGATGACCAACGAATCCAGAAAACGTTAAATGTTTTCAATAAATGAAAAATGTGTTTATTAAAAGAGATAGATAAGAACGTTGGAAGTCGACAAAGAACTTTGGAAAGTCAAAACAAAGAACCCAAAACAAAGCACTATCAAATATTTCTTTCCAAAGTGCCAATACGTATGTATGTATTATGTATTAAGTTTTAAAAGCGAGTAACATTAAAGAATTTAGATATTTTTAAAGTTGATCTCCTAACGTATAACTTATAATTTTTAAGTTCGTAGTAAACAATAATCTTTCTTTTTTCATATCAGTATATCTAAGGGTATTTTGCATTGATATTTTTATACCATACTGTTTACAAAAATTGATATTCGATTTAACGAATTGCTTCGATTTAACGAACGGATTTTTGTGGGTCCCAATCAGTTCGTTAAATCGAGGTTTGACTGTAAATTCGACAAAATAGCTCGTCAGTAAACTTCCCGATTCCCCTTGCTAATGTTGATCATTATGGGCGTAGGATGCACTCGTAATATTTAAAATATCTCCTCGGGAAATTAATATTTTTAACTTCTGTTTTCTTTGTACTGTATACTTAAAGGATGTTTCGTTTTTTCTTAGTTATCAAAATATTTCTAAAATATGTGCTTAATTTATAATTTTATGTGTTAAAATAGCGGAACTGAATAATATTTTAAATCCTTCACCTAAAATTAAGTATATATTTTAGAAAAATTTTGACAACTAAGAAAAAAGAGAGACACCCTTTAAGAACAGTACAAAGAAAACAGAAGCTAAAAATATTAATTTCCTGGAGGAGATATTTTAAATATACGAATGCATCCTACGGCCATAGGTTTAGATTAGAAAGCTACAATAGTCAACTACGAGTATAACTTGCGCTCAAAGGTTTCTGTAAATTACATTAATAATTAATAAAGTCCTACTACCCCTAAGTTTTTTTCCTAATTTTTCGGAAATATTGGAAGTGTGTGTGTGTGGGGGGGGGGGGGGACATATTTTTCCAGTAAACTTTCGACGATATCTCTGAAAATATAATACTGTGATGAGTTGACATGTTTCAACTCCTCCCTTATTTGTGGAAAAAGGATAATCTCTCTGGAATGAAAATAATCTGACAGATTGATCTCTATTGACGAAAATTCTATCAATAGTGTGAATTTCATTTTCACTTTGAGATAAGCCAAGCTGCAATACATGCTTTGTATTGAATGATATGTTATCTGAATAGGTGGATAAGATATGTGAATGGCATTTTTTTGGATACAATGGATCTAGCCCATATGAGTTGGAAATTCTAACTGGATAAGTATGGGATTAAGATAGCTGTCACTCATAGGAAGGCCAGAGGGCGTTTCTTTCCTTATGGAGAGAAAAATACCTGTTTTGCCGGAGAGGTAGGAATGCGAGGAGATACGAAAGACGGCAGTTGAAGGTGGAAGGAGTTGAATGTGGAATCAGTTGGATTTGGAATACTGGAGAGTGTGGTTCGACTTTGAGCGGACGTCAGAATCAGAGTTTGGCTGACCATGTAAATTTTCAGCATGGATGCTTATCATAATTTTTCATTTTTACTTTTGTTTTTTTAATGTGTTAATTTAAAATAAAGTTTATTCGTTTCAAACGATAAATGGAATTTATTAATTATATATACAACGTCTCACGCTACCACAGCAATAGTATATATAATTAATTGGTGGCAGCAAATGGGATATGTAATCTAGAATAAATTAGATTACGGATCTATGTTAACCTGATTAAACAGATGAAGAGCCAGTGGAAAACGGATAAGCAGAATTGTGGAGTTTTGAAGTATAATTGGAGTCGTGGTTTTTTCTCGGAGTTCTAGCAAGCAGAGAACTGGTAAAAAAAAACTTTATCGACAAAAGCTGTGTAGTGTATGAACAGTCAACTATAGATTTGGTGATACGTGTTTGTGCTTCTTAATATATCCAGTGGAATGAAGATATGCGGTGTACCATCTGAGTTGTCTACATATGGATCGAAGCCAATTTAGTGCCTCATCAGTGTCTTCAATTCTTCAAAAATCTGTGTGTGTCATCTTTAAAAGTGCTTGGAAGCCTGGTATCAGTGTGGAGGAAATATCTGCATCTGGAGGTAAGCTCTTTTATGATATCTTCTATAGAGGTCTGTTTTAAATTGAATTTTGTGTATAAATTTTAATTTTGGGGAACAAAACTCTATGTGAAATTTAAGAATTCTAGGGAAGCTATTAATTTGGTATTTAAATTTTAGTTAAAATTTTTATGTTTGTTGATTTTCTGGTATCTGTTTGGTATAATATTGGGTTAAGAAAATTATATACTTATGTATATGTTAAAATTTACTTGAGGTATAGTAAATTGTTATTGATTAATTGAGATTATTAATCAGGGTATTTTAATCATAATTTTGTATAAAACTTTCGAAAATAAGAGTTTTGTTTATATACATTTTATTTCTTACAGTAATAAAGTTATAGCTTAATTTTATGGGTATACTGTGGATGATTATGATTAATGTTTCAAAATAAATTGATGTTATACTGTACTGTTGGGTATAAAATTTATTTTGGGGGATATACTCAGTTTGAAAGACGTCACTGTTGCATGAGAATTTGCTATATTAAAATTGTGTCGTTTTTGAATACATTATTATACGTATAGTGAAGAAAATTCTATTTCTGTATTTATTGTATTATTGTAAATTGAATATATCTGATATTTTGAAATTTATTATATTTTGGGGGAAAATATGGCAGAATATTTAGGAAAATATAATAAAAGTGTCTTGTTGTTATTAGCAGAGGAATTTGAGACCAGTGTGTCAAAAACGTGTAAAAATAAAGCTATAATTCAGGCTATCGTAGATGCAGAGGATTATGATGAAAGTTTCGCTAAAATTCGATTACAATATTTTCTTGAACAGGAGGCGGAGCGGAAAGAGCAGGAAAAACAAATCGAAAAAGATCGTAAAGAAAGAGAGAGGCAAATTGAATTAGATAGGATGGCGCAAGAGGAAAAAGATAAGCTTAGGAAATTTGAGTTAGATAAACTTGAAAAACAACTTGAGGTAGATAAACTTGAAAAACAACTTGAGGCAGATAAACTCGAAAAACAGCAACAACTTGAATTACAAAAGCTTGAAAAAGAACAGCAATTTGAATTAGAAAAATTGCGTATTCAAAATTCTGCGGATATTGTTAGTGTTTCATCTAATGAATCAAATGTAGATTTTCATAGAACTCCTAAGGTAAATTTAAAGGATTTAGTTCCGCGCTTTGATTCTAAATTAATTGATATAACTCTTTTCTTTATGATTTTTGAAAGGCAAACCGAGAAAGCTAAAGTTTCTCAGGAAGATTTGGTTAGTCAATTAATTCCTTTATTACCTTCTGATATTGCCGAAATTGTAGTAAAACAACCAGCAGACAAATGTGATGATTTTCTGCATATAAAGAAAGTTTTGTTAGATAGGTTTAGGCTAAGTACAGGCGCCTTAAAACAAAAATTTGAAACTCATCAAAGAAAATCTGGTGAATTTTGGGTGGATCTGATTTATGAGTTAAGGGGTTATCTGGATAATTGGTTAGAGTCATTAGAAGTGAGAGATTTTGAATCCTTAAAAGAACTAATGCTCATGGAACAATTGAAAAAACGTGTCCCTTTTGAGATAAAAGAAAAATTTATTGATGATTGGGAGGAAATAAAGATTGCTTCTAAACTCGCGGAAAAATCAGATAAATTTGAGAGTATAAGAAGAGAATTTAATAGGTCGGATAGAAAACCGTGGGAAAATAAATCTTTTCAGGATAAGCAAAAAGACAGCTTTAATTCTAAAAGTAGAAAGGAAATTAAACCAAAATCGGAATTTGAGAATACGAAAGAGTGTGGGAAATTTGATCAATTTAAGAAGGACAATGTTTTCGAAAAGCAAAGACAAGTCCAATGTTATAATTGTTTGGCAGTGGGGCACATCAGACCAAATTGTCCTGAATTGTTAAAAAGTAAATCTAATTATGAGGATAAAAGCATAGCTTGGATTGTTACTAGTGATGGGAAAAGTGTAAATAATAAGGAAGGTGTGGAAACCGAATTACCTATGGTTGATTTATGCGTGAATGGTAAGAAAGTAAAAGCGATTAAGGACACAGGTGCGCAAATTGCGGTTTTTGATGCTAATGACATTCCGTGGAGTGCTAAGAAAGTGGGAAATGTTTTTCTTATACCGGCCCTCGGAAATAGACAAAAAGCGGATTTGGTGTCAGTGCCGGTTGCTTTGATGGAAGGTGAAAAAGAGTGTGTTGAAAAAAATGTGGTGGTTGCAGTTGTGAGAAAACTAAATTCTCCGCCCCTTATAACACCAGCTGTTTATGACGTATTAAAGTTAGGAAATATGGAAAAGCAAAATTCGGTGTATAAACAAGTGGGGAATCAAAGAGAATTAAATGGGCAGGGAACCCTCAGATTATCTAGCGATCACGAGCAAAGGGTTGTTAGAAAAATGGTTGTGAATGAAATCTGTGAAAGGGATAATAAGTCTGTTGATGAGTTGGAGGTATATTCACCAGGAGACGTGAATGATAGGAATTTGGAAAAAGGATCTGAATTGATCGATATAAAGGATAATGCTTCTCAAATGGATATGGTTAAAAGGTCATGTAAGAGAGGTCAACTTCGGGAAAAGAATTCTGAGCATGATGTAAATATACCCAGGTATTTTGTTGGTAGTATGGGATTTATACATGTTAGAAATAGAATTAGAAAGAAATTGAGTTCATCTATGACTGTGGCCAGTAAATTTAACTCTAGGATGAAGGAAAATAATGGAGAAGATTGGGGGGCTAAATGCCAAGAAAGTGGATATGGAAATTCGAAGAATTCAAAGTTAAAAAGAATGGAGCATTCTGCTTTTAAAACGGATCATAAAGAAAGATTTATTAAAATCAAACAAGATTTTGAAAAGAAAAATTATGATTATGAAGTTGTAAAGCGAAATTTATTGTCGAAAAGATTTTCTGATAGAAGTAATTTAGATATTGGCTTTCGGGAGAATTCTCTAAATTAAGTTTATTCTAAATTTGGGAGTACTCATTATTGTAATATCTGTATTGTGTTTATGTATCATTTAATGCTTAATATTATTTTCGTAATAGTAAAACTTCATTAATTTCATAATTGCATAATTTAGTATGCTTTCTTTTTGTTTGTAGAAGTGTCTAAATTTAGGCTTTTAAGCATGTTTTTAAGAGAATCGGTTTAGGCATTGTGTTGTATATAGATTTTTTCTTTCTTTTTATTATTTTTTTTTTTTTTGTTAGAATCATGTAAAGTGTAATCTGTTTTTGGTATTATATGTATGTGAGGTATTTCAAAAATTTTCTTAGGGCATCAATTGTATAAATTATTCCTGGAATTATACTTAGGTATTGTATTTATGGGATTATAGTAAATCCTGTTGACAGTGTGGTCTATCAAATACTGAGTATGGGAATGTGTTTGTTTTCTATAGGGATTTTTCATGTGTTATTCTAAATTCCTTTATACTTTATTGACCTCTTTAGAAATTGATTGAAGGAGCTTATTCTATTAATATATATGCCGAATTTCTTCTGGAAATTTTTTCTTAGGGGGAGGTGTTGTGATAAGTTGACATGTTTCAACTCCTCCCTTATTTGTGGAAAAAGGATAATCTCTCTGGAATGAAAATAATCTGACAGATTGATCTCTATTGACGAAAATTCTATCAATAGTGTGAATTTCATTTTCACTTTGAGATAAGCCAAGCTGCAATACATGCTTTGTATTGAATGATATGTTATCTGAATGGGTGGATAAGAAATGTGAATGGCATTTTTTTGGATACAATGGATCTAGCCCATATGAGTTGGAAATTCTAACTGGATAAGTATGGGATTAAGATAGCTGTCACTCATAGGAAGGCCAGAGGGCGTTTCTTTCCTTATGGAGAGAAAAATACCTGTTTTGCCGGAGAGGAAGGAATGCGAGGAGATACGAAAGACGGCAGTTGAAGGTGGAAGGAGTTGAATGTGGAATCAGTTGGATTTGGAATACTGGAGAGTGTGGTTCGACTTTGAGCTGACGTCAGAATCAGAGTTTGGCTGACCATGTAAATTTTCAGCATGGATGCTTATCATAATTTTTCATTTTTACTTTTGTTTTTTTAATGTGTTAATTTAAAATAAAGTTTTTTCGTTTCAAACGATAAATGGAATTTATTAATTATATATACAACGTCTCACGCTACCACAATACCTAACATTAAAACAAATATATGAGTTCTATATTACGAGATTTTTCACACAATATCCTCCACGATACATAGAAAGAAAGTTTTTTTTTTTAAACATTAGCGAGGGGAATCGGGTAGTTTACTGACGAGCAGCCTTAAATAAGAGCTTTAAATAAGAATATTTTCCTTAATCTCTGAATATATTTTTTAGTAAATATCATCTATACATAAAGAGACTTCTAAATTCATTTATAAGATGCATGTATTAAATTTTACATACTGTTATCCAGATTTGTTTTGTGTAAAATATATCTGGGTTGGGTTGGGTTGATTATTGACGGTCAATTATCGACACTAGGGATATAGGCCCAGGGGGAGTGCCCTTCGTGGGGGTCTTTCTAAGGGAACCTAATCCGTATTTACGCATGGAGAAAATCCACGGCTCGAAAGAAAACCACGAAAACTCCGAGCGATTAGGCCGACGGGCGCGATTGGGATCGAACCCAGCACCTCCCGTCTACCAGCTTCGAGAGCATAACCTCTCAGCCACTGGTGGGGCGTAAAATATATCTGTTTTATATCAAAACATGCAAAAATGCAGCGATTTTAAAATACCGTATATACTCGTGTATAAGTCGAAGAATTTTCGACAAAATTTGGGAGCTGAAAATGGGGGATCGACTTATACACGAGTTAGTAATAAAAATAAAAATAAAAATAAAATACAGTCGAACCTCGTTAACGCGAACACTCAAGGGGAAACTTTTTTTGTTCGTGTTAAAAGTAGTTCGTGTTATCCGAACTTAAATGCATTACATACAACTGGACGGGGCAATCAGAAACAGTTCGTGCTAAAAGTAATTCGCGTTAAGAGTGTTCGTGTTAACGAGGTTTGACTGTAAAATAAAATATCGGACTGAAATACCGGAGTCATATTTTTTTCGTAGATAATTGGTGAATGTGCAAGTCTTTTCATTAATTACATATGGGTTAGGTTGGAGAGACAGATAAAAGCTGACTATTGTGATTGATAAAAAAAAAAAAAAAAGCTCAACAATAATGTTTCTGTAATTGTTCTGCACTCATTTTCTCTTGGGATAGAATTCCCTTCAATACAGCGGCATTCCTTTCAACATTTTAATACCTTTCTTAAAAAGAGTTCGACTTGAGAATGCTTCTAGATTTCTCTCCTAAAAATCCTACAATACAAAGAAGTACTATATTTTATCAGTTTAAGTTGTTTACCCTTGTAAATAAGGCTTGAATAGATTTTTCAAAAAAAAAAAAAAAAAAAAAAAAGTAAGTAATTATTAAATTGATGTGAATAGCTTTCAAAACAGTTTAACATTCTTCAGTTTTACATAATTATACAATTTTAAAATGTTGAATTAAAGAAAAAAAAAAGAAATCTGATTAGAAACGTAAAAAAAATAAAAAAATAAAGTTTACTAATTTAATGAAAATTTATTATTATTATTATTTTTTATCCTCGATTACAAATCATTTTTCAACATACTACCAGAAATGTGGTTCGACTTATACACGAAAATTCAATTTTTTCCAAAATTTTGCGTCAGAATTGGGGCGATCGACTTATACACGAGTTTATACGGTATAATTTTTTATTTACTAAAACTCATTGAGTACTTGTAAAATGCACAAATAAACCCGTTTTTAGGTGCGTTCGTAATTATATAAATACGTAGCACCTATAGTCGTCGTTTGGTCCGTCCGTCTGTCCGTCCGTCTGTCTGTCTGTCCGTCCGTCTGTCTGTCCGTCCGCATATAACAACGCAAAAACTACCCAACCAAATGGTTTGCAATTTAAAATATATTATCTTTGCAGAATTTTGTCGAGACATTTCAAATTTTATTAAAATCGAATCAAAACTTTAGGAGATATTAATAAAAATATTTATTAAGAAATTTGATTTTTTTTTTTAAATCGGTGCTTTTTTGTTAGAGGAGCTTCCGATGGATGTTAAATCGTCAAGCGACCGAGATACTTATTTTATTACAGAAATTAATCTGCAGACGATATAATTCATTTCACAGAATTAAAAATCATCAAGATCTGAATATTTATATAACTAGCTGATACATATATATCTGAATATTTATATAACTAGTTAAGATATTTGTATGAACAGTGTCATAAAATATATACTTAACTAGCTGTTTAGCCCGTTCTACGCATGGGATATCATGAATTTAATTCTAAAACGTGCGTACGAACGCACCTCGTTTGTAACGTTTGACGTACAATTTCCAACTTGTCATTTATTAAATACATACTAAGGCATAAATTGATTGACTTCATTATGCTTTTAGTGTAAAAAAAAGTTAATCCTTTTTATCACTAATTTGAAATATGTTAATCCCATTATTAAGTTTATTTAGAATGAAATAATGATTCCAAATTTAAAATGTTTGTTAATCAAAATGTATCAAGGCGTAAGTTGCTTTAGATATAACATTTACTTTTCTAATGGAATTTAATCGTTGTTTTTCTTGAGTGCACCTGTGTAGACATGAGTATGACAGCTTCTTTTTTTAAAAAACTGCATACTTTGATTATTGTTTAAGATTCCAAAAAATACATTTCAATTCACACGATACTTTATAATCCTTTATCAGGAATAGAGTAAAATATAATGGTTATAATATTCAAGAGTAGACAGTTCCCTATTGTATGCTTATGAACAGTACATTATAAGTGATTTGCCAAACATTAACTAAACAAACAAATGAAAGTGTGTGCCCAGCTTAATCAATTGAAAGATTTCTACTTAATCTTTAGTGATTTGTGACATTTTCCCATATCCCAGCTGAGTTACTTTACTATGGACCGCAGGAGTTGTCGGGCCGAACCTAAGGAAGCGATCCATCTCCTACGCTGAATGGTTTGGACATTAGGGAAACAATACTGGAGACTGGCTGGCACCTACCCGACGGTAACGAATTATTGATTCTACTTGTGAGGTCGCAGATGGAGAGGGTTCCCAGAGACCATCGGACGCCAAGGGAAGTCCTTTAAAATCTGCGAATGGGAACCCGATATCGACAACGATAGGCTGCCGTAAGTTTGAGAGGCCGGGATGAACCTCCCCCCGCCCCCCTTTTTTCGGAGGCTAGAGAGGAAGAAGAGAAGAGGAGAGGAGAGGGTTCTTCGGAGGCAAAAGGGTAGGACGTGACCCTGAAAAAGCAGAGTCGGGCAGCGCAGGGGAAGCCGGAGGAAACAGACGCCCTGTCTGAAAGAGAGGCATCCCGGAGAGAATTCGAGTTGACATCCATTGGACACCCGGTCCAACGCGACAGCTTCACTGAAAGAATAGACTGAACCCACTATCTGAAGCAAAGATTTAGGACTTAATCACAATAGTTTAAAATTTCACCGAACTCACTCGTATCAGTATTTAATATATGAAACTAAAACTCTTAGAAGAATAAACTGTATTTGTTCTGTTGAATAAAATATTTTCTTCTAATGAAATAAGTAATGCTTCGGGCGCCACGGCTACCAGATCAACATTTCATTAATCCCCGAAGTCTTTACAGAAGATTGGTGGCAGCGGTGGGATACGAACCCACAATCTTCTGTAAAGACTTCGGGGATTAATGAAATGTTGATCTGGTAGCCGTGGCGCCCGAAGCATTACTTATTTCATTAGAAGAAAATATTTTATTCAACAGAACAAATACAGTTTATTCTTCTAAGAGTTTTAGTTTCATATATTAAATACTGATACGAGTGAGTTCGGTGAAATTTTAAACTATTGTGATTAAGTCCTAAATCTTTGCTTCAGATAGTGGGTTCAGTCTATTCTTTCAGTGAAGCTGTCGCGTTGGACCGGGTGTCCAATGGATGTCAACTCGAATTCTCTCCGGGATGCCTCTCTTTCAGACAGGGCGTCTGTTTCCTCCGGCTTCCCCTGCGCTGCTCGTTTCACTGCCCGACTCTGCTTTTTCAGGGTCACGTCCTACCCTTTTGCCTCCGAAGAACCCTCTCCTCTCCTCTTCTCTTCTTCCTCTCTAGCCTCCGAAAAAAGGGGGGCGGGGGGAGGTTCATCCCGGCCTCTCAAACTTACGGCAGCCTATCGTTGTCGATATCGGGTTCCCATTCGCAGATTTTAAAGGACTTCCCTTGGCGTCCGATGGTCTCTGGGAACCCTCTCCATCTGCGACCTCACAAGTAGAATCAATAATTCGTTACCGTCGGGTAGGTGCCAGCCAGTCTCCAGTATTGTTTCCCTAATGTCCAAACCATTCAGCGTAGGAGATGGATCGCTTCCTTAGGTTCGGCCCGACAACTCCTGCGGTCCATAGTAAAGTAACTCAGCTGGGATATGGGAAAATGTCACAGATTGATAACTCAAAAACCTGAATATTTAAAAACCAAAACTGTAAAAAAAAAAATTTTTTTTTTTTTTTTTTAATGATGCAAAGATTTTCTTTCATTTAAAAAAAAAATTATTGTAATGTCTTATTTAAAAAAGAAAATCACTTCGTTTTCAAATAAAAGATTTATTTATCTGTTTCAGATTATGGCTGTCATAGTATATATTAATTAATACGCATGTTAGAAAAATATTTAAAATGTGGATTTTTTGTTTTCTTTATTAGTATTTGTGTAAATATCGCTCCCCCCCCCCCTAAACTAGATAAATGCTTCACAAATTTAATATAAGTTTTCTAGCTCTCGACTATAAATTAAGAAATTAGACAAAAATCTGAAAATTAAACCAGTCAAAGTTAGTCAATCTGCATTATTTTTATGCATTATAAAGTAAATAAAACTTCTCTATTAAAACATTGGTTATGCACAAAATGTGTAGAGATAAAATTTGTGCCCTAGGTAATCTTAGCCTACAGATGAAAATAGCTCTCAAAAAAGGAGAAAGATTTAAAGTATGTAAGAAAAATGGTTGTTGTTAATATTCGGACTTTTTCTGTGGAACCTTGTGTATTTGATAATTCTCGAGCAGTTCATGTAAGAAAAAGTCCTTCCATTGTTTTATATGCTCTGTTCTAATTAATAAAATCTCGCAGCTTTTATTTAGATTAAAAAAGAAGAAAAATGATGGAAAGGAAAAATATGCACCAGATTAAAATGTGTTAAAAGTTTTGAATTTTATCATATTTGCAATATATTATATTTAGCTATATTTAGTAGTTAATACAAAACTTACAGTATAATACCGTGTATATGGACTCTCAAAAAGAAACGATACACAGCCGAAATCTACGCTTTATAATTATTTTTCATTTTTACTTATTAACGCATTTATTCATTGTTCAGTCAAAGAAATAGAACATATCTTTAAATATCTTTGGCTTGGCTTTTAAATACGTTGAAGCTGGCTGTCGCAAAACAGATAAGAATAGGGTGGGAAAAAGCACTATAGAAACTGAAAGGCGCGGGCTTTTCTTATTGTTTTCGTTTAGAATGTGCACGCATGTCAAGGTCGTCAGAGGTTTAGCAAAGTTCCCGCCTTGCCGCGTCATCCTGTATGGTTGTTTTCTCCACATATCCCAACCCGTAATATTATGATAAAGCTAGCGATAGATGGCGACAGTTACGCTTTTTCTAAGCTGTAGTTCTTATCTATTCTATATTCTTTGGTTCAGTGATGATTATTGGAGATTTTACTTACAATGGCTGTTATATTTCATTGTACAAAGCTTACCTTTAGCAACAAACGAGATATTTGATTGACGAGAATTTTGACCAACGAGAGCGTACAATTTTAACTCTCATGGGCGTTCCTACCTGGGAGAAATTGTGTTCTGCTTGATATCTCACCTGAGAAGAAATTTCCTGTTGGAGGTCTGTAGGTTAGTCTTTCATTGGCCAAATCTCTGTACAATAAAGTGGGGTATTTTGCTGAGCTCATTCGCTTGTTATTTTTATGTTAATTTTCGCATTCGATTTTATTTTCTCTCGAGAATAACTTTAAATTGACTTAAAAAAATTATTTTTGTTGCCGGTATAACAATGTTCTACGAAAATCGTATGAAATGCGTTATTTTGTCTTTAAAGATGTTCAAAATAGCTGTCTTATTTATAGCACGGTTCAGCGTGATTTAAAATCATTAGCTTGTTGCTACCATTGTATGTTTTTCAATAACTTTACATGTAAAGATAATGTTGAAATGTTTTTGTTCAATATTTCTTAATTATTATTATTTCTTATAATTGTATGACCTAATGATTTTTAATTTTTTTAACATATATTTTACCTGCAACTCTGTAGGACGTAAATAAAACCCGAATATGGAAAAGGGAACAAGCATCCCGATTTTAAAAATAGTACTAAGAAAACTACAATGATATACTAAATTTCAAACATTAAAAATCTGCCTCATTTGCAGATTTTATTCACGTATAAGTGAGAAGTAAAATACGAATATATCTTAAATTACATAGTAAAATAAATAAAATTATTAATATTCTCTCTCCTCTCTGGCGCGTAAATAAATTGTGTCATTAGCACACGTTTTTCTTTTTCTTTCTTTTTAATTACTCATGAGCTTAACTTAAATTTTCTTATTTTTTTCTAGTTTTATTATTTTCTTTAATCTTTAAAGTTTATACAAATTGACAGTACAATTTCACAATTAATAAAAAAAATATTATGTTTAATTATGCTACATGTAATAACTTATCATAAAACTTGAATATGAGAAAAAGGAGATAAACTAAGGCAGCAATTTCTATAAGAACTGAACTATTAATTACCATATTAAAGAAAGAACGTTATAATTATTCGAAAGTAAGAGTATTCACCAAATAATTAATTTATTTACTTCAACAGTAAATTATATTTAATGCAATATTATAATGAAGTACAGCTATATGAAATTTTACATAGAAGTGTATATTATATTTTTAATTATTGAGATAGTAAAAAATTCGAAAGTATATTAGAGAAAACGTAACAACAGTATTTCGAAAAGGAAAGAAACAGTTTATTTTGCTTATTAATTTATACATAATTAGTCATGTAATCTAATATATTATTTTCAAAATTTTTTAATAATACATAATATTTCAATTCAGATTCCTTTAACTTATCTAATTTATCATTTGTGTATTGCCATATGTCACATATTTTAATAGGGATATCTTTCATTTCTCCATTTTCCAGTCGAAGGCTGAACGTCTCTTCTTCTGTATCCAGCTTTCTTTTCCTGTCTGTGTATGCTACAATATAAAACAGGAGATTAATTACTATTCTAACAGAAACCTAACTGAATGGGATTATTTCATTATTATTATTGAATGAATTCTATAAAGAACATATGCTAATAAAAGCTACTCCAATTACATAACTGCCAACTTTTATGCTTTTTGCTACCGGTATTATTAAACCTTAAAATTTGTGAAGTTCAATCGCAGAAAATCTCGTTTAAATAAGTAATTTTTTTATTCAAAAATAGTGGTAAAAAAAAATAATCGTAAACTGTGACAGCTATGGAATTAGGTAATAACAAAAATCGGAGAAAATTCAGTCATACATTCAATAAAAAAAAAAAAGAGAGAGAGAGAGTAATTAATAAGGTACTTTTATCCTAAGTATTTTTTGTTTAAAATGTATTTTATATTACTGTTGAACTCGGCGATAACCATGACGAAGGGAAAAGATTTGCTCGTTATAACACAGCTATCTAAATAACAAAGTTTGTACTTTCTTATGTATGAAAACACTTAAAATATCATTTAAATTATTAAAATTTATGTAAGGATTGCAATTGCTGTTATCATCATCCTTATATTTCTGAATTAGCAGGACTAAATTAAATCAGTAATAATATTTACATTGTAATAATATGTACATTAGCCTTTTAATTCTGAAAAAGTGTAAAAGGTGGTCGAAGAAATACATTTTACTATTTAAATTCGAGAATTTTTTTTTTGCTTTTTTGAGTAAAATCGATTTTTTTTTCAACTATATTACATATTTTTTAAATATGTTCATTTAGAATATATTTTCAGTGCGAGTGTTTTTTTTTTAACTTTAAAAAATAAATTGCGAATAATTTTAAATGAATGAGAAAATTACATGTTGCTTTTTTAAATTCGAAAGCATTATTTTTGTTTCTTGTTATTTTGAGTAAATTCGATTTTTTTTAATCATTTAATTTAGTTATAATATATTTAGTCTGTTCCTTTAGAATATATTTTAAATGCAAATATTTGTTTATAAATTTAAAAAATAAATTGCAAATAATTTTAAATGAATGGGAAAATTAATTATTCCTTTTTTTACTTCAATAGCACTATTTTTTACTTTATAAATAATTTCGAAATTTTAATTTATTGAATTTTTAGTTTTTCATTTTTTAAATAAATTAAAGTTTAGTATTAATAGAGTAGTATTAATCCTTCTTCTTCAAACTTTCGAGGAGAATTCACGGAAAAAGCATGTTTTCTAGGAATACGGAAAATATTTGAAAAATGAGGAATATTTTAGTGTAGAAAGATGAGTTTTTCTGACATTTTTTTACGTTATTATCAAGGTCCCGGACAACGCCGGGCACGTCTGATAGTTCTTACTAAAGTCATAATCATGACAAAAAGGAAAGACAATTAGTGACTATTAAAAAAAGAAGAATGGAGTATTTTCAAATTTTATAATTATGTTACATTATTCTGAGCTGAAGAAAGATATTTAACCAGAAAAAATGTACCGTATATACTCGTGTATAAGTCGACCCCCCTCCCAATTCTTACGCAACATTTTGGAAAAAATTCAATTTTCGTGTATAAGTCGAACCACATTTCTGGGAGTATGTTGAAAAATGATTTGTAATAGGGTATTAAATAATAATAATAATAATAATAATAATACATTTTCATTAAATTAGTAAACTTTTTTTACGTTTCTAATCGGATTTTTTTTTTTTTTTTTAATTCAACATTTGAAAATTGTATAATTATGTAAAACTGAAGAAACTATTTTGAAAGCTATTCGCATTAATTTAATGATTACTTATTTACTTACTTTTTTTGAAAAATCCAGTCAAGCCTTATTTACAAGGGAAAACAACTTCTTAGACTGCTAAAATATAGTAGTTCTTTGTATTTTAGGACATTTAGGAGAGAAATCTAGAAGCATTCTCAAGGTGAACTCTTTTTAAAAAGGGGATTAAAATGTTGAAAGGAATGTCCATGTATTGAAGGGAATTCTATCCCAATAGAAAATGATTGCAGAACAATTACAGGGACATTATTATTGAGATTTTTTTTATCAATCACCATTGTCGGATTTTATCTGTCTCTCCAACCTAGACCCATATGTGATTAATTGAAAGAGCCCATTCACCAATTATCTGTGAAAAAAAATATGACTCCGGTATTTACTCCTCTATTTTTTATTTTTTTGCACCCAAATTTTGTCTAAAATTATTCGACTTATACACGAGTATACACTCTAAGAAATCTCACTGCTAAATTACGGTCAGTAATACTACGGTCAGTTAACGGACTGGCAAAATGTGTGCCAGTCACTGACCGTAAAAATAATGTTTTGACCGTAAAGCTGTCATGACCATAAAAATACAAGTTTACCCGTAAACTTTTGCCCGTAAAATTTAAAGTCACTGACCGTAAATTAACAAGTTTACCCGTAAACTTTTGCCCGTAAAATTTAAAGTCACTGACCGTAAATTAACAAGTTTACCCGTAAACTTTTGCCCGTAAAATTTAAAGTCACTGACCGTAAATTAACAAGTTTACCCGTAAACTTTTGCCCGTAAAATTTAAAGTCACTGACCGTAAATTAACTTTATGCTCGTAAAAATTAGCTTCATTTTTTAAAGGCCAGTGACCGTAAATTAATATTATGCCCGTAAAAGATAGCTTCATTTTTTTATGTCCAGTGACCGTAAATTAACATTATGCTCGTAAAATATATCTTCATTTTTTAATGTTCAGTGACCGTAAATTAACATTATGCTCGTAAAAGTTGTCTTCATTTTTTTATGCCCACTGACCATAAATTAATATGGTCCTTATTAATTTAAGATTACTGCCCGTAAAATTAGCAAGTCATTGGACTTACATAGCTGGGCTTCATCTGGGCAATTCAGAGACCCCAGGTGGGTAGTTTGGGGACTCTGCTGCTTTTGACAGGGTATAAACTGGGCTCTGCTCAGCTTACTTCAAGCAGTTCTACTCTGATTGGATAAATATATGACAGTTATGAGTAGATTAGCAATGGCGTTAAATTTGTTATTTATCGCTGGGAATCCGATTACAATACATGTAGTTTTTTAAACAACTAAAAAGTTACAGGATGCAGCAATCTGTAGTTTTGAATCTGCATATTAAGTTTCTAGAAATCTATTTCTGCAATCAATATTTATATATATATATATGTGTGTGTGTGTGTGTGTGTGACAATTCATATTTATTTCAAAATTTCCAAAAGCAGATATTTTCAAAAAATATTTGAATATATGTGACAATTCATGTTTATTTCAAAATTTCCAAAAGCAGATAGTTAAAAAAATATTTGAATTGTAACCTATAAAAATGATCGATAAACTTTCTAGAAGCTTTAAATATGCGAATTCAAAATTTCAACTCATATTCATTAATTTTTGTTTTATGTTGGAAAAAAAAAAAAAAAAAAAAAAAACACATTGCAATCAATTTT
The DNA here is from genome assembly GCA_963931845.1 of Maratus michaelseni. Taxonomy (NCBI): domain Eukaryota; kingdom Metazoa; phylum Arthropoda; class Arachnida; order Araneae; family Salticidae; genus Maratus; species Maratus michaelseni. The sequence goes on from OZ007595.1 coordinate 183,315,518, forward strand.
CCTATGATAAATAACAAATTCAATATGAGAGGGTCCGAACATTAAACATGCATAAATAAACAACTTAGATCAAATGACTTGAAATTTGATATACTGGGGTAAAATTTCATGTAGAATCCCAATATGATGGGTTAGGAATAAAATTTGTGGAGCAATTTTTATTTATAGGCAGCCCTCTTAAGAAAAAAATTTTAAGCATAGCATTAAACCACAAAAATTCCCTTTCTTTACATTCCCACATAATTTGTTTACCGACAAAAATTATTTCAATTTAAGAATCAGAATTTAAAAATGTTTTATTATAGCCATATGCATATTTAAGCAGAAAATATATCGCAACAATTAGAAAGAATCAATTATGGAGTTCTTTTAGCCAAATTAATAAGAAAGAGAATCAGATAAGGCTTAACATGTACTTCACAACTATTTTATAAATTTTGGTTTTAAAACAAATTTTTTAGAAAAAAAATATTGTTAAATTTCTCAATTTTAAAGTGTTAATACTTTTTTTCTGTTATGTTATTTAACTAACTTATATGTAGAACAACTTTTATTAAGATCTCAATCGTATTTACCATTTGGACAAGATGAATGCAATTAAAAAAATTTTTACAACAGGAGACAAATGGTAGTGCCTGTAAATTTTTAATTAACTTCTCTCCCAAATCAGGTGAATGTGGGACAAATACTTTCCATGGTGATAAGACTTTTCAAGTTTAACTTCTTGCTATTAGGATTTTTTGTCTTTGCAGTGAAACAAAGCTCAAATTGTACATCCATTGCAAAGATTAAAGCATGCAGCATCTATTGTGCCCTGCAAGACATAATTGCAAAAACTTCCTTTTTTGGTTATTAACCCCTTCGCAACGAGCACACTTTACAGAATTTTTAATCTTTTGCCATTGATTTTTGCAAACAGAAATTTTCTACAAATTGAATCGCAGAAATACTATGATTGAATAAGCCAAAGTTTACAATAAAAGATAACTGTTGAGAGCAATCAAGAATTACGAGATCTTTTGCAGCATGTATACCAGTTGCTCGTCCCCAAGGGGTTAAGAGTTCAAACACTAATGAAGTTCATGTCTAGGTATTTTAAATTTATTAATGATATAATGAGCATAAACTACTGGAGCACAATCCACTGAGCAGTCTACTTTTTTTCAGTAGATTGTGCTCCTTGATGTTATAAATACCTAGATACGAACCATCCTTTATGTTGCAAAACTAATTTGTTAATTTACCCATTTAAAAAAACTATTGAATTTAAACAATTCACTGTTAATTCATTCAACAATTTCACTTTTGTGTAATAATCTGACAGAAATAGAGATGTTCCAGAATATAATTATTAAAAATGAAAATTAATATTTAGGAATGTGAAAGAAAATACAATAAAATCTTCTGATATGGAACTATCAGAAAAAAGTACTAGATAAACATATTTGTTTAAAACTGACAAATTAAAATCTGGACAAAATTTCTGTAAAATGATGAGTATTTTTCATTTAAAATAAATTCTTTCAGAAAAAAAAAAAAAAGTAATATTTATATATATATATATGAACAGTAAAAACAAATAATTGAAAAGTGACAAAAAAATTTATTTACAATATTACAAATATGATAAATGATGTACAAATATTTACATAACAATTACATTCAAATACTCCACTTAGATGAAAAATCCTTTACTTCATTAATGAGTTTTAAAACTTTCGGATGAACATCAACCCTCTTTCCAAATCTTCAATTTCTGTTCCTTCTGTTCCTCTGCATGAGGATTTATCCCAAACAATACTCTCTAAAAATACAAAGAAATACAATGAGAATAAACAAAAACAAGTTTAAATAACTTATAACAGAATTAAAGACAAACAAATCAATTGCATAGTATTACACACAAACAGGGCTCTTGAATTACATGACCTGCTTTTGGCATGACTCAAGAGACTGCCTTATAAATGATTGAGCAATTAAAAATATAATATTTGAAAAGTACAGACTTTCACAAACTATTTTATTAAGACAATACAAATATAGACTTAAAAAGAACAAATAAATATTATACGATAAAATAAAACCCAATTTAAAGTACAGGCAAATAATTGTAAATATCTCTTAGCATTGCAGTAAATATTTCATTTTTTTAATGAAGATCCTGAAACAATTTTATTGCAGCTTCCTCATCATCTGGTAATTGCCAAATGGTAAAATCACTATCAGTGTCAGCAATAAATATCAGTTACAACTTAATATTAAATATTTTCTATTTGAAAAATAGCAAATTAAGATTTTTACAAGGTTACAATTAAGTAGTAATAATAATAATTTAAAAGATTCATGTTCAATAAATAGCAAATCATAATGTTTGGCACGATTTACAATAAAATTCCTTTGCATGTTGAGGGTTCAAATAAATGGCACATTAGCATACATTTTGGCATAGTGTTACTATAATGGAAAAGTAATATTTATTTTATTCAGGTAACGCAATGATTGGGAAGCTTTAGACAGGTGTGTGATCTTGGCTTAAATTTTTATCGGTCTAATTAAATTTACTTAAGGTTATCTATTAGAAAAATGAATTTATTTTTAGTGCATCTTACAAAGTAGCAAATTATATGGTGAATTCTTATAGAAAAACAGTTTCTTCCATTTCTTCCGGCCGGTTTTTTCCACTTTGAAAGAAACTTGCCAACCCTGAATTAAAGTTATGTATATCAATCAATGAATTGATCAGCAAGGATTATTTTTCGCAGACCGACACATGTCGCAGTTTTTTCCACAGACGAATTTCGCATTCTTTTTCGCAGACTGACGAATTTCGCAATCTTTTTCGCAGATTGACGAATTTCGCAGACTGACAAATTTCGCAATCTTTTTCGCAGATTGACGAATTTCGCAGACTGACAAATTTCGCAATCTTTTTCGCAATGTTCTCCTTCGATCGATTTGCGAAATTAGTGATATTTTCCTATTACCGATTGGCAAATTTGACTCTTTTTTCCACAAACCGATAAGCGAATTTACGAAACTCACTTTTTTTTAAACGTGTTTGTGGACAAATTTTGCCACAGAGAGCCGAAGAAAATTCCATGGAAAAGAAATCTGCAGTAAGGGGAAAAAAACTGCAACACCCGTCGCCTGTCTCGAACTTTCTACTACCAGGCCATACATTAACATGCATTGCTAGATATGAAAATATAATAGAATATAGAGCCGTAGCGAGTACTCAGTATATACTCGGTATTCGGCCTACTCGGCCAATTTGCGGAGTACTCGGTACTCAGCCAAATTTCAGCCGAGTACTCTGCCAATACCGAGTAGTTGCAAATATTTCATTTTTTAAGCATATTTAAAGACAAATTAATTTATAAGTGATCTATAAAAAGTTATTTGAATATAAATGCATAATATATGCCATAATTCATAAAAACTATTTACTCTGTACATAAAAATTTATCTATAAAACATAGAAAAGGGTAAGAAAAAACCCACATGCAAAATTAATGTAAATTTAAGTTTAGTTTTATATTTATATTTTTTAAAAGTTATTTTTAAAACTGTAGGAAAAGACTGATTTTGGATAAAGAAGAAGTGTGTAGAAACAGAAAATATAATAAATGCAATTAAAAAAAATAATTAAATTTGCTGTATGGCAAATTATGGTACAAAAACACTATAATCATTCTACATTTTCAAGATATGGGGTATTTCCTTTATTGCTGTAAATTTGGCCTGCTTCAGAAAAAATGTGTTCACTGCGAGTGCCCTTTCTCCTTTTTGCATTAAAAAATGTACTTTCATAGTAAAAACTGACTCAACGTTGTCTTAAAAAGAGTGCCCCGACTTTTAAATTTCAAAAGTGGCTTTAAAAACCAAAAGAATACCTTTAACAATTAAAAAAAGTGCCAATAGGAATCTGAAAAGTGCCCTCAAGAATCCAAAAAGTGCTCTTAAGAATTAAAAAAATGTCCTTTTCTCATCAGCTGCACCCTGCTTTTTTTTTTTTAACTTGGTGGAAACTCTGCATTAAAAATTATGATAAAAATATGTCATGTGTATGGCACCGGTTGAGACAAAGCTGACCAGGATAATATAATAGTACTAAATGAACTCGACATTTTCCATATTTTATTTTTCTTGTGCTGCATAACTTAGGATAAGACCCTAAAAATAAACCAGAAGTGGTATTTAGCCTAGACACCACTTCACTTCCCGCAGACATGGATCATTAGATTCCCCTGTTTCTGCTTTTACATAAAATATAGGTTTTTTTGTGTCTGATAACATAGGTTTTTATCAGGGCTGACAAGTTTCTGCCAGTAAGGGGCAAAAACTGGCAAAAACTAAGAAATAATAAAAAGAAGAACTTTAACTCCCAACGATTCATAATTCACACATGTATTTGATATGTAAACAATTAAATTAAAAATTAAAACTAAAAATTATGAATGTTATTCCAAGTAGCAAAAAGCTTCAAAATAATCATATAAATATATACTTTGTTTATATTACTAATTTTATTTTACTTGAAAAACCGAAATTTTCATAATTTGGTAATCTGATGGATTTGTGTACAAGTTGTATTACAAGTATTATTTACAGTTGAATTTCTATCTAAAAAAAAAAAAAAAAAAAAAAAAATTACAAAAAATTCTATGATATTTTAACTAATCCCTGTTCAGATAATTTTTAAATAAATAATATAATGCAATAACTTAAAGATTATCTACTATATGGAATATGGTTATATATATATATATATGGTTAGAACATTTTCAACTAAAAGTCTTAAATTAAAAAAGTCAGATTTGTTCCTTTGAATACTGTATTTAAATGAAATGTTTTTAAATCCACGGAATTACAAGATCCACATATAACTACAGCTCCAAGTTAAAAAATTAGAATAATAGAAAAAAAAGGAATTGTGAAAAAAGGTTTTTCATGTAGTATCGCTTATACAAAAAGTAATACAGGATAAAACTTAATATTGTAAGAATCTAAATTGTTTGTAGAATCTTTTAGCATTAAAATTAAAATAAAATACAAAAAATAAAATAATTATTCACACTTAGAAAAAATCAAAATATTAGAATAACCATTTACCTGGTTCAAAACATTAGAATATTGCATTGTAAATAATATGTGTTTAAAAAAAAAAGGAAAAATGGTTATTCTTTAATATTTTGTAGCATCACCTTTACATTTTATAACAGCATGAACTCGCTTTGCCAAGCTAGCTACAGGTGGTTCACAATGTTTTCTGTTCAGACATGACCATGCCAACTTTATGCTGGAAAGAAGCTCAACTTTGTTTTCTAGCGCAATATCTATTGTGTCAAAAATGCTTATTTTATGCAACCTTCTGAACCAATCAAGAAAATTCATAAGTATTCTAATTTTTTTAACCACCTATTTTAGTATTATAATATTTTGAATAATGAAAATAATTTTACAAAAATAAAATATTCACTCATAGTTTAATATTTTACAGTTTTAATTTTCTTTAATAACATGCAAATGTATTAAAACATCCATCGCTGTTCTTTTTCAATTGTAGTACAGCGAAATAAAGCTAAATGCAATTCGAAATACGAATGGAATTAATTATTCCAATTTTTTGATTTGGAGCTGTATAATATTTCTATGAGAAAGATTTTTTACAGTTATTAATAAATTATGTTAAATTACAGAAAAGTATTTTGAGCAAGTATTGATTATTTTTCTTTTCTTTTTAATTTAAAATAAGTATTGGATATAGTTTTCTATTTTGAATTTTAAACTGAGATTTTAAATACTCTAATAATTGTTTATATATAAAATTACACAACCATATTATAAGAAAAGTTTTATCTGTTACATGTTACATTACTCATTTTTTCTAATGCAAATTTATTTATTTTAAATTAAAAAACTATCCACAGTATTTTATTTGTTATTTATCCGTAATAAAATTTACTTAGGAAATTTAATACTACTAAAAAAGTCTGATTATGTCACAAAATATGTTTATGTCAGTTGTTGCCAGTTTCTGCCGGCAAAAACCCAGCCCTGGTTTTTACGCGGTCACCTCCACGATTATTCCTACTAAACTGACGATCCTCTTTTCAAGAATAAATGAAAAATGTGTAAATTTGCATAAAAGGACAAAACAAAATAAAAAGATATAGAATTTTTTTTCTTTGAGAAAATCATGTGAAAATATTTTTACCAAAAAGAAAGTCCTTAACTTCAGAAAAAAGTCAAATGCGCATGCACAGACACATATATATATGACTTACCTCGGATTTTCACACATAAGAAGCTCTCAAAGTCTTCATTAAACAGCATACACAACATTTGTAGCTGATAGACATGTGGTGGATTCAAATCAAATTTCTTTTTCTTTCTTTTCTTCTCGCATAATTTATCAGTTCTGTTAGCTTTTCCTTTATTGCACTTTCAAAAGCATCTCTCAAAGAAAATCCAATAGATTTTCACCACTATTAACTGTCCATATGAAGCTTGTTCAAAACAATAGTCATTACACATCATTTTGTTCTCATGTATCATGTATCCATAAGAAACAAATTTTGTATTGTAATCAACAGGCACATAGCAGCAATATTATTCCAATTGTAGACGATCAATCAAGTGACTGTCAGCCATGTTTAGATATTGAAATTAACAATGAACTAAATAACAGAATTAAAGATTTGAGTCAATTTTATTTAAGATTGCAGTGTAAACACAATATTCCTGCCAGCACCATTCAAATTATAGTTAGTGAATTAAGCAAGTTTTGTGATAGTCTGAAAGGTAATATTCTTCAGTCTGTTTTAACAGTACTAGATAATATAACAATAGATCAAAGGATAGTACCAATGCCATCGGTTAATGCCATCAATGCAGACACATTAAGTTGTGCGAATGGAACACTGTGATCTGATTTTTTAAGGAAAGTTTTTTTAAACAGAATTTTCATTTTGTTCAACCTGTTAATTTAAAATTGAGTCTTAATGAAAAAAATCAGCAATGCATTTTTCATTACACACCAATACATGACACTCTCAAAGCCCTTTTGAATGACAAATTCATACTAGAACAATTTTTAAATCCCATTTCTGAAGAAACTGGCCTACTTTGTGAATTCACATAGATTGATCTATTTACAAAAGCAGTCAGCTTTTTAAGCAAAATTTGAATACATTACAATTAATTCTATACCAAGATAGCTTTGAAATAGTTAATCCGTTAGGTTCATCTAGAACTAAGCATAAGATATTGGCAATGTATATGACTTTAGGTAATATTTATAAATTCAACAGATCTAAAGCAAATCCAATTCAGTTAATATTACTGTGTAAAGAAAAACATTTGAAATATTTTGGACATGAAGCAGTATTTCACCATTTAATTAAAGACTTGAAGTCAGTGGATTGATTGTTAACAACAATGTACATAAAGGCACAGTTGCATATATTGCTGGAGATAACTTGGGTAGTCACAATATTGGAGGATTCACAGAAAGTTTTGCCCATGGCCGTATATGTAGATTTTTTGAAATAACACATGACTTCCAAAATTCACCTTTATTAAAAGCAACTGCACGATCTGAAATGTCATATGATGCTACTGTCCATTTATTACAGACTTCTGATTTACAATCAGTCTGTGGCATCAAATGTAATTCTATTTTTAATGAGCTTGGTTTTTATCATAGTATGTTCACCAGGATTGCCTCCATGTTTAGGACACTATGTATTTGAAGGCATGGCATATGATGTACATTTATTTATTAAGTATTTCATAAAGACAAAAAAATGGTTCACACTTAAATATCTTAACAATGCAATAGATAAATTTCCATATAAAAGGTGAAGATGCTAAAAATAAACCAAATACAATATCTTTGAATTCTGATAAATTATCTGGCCATGCTATTCAAAACTGAACATTGTTAAGATTTCTCAGCATTTATTTAAGATACAAAATAATAAACCAAGAAGACCCAGTCTGACAACTTTCCTGTATCCTACAAGAAATAGTAATTTTAATATGTTCCTCAAAAATTAGTCATACACCAATTGTATATTTAAATACACTTATAGAAGATTACTTGCATCATAGACAAATATTTTTTCCAACACTATTACGACCAAAACACCATTATGTCACATTACCCTGAGCTTAACAATTTAGGCCTCTCATTTGGGTTTGGAATATGCGTTTTGAAAGCGCATACTTTTTTTTTTAAATGCATACGCAACACTAAAAATTTTATTAATGTCACATCAACCCTGGCTGAACGTCGTGAATTGTATCAAGCTTATTTAAGACCGGGATTATATTTTAGTGATCCTATTTCAACAGAACATTTCTCACCACTTATTTTTAATTGTTGTGATGTACAAACAGTAAATGCTCTAAAGAAATATTTTGCCACCTGATGAGAACCTGTATTTTGCACAAAAAATATTATTTAATAATACTCTAATAAAAGCCGGTCCAGGTATTTTTTTTTTTAGACCGTTGACCAGGCCCCTTACCTGCCAGGCTTTTGCCTAGCTTAACGAGTTGATACCTGGCAACGGGGCAAGAATTCGCCTGTTCTTCACTTGGCGAAGATGTGTTTGCTAAATCTGTAGGCCAACGTATTTTCAGTGCGTCTTGTTGCTCCGGTCAAGGTATTGCAATTCAAGTTGAAGTAATTAAAATTAAAATTATACAGTTTATTTTGCTTCATAATGAAAAACTATTTTTTGTAATCAAGACCTTAAATGTTATAAAATACCAAACTTTTCTTTATATTCTTTTGGTAATAAGGATGATGTTTGTAGTTAACAATTCAATCTTCAATCATCAAATTTTCAATCTTCAATGTATGTCAGTAATCTAAACAGAGAGGGAGAAAAAAAAGGCCTGGAATGAATTCTTTAGGATATTGTAAAAATTTACACAATTAACAATGTGTTATTAAACAGGGCTTAATTTCTAAAAAAAAAAGTACCAAAGCCCTAATATTCTGCAGTACTTAACAACCGAAGCCCCCCCCCCCCTCTCCAATCTGCAAATTTATATTTTATACATTTGCAAAATTTATTTTTTTCTCTTCAGCAAAATAAAATTTTTAAATATAATTAGCATATAATTAGCTGTGTCAACTATCCCACTTTTCAGTTTCCACTCCTTCCGAATAGAAATCTTTGCCTAATTTTAATGTTAATTTATTGCAGAATTATGCGATTAAGTGAAGTAAGGATTATGATTCCGAAAAAGAAAAAAGAATATTTTGTAGCTATGCAAATATATATATTTTTTTTTTTAATGAACAAGTATAACGAAAATTTTCAAAAAATCTTAACGTGCCTAAGATTTTATATATTTTTTTCTTTTGTTAATATTAAGCAACAATTTCTAAGAAAGAACCCGATTTGCCCGGCTAATATTTAAATAAAATATTAACTGAAATAAAGAAATTCCAGAGCTAAGCTCTGGTACAAATTAAGGACTGACTATACGATTTGGCATTCTTCTTCATAATTTAAACTTATATGACATTTAAAGAAAAAAAAAACTTTTACTTATTTAATAATTTATATGATGTAAAAAAAGCCCTGGTGAATTCTGAGGAATATTTAAATATTTACTAAAAACAGAAGTACCGGAGTCGAGTTCCAGCATAAATTAAGCCCTGTTATTAAGCACCATTCAGACAGAAAGGGTGTGGGGGGTGAAGGCTCCACATTTTTTATTCATTAAAAATCCTTTATATTGAAACAAACCCATTCTTTTCAGACGAAGCTACTGGGCATGCACATTGTGAACATTATCATACGGGGTTTTTTCTGTTGCTAGAAAAACAAATGATTCAGATTGGTTTATGAATGATTCATGCTTTGAAATTGAGGATTCATTTCTCAAAACAGCTGCAATCAAATTCTTATTTATATGTTGTTTTGTTGATTATTCTTTACATTATGATTTTTGCGTCAAGGTCTGTAAGTTAGGTATATGTTGTCTTAATTTTCAACATTTGGCAATGATAGGACATTTATGAAAGCTTCTATGAGTGCACTACACAGAATTTTTGTGGGGGTTGAATGAATCTAATTTGTCAGGCTCTAGCATGAAATACTTAGGGCTCAGAAACTTCAAGAAACCGAGTTTAGCCAAGCAAGGAAAAAAACAGTTAACACTGTCTAGTACAGGGTTTGAAGAAAGTTAGCTAAAATTTTTAAAAATCAAGCCAGTGGCCTTTTTTGTTTTAACCGGCTTTTATTATTGGTCTTTTTTAGACTTTACTCAAATATATGCAATATGAACTTTAAAATTTCACGCTTTGTTACCCTTTTTTTTTTCATTCATATAAGAATATTTTGTTATGAAATACTAATTTCAGACTGCAAAATTTGATTTTTACAAAGAATTTTGCCTAAATAATTTGTTTTCATACAAAAAATTGTTTAATTTTGTCTCTTATTACAAAGTTTTTTTTGTTTTTGTTTTTTGGTACAATATCAAACCTTTCAAATCAAATATCAAGTGTTAAATATTTGATAAAAACTGAACTCTTATTTTCATAGGTACATGTTAAAGAACCTAGAATGCTTTTGATATATGTTAATTTCAGTTGCTAAATAAATCTATAATCAAGGCAGGATTTGTGCCCAAAATTTTGAGTTGAGTTGATTTATGACGGCCAATTATCAACACGAGGGATATAGGCCCTTGGGGGGGGGGGCGTATGCCCTCCGTGGGGGTCTTTTTAAGGGATCCTAGTCCGTATTTACGGCAAGGTTCGAAGAAAACCACAGAAAACTCTGAACGGTTAGGTCGACGAGCGCGACAGGGGACGACCCAGCACCTCCCCGTGTCCCCGTCTACCAGCTTTGAGAGCAGAACCTCTCAGCCACTGGTGGGGCGCAAAATTTTGAAATCTCAACCAATATAAAATTGGGAATGGGAGGTTCCTGCGCAAAAACTTTTTTTAATCACTTTCTGAAGAATTTTGCTTTTGGAAACAATCAAGTGGGAAAATCAATCCATAGAATATGAAACCCTGAAAAAGAATGTATAACATTCTTACATTTGACTTCTTAAACGGGAAATCTTCCATTCACAAAATTTAAGATATTTTCACTGTGACCGAGCGACGATTTTCGCATTATTTTTCAGTGACTGATTAACAAATTTTGTGAAGATTTTTCGAACGGCAGATCCACAAAATTTACAATTTTCTCTGTGACCAATTTATAAATTTCGTGCTATGTTCCAAGATCGATTAGTAAATTTCATGTTTTCTTTTTGCAACAAATTGAGAAAATTCCCAATTTTTCCCATGACCAATTTACAAGATATTTTCCCACGCCCGTTCCATGAATTCTCAGATTTTTTTTTTTCCTACTATAGATAAGCAAAATTTGCAATTTTTTTGCATGTGACTGATTGACGAAATTCAGTTTTTTATCAAAACAGATTAATGAATTTAACGATTTTTTCTATAACCGACTGAGAAATTTCGAGATTTCCTCTGTAAACGATTAGCAAATTTTACGATTTCTTCTTGCAGTACATTGGCGAAATTCCCAAATTTTTCATCATGTTGAAAATTTTTTCAGGCATCTGATTGTCGAATTTTATGATAATTTCTAATGATAAATTAAGAAATTTTGTTATTTTTCCCCCATGATCAATTGGTGAATTTCTGGATTTTTCTTGGAACCAATTGTTGAACTTTGCTTTTTTTTTTTTTTTGCCCCAATAGATTGACAGACAAATATTCCGATTTTTTTTTGTACTTACGTATTAACGCAACCGCAGCTACAGATTTAGCGGTTTTTAAGTGCTGGCAATCTTTAGTAGCACTAAAAAATGGCATAAAAAATCAGCAAACAAGGAATCCAAAAGATAACTGCATGCGAACAACAAGATTGCTCTTTATTGGCGCACCTTCTGCTGCGGTGGCGTTAATACGCAAGTACCTTCCCCCCCCCCCCCCCCCCCTGCGATCGAAAAATTTTGCAAATTTTTTCCCCGTGACAAATTAAGGAATTTCTCAACTTTATTTCTTTTGAAAATTGACGAAATTCACGATTTCCTACGCCCAATGCATGTATTTTGAGATTTTTTACAAGCACTCTAAAAAAAAAAACAGTGATAACCAAAAGATTGCGTCAAAAAGTGCAGTAAAGGCCACCAGACAGTTGCACTTTACTAAACTGGCCGAAAGCCGCAAAGATTTTGTAGTGCACATGAAGAAAAAATTTTCATTCCAAGGTTACATATATAGGAACAAAAATGTAAATAATAATTGCCATTCATAGAAATTAGGAGTTGACTTAATAAAAATAAACATTTTGCATAATTATTCTGAGTTGTCGATTTAAATTTTTTCAATGAAATTTTGCCATGTTTGTATAACACAATTTTTCAAAAAGCATGTAAATTAACAGTAGAGTTTAAAGATTTTTTTTTCTTTCTCCCAAACAGTTCCACTTCCCTCTATTTATAAATGTTAAGAGATAGACTCCGCTTCAAGAAAAATTTAATTTCAAGGCTTGATAATGTATTAATATTACATTCTGCTTTTCACAGCACATTCTTAATAAATTAAAATGCATTATAACTTATAAAACAAGAAATTTTCTTTACTATATTTGGAACAGATGTGTTACACTCACGCTAAAATGTAAACAAAAGATTGGCGACTGTTTGGTTGGCGCGATTTCCAAGACTACGCCAAACGAATAACTTAATACAATGGCTAGGTTGCCATTAAAGGAAAAAATCCCCTAAATTTGGCGACTTTTTTCTTTTTTTTAACCGATTAAATTTTTTTTTTTTTTTAGCGTGAGTGTAAAGCATCTAAGCCCTATATTTTAATAAAATAAGCTGATGGTTAATAATCAAGAAAACTTCAAATTAGTTTGTTGTAAACAACATGAGCTAAATAACAATGTTATTTCACAACTATCTTGCAAAATCGGAAGACTTATTTTCATTTAAATAAACAAGAAGTTCAATTCGCAACGTAAATAAAATTCTAAGTTTAGTCTTTCTGAAGCAAAGAAAAAAAAAAAGTGGAAAAACATTGCTAAAATATTATTTTAAATAAAATACCAATCTATTTTTTTATTTCCTTTTTACCTCCAAAATAACAATAATACAAATTTGCAAGTAACATTTTGATAAAAAAAAAAAAAAAAAGCAAAACAGAAAAAATACACCAAAATTTATATTTTTAAAATAACAGATTGCAAATCCTAAAATACTTTGAAATTTTCTTGAGAGACTTTTGAGTCTGTGTGTGTATGGGGGGGGGGGGGGAGGCAACATTGCAACACTGAGTCTAAACAGATTAATAACTACAAATATTTCATAGAGAATATGCAAATGTTAAGTATTTTGAAAAAATTTATAGCAGCAATGCGGATAGTGGACCATTGTACCCCATGTTGAAAGTTCAATTTATTCTGATAAAAATATTATTGAAAGCTTTCTTTTATGCATGTTAAATTTAAATAAAAACAATAATTTTGCCTTTGCAAAAAAGTTAATTATCTTATCTATAACCTTTAAATTACTAAATAAAAATAAAACATTAGGGGGTGGTCCATTGTACCCCGCTCTTCCCTTCATAGTAACTTAATTTATGTAAACAAAAATATACTGAAATAAATATCAGCGGCAAAATATTATTTACCGACATATAAACACCGATTAGATTTGAAATCATTTTAGGAAATCGTTAGCAAAACAATTGAATCAATTTTTTAACTAAAATAACTTATAAAACCGAATTCTGTATTTTTACGAATAGTTAACTATTTATTTCTCAAGTTTAAACAAATTAGGCATTCCATGTCACGTGTGGAACAACTTTTTTACATATTATTGCTATTTTAACAATGTTATTGTACCCTCAGATTAAAACAACTATGCTAATATGAAAATGCATGTTTTTTCTGCTAGTTGTAATGCATAGTTGATATTCTAACAATTTATAAGTAAATAGATGTCACGTGCAGGACATTTTCTCAATTATTCTCCGTACATGGATGCTGACACACAAATATATATTAAGAAACAAGATGCTATACATTAAATGATAAGCATACTATTGTGCATGATATAACAAAAGAAAAAGAAAATAACTTACTTATATATAATATCCAGCAAAACGTTATAAAAGCCACGCTACCACACACTCAGCGACACACGTTTTCAAAAGGCGTCCATATTTGTTTGACTTTGGCGAAGGGCGACCTTGAATTCCTCGTGACGTATGATCTGTAACAGCCAATAGCAGGTGGTCACTGCGAAAATCTTTTATTGAAGTCGTTATCTTTTACGGTAACTGGCCATTTTTGGAGAATAATGGCAGTGGCCGTTTTTTAATCTGCGGACAGTCTGAATTTTACAGCATTTTGTTATAAAATACGGGTATTGGACTTTTTTTTCAAAGAAGGGAGTTGCCCGTATAATTCTACGGTCAAATCTCCGAATTTTACGGAAATTTCTTAGAGTGTATAAGGTAATTTTAATCTAACGTTGTTTTTTCAGAGGTTTCGATTATCCCGAAAAAACCATAAGGCTATATTCATATCCTGTCACACTGCTGTATGGTGGAGAATCTGTTAATGGCATTTCTTACTGTCCTTCTTTTTCAGAAATGAAGCTGGACCATGCAATTCCACGGGAAAACGCGTGGTAAATTTTGGAATGGAACTTTTTCAGTTTTAGATGTTAAAACTCGAGGAAAAGTTACTTTAAATAGACGAAAACTCTTCTTAAACCTGTCTTAAACCGAAACATTTTATGGCCCCGACGAACAGAAACATACAATTAATCTGCTAAGAAAATTTTTTTTCCGCTCCTTACCGATTCCTTTTTTACAGGTTTTTCTGTATAACTAAATAAATTATAAACAATTATTATAATTAGGTCTGAGGCAAATTTTCTTCCATTAGTGCATTTCTTCCATAATGCAAGGTTTTTATTTGGTTCATTAAATTTCAAAACAAAATTTAATTTCGTAAAATTTATAATATTTTTTGCTTTTCTTTTCTTTTATTTATTTATATTTAGCAATATTGATCGAATACAATATATATATAATCCAAACTAGGAATTTATTAATATTAGGTTTTGTAAAGTTCTTTTGCTATAGTTTTTCCTTTAAGGAGTTTGTTTTGTTGGTAAATTATAAATTTCCTATTTTAGCGAGATATAAATATATTATGAAGAGTTCTATTTTATGAAATGAAGATTTGTGTAAAGGATCCGTTTTGTGAAGATAAATTTTGTGAGTGATCGCATTTTGTTAAAATAGATTCTTTGAAGTTCTTATATGAATTTCGCAATTATCCTTATAAAATTTAGACACCCTACACTCAGAACTGAAATTTTAAGTCTGCAATATTTTAAAATCTACACTTAGATTACAATATCGGTCCGAGTTTTCCGAAATATATGTTCAAACATCTCTTATTTTTAACCCAATTAAGGGCTGAAGTTCCCTGTTCTTATGTGTACCGACGTCTCTATTTTATATACATAATATGACAACGCTTAAATTGGTATGTTACTCCCGCCAGATACTAAGGACTGCTTCTCCGCATTATAGCGCATCCATGACAACACATTTAAACATTCAACAGCTACCATTGATACAACAGAGTGCGCACCCGGTGCCAGGCACTAAAACCGTTTAAGATGGGGAAACCTGGCAGGTAGGGGCCTGGTCGTCGGTCTAAAAAAAAAGAAAAAAGACTGCTTCTCCGTGAGGGAACGTCAGTTCTTTACGCTTTTTTTTTTTTTACTTAACAATCAAAAATATACAATAAGGGGTAAAGGCGGTGAATTCGGAAGTATGTTTCTAAAATGTGGATATTTATTGTGTGAGTTATTTATTAAAACTTGCGTAATTTGAAATTTGAATATGCACACATTAAGATACTCTTGCTCCCTCAATCATTAAATAAGCTGGAAGTTCTGAATTTTTTATGTCAAAAAGAATATTTGATCTATATCTCAGATATTTCGAACCTTTATTGTCATCTAAGTCCAGATTTTAAAATATTGCAGACTTAAAATTTCAGTTCTGAGTGTAGGGTGTCTAAATTTTATGAGAGATTTATAAAGGGACTTTTAAAAAGTTTTCATAAGTTTAAAATTTAAAACTTAAAATGTAATAAGCAATATACGAAATATGAACGTAAAAAGAAATAGGTTAATTATGGTGAAATAAGCATCTATATATATATTTGTCTTACGTGGCGCGGAAATAGGGCTGAATTTCTAGCTTATTGTTGGCAACAACCGTAGTTTCCAGAGCTCAGACCAATGAAAAGACTAGATTGTGTTAGATCAGCTCCACCTCCAATATGGCGGCCAGTGTCAGAGCAGTGAAAATCAAGCTAAAGCTAGCAAATATTAAAAATAAAATAACATGTACGTAATCCAAAGCGTCAAAGATTATTCCTCTTTTAATTATGAACAATATTGCTAATTTCAAATTAATTCTCAACTCTTATTTAGAATTTATTTATGAATTTCACTCACATGAAAAATCGGAGATAAGTAAAAATATCAACTGTCTAGGTTGCACCTGCTGCCATCTGTTGCAGAAATCTATAATCAATTATAGAATATTAAAATGTCGAACGAAATTTAAACAATCATTGATGATAAACTATCTTTCTATTACGTAGTGTTTTTTTAATGAATAAGCCGTGCTGTACAATATTATAGGAGCAATACGTTTTAAACAAATTATGTTTCCAAGATCCTTTATTCATAGTATTTAAATGATTTATATGCTCATTAGTAGCTCCAACTAAATGCATTTTCAGTTGTGTTTTCAACAGAGTTCAATTACTTTTTTACATTAAAAAATATTGTCAATTTCATAAGTTCAAATGATTTGTGGTACTACTTATTCTGGCTAGAATTTCTGCAAAAATAAAAAGGGTCGAACGAGCGAAGCGAGCTGGGACCGCGTGGCAGTCTCAATGTGAATTGCTTCGCAATTCACATTGAGATTCCCGCTCGCCAACCCTCCCGCGGGAGGTTGGCGAGCGTTAGCGAGTAGGGGGCTGAGCCCCCTAGTTTTAATTAAATAATTACTGTCCTCAAACTTGAAGACATCTTTATCCCGATACTTTGAATTTACAAACATTTTTAATGCACATTTCCAAAAAATTACAACCCCTCTTCTCCAGCCCCTTCAAATACACAAAATATCTGACACATTACTCATTTTTCAAATATAAAAGCATTTGCACCTTGCTGGCATGATTATTGAAGTGATTTGTAATAGATTTTTTTTTGTTCATTTTTGAAAAAAGAATTACATCTTTATTTCTAAACGAGTGTTTTCTCATGATAGCAGTTTTTTGTCAACTTGTCACGTAGGGAAATAACATTGACACCATTTTCTGAAAGAACTTCTGTCTTTACCACAAAATAGAAATAACTGTACAATTATCATAGTTTCTGAATAAGGGTACCGGCCAATTTCATGCATAATGAATTCTAAAACAACTCAGAAAATATCCCAGTTTGGATTTGAGAACAGTCTTAAGAGGACTAATGCTTTTAAATCCCCCCCCCCCTCCCTCCCGACGAAAAAAACCTAGAATGCTAATCGATTATTAGATATCTAAATGTGAGTACAGTTGAGCATCGATTATCCGAACTAATAGGTGACCAGAGGTATTCGGCTAAACAAAATTTCGGATAACCGATAATTTTCGAAAAAAAAAAAAAAAAAAAAAAAGAGGCTAGAATTATATGAGCATAGTGAAATAAATAAACAGTGATAATAAACTCAAATATAATTTTTCTCCTGGTGTTATCCTTAGATAATAGAATTAATTCAGTCCTAATAGAATTAACATGGAGAAAGAAAAACGTAATATGAATGAGATTATACACCCTTAAGAGAAACACGGGATCACCTCAACAAAATCAACTTTACACTGTAAAGCAATAAATATTATATTTGCATCAACACACAAATTAAACAAAAGTCAAAGAATACAGTAATGTTCAGTTAGTATATAAGATTCATGGCAATATGCTATCAATTTTAGGTACGTTTGTAATTATGTAAATACGGAGCACCTATAGTCGTCGTCTGGTCCGTCCGTCTGTCTGTCTTTCCGGCCGTATATAACAGCGCAAAAACTAACCCAACCGAATGGTTTGAAATTTAATATATACAATCGTTGCAGAATTTTGTCGAGTCATTCAAAATTTTATGAAAACCGAATCAAAACTTAAAAAGATATTAATAAAAGTTTTCTTTATTCTATTAAATCCTATCATCATACTAATAAAAGCGCAAGTCATGTGATTGAAAAAAACAAATACGGGCTAACCACTTCTTTTTTCATTATGTCAAGCGGTCATTTTTATTCAAAATTATTTTTATGAATAAAATTGCATAAAAGCTAAATTTTTAGAAAACTCGTTCAAAAAAATTGTTTGCTTAAGAGATGAGTTACATTAAAAAAATGTTTAGATTTTGAGATAACTTCAGTGGTTATCAACGGAATATATTAATCCATTAATGGAAATAAGCACAAGAGATCCGTTCATCGTGTGTCATAGAAATATTTAATCATTTAACCTTGCATTCTCAAAGCAAGATCTCCATGGTGAATTTTGCAGCGCTGCCTGGTGTCGAAGAAAATGTTTGCATCTGTAAACGTGGCATGCGTAATAAGAAAAGAAAAAGGCACGCTCGTATCACTCTTAACAGACGATAATAATTCATTTCACCGCAGTAATACCTATGATTCTTTTTACATTGTAAAACTGGTTGTAGTACGAACACACCTCATTTGTCACGTTTAGCGTACAATTTCCAACTAGTTTATACCTATGCTGACTTATCTTTTTCAGTGCGATTCTACTTCCCAAACTTGCAATTTCTTTGCAATATCTTATAAAATAACTAAAATACGCTACATCAAAGGTTATTCTTTTGTAAATTATAAGTTTTGTGTATAGTATATTTATATATTTGTTTATTTATTTTAATCATACTCAGTCACTTGTAAAGTACTTCTAATTTCGCAGTTTCTCTACCAAACTTATTTAACCAAGGTGCAAAATTACACTAATTGCAGTGCTATTTATTCTCAAATCTATTTTCTAAAGCTTCAAACAACGAATTAAATGTGTCTTCTGGAGTTTCTAACAGTTTAGCCTCATTTTTTAATGCGTAGTGAAGATAATGTAATATCTGAACGTCTGACAGTTCGTCATTATTTGTAACGATATTATTAAATTCAATTTTAAACATATTCCAGTCCTCATATTTTCCACTAAATTGAGGAAGCGGAATTTCTGGCAATTTTATCTTACAACTATGTAATTTGAATTGAGAATTTTTACAAAAATAAGATCAGAAATCTGTCCAAAAATAAACAATTTTTATATGAGAACAACCTTAAAAGCTATAATTAATAAATAAATAATGGGAATTATCCATAGATTTACCATATTAAATTTAATTAATATCTAAAATTTTAAACAAAACCGCATTCAAAATTTGGTTTTCAAACTATTTGTAGTAAAAGAACTGACCACTACTGAACTCAGTGATGCATAAAAAAAAAAAGTCATTTTTAAAACCATTTTATTAAATACGATTATTTTGCATTTTTGTGCACATACGATTTCTCAAAAATGGCATGTAAGAATGAAATAAAATGATTTTAATGAATGTTTTTTATTTTTCATTAAAAGTAACGCACAGCCTGCCAAAACAATGAGGGAAAAAAAAAACACTTTTTATTTTCCAAATTGTCATTAAAAACAGAAATTGCTACTCCACTGAAAATTATATGTATTTTTTCAATTTACCGTATATACTCGTGTATAACTCGACCCCCCAATTTCTTACGCAAAATTTTGAAAAAATGGAATCTTCGTGTATAAGTCGAATCCCATTTCTGGTAGTATGTTGAAAAGTAATTTGTAATCGGGGATTAAAAAAAAAATAATAATAAAATAAAATAAAATAATTTTTTATTAAATTAGTAAACGTTTCTAATCAGACACTTTTTTTAATTCAACGTTTTAAAACTATAATTATGCAAAATTGAAGAAGCTTAAACTATTTTGAAACCTATTTAGATCAATTTAATCATACTTAAAAAGAAAAAAAAAATGAAAAATCTATTCAAGACTTATTTACAAGAATAAACAACTTCTTAGACTGCTAAAAATGCATTGTTGCATAGCACGTGTTCCAGTAAGCTATATCTTTCGTTAAAATTTTTGAATGTCACGATGAACAAATTTTTTGTTCACTTTCTCGTATATAAGTCGACCCCCCCATTTTCAACTCCCAACAACAATAACGTAAAGATAATCGTCGGATAGCAATCGGCTTTAAAACAAGATAAATATCATTTTCAAGAAAACCAGAGAACGCTTGTCGGTTATTGGACGTGGAAGTATCTAAAATTTTAATTCAAGTAGGAAATAAAATAAATACATAATTGTTTCAGAAAAATTCACTTTTTTGAGCGGAGAAATTTCTTTTTCAGAACATACTTAAATTAATGGAATCATAACTTGTTAAATGGTTAACATTTTGAATAAATTATCATTAGGGTTTTGTAGTCACAAAAAACAGTGCAAAAAATTTTAATTTCAAAGAAACCACCTTAAAAATTAAAAACAATAATTTTTCTTTAAAAGTTCACTCAATGCAAACTAAATTTGGAAGTGATATTTCTTTAGCTAGTATTATAGTAGTACTTATAAAATTTAGCATATATAAAATTTTGTATATTTACTTTATCCGATATAGCACCAAATATTGCTGATAAATTATTATTACTTAAAGCTTCCAGCAATTAAATGCGCAAAATCTTACAAATTTTTAGAAGTTTTTCAATTTTTAAAACACAAAGTTAAATAAAATTCTAGATTTAAATCCTTTATAAGGATGGCTGGCATATAAATCCTAATTATTTTATATAATCAAATCTAAATTTTTAAAAATTAATCAATTTAGAAGATGGATAAAATCGTGTGCACAAATTAGTTCAAAGTTTCACACAAATATAAAGAAAATGATGATTAACTATCAAAGCCTATACATATGAATATGCATATATCTTTAAACTTTTTATTTTTATATTTTGATGAAAAAAACTTCAAGTTTTTACAAGATATTCTGAATATTCCAAATTATTTTTAATTTATTATGTTTTATTCGCTTCCAAGCAATAATCATTCTAAACATTCTATTTTAGCCGAAGAAGTATTATTTTTTTTTTAAATAATAATAACTTATATGGACTTTTTTGTTTTAAGGAAAATTTATGTTGAATGTAAAATCTATTTGATAACTTAAAATAACAGCATAAATCTTCCATTTTTTACAATTTTTTAATGAAATAAAATAAACACACTTTTATAAAAGAAAAAAAAACAATCAAGAACAAAAATATTCAAAGTAAAGGTGCGTGAAAAAAAAATAATTAAAATAATATATTAACGAAATCTCAATATTACGTAATATCATTCGTCCGTTTGCCTGCATTTAACAACACATAAACTACCCACCCGAATGCTTTGAAATTTAATAAATATAATCGTTGCAGAATTTTCTCGATTAATTTCAAATTTTATGAAAATCGAATCAAAACTTCGAAAGATATTAATAAAAGTTTTCTTCATTCTATTAAATCATATGATACATATAACCTATATATAATAATAAACATGCAAATCATGTGACTGAGAAAATCAAATATGGCCTGACCATTTACTTTTTCGTATGCCAGGAGGCCATTTTTATTCAAAATAATTTTTTCGAATGATATTGCATATAAATTACCTTTTTAGAAAGATCGTTCAAAAAAATTATTTGTTTGAGGGATGAGTTATATTCAGATATGCATAGATTCTGGAATATCTTCAGTTAAAATTAGGTTGAAAGCCGATTATCTCAATCCATTAAAGAAAATAAACACAATAGATTCGTTCATTAAGAGTCATAAAAAAATTAAACCATGGAGGTAATCATTCGCAAAGCAAGATCTCCATGATGAATTCTGAAGCAATGTCTAGTGCCCCCCCCCCCCCCAAAAAAAAAAAAAAAAAAAAAAAAACGCATCTTTAAACGTGGCATACGTAATAAGAAAATAAAATAAAGGCTAAAGGCATGCTGATTTCGCTTATAGCAGACAATATAATTCATTTCACTGAAATAATAAGGATGATTTTTTTTTCATTGTAAAACTAGTTATAATACGAACGTACTGCATTTGTCACGTTTAACGTACAATTTTCAACTTGTTAAATTTGTTATTATACTCAATTCGTTTCCAAGCAATAATAATTCTGAAAGCTTTATTTTAGCCAAAGAAAAATTAAAATTACGAGTATTATAAAAAAATAATAATAATTTTTATGGATTTAATGTTTAATAAGGGAAAATTTATTTTGAATCTAAAATGCATTGGATAGTTTAAAATTTGACATAATAAATTCTTCATTAATTATGATCTATTAAATGAAATGAAGAAAAAAAAACATATGTATAAAAAGAAAAATATATATTAAAATTGAATGTGAATTGAAAATATCTAATAGTAGAAATAAAATCAGATATAAATTAACATTAAAAAAATCATCTACACAGAAATAGAAAACATTTCATTATAAAATTTTACTGCTCGAAAAACACACGAAAGCACAGACAAACACGATAAAAATTTAAAACAATAAAATTTACGACAATTTTTTTTATCATGTGTTTTTTAAAACACACAGTCAGATACATAATAAAAATCAACTGACAGGAAGCTATTAAAAATATTATAAAACTGTAAAAGTAAAACACAAAACATCGTTTACATGTAGACATCCGAACAAGTGAAATTCAATCGAAATTTAACGATTAATTATGATTGGGAGATTTGTTTGGAGGACAAAAATCTAAATTTAAAAAAATTGTCTAGGACATTGAATGATCTATATTCTTTTTAGTACTTTTCACACTTTCTGAGAGCATGAAAGTAACTACGAACTTCCGTTGAAATTTCAGGAAAATGTGAAGTATTGTGGGTTTTTTTTTTTTTTAAATCAAAAATCTGTTAAAAATTAAATGTGGAAAAAAAAAGTTATTTTGGGCCATGGGTTGTTTTAAAAATATAACTTACCGTATATACTCGTGTATAAGTCGAAAAATTTTAGACAAAATTTGGGAGCTGAAAATGGGGGGTCGACTTATACACGAGTAAGTAATATATATATATATATATATATATATATATATATATATATATATATATATATATATATATATATATATATATATATATATATATATATATATATATATATATATATATATATATATTAAGTAGAATGATAATAGAACTTGATATGTTTTTTGAAATTCATAGATATTATAATTATATATATATATATATATATATATATCGGAGTTAAATACCGGAGTCATATTTTTTTCGCAGATAATTGGTGAATGTGCAAGTCTTTTAATTAATCACATATGGGTCTAGGTTGGAGAGACAGATTGACAATGGGATTGATAAAAAAAGCTCAACAATAATGTCTCTGTAATTGTTCTGCACTCATTTTCTTTTGGGACAGAATTCCCTTCAATACAGGGGCATTCCTTTCAACATTTTAATCCCCTTTTTGAACTCGAGAATTCTTCTAGATTTCTCTCCTAAAAGTCCTATAATACACATAAGTACTATATTTTAGCAGTTTAAGAAGTTGTTTACCCTCGTAAATAAGGCTTGAATAGATTTTTCAAAAAATTCTTTCTTTTTAAGTATCATTAAATTGATGTGAATAGGTTTCAAGATAGTTTAAGCTTCTTCAGTTTTACATAATTATACAGTTTTTAAACGTTGAATTTAAAAAATGTCTGATTAAAAACGTAAAAAAAAAAAGTTTACTAATTTAATGAAAATTTATTATTATTTTTTTTTATCCTCGATTACAAATCATTTTTCAATATACTACCAGAAATGTGGTTCGACTTATACACGAAAATTCTATTTTTTTTCAGAATTTTGCGTAAGAATGGGGGGGGGGGGTCGACCTATACACGAGTCGACTTATACATGATTATATACGTTATAGATTAATGTTTTAAAATATCCATTATATCATGATAAAAATTAACAAAAGAACAGAAAATGAATAAAATTACAAAAAAAAAAAAATAATAAATAAAAAAAATACTTGACTTACTTGCTGTTTCTGCTTGACAGTTAAGAGGCTCCATGTAATATTCAAATCCACGAAGAAAAGTAAACAATTTACACAGATTTTAAACAAATTAAAAATATTCTAATTCACCACGCTCAGACCACACGACACTAACTACACTACAATTTTTTATACTAACAACTAGAAATACTAAGGCTCGTATACACACGCCATAAACTTGTATAAGACTACAGAGTGAAAGATTTACACTGAGGCAGATGCTGCCTACTTCTATTGCATAAATGTGCCAATCAGAAGCTTTCTTTCACATTTCATACCTTTCTAACTATTGCCTTGTGCGGGGAGGGAGTATTAAGACTTTATCGTAATCGTTGTTATGTGTTTAAACAAACAATCAAGATCGCCCCCACCTACTGAAGAAAGAATTGAAGGGGATTAAAATTCAGGTGTGCAAGGATTTTGACAGGTACTGAATTGAGAAAAATGAAGAAATAAACTTTCTCGCGAAGATCAGAATTTTTTTATGCCGTAAAGCAAGTGGAAAATGTAAATTTGAATATTTTATGAAATTATATTTAATAAGTTATATGTCTCAGTAAATTACACATTTAAAAACATAAAAGTTTTTTTTTCTGTTCATTATTATTATTATTATTATTATTACTAAAGATTATAAATTAACAAATAAAAGTATATAAACGAATATATAGATTAATGCAAATGTGACTAATAAGAATAAGAAAATCCCTCGTTGATGTATCATATTTCATTACGTTGCTATAGGAGATATTGTTATTATTACTATTTTAAATTGACAGTATTAATTATACAACGAAAAAGTAGCTTTGTGATGCCAATTTATTTTAATATTTAATTACTAGTTTATTATAATTGTTTTAAAAGGGCATTTTTATGGTCATAAATGAGAAATACATGTGCAAAACGCAGTCAGAAATGGTTTTAAAAAGAGGAGAGAGAGAGAGAGGGAATAGATTAGTCTAGTGTTTTGTGAAATTTCAGTTACTGAAAAGAGGTAAGTTAGAGATGAGTAACAAATGTTACTTCTGTATTGTCTCATACATTTCTCTTTTCTTAACAAACAGAGGCGATGTCAACTTTGTTCATTTTCAGTGATTGCATGTTTTAATTAAGTAAAGTGAATAGTTTAGAAGACTTCTAAACAGATAAAATTGCGTTAAATAATATATCTTTTGGATTACTATATACTATAAAGTGTCCATTATTGTTTAGTAAAATATGCCATTTGTAATATATAATTTATAATGTAACATCAGCCCTTAAGAGGCTACTTCACTCACGCGAAAACACCCGCTCAGTAATGTTAATCCTGGGACAGTTATTTTACAATATTGCGTTTGCATTTCAATATTTTCAAATGATTTTTATTTATTTATTTATTTATTTGCATTATCTATGCAGGCCGTTTTCTATTATGTTTCCATTTTTTTTTTTTTTTATGAGATACTTTCACTTTCGGAACCGGTTTGTAACAAGGGAAACTCGGATATAACGATTAAAATTTTGTAAAATAACAAAATATCGACCTTCGTCTCTTTCCTTAAACAGATTGTGTTTTATTATGGTTATTCTACGCATTTGAGAATGGGTGAAATATAACGTTACAATTTATCAACTAAGTAGTATTTTTTCTAAAATGACGTCTTTCTTCGCCACATAAACGAATTATGATACGTTTCTTTTTATTATTCATTGAAATTATGAGGATAAAAAATATTTAATGTGAAAGTGGCCATAAATGATAAAAAAACAATCTAGAGTAAAATATTAAAATATCTTAGCTTAAAATAAGGAAGATAATATTAAATCGTTTGACAAAATTTATTGCAAATTGCTTCATATTATTTATGCATTCCTTTCGAAATGATCATTTTTAATGAATATACAAAATATTATAATTACTTGATAAATAACAATGCAGCAATAATTGAGTTCATTGTTTTTTCTTTTTTCTTTTAAGAAATTACATGGAATTATATTTTGATAGATTTCACAGGAAAAGAAAAATGAACCACCAATCCAATCCATGAAAAACTCTATGGAAGCATTTTTTCTAATAACAGAGCTTATGAGTGATGTATTTGAACTGCAATTTTCAACTCATACTAGGGCTCTCTACAAATTAAAAAAAAATCTGGTAGCCAAAAAAAATTTTAGTCGCTAGTAAAAAATAATTACCCCTTCCCCATACCGTTGTTTCCTACTTTTTAAATAAATGGTTTCAAAAAGCTTAAAATTTTTGTATGAATTGAATGAAAAATAATAATCATGGTCATAGTTATAGTATTATCCTTAATAATGCCGGAACTCTTCAATTCAGTTTACTAAATTAATTTAGAGAGTTAATATAAATTATTTTTCTAAAAGAAACTTATCAAAATTATATAATAATTAAATTAATAAAATGAAATGTGTATTACAAAGTTGGAATAAATAAGTCTGGAATATCATGAAAAACAATTGTTGTTTTCTGTCATTATTATTTTATTTTCAAGAAAATTATTATGAAAGAAATTACTTAGACAAAGCGCTGACCACTATAGTGGTCAGCGTTTTGTCTAAGTAATTTCTAAAAAAAAATCCTTCCCTTCCCATATGACAACACTTTAATTATCCCCTTTTTCTTCCTCACAGAATGAACCCATAAAAGTAATATTGCCTGAAGACACCAGTTTAAAATTTACGGGCAATCGTACTTTTTTAACATATTAAACAGATTTCTAATTTTACGGGGAATTATACTTTTTAACATATTAAGCTAATTTCTAATTTTATGGGCCATATCCATTTTTTTCACAGGGCACATATCACCAGTTGTTTTATTTATAAACTCAGTAAGGATATTTTATTTATATTGCAGTATTAAAATATTTTTTTAGTTTACCTAAAAATCGTAAAATCAGCATCTGCTCATTTAGTGCTGTTGTTATAATGTTCATTTAATATCGAATTGAATTTCTACATATTTAAATATCTATAGTGAAACTTAAGTCAATTTTTTATCCATAACATACAAAAACTTATGGCGATTGCTGTGGTAATATTGCAACACGTTAGGACTTATTGCTTATTTTGCATCTAAGTATTTTGCTTTATGTGAGGAAAACTCCATTCTGGATATTTAAAACTGTAAAAATTCGATTTCATATTAAAAGAATACCATAACAAAAACTCCAACATACAAAAATATTTAAATAGGAGAGAAAGGACAGTTTACCCTCAGCAGGTGGAGTGTGGAGGAGGAGGGAGTTACTCCACCTGTAGATGGGAGAGGAGGGCCACCTCCACCTGTGAGTGGGAATGAGGTGAGTGTATTATAGTAGGGAGGTATTTTAGGAGGGGAGGGCTTAAAATTTAGGGGGACTTAATTTTTTTTTAGGATCAAATTTAAATGTAAGATTGAAGTATGCTATAGGAGAGGGGTATAAAATGGAGGGGCTTGTTTTTGTAGAGGCGGCTAACTTTTTTGAAGGGGGGCTTATTTTTGAGGGGGTTTAATTTTAAGGGGGGCTTATTTTTTTGGAGGGGGGCTTAATTTTTTTTTTTTTTTTTTTTTTTTTTTTTAATTTTAGAATTGACTTTTAGTTTGAAGGTTAAACGGAGATCAATTTTTCTTTTTTTTTTTTTTTTTTTTTTTTTTTTTTAGGATTAAATTTAAATGTTAGTTTGAAGTCTGCTATAGAAGTGGGGCTTATTTTTGAAAAGGCGGCTAACTTTTTTTAAGGTGGGCTTATTTTTGAGAAGGGCTTAATTTTCTTTTCTTTTCTTTTTTTTTTTTTTTTTTTTTTTTTTAAAGAATTGACTTAAAGTTTGAACGCGAAACGGAGATTAAACTTTTTTTTTTTTGGTGTCGCCATCTATCGGAAGGGAATGCAATAACAGATATTTAAAATAGGTTTCCTTGAAAAGATTTCACTGGGGTTTGAACCTGCAAAATAGCTTCTTGAGTTGATAATTTGTGGTAGGTTTAACTGATCAAGCCAAGAAGCTATATATGAATGTCGAGATTTTAAGTGTTTAAAGAGAGATATCGTGAGAGTGACGTATCATTTGTTAAATAGTGGAAGCAATGCTAAAAAGAAGACGTGTTCAGGGGTAAGTACTGTTTTTATTGTGTTTGATGTAGAAAACATAGGAAAGAGGCGTAGTTTAAAAAAACAAATTCAATTTTTTAAATAATTTTCCCAATGCAATACATGTGGACGCACTTTTCGTTTTTTAGCGGGTTTTGACAAATCTAATACAGAATCTTGTTTAATGTTTGTTGACAAATTTTTATTTTTAATAAAATTTCGCGGGACATTCATTTCGTTTAATGTTTCTAATAATTCGTTCTGTGCCCTGATCGGTTTTCTTTTATTCACAGAAAACAAAAGATTAAATAAATCTGCCAAGTTCGATTCGGGGATAGGTTTTCCTTCGAAACTTACAGTCAAATTTTTATCCTATCGAAATTTTCTTGGAAGTGCCATGACAAACTGAACTAATGCTTTGATAATTTAGGATAGCTTTATCTGTTCAAGTTATGATATCATGGTGGATACAGATCATCAGATTACGGATATTTGTGTTTGGAATAACGTGATTTTTAATTTTGCCTATTCAGTTTCAATTATATTGTGAAATGAGGATTTATTTTTGGAAGATAATGTTAACTTTTTGTGATTATCTTGTAACAGACTGCTTTCATTAAAAGTGTATTTTAGAATTGTAAACTACAATTTTGAAATTTTCGCCTGTTTGGAAAAAAAGCACAGGGAAAAAAAATAATAACAACAACTGTTCAAAAATATAATAACAACTAAACAAATGATCAAAAATAATAAAAAATGTTCAAATAATAATAACAACTGTTCAAAAATAATAAAAACTATTTAAAAAATAATAACAACTGTTAAAAAAGTAATAATCGATCGACTTTATACAACCAACATTTAAAAAAAAAAAAAGATAATCGAATCTAGTTTTTTTTTTTTTTAACGCGACTTATTTGAAATATTTACTTTTTCTAGTTAGATTTCTAGCACATCAGTGATTCAATCAGTAAAATATTATTTTTAAAAGCACTAAATACGAGATTAATAAGAATTTTTAACTTACAAACATATGAACTTCTGATACACAAGTGATT
Organism: Maratus michaelseni; assembly: GCA_963931845.1. Classification (NCBI taxonomy): domain Eukaryota; kingdom Metazoa; phylum Arthropoda; class Arachnida; order Araneae; family Salticidae; genus Maratus; species Maratus michaelseni. The sequence goes on from OZ007595.1 coordinate 183,344,916, forward strand.
CGACCAGTAAAATATTATTTATAAAAGCATTTTTGACTTACAATTGTACGAACTTCAGATATGTAACCCTTTCTGAATCTATGTGTAAGAATTAACTGACTATTGAACTTATAACAGAGTATGATAAAATAATCACATGGCTTTTTAAACCAATAAAATGTTATTATTTTTAAACAAGCGCCCTCTATCATTTTATGAACTTCCAAGAAACGAGTTAATATGATTATATTGTTTCCTGTAACCGCTGTGAAAGGTTGTGTTTTCCGTTTTAAGGTAGTTTACATTTAAGTGATTACGGAAAGAGTCATGGATTCTGCTTTGTTAAGTGCTAATGATATGTCTAACGTGAAGAGTGAACCCTCCTCACCAGGATTAAATGACCATGACATGGAATTTTTAATACAGCCTAAAGAAGAACCCGTTTCGAATTGTGAAGTGAAACCCGCCTCATCAGGATTAAAGAAACAGAAGTTACCCTTTATGTGTTCTACTTGCAACAAAGCTTTTCCCCGAAAGGTTAACTTAACGTTTCACATGAAATGTCATCTGGAGAAAATACCTCTTGTGTGTGTAATTTGTGAAAAAACATTTGCTAGAAAGTATCATTTATTAAATCATATGAAGGTCCATTCAAAGACCCCTGTGATTCATAATTGTAATGTATGTGGCGAAGTATTTTCACAAAAGAGTGATTTATTAAAGCATGGGAAAATTCATAATACTTCCAAGCTGAAATATCCAAGCCTTATTTATAAAATCAAAGGAAAAGTAGACAGTCACCCAGTCACTGTAAATGCGACGACTGTTTTGAAACATTTAATAATAGATCTGACTTAGTGAAACATAGAAAAATTCATCTTTCACCTAAAGAACTTAACCCGTCTGATCAACTTTCCTTGGAAAACAGTTCGAAATATGAAATTTCAGACATCACTCAGTTTAGTAAAATATTTAAGTTTTTCGATGTTTTTACTCCTGCTCATTGGAATTTAGGTGAGAAAATGATTGTTGAAGTACAAATGAATAAGAACTATGAGCTTTATGTTCACATACAGAAATACGAAGAATTTGAAAAGAACGGTCGTGAACTTACCCCCACAAATGAAGGCATTACATTATCATGTGCAACATTCGACAAATTTGAATCGAGATTGGATAAATTTAATTTTGTTTCTGAAAAAGATACATTCGTATGTAATAATGACTTACTAATCGCTTATGTAAATAAGGAATCATGCATACTGCAAAAATTATTCAAATCGAAAAAGTTTGGGTTTTGTTTGAAGTCGGATTTTTTACTGCTTACAAAAGATCAATATTTGAAACTAGTGAAAAATGGCTTTAAAATTACCAAATGTCTGATTGAGACGCTTTTAACTAAGCTTATTCCTGTTTCGATTTTAGAAAACTTAAACAAATGTAAATATGTCATCCCACCTCACAATAGAAGAGACTTTGAACTATTTCTTAAAATGTTTCGATGACGAGTTAAAGTCATCCGTTTCTCGCGTGTTTGATTGCTATCGATGTTCAATCGGAGAACCAATTAATGTGAAACACGAGTGTGATAGTTATAATTTGCGTAGAAAGTATAATTGGTGTAGCGACAGTGCACTGCTAAATTTCAACGTGACTGAATTTGTAAAAAACATATTCAAGAAATGTTCATGTAATTATACTCATTTATTTTTTGAAACTATGAATATGGACTTTTATAATAACCATTTAGACAATGTATTTGTAAATTAACATAGAAATGTATTTATTTAATAAATATTTGTTTTTATATCACATATCTGTTTTTATTTCACATGTCTATTTATTTTTACTCTTGAAATCAATCTTTGAAGTTTTATTTTCTAGAAAAAAAGTGAACATATATTTATGAGTAGGCAAAATTTTTTTAATTGTAGTCTTTAAAGTTAACACTTTTTGGTTAAATGAAATCTCTTTTTAAGAAAAATTTATTATTTTTATTTGAATAGGTATTAAACTTATTTATTGATAAGAAAGTTTAATTTTTCTCTCCTTTTAAACAATGACATTGCATGTTTTGATAATTTCCATCCCACAGTTAACATTACAGTATTTAACATAGTTAAGAAAATGTTTAACTTAAACCGTCACTGTATTTATTATAGATAAGTAAACATTTTATCTTTAACCTAAATGTAATTTAAATGATTAACTATAACTGTGACTGCTTTTAATCTAGATAAGTAAATGTTTCCAGGAATCACATCAGTTTACTGTAGACTTTTATCGAGATTACACCAGTTAGTGGAATGCTGATTAAAAATATTTTATGACATTAATATGCAGAAAAGATCTCACGAAGAAGTACTTTCACCTTCAAAACGTCAACGTTTAGAAAAACCCATGGAAAATTTAAATACCTATGAGAAGGAGTTAAAAGACCCAAGATTAAAACTTTCTAAAATGGGTAATAACTGTGTAACTACTGAGGACTTACAAGATGTGAAACCCGAGATCGCTATGAATTTTTCAAACTTTGCCTATGTTGAATGATACAACATCTTTCGAGAATCCCGGTCGAATGCCAAATTCTGCCACGGACTATTTGAATACATTTTTCGAAGACATGAATTTTGAAAATTTAGATTGTTCTACTACCTTAGCGTTTCAAGAACCTACAAATAATATTTTACAGGCTACTGTTAAACGCGAGGTCAACGAGCTACAAGCAAGCAACCTTTCGCAAACAAGTGGTGAATTACAAACCACCATCTCACCTGCAAATGACATTAAAAGTGATAAATTATGCAATTCCTATGTGTTTCACAAAGAACTAAGTGACTGTTTCTATTTAACTTTGAAGTTAAGAACTAAACAATATTATATACTTATACGAGAATTTAAACGCAATGTATCTACTAATGAAGAAATCCCGACAAACCGCGTGGTTAATATGGATATTCCTAGCTGGTTTGAGTTTCAATATAAACTTATTGCATTTAATTTAAGATACAAAAGCACGTCCTTTGTTTCTAATAACATGATTTTAGTGTTAAATCAAAATTCTACAATGCGAATTAAAAATTTAAAGAATCATTCTTATATTGACTTAAACGAACATCAACTAGAAAAATTAAAAGAAAGTACCTCTCATTTAAATAGTGTACTTTTACAACCTATGTATACAAAACTTTTACCATCTCTTATTAAAAAGAAATGTATGGTGAGTAATATATCTACAGAAAATGATGAGGTGTTAAAGTATAAACTTAACACATGTATCGAGAATAATATGTTATCAATACTTAATCAATTGTATGAATGTCATGCATGCGCACTACGACATTCGAGCAAAAGCCTTCACTCCTGTTTCACATTTAATAATAGGGAAAAATTTAATCAATTAGGGGAAGCTTTGTTAATGCTCGTAGATTTCGATTATGTAACTTCAACGTTTCTAAACGGAGTTTATAATGTTAGTGAGCACTTTTTATGTAAGATTAATGAACAAACTATTTGTAATGAATTATTTAAGACCTGAAAATAAAATGTTTTTGATTAAGTTCTGTGTGTTTATTTTTTGCAAAAATGGAGCTATAACTTCGCTACATCCTTAAGAAAAAACTGCAATTAGATACGGGCTCACTTCAAAAAATCGACTTACAATATAAAACAATAAATATTACACATGCAACATACAAATTAAATAAAATTAAAATAATACAGTTATGTGCAGTTAAATAGTATAAGATTCACGGCAATAATGCTGTCATTTTTTATACCTCTTTATTTCTACTTTCCAAACTAACAATTTATTTGCAATATCTTACAAACTAATTAAAATACACCACATCAATGCTTAGTTATTTTTTGTATAAATTAAGTGTTAATAATATATTACATTTATATATTTGTTTATTTATTTTAATCATACTCCGTCACTTGTCAAGTACTTTTAATTTCAGTTTCTCTACCAAACTTATGTCATCATGCAACAAAAATACACTAATTGCAGTGTTATTGGACTAGGTTAATAATCAAGTCTACCTTCACTATTCTATGCAAAATGGTAATTTGATTTATACTAGATCTATTTATAATTTTGCAATCATATTTAGCTTTCATAGTAGTATTATAAAATTTAATGATTCATTTAAGAAAACATTTTAACAAAAGCTAAATAATGTGCAGTTAAAATTTAAAGATTGACATAAACATAACAAAGAAAAAAATTCTTGTCTTTTTTCCCACTATAACTTCTAATATTCACGAAGCTTTAAATAAAAAATGCATGTTTTAATGCATTTGTTAAAAGTCATCTATTAGCATATATCTTTTGGTGCATAATTAAATTTTATGGAGAAATTTCTCATGCTTTTAATTTTTAAAATTAAAGCAACTTTTCACTTTTTTTTAAATCGATGGAACAATAAATGATAGTGTGTCTACTTACCACTTTCCTCAACTTGTACTTCTTCAAAAAGTGCTCTCAGATGTTCTAATCTTTCACTTGAATTTAAAATTTCCTTACACCATTCTCCCATTTCCTCTAACGAAGGATCAATTTCTGAAACAGAAAGAAATGAATTTAAAAATGCATCAGTATTACAGTAAAACAATGTATTGAGGTGGTTCTCAAATTCCCTGATCCACAACGTAAAATTTTCTGACACGCATTTTTAAAAGAAAAGACATAAAATTGGGGCAGACCTGATTAGGGAAGCTATTTGGAATCGAATTGCGTTTTTCAATTTTTTTTTATAAATATATTACTAATTATATATTATAAGCAATTATATTATTATTATAAGCGATTCTTGTCACATGACGACAAGTATCACACGCTGGCGCCGGGAATTTGGTTCAAAACGCCGACTTTGATAGTATTTTCTGAAAGATCTTCTGCCTTTAATAAAAAATAGAAAACGTCTTTTGAGTGCAAAATTTCTGAATAAGAAAGCCTGCCAATTTCATATGTGTCTCCAAACAAAAATGAATTCAGTAACATGTCAGAAATATATATATTTAAAATGTTACTTTAACTAGACTTGGCTTAATCAGAGCTTTAGACAATAAGAAAAATCTTTTTGATACATCTTAGATACGTTAAAACTGTTTTTTAATTCCAAAATTTAAAAACATAAAACTTCACCTTTTCTAAAGCATCACAATAATTAAAAACATATTTTACTTAAGGAAGGTGTCAAATACATGTAAAATAAAATTTCCAAACTTGACATGTTTCGGTTTCAAAGTATAAAACCATAATCATAAGCAAACAAACATCGTCAAAAACCAAACCCGAATGATTCGGGTTTGGTTTTTGACGATGTTTGTTTGCTTATGATTATGGTTTTATACTTTGAAACCAAAACATGTCAAGTTTGAAAATTTTATTTTACACGTATTTGACACCTTGCTTAAGTAAAAGATGTTTTTAATTTGTGTACAGCTTAGATAGCTTGGGAATGTCAGCTGAGAGAAAAAACTTTATTTTCATGGCAATAAAGAACATTAAATTCTGAATTATTTCATATAATTTAAGACATTTTGCATTTCAGATAAACAAAAAAAATAAAGCTGATTATTTTTTTTATTACTTTAGTTTAAGAAGATTGTAATATTTTGAGGTTTACAATCAGTAGTTTGTTATGGCGTTAATTTGTGCTGTTGTATGACTATATATATTATATATATTTCGTAATTGAGTGAATATCTTGCATTTCTGTCATACAAAAAATGTGATAACAAAAATTTTAGAATTATTTTTTTAATCATATAATAAATGACTTTGAAGTCACAAATGTTTTCTTTATGCGTGTTATATAAAATGTAGCAGTTGCATTTAACTCGAGCTGAAACGTGAAATTACTTTTATTATCCCAATTAAAATTTAATTATTTAAAAAAAAAATTGTAAGAAAACCGTAATAAAAAATTTTAAATAAAAATTTTTGTAAAAAGAACTTATGATAATCACATTTATGCGGCCTTGTAATATATATAAGGTAAAGCCAGGAGAGATGGCGCGGTCGGAGAGATAGCGCACATAGAGGTTTGGGGGGGGGGAGGAGTAGATTGAGCGCGCAGCGACTCCAGGTAGTTGTGCAACAGCAGTACACTCTAAAAAAATCTGTGAAAATACAACAGATTTTCCGTTAAATTTTACGGAGAAGTTTCATTTTTCCAAAACAACAGTACAATTTCCGTAAATGACATTAGTTCCGTAAAGGAGATTTCAAATCCGTAAATATGCAGAAAGCTTTCCACAAATTTAATGGATTTTTCCGTATTTCTTTCAGAACAGTACAATGTCCGTATTTCTTTCAAAACAGTGCCATTTCCGTAAATGACGTTCAGAGGTTTGCGTACAGAAATAGCTTTGTTTGAAATGCGAATTAAGATTGTTGTATTTACTAGAGTTCTTCTAGGATCCAGGTCTGAGCCAGTCCTACCAGTGGGCCTATTTCCTGTCATTAGACTCGGACCAATCCTGGAACTCATTCTAACCGGGGTTGTGTCTGGGCGGTAATTTTTTGTGAAATTAATAGTGATATTTTTATTTTTTAGTGAAATCTTTAGAAATTTATTTTATTTTCATAAATTACAGAAAAATATTTTTTTAAATCTACTTTTTTCTGTATAGTGCTTTAAATTGTGAATTTTTTCACAGACTTTTTAAAATTTTATTTTAATTTTATTAACGGGAGGCAATATATTAGATTATTAAAGGTTTCATAAAATAATATATTTGCAAATTATCGATATGTATATTGTATTGAACAAAACTGATTTGTCTTATAAATTTGTGAATTAAACTAAAATTTATTATTTTATAAATTATAATTTTTTACAACGTTTATATTTTTTTCTTTAAATTTATAAAAGTAATTAATCATTTTTTCTTTACTTTCATAAAAATGAAGTTTATGATTTTATAAAGTTTATAATTTATTTCGTTTGTTTATGATTTTATAAATTAAACTAAATTAATTTAGACTAAATTAATAAGTCCAAATTTAAACTTACCTATCCCAAGGTCATTAATTACAAAATTTTCTCTAAAAATCTATTTTTTTATTTTAATATATTTAAGGTTTCATAAAATAATATCTTTGCAAATTATCGGTATGTGGGTATTAAACTAAACTGATTTGTCATATAAATTTGTGAATTAAACTAAAATTTATTATTTTATAAATTATAATTTTACAAAGTTCATAATTTTCTCTTTAAATTTATAAAAAATAATAACTTTTTGCTTACTTTATAAAATTATAAACTTCATTTTTATAAAAGTTTATAACTTATTTCGTTAATTTATAATTTTTATAAATAAAACTAAATTATTAAGTCCAAATTTAAACTTACCTATCCTAAAGATATTAATTTCAAAATTTTCTCTAAAAATCTATTTTTTCGTTTTGATATTTTAAAAATTATTCATTTTAACAGAACCATACACAAAAGCTCGCAGCAAAGCTTAAATACAATAATTTATTATAAAATTGTTTATTCACATAATGTTTTTATACTGAGAGATAAAGAAAATTTACTTTAATAGCATGTAATAAATACGTCTGCTTAAGATAATTATTGTTTTTACTGGAATTTATAAATAAATCAACACACAAATTATTTTAAAAAGTATATGTACTATTGCAAAAAGAAGCAATCATTACTGTTAATACAATATTTTATGCATATAATGCATAAAAAATTTAAATTTATCCGCTATAAAGCATCAAATAATAAAGGGAAACATAGAAAATTATGAAAAGAAAATATTAAAAACATTGGAACTCTGAAAATATCCCTCTAAGTATGAGACCTTCAAGTTTTTGCATCATTAAAAGCATCTCAAATAAGTAACAACATTCGAGTAAGTGTCGTATCCAACCGTAGCGTAGTGGTCTGGCCCGTTGGTTTAGTGAACGGAAGGTCCTGGATTCGATACTCTTCTTGGGAAGTGGTGGTTGTTTACTGAAAACTTGATCAGAAATGAACGGGAAAAAAAGTGTATCTATCCCTTATAAGATGTTTCTTGAGGGATAACATTTTTTTTGCTGCTATAAAATTTATTTTAACGACATAAAAATTTCTAAAAAATACGGAAGATATCTGTTATAAAACGGAAATTTCAGAAATCACGGAAAATTTCCTGGAATTTACGTATTTTTTTCCGTTAAAATGCGGAAATAGTATTGGCGTCTCGATTGCCAATTTCCGTTATTTTAAGGATTTTTTTTTTTTTTTTTTTTTTACAGTGTAGTAGAGTGTCTACTTGAAAGTGCACGTTGATTGTTTAGAGCGTCTAAGATAAAGCTCTGCTATTTTGTTTTGTTTCCCAAAGTAAGTGCTTGAATTTTCATAGCTATTCGTCAGAATTTCTATACAATGTTAGTAGTACAAAATATTTTTAACTTAAACGATTTCTCATAAACTACTAATCTAGACTAATAATGTGAACATCAACGGTTCGTTTTAGTAGCGGCCATGTTTAAATAAAAGGCCGCGCAATCTCTCCTACCAAAATTGGAGGGCTTGCGCATCTGCTACTTAGTAGAGATGGCGCATTGTTCCCATTAGTTTCCATCCTAGGATAGATTAATGGTAATAGGCTTAATGGTAAATTTGCAAAAAAATAAAGTAAAAATGAAAATTGACTAATTTTAAGTTAAAGGTGTTATCAAGTAACTTAATGTTATTTTGTAATCTTATCTGGACTTGCTTTTTCCGATTCTTTAATTTTTTTCCCTTTAATTAAATTTTTTTAATCGTTTTTAAAATTATTTCCTTTTTCTGATTTTTTAATCATTAAGTTGACATATTCACTTCTAATACAATAATATTTGTGCACAAAAACTTTTCAACAATGTCATTTAAGTGTAGTTACTATTGTTAACAATTTAATTGTAGTTATTATTAGTAACAATCTCTCCTGCCCATGTGCGCAATCACACCAACCCTGTAAGAACAGATTGCGCAAAATAACTTTCTTGGTTTTATTATAATTGTTCTATTAAATTACAACATAACAACAAAATAGCAATGGAAAAACATAAAAAAAAACAAATGAAGTAAAAAATATTCGTGGATAGTTTAGCACATAATTAAAATTTAGATTTTTGATTGCTATTCTTTTGAATTGTGCACAGACTCTCCTAGCTTTACCTTATATATATATATATATTAGCCAATTTCAATTCAGATAATTTATTTAGAAATTTTCGTACCCGATTTTGCATTTGCCTGATTTTTATGATTATTTTCATATTGCATAGTTAATAAATGTACATGAAATATATTAATTTTTTTTATCATTTAACTATTTAACATATTCTTAAGGCCTCTTTATTTAGTGGTCTTAGAAAGCTTCCGAATTTCAAGCCTCTAATAAATATGTAAATGGTTTAACATACAAATTTCAATAGTGTTCTATTTTAATTTAACACTATTTGAAAAAAAAAAAAATTACAATAAATAGCTTACATATGTACGAAAATACTACTTTGTAATATTGCACACAATACACAAAATTCTTCAAAATTGTGAATCTACTTATTACTTAAAATTATTATTCAAATCTATATTTAATTTTTTCAAAAGCAAAATTAAAAATAATTTATATATATATACTAGGGGGCCTACCCCCTGCGAGCTACTCTCGCCAACCCCCGCTCAGACTTCGAGGCCTCTAAAAACATGACAGCGTTGAAAAACATGACAGTGAAAAATATTGGTAAATCTGTAATTGGGTTGCCATGCTTTTAACGTTTTAATGAGGCATTTTTTTATTATCATGGCCTCATACACAGCTGTTGCGACAACTGACGACTGTTTTCGGGATTGATAAGTAAAATCAATTACACCTTGAAAACCAGCTTGTATAAAATGGTGAGTTTAAACCTTATTGTGGCTACCTCTCGGACTTTTATAACAACGATCATTATTCTATTCTTTCTTTGCGTTTAAGGATGAGAAAAATCCCATCTGCTTGTGAATAACATTAAAAACCACGGTATTGAAAAGTACTATGTTATAGACATTTTCAGTAACAGGTTTTAATTTTCTCTCTATTTTAGTGCACCATCATGCATATTTTCATGTTATTTTAAATATGTAAATTATTTATTTTAATTAATATGTATATACGAATTTTCTAATAATTATTTATCATACAAAATTAATTAAATATTTTGTGCATGCATGCCTGCATTTATTCGGCATCAATTGATGAGATATTTTAACAAATTTGCTATCTACGATAATTTTACACCATGTTATGTCACTTGAATACTGTCCATACACTGTAAAAAAAATTTTGTCGAATTAACGAGAAAAAACTGTCAATTTTGGAGCCAGTTTAAAACCGTTTAATTTACAGGAAATATCTGTAATTTTTTACGTGAAGTGACTGTTTTTTTAACAGTTTCATACCGTTACATTTACAGAGATAAACTGTTATTTTAACAGAAATATTTTGTGGTTTTTACAGAGAAAATCTGTAAATTTTACGAGAAAAATCTGTAAATTTTAACAAACATCCTGTATTTTTAACAGTTAAAAACTGTTACATTTACGGAGATAAACTGTTTTTTTAACAGAAATATTCTGTGATTTGTACAGAGAAAACCTGTAAATTTTACAAGAAATATCTGTAAATTTTACAAGAAATATCTGTAAATTTTACGAGAAATATCTGTAAATTTTACGAGAAATATCTGTAAATTTTACAAGAAATATCTGTAAATTTTACAAGAAATATCTGTAAATTTTACGAGAAATATCTGTAAATTTTACGAGAAATATCTGTAAATTTTAACGAACATTCTGTTTTTTTAACAGTTAAATCCCGTTGCATTTACAGAGATAAACTGTTATTTTAACAGAAATATTCTGCGAGTTTTACGAGAAATATTTGTTTTTTAACAGTTAAATGCTGTTACATTTACAGAAATAAACTGTTATTTTAACAGAAATATTTTGTGATTTTAACAGATAAAACATGTAAATCTTACTAGAAAAATCTGTAGTATTTACAGAAATCTCGTGTTTTTAAGTCAAATACAGGGCACCCCAAAATGATTGAAACATGCTTTAATATTTTATCTGTTGGAGATTCGTAGGCAATGTAAATTGCAAAATTGTTCAAAATAAGCTAGAATATAAGATTATGTTGATGAAATGGTTTTGCCATTAATTTTCAAAAAGTTACACTTTTGAAATTTTTATCTGATGCCTGGGTCTTACAAGTTATATTTAGGAAAGTATTATCCCTGTTCTGACAAGTACAACAGTCAAAATTGCATTATTCTATGACCAAAACACACAGAGTTATACTTTAGCGTTTATGAAATTTCTGCCTCTAAATAGACAGATTATTTTTAGTGCCATAAAACTCAGAAATTTAATAAAATTCCTAGTATAATAACTTAGTGTATTTTGGTTACAGAAGAATGGAATTATTATTGTTGTACTCTTCAGAGCAAGCAGAAATTTCTTTTAAATATAACTTAATGACCCAGGGGCGCTATAAAAATTTTAAAAGTAACTTTTTCAGAACTAATTAATCCATATAATCATAATTCTTACTTTATTTTGAACACTTTTGCAATTTACTTTGCCTACGTATCTCCAACAGGTAAAAAAATTAAAGCATGTTTCACTCTTTTTGGGACATCCTGTATGCTTATTTATATACAAACAGGGCCCGACTAGCAAGTTTTTGTGCCCAGGGCACTTTCAATTTTTCATGCCCCCATAGATTGGTTGGTTTACTGATACTAGTTTTTTAGTCTACTTATTCAAAAGGTGTCAACTCAAAAAATTAAGTTTTCTGGAAAATTGGAAAACAGTTCCAGGAATAAAAATAAAATATTTTTTTTATTATTTATTGAAATGTGCTTTTAACCACAGATTGAGATATATTTTTGTCATTTCATCGTAATAATATCTCAAGCACCACATATTTTCAGTTGTGTCACTTTTCGAATAAATGTGCAATATGATATTGAATGACTTGATGAATACAGTACATCATTTACTAGAAAATAATGATGTTATTGCTATTAAATGATAAAACAAAACTGAGTGCAAACAAAAGTCCTAATAGAAGTTCTAATTGCATGCCCCTTAGAAATTTCTTGCCCAGGGCATGGGCCCCTGGTGCCCATGTGATAGTCAGGGCCTGTATACAAATGTGCTAACTTTAGTACAAAAAAAGTGAACTTTTCGCTAAAATATTAATTTAGAGAAAAATTAATATATTTAAAGCAACATTTGTGAATTTATTGCTCAAGTTTGGTGAGGGCATCACCTTCTAATAAATAAAATATAAATAATTTTCAAAATAAAGCAAACATATTTTTGACATACTCACATCGACAATTTTTGATAAATATTCAACACTCTTACAAGTATTTGAATTTGAGTAACACTGTTTGCAAATAGTAACTGTAATAGTAATTCTACAACTTACTAAAGCAGAAATTACTATTTGAAATAGTGGTATGAAAATTCAAAGAAATTGTGGAGCATACTCTTATTACAAAAAAAAAAAAAAAAAAAAATTGTTTCCTGACGAGAGCATAATTTACAAAAATGAGAATTCTCATTTTTCTTGATGTAAATGCAAATGTATGAAAATTATTTTATAGATTTCCTGGAAATTAGTTCTTGTATTTTAGCAATAGCCTGTAAATGAAAATAAGAATAGCTACAGGATATATATATATAAAAAAATCATAAAATCAAATTATTTCTTAAATTCAGATTATCGAAATTTTCTAGCTTGAAGCAAATTAAATTATAAAACATTAAAAAATATCAACCTATATTTAAGCTTTCAGCTGATGTTCTCACTATACACTATACCCATAGCTGACAACTGCTATTATTTTTTGATACCAGTAATTTTGAAGAGAAATCTTCATCTTATTTAATTGGAGAAATTTGCGATTAAATAAGATGAAGTCGCTTCGAAATTACTGGAGCCAAAAAATAGGTAGTAGTTGGCAGTCATCACCATACAATATGTGCAAAAAAATTAAATATTACTTTATTTATTTTTAAACTAAAGCTACATCTAATAATCATGTTTATAATTTTAAAATACATAAAAACAAACAAATGAAATTATGATGTTTATTATCAAATAAATAAAATAGTACATAAAAATGATCAGCCATTTCACAATCTGAAATTTTATTAAACAAATAAAGATGTTTCAAGTTAATGCATCATTTTTATTTCACTTCTGGATTCATCTTCAAACATTAGTTGTTGATTTATTCCAAAAGAGTACCTGTAAAAGGAATATATTTATTTCAGTGGATTAAAATAAAAGATTTTTGTCTTCTTTTACAATTGAATAAAACAACATTTTAGAAAAGAAATAGTCATGGTACTGAAATCACAATTTTGAAATTTCATTTCTGAATGCTTTAAAACCAAAATTTGTAAATATATAATATACATGAAAATGGCAAAAATATCCAAAATTTTTAAAATAGTCAACTTGCTGCTGATTATAAATATTGTTTTACTTAAAATATAAACTTGAAATTGAAACATATCACTAGCATGAAAACTTAATAAAACAATATTCTAAATGTTTTTTTCTGTTTTACAGTTATAGAAAAATTGAAAATCAACTAATAGAAAACAGAATTTTTTTTTTTTTAACAAGTTGACTTTTTACACCCATCAAAACACAAAATATAGAATTCTGTATAAAGTTTCATTTTTCAAAAAAAAAATTTTAAATATAAAGTAAAATTTATTTTTTCTATTTCAAAATTTTGTTCATGTTTTAATGTAAGTTCATTGATCAATGTTGAAAGAGAAATCAGGATATAATATAAGGATATAATATTTGATATATATAAGGATATAATATTTGATATATATAAGGATATAATATTTTAGACAATTTAAGTACATAAAAAACAACCCAATTAAAAAAAAAAAAAGTCTTCAAATAAAATTTGTTGAATTAAAAATTTGAATAGCTTATTGCTATTTAAAAGAGTTATTCATGCATGTTATTTATAATAGTGTTTTTATTAAATGACTTAATGTATGATTTTAACATTTGTGAGAAAAAAATAAGACCTGTATATGAAAAGACATTAAAATTAGTTAATAAAATACGTAATTAAGCAACCAGCATCCTCTTTAATTATATAAAGCAGTAAAAATGAAAAAAAAAAAGTTAAACCAGATAAAGCAATTTTTTTGCCTTATTTTGCTTTTTAAAATTTAGCTGACATATTTGCAATTCTGACTACAAATCACTAGCAGTTACATCTATGTGTTATTCCAATATGAATGTTTTCATTATTGAGAAATTAGGTTATTTATTAAATTCGAACTCTATAAAATGTTTTTTAAATTAGTTAAAAAACACTTTAAAATGTACAAGTTGATAAATAAAATGTTTCAATGTATAAAAGCCAATTTTGGCAGAAAAAAAAGCTGGTTAAAACCAATAAAAGCAACCGGTATGCCCCCCCCCCTTTTTTTAGCTGGCTTTTTTTTTTTTTTTTTGCAACCCTGGATGTATACATGAGGCATATATAAGCTTTTCTATGATATTGGTGAAATCAGAGCTGCAATCTTTGCATAATCATAATTGTAAGGGGTGCTATAACATGAAAATACCAAAAAAACTTCAAGGTTATAGCTATTATGTATTTTAATTTAGGATAGTAACTGCTTAGTGATATTTTTTTAAGGACTTTAAGGATAAGAAACTATTTTTTCTCACATAGATATGTAAATCATACATAAAATTATTTAGTAAAAATCTCAATTTCTCGCTGTTGAAAACAGTATTAAGAATAAAATAGCATGAATAACTTATTAGCAAGAAGCTTCTCAAAAGAAAATAATAAGTTTTATTTTGAGCACATCTTTTAACCTTTCTATATATATATATATATATATATATATATAGTTTTTCTTTTGTTCTAAATTTGTACCAGAATTTCCTCAAATATTATCTTCTGCTCAATTCCCTTTTCAACATTGAACATTCTCAAGATATGAAGAGAATTTTCTCTTCATGAAGATTTATCTGGAATAAATTATAAAACCGCTTAGGAGCAGAGAAGGGGAAAAAAAATTTCTGCATATTATAAATTAAAAAAATATATATCATTTTTATAAGCATTAAAATTCACTGTTTGCTAAATATAGATAAGCTCAAGTATTTTCAGATAATTTCATTTAAAAAATACATATAAATTATTTTGTTTTAATCAATGTAAAAAAGTAAATAGTTGTAATGTAAAACATGTTTTTCCCTTTTTATGTAAAAATATTTTTTCTTTTTGAAGTATGGCTCCTCTCTGTTTAATTCCACATATAATCATTAAATTGTATCATATATGTAGTGCTATTGTAATATAGGCTTTAGAAACACCATGCTGGTGGCTAACTTAATACACTGGGGTGGGGGAATATATTCTTTTACTTGCCACTGGTGAATGGATTTTATGATGGGGCGAGTGACTTAAAAAATTGCAGGCTATAGAAGATATGCTAAAAACTGTATTTTTTTAGCTAATTAGCTGTATGTTGCAACTTACTGTGATCAACTGTGTGCAACTCACTCCAAATTACTGTGATGTAAACATTGTACTAAGTTCTATCCTATAGTATCCCAATTTAGCAGATTTTTGTCCAGATAAAGCTATAAATCATTGTGAAATGATGTATCTGAAGGACGGTTAGACATCCTGATTTTATTATCTAACTTTATTAAAATTAATGGGTATTGTTTGAATTTCATCTTTGCAATCTATATGCAGTAAAGCATTGTTAGCATTAAATCACTTAATGTGAATTTTTTCTTAACATGAATTGATAATGCAGTCCCAACAGATAAGATGGTACTATTATTTTAACGGTTAACACACACACAAAAAAAAAAAAAAAAAAAAAAAAAAAAAAAAAAAAAAAAAGTGGTCTTTTAGATTTCATGTTAACAATATTCGTCTGTAATTATATTATATGTATATATATCTTTTTTTTTTTTACTAAATTTAAGTGTAATTATCAACAATGGATAAAATTTTGTTAGGTTTAATTTTGTTTAACATGGTTAAGTGCATTTTTTTATTAATTTGAAAATGTAGTAGTATTAATTAAAAGGAGTTTATCAGTTTTACAGTTGCTTCAATTATTATAATATTGTAGTTTATGAACTTCAATAATTTAAATAAAAACAAAATATTCATGATTTTCTATAAAGTAGAATATAATGATACAGTTATGTGAATTTTAGAAATTGCAACTAGAATTTTTTATTTGGCACCCAAGATATTTACAGTAGGTGTGGCGTCACTTCACACCTACCTTTCATTTCCCAATTTCTATCACTGACTTGATATTATAGGGTTTAATCTAGAGCTAGCCAAATAGCCAAAAAGCTAACTGAAAGCACCTTTTGCCCCCAAAGCATTTAGTGGATTAGCCAAAAAGCAACAACCAAAAAAATATATATCATTTCCATTTTGTTGTTCCTGCCTTTCGTAAACCTGCAGCTGCCACGTGAAAAAAAAATCTCAAACCGCCTCTGTCCTGGCAACTCACTTCAAAATTTGTCTCGTCCTCTCCGTGCAAGCATCTTACAAATAGCATGACGTCATTTGCATTAAACAAGTATTGAGGAAATTAAAAGAGTTTACTTTTTGTTGATGATCCCAACTTAGGAAATGAAACCAAAACGATTCATGAATGGAAGTTGTTCAGGCAGGTTCTGGCTACAAGGGGTAAAGAAATGAAACCTGCTGATTGTATTCTTTTTCCATTAAAATGGCATTACTGACATGTTTCCCAATGTGACTTCTTTGTATGAATTTGTAGCAACAATTCTGTTGTCTACAGCAGATTGTGAAACGGGATTGAGTCTCGTGAATATAACATAAACTGACTTGAGGAATAGACTGACAATCAAAAATTTAAGTAACTTAATTATGATTAATTTGGAAGGGGAAGTTTGAAAAGAATTTCCATTTAAAAAAGCATTTGATGTGTGATGTATGGCCAAATCTTGAGAGGGTCAATCTTACAGAGTGGTGTACTATTTGTATATTGTATAGTTACAAATAATACTCATTTATATAGAAATTTTGTATAAATAAAAGTTTTTTTTTCTTGGCTAAAGCTATTTTTATTTGGCTAACAGTTATTGGCTGCAATTAGCCAAAAAGCTACAAATCTCTTTTTCCTAGATTAAACTCTATATTATATAATATTATTTATAACACTATAAAAAAAAAGTATTTAAAAAAAATAAACCTGCAAAAAATAGCTAAAAACCAGCAATGCATTTTAAAAGCTTTAAGAAATGCATCCAATTAGTGTTCACTCCAGAAAGAAAAGTGGCAGGTAGTCGCTATTGTGTTTAGGAATGTTTAAAAAAGATGCAATTTTTAGATATGGCAAATACAGTAACATTAATTACAAATAATTTTATGAACTATAAATAAAAAAATACAATTAAATTACAATATGATTTAATAATCCCCTTGTTTAAGAAAATTCTACTTAAAAAAAAAAAAAAAAAAAGATTCAGTCACATAGACATAGAAAATTTTTACAAAAGAAAATTTCACTGTATTTAAAAAGAACAGAGCACTGCTATTTAAAAAAAAAAAAGGGGGGGGGGTTATTGAGAAAACTACATTTAGTAAAAGTCAAATATTTTTATTTTTATTAAATTATTGTTTTATATATTTAAAAGTAATCTTACCATATACCATTGAAAGCAAATTTATCTGCAGTTATAACTTTTCCATGTTCAAATCATACATGAAGCTCCATTTATAAGAATTTTCATCTGAAAGTTAATTAGACACCATTTTTAAAAACAAAAATTTTATTTAAAAAGGGCAGTTTTTATTAAAAATAGATAAAAATGTGAGGTTCTTTTATGTTTTACTTTTAAGTTCTACTAAGTTACTTTTGATACATTTTATTTTTCTTCAATATTTATAATAATATACAGTAAAACCTTCCAATTTTGCACATCGATGGGATTGGATATTTTGTCTTTTATTTGGAGGTATTGTTGAAAAAATAAAATATTAATACATAAAATATATAACAATTTAAATTTGCTTAAGAGATTCAAGATAACAAAAGTTAAAAAAGGTATAATAATAATTCAAAAGTTTGTGCCTTGCCTTAATAATAATGATGTAATCAATAATGAGTACTGACTTATGTCAATAAAAAATTTATGACTAAAAATTTCAAAGAATAAATGTAAATGTGAATATTTAGGTAGTACATCTGTTTATTTAAGGTATTCAGTTAAGAGTTTTTGTCTTTTAAATTCTATTTGGCAAACATGTTTTATACATTCATAAGTTCACTAACTAAATTTAATTCTTCAGATCAGCTTAAAAATAACTTTTCTAGTTTATATTTTACACACAGCAACACTTATTTGTAATAGCACAGTTTTCTTCTTTCTCTTGATGCTCTTCGTCATTTTCTTTTAAGTAAATATTTTTTATTTCTGGTGGATTACTTGGAATTAGTGATGGGCAATTCTATAGAATTCAACAATTGAGAAAAATTGTCATAGTAAAAAATAACATGAACTAAAAAGGGCATGAGGGTATGCCGGCCCTGTGAAACTCTCTAGAGTGATCCCTGAACATAACACAAACTTGTGAATCATATATAATCTACTTTAGAGGAAGTAACTTCTCACTGAAAATACTATTATACATACCTGCCAAATTTTGAAAATGGTAAAGTGTAAAATGACGCGGAAGAGTATTTCACACAATTTTTTTCAATAAAGACCTGTATAACCCATTTTTAAGTAACACATAAACGGCCTTTTTTACTTTTCTTAAGTACATAATACATGAAAATATTTTTAAATAATACATTAATTATAGTGAAAGTTTGATGAGAAAAATATTACAACACTCAATAAGAAAATAACTTTAAAAACATATATTTCTTATTAGAACTTTTTTTTTTTTTAAATAAGGAATTTCTGAGCTAATTTATTCAAAACATGGCTTATTGTTACACAGAATACAAATTTTAAAAAATCTCCCTGATTCCATTTGAGAATGAAGCCTGAACTCATTCCTTTGACAATACTAAATATTCATTCCCCTTTCATTCATCATTTACTGTTATTACCAGAAAGTAATTTATAAATCAAGAGATGAAAATGAAACTTGGAAGAAACTTTACAAAAAAAGTGAAAAGTGTAAAAAATGCTCCAAAAGTGTAAATTTTACACCTAGTGTAAAAGTTGGCAAGTATGTATTATATTAAATACCTTTATATTGAATATACACTACTGGCCATCCAAAATACTACACCATGAAGGAATGCAAATAACAGAATGATATTTATTGGACAAATACATTATAATGGGAAGGACAAGTGATTACATTTTCAGAAAATTAGGAGATATAGATCTTGAGAAAACACTACCCAAAGCATCCACCCCTGGCCGCAATAACAGAATTTTTCTGCCTAGCCATGGAGTCGAACAGAGATTGGATGTCATGTACAAGTACATCAGTCCATGCAGCTTCAACACTATGCCGCAGTTCATCAACCATAGTGTCGGGCGCATGGTGGCAGGCCAGTCGCTCAGAAGCCATTGATAGGACATTTTCAATTGGTGAGAAATCAGGAGAACGTGCCGGCCAGGGCAACAGTCGAACAACATGCGGTCGTGCATTGTCCTACTAAACAGTACAGTTGCAGTGCATCAAAGATAAGGCAGAACCATGGGCTGTAACACATCAGAAATGTAACGGTTGCTGTTGAATTTGCCGGCAATGCAAACAAGAAGTTACCGAGACGTGTATCCAATGACACTTCATACCGTCACTCCAGGTGATATGACAGTATGATGATTCGAATGCAAGCTGGCAATGTGCGTTTTCCATGATGCCGCCAAACATGAATGCTGGCATCATGATGCTGTATATGACGCAGGGATGGCGTCTCACGTCGTCTTTGATGAATCCAGGCTCTGTATGCAGCATCATGATGCCAGCATCCAAGTTTGGTGGCATCGTGGAAAACGCACATTGCCAACTTGCATTCGAATCGTCATACAGTCAACTCTGTGAAATCCGCACACTTAGGGACCAAGTGTTTGGCAGATTATAGATTTTGGCGGATTATAGATAATTTCTTTGTTTACATTTCATTTTTTTATAATCTGACTATTAATTAGAAATATTTAAACATAAATTACAATAGAAAAGGAAAATATAATGCATAACTGGTTTAAAATATTTAATAACTAAGTTAATTTAAAGAAAAATTAATTATACAATGCAAATTTTATTTATATTATTCATTTTTTAAATACAGTCAACTCTGTTAAACTTGCACAGTTTGGGACCAAGAGTTTTGCAGATCACAGATCATTCCTTTGTTTTCTTTTTAAACTGAACTATAAATTACTAATATTTGTACAAAAATAACAATATAAAAAGGAACACTATAACTCAAAAGTAATTTAATAATTCTAAGTATAGAAAATAAGTTGAAACTGGTGTGAAACAATAAGAGCTAAGAATCGATAAGAAGAGCTAATCTTCTTAAGAAGATCTTTTAGCTCTAAATTTTAAGTATGTTGGAATTATTATAAAATTTTAATTTCATTAGCTGTTATTTATTTTTTTGAACATTTACTCAATGGGAATTTAAGTCTTGGCTTAAATCTTTATATCCAAATTGTTTAAAGGTGTATTTAGCAAAAGTGCCTTCCAAATAAGACCAAATCAGTTACTGATTTCTGCAGATATTTCTTTAGTCAGCTGTTACATGAATGTATTAGTTTTAAAATGTAAATTACTCCACTGATATTTGCATTTAGTTGTTCCTTTTGCTTACCTAAAGTTATTATTTTAATATACATCATGCAAATCACATAAAACTTATTAAATCACAATTTAAAGCATTTAAAAATTGATAATTCATAAAAACAACTATGTAATTTCTTTAATAAGCTAACTATGAAAGTATGATTTTCATTGTTTACATTTGAAAATGGATGGCGGATTATAGATCGGCGGATTTCACAGAGTTGACTGTACTGTCATATCACCTGGAGTGACAGTATGAAATGTCTCTTGGTAACCTCTTGTTCTCATTGCCGACAATTTGAACAGCAGCCGTTACATTTCTGATGTGTTACGGCCATGGTTCTGCCTTATTTTCGATGCCTCTGCAACTCTATGGTTTAGCAGGACAATGCATGACCGTATGTTGGTCGTACTATCCTGACTTTCCTTGATACAGAACATGTTTGACTGTTGCCCTGGCCGGCACGTTTTCCTGATTTCTCACCAATTGAAAATGTCCTGTCAATGGCTTCTGATAGACTGGCTCGCCACCACTCGCCCGTCACTATGGTTGATGAACTGTGGCATAGTGCTGAAGCTGCATGGACTGATGTACCCATACATGACATCCAATCTCTGTTCGACCCCATGGCTAGGCAAAAAAATGCTGTTATTTTTCATTTTTTGTCATTTTTAAAGAAATTCCTAAACACTTACATGTATATTTTTCTTTAGCTGGACATAGCTTCCATAAAGGCATCCATCATCAATTACATGTATTCCAGTGCTCTCCTAATTTCCAAGGATATATGGGGAAAAAAATTGTAAATATTAATCTCTGGCAGCAAATATGAAATTAAAATATAGTACAAATTTACACATTACATTACATTATAAGTGTTACACTACACTCTAGCATTTTTCTTCCAAATTGCATTTAGAAAATAAAATAAAAAAATTGCTTTTTAATATAAAAATATATCTGTTATTCATAGTTTTCAAAAATATTTCTAATACAGTAGATGCCGCTTAATGTGATCACTTCGGGACCATGAGTTTTTGATAACAAATCAGATTGATAACAATATGCGATTTAAGAAAATACCAAATCATATCTAGTAGTACTATTACTAAGAAAATGATTACTCACCCTTGTTGCAATGACGACTTGTAAAGTGATAAACATTTATTGAGACAATTCAGTAATTTTTGTTTGTTTACAATTCTCTTAAAGTTTATTAATGAATTGTTTATAACTCATATTTTTATTTATTGTCCTATGATGTTGTACACCTTGTTTCAGAACATTTTCAATGCATTCCTCATTTCTGCATATGTAAGTGGTCCTTCAAAAAGTTGGCTTTCATTGTCCTCCTGATCCTCATCATCACTATGATTTTGTATATCTTCGCAAACTTTTTGCAAATTTCAGTTTCTGTGAGCTTTGCAACTACAGGAATGTCACTGCTGATCGCCATCCAGTCCTCATAATCTTCATTCGTCATATCATCAGGGAAGATTTCCATAGTCTGTTTTCAGTTTCACAGAATACAGCAGTAACAAAACAATTTTTAATTGTAGCAGATGATATTCCATTCCATGACATTACCAAAAGATGCAGGGGCCGATGCAGGTTTTTTTTTTCTTGGGGCACATTTTGTGAAAAGTAAAGGTTATTTTTGTGAAATTTATTATATTTTTGTGAAAAATAACATTTTATAATGGAAGTTGAAATCCAGTTAATCAAATTCGAACCAGGCATTTATAAACAAAAACTTTTTAAAATCCTTTTGGTGAAGTTTTCTTCTCTGGTGAACTTGTTTGTTTACAAATTACACATTTTAAAACATCACAAAACAATAAATAAATAATAAATAGCAAGTTTTTATGAAATGGAATTTTGTGAAAGGGCCTATTTTAGTAAAAAGGTGAAGGGGCCCATTTTGTCAAATTGATTTTTGTGAAGGGGCCCATTTTGTCAAATTGATTTTTGTGAAGGTTCCCATTTTATTAAATTGATTCTTGTAAAAGGGCCCTAAATAGGCCCCAAATTTTGCCTGGATCAACCCCTGAGATGTAATGTTTCCAGAAGTTTTTTTTTTTTTTTTTTTTGCAAACTTTTCAGGAATTGGTCTGCTGAAAAAGCGATAACATTAAACGGAGTATTGATCACATAAAGCGATGTTGTAAGCAAAATACAGTGGGTCGGGACATGGTGATTTTGATAATATTAACCGCAATCACATTAAGCGGCATCTACTGTAGTTTAAGTAGTAAAAGTATTACATTTTTTTTAATTATAAAAAATTAACAACAAAACATCTAAAATTTAGCTTTTGTTTCTATATCAAGGATGACGAATGTTTTTTATGTATGTGTGCCCAAAATTGACAATGTCTTTCATCATTGTAACATGCCAAACAGTACATAAAAAAAAATATTGCAGTACAAGCTGCTTATATGAAACACTTGTATATAAAAATGGAATTTTGTAATTAATTTTTTACCCACTTTCTGATATGATAGAATTCTAGAAATTATATACAGTTTTATGTTCCTGATGATAATACAATATATTCATAGCTTAATTGTCAATTAATAAATAATTATTAATATAATTATAACTAAACAGGGTTTGTGATTTTTTTTAAATCAAAATAATCAGATTTTTTAAAAATTTAAATCAATTTTTAAAAAAAACTCACAATATTATTATTTTATGACTTTTCTTTTAATTTATAAAATAAAAATTATGCACATACATGCATGCTATAAGTATTACCAATATATATTAATAAGTATTATTCTATAAGTATTATCAATGCAATATATATAATATTTTTATACAATTTACATTAATGATTAAAAGGTAATATTTTAGGCTACCAAAATATTTTATTATACAAAATGCATGAGAAACTACAAATCATATGTCAAAAATCAATGTAACCTTAAATATTTTAGTTAAAATAATAATAACTGCAGTGCATAAAATTTTCAAACAATTTTGGGAGCAAATAAAGATGATGTCAATGATTTCATAATGTTGCTCTCAGACCCAAAATTATTTCTTGAAAATTCCAGGCTCAATCTTACTCATAAGTACTTTGGAATTTCATTTGCAAATTTTAATGTGCGCTGATTTTTTTGTACTTAAGTAATAACTTCAACTAAATTGCAATTGTTCCTGTATTAATCTGTTATTATTTTCAAAATATAATTAATTTTTTGTTTTTGTTTCAAAATTTATATTACTATGTTATTTTGCGGGTGAAGCGGCAACAAAAAAGAATTAGATTAATGAAAAATAGATTTATATTGTATTTTAGATAATACCTAATAGTGGTCCACTGTACCTCGGTGGGTGGACCAGTGTACCCAGCTTCCGGGGTACACTGGTATACTTTACAAGTGCATATAATTTTTTTTTTTTTTTTTAAATGTATTGAAAACTATGTTGTGAGAAAATTATGATGGATGTAAGAAGGTTTAAGGAATATTCAAAAATATTTTCAAATTTTCATACAGATCGGTCAGTCTGTTAAAGAGAAAAAAATGTTAACTGAAAAAGTGGTCCACTGTGTACCGGTCTCCCCTAAATAAAAGTGGAGAATTTTCCACAATCAAGGCACATGCCAAACTCTCACATTTTAACAGAAATGTTTTAGAATTACAAGAATTGCAGTTGTGAAATTAGGCATGATTTCTGAACAGTTGCAACCACCTATTTTTAAATTTCTAATTTGTATGTGTGCACAGTGTCAGTACTCTAATAAAACACATTTTTTTTTAATTAGTTTGTTGAAAATAAGATTAATATTTTCTTGCTGATTCACTCGTAATTTTATCATTAGTGAATTAGGTTTACTTGTAAAACTTAACTTGAAGTCAAATGAATACCCTGCAATTTAAGGTAGTTCTCAAATGATCTGCTCAATAAAACAAAACTTTCTGACACATTTTTAAATCAGAGTTTCCCCCAGACAGTTTCAGAAGGGTGCTGCACCCTGCCTGCCCTTTGGTTTACAAAATAGCACCCTTGCCCCTCATAAAAAATAATTAGCACCCTTCTTGCCCTCAGTAAAAAAAGTGCCCTTTCTCCTTTTTGCATTAAAAAATTTGCTTTCATAGTAAAAACTGACTTAATGTTGTCTTAAAAAGAGTATTTTGAATTTGAAATATTAAAAGTGGCTTTAAAAACCAAAAGAATACCTTGAACAATTAAAAAAAAGTGCCCTTAAGAATAGAAAAAGTGCCCTTTTCTCACCGGCAGCACCCTGCTCTTTTTTATACCTGGGGGAAACTCTGTTTAAATGCAATAGCATAAAGTTGGCAGGGCTAACTATTGAAGTAATTTGGAATTGAAATGAGTTTTCCACAATTTGATAAATAAATTACTTATCGAGTTATAAGCGATTTGTGTCGTATTTCCCTTTTCTCGTGCAAACAGCATCAGGGATTTGATTCAAAATGCAGACTTTGACAATATTTTCTGAAAGATCTTCTGCTTTTACCAAAAAATGGAAAACATCATTTGATTACATAGTTTCTGAATAAGAACACCTGCCAATTTTACATGTTTCTGAACAAAAATGAATTAAGAAATATGTTAAAAGTAGTTCTTTTGGATCTGAGAACAACCTTAATATAACAATAAAAAGTTTATTTTAAGTATAATTCTGCATGACTAAAGTTTTTCAGGTACTTTTCGGTAAGCTGGGCGCCAGTGATATAAGTACATATATAAATACATATGTATATATACATATATATACATATACATACATATATGTATATATATATATGTGTGTATGTATATATTTGCATATGTAAATATGTGTGTATATATACATGTATATATATATCATTGGCGCCCGGCTAACCGAAAAGTACCGTTTTTCATTATGTTGGTTATATTAATTTGAGATTTTCCATTTTTTTATTTATTTATTTACACAGTGTCTGATTTTTAACTTAGTGTAATATTGCACAGTCTTTTTTTTTCCTAACAAACATTTTATTTTGAGATAACACAAAATATAATTTTCATTTCTTATAAGATTCATTTATCTTTTCAGACTAATTTGGCATCATTTGGATAGTAAAAAAACCAAGAACCTTAACTTATAGAATGCCAAATATGGTTGTCAAATGCAAATTTTGTTCAATGTGGCCAATCGTGTCCAAAACAATAATTTAATAAATACATAAAATTATTAAAAAAATGATAAATAATATAAAAGCAAACTAAAGCAATACAAAACATTAATTTAGTACATAAAATAAAATTGATGGCTTTCAGCCATATGGCAATAAATATGGTAGTTCTATTTCCAGTGGTCTGTTATGCCAATCTGAATAAATGTAACAAATATACTATTATATTTGTATATTCTACTCTATTATATTATATAGTAATAATGTGCATATAAATATTTTTACCATTGTCTTTAATATGCCAACTATATTATATAGTAATAATGTGCTTTAAGTTTTTCTACAGTTTACTATCTTTAAACGAGAACTCCGGTAGTCTAAATAAGTTGTTTAAAAAAGGCCTTCGCCCGTTATCGAATCCGGACGGTTTATGTAATTAAGACATCAGAATTTTTAAAAGCGGGCTTCGCCCGTTATCGAATCCGGACGGTTTATGAATTAAGACATCAGATTTTTTTTTTTTCAGTTTTAAGTTTTTCTACAGCTCACTGTCTTTGAACGAGAACTCCGGTAGTCTAAATAAGTTGCAACGATTTCAGTTATGATCGTATAAACATTTTGCGCCACCTGGTGGTGGAAGGTGGAACTAACGTATACTGCAGCGCGTGCGCAGCACGAATGCTATACGGTGCCGCAGTCAGCGGGGACCCGAACCGGAGGTTCGTTCAGTTAGAGGTTTATACTATTCGACTAGAGCTTATCGGTTTTAGTTCGTTTTTCACCACCAGGGGGCGTTTACTTATCTCTGTTTCTATGGCTCGGATCACGACCGGGTATGGCTCATTCGACTCAACGTCGATAGAGGATACTACAGCTTATTGATTTTTGCTCCGACTCTCACCACCAGGGGGCGCTTTCCTATCTCTGTTTCTATGGGAAGGATCACGACGGGGTATGGCTCATTCGACTCGACTACGGGGCCGCAGGCAGCGGGGACCCGAGCCGGAGTTTCGTTCAGTTAGAGGTTTATACTATTCTATGTGCAATTTAAGGGATTATCCGGTGCGTGCGTAGCACGACCGGTTTACGGTGCCGAAGGCAGCGGGGCAGGGTCGGAGATTCGTTCAGTTAGAGGTTTATACTATTCGATGTGCAAATTAAGGGATTATCCGGTGCGTGCGTAGCACGACCGGTATACGGTGCCGAAGGCAGCGGGGACCCGGGTTGGAGGTTCGTTCGGTTAGAGGTTTATACTATTCTATGTGCAAGTTAAGGGATTATCCGGTGCCGAAGGCATTGGGGCAAGGTCGGAGATTCGTTCAGTTAGAGATTTATACTATTCGATGTGCAAATTAAGGGATTATCCGGTGTGTGCGTAGCACGACTGGTATACGGTGCCGAAGGCAGCGGGGACACGGGTTGGAGGTTCGTTCGGTTAGAGGTTTATACTACTCAATGTGCAAATTAAGGGATTATCCGGTGCGTGCGTAGCACGACCGGTATACGGTGCCGAAGGCAGCGGGGACCCGGGTCGGAGGTTCGTCCGGTTCGAGGCTTTACAAGATTCGAGATTTTCTACAATTCGAGGCACCGATGTAAATTAGGGGCCCGCTGGCGGGCGAAGCCAGCTAGTATAGTAATAATGTGCGTATAAATATTTTTACCATTGTCTTTAATATACCAACTATGAGGTATTAACTAAGCACGTAACATAAAAAAAGCAAAAATAAATAAGCGTTACTGTAATTATTATTTCCGTCGCTATTGTTGGTGCAGTGAATGTGACCTGGCCCAGATAATAAGTAACGATATTTTCTCTAGTCAGGGTTAAATGCCCGGGTTTTTTCAGAAAAAACCCAACCCACTGGGTTTTTTAAGTTAAAAGAGGTGGTTCAGAATGTTTGAAAAAAATTTACTTACTACTAAATACAATTTAAAGTAACTAATTGATTACAAAAATATATAAATCAATGACAATAATCTATAGGTGCAGATTCACGGTCGCCAGTCGAAACGTGGCAACTAAAGTTTTTGCTTTGGCGACTAACTTTCTATGTCTAAGTCGCCAGGTGTTTTACATGGATACCCCTTTTTCGCCGAAAGGCAGATTTCCGCTTTATTTTTTAACATGAATTCGGGGATTGTCCTCCATAATTCAGCGATATTTAGCTCTTTTTTCTATTGTCCATAATTAAAAAATATGATTGAACATGGATGCCACATTTCCACTGATTCGCAACTTTCTCGTTTTCTTCTTTTAAAAAAACTTCAATGTCCACATAATCAGAAAAAAAAATCATGTTGATATGCGTCGCGAATGAACTCTGCGATGATCGTATATTACAATTAGCCAGCGACACAGTAAAATTCGTGCCGAGAATAGAATAATTTTGGGCCTACTCATTAAATCTACAGCTCTGGGATTTTTCAGATATGTTCTTACATGTAGACATAGATACTGGCATACGATTCCTTCACGAATTAGCAAATCTCGAATTATTATTATTATTATTATTTTAATTTCCGTAAATCAATTCGCCAATCAGTAATGAAAAGAAATCTGAAATTTCGTGAATCGGTCGCGAAATTCGTGAAATCGGTCACTGAAAAATTTTGTAAATTTTGTCAATCGCTCTCCAAATAAAACCAAGAATTTCATCAATCGCTGATGAAATAAAACCGCGAATTTCTTAAATCGGTCGCAAAATAAAACCGCAAATTTCCTCCCTCAATTTGTCTTGGAGAAAAAAAAAATGCGAGCGAATTTCGAGAAGCAAAAAAAAAAAAAAAAAAAAAAAAAAAAAAATGCAAATTTCATCAATCGGTCGCGAAAAAACCGCGAAGTTCATCAATCGATTGCAGAAAAAAAAAAGTGAATTTCGTCAAGGGCTTGTGATAATAAAACATGAAAATTGGCGATCGGTCACAAAAATTGTAATTTTTTTGTCTCCATATGGATTTTAAAAATTCTTTAATTAATAAATGCTTAAAAGAATCCCCTTGCAACGAAAGTTGCAATGAGGCTTATGGTATTCGATTTTTCTCCATCATCCTTGAAAATGGCAGAAATTGTTAAATGTTTTTTATTAAAATCTAAAACCTTTTTAGGTTTTATTTCCAGTATTTATTTTCTTTTGAAAATAAATCTTTTCCATATTTTTTTTTATATATATTTATTTTTAATTTTGTTTTTTATGGACATATTTTCTTATGAAAATTCCTACGTTGATTATTTATTTTCAGCTATAAAAAATCCTTTTTTTTTTGGGGGGGGGAGGGGGGGTATCTATAGATAAAAAACTTTAGAGAATCGTTTATTCACAGATTATTCAGGCCTTACATTGCAAACATTTATTCCTAGAAACTGTATACAATTATGGTGGGAATATTCAATATCCCATTGTCCAAATTTAATGGAGGAAAAAAAAATGTTTTTATGTGTTTGTTTCACAATGTGGCCACTGGATTTTTTGGGTTTAGGAGCCACTGGCTCCTTCCAGATTTTGGGAATCTGCAGCTATACAATAATCAAAATTATGCTTTGCTTTTAGATAAATTGATTATTAGTAATAGTTTTAACAATAGAATTATCATTAAAGTACTATACTAATACTAGTGATGAATTAGAACGTTTAAACTAATATTTTGTTATGGATACAGTATCTTTATATTCATTTTAATTGAGGTGATTGCCTATATATAATAAATATTTTCTCTAGAAAAAATTCATTCTGAAACATATTGATTGATGGATTGCAAGGTTTTTTTTTTTTTTTTTTTGAGTAGTTTGCATTGCAAAATGTGTTGCTATATTCTTTCTTAGGTACAGTAAGTAAAAAGTAACATTTCCTCAGCCCGAGGTAAACAGGAAATTTCGGTTTTCCCTTAGTTTGTGTTGTTATTGAATTAAGATGGGTGGTAGTTTATATTTAGTTAAGCAAAATTTTTTGCAATTGAAACGGGATATAACAAAATTTGCAGAACTGGAAAAAATATATTTGCTGTAAAGTAAGTATTTTTTTTATTATAACTAATTAATAGAATAAACCAAATAATTCTACTTGTCTACATCATTAAATTAGAATTCTCAGCATATGTGTTATGAGTTTCAACTGTGGGATTATATATATCAAAACATTTTTTTCAATGGAAAAAAAAAAAATTAGTTTTTGTGTTTGTGATAGTTACACATACACTTATAGAAAATTAAGTTACAATTATTTGTTTTAAAAATTGTCATTGGGAGAATTAAGGCATTTTTTTTTCGCTTGGGGTGGGCGGAACTTTACGACTGGTGTAGTGACGTTAAGAAATATATTACCTATGTAATTTAAAGTTTTAATTTTGAAAAAACCCAGTTGGGTTTTTTCAAGTGTTTTTTTTTTTTTTTTTTCAGAAAAACCCACCTGGGTTTTTTGGATTGGGCTAAATCATAACCCTGTCTCTAGTTGATAATAAATTTCTTAAAGTATCTTTTTTTTTTTCAGTGAAAACTTAAAACAATATAAATTTTTCAACTTTTATTGACTATATGACACTTTGTAGATACAAAACTTTTGACTCTGTCAGTGACTTTTTCAGAATCCCCCCCCCTCCCCCTCCCCCCAATTCTGTTTCAACACAGAAATTTTATTCAACGATTTAAGTCAAATATTTTCTCTTCTCTCTCTCTATTTTCTTTTTTTATTAATTTATTATATTAAATGATCTAGCGACATTTTATAAAATAAAATTTCTGGGTCGAAACATGATTAGTACATTTGATCTGCGTATTATACGCCGGAAAATAATGAAAATCTGAAAATGTTTATAATCAGCAGTACTATTTTGAAAATATCGGACAGATATAAAAAATAATAATAATAATAACCGGATATCTAAATATCAAAATATCGGATATTTTTTATATTTTCGAAAATATATTTACGAACTCTGGGAGCTCTAATATTCTGCAATACTATAACAACCGTACTTATAAAAGAACATTTAATTACATGCACATTTATAAGGAATATGATATTTGTCAGCTTATGTGCTTGCAAGCCAAGCAATATGGAAGCTTCCACGATTCACCACGAGGTACTAATAAACATTTTAAATTGAAATATAATGAAAATTCACTAACAGATATGCTAAAGAGTTTTAATTTAGTTTGACAAATATCATACCTTTCATTATTTTAAAAAACGATGAATTTAAACTTACCTTATCAGTTTTAAAATATCAGATGTCGGCAATATGAGCAGAGCACAAAAATTTCGCGCCTTCCGGCTTCCGCGTCGATGTAAACAAAACTAGCTGTTGCCAACTCATATTTCTTCCTCAGTCTAATATATGCTCGTGACGTCACCCCTATAAGGAAGTAGCTCTAAGGCTCAGTAGCTCTAGTCTAGCTCATTTATTTGTAAGCATTATTTGCAGAATTTGAATAGAAATTTTCTGAAAATTAACATTTGAAATCGTGAAATAAAAACATATTTAAGTAATTTCGCTAATTTATATCGACATCAGTTATAATCTAATTTATTTTTTAACGTTATATATATTTATAATAAATAAGATAATTAACACAAAATCATTCTGATATTGTGTATGTTCCTTATATTTTTCAGATCTATTGTACATATTTTTATAATTAGTACTGATAGAATTAAAAAAAATAGTGAATTCTTCAAAAGCTTAATGCTTTTGAAATCAATTGATGCGATTTTCAATATTTTCTCAATATGATACTTTATAGGCTCGAACACTGGGGTTCAACGTTCAACCGTCCCCACGCACACACATATCCGAGATTTACTTTTATATTTCTCGAAAGTTTTTGAATTATATTAAATTCATTGTATTAAAATTATTTTAGTATTGTGAATAGAATTAATAACACTGTATTCACATGATGAATATACTATGTTAACCATCCGACCACTGAATAAAATATCCAAGAATTATTATTTTAGTCTGTAGAGTTGTGCAAGGTGACGTGACGAACAAGTTTTTGCTGCTGCTGTAGGACAGATATCGGTACTTTTATCGATGTTTTTTCTACTTGTGTGTGCTACAGCTTTTTCAACGTTTACTTTTATCAATGTTATTTCTACTTCTGTGCCCTACAGCTTTTTCAACGTTTACTCTTATCAATGTTTTTTCTACTTCTGTGTCCTACAGCTTTTTCATCGTTTTACGGTAAAAGTCACGTGATGTGAACTGGTCTATTGGACACATATAATATAGAATTATCAAAATACAACTGAATTATTGATTTATAAAGAGATATAATAATACAGCATATGCTATACAAAAAAATTGTTAATGGTTAGGCACTTATTTTTATTACTTTCAATTACTGTATAGGGTAATTTAAAATAACGTCACAAATCGACTATTGGAGGTCCAATAACCTTTAGAAGGTAGTTGTGATTGGTAGCTGAGAGGATTTTGGACGCGACTGGAGGTCAACCGGGCAGTTTTGATTGACGGATGAAACGGTAATCAGCAGATTGCAACTTCACTATACTTGACGAAAATGGACAAAAATCGCTTTCGGGTGCAATGGACCCATCTTGATAGCCGGAAGGTTAAAATTAAAAATTGACCCCCCCCCCCCCGCTGGGTTTAAAAAGAAACCCGGGTGTTTTACAACCCTGGCCATAAATCTCATAGGTAATTACATATTTCTGTACTACTAATAGGTTGTGCTACATTATGAGAAAAATATCTTTAAAATTCATAACAAAAGTACTATCTGCATAATAGTTTTATATTGGGTGATCTATCTTTTCCAAATATCATTGTCGTTGCGCTTCGCTGCGCATTGAATCATCTGAAGTAGAATAGCAAAATACCCGATAATTTTGGAACAATGAAAAACAATGGAAAATTTAGGAAAAAAACTGGGAAAATTGGGAACTTTTCGAGGAATAAACAAATTTAAGAAATTTTCAAGAAGAAAGAGCTGTTTACATAATATAAAAAGTTTTCAGTTTTTATACATGATTTATACAATTGAATTGTTGTATTATTTATATTCTACGTTTGAGAACTAGTATCGAAATACTGACTTTTTATATAGAATGTAAGCTGAAAAAAAGTAATTGTAAAGTCATTTTTGTAATATCAATTTTCCTGTTGTCAAATAATTTATTTTCTTCTATAATATCTTTCATAATATTATTTCATGTTATTATATGAAGATTACTAAACCACTAAGTATCTTTGTTCTGAACGTTAAGTGTTTGTAATTTACATATACAAAATGATGACTAGTATAGCTTATTTAATTCAATTTCAATGTTTTACGTGGAAATATTTAAAGTTTGTAAATTTTTGTGATTTTTGTATGTTTATTGATATTAATCAACTTATCGATTGATAATTTGTACGATAACAGTATAAACGTATGTTAATGAAAATGCTTTAAAATATTGACGTTGGAATATTCCTAGTTTTCGGGAATATTTAAAATTCTCGATTTTACTTTAAATTCCCTGTGGAAATAACAAGTTTTTATGCCGGAATACACTTTTCAAAAGGCTAACAGCGCTAATCTCAAATCATAGTTCTCAAACAGTAGGATTTGTCCTATATGGTGTTAATTCAGACACTTTTCTCCAGGAAAGATTTTGGAAATCCAGGAAGGGGATATTATAAGGTTCC
The DNA here is from genome assembly GCA_963931845.1 of Maratus michaelseni. Taxonomy (NCBI): domain Eukaryota; kingdom Metazoa; phylum Arthropoda; class Arachnida; order Araneae; family Salticidae; genus Maratus; species Maratus michaelseni. The sequence goes on from OZ007595.1 coordinate 183,378,550, forward strand.
TGGGGAGGTCGGTTTTGTACTTATAGAATTCAACATAAAAATTATACATAAAAATATCAATAGTCCATGGCATATTAGTAGCATACAAACCAATCGATTCTCCGTATCAAATGTCCTACCTAAATTCATCCCAAATTCCATTGGTCAGTAACATTAACTTACATGTTTCTATATCAGAATGGTGATATACAGATTATAAAATGTGATTGGTTGAGACGATTTTGGACAAAAATGAATAGCGTGAAATGGCGAGACTGCCATTATTACCAAATTAATGTTTTAAAACTTAATTCACATTTAATCGAACACGTGCAGGCGATTATCGCCATGTTTTGGAATCTAGGTTTGCTATAGTTTGGACAAAACCAAGGCAACACTAGATACCGGGCTTGCTCATTCACTCTCAAAACGTCACAAATGGTGGCTGACCGCGACCAGCGATTGGTCCAAAGCAACGCGCCCATCGTTTTGTGCCAATCGCTGTATGTCTTTCCTCCTAGTCAGCCACCTTTTGTGACGTCATCATAATGAATGAGCAAGCCCGGTATGTAGTGTAGCCCTGACAAAATCGTCTGTTGAGCCCAGACCTACGTTACACACGGCCGGTGCATGACGTTTAAAACGTCACATGGAGTGGATCATTTTTGTACGGCGATTGGTGCAAAATGGTGGGCGCGCCGCTTTTCATCAATCGTTGTGTAAAAATGATCCACTTCATGTGACTTTTTAAACGTCATGCACCGGTCGTGTATAACGTAGGTCGCGCTACTACAGAATACTTAAGTGATGACATAGTGGCAAAAAAAATTATTGGTCGAGAGAGGTTAAACAAAAAGGAATTTCAAGCATCATAGCGAGACTGCCATTATCGTCAAGCTAATGCTTTTAGATTTCTATCTATTTTCCAACCAAATCCATACTCATCTAAGCAGCTATTGACAAGTTCTGGGATCTGGATTCTCCTAGATTGGACAAAAACTTCAATTAGAGCTCGCATTCTGTCAGGGCTACACTAGATACTTGGCTGGCTCATTCATTATCATGACGTCTCAAATGGTGGCTGGCCGCGACCAGCGATTGGTACAAAGCGACGCGCCCATCATTTGTGCCAATCGCTGTATGTCTTTCGTTTTGTTGTTTCGCTTTGTACCATTCGCTGGTCGCGGCCAGCCACCATTTGTAACGTCATGATAATGAATGAGCCAGCACGGTATCTAGTGTAGCCCTGATTCTGTGCGTATGTTACCACTCTCCTAAAGAGGCACTCAACAGAATTCAACAACTCTGTTCTGTGACATTTTAAACTTTAGTCTTCGACAATGGCAGAAACCGCGACCTACGTTATACATAACCAGTTCATGACGTTCAAAACGTCATTTTTTTTTTCACGGCCATTGGTACAAAGAGTCGCACCCATCGTTTTGTGCCAATCACCGTGTAAAGATTATCCACTCCGTGTGACGTTTTAAAAGTGATGAACCTGCCGTGTATAACGTAGGTCACGATACTACTCTATAAGAAAAGGACATGTTCACAAACAAACAGTTCCATCAACCAATCTACCAGTAAATTTTGTCGATGCAGGAATCGTCATGGCGACGTAGGCCAATCATATTATAGGCCAGTTTAAAGTAGACCAATCAAATTTCCCCATTTTATGTGTACATAGAGTTGCAAAGGGCGGAAAAAACATGTTTTTGTTTTTTTTCCTTGTCACGTCATCTACGGGTATTAGAAGAAAAACACCAATAGGCGTGAAGAATATTTTAACACAGCTTCCCCTTCGTCCATTAAATAGTCTTTTTCGGAGGACATATACCAGCAGAGGCGTAGCTATTTGCCACTCGTAAGTAAAGTCCATTCCCGGGAATAACCCGGGTTTTTTTGGGAGGGAAATATTAATAATTCCCGGGCGTTTTCATAAAGTTTTAGACATGGAATTTTTTAATTTCTAAACAATTTTTTTTTTTTTTTTTTTTTTTTTTTTTACAAATGTAAACAAAATCAGTAACACAAATACAGAAAAATAGCACAGTTTACATGAAAATTGACGACTTACATGGTTAAGCTGCAGAAATAATTAAGTAAGATAAATTAAAATATCATAAGTAATTTGATATTTTAATCTTGGATAAGCAAAAAGTGCGAGAAGCAGATGACAGATTCATCTTGCCTGACATGAATATAAACATCACCCCTGTTCTCTGATTCAGACAATGTAAAAAAAAAAAGAAAACGAACAAAACTAATAGAAATCAATGCAAAAAATAGACTAACTCAGAAGAAAATTAATATTGAGTATGCCTGAATAGTAAATATGCCAGCTAACAGAAATTAAACAATTTTAATTTTTAAAGAAACATTCAAATCTTTACCAATTCACAGCTGCCATTGTTGTAAAGCAAATGAGTTTTAATAAATCATAAAAACCTAGAGCGCAAAATCCCAAGTTTTGTGAATTCAAACCTATTTTAAACTTTTCGGAACAATGCTTGAAATTTCTTACAAATAAAAAAAATTAAATTGAAAATGACTAGTTTTGTTTACTTTCAAAACTCCTTCAAAATTTACAATATTCCCCAAAATTCCGGGTTTTTTCTAAAAAATTCCCTGATTTATTCCCGTCCCTCAAAAACTGCGGGGTTTTTGCAACTCTATGTGTGCAGTAGGAGTCATGAAGAGCAAACAGGTTTTTCTTGCTAACCAACCGTAATTGAGCCAACAGTGACGTCAGCTGCCCTTTCTTTAAAAGAAAAGAGCAGCTGACGTCACTGTTGGTTAAATTACTGTTGGAAGGCAAGAAAAACCTGTTTGTTCTTTATGACTCCTACCAGGGCTACACAGATACCAGACTGGTTCATTCATTATCATGACGTTACAAATGGTGGCTGGTCGCGACCAGCGATTGGGGCAAAACGAAAGACATACAGCGATTGGCACAAAACGATGGGCGCGTCGCTTTGTACCAATCGCTGGTCGCGGCCAGCCACCATTTGTGACGTCTTGATAATGAATGAGCCAGCCCGGTATCTAGTGTAGCCCTGCTCCTACTGTACACATAAGATGTGGTGATTTGATTGGTCTACGTTAAACGGTCTACGATATGATTGGCTTGCGTCGCCATGAGGATTCCTGCAATGATCGCTACGACAAAAATGTACTGATAGATTGGTTGATGGAAGTGGTTGTTTGTAAATATGTCCTTTCCTTATTGAAGACTTAAGCAGGTATACAGATAGAATATTTTACTATTTTTTAAACAAGATAACCACCAGGAATCTGTATTCTGCAAAATTTTCTTAAAATACGAAATTTTTGCATAAATACAAGCTTTTGATTGGTTAATCTCGCTTCTAAAATACAGCAAAGTCTCTCAGGATCAATAAATTCCGAAAATGCGCAAAACTGCCCCATAGATCAGAAAGCCGTAAAACGCGTCAAGAAAACGTCATACCAAGTAGGCAAAAAAAAAAAAAAAAAAATCGAACAACTTGCATGTTTCGATTTCGATGTTGAATTATTAACTATAAGGAAAGGGCTAGGCTAACGAAAAAGAAAGGCTACCGCGGTACTTTACGCGTATATTTTTTTACAGACCGCGGGAGTCACGTGATGCTCGAATCCACCAATGCAGGTGTACGAAAAGAACATCACGTCACTCTAGCGGTCTGTAAAAAAAGATAAGTGGAATGCACCGCGGTAGCCCGCGACCTACGTTATACACGGCCGGTGCATGACGTTTAAAACGTCACATGGAATGGATCATTTTTACACCACAATTGGTGCAAAGCGGCGCGCCCCTCGTTTTGCACCAATCACCGTGTAAAAATGGTCCACTCCATGTGACGTTTTAAACGTCATGCACCGGCCGTGTATAACGTAGGTCGCGGGTAGCCTGTCTTTTTCGTTAGCCTCGGGAAGGGCATCTGACGTCGCTGTTGGTTCAATCGAGGCTAACGAAAAAGAAAGGCTTCCGCGGTGCTTTACGCATATCTTTTTTTACAGACCGCCGGAGTCACGTGATGCTGGAATGCACCAATGCAGGTGTACGAAAAGAGCACACGTCACTCTAGCGGTCTGTAAAAAAACGTAAGTGGAATGCACCGCGGTAGCCTGTCTTTTTCGTTAGCCTTGTGGTTCAATTACGGTTGGTTAGCAAGAAAAACCTGTTTGTTCTTTATGACTCCTACTATGCACATGAAATGGGGAAATTTGATTGGTCTACGTGAAATTGGTCTATAATATGATTGGCCTACGTCGCCATGAGATTCCTGCAATGATAGTTACGACAAAAATGTAGTGGTAGATTGTTTGATGGAACTGTTTGTTTGTAAACATGCCCTTTCCTTATTAGTCATAAACAATAATTATTAATTCTATGAGCCAATGAAATCGAAACATGCAAGTTGTTCGAATTTTTTTCTTTGTTTTGCCTGCTTGGTATGACGTTTTCGTGACGCGTGTCACGGCTTTCTTATCTAGGGGGCGTTGATGTAGGGTAGTTGACGTCAGAAATCATCGGTTTGAGGTCAAATAAACGTTGGAGAATAGTTTTGATTGGTAGCTGAGAGAACTGTGGGCTGCTTATGTATACATATATTTTGAAACTTTCACCAAGATTGGTGGGGGAGGCAATAAATAAAAAAATAAAAAAAAATACTTATAAATAATTGAATGGGGGTGAAATAAGACTATTTAGTACTGTACTCATCCAATATTGGATATGACAGGGCTTTTAACCGATTCCAGACGCTGCGATTGAGCCCCACTCAACAGATCGAGAGGGGCCGGAGCAAGTCCGGACCCCAAGCTAGGCCCGTCGCTTCATAGGCGAACAAAGTAGAAACTTATAAAAGGTAACTTATAAAATTTCATTATACGGCTTTTACGGAGTATGGAAGGGTCAGAGTTAAGGGGGGTAACAGAAAAATATAAGAATGAGATTTGGCCCCAAAAACACAATTTTTGCATTTGGTTAAGGAAAGTTTTAAATGCTTTATTTCTTCCAAATAGGAAAGCTTTTTGAAGGCGATGTAGGGCGGACGCGTGCAGTTGAAAAAAAAAAAAAATCTATAGATTGTTTTCAACTCTCTAAATGGATAGCTCATATATACATATGTGTGTGTATGTGTGTACTAGATAGTACTTGTCAAGGTTTGATGGTAAACAACTATATAGTTCCATTTGAAATATATTTGAATTTTTAATTAGTTGCTTTTTAATTAATTAAGCATTGAAAACGTTATGAATTGCTATAGTGTCTAAGCAATTCCTAAAAATATAAGGCGATAGATGGCGCTGTCAGTCGAACCTACTCAATAAATGAAGTGAAAGAATTTAAAGAATTTTAAGCTTGTAATTTCTAACCTATTAGGGTTACTTTTTATCAGTAGTTTAACTAATAATATTAATTGAATAGACAGGGCAGTTGTTTGTACATACTACAAACCTCAATTTTTTTTTAAAAATATCAATCTTTAGTATTTAATTTTTTTAAATTACGTGGCCTTTAAAATTTTCCACTAATTTTATTTTTATTAGTCTCGCTCTAAAACCCCGAACTTAAAATTTGCTGCATCCAGCTATACATATTTTTAATTGCTTGAATTTAATTTTATATTTTCATACATTATTAAGATAGTTTCTTTTATAATTCTTAGATGAATATTTTCCTTCTTTCTATTTTCTTTCCTCTTCTTTCTCCTTTTTTTAAAGGGAAAAAAATCAAATATTTCTCTTTACATTCTTGATAACGGTCATACAAAATATAACTAAAATTGTAGAAGACCATTTCAGATAGACCATTTCAATTTATTTAATCGATAATCACATGTAAAATTTTAAAATTTAAATATTTTTAATACAGAATTAGATATTTGTAAAAATATTCTTGGATGTTCTATTTTACTTAATTATTAAGCATTCGAATAATAATAAAAAAGTACAGATCATATAACTTCTCCCCCTGAAATAAAATATGACTAATTATAACAAAAGATATTCCAGAAATCATTCTATCAGCAGCAGGAATAGAACTCATCTTCTATGTAGATAACCAGTTCATAAACCGACGCTTTAAAAGACTGGGCTATCGTGACCTCGGTCTGTTAATCTCGAAAACTGAACAGGTTCTATATTTGATTTTACTCATACGCAGTTTTGTTCATTTTTGCGCTGAATAATTCGTACTTAAATTTTTAAACTTGTGCTTTAATATATACTAGATAGTACCCGTCAAGATTTGACGGTAAACAACTTAAAAATTGCATTAGTAATATGTTTTAATTTTTAATTAGTTGATTTAACTTAATAAAGTATCGAAAACTTGTGTAAGCGATTCCTATAGATATAAAGCGATAAATGGTGCTGTCAGTCCAAACTACTCAACTAATGAAGTGAAAAGATTTTAAGCTTGTAATTTATAACCTATTATGCTTGCTTTTTAGCAGGAATTTAACTAAAAATATTAATGGAAATTTTCTATAGTCTAAACTTTTTTTTAAACTATCAGTATTTAGTATTTTATATATATATTTTTTAATTATACGAAATTAAAATTTTTTTCCTTACTTTTATTTTTACCAGCCTGACTTTAAAACATTATTTATATGTTAAACCATGTATATCATGGTGGTTTCTTTTATAGTTTTTATATGAATATTTTCCTTTCTTTCTTTTTTTCTTTTTTACGGAGAATAATCACATACGTTTCTTAGCATATAAACATATCTTCTTGATAATGGTCAGGCAAAAAAAAAAAAAAAAAAAGATAAAAGTTTAGGTCAATTTATTTAATCGATAACACATGCAAAATCTTTTAATTTAAATATTTTTAATATCAAATTATTAATCATTGTAAAGTATTGTGTTAGTTGTAAATTAGTAAAGTATTGTCAGGTGTTAAATTTTACTTACCACAGTCGCAATATAAAAAAAAAATAATAATAATAACAATACTGAGTATTTTCTGAATATTTTTAAATCACGCTATCTTTATTTATTTTTCACTATTATTGTTTATTTATTCTTTTTTATGAGTCTTACTCTAAAACCACGAACTTAAAATTTGTTGTTTGCAGCTAACGATTTATAATACATATTTTTTAATTACTTGAATTTTATTTTACATTTTTATACATTATTTAATTATTAAATCATGGATATCAACGTCATTTTTCTTTTAGATTTCCTGTTTGAATATATTTCTCTCCTTTTATTTCCTCACTTTTTTATATATATAAAAATAATAAAATACTATTCTTTGTATATATCTTAGTATTTATATGGCATCTTGTTAATGGTCATACCAAATATAACAAAAATTGTAGATCAGTTCAATTTATTTAATCAATAATTACATGCACAATCTTTTAATTTAAATATAAAATTGGTAATTAAAAAAAAATATTGTTAGATGTTAAAATTTACTTAATTGCATTCGAATAAAAAAAAATTGCAAATTATATAACATCTTTTGAAGTAAAATAAGAAATTATTGAAATTAATTATCTTATCGCCAATTAAGTAACAAAACCCCGAGCTACCCCGAGCGAGCATCGAACCTGCGCTGTCAACGGCTTAGAACCACTGCTTAAAACAGGTGCCTTAGACCGCTCAGCCATCCCGACCTCACACTAGTCTGCTCTAAAGCTGGATATGTTCTACATTTAATCATGCGCATTTGTTTCTTTTTTTGCACTGAAAAAAACTGATCTTATGAATTAGCTTTTAGTTTTAATATAGAGGATGATACGATGGTTGATATATTATTATTACTATTATTTCATCAAGAATGGCTTTTGTGGCGGGAGGGGGGAAGGGCTCAAGGGATGGTATTTTCTTTTTAACCAATTCCCCCTGCTGGCTCATCATCCTTTGAAGAAATAAAGCATTTTTTTTAAAATTCTGCCAGTAAAGTATCATAAATGGGTGTTCGTTGATCAAACCTGAATATTTTATAGATTATTTTTCTTTTCTGTTACCCCCCCCCCCCCCCAGACACACTCTAAAAAGGTTAGACTGTGAAAAATATTATCTTTTAAAAGTTTCTGCTTTGGTCGTCTTTATTTCATCCCTATTTAAAATCTCTGTATGTTACTTTGCATTTTTTAATGACCACCCCCCCCCACATCCTTTTCCTAAAGGCCATTGGCGGCATATACTTACTATGAATACTCTTATAAATCCCTTCTGAAGATTCTATAAGGTATTCATAGTTTTCCATTTTTTTGCTTTTTCATCCTATCAAGTATAATTCCTGCAGTGTCCATTCCATTGCATTTTATATTGTCTTATCCTTTGTTTTTCACATGTGTTTTCATTTTTAAATATATATCCAATCCATGTAGCGAGTTGAAAAATTATCTATCCATTGTATTACCATTTTAATCCCCCCCCCCCGCTAAAAGCTCCCTTCAAATTAAAGAAATTAAAATTTCTTCTGCCAAATATCAAAATTGTGCGTTCTTGTGCTAAATTTCAGAGTTTTATCTTATATATTTCAATTATCCCAATCTCAACTCTGCCTCATCCTTATCCTAAAAAAGAGAGAAAAAAAAGGAATAATAATGGAGAAAGCTTTCCACATTGTTCTTTATTTGAATCTTTTTAAAATCTCTCTATGTATAATTGTTTAATTTTCTTGCCCCTTACGCCCCCCCCCCCACCTCCAAAGGTTATTCTCGGTGAAAATTAACTATTGAAAACAATAATAACATACTTTGTAATAAATATATATATCGCTGTGAATTTAGCGAATTGAAATAATTTATATATAGTATTATCTTTTTAACCAGCCTTCGCCTCCCCCCCCCCCTCCTTGAAGAAAAAAAGCATCTAAAACTTCCCCCAGTAAAATGTCAAAACGGTGCCCCCCCCCCCCACCGACCAAATTTCAGAATTTTTTTTTCACATTTTCTGTTAGTCTATAAATTCCCCCCCCTCCCCCATTTACCCTGTAAATAATGAAAATTCTCAACTTTATAAAAATTTCCCCTGTTTTGTCTTTGGCGGGTGTTTAAATGACATTGACAGGCAAACAGGGAAAATCAAAATATGGTTACAGTTCAGCATTTTTTGCATCGGTTAGGAATAATAATAATAAAAAAAACAGAAAAAAACTGTTTTTTCTTTTAAACAGCTTTTTTCCCTCTAAAAAATAATGGATTTTTTCTGTAAAAATTACAAAATCCGTATTTTTTACAGAAAAAAACTGTTTAAAAGAAAAAAACAGTTTTTTCTTGTAAAAAATATGGATTTTGTAATTTTTACAGAAAAAACCCATTTTTTTTACAGAAAAAAACTGTTTTTTTAAAAAACAGTTTTTTTCTGTAAAAAAAATGGGTTTTTTCTGTAAAATTTACAGATTTTTTTTACAGTGTAATAATGTATTCAAAAACGACACAATTTCAATATAGCAAATTCTCATGCAACAGTGACGTCTTTCAAACTGAGTATATCCCCCAAAATAAATTTTATACCCAACAGTACAGTATAACATCAATTTATTTTGAAACATTAATCATAATCATCCACAGTATACCCATAAAATTAAGCTATAACTTTATTACTGTAATAAATAAAATGTATATAAACAAAACTCTTAATTCCAAAAGTTTTATACAAAATTATGATTAAAATACCCTGATTAATAATAATCTCAATTAATCAATAACAATTTACTATACCCCAAGTAAATTTTAACATATACATAAGTATATAATTTTCTTAACCCAATACTATACCAAACAGATACCAGAAAATCAACAAACATAAAAATTCTAACTAAAAATTTAAGTACCAAATTAATAGCTTCCCTAGAATTCTTAAAATTTTCATAGAGTTTTGTTCCCCAAAATTAAAATTTATACACAAAATTTAATTTAAAACAGACCTCTATAGAAGATATCATAAAAGAGCTTACCTCCAGATGCAGATATTTCCTCCACACTGATACCAGGCTTCCAAGCACTTTTAAAGATGACACACACAGATGTTTGAAGATTTGAAGACACTAATTTCGCTGATGATGCACTAATTTCACCTCAGATCCGTATGTAGACAACTCAGATGGTACGCCGCATATCTTCATTCCACTGGATATATTAAGAAGCACAAACACGTATCACCAAATCTATAGTTGACTGTCCATACACTACACAGCTTTTGTCGATAAAGTTCTTTTACCCGTTCTCTGCTTGCTAGAACTCCGAGAAAAAACCACGACTCCAATTAGACTTCACGAATCCACAACTCTGCTTGTCCGTTTTCCACTGGCTCATCATCTGTTTAATCAGGTTAACATAGATCCGTAATCTAATTTATTCTAGATTACATATCCCATTTGCTGCCACCAATTAATTATATATACTATTGCTGTGGTAGCGTGAGACGTTGTATATATAATTAATAAATTCCATTTATCGTTTGAAACGAAAAAACTTTATTTTAAATTAATACATTAAAAAAACGAAAACAAAACGTAAACATGAAAAAATATGATAAGCATCCATGCTGTAAATTTACATGGTCAGACAAACTCCGATTCTCACGTCCGCTCAAAGTCGAACCTCCCTCTAGCGTATTCCAAATTCAACTCCTTCCACCTTCAACTGCCGTCCGCAATTTCACTTCCCAGGGGCTTTCCTTGCATTCCTGGAATTTCCCAGAAAACATTGCATTTCGTAAGGGCCCAGTTCTTTGTATCCACAAGAACAATACTTTACAATTCTTATCTACTCATTCAGATAACATACCATTCAATACAAAGCATGTATTGAAGCTTGGCTTATCTCAAAGTGAAAATGAAATTCACACTATTGATAGAATTTTTGTCAATAGAGATCAATCTGTCAGATTATTTTCATTCCAGAGAGATTATCCTTTTTCCACAAATAAGGGAGGAGTTGAAACATGTCAACTCACCACAATGTGAATAGCTTTCAAAACAGTTTAACCTTCTTCAGTTTTACATAATTATACAATTTTAAAATGTTGAATTAAAGAAAAAAAAAAGAAGTCTGATTAGAAACGTAAAAAAAAAAAAAAAAAAAAAAAAAAAAAAAAAGTTTACTAATTTAATGAAAATTTATTATTATTATTATTTTTTTTTTATCCTCGATTACAAATCATTTTTCAACATACTACCAGAAATGTGGTTCGACTTATACACGAAAATTCAATTTTTTCCAAAATTTTGCGTAAGAATTGGGGCGGTCGACTTATACACGAGTATATACGGTATAATTTTTTTTACTAAAACTCATTGAGTACTTGTAAAATGCACAAATAAATCCGTTTTCATTTATTAAATACATACTAAGGCATAAATTGATTGACTTCATTATGCTTTTAGTGTAAAAAAAAGTTAATCCTTTTTATCACTAATTTGAAATATGTTAATCCAATTATTAAGTTTATTTAGAATGAAATAATGATTCCAAATTTAAAATGTTTGTTAATCAAAATGTATCAAGGCGTAAGTTGCTTTAGATATATCATTTACTTTTCTAATGGAATTTAATCGTTGTTTTTCTTGAGTGCACCTGTGTAGACATGAGTGACAGCTTCTTTAAAAAAAAAAAGGCATACTTTGATTATTGTTTAAGATTCCAAAAAATACATTTCAATTCACACGATACTTTATAATCCTTTATCAGGAATAGAGTAAAATATAATGGTTATAATATTCAAGAGTAGACAGTTCCCTATTGTATGCATATGAACAGTACATTATAAGTGATTTGCCAAACATCAACTAAACAAACAAATGAAAGTGTGTGCCCGGCTTAATCAATTGAAAGATTTCTACTTAATCTTTAGTGATTGATAACTCAAAAACCTGAATATATAAAAACCAAAACTGTATTTTTTTTTTTTTTTTTTTTTTTTTTTTTTTTTTTTTTAATGATGCAAAGATTTTCTTTCATTTAAAAAAAAAAATTATTGTAATGTCTTATTTAAAAAAGAAAATCACTTCGTTTTCAAATAAAAGATTTATTTATCTGTTTCAGATTATGGCTGTCATAGTATATATTAATACGCATGTTGGAAAATTATTTAAAATGTGGATTTTTCGTTTTCTTTATTAGTATTTGTGTAAATATCTCCCCCCCCCTCCCTAAACTAGATAAATGCTTCACAAATTTAATATACGTTTTCTAGCTCTCGACTATAAATTAAGAAATTAGACAAAAATCTGAAAATTAAACCAGTCAAAGTTAGTCAATCTGCATTATTTTTATGCATTATAAAGTAAATAAAACTTCTCTATTAAAACATTGGTTATGCACAAAATGTGTAGAGATAAAATTTGTCCCCTAGGTAATCTTAGCCTACAGATGAAAACAGCTCTCAAAAAAGGAGAAAGATTTAAAGTATGTAAGAAAAATGGTTGTTGTTAATATTCGGACTTTTTCTGTGGAACCTTGTGTATTTGATAATTCTCGAGCAGTTCATGTAAGAAAAAGTCCTTCCATTGTTTTATATGCTCTGTTCTAATTAATAAAATCTCGCAGCTTTTATTTAGATTAAAAAAGAAGAAAAATGATGGAAAGGAAAAATATGCACCAGATTAAAATGTGTTAAAAGTTTTGAATTTTATCATATTTGCAATATATTATATTTAGCTATATTTAGTAGTTAATACAAAACTTACAGTATAATACCGTGTATATGGACTCTCAAAAAGAAACGATACACAGCCGAAATCTACGCTTTATAATTATTTTTCATTTTTACTTATTAACGCATTTATTCATTGTTCAGTGATGATTATTGGAGATTTTACTTACAATCGCTGTTATATTTCATTGTACAAAGCTTACCTTTAGCAACAAACGAGATATTTGATTGACGAGAATTTTGACCAACGAGAGCGTACAATTTTAACTCTCATGGGCGTTCCTACCTGGGAGAAATTGTGTTCTGCTTGATATCTCACCTGAGAAGAAATTTCCTGTTGGAGGTCTGTAGGTTAGTCTTTCATTGGCCAAATCTCTGTACAATAAAGTGGGGTATTTTGCTGAGCTCATTCGCTTGTTTTTTTTATGTTAATTTTCGCATTCGATTTTATTTTCTCTCGAGAATAACTTTAAATTGACTTTAAAATATTATTTTTGTTGCCGGTATAACAATGTTCTACGAAAATCGTATGAAATGCGTTATTTTGTCTTTAAAGATGTTCAAAATAGCTGTCTTATTTATAGCACGGTTCAGCGTGATTTAAAATCATTAGCTTGTTGCTACCATTGTATGTTTTTCAATAACTTTACATGTAAAGATAATATTGAAATGTTTTTGTTCAATATTTCTTAATTATTATTATTTCTTATAATTGTATGACCTAATGATTTTTAATTTTTTTAACATATATTTTACCTGCAACTCTGTAGGACGTAAATAAAACCCGAATATGGAAAAAGGAACAAGCATCCCGATTTTAAAAATAGTACTAAGAAAAACTACAATGATATACTAAATTTCAAACATTAAAAATCTGCCTCATTTGCAGATTTTATTCACGTATAAGTGAGAAGTAAAATATATCTTAAATTACATAGTAAAATAAATAAAATTATTAATATTCTCTCTCCTCTCTGGCGCGTAAATAAATTTTGTCATTAGCACACGTTTTTCTTTTTCTTTCTTTTTAATTACTCATGAGGTTAACTTAATTTTTTTTATTTTTTTCTAGTTTTATTATTTTCTTTAATCTTTAAAGTTTATACAAATTGACAGTACAATTTCACAATTAATAAAAAAAATATTATGTTTAATTATGCTACATGTAATAACTTATCATAAAACTTGAATATGAGAAAAATGAGATAAACTAAGGCAGCAATTTCTATAAGAACTGAACTATTAATTACCATATTAAAGAAAGAACGTTATAATTATTCGAAAGTAAGAGTATTCACCAAATAATTAATTTATTTACTTCAACAGTAAATTCTATTTAATGCAATATTATAATGAAGTACAGCTATATGAAATTTTACATAGAAGTGTATATTATATTTTTAATTATTGAGATAGTAAAAAATTCGAAAGTATATTAGAGAAAACGTAACAACAGTATTTCGAAAAGGAAAGAAACAGTTTATTTTGCTTATTAATTTATACATAATTAGTCATGTAATCTAATATATTATTTTCAAAATTTTTTAATAATACATAATATTTCAATTCAGATTCCTTTAACTTATCTAATTTATCATTTGTGTATTGCCATATGTCACATATTTTAATAGGGATATCTTTCATTTCTCCATTTTCCAGTCGAAGGCTGAACGTCTCTTCTTCTGTATCCAGCTTTCTTTTCCTGTCTGTGTATGCTACAATATAAAACAGGAGATTAATTACTATTCTAACAGAAACCTAACTGAATGGGATTATTTCATTATTATTATTGAATGAATTCTATAAAGAACATATGCTAATAAAAGCTACTCCAATTACATAACTGCCAACTTTTATGCTTTTTGCTACCGGTATTATTAAACCTTAAAATTTGTGAAGTTCAATCGCAGAAAATCTCGTTTAAATAAGTAATTTTTTTATTCAAAAATAGTGGTAAAAAAAAATAATCGTAAACTGTGACAGCTATGGAATTAGGTAATAACAAAAATCGGAGAAAATTCAGTCATACATTCAATAAAAAAAAAAAAAGAGAGAGAGAGAGAGTAATTAATAAGGTACTTTTATCCTAAGTATTTTTTGTTTAAAATGTATTTTATATTACTGTTGAACTCGGCGATAACCATGACGAAGGGAAAAGATTTGCTCGTTATAACACAGCTATCTAAATAACAAAGTTTGTACTTTCTTATGTATGAAAACACTTAAAATATCATTTAAATTATTAAAATTTATGTAAGGATTGCAATTGCTGTTATCATCATCCTTATATTTCTGAATTAGCAGGACTAAATTAAATCAGTAATAATATTTACATTGTAATAATATGTACATTAGCCTTTTAATTCTGAAAAAGTGTAAAAGGTGGTCGAAGAAATACATTTTACTATTTAAATTCGAGAATTTTTTTTTTGCTTTTTTGAGTAAAATCGATTTTTTTTTCAACTATATTACATATTTTTTAAATATGTTCATTTAGAATATATTTTCAGTGCGAGTGTTTTTTTTTTAACTTTAAGAAATAAATTGCGAATAATTTTAAATGAATGAGAAAATTACATGTTGCTTTTTTAAATTCGAAAGCATTATTTTTGTTTCTTGTTATTTTGAGTAAATTCGATTTTTTTTAATCATTTAATTTAGTTATAATATATTTAGTCTGTTCCTTTAGAATATATTTTAAATGCAAATATTTGTTTATAAATTTAAAAAATAAATTGCAAATAATTTTAAATGAATGGGAAAATTAATTATTCCTTTTTTTACTTCAATAGCACTATTTTTTACTTTTTAAATAATTTCGAAATTTTAATTTATTAAATTTTTAGTTTTTCATTTTTTAAATAAATTAAAGTTTAGTATTAATAGAGTAGTATTAATCCTTCTTCTTCAAACTTTCGAGGAGAATTCACGGAAAAAGCATGTTTTCTAGGAATACGGAAAATATTTGAAAAATGAGGAATATTTTAGTGTAGAAAGATGAGTTTTTCTGACATTTTTTTACGTTATTATCAAGGTCCCGGACAACGCCGGGCACGTCTGATAGTTCTTACTAAAGTCATAATCATGACAAAAAGGAAAGACAATTAGTGACTATTAAAAAAAGAAGAATGGAGTATTTTCAAATTTTATAATTATGTTACATTATTCTGAGCTGAAGAAAGATATTTAACCAGAAAAAATGTACCGTATATACTCGTGTATAAGTCGACCCCCCCCCCCTCCCAATTCTTACGCAACATTTTGGAAAAAATTCAATTTTCGTGTATAAGTCGAACCACATTTCTGGGAGTATGTTGAAAAATGATTTGTAATAGGGTATTAAATAATAATAATAATAATAATAATAATACATTTTCATTAAATTAGTAAACTTTTTTTACGTTTCTAATCGGATTTTTTTTTTTTTTTTAATTCAACATTTGAAAATTGTATAATTATGTAAAACTGAAGAAACTATTTTGAAAGCTATTCGCATTAATTTAATGATTACTTATTTACTTACTTTTTTTGAAAAATCCAGTCAAGCCTTATTTACAAGGGAAAACAACTTCTTAGACTGCTAAAATATAGTAGTTCTTTGTATTTTAGGACATTTAGGAGAGAAATCTAGAAGCATTCTCAAGGTGAACTCTTTTTAAAAAGGGGATTAAAATGTTGAAAGGAATGTCCATGTATTGAAGGGAATTCTATCCCAATAGAAAATGATTGCAGAACAATTACAGGGACATTATTATTGAGATTTTTTTTATCAATCACCATTGTCGGATTTTATCTGTCTCTCCAACCTAGACCCATATGTGATTAATTGAAAGAGCCCATTCACCAATTATCTGTGAAAAAAAATATGACTCCGGTATTTACTCCTCTATTTTTTATTTTTTTGCACCCAAATTTTGTCTAAAATTATTCGACTTATACACGAGTATATAAGGTAATTTTAATCTAACGTTGTTTTTTCAGAGGTTTCGATTATCCCGAAAAAACCATAAGGCTATAATCATATCCTGTCACACTGCTGTATGGTGGAGAATCTGTTAATGGCATTTCTTACTGTCCTTCTTTTTCAGAAATGAAGCTGGACCATGCAATTCCACGGGAAAACGCGTGGTAAATTTTGGAATGGAACTTTTTCAGTTTTAGATGTTAAAACTCGAGGAAAAGTTACTTTAAATAGACGAAAACTCTTCTTAAACCTGTCTTAAACCGAAACATTTTATGGCCCCGACGAACAGAAACATACAATTAATCTGCTAAGAAATTTTTTTTTTCGCTCCTTACCGATTCCTTTTTTACAGGTTTTTCTGTATAACTAAATAAATTATAAACAATTATTATAATTAGGTCTGAGGCAAATTTTCTTCCATTAGTGCATTTCTTCCATAATGCAAGGTTTTTATTTGGTTCATTAAATTTCAAAACAAAATTTAATTTCGTAAAATTTATAATATTTTTTGCTTTTCTTTTCTTTTATTTATTTATATTTAGCAATATTGATCGAATACAATATATATATAATCCAAACTAGGAATTTATTAATATTAGGTTTTGTAAAGTTCTTTTGCTATAGTTTTTCCTTTAAGGAGTTTGTTTTGTTGGTAAATTATAAATTTCCTATTTTAGCGAGATATAAATATATTATGAAGAGTTCTATTTTATGAAATGAAGATTTGTGTAAAGGATCCGTTTTGTGAAGATAAATTTTGTGAGTGATCGCATTTTGTTAAAATAGATTCTTTGAAGTTCTTATATGAATTTCGCAATTATCCTTATAAAATTTAGACACCCTACACTCAGAACTGAAATTTTAAGTCTGCAATATTTTAAAATCTACACTTAGATTACAATATCGGTCCGAGTTTTCCGAAATATATGTTCAAACATCTCTTATTTTTAACCCAATTAAGGGTTGAAGTTCCCTGTTCTTATGTGTACCGACGTCTCTATTTTATATACATAATATGACAACGCTTAAATTGGTATGTTACTCCCGCCAGATACTAAGGACTGCTTCTCCGCATTATAGCGCATCCATGACAACACATTTAAACATTCAACAGCTACCATTGATACAACAGAGTGCGCACCCGGTGCCAGGCACTAAAACCGTTTAAGATGGGGAAACCTGGCAGGTAGGGGCCTGGTCGTCGGTCTATAAAAAAAGAAAAAAGACTGCTTCTCCGTGAGGGAACGTCAGTTCTTTACGCTTTTTTTTTTTTTACTTAACAATCAAAAATATACAATAAGGGGTAAAGGCGGTGAATTCGGAAGTATGTTTCTAAAATGTGGATATTTATTGTGTGAGTTATTTATTAAAACTTGCGTAATTTGAAATTTGAATATGCACACATTAAGATACTCTTGCTCCCTCAATCATTAAATAAGCTGGAAGTTCTGAATTTTTTATGTCAAAAAGAATATTTGATCTATATCTCAGATATTTCGAACCTTTATTGTCATCTAAGTCCAGATTTTAAAATATTGCAGACTTAAAATTTCAGTTCTGAGTGTAGGGCGTCTAAATTTTATGAGAGATTTATAAAGGGACTTTTAAAAAGTTTTCATAAGTTTAAAATTTAAAACTTAAAATGTAATAAGCAATATACGAAATATGAACGTAAAAAGAAATAGGTTAATTATGGTGAAATAAGCATCTATATATATATTTGTCTTACGTGGCGCGGAAATAGGGCTGAATTTCTAGCTTATTGTTGGCAACAACCGTAGTTTCCAGAGCTCAGACCAATGAAAAGACTAGATTGTGTTAGATCAGCTCCACCTCCAATATGGCGGCCAGTGTCAGAGCAGTGAAAATCAAGCTAAAGCTAGCAAATATTAAAAATAAAATAACATGTACGTAATCCAAAGCGTCAAAGATTATTCCTCTTTTAATTATGAACAATATTGCTAATTTCAAATGAATTCTCAACTCTTATTTAGAATTTATTTATGAATTTCACTCACATGAAAAATCGGAGATAAGTAAAAATATCAACTGTCTAGGTTGCACCTGCTGCCATATGTTGCAGAAATCTATAATCAATTATAGAATATTAAAATGTCGAACGAAATTTAAACAATCATTGATGATAAACTATCTTTCTATTACGTAGTGTTTTTTTAATGAATAAGCCGTGCTGTACAATATTATAGGAGCAATACGTTTTAAACAAATTATGTTTCCAAGATCCTTTATTCATAGTATTTAAATGATTTATATGCTCATTAGTAGCTCCAACTAAATGCATTTTCAGTTGTGTTTTCAACAGAGTTCAATTACTTTTTTACATTAAAAAATATTGTCAATTTCATAAGTTCAAATGATTTGTGGTACTACTTATTCTGGCTAGAATTTCTGCAAAAATAAAAAGGGTCGAACGAGCGAAGCGAGCTGGGACCGCGTGGCAGTCTCAATGTGAATTGCTTCGCAATTCACATTGAGATTCCCGCTCGCCAACCCTCCCGCGGGAGGTTGGCGAGCGTTAGCGAGTAGGGGGCTGAGCCCCCTAGTTTTAATTAAATAATTACTGTCCTCAAACTTGAAGACATCTTTATCCCGATACTTTGAATTTACAAACATTTTTAATGCACATTTCCAAAAAATTACAACCCCTCTTCTCCAGCCCCTTCAAATACACAAAATATCTGACACATTACTCATTTTTCAAATATAAAAGCATTTGCACCTTGCTGGCATGATTATTGAAGTGATTTGTAATAGATTTTTTTTTGTTCATTTTTGAAAAAAGAATTACATCTTTATTTCTAAACGAGTGTTTTCTCATGATAGCAGTTTTTTGTCAACTTGTCACGTAGGGAAATAACATTGACACCATTTTCTGAAAGAACTTCTGTCTTTACCACAAAATAGAAATAACTGTACAATTATCATAGTTTCTGAATAAGGGTACCGGCCAATTTCATGCATAATGAATTCTAAAACAACTCAGAAAATATCCCAGTTTGGATTTGAGAACAGTCTTAAGAGGACTAATGCTTTTAAATCCCCCCCCCCCTCCCTCCCGACGAAAAAAACCTAGAATGCTAATCGATTATTAGATATCTAAATGTGAGTACAGTTGAGCATCGATTATCCGAACTAATAGGTGACCAGAGGTATTCGGCTAAACAAAATTTCGGATAACCGATAATTTTCGAAAAAAAAAAAAAAAAAAAAGAGGCTAGAATTATATGAGCATGGTGAAATAAATAAACAGTGATAATAAACTCAAATATAATTTTTCTCCTGGTGTTATCCTTAGATAATAGAATTAATTCAGTCCTAATAGAATTAACATGGAGAAAGAAAAACGTAATATGAATGAGATTATACACCCTTAAGAGAAACACGGGATCACCTCAACAAAATCAACTTTACACTGTAAAGCAATAAATATTATATTTGCATCAACACACAAATTAAACAAAAGTCAAAGAATACAGTAATGTTCAGTTAGTATATAAGATTCATGGCAATATGCTATCAATTTTAGGTACGTTTGTAATTATGTAAATACGGAGCACCTATAGTCGTCGTCTGGTCCGTCCGTCTGTCTGTCTTTCCGGCCGCATATAACAGCGCAAAAACTAACCCAACCGAATGGTTTGAAATTTAATATATACAATCGTTGCAGAATTTTGTCGAGTCATTCAAAATTTTATGAAAACCGAATCAAAACTTAAAAAGATATTAATAAAAGTTTTCTTTATTCTATTAAATCCTATCATCATACTAATAAAAGCGCAAGTCATGTGATTGAAAAAAACAAATACGGGCTAACCACTTCTTTTTTCATTATGTCAAGCGGTCATTTTTATTCAAAATTATTTTTATGAATAAAATTGCATAAAAGCTAAATTTTTAGAAAACTCGTTCAAAAAAATTGTTTGCTTAAGAGATGAGTTACATTAAAAAAATGTTTAGATTTTGAGATAACTTCAGTGGTTATCAACGGAATATATTAATCCATTAATGGAAATAAGCACAAGAGATCCGTTCATCGTGTGTCATAGAAATATTTAACCATTTAACCTTGCATTCTCAAAGCAAGATCTCCATGGTGAATTTTGCAGCGCTGCCTGGTGTCGAAGAAAATGTTTGCATCTGTAAACGTGGCATGCGTAATAAGAAAAGAAAAAGGCACGCTCGTATCACTCTTAACAGACGATAATAATTCATTTCACCGAAGTAATACCTATGATTCTTTTTACATTGTAAAACTGGTTGTAGTACGAACACACCTCATTTGTCACGTTTAGCGTACAATTTCCAACTAGTTTATACCTATGCTGACTTATCTTTTTCAGTGCGATTCTACTTCCCAAACTTGCAATTTCTTTGCAATATCTTATAAAATAACTAAAATACGCTACATCAAAGGTTATTCTTTTGTAAATTATAAGTTTTGTGTATAGTATATTTATATATTTGTTTATTTATTTTAATCATACTCAGTCACTTGTAAAGTACTTCTAATTTCGCAGTTTCTCTACCAAACTTATTTAACCAAGGTGCAAAATTACACTAATTGCAGTGCTATTTATTCTCAAATCTATTTTCTAAAGCTTCAAACAACGAATTAAATGTGTCTTCTGGAGTTTCTAACAGTTTAGCCTCATTTTTTAAAGCGTAGTGAAGATAATGTAATATCTGAACGTCTGACAGTTCGTCATTATTTGTAACGATATTATTAAATTCAATTTTAAACATATTCCAGTCCTCATATTTTCCACTAAATTGAGGAAGCGGAATTTCTGGCAATTTTATCTTACAACTATGTAATTTGAATTGAGAATTTTTACAAAAATAAGATCAGAAATCTGTCCAAAAATAAACAATTTTTATATGAGAACAACCTTAAAAGCTATAATTAATAAATAAATAATGGGAATTATCCATAGATTTACCATATTAAATTTAATTAATATCTAAAATTTTAAACAAAACCGCATTCAAAATTTGGTTTTCAAACTATTTGTAGTAAAAGAACTGACCACTACTGAACTCAGTGATGCATAAAAAAAAAAGTCATTTTTAAAACCATTTTATTAAATACGATTATTTTGCATTTTTGTGCACATACGATTTCTCAAAAATGGCATGTAAGAATGAAATAAAATGATTTTAATGAATGTTTTTAATTTTTCATTAAAAGTAACGCACAGCCTGCCAAAACAATGAGGGAAAAAAAAAACACTTTTTATTTTCCAAATTGTCATTAAAAACAGAAATTGCTACTCCACTGAAAATTATATGTATTTTTTCAATTTACCGTATATACTCGTGTATAACTCGACCCCCCAATTTCTTACATGTAACAAAATGACCACTTTTTGCAACTGCTAAAAAATTTTCCTAACATCACATATTCAAAATATTTGATTATCAACAACATCTATTTTTTCACTAATAATATAAAAAAGTACACCTTTGAAATCTTTCAATCATGAATAACTAGACAATCGACTTATTTGAAAAATCAAAATTTTTATCTCTTTTTTTTCGAGAAAAAAAATTATATATATACACATTTAGCCTGACAATCCTTATATTATTTTACTGCCAAAAGAAAGTTCACACTATCAAATTTAATGCTGATAACAAATATACATATATTTTTCCAAATATGTTAAAAGTTATTAGATTTAAAAATTTATCATAATTTATCATATATCAATATAAAAATAAAAAATTTCTCAGAAATGAATTTTCCTCACCAAAGAATATGTAAACAAAATGAGAGCCACTCAAAAATGAATTGAGCTTACCTTTTCTACAGTCTTGGTCTGCATCATTTGTCACCGGTTTCGGGTCTGGCCTAGACGTCGTCGATTGCACAGGTCATCTCGATTTGTCGGCTCCTGATGTTTCCTAGAAAGGGCTTGCTTCGGACTTATTCTCTGTAAACACGGGCTTGCTTCAAGGACGGAACTGCGGTCTGTCGTGACACTGCAAGGGCTTGCTTCGGGCTTGTTCTCTGTAAACACGGGCTTGCTTCCAGGACGGAACTGCGGTCTGTCGTGACACTGCAAGGCTTGCTTCGGTCTCTGCTTTCCTCTCCTGAACTGGCGTCAGATCTTGCGCGCTTAGATGCGGGCGGGCGTCACTGCTACTGTCTGGGCTCTCTTTACTAATGCTAATAAATTTTTGTCGAAATATCCGACTCGCTTGCCACCAGCTGTAAAGAAACCATGATGTTGTGTGTTTTTGAAATGGGGTAGCGTGGAACCGTTTCACAATGGATCACCTTCATTAAATATTTCAGAACAAATTTTATTAAAATGCGTTCTTGATATTTCTAGAGGTAAAAATTATTTACAACAATTTTTTTTAGCTGAGTTCGCTCGACTTGTAATTTATAGCAAATCACCGAATAGTCCAGTCTTTTACAGTAGCTTTAAAATCTTAAAGTCTTAACTAGTGCTACTTTTCACTCTCCCCGAAAAGTCAAATCCAAGGCTGATGCGTTGACTTCAGAGAGATCGCACTCTCTCATTCAAAAATCTGTCAGCAAACCTTTCCTTCCCTCCTAAGATGGGAATCCGTCCTGAGATGAGTGTTTTCCACCAACACCCGGTCTCCTGCCAAAACTCTCTCCAACTTCCCCTCGCTTCTCTTTTCCGGTCCCCTTGCTCTAACAAAAGATACTCCGATCACCAATCAAAAAAGTTTTAGTTCACGTCATTAGTTTCGGTTTTTAAGTCATAGGATAAACCATTCTTTTGGGGAGGTCTTCCTGAACTTTAGAATGTTCACACGGCAATTTCTCACGATCCGAGACCCCACATGTAGTCGGACAGATCAGAGAAATATCTTGCTGTCTAAGCAATTTCAGTTCACAAGATTGATCGAAGCTCATCTTTTTCTATTGTAGTAAGTGACGTTCTTGTAACCCCACAGCGAAGCGTGAGAAAAGTTCTCCAACTCTTGGGAATTTCTATCTTTGATTACTCTGCCTAATTAGCAGACTGTGAGAGATTTAATGAAATTGTTACAATAAGATTAACAACAAAGAAAAAATGTAATAATATTGAAGTGAGTGTTTGTATGAAAGTAGGGAGGGTTTCTTCCTGCTTTCATAATTTTGTTTCAGTGGAGTGAGAAGTAAATGTATGGTCATATATTAGGGGGGACGGGGGGCAATCTTTGACGAAACAGGTGTTAGAACAATTTTCCCTTCATAAAATCTACTTCTACCAAATATTCTGTAAATAGATTTTGCAGTGTCACCTCACTTTCTTACATACAAAGGCTTTTATTATATAGATAAGCTCTTCTCTTGTCATTTTCATTTCAGTTGTGTTATTTTGTGACATGTGAGCACAAGTTTGGTTAAATAAAGAAATGGAAAAAAAATCATCATTAAGGTGTAATGGTGAAAATTGAAATCCATAGTGCCATTCTAATTTTATTTTCCACTCTTCTTCATTTTTTCCATTTTCGCCTGTTTTTGTTTTTCACTTTCTGCCACTGTCCACTTTTTACATTGTTCCTTTGCCACTGCATTTTGCCGGCAAAATGCCAACCCCTGATTCTAAGTCGTCGAAAAATTATATTTTTTGTTACAGTATATGAAGGGGGGGGGATGAATTCGAGACCTTGATCCTAATCACAGCCATGAACTTATCTAATTTTAACACATACACTGTAAAAAAAACTCTCAAATTGACAGAAAAAAACTGTTAATTTTGGCGCCAGTGGAAAACAGAAAATATCTGTATTTTCATTAAAACAGTTTTTTTCTGTAAAAAATGCAGATTTTTTTCTGTAAAAATTACAAAATCCACATTTTATTTTTACAGGAAAAAACTGTTTTTTTTTTTTAACAGTCTTTTTCTGTTAACAAATACAATATTTTTCTGTCAAAATTACAATTTCTTTTCACAGTGTAGAATATCAAATTAAGTATACATTTTATAAATATTTTGGCAGGCAAACTAGTAAGGGAAGTCTTTTAAGAATAATATGCAAGAAAAATTTAGAGAGAGAGAGATTGATTGATTCATTTTCATGCAAATAGGTTTAACATTGGTGAAGGAAATTTGACTAAAGCAGACTAATCTAAAATAACGACTCAAGGCGGTTAAAAAAAAAAAAAAATTTCACCGCTCAATAATGCGACTTTTTCTGACACATTTTCTGATTCATTTTTAAACGTAAAACCTGAAAATTACAGATATGATTATTGAATAGTTTTTTAATTTATAAATGATACTTTGAGTTATAAACGATTACTATTTTACAACGGCAGCTTTTTCTCTCTTTCATGCTGTCGCGATCAAATATTTGGTTTAAATCGGACACTTTGACAGCAATTTTTGAAATATATTTTCTGCCTTTACCCCCCCCCCCCCCCACAAAAAAGGGTTACATATTTTCCGAAAATGAGCTACCTGCTAATTTCATGCACCTGATAATAAAAATGAATTAAAAAATGTATCAGAAAGTAGCCACTTGAGAACAGCCTTAAGGATTGGTTAAAATGGCCAATCGCTATAAGAAGCCACCAAAGAAAACTATAAGAACATTTTTTGTCTAATGAATTGTCAAACACCACTATTTTTTAAACAAATATATCCAGTGTATTTTTATGCGTCATTAATTACAAATTTATTATAAAGAAATTTTAGCTTAAAATTTTCATGATGATTTAATTTTAATAATAATATAATATCAACTTGTAGTAAGGGAAAAAATAATTATAAAACCTCGACAACTTTTCGAATCATAGATGAAAAATTGTCTGATATTATTGGCATAAAATAATCAATAAGAATAATTTACCACACCTAATATTCAAGCATCTCGTTTGTGGATTAAATTTTAAAAACGTAGTCCTTTTGGAGATGCTACTTTTCCATAATAGATTTTATCTTACAGTATCAGATCAATAAAAAAAATAACAGATGGAGATACCCAATATACAATCTTTAATAAAGCTATTTCATACTATAAAACACTGGATATTGCAGAAAAACTATTAAAATGGCCAGTAATACAGTCGAACCTCGATTTAACGTACTTTGATTTAACGAATTCTCCGATTTAACGAATATTTTTTCTGTCCCGACGAAAAGGGTGCTAAATTGCTCTGATTTAACGAATTTTTAGCTTTGATTTAACGAACAACAATCGCTGAAAAAAAATTCGCATTCGCACATAAAACTAAAATTTTGAATTTTTCGCACATAAAATTTTGAATCTTTCACACCCTAATCCAAGTGTTACAATTTTTTTTCTCATTTCTGGTGGATTCAAAAGACAGTCTTTCCCCCTTTTCTACTAGAAACATGACAAAGAGCACATATAAGGAGGGTCCTAGAATAACTGTTTAAATGGACCTCTACCTTTTCACGAATAGCTGACCTTGATGACCGGGACTTCAAATGAAAACTACATTTTCGGAGAAATGTTACTTTTGGGTGTTGCAATACAGGACTGGTTCGCAGCTGCTACTAAGCAAAGCCGATAGTGACTTTGCTCGAAACTGCGGATTCGTTGCGCATTGCGCGTGCTTACACTGCTTTGAGTGTTCTTTGATTGGCTGATCTGTACTGTGCGAGGATGACCAACGAATCCAGAAAACGTTAAATGTTTTCAATAAATGAAAAATGTGTTTATTAAAAGAGATAGATAAGAACGTTGGAAGTCGACAAAGAACTTTGGAAAGTCAAAACAAAGAACCCAAAACAAAGCACTATCAAATATTTCTTTCCAAAGTGCCAATACGTATGTATGTATTATGTATTAAGTTTTAAAAGCGAGTAACATTAAAGAATTTAGATATTTTTAAAGTTGATCTCCTAACGTATAACTTATAATTTTTAAGTTCGTAGTAAACAATAATCTTTCTTTTTTCATATCAGTATATCTAAGGGTATTTTGCATTGATATTTTTATACCATACTGTTTACAAAAATTGATATTCGATTTAACGAATTGCTTCGATTTAACGAACGGATTTTTGTGGGTCCCAATCAGTTCGTTAAATCGAGGTTTGACTGTAAATTCGACAAAATAGCTCGTCAGTAAACTTCCCGATTCCCCTTGCTAATGTTGATCATTATGGGCGTAGGATGCACTCGTAATATTTAAAATATCTCCTCGGGAAATTAATATTTTTAACTTCTGTTTTCTTTGTACTGTATACTTAAAGGATGTTTCGTTTTTTCTTAGTTATCAAAATATTTCTAAAATATGTGCTTAATTTATAATTTTATGTGTTAAAATAGCGGAACTGAATAATATTTTAAATACTTCACCTAAAATTAAGTATATATTTTAGAAAAATTTTGACAACTAAGAAAAAAGAGAGACACCCTTTAAGAACAGTACAAAGAAAACAGAAGCTAAAAATATTAATTTCCTGGAGGAGATATTTTAAATATACGAATGCATCCTACGGCCATAGGTTTAGATTAGAAAGCTACAATAGTCAACTACGAGTATAACTTGCGCTCAAAGGTTTCTGTAAATTACATTAATAATTAATAAAGTCCTACTACCCCTAAGTTTTTTTCCTAATTTTTCGGAAATATTGGAAGTGTGTGTGTGTGTGGGGGGGGGACATATTTTTCCAGTAAACTTTCGACGATATCTCTGAAAATATAATACTGTGATGAGTTGACATGTTTCAACTCCTCCCTTATTTGTGGAAAAAGGATAATCTCTCTGGAATGAAAATAATCTGACAGATTGATCTCTATTGACGAAAATTCTATCAATAGTGTGAATTTCATTTTCACTTTGAGATAAGCCAAGCTGCAATACATGCTTTGTATTGAATGATATGTTATCTGAATAGGTGGATAAGAAATGTGAATGGCATTTTTTTGGATACAATGGATCTAGCCCATATGAGTTGGAAATTCTAACTGGATAAGTATGGGATTAAGATAGCTGTCACTCATAGGAAGGCCAGAGGGCGTTTCTTTCCTTATGGAGAGAAAAATACCTGTTTTGCCGGAGAGGAAGGAATGCGAGGAGATACGAAAGACGGCAGTTGAAGGTGGAAGGAGTTGAATGTGGAATCAGTTGGATTTGGAATACTGGAGAGTGTGGTTCGACTTTGAGCGGACGTCAGAATCAGAGTTTGGCTGACCATGTAAATTTTCAGCATGGATGCTTATCATAATTTTTCATTTTTACTTTTGTTTTTTTAATGTGTTAATTTAAAATAAAGTTTTTTCGTTTCAAACGATAAATGGAATTTATTAATTATATATACAACGTCTCACGCTACCACAGCAATAGTATATATAATTAATTGGTGGCAGCAAATGGGATATGTAATCTAGAATAAATTAGATTACGGATCTATGTTAACCTGATTAAACAGATGAAGAGCCAGTGGAAAACGGATAAGCAGAATTGTGGAGTTTTGAAGTATAATTGGAGTCGTGGTTTTTTCTCGGAGTTCTAGCAAGCAGAGAACTGGTAAAAAAAAACTTTATCGACAAAAGCTGTGTAGTGTATGAACAGTCAACTATAGATTTGGTGATACGTGTTTGTGCTTCTTAATATATCCAGTGGAATGAAGATATGCGGTGTACCATCTGAGTTGTCTACATATGGATCGAAGCCAATTTAGTGCCTCATCAGTGTCTTCAATTCTTCAAAAATCTGTGTGTGTCATCTTTAAAAGTGCTTGGAAGCCTGGTATCAGTGTGGAGGAAATATCTGCATCTGGAGGTAAGCTCTTTTATGATATCTTCTATAGAGGTCTGTTTTAAATTGAATTTTGTGTATAAATTTTAATTTTGGGGAACAAAACTCTATGTGAAATTTAAGAATTCTAGGGAAGCTATTAATTTGGTATTTAAATTTTAGTTAAAATTTTTATGTTTGTTGATTTTCTGGTATCTGTTTGGTATAATATTGGGTTAAGAAAATTATATACTTATGTATATGTTAAAATTTACTTGAGGTATAGTAAATTGTTATTGATTAATTGAGATTATTAATCAGGGTATTTTAATCATAATTTTGTATAAAACTTTCGAAAATAAGAGTTTTGTTTATATACATTTTATTTCTTACAGTAATAAAGTTATAGCTTAATTTTATGGGTATACTGTGGATGATTATGATTAATGTTTCAAAATAAATTGATGTTATACTGTACTGTTGGGTATAAAATTTATTTTGGGGGATATACTCAGTTTGAAAGACGTCACTGTTGCATGAGAATTTGCTATATTAAAATTGTGTCGTTTTTGAATACATTATTATACGTATAGTGAAGAAAATTCTATTTCTGTATTTATTGTATTATTGTAAATTGAATATATCTGATATTTTGAAATTTATTATATTTTGGGGGAAAATATGGCAGAATATTTAGGAAAATATAATAAAAGTGTCTTGTTGTTATTAGCAGAGGAATTTGAGACCAGTGTGTCAAAAACGTGTAAAAATAAAGCTATAATTCAGGCTATCGTAGATGCAGAGGATTATGATGAAAGTTTCGCTAAAATTCGATTACAATATTTTCTTGAACAGGAGGCGGAGCGGAAAGAGCAGGAAAAACAAATCGAAAAAGATCGTAAAGAAAGAGAGAGGCAAATTGAATTAGATAGGATGGCGCAAGAGGAAAAAGATAAGCTTAGGAAATTTGAGTTAGATAAACTTGAAAAACAACTTGAGGTAGATAAACTTGAAAAACAACTTGAGGCAGATAAACTCGAAAAACAGCAACAACTTGAATTACAAAAGCTTGAGAAAGAACAGCAATTTGAATTAGAAAAATTGCGTATTCAAAATTCTGCGGATATTGTTAGTGTTTCATCTAATGAATCAAATGTAGATTTTCATAGAACTCCTAAGGTAAATTTAAAGGATTTAGTTCCGCGCTTTGATTCTAAATTAATTGATATAACTCTTTTCTTTATGATTTTTGAAAGGCAAGCCGAGAAAGCTAAAGTTTCTCAGGAAGATTTGGTTAGTCAATTAATTCCTTTATTACCTTCTGATATTGCCGAAATTGTAGTAAAACAACCAGCAGACAAATGTGATGATTTTCTGCATATAAAGAAAGTTTTGTTAGATAGGTTTAGGCTAAGTACAGGCGCCTTAAAACAAAAATTTGAAACTCATCAAAGAAAATCTGGTGAATTTTGGGTGGATCTGATTTATGAGTTAAGGGGTTATCTGGATAATTGGTTAGAGTCATTAGAAGTGAGATATTTTGAATCCTTAAAAGAACTAATGCTCATGGAACAATTGAAAAAACGTGTCCCTTTTGAGATAAAAGAAAAATTTATTGATGATTGGGAGGAAATAAAGATTGCTTCTAAACTCGCGGAAAAATCAGATAAATTTGAGAGTATAAGAAGAGAATTTAATAGGTCGGATAGAAAACCGTGGGAAAATAAATCTTTTCAGGATAAGCAAAAAGACAGCTTTAATTCTAAAAGTAGAAAGGAAATTAAACCAAAATCGGAATTTGAGAATACGAAAGAGTGTGGGAAATTTGATCAATTTAAGAAGGACAATGTTTTCGAAAAGCAAAGACAAGTCCAATGTTATAATTGTTTGGCAGTGGGGCACATCAGACCAAATTGTCCTGAATTGTTAAAAAGTAAATCTAATTATGAGGATAAAAGCATAGCTTGGATTGTTACTAGTGATGGGAAAAGTGTAAATAATAAGGAAGGTGTGGAAACCGAATTACCTATGGTTGATTTATGCGTGAATGGTAAGAAAGTAAAAGCGATTAAGGACACAGGTGCGCAAATTGCGGTTTTTGATGCTAATGACATTCCGTGGAGTGCTAAGAAAGTGGGAAATGTTTTTCTTATACCGGCCCTCGGAAATAGACAAAAAGCGGATTTGGTGTCAGTGCCGGTTGCTTTGATGGAAGGTGAAAAAGAGTGTGTTGAAAAAAATGTGGTGGTTGCAGTTGTGAGAAAACTAAATTCTCCGCCCCTTATAACACCAGCTGTTTATGACGTATTAAAGTTAGGAAATATGGAAAAGCAAAATTCGGTGTATAAACAAGTGGGGAATCAAAGAGAATTAAATGGGCAGGGAACCCTCAGATTATCTAGCGATCACGAGCAAAGGGTTGTTAGAAAAATGGTTGTGAATGAAATCTGTGAAAGGGATAATAAGTCTGTTGATGAGTTGGAGGTATATTCACCAGGAGACGTGAATGATAGGAATTTGGAAAAAGGATCTGAATTGATCGATATAAAGGATAATGCTTCTCAAATGGATATGGTTAAAAGGTCATGTAAGAGAGGTCAACTTCGGGAAAAGAATTCTGAGCATGATGTAAATATACCCAGGTATTTTGTTGGTAGTATGGGATTTATACATGTTAGAAATAGAATTAGAAAGAAATTGAGTTCATCTATGACTGTGGCCAGTAAATTTAACTCTAGGATGAAGGAAAATAATGGAGAAGATTGGGGGGCTAAATGCCAAGAAAGTGGATATGGAAATTCGAAGAATTCAAAGTTAAAAAGAATGGAGCATTCTGCTTTTAAAACGGATCATAAAGAAAGATTTATTAAAATCAAACAAGATTTTGAAAAGAAAAATTATGATTATGAAGTTGTAAAGCGAAATTTATTGTCGAAAAGATTTTCTGATAGAAGTAATTTAGATATTGGCTTTCGGGAGAATTCTCTAAATTAAGTTTATTCTAAATTTGGGAGTACTCATTATTGTAATATCTGTATTGTGTTTATGTATCATTTAATGCTTAATATTATTTTCGTAATAGTAAAACTTCATTAATTTCATAATTGCATAATTTAGTATGCTTTCTTTTTGTTTGTAGAAGTGTCTAAATTTAGGCTTTTAAGCATGTTTTTAAGAGAATCGGTTTAGGCATTGTGTTGTATATAGATTTTTTCTTTCTTTTTATTATTTTTTTTTTGTTAGAATCATGTAAAGTGTAATCTGTTTTTGGTATTATATGTATGTGAGGTATTTCAAAAATTTTCTTAGGGCATCAATTGTATAAATTATTCCTGGAATTATACTTAGGTATTGTATTTATGGGATTATAGTAAATCCTGTTGACAGTGTGGTCTATCAAATACTGAGTATGGGAATGTGTTTGTTTTCTATAGGGATTTTTCATGTGTTATTCTAAATTCCTTTATACTTTATCGACCTCTTTAGAAATTGATTGAAGGAGCTTATTCTATTAATATATATGCCGAATTTCTTCTGGAAATTTTTTCTTAGGGGGAGGTGTTGTGATGAGTTGACATGTTTCAACTCCTCCCTTATTTGTGGAAAAAGGATAATCTCTCTGGAATGAAAATAATCTGACAGATTGATCTCTATTGACGAAAATTCTATCAATAGTGTGAATTTCATTTTCACTTTGAGATAAGCCAAGCTGCAATACATGCTTTGTATTGAATGATATGTTATCTGAATGGGTGGATAAGAAATGTGAATGGCATTTTTTTGGATACAATGGATCTAGCCCATATGAGTTGGAAATTCTAACGGGATAAGTATGGGATTAAGATAGCTGTCACTCATAGGAAGGCCAGAGGGCGTTTCTTTCCTTATGGAGAGAAAAATACCTGTTTTGCCGGAGAGGAAGGAATGCGAGGAGATACGAAAGACGGCAGTTGAAGGTGGAAGGAGTTGAATGTGGAATCAGTTGGATTTGGAATACTGGAGAGTGTGGTTCGACTTTGAGCGGACGTCAGAATCAGAGTTTGGCTGACCATGTAAATTTTCAGCATGGATGCTTATCATAATTTTTCATTTTTACTTTTGTTTTTTTAATGTGTTAATTTAAAATAAAGTTTTTTCGTTTCAAACGATAAATGGAATTTATTAATTATATATACAACGTCTCACGCTACCACAATACCTAACATTAAAACAAATATATGAGTTCTATATTACGAGATTTTTCACACAATATCCTCCACGATACATAGAAAGAAAGTTTTTTTTTTTAAACATTAGCGAGGGGAATCGGGTAGTTTACTGACGAGCAGCCTTAAATAAGAGCTTTAAATAAGAATATTTTCCTTAATCTCTGAATATATTTTTTAGTAAATATCATCTATACATAAAGAGACTTCTAAATTCATTTATAAGATGCATGTATTAAATTTTACATACCGTTATCCAGATTTGTTTTGTGTAAAATATATCTGGGTTGGGTTGGGTTGATTATTGACGGCCAATTATCGACACTAGGGATATAGGCCCAGGGGGAGTGCCCTTCGTGGGGGTCTTTCTAAGGGAACCTAATCCGTATTTACGCATGGAGAAAATCCACGGCTCGAAAGAAAACCACGAAAACTCCGAGCGATTAGGCCGACGGGCGCGATTGGGATCGAACCCAGCACCTCCCGTCTACCAGCTTCGAGAGCATAACCTCTCAGCCACTGGTGGGGCGTAAAATATATCTGTTTTATATCAAAACATGCAAAAATGCAGCGATTTTAAAATACCGTATATACTCGTGTATAAGTCGAAGAATTTTCGACAAAATTTGGGAGCTGAAAATGGGGGATCGACTTATACACGAGTTAGTAATAAAAATAAAAATAAAAATAAAATAAAATAAAATATCGGACTGAAATACCGGAGTCATATTTTTTTCGTAGATAATTGGTGAATGTGCAAGTCTTTTCATTAATTACATATGGGTTAGGTTGGAGAGACAGATAAAAGCTGACTATTGTGATTGATAAAAAAAAAAAAAAAAAAAGCTCAACAATAATGTTTCTGTAATTGTTCTGCACTCATTTTCTCTTGGGATAGAATTCCCTTCAATACAGCGGCATTCCTTTCAACATTTTAATACCTTTCTTAAAAAGAGTTCGACTTGAGAATGCTTCTAGATTTCTCTCCTAAAAATCCTACAATACAAAGAAGTACTATATTTTATCAGTTTAAGTTGTTTACCCTTGTAAATAAGGCTTGAATAGATTTTTCAAAAAAAAAAAAAAAAAAAAAAAGTAATTATTAAATTGATGTGAATAGCTTTCAAAACAGTTTAACATTCTTCAGTTTTACATAATTATACAATTTTAAAATGTTGAATTAAAGAAAAAAAAAAAGAAATCTGATTAGAAACGTAAAAAAAATAAAAAAATAAAGTTTACTAATTTAATGAAAAATTATTATTATTATTATTTTTTATCCTCGATTACAAATTATTTTTCAACATACTACCAGAAATGTGGTTCGACTTATACACGAAAATTCAATTTTTTCCAAAATTTTGCGTAAGAATTGGGGCGATCGACTTATACACGAGTTTATACGGTATAATTTTTTATTTACTAAAACTCATTGAGTACTTGTAAAATGCACAAATAAACCCGTTTTCATTTATTAAATACATACTAAGGCATAAATTGATTGACTTCATTATGCTTTTAGTGTAAAAAAAAGTTAATCCTTTTTATCACTAATTTGAAATATGTTAATCCCATTATTAAGTTTATTTAGAATGAAATAATGATTCCAAATTTAAAATGTTTGTTAATCAAAATGTATCAAGGCGTAAGTTGCTTTAGATATAACATTTACTTTTCTAATGGAATTTAATCGTTGTTTTTCTTGAGTGCACCTGGGTAGACATGAGTATGACAGCTTCTTTTTTTAAAAAACTGCATACTTTGATTATTGTTTAAGATTCCAAAAAATACATTTCAATTCACACGATACTTTATAATCCTTTATCAGGAATAGAGTAAAATATAATGATTATAATATTCAAGAGTAGACAGTTCCCTATTGTATGCTTATGAACAGTACATTATAAGTGATTTGCCAAACATTAACTAAACAAACAAATGAAAGTGTGTGCCCAGCTTAATCAATTGAAAGATTTCTACTTAATCTTTAGTGATTGATAACTCAAAAACCTGAATATTTAAAAACCAAAACTGTAAAAAAAAATTTTTTTTTTTTTTTTTTTTAATGATGCAAAGATTTTCTTTCATTTTAAAAAAAAATTATTGTAATGTCTTATTTAAAAAAGAAAATCACTTCGTTTTCAAATAAAAGATTTATTTATCTGTTTCAGATTATGGCTGTCATAGTATATATTAATTAATACGCATGTTAGAAAAATATTTAAAATGTGGATTTTTTGTTTTCTTTATTAGTATTTGTGTAAATATCGCTCCCCCCCCCCCCCTAAACTAGATAAATGCTTCACAAATTTAATATAAGTTTTCTAGCTCTCGACTATAAATTAAGAAATTAGACAAAAATCTGAAAATTAAACCAGTCAAAGTTAGTCAATCTGCATTATTTTTATGCATTATAAAGTAAATAAAACTTCTCTATTAAAACATTGGTTATGCACAAAATGTGTAGAGATAAAATTTGTGCCCTAGGTAATCTTAGCCTACAGATGAAAATAGCTCTCAAAAAAGGAGAAAGATTTAAAGTATGTAAGAAAAATGGTTGTTGTTAATATTCGGACTTTTTCTGTGGAACCTTGTGTATTTGATAATTCTCGAGCAGTTCATGTAAGAAAAAGTCCTTCCATTGTTTTATATGCTCTGTTCTAATTAATAAAATCTCGCAGCTTTTATTTAGATTAAAAAAGAAGAAAAATGATGGAAAGGAAAAATATGCACCAGATTAAAATGTGTTAAAAGTTTTGAATTTTATCATATTTGCAATATATTATATTTAGCTATATTTAGTAGTTAATACAAAACTTACAGTATAATACCGTGTATATGGACTCTCAAAAAGAAACGATACACAGCCGAAATCTACGCTTTATAATTATTTTTCATTTTTACTTATTAACGCATTTATTCATTGTTCAGTCAAAGAAATAGAACATATCTTTAAATAT
Source organism: Maratus michaelseni (assembly GCA_963931845.1). Classification (NCBI taxonomy): domain Eukaryota; kingdom Metazoa; phylum Arthropoda; class Arachnida; order Araneae; family Salticidae; genus Maratus; species Maratus michaelseni. Next base: position 183,414,000 of record OZ007595.1, read on the forward strand.
CTTTGGCTTGGCTTTTAAATACGTTGAAGCTGGCTGTCGCAAAACAGATAAGAATAGGGTGGGAAAAAGCACTATAGAAACTGAAAGGCGCGGGCTTTTCTTATTGTTTTCGTTTAGAATGTGCACGCATGTCAAGGTCGTCAGAGGTTTAGCAAAGTTCCCGCCTTGCCGCGTCATCCTGTATGGTTGTTTTCTCCACATATCCCAACCCGTAATATTATGATAAAGCTAGCGATAGATGGCGACAGTTACGCTTTTTCTAAGCTGTAGTTCTTATCTATTCTATATTCTTTGGTTCAGTGATGATTATTGGAGATTTTACTTACAATGGCTGTTATATTTCATTGTACAAAGCTTACCTTTAGCAACAAACGAGATATTTGATTGATGAGAATTTTGACCAACGAGAGCGTACAATTTTAACTCTCATGGGCGTTCCTACCTGGGAGAAATTGTGTTCTGCTTGATATCTCACCTGAGAAGAAATTTCCTGTTGGAGGTCTGTAGGTTAGTCTTTCATTGGCCAAATCTCTGTACAATAAAGTGGGGTATTTTGCTGAGCTCATTCGCTTGTTATTTTTATGTTAATTTTCGCATTCGATTTTATTTTCTCTCGAGAATAACTTTAAATTGACTTAAAAATATTATTTTTGTTGCCGGTATAACAATGTTCTACGAAAATCGTATGAAATGCGTTATTTTGTCTTTAAAGATGTTCAAAATAGCTGTCTTATTTATAGCACGGTTCAGCGTGATTTAAAATCATTAGCTTGTTGCTACCATTGTATGTTTTTCAATAACTTTACATGTAAAGATAATGTTGAAATGTTTTTGTTCAATATTTCTTAATTATTATTATTTCTTATAATTGTATGACCTAATGATTTTTAATTTTTTTAACATATATTTTACCTGCAACTCTGTAGGACGTAAATAAAACCCGAATATGGAAAAGGGAACAAGCATCCCGATTTTAAAAATAGTACTAAGAAAACTACAATGATATACAGTCAAACCTCGTTAACACGAACACTCTTAACGCGAATTACTTTTAGCACGAACTGTTTCCGATTGCCCCGTCCAGTTGTATGTAATGTATTTAAGTTCGGATAACATGAACTACTTTTAACACAAACAAAAAAAGTTTCCCCTTGAGTGTTCGCGTTAACGAGGTTCGACTGTACTAAATTTCAAACATTAAAAATCTGCCTCATTTGCAGATTTTATTCACGTATAAGTGAGAAGTAAAATACGAATATATCTTAAATTACATAGTAAAATAAATAAAATTATTAATATTCTCTCTCCTCTCTGGCGCGTAAATAAATTGTGTCATTAGCACACGTTTTTCTTTTTCTTTCTTTTTAATTACTCATGAGCTTAACTTAAATTTTCTTATTTTTTTCTAGTTTTATTATTTTCTTTAATCTTTAAAGTTTATACAAATTGACAGTACAATTTCACAATTAATAAAAAAAATATTATGTTTAATTATGCTACATGTAATAACTTATCATAAAACTTGAATATGAGAAAAAGGAGATAAACTAAGGCAGCAATTTCTATAAGAACTGAACTATTAATTACCATATTAAAGAAAGAACGTTATAATTATTCGAAAGTAAGAGTATTCACCAAATAATTAATTTATTTACTTCAACAGTAAATTATATTTAATGCAATATTATAATGAAGTACAGCTATATGAAATTTTACATAGAAGTGTATATTATATTTTTAATTATTGAGATAGTAAAAAATTCGAAAGTATATTAGAGAAAACGTAACAACAGTATTTCGAAAAGGAAAGAAACAGTTTATTTTGCTTATTAATTTATACATAATTAGTCATGTAATCTAATATATTATTTTCAAAATTTTTTAATAATACATAATATTTCAATTCAGATTCCTTTAACTTATCTAATTTATCATTTGTGTATTGCCATATGTCACATATTTTAATAGGAATATCTTTCATTTCTCCATTTTCCAGTCGAAGGCTGAACGTCTCTTCTTCTGTATCCAGCTTTCTTTTCCTGTCTGTGTATGCTACAATATAAAACAGGAGATTAATTACTATTCTAACAGAAACCTAACTGAATGGGATTATTTCATTATTATTATTGAATGAATTCTATAAAGAACATATGCTAATAAAAGCTACTCCAATTACATAACTGCCAACTTTTATGCTTTTTGCTACCGGTATTATTAAACCTTAAAATTTGTGAAGTTCAATCGCAGAAAATCTCGTTTAAATAAGTAAGTTTTTTATTCAAAAATAGTGGTAAAAAAAAATAATCGTAAACTGTGACAGCTATGGAATTAGGTAATAACAAAAATCGGAGAAAATTCAGTCATACATTCAATAAAAAAAAAAAGAGTGAGAGAGAGTAATTAATAAGGTACTTTTATCCTAAGTATTTTTTGTTTAAAATGTATTTTATATTACTGTTGAACTCGGCGATAACCATGACGAAGGGAAAAGATTTGCTCGTTATAACACAGCTATCTAAATAACAAAGTTTGTACTTTCTTATGTATGAAAACACTTAAAATATCATTTAAATTATTAAAATTTATGTAAGGATTGCAATTGCTGTTATCATCATCCTTATATTTCTGAATTAGCAGGACTAAATTAAATCAGTAATAATATTTACATTGTAATAATATGTACATTAGCCTTTTAATTCTGAAAAAGTGTAAAAGGTGGTCGAAGAAATACATTTTACTATTTAAATTCGAGAATTTTTTTTTTGCTTTTTTGAGTAAAATCGATTTTTTTTTCAACTATATTACATATTTTTTAAATATGTTCATTTAGAATATATTTTCAGTGCGAGTGTTTTTTTTTTAACTTTAAAAAATAAATTGCGAATAATTTTAAATGAATGAGAAAATTACATGTTGCTTTTTTAAATTCGAAAGCATTATTTTTGTTTCTTGTTATTTTGAGTAAATTCGATTTTTTTTAATCATTTAATTTAGTTATAATATATTTAGTCTGTTCCTTTAGAATATATTTTAAATGCAAATATTTGTTTATAAATTTAAAAAATAAATTGCAAATAATTTTAAATGAATGGGAAAATTAATTATTCCTTTTTTTACTTCAATAGCACTATTTTTTACTTTTTAAATAATTTCGAAATTTTAATTTATTGAATTTTTAGTTTTTCATTTTTTAAATAAATTAAAGTTTAGTATTAATAGAGTAGTATTAATCCTTCTTCTTCAAACTTTCGAGGAGAATTCACGGAAAAAGCATGTTTTCTAGGAATACGGAAAATATTTGAAAAATGAGGAATATTTTAGTGTAGAAAGATGAGTTTTTCTGACATTTTTTTACGTTATTATCAAGGTCCCGGACAACGCCGGGCACGTCTGATAGTTCTTACTAAAGTCATAATCATGACAAAAAGGAAAGACAATTAGTGACTATTAAAAAAAGAAGAATGGAGTATTTTCAAATTTTATAATTATGTTACATTATTCTGAGCTGAAGAAAGATATTTAACCAGAAAAAATGTACCGTATATACTCGTGTATAAGTCGACCCCCCCCCCCCCTCCCAATTCTTACGCAACATTTTGGAAAAAATTCAATTTTCGTGTATAAGTCGAACCACATTTCTGGGAGTATGTTGAAAAATGATTTGTAATAGGGTATTAAATAATAATAATAATAATAATAATAATACATTTTCATTAAATTAGTAAACTTTTTTTACGTTTCTAATCGGATTTTTTTTTTTTTTTTTTTTAATTCAACATTTGAAAATTGTATAATTATGTAAAACTGAAGAAACTATTTTGAAAGCTATTCGCATTAATTTAATGATTACTTATTTACTTACTTTTTTTGAAAAATCCAGTCAAGCCTTATTTACAAGGGAAAACAACTTCTTAGACTGCTAAAATATAGTAGTTCTTTGTATTTTAGGACATTTAGGAGAGAAATCTAGAAGCATTCTCAAGGTGAACTCTTTTTAAAAAGGGGATTAAAATGTTGAAAGGAATGTCCATGTATTGAAGGGAATTCTATCCCAATAGAAAATGATTGCAGAACAATTACAGGGACATTATTATTGAGATTTTTTTTATCAATCACCATTGTTGGATTTTATCTGTCTCTCCAACCTAGACCCATATGTGATTAATTGAAAGAGCCCATTCACCAATTATCTGTGAAAAAAAATATGACTCCGGTATTTACTCCTCTATTTTTTATTTTTTTGCACCCAAATTTTGTCTAAAATTATTCGACTTATACACGAGTATATAAGGTAATTTTAATCTAACGTTGTTTTTTCAGAGGTTTCGATTATCCCGAAAAAACCATAAGGCTATAATCATATCCTGTCACACTGCTGTATGGTGGAGAATCTGTTAATGGCATTTCTTACTGTCCTTCTTTTTCAGAAATGAAGCTGGACCATGCAATTCCACGGGAAAACGCGTGGTAAATTTTGGAATGGAACTTTTTCAGTTTTAGATGTTAAAACTCGAGGAAAAGTTACTTTAAATAGACGAAAACTCTTCTTAAACCTGTCTTAAACCGAAACATTTTATGGCCCCGACGAACAGAAACATACAATTAATCTGCTAAGAAAATTTTTTTTCCGCTCCTTACCGATTCCTTTTTTACAGGTTTTTCTGTATAACTAAATAAATTATAAACAATTATTATAATTAGGTCTGAGGCAAATTTTCTTCCATTAGTGCATTTCTTCCATAATGCAAGGTTTTTATTTGGTTCATTAAATTTCAAAACAAAATTTAATTTCGTAAAATTTATAATATTTTTTGCTTTTCTTTTCTTTTATTTATTTATATTTAGCAATATTGATCGAATACAATATATATATAATCCAAACTAGGAATTTATTAATATTAGGTTTTGTAAAGTTCTTTTGCTATAGTTTTTCCTTTAAGGAGTTTGTTTTGTTGGTAAATTATAAATTTCCTATTTTAGCGAGATATAAATATATTATGAAGAGTTCTATTTTATGAAATGAAGATTTGTGTAAAGGATCCGTTTTGTGAAGATAAATTTTGTGAGTGATCGCATTTTGTTAAAATAGATTCTTTGAAGTTCTTATATGAATTTCGCAATTATCCTTATAAAATTTAGACACCCTACACTCAGAACTGAAATTTTAAGTCTGCAATATTTTAAAATCTACACTTAGATTACAATATCGGTCCGAGTTTTCCGAAATATATGTTCAAACATCTCTTATTTTTAACCCAATTAAGGGTTGAAGTTCCCTGTTCTTATGTGTACCGACGTCTCTATTTTATATACATAATATGACAACGCTTAAATTGGTATGTTACTCCCGCCAGATACTAAGGACTGCTTCTCCGCATTATAGCGCATCCATGACAACACATTTAAACATTCAACAGCTACCATTGATACAACAGAGTGCACACCCGGTGCCAGGCACTAAAACCGTTTAAGATGGGGAAACCTGGCAGGTAGGGGCCTTTTCGTCGGTCTAAAAAAAAAGAAAAAAGACTGCTTCTCCGTGAGGGAACGTCAGTTCTTTACGCTTTTTTTTTTTTTTACTTAACAATCAAAAATATACAATAAGGGGTAAAGGCGGTGAATTCGGAAGTATGTTTCTAAAATGTGGATATTTATTGTGTGAGTTATTTATTAAAACTTGCGTAATTTGAAATTTGAAAATGCACACATTAAGATACTCTTGCTCCCTCAATCATTAAATAAGCTGGAAGTTCTGAATTTTTTATGTCAAAAAGAATATTTGATCTATATCTCAGATATTTCGAACCTTTATTGTCATCTAAGTCCAGATTTTAAAATATTGCAGACTTAAAATTTCAGTTCTGAGTGTAGGGTGTCTAAATTTTATGAGAGATTTATAAAGGGACTTTTAAAAAGTTTTCATAAGTTTAAAATTTAAAACTTAAAATGTAATAAGCAATATACGAAATATGAACGTAAAAAGAAATAGGTTAATTATGGTGAAATAAGCATCTATATATATATTTGTCTTACGTGGCGCGGAAATAGGGCTGAATTTCTAGCTTATTGTTGGCAACAACCGTAGTTTCCAGAGCTCAGACCAATGAAAAGACTAGATTGTGTTAGATCAGCTCCACCTCCAATATGGCGGCCAGTGTCAGAGCAGTGAAAATCAAGCTAAAGCTAGCAAATATTAAAAATAAAATAACATGTACGTAATCCAAAGCGTCAAAGATTATTCCTCTTTTAATTATGAACAATATTGCTAATTTCAAATTAATTCTCAACTCTTATTTAGAATTTATTTATGAATTTCACTCACATGAAAAATCGGAGATAAGTAAAAATATCAACTGTCTAGGTTGCACCTGCTGCCATCTGTTGCAGAAATCTATAATCAATTATAGAATATTAAAATGTCGAACGAAATTTAAACAATCATTGATGATAAACTATCTTTCTATTACGTAGTGTTTTTTTAATGAATAAGCCGTGCTGTACAATATTATAGGAGCAATACGTTTTAAACAAATTATGTTTCCAAGATCCTTTATTCATAGTATTTAAATGATTTATATGCTCATTAGTAGCTCCAACTAAATGCATTTTCAGTTGTGTTTTCAACAGAGTTCAATTACTTTTTTACATTAAAAAATATTGTCAATTTCATAAGTTCAAATGATTTGTGGTACTACTTATTCTGGCTAGAATTTCTGCAAAAATAAAAAGGGTCGAACTAGCGAAGCGAGCTGGGACCGCGTGGCAGTCTCAATGTGAATTGCTTCGCAATTCACATTGAGATTCCCGCTCGCCAACCCTCCCGCGGGAGGTTGGCGAGCGTTAGCGAGTAGGGGGCTGAGCCCCCTAGTTTTAATTAAATAATTACTGTCCTCAAACTTGAAGACATCTTTATCCCGATACTTTGAATTTACAAACATTTTTAATGCACATTTCCAAAAAATTACAACCCCTCTTCTCCAGCCCCTTCAAATACACAAAATATCTGACACATTACTCATTTTTCAAATATAAAAGCATTTGCACCTTGCTGGCATGATTATTGAAGTGATTTGTAATAGATTTTTTTTTGTTCATTTTTGAAAAAAGAATTACATCTTTATTTCTAAACGAGTGTTTTCTCATGATAGCAGTTTTTTGTCAACTTGTCACGTAGGGAAATAACATTGACACCATTTTCTGAAAGAACTTCTGTCTTTACCACAAAATAGAAATAACTGTACAATTATCATAGTTTCTGAATAAGGGTACCGGCCAATTTCATGCATAATGAATTCTAAAACAACTCAGAAAATATCCCAGTTTGGATTTGAGAACAGTCTTAAGAGGACTAATGCTTTTAAATCCCCCCCCCCTCCCTCCCGACGAAAAAAACCTAGAATGCTAATCGATTATTAGATATCTAAATGTGAGTACAGTTGAGCATCGATTATCCGAACTAATAGGTGACCAGAGGTATTCGGCTAAACAAAATTTCGGATAACCGATAATTTTCGAAAAAAAAAAAAAAAAAAAAAAGAGGCTAGAATTATATGAGCATGGTGAAATAAATAAACAGTGATAATAAACTCAAATATAATTTTTCTCCTGGTGTTATCCTTAGATAATAGAATTAATTCAGTCCTAATAGAATTAACATGGAGAAAGAAAAACGTAATATGAATGAGATTATACACCCTTAAGAGAAACACGGGATCACCTCAACAAAATCAACTTTACACTGTAAAGCAATAAATATTATATTTGCATCAACACACAAATTAAACAAAAGTCAAAGAATACAGTAATGTTCAGTTAGTATATAAGATTCATGGCAATATGCTATCAATTTTAGGTACGTTTGTAATTATGTAAATACGGAGCACCTATAGTCGTCGTCTGGTCCGTCCGTCTGTCTGTCTTTCCGGCCGCATATAACAGCGCAAAAACTAACCCAACCGAATGGTTTGAAATTTAATATATACAATCGTTGCAGAATTTTGTCGAGTCATTCAAAATTTTATGAAAACCGAATCAAAACTTAAAAAGATATTAATAAAAGTTTTCTTTATTCTATTAAATCCTATCATCATACTAATAAAAGCGCAAGTCATGTGATTGAAAAAAACAAATACGGGCTAACCACTTCTTTTTTCATTATGTCAAGCGGTCATTTTTATTCAAAATTATTTTTATGAATAAAATTGCATAAAAGCTAAATTTTTAGAAAACTCGTTCAAAAAAATTGTTTGCTTAAGAGATGAGTTACATTAAAAAAATGTTTAGATTTTGAGATAACTTCAGTGGTTATCAACGGAATATATTAATCCATTAATGGAAATAAGCACAAGAGATCCGTTCATCGTGTGTCATAGAAATATTTAACCATTTAACCTTGCATTCTCAAAGCAAGATCTCCATGGTGAATTTTGCAGCGCTGCCTGGTGTCGAAGAAAATGTTTGCATCTGTAAACGTGGCATGCGTAATAAGAAAAGAAAAAGGCACGCTCGTATCACTCTTAACAGACGATAATAATTCATTTCACCGAAGTAATACCTATGATTCTTTTTACATTGTAAAACTGGTTGTAGTACGAACACACCTCATTTGTCACGTTTAGCGTACAATTTCCAACTAGTTTATACCTATGCTGACTTATCTTTTTCAGTGCGATTCTACTTCCCAAACTTTCAATTTCTTTGCAATATCTTATAAAATAACTAAAATACGCTACATCAAAGGTTATTCTTTTGTAAATTATAAGTTTTGTGTATAGTATATTTATATATTTGTTTATTTATTTTAATCATACTCAGTCACTTGTAAAGTACTTCTAATTTCGCAGTTTCTCTACCAAACTTATTTAACCAAGGTGCAAAATTACACTAATTGCAGTGCTATTTATTCTCAAATCTATTTTCTAAAGCTTCAAACAACGAATTAAATGTGTCTTCTGGAGTTTCTAACAGTTTAGCCTCATTTTTTAATGCGTAGTGAAGATAATGTAATATCTGAACGTCTGACAGTTCGTCATTATTTGTAACGATATTATTAAATTCAATTTTAAACATATTCCAGTCCTCATATTTTCCACTAAATTGAGGAAGCGGAATTTCTGGCAATTTTATCTTACAACTATGTAATTTGAATTGAGAATTTTTACAAAAATAAGATCAGAAATCTGTCCAAAAATAAACAATTTTTATATGAGAACAACCTTAAAAGCTATAATTAATAAATAAATAATGGGAATTATCCATAGATTTACCATATTAAATTTAATTAATATCTAAAATTTTAAACAAAACCGCATTCAAAATTTGGTTTTCAAACTATTTGTAGTAAAAGAACTGACCACTACTGAACTCAGTGATGCATAAAAAAAAAAGTCATTTTTAAAACCATTTTATTAAATACGATTATTTTGCATTTTTGTGCACATAAGATTTCTCAAAAATGGCATGTAAGAATGAAATAAAATGATTTTAATGAATGTTTTTAATTTTTCATTAAAAGTAACGCACAGCCTGCCAAAACAATGAGGGAAAAAAAAAACACTTTTTATTTTCCAAATTGTCATTAAAAACAGAAATTGCTACTCCACTGAAAATTATATGTATTTTTTCAATTTACCGTATATACTCGTGTATAACTCGACCCCCCAATTTCTTACGCAAAATTTTGAAATAATGGAATCTTCGTGTATAAGTCGAATCCCATTTCTGGTAGTATGTTGAAAAGTAATTTGTAATCGGGGATTAAAAAAAAAAAATAATAAAATAAAATAAAATAATTTTTTATTAAATTAGTAAACGTTTCTAATCAGACATTTTTTTTAATTCAACGTTTTAAAACTATAATTATGCAAAATTGAAGAAGCTTAAACTATTTTGAAACCTATTTAGATCAATTTAATCATACTTAAAAAGAAAAAAAAATGAAAAATCTATTCAAGACTTATTTACAAGAATAAACAACTTCTTAGACTGCTAAAAATGCATTGTTGCATAGCACGTGTTCCAGTAAGCTATATCTTTCGTTAAAATTTTTGAATTTCACGATGAACAAATTTTTTGTTCACTTTCTCGTATATAAGTCGACCCCCCATTTTCAACTCCCAACAACAATAACGTAAAGATAATCGTCGGATAGCAATCGGCTTTAAAACAAGATAAATATCATTTTCAAGAAAACCAGAGAACGCTTGTCGGTTATTAGACGTGGAAGTATCTAAAATTTTAATTCAAGTAGTAAATAAAATAAATACATAATTGTTTCAGAAAAATTCACTTTTTTGAGCGGAGAAATTTCTTTTTCAGAACATACTTAAATTAATGGAATCATAACTTGTTAAATGGTTAACATTTTGAATAAATTATCATTAGGGTTTTGTAGTCACAAAAAACAGTGCAAAAAATTTTAATTTCAAAGAAACCACCTTAAAAATTAAAAACAATAATTTTTCTTTAAAAGTTCACTCAATGCAAACTAAATTTGGAAGTGATATTTCTTTAGCTAGTATTATACTAGTACTTATAAAATTTAGCATATATAAAATTTTGTATATTTACTTTATCCGATATAGCACCAAATATTGCTGATAAATTATTATTACTTAAAGCTTCCAGCAATTAAATGCGCAAAATCTTACAAATTTTTAGAAGTTTTTCAATTTTTAAAACACAAAGTTAAATAAAATTCTAGATTTAAATCCTTTATAAGGATGGCTGGCATATAAATCCTAATTATTTTATATAATCAAATCTAAATTTTTAAAAATTAATCAATTTAGAAGATGGATAAAATCGTGTGCACAAATTAGTTCAAAGTTTCACACAAATATAAAGAAAATGATGATTAACTATCAAAGCCTATACATATGAATATGCATATAGCTTTAAACTTTTTATTTTTATATTTTGATGAAAAAAACTTCAAGTTTTTACAAGATATTCTGAATATTCCAAATTATTTTTAATTTATTATGTTTTATTCGCTTCCAAGCAATAATCATTCTAAACATTCTATTTTAGCCGAAGAAGTATTATTTTTTTTAAAAATAATAATAACTTATATGGACTTTTTTGTTTTAAGGAAAATTTATGTTGAATGTAAAATCTATTTGATAACTTAAAATAACAGCATAAATCTTCCATTTTTTACAATTTTTTAATGAAATAAAATAAACACACTTTTATAAAAGAAAAAAAAAACAATCAAGAACAAAAATATTCAAAGTAAAGGTGCGTGAAAAAAAAATAATTAAAATAATATATTAACGAAATCTCAATATTACGTAATATCATTCGTCCGTTTGCCTGCATTTAACAACACATAAACTACCCACCCGAATGCTTTGAAATTTAATAAATATAATCGTTGCAGAATTTTCTCGATTAATTTCAAATTTTATGAAAATCGAATCAAAACTTCGAAAGATATTAATAAAAGTTTTCTTCATTCTATTAAATCATATGATACATATAACCTATATATAATAATAAACATGCAAATCATGTGACTGAGAAAATCAAATATGGCCTGACCATTTACTTTTTCGTATGCCAGGAGGCCATTTTTATTCAAAATAATTTTTTCGAATGATATTGCATATAAATTACCTTTTTAGAAAGATCGTTCAAAAAAATTATTTGTTTGAGGGATGAGTTATATTCAGATATGCATAGATTCTGGAATATCTTCAGTTAAAATTAGGTTGAAAGCCGATTATCTCAATCCATTAAAGAAAATAAACACAATAGATTCGTTCATTAAGAGTCATAAAAAAATTAAACCATGGAGGTAATCATTCGCAAAGCAAGATCTCCATGATGAATTCTGAAGCAATGTCTAGTGCCCCCCAAAAAAAAAAAAAAAAAAAAAAAAAAAAAAAAAAAAAAAAACGCATCTTTAAACGTGGCATACGTAATAAGAAAATAAAATAAAGGCTAAAGGCATGCTGATTTCGCTTATAGCAGACAATATAATTCATTTCACTGAAATAATAAGGATGATTTTTTTTTCATTGTAAAACTAGTTATAATACGAACGTACTGCATTTGTCACGTTTAACGTACAATTTTCAACTTGTTAAATTTGTTATTATACTCAATTCGTTTCCAAGCAATAATAATTCTGAAAGCTTTATTTTAGCCAAAGAAAAATTAAAATTACGAGTATTATAAAAAAATAATAATAATTTATATGGATTTAATGTTTAATAAGGGAAAATTTATTTTGAATCTAAAATGCATTGGATAGTTTAAAATTTGACATAATAAATTCTTCATTAATTATGATCTATTAAATGAAATGAAGAAAAAAAAACATATGTATAAAAAGAAAAATATATATTAAAATTGAATGTGAATTGAAAATATCTAATAGTAGAAATAAAATCAGATATAAATTAACATTAAAAAAATCATCTACACAGAAATAGAAAACATTTCATTATAAAATTTTACTGCTCGAAAAACACACGAAAGCACAGACAAACACGATAAAAATTTAAAACAATAAAATTTACGACAATTTTTTTTATCATGTGTTTTTTAAAACACACAGTCAGATACATAATAAAAATCAACTGACAGGAAGCTATTAAAAATATTATAAAACTGTAAAAGTAAAACACAAAACATCGTTTACATGTAGACATCCGAACAAGTGAAATTCAATCGAAATTTAACGATTAATTATGATTGGGAGATTTGTTTGGAGGACAAAAATCTAAATTTAAAAAAATTGTCTAGGACATTGAATGATCTATATTCTTTTTAGTACTTTTCACACTTTCTGAGAGCATGAAAGTAACTACGAACTTCCGTTGAAATTTCAGGAAAATGTGAAGTATTGTGGGTTTTTTTTTTTTTTTAAATCAAAAATCTGTTAAAAATTAAATGTGGAAAAAAAAAGTTATTTTGGGCCATGGGTTGTTTTAAAAATATAACTTACCGTATATACTCGTGTATAAGTCGAAAAATTTTAGACAAAATTTGGGAGCTGAAAATGGGGGGTCGACTTATACACGAGTAAGTAATATATATATATATATATATATATATATATATTAAGTAGAATGATAATAGAACTTGATATGTTTTTTGAAATTCATAGATATTATAATTATATATATATATATATATATATATATATATATATATATATATATCGGAGTTAAATACCGGAGTCATATTTTTTTCGCAGATAATTGGTGAATGTGCAAGTCTTTTAATTAATCACATATGGGTCTAGGTTGGAGAGACAGATTGACAATGGGATTGATAAAAAAAGCTCAACAATAATGTCTCTGTAATTGTTCTGCACTCATTTTCTTTTGGGACAGAATTCCCTTCAATACAGGGGCATTCCTTTCAACATTTTAATCCCCTTTTTGAACTCGAGAATTCTTCTAGATTTCTCTCCTAAAAGTCCTACAATACACATAAGTACTATATTTTAGCAGTTTAAGAAGTTGTTTACCCTCGTAAATAAGGCTTGAATAGATTTTTCAAAAAATTCTTTCTTTTTAAGTATCATTAAATTGATGTGAATAGGTTTCAAGATAGTTTAAGCTTCTTCAGTTTTACATAATTATACAGTTTTTAAACGTTGAATTTAAAAAATGTCTGATTAAAAACGTAAAAAAAAAAAGTTTACTAATTTAATGAAAATTTATTATTATTTTTTTTTATCCTCGATTACAAATCATTTTTCAATATACTACCAGAAATGTGGTTCGACTTATACACGAAAATTCTATTTTTTTTCAGAATTTTGCGTAAGAATGGGGGGGGTCGACCTATACACGAGTCGACTTATACATGATTATATACGTTATAGATTAATGTTTTAAAATATCCATTATATCATGATAAAAATTAACAAAAGAACAGAAAATGAATAAAATTACAAAAAAAAAAAATAATAAATAAAAAAAATACTTGACTTACTTGCTGTTTCTGCTTGACAGTTAAGAGGCTCCATGTAATATTCAAATCCACGAAGAAAAGTAAACAATTTACACAGATTTTAAACAAATTAAAAATATTCTAATTCACCACGCTCAGACCACACGACACTAACTACACTACAATTTTTTATACTAACAACTAGAAATACTAAGGCTCGTATACACACGCCATAAACTTGTATAAGACTACAGAGTGAAAGATTTACACTGAGGCAGATGCTGCCTACTTCTATTGCATAAATGTGCCAATCAGAAGCTTTCTTTCACATTTCATACCTTTCTAACTATTGCCTTGTGCGGGGAGGGAGTATTAAGACTTTATCGTAATCGTTGTTATGTGTTTAAACAAACAATCAAGATCGCCCCCACCTACTGAAGAAAGAATTGAAGGGGATTAAAATTCAGGTGTGCAAGGATTTTGACAGGTACTGAATTGAGAAAAATGAAGAAATAAACTTTCTCGCGAAGATCAGAATTTTTTTATGCCGTAAAGCAAGTGGAAAATGTAAATTTGAATATTTTATGAAATTATATTTAATAAGTTATATGTCTCAGTAAATTACACATTTAAAAACATAAAAGTTTTTTTTTCTGTTCATTATTATTATTATTATTATTATTACTAAAGATTATAAATTAACAAATAAAAGTATATAAACGAATATATAGATTAATGCAAATGTGACTAATAAGAATAAGAAAATCCCTCGTTGATGTATCATATTTCATTACGTTGCTATAGGAGATATTGTTATTATTACTATTTTAAATTGACAGTATTAATTATACAACGAAAAAGTAGCTTTGTGATGCCAATTTATTTTAATATTTAATTACTAGTTTATTATAATTGTTTTAAAAGGGCATTTTTATGGTCATAAATGAGAAATACATATGCAAAACGCAGTCAGAAATGTTTTTAAAAAGAGGAGAGAGAGAGAGGGAATAGATTAGTCTAGTGTTTTGTGAAATTTCAGTTACTGAAAAGAGGTAAGTTAGAGATGAGTAACAAATGTTACTTCTGTATTGTCTCATACATTTCTCTTTTCTTAACAAACAGAGGCGATGTCAACTTTGTTCATTTTCAGTGATTGCATGTTTTAATTAAGTAAAGTGAATAGTTTAGAAGACTTCTAAACAGATAAAATTGCGTTAAATAATATATCTTTTGGATTACTATATACTATAAAGTGTCCATTATTGTTTAGTAAAATATGCCATTTGTAATATATAATTTATAATGTAACATCAGCCCTTAAGAGGCCACTTCACTCACGCGAAAACACCCGCTCAGTAATGTTAATCCTGGGACAGTTATTTTACAATATTGCGTTTGCATTTCAATATTTTCAAATGATTTTTATTTATTTATTTATTTATTTGCATTATCTATGCAGGCCGTTTTCTATTATGTTTCCATTTTTTTTTTTTTTTTTATGAGGATACTTTCACTTTCGGAACCGGTTTGTAACAAGGGAAACTCGGATATAACGATTAAAATTTTGTAAAATAACAAAATATCGACCTTCGTCTCTTTCCTTAAACAGATTGTGTTTTATTATGGTTATTCTACGCATTTGAGAATGGGTGAAATATAACGTTACAATTTATCAACTAAGTAGTATTTTTTCTAAAATGACGTCTTTCTTCGCCACATAAACGAATTATGATACGTTTCTTTTTATTATTCATTGAAATTATGAGGATAAAAAATATTTAATGTGAAAGTGGCCATAAATGATAAAAAAACAATCTAGAGTAAAATATTAAAATATCTTAGCTTAAAATAAGGAAGATAATATTAAATCGTTTGACAAAATTTATTGCAAATTGCTTCATATTATTTATGCATTCCTTTCGAAATGATCATTTTTAATGAATATACAAAATATTATAATTACTTGATAAATAACAATGCAGCAATAATTGAGTTCATTGTTTTTTCTTTTTTCTTTTAAGAAATTACATGGAATTATATTTTGATAGATTTCACAGGAAAAGAAAAATGAACCACCAATCCAATCCATGAAAAACTCTATGGAAGCATTTTTTCTAATAACAGAGCTTATGAGTGATGTATTTGAACTGCAATTTTCAACTCATACTAGGGCTCTCTACAAATTAAAAAAAAATCTGGTAGCCAAAAAAAATTTTAGTCGCTAGTAAAAAATAATTACCCCTTCCCCATACCGTTGTTTCCTACTTTTTAAATAAATGGTTTCAAAAAGCTTAAAATTTTTGTATGAATTGAATGAAAAATAATAATCATGGTCATAGTTATAGTATATCCTTAATAATGCCGGAACTCTTCAATTCAGTTTACTAAATTAATTTAGAGAGTTAATATAAATTATTTTTCTAAAAGAAACTTATCAAAATTATATAATAATTAAATTAATAAAATGAAATGTGTATTACAAAGTTGGAATAAATAAGTCTGGAATATCATGAAAAACAATTGTTGTTTTCTGTCATTATTATTTTATTTTCAAGAAAATTATTATGAAAGAAATTACTTAGACAAAGCGCTGACCACTATAGTGGTCAGCGTTTTGTCTAAGTAATTTCTAAAAAAAAATCCTTCCCTTCCCATATGACAACACTTTAATTATCCCCTTTTTCTTCCTCACAGAATGAACCCATAAAAGTAATATTGCCTGAAGACACCAGTTTAAAATTTACGGGCAATCGTACTTTTTTAACATATTAAACAGATTTCTAATTTTACGGGGAATTATACTTTTTAACATATTAAGCTAATTTCTAATTTTATGGGCCATATCCATTTTTTTCACAGGGCACATATCACCAGTTGTTTTATTTATAAACTCAGTAAGGATATTTTATTTATATTGCAGTATTAAAATATTTTTTTAGTTTACCTAAAAATCGTAAAATCAGCATCTGCTCATTTAGTGCTGTTGTTATAATGTTCATTTAATATCGAATTGAATTTCTACATATTTAAATATCTATAGTGAAACTTAAGTCAATTTTTTATCCATAACATACAAAAACTTATGGCGATTGCTGTGGTAATATTGCAACACGTTAGGACTTATTGCTTATTTTGCATCTAAGTATTTTGATATATGTGAGGAAAACTCCATTCTGGATATTTAAAACTGTAAAAATTCGATTTCATATTAAAAGAATACCATAACAAAAACTCCAACATACAAAAATATTTAAGTAGGAGAGAAAGGACAGTTTACCCTCAGCAGGTGGAGTGTGGAGGAGGAGGGAGTTACTCCACCTGTAGATGGGAGAGGAGGGCCACCTCCACCTGTGAGTGGGAATGAGGTGAGTGTATTATAGTAGGGAGGTATTTTAGGAGGGGAGGGCTTAAAATTTAGGGGGACTTAATTTTTTTTTAGGATCAAATTTAAATGTAAGATTGAAGTATGCTATAGGAGAGGGGTATAAAATGGAGGGGCTTGTTTTTGTAGAGGCGGCTAACTTTTTTGAAGGGGGGCTTATTTTTGAGGGGGCTTAATTTTAAGGGGGGCTTATTTTTGAGAGGGGGGCTTAATTTTTTTTTTTTTTAAATTTTAGAATTGACTTTTAGTTTGAAGGTTAAACGGAGATCAATTTTTCTTTTTTTTTTTTTTTTTTTTTTTAGGATTAAATTTAAATGTTAGTTTGAAGTCTGCTATAGAAGTGGGGCTTATTTTTGAAAAGGCGGCTAACTTTTGTTAAGGTGGGCTTATTTTTGAGAAGGGCTTAATTTTCTGTTCTTTTTTTTTTTTTTTTTTTTTTTTTTAAAAAAGAATTGACTTAAAGTTTGAACGCGAAACGGAGATTAAACTTTTTTTTTTGGTGTCGCCATCTATCGGAAGGGAATGCAATAACAGATATTTAAAATAGGTTTCCTTGAAAAGATTTCACTGGGGTTTGAACCTGCAAAATAGCTTCTTGAGTTGATAATTTGTGGTAGGTTTAACTGATCAAGCCAAGAAGCTATATATGAATGTCGAGATTTTAAGTGTTTAAAGAGAGATATCGTGAGAGTGACGTATCATTTGTTAAATAGTGGAAGCAATGCTAAAAAGAAGACGTGTTCAGGGGTAAGTACTGTTTTTATTGTGTTTGATGTAGAAAACATAGGAAAGAGGCGTAGTTTAAAAAAACAAATTCAATTTTTTAAATAATTTTCCCAATGCAATACATGTGGACCCACTTTTCGTTTTTTAGCGGGTTTTGACAAATCTAATACAGAATCTTGTTTAATGTTTGTTGACAAATTTTTATTTTTAATAAAATTTCGCGGGACATTCATTTCGTTTAATGTTTCTAATAATTCGTTCTGTGCCCTGATCGGTTTTCTTTTATTCACAGAAAACAAAAGATTAAATAAATCTGCCAAGTTCGATTCGGGGATAGGTTTTCCTTCGAAACTTACAGTCAAATTTTTATCCTATCGAAATTTTCTTGGACGTGCCATGACAAACTGAACTAATGCTTTGATAATTTAGGATAGCTTTATCTGTTCAAGTTATGATATCATGGTGGATACAGATCATCAGATTACGGATATTTGTGTTTGGAATAACGTGATTTTTAATTTTGCCTATTCAGTTTCAATTATATTGTGAAATGAGGATTTATTTTTGGAAGATAATGTTAACTTTTTGTGATTATCTTGTAACAGACTGCTTTCATTAAAAGTGTATTTTAGAATTGTAAACTACAATTTTGAAATTTTCGCCTGTTTGGAAAAAAAGCACAGGGAAAAAAAATAATAACAACAACTGTTCAAAAATATAATAACAACTAAACAAATGATCAAAAATAATAAAAAATGTTCAAATAATAATAACAACTGTTCAAAAATAATAAAAACTATTTAAAAAATAATAACAACTGTTAAAAAAGTAATAATCGATCGACTTTATACAACCAACATTTAAAAAAAAAAAGATAATCGAATCTAGTTTTTTTTTTTAACGCGACTTATTTGAAATATTTACTTTTTCTATTTAGATTTCTAGCACATCAGTGATTCAATCAGTAAAATATTATTTTTAAAAGCACTAAATACGAGATTAATAAGAATTTTTAACTTACAAACATATGAACTTCTGATACACAAGTGATTCGACCAGTAAAATATTATTTATAAAAGCATTTTTGACTTACAATTGTACGAACTTCAGATATGTAACCCTTTCTGAATCTATGTGTAAGAATTAACTGACTATTGAACTTATAACAGAGTATGATAAAATAATCACATGGCTTTTTAAACCAATAAAATGTTATTATTTTTAAACAAGCGCCCTCTATCATTTTATGAACTTCCAAGAAACGAGTTAATATGATTATATTGTTTCCTGTAACCGCTGTGAAAGGTTGTATTTTCCGTTTTAAGGTAGTTTACATTTAAGTGATTACGGAAAGAGTCATGGATTCTGCTTTGTTAAGTGCTAATGATATGTCTAACGTGAAGAGTGAACCCTCCTCACCAGGATTAAATGACCATGACATGGAATTTTTAATACAGCCTAAAGAAGAACCCGTTTCGAATTGTGAAGTGAAACCCGCCTCATCAGGATTAAAGAAACAGAAGTTACCCTTTATGTGTTCTACTTGCAACAAAGCTTTTCCCCGAAAGGTTAACTTAACGTTTCACATGAAATGTCATCTGGAGAAAATACCTCTTGTGTGTGTAATTAGTGAAAAAACATTTGCTAGAAAGTATCATTTATTAAATCATATGAAGGTCCATTCAAAGACCCCTGTGATTCATAATTGTAATGTATGTGGCGAAGTATTTTCACAAAAGAGTGATTTATTAAAGCATGGGAAAATTCATAATACTTCCAAGCTGAAATATCCAAGCCTTATTTATAAAATCAAAGGAAAAGTAGACAGTCACCCAGTCACTGTAAATGCGACGACTGTTTTGAAACATTTAATAATAGATCTGACTTAGTGAAACATAGAAAAATTCATCTTTCACCTAAAGAACTTAACCCGTCTGATCAACTTTCCTTGGAAAACAGTTCGAAATATGAAATTTCAGACATCACTCAGTTTAGTAAAATATTTAAGTTTTTCGATGTTTTTACTCCTGCTCATTGGAATTTAGGTGAGGAAATGATTGTTGAAGTACAAATGAATAAGAACTATGAGCTTTATGTTCACATACAGAAATACGAAGAATTTGAAAAGAACGGTCGTGAACTTACCCCCACAAATGAAGGCATTACATTATCATGTGCAACATTCGACAAATTTGAATCGAGATTGGATAAATTTAATTTTGTTTCTGAAAAAGATACATTCGTATGTAATAATGACTTACTAATCGCTTATGTAAATAAGGAATCATGCATACTGCAAAAATTATTCAAATCGAAAAAGTTTGGGTTTTGTTTGAAGTCGGATTTTTTACTGCTTACAAAAGATCAATATATGAAACTAGTGAAAAATGGCTTTAAAATTACCAAATGTCTCATTGAGACGCTTTTAACTAAGCTTATTCCTGTTTCGATTTTAGAAAACTTAAACAAATGTAAATATGTCATCCCACCTCACAATAGAAGAGACTTTGAACTATTTCTTAAAATGTTTCGATGACGAGTTAAAGTCATCCGTTTCTCGCGTGTTTGATTGCTATCGATGTTCAATCGGAGAACCAATTAATGTGAAACACGAGTGTGATAGTTATAATTTGCGTAGAAAGTATAATTGGTGTAGCGACAGTGCACTGCTAAATTTCAACGTGACTGAATTTGTAAAAAACATATTCAAGAAATGTTCATGTAATTATACTCATTTATTTTTTGAAACTATGAATATGGACTTTTATAATAACCATTTAGACAATGTATTTGTAAATTAACATAGAAATGTATTTATTTAATAAATATTTGTTTTTATATCACATATCTGTTTTTATTTCACATGTCTGTTTATTTTTACTCTTGAAATCAATCTTTGAAGTTTTATTTTCTAGAAAAAAAGTGAACATATATTTATGAGTAGGCAAATTTTTTTTAATTGTAGTCTTTAAAGTTAACACTTTTTGGTTAAATGAAATCTCTTTTTAAGAAAAATTTATTATTTTTATTTGAATAGGTATTAAACTTATTTATTGATAAGAAAGTTTAATTTTTCTCTCCTTTTAAACAATGACATTGCATGTTTTGATAATTTCCATCCCACAGTTAACATTACAGTATTTAACATAGTTAAGAAAATGTTTAACTTAAACCGTCACTGTATTTATTATAGATAAGTAAACATTTTATCTTTAACCTAAATGTAATTTAAATGATTAACTATAACTGTGACTGCTTTTAATCTAGATAAGTAAATGTTTCCAGGAATCACATCAGTTTACTGTAGACTTTTATCGAGATTACACCAGTTAGTGGAATGCTGATTAAAAATATTTTATGACATTAATATGCAGAAAAGATCTCACGAAGAAGTACTTTCACCTTCAAAACGTCAACGTTTAGAAAAACCCATGGAAAATTTAAATACCTATGAGAAGGAGTTAAAAGACCCAAGATTAAAACTTTCTAAAATGGGTAATAACTGTGTAACTACTGAGGACTTACAAGATGTGAAACCCGAGATCGCTATGAATTTTTCAAACTTTGCCTATGTTGAATGATACAACATCTTTCGAGAATCCCGGTCGAATGCCAAATTCTGCCACGGACTATTTGAATACATTTTTCGAAGACATGAATTTTGAAAATTTAGATTGTTCTACTACCTTAGCGTTTCAAGAACCTACAAATAATATTTTACAGACTACTGTTAAACGCGAGGTCAACGAGCTACAAGCAAGCAACCTTTCGCAAACAAGTGGTGAATTACAAACCACCATCTCACCTGCAAATGACATTAAAAGTGATAAATTATGCAATTCCTATGTGTTTCACAAAGAACTAAGTGACTGTTTCTATTTAACTTTGAAGTTAAGAACTAAACAATATTATATACTTATACGAGAATTTAAACGCAATGTATCTACTAATGAAGAAATCCCGACAAACCGCGTGGTTAATATGGATATTCCTAGCTGGTTTGAGTTTCAATATAAACTTATTGCATTTAATTTAAGATACAAAAGCACGTCCTTTGTTTCTAATAACATGATTTTAGTGTTAAATCAAAATTCTACAATGCGAATTAAAAATTTAAAGAATCATTCTTATATTGACTTAAACGAACATCAACTAGAAAAATTAAAAGAAAGTACCTCTCATTTAAATAGTGTACTTTTACAACCTATGTATACAAAACTTTTACCATCTCTTATTAAAAAGAAATGTATGGTGAGTAATATATCTACAGAAAATGATGAGGTGTTAAAGTATAAACTTAACACATGTATCGAGAATAATATGTTATCAATACTTAATCAATTGTATGAATGTCATGCATGCGCACTACGACATTCGAGCAAAAGCCTTCACTCCTGTTTCACATTTAATAATAGGGAAAAATTTAATCAATTAGGGGAAGCTTTGTTAATGCTCGTAGATTTCGATTATGTAACTTCAACGTTTCTAAACGGAGTTTATAATGTTAGTGAGCACTTTTTATGTAAGATTAATGAACAAACTATTTGTAATGAATTATTTAAGACCTGAAAATAAAATGTTTTTGATTAAGTTCTGTGTGTTTATTTTTTGCAAAAACGGAGCTATAACTTCGCTACATCCTTAAGAAAAAACTGCAATAGATACGGGCTCACTTCAAAAAATCGACTTACAATATAAAACAATAAATATTACGCATGCAACATACAAATTAAATAAAATTAAAATAATACAGTTATGTGCAGTTAAATAGTATAAGATTCACGGCAATAATGCTGTCATTTTTTATACCTCTTTATTTCTACTTTCCAAACTAACAATTTATTTGCAATATCTTACAAACTAATTAAAATACACCACATCAATGCTTAGTTATTTTTTGTATAAATTAAGTGTTAATAATATATTACATTTATATATTTGTTTATTTATTTTAATCATACTCCGTCACTTGTCAAGTACTTTTAATTTCAGTTTCTCTACCAAACTTATGTCATCATGCAACAAAAATACACTAATTGCAGTGTTATTGGACTAGGTTAATAATCAAGTCTACCTTCACTATTCTATGCAAAATGGTAATTTGATTTATACTAGATCTATTTATAATTTTGCAATCATATTTAGCTTTCATAGTAGTATTATAAAATTTAATGATTCATTTAAGAAAACATTTTAACAAAAGCTAAATAATGTGCAGTTAAAATTTAAAGATTGACATAAACATAACAAAGAAAAAAATTCTTGTCTTTTTTCCCACTATAACTTCTAATATTCACGAAGCTTTAAATAAAAAATGCATGTTTTAATGCATTTGTTAAAAGTCATCTATTAGCATATATCTTTTGGTGCATAATTAAATTTTATGGAGAAATTTCTCATGCTTTTAATTTTTAAAATTAAAGCAACTTTTCACTTTTTTTTTAAATCGATGGAACAATAAATGATAGTGTGTCTACTTACCACTTTCCTCAACTTGTACTTCTTCAAAAAGTGCTCTCAGATGTTCTAATCTTTCACTTGAATTTAAAATTTCCTTACACCATTCTCCCATTTCCTCTAACGAAGGATCAATTTCTGAAACAGAAAGAAATGAATTTAAAAATGCATCAGTATTACAGTAAAACAATGTATTGAGGTGGTTCTCAAATTCCCTGATCCACAACGTAAAATTTTCTGACACGCATTTTTAAAAGAAAAGACATAAAATTGGGGCAGACCTGATTAGTGAAGCTATTTGGAATCGAATTGCGTTTTTCAATTTTTTTTATAAATATATTACTAATTATATATTATAAGCAATTATATTATTATTATAAGCGATTCTTGTCACATGACGACAAGTATCACACGCTGGCGCCGGGAATTTGGTTCAAAACGCCGACTTTGATAGTATTTTCTGAAAGATCTTCTGCCTTTAATAAAAAATAGAAAACGTCTTTTGAGTGCAAAATTTCTGAATAAGAAAGCCTGCCAATTTCATATGTGTCTCCAAACAAAAATGAATTCAGTAACATGTCAGAAATATATATATTTAAAATGTTACTTTAACTAGACTTGGCTTAATCAGAGCTTTAGACAATAAGAAAAATCTTTTTGATACATCTTAGATACGTTAAAACTGTTTTTTAATTCCAAAATTTAAAAACATAAAACTTCACCTTTTCTAAAGCATCACAATAATTAAAAACATATTTTACTTAAGGAAGGTGTCAAATACATGTAAAATAAAATTTCCAAACTTGACATGTTTCGGTTTCAAAGTATAAAACCATAATCATAAGCAAACAAACATCGTCAAAAACCAAACCCGAATGATTCGGGTTTGGTTTTTGACGATGTTTGTTTGCTTATGATTATGGTTTTATACTTTGAAACCAAAACATGTCAAGTTTGAAAATTTTATTTTACACGTATTTGACACCTTGCTTAAGTAAAAGATGTTTTTAATTTGTGTACAGCTTAGATAGCTTGGGAATGTCAGCTGAGAGAAAAAACTTTATTTTCATGGCAATAAAGAACATTAAATTCTGAATTATTTCATATAATTTAAGACATTTTGCATTTCAGATAAAAAAAAAAAATAAATCTGATTATTTTTTTTATTACTTTAGTTTAAGAAGATTGTAATATTTTGAGGTTTACAATCAGTAGTTTGTTATGGCGTTAATTTGTGCTGTTGTATGACTACACTGCAAATCCCGGCAACACAATACAGAACGCAAAACTAACACAAAAACGGGCCGACTTTTGCACGCATAAAATGCGTTCATAATGTGTTTCCAAGTGTTCTCGTGTGGTGAAATATGTTTTACTCCTGGTGCTAAATAATGTGTTCGTGAGGTGTAGTTTTAAACACTTTTTACACGCATCGCTTTTTTAAACGCATTCACAACACATGTTTTTAAACACTTTAAAACACAATGTTATGCATTTTGGAATGCATTTGAAGCAGATAGCGTGATGCGTATGCATCGGGAGGCATATTTTATTTATTTTCTCCCTAATTTCTTCTGGTTTTATTACCTTGGGTCGCTGCCCACAGTAAATTTATCCTTACAATTGACAATTGTAGACATATGCAGTCTCTAGGTACGCCCTTTTTTCTGCGTTTGCTCCGTTTCTTCCAGCAGCTCCCCCCCCCCCCCTCCTTCTATAGATATTCTTTTCATCTCACTCCACTTTTCTTCCGTTGTCACAACCTTGAGAGCTTAGACCCTCCTTACCCTTCCCTTATATATATTTTTAACATTATCTTTACCCTTCATTCCATTGTGTTTCTGGGATATCCCAAACAAGTACCGTTTGGTTGTTCTCCTTAAATATGCCTTTATTTTTTCGATAGGAGTCTTAGTTTCTGAGATAGTAAGGGCTTTTGCCCCTTATTTTCAAATTTACCCCTTGACTCCTTTATATTTTTTCTATGCTGTGTTTTTACCTTTTTAGTCTCATGGGCCTATGCCCTCTCTTTCCCTAAATTTCAGTTTCATTTGGACATCGTTTGTAAGCTTTAGCAGATTTTTGCCCCCACCACCATGTGGCACTTTTGTTATTTGTATGTTTGTACACATAGTAATTCTTGTTTTCTATTTATGCAACTTTCATCTTTGTACCTGTAATCTTTTCCTCCTTCACGTCACTTTACATCTTTTGCAGTAGCGGAAACTCATTCTTTCCTTTTTATTATCTTACCAGTATCTCGCCTTTTTTTGCTAGTTCTATTAGCATCTTGCATATTCCCCGGCAGAGGGCGCCCTCTTGCGCATTTTTAAAAAAACATTTAAGATCACATTTGTTTCTTACTTATTTTAATGATGTTTATTACTGTATGTTCTAAGAACCAACTGTGATCTTATTTTTTTTTAAGCGCAAGAAAGAGAGCGCCCTCTAGGGGGCAGAATGATAACTAAAATAAAGATGGTGAGGGGAGGGGAGGGGGGGGAAATATGCAAAGTCAATAATGCCAGATGCAAGTAGAACTAGCCGGACAGATACTGGTAAGATAATAAAAAGGGAATACTGAGCGCCTTCTACTG
This sequence comes from Maratus michaelseni, assembly GCA_963931845.1. Taxonomy (NCBI): domain Eukaryota; kingdom Metazoa; phylum Arthropoda; class Arachnida; order Araneae; family Salticidae; genus Maratus; species Maratus michaelseni. The sequence continues at coordinate 183,440,073 of OZ007595.1, forward strand.
CAGAAGATGGGAAGTAATGTGGAGGACGAAATGACTACAGATACAATGACGAAAGTTGCATAAAAATTGGATAATTAGAAGACAAGAAATATGTGTACAAACAACATACAAATAACAAAACCGCCACATGGTGGTGGGGGCAAAAATCTGCTAAAGCTTACAAATGTTGTCCAAATAAAACAGAAAATTAGGGAAAGATAGGGCATAGGACCATGAACCTAAAAAGGTAAAAACCCAGCATAGAAAAAAAAATAAAGGAGGGAAAGGAGTAAATTTGAAAATAAGGAACAAAAGCCCTTCATATTTCAGAAACTAAGGCCCCCTATCGAAAAAGTAAAGGTACATTTAAGGAGGACACCCTAATGGTACTCGTTCCGAATACCCCAGAAACAGAGTGGAGTGAAGAGTAAAGATAATGTGTATATAAGGGTAAGGAGGAGCTAAGCTGTCAGCGTCTTGATAACGGAGAAAAGGAAAGAGGAGTGAGATGAAAAATAAATTCTATAGAAGTAAGGAGGGGGCTGCTGGAAGAAACGAAGCAAATGCTGAAAAAAGGGGGTACCTATAGAAAATGCATAAGCCTACAATATTGTCAATTGTACGATAAATTCACTGTGGGTAGCGACCCAAGGTCATAAAACCAGAAGAAATTAGAGATAAAAGAAAGAAAATAAAACCCATAAAGCTATAACTGTATTCAGAGACTATGCCTCCCGGTGCATATGCATCAGATTATCTGCTCTAAATGCAATCCAAAATGTATAACATTATGTGTTAAAGTGTATATAAACAGGAGAAGGAGGATAAACTGGAAAACTGCTGGAAGAAACTGTGCAAATGCTGATAAGAAAGGTATCTATAGAAAATGCATATGCCTACAACTATAGGATAAATTCATTGTGGGCAGCCAATCCAGGGTGATAAAACCAGAGAAAGTTAGAGATTAAAGGGAAAAACCCTCCAAAGCTAGAACTGTATCTCGAAAGCCCCTTTATCCTGAATAATAAACACTCTGCTTCCTCATATTTCAGTTAATAACAAAAAAGATGGGAAAAGCCATTTCAATGAGAAATTATGACTTAAAATTAGAGAGAGAATCAGATAGAAATAACAATTTATAGACTGGTATCATTGAGAAACAAGTAACACACTCGAGATGTCCATACAATTGAGAGAAATGATGCTTCTTGAAAAGCATTCTTGTCATCGCCCAACACTAAAGTGCATCATCTGTGTTGCAGACAAATTTTTAAAATAGCCTGTACAATGTCATCAATTATCTATGCTTTCGCGTATCCTTTTAGTACTTACCTTATAAACTTTCAGCATTTTAGCTTTAAAGAAAATAATTCTAGCTGTAAAAAAAAAATCCTCAAAATGGCAAAAATCAGTAATATTTTATAGAAACTAAATAAAATGCTGAATTTGGTATTTAAAATATTTACGTGTGCTACTAAATTAATTATAAATATATGAAATGTTTGAAAATATTCACACTTACTGCCAACAGAGGAATTTTTTCAAAGATTTTATTATGTATGTTTTCAAAATTTTGATTAAAAATATATTTTATTAATAAAGCTCAATTATTACTACTAACACTTAATATATAAAATCCCATTAAATTTTCAAAAATGTGCTTGTCTTATCAAGATTTTAAAAATATACCTTATTTAATTTTCCATGTATACTTTTATATAGAACCTAGGAATATTATTGGAAATTTTTGCTAAGCCACAAATTTTAACTTCTGTTACATATATTCTCAAAATAAAAATGACAAACACTCAGAAATTTAACTTTTATTCAATTTAATTTAATCCAATATATATCGCTCATTTTTTATTTTTTAAGAAACAACTTTGATTGGAAATTTCTCCATTCACAATAGTTTTTACAATTAATCCTTTCAGACCTATTGTGCATTCTAATAACCTACTCTTTAATGTATTATACTACAGAGGAACATTTCTCTATTATAAACAGTAATACTGAAGAATTTGAATATTTTCATGCATAGTGTGAAACCAATAGATATGCAAAATTTAGTGAAAAAAGGTCAGGGATCAAACAATTAATTGTTACCGTTCATTAAAACAATTCATTCATTAAAATTTTTTAAATAGCACACATTTAAAGTTTGTTATCAATAGTTTATTTTCCAAATCTTTCTATAAATAAACTGCATTGGAAATCGAACAATTTGTTATTTACATGTTAATAATAACTAAATAAATTGTAATGAAAATTTTAGATAAAAATAAATAAAAATTCTTTGGAAAGGTCTATACTTTTTCTGAAGTTTTCTATATCTTTGCAAAAAATCTCCATGTTTTTGTATTAATTCTAAAATTCCCAAAAGACTTAAATATTTTCTAATAGGTAAATACTTATGGTAATCTGTTAAGATTTTAATTTAAATTAAATTACAAAAGCATTGACTTTGGGTTTTTGGTCTCTCACATTCCTAAATTTTCCAATGCATTTTAGGCAAAACATAACATTTATTACAAAATACCTTGATAATTTTTAAAAGTTAAGTGAAAGCAATGTTTTATTATTTTTCTTTTTTTTTTTTTAAATATGTGGTTGATTTAAATCATGATTAAGATCAAGCTGATTTAAAAAAAAAAAAAAAAAAAAAAAAAAAAAAAAACCTTGCACTAAACAATGTTTCTAAAGCCTTTTTGTCTTAAAAACACAAATCAAAATAACTAGTATTCTTTCAATTCAACTTGATTACATAAAATTTTACTGAAAGTACAAAAACATTGAACACCAATACAAATTGGTGTGTTTGTATGGTAAATTTTTGGTGTACAAAATGTAAAACCAGATTGTAAAAGCATAGAAGTTTTAAATAAAAATTTACTTCAGATAGACATCGTTGTATTTAACTTCACAAACTTTGCTGATTTTTCCACAGAATGTGTATTTCTAAATTTTTTATGCATAAATGAAGAGTTAGAAAATATTTACATTTGCTACCAACAAACGCATTTTTCAAAGCTTTTATTAGTAAATATGTATTTTCGCTATATTTTGATAAAAATAATTTTTACCCGCTGTAACATATAATTTTTATCAAAAAGATCTTTCATCATGGTAAATTCACATGGTGGAAGCCTAAAAAGTAATACAAATGACAAGTAATGTCACATAGTGTTAAGCTTATAAAACAAGTAATAATGTTATCAGTAATATATTTTTAATATAACCTTATAAATGAAATTAACTTTATTTTCGCATTCTTATCTAAAAGAGTCTTTTTTTTTGTTTCTTATATTTACCTTAGTGTGAAACCAAAGTAGTATTTCATGGTCTGTACTTTTATCTTGACAAAATTTCTTGAAGAGACTCTCGCATTTGGAATTAAATGTGATAGCAATGATATATTTTGTGATTAATTTTAGCACCTCGTTTATACATGTGAAAAGTTTTTGGGTGCTAATATCTCTATTTGCATAATACAATCATAGCTGCCAACTGCTAAGATTTTTTTAGCATCACTTTTTTATTTAAAATATTCTTCATCTTATTGTATCACAGAATTCTACGATATGAAAAGGGAGAAATTTCTGTCCTTAATTATTAGTGCCAAAGAATCAGAGCAGTTGGCAGCTAAGCACTAAACAAGAATCATTTCTGTATAACTTTATTAATTTTAAGCAGTATTTTAAATATTATTATAATGCATTTTCTTCATTTCGAAGAAATATGTCTATTGTCTACCTCCACCTTATACACTGTTTGCAATTGTTTCCTATGCAGCAAAAGGTCGTGTCTGCTATAATGTATATTAGTGTCTGCCGTACACTAAATTTATAACTTTTCATTCGAAAATCCTAATGTTCTTAGCACTAAATTTGTAATTGAGGAATCAAACAGAAATCCATGATCTGTGTCGAAACTGCATTTAATAGAATTTTTTGAGTATTTTGCCAAACATTATCATAAAAAATCTGTACGAAAAACTTCATTTGAAAGAAATACAAATCATCTTAGGCTATGTTAAATTCTGATATACCTGAGCTACAAGTATACATATTAACAATTGCTTCTTTCTTCTTAATACTGGTACTTATAAATACCACTTTATAAAACATTTTAAAAATAAAGTAAAAAAAAAAAACATACTTAGAGAAATAATATTATTTCCCAGACCTTGAAATGTAAGTAAAAAAATTACAAATTGTTGAGATGTTTCACAGCAGAAACTTAGCATTGCATATCACGCAGGAAAATGGAAACTAGAATGAGACATAGGCGAGAAAATCTCATTTTTTGATTCACAGGACTATTTTTGTTATCTATAATAGAGTAAAGTATTTAAAACTGATTCTGAAACATACTGTAGGTAATGGATGAATCAAATAGTTTTTATAACATTATGATTCAATTTAAAAGGACTCTGAGCATAAAGGATTAAAACAGTCAGTTTTAACCACCTGCATATATGTGACACACACAGCACTCAGAATCCTGAAAACTTTTCTTATTTAATCACAGAATAGTGAATAAATTAGACTTAGTGATTATATTTGTAATTACGTTAGGCAAAATTTTCTTACCAAAATTACTGGTAATAAAAAATTCAAAATTCTGTAAAGGACACTTGTCGCAAACATGTTAAATATACACTTGAATAGTTTCATTTGTAAAAGTTTCTTTATCTAATATATTGCAGAATGAAAAGACATACAAGACTCATTAAATGCAAAGTCAAAAAAGTTGTCTAAGATCATTAAAATTATAAAGTAATTTTAAATATACAAGTGTCTAAATGTTTTCATATAATTATTCTGGTAGTGATTGTATTTTGAACTTTTGAAGGTAAACTTTCCAAAAATTGGATAAAAAAACTTTTTTTTTTCATTTTATTTTTGAAATTTGAATGTGTAACATTTATTTTTAGTCTACAACATTACTTTTACAAAATAACTAATAAGGGAATGGGAGTATAGCAAATATGGAATTGCCACCCTAAAAATTCAAATTGGGGGGATGCCCCACATTAGGAACCACTGTTTTAGAGTGAAAATGGAGAATAAATTAAATAATTTCCAATATTTATGTTTTACTGTTTACACTCACAGAAGAAAAGAAAAAAAAATATATATCCAAATATAAGTTTCAAATATAGTTATAAACAGTATCTGATTTACGGCAAGGCATTCGGGACACGGGCCCCCAAATGCTACTGAAGATTTTTCAATTATTGGCCATAACAGTTTTAATGGTTAAAAAACAAAATATGGAAAAATGTGTTTGTCAAAGATTATCTACGATTTGTCAAAGTAACTTTATTTTTTCCTGATTTTTTAACAATTTATGTGCAAGAATGTACAGAACTCTGTCTGTGGAATCGCCATATTATTTCATTTTTATTTCTTTTACCTGTTATGCCTTATGGTTAACATGGACAAAGGCATGTGGTTCTGCTAGTTACTTTTATAATTTTTTTTTTTTTCAGTGAAATCTTGTATTTGAAAGAAAAATTTATTTGATTAATAGGATATGCTAATATTTTCAATAATTATAGCTTGGTACTGCAGTAAATTTATTATTAGTTGCTGCATACTTTATCATTCCAGATATGTGGACTTGCATAGAGAAAGGTAATCAGCACCACACAATTCATAATAAAATTCAATTGAAATTTCATAATTATGAAATAACTATTTAAAAGTAAATTAATGATTATCAAATTAATTTTTTTAAACTGATATTTTAAAGAAATTATTAAAGTTAATAGCGGTTATCTTAATAAGTACTGCTTTCAATATTATATATATATATTACTCAAGGCTGCTGTAAGCATCGGTGCAAGGAGGGCCCCATACGCATCTGTGCCCAGGGCCTCCAAATTTGTAAATCTGTCCCTGGTTATAAAGAATAAACATACATTGCTTAAGTACAAATTAATGACAAAAAAAAATATTGTAACATTTTATGATAATATTAGTTTTCTAGAAAAGAGAAAAATAAAAACCTGTAGTTTATTAGGAAACTTATTCAAGATATTGGCCATTTCAATATTTATTTTTTTGTTTGTTTATTTGTATCCTTCAATAGTACAAAAAAAGTATCTAAGAATGGTTATTACTATTACTCAATATTTAAATAAATTTACACAATATTTTAAAATGTATTCATAAATTCAAAAAGGTACATTAAGAACAAATTATCAAAACATGATTTGAGTGCAAGAACAGTTCTTAATTTTTTCGAAAAAAAAAAAAAAAAAAAAAAGATATGCATTACACAATAAAATGCTAATCACTTAAAATAATAGATATGTATACAAAGCTTAAATGCAATATATACATATACAATATCAAGATTCGCATACTCCATAAAAAAAAAATCCAAATACAAGTTTTAAATACATCAAATCGTAACGGCCTTGTTTATTCACAGAATTTACAATATTTTTCTACAGTTAAAAAATTGTGGTTTAACTGCGCGAACCCTGCATTATATAAAATAATGAATGTAAATTCAATTAATGAATGCAAAAACAGACTTTTTTTTATTCAATAAATCAGATAAATTTCATAGATTACTGAAACGAAACATTTTATTAAATCCAAAGTTCTACAATAAGAATGAATTATATAACAAAATATTTAAAATAATAGTGATACAAACAAAACCTAAGGTGCTTCAAAGGCCAATTTGTAGGATACTTCATTATATTCTGCAAATAGTCATTGCTATCTGAAATTAAAACCATAAGTAATCAATTAAATTGAAAACTCTCTACATGATAAAAAACATGCAAATACTTTACATCGTAAAAAAAGGGTATTTTTTTAAACATCAATTAAACAAAAACTACTACATTTAATTTTTTAGTTATTAAATTGTATACTTAATATCTTTCCTTATACATTCAATGTGCAAATTATGATACAAGATTGCCAGTTTTTTAATTTTAGATACTTTTATGTATTAGGGGCTGTGCATATATAATGTTATAAAGCTATCTCCAAGAAGAAGTGAAACAATTCTCTTTGATATCTTTATTATTTTTTATCTAACCAAAATCTTTTTTTTTTACATCAAAAGAGTTTTATGTATTTTTATTAAAATACAAAGTTATTATTAAAGCCATTAAATGATTTTAAAGTAATTTCATTACAAAATAGGGAATACCCCCAACATCTGGCATTTAAAAAAAAAAAAACTAAAAAAAAAAAATTGTAAAATAAAAAAGAATTTGTAGATATTGATAGCGACATCATTAAAGGAAGGGGGGGGGGGTGTCTACAATTATCATACACTCAAAAACATATGCAATGTACTGCCACTTAACTCTATTTCATATAAACAAGATTGGATTTAGGTACAGACCTCATGACAACTAAAATTAGAGGGTTTTTTTTTTTTTTTTTTTGGGGTGGGGGGGGGGGGGGTGGAGTTAAAATTGAGAATATTCTTTTACTTTTGAAAATTTTTTAAATGCCGTGGGTGTGTTAGAAATAAAGGTTAAATTTGGCAGGAAAAGCAAAATTTTCAAAGTCACTTTCTGACAATCTTTATTCACATTTTTAAATCTCATCATATTGTTAAATCTTTATAAGTAGATTTAAGAGTTTTTTTCCACAATCAGACTAAAGTCAGTTCCTAACTCTAGTTCCTTACATAAATCACAATTCCGAAAGAAAAAGGTATTTAAGAGCCATTGAACTAGTTTGCCTTGTGCACACATTTCTTCTTTTTGCAACATAGTACAGTAGACTCCCTCAAATCCGCACATCATTTCAGACTTAAACAATGAGACTTAAGATGTAAAAAATGAAGTTTTTTTAAAAAAATTTATAACATTCTGTACACATTTTAATATGGAATTCTAGTTAATATGATTGAACTCTCATGTTTTCTCATGAAGGAAGCATAAATTTATTTCTGAAGAATTTCAAGATAGTCCTGATATCAGTGGCTTTATCTTTTTAACAAATACATTTATGTATTAATCAAACTTTTTGGTTATTAAGTATGGCTAAACATGAAAGAAAACTTTGTTATTTTAAGATTTTGATGGGAATTATTAGTGTATATTTATAAGGAGAATTTCACTGAATGATTCAGGGAAAAAATATCTCATCACTATGCATATTTAGTTATGTATTATGAATTATTTACTTGACCTTTACTTTTAATATTTAAAAAATAATAATTTTGTTAATTTTTATTATTTTACTTTATTGTAAGCATTTATTATACTTTTGAGTGCATTATTAAATTCAAATTACTGTTTAAAAATATAAACAAAACTGACCAGAAATCTGCAAAATTCTAAAATCTGCCCAATCTCTTGTTTTTAAGCTATGTGGATTTAAGAAGAGTCTACTGTATTTCCAGATATTTTTTCTCTAATATATAAGTTGGCTATTATGATGAGTTTCACAGAGATTCTTTCAAATAGTAAAATGATTTTTTTTTTTTTTTTTGGGGGGGGGGGGGGGGGGGGGGTCATTGGTAAATTAAACATAGTAAACATGTTAGAAATTTTAGAAATGTCAATTTTTTAATTTATCAGAGACAAATTGTGTGCTGGAGAAAAGCAAGCTAAGTGCAGATTAGAAAATTTGTTTCATTGGTCGCTGTTTCATTTTCATGATTGTTTATATTTGGTGCAAAATTGCACTTTCTTACTACTGAGTTATACCAAGACACCTATAACAAAGAAGTACCTAATGTTCATTACAGATTTGATTACTACCAAGCCATTATTGCTACATGATCATACAATACATTTGGCATTTTTATAATAAACTGGTTAAGTCCTACACATCAGTCACCAGACATAAAACATTTATAATATGTGACAGACATTTCTTAGAAATTTACTTTACAAAATACACTTAGCTGAAAAAAAGAGGTCACATAAATACAGGGTTACCAGAATTTGGCCAGTCCCCCTCATCCGAAAAAGCCAGTTGACTGAAACAGTGATTAATTTTTAAAAACAAATATACTGGATAGCTTGAGTGGTAAGATTCCGCACCCTTTTTTTTCTAAGGAAAAAATAAAATTCTCAGTTAAATATATGCATGCAGGGGTTGATGCAGGTTTTTTTTCTTGGGGCCCATTTTGTGAAAAATAAAGGTTATTTTTGTGAAATTTATTATATTTTTGTGAAAAATAACATTTTGTAACGAAAGTTGAAATCCAGTTAATCAAATTCGAACCAAGAATTTATAAACAAAAACTTTTTAAAATCCTTTTGCTGAAGTTTTCCTCTCTGGTGAACTTGTTTGTTTACAAATTACACATTTTAAAACATCACAAAAAATAAATAAATACTAAATAGTATGTTTTTATGGAATAGAATTTTGTGAAGGGGCCCATTTTATCAAATTGATTTTTGTGAAGGAGTCCATTTTATGAAGTAGATTTTTGTGAAGGGGCCCATTTTATTAAATAGATTTTTGTGAAGGGACCCATTTTATTAAATAGATTTTTGTGAAGGGGCTCTAAACAGGCCCCAAATTTTTCTTGGATCGACCCCTGGCATGTCAAAGTGATCTTTGCTCCAGAAATACATAAATGAAATTATCTAAAAGTGCTGTATAAAAGGGACAAAATATATTATTTTCCAAAAAGAACTTTAAGCAAACTTCCTTTCCCTTTTAAATTCCAAAGAAAATATCCCTTTGGAAAAAAGAGACAACAACTTTCTTAAACAACTTTGTTTACATCATTTTCAGGTGCTCATAATATAAGCCTTCAATTTGACAGCTGTCTAAGGATCAAATCCCTTTCTCCACACACACCCTCTTATACACTTACAATGCTTTCCTCGTATTTTTGCATTAATTTAAAAAATAAAATTGCTTTTTAAAAAAGTAGAATTTTACTTTTTGGAGATGCTTGATTAATATATAGTAAAATCTCTGTAATGAACACTCTTGAAAAGCAGATGTCTCTGCAAACACATTTTCATTTCACAACATTTACTAGGAATGAAAATTTATATGACAACATTCCATTCGTATGACTTTAACTCTGAATAGTGAACAATGATATGCACTATTCCGAGGTTTAATACTTAGGCTGCAAACAGACCAAGTTGTTGCGACCAAAGAAAAAATATATATTTTTACGTTGAATAATATCACACTAGTTGACAAGTTTTTAAACGAAAAAGCATGAGGCTTGCAAGCATTATTGAAATAATTTGTAATTGAATAGTTTATTTTTTTTTAAAATATATTTCATTAAATTACAACTCAAGTTCTAAACGATTGTTGTTTCTTGACAAATGTTTTTCCTCTCCTATATTGTCGTATCCAAAATTCAATTCAAAACAATAACTCAAACATCCTTAATCATTTTTAAATTTAATATTGTTACCAAGAAATAATAGAGTACTTGCGTATTATCCTAGCCAGGAGAGATAGATTGCCAAAAATGGTTGCCAATCTTATTTATTGTTACCAATCATGTACAAAACATTGCTAAAAATGATAAATATAAAATAAATAAACAAATAATAAATGAGCAATAATAAATAACAAAAAAATATTATTTATAATAGCAATTGTAACTGACCTGGCCCAAATAATATGTAGGTACCACCAATAATACAAGTAACAAACAAGATCTGCATTAATAAGGTACGTCAGGAATGAAAAAAACAGTAGAAATTATTTCAAGTAATACATTAATAAAATATTCTTATAATTTAATCATATTATAACAGATATTTTTATAATTTTGCATTAATTAAGAAAATACACAAAATGGTTTTAAAAAGATAAATTTCAACCTTTTGAAGAAGCTCTCACGCATATATGTTTAATTGTTCGCTCCTCCATAAATAATATTCTAACATTCATGACATATCGAAGGAATACATGTATAAAATAATAAAAATGTACAAAATAGTACACATAAGTATATGTTATTTAATGATATGAAAAACAATTACCGAGTGGACAGTATTTAGATGAAAGATGTTAGCTCAGATCAGCCAATGCCTTTATGCCAAATGTCATACTCTTCAGACTTTGCATTCTCCAGGGGCTTGGAAAATTAAACAAATGTGGCATACCTGTCTGTTTTAATTGCTTCCATCAGTCCTTTTGAAACTAGCTCATAACTTTTTCAAAGTGATCTGACAGATAAATAAATAATAAAAGGCTTTACATAATGCACAAATATTAAAATTATTAAATATAAAATAACAAGACTGAGAACAGCATTTTCAATTTGCTTAGATTTATACTTTGATTTGACGGATATTTAATTTCTCTCAGTACAGGAACCTTGTTTTCTTTTTTTAAAAAGCTTGGCACAATTTGGGTTTACAGAAAGTGGGATTTGTTGCCAAATAATATAAACATATATAAAAACAAACTTGATTAATTTTTATGCTTGTTTATATATGTTTATGTACACACACACACACACACATATATATATAAATATATATATATTAAATATTTTATACATATAAATATATATATATATTTATAAATGCTTTTTATATATATACAATTTACGGTACTTTTCAATTAGCCGGGCACCAGTGAATTATATATAGTATATGTATATACACATATATGTATAAATAAATATGTATGTACGTCCTTTTACTAGAGATGTAAAATTTCCAAAAATCTAACGGTGATAGAAGAAAAAGAATCTTTTCTGCAAAAATTGATTTAGCTTTTTAGTATAATAAATTTTGTTCTAATATTTTTTTACAAAAAATAAAATAAAAAGTAACTTTAAAATTAATGCAAACTAGATTTTTTTTTTCACTTTAGATTAATATATTATAAATATAAATACAATATATATAAAATAATGATTTTCGTACTTAAGGGTTATAGTGGCCCCCACAATTATGAATTATGCCAAGATTGTAGTTATGATTTAGCCAAGTTCATCACAAAGTTTATATATATAATCAAACAATCATATATGTGCCATATATGAGGGGGTTAGAATGACAGTGGAGTAAGTCAAAAAAAAAAAAAAAAAATCTAGAAAACCATATTTTCTCTGAGCGTATATATTAATTTCTATTCAGTGTGACAGTCAAATAAGTCATAGTTAACATACGGAATCACTAGAGGGGAAAAACAAGTTGGACCACTTAATGCAACGGCAATGCAAGAAGTTTCACAAAATCCTTCAATTCTCAAATTACTAAATATATTGACTTACTCCACTGTCATTGTAACCCCCTCATATGTTATTATATTAGGGTAGATGTGCCAATAATGGACCTCCTTCCAGTAATGGGCCACCTTCAACATTTTTGGTTTATAAAAAAAATAACCAATAAAAATTCAGCTTTTTTTATTTCATTAATATGATTTCTTTAAATTGTAGTTAGAACTAACATTAGCATTTTAATAATAATAATTTTTTGGAACACACAGGCATTCTATTTAGCTGAAATCAAAATATTGCCAGCCTGTTGTAACAGCTTTGAAAATAATTATTAAAAAAAAAAAAAAAAAAAAAAAAAAAAAAAAAAAAAAAAAAGCAGCAGATCACTTTTTACTAAATATCAATCATCAAAAATGACAATTTTTGACAGAACAGGTGTATCATTCACTCTCAAGCAATTTCTGCAACTAACACTGTATCTCTGCCTTCCTACTTATAAGCAATACAAATAAAGAATTGAAAACTACTTCAAAAATCAAAGTTATGTCACATATTATTTTAAATCTGCAAACACTGTTGTAAATTCGTAATTAAATTACAATAGTACTTTTTTTTTTTACATATTACTATTGTTTATTCTATGGATATGAGTATTATGCATATTAGTATTGTATTCTGAGAAAATCCAAAGTGGTAATGTAATAATAATAAGTATATAATAATAAATAAAGTTTATAAATTTAATATAATAAATATGTGTGCATAATGCATTAAATTTAAATTATGATTTTTCTTATGTGCAAATACTATAAGTTATCATTTCTAAATGATTCATAAAATGCAATCTTTTTTTTGCATTTCGTTTTGTTAATGTTTTTTTTTTTTTTCTAAATTACCTCCTTAAGATTTAAATTATTTGTGTTTATTCCACAGTTTTTTAGACTTTTTAAAAATAAAATATAAATGCTGATATATTATATAGGGTAGATGTGCCAGTAATTGACCGCCTTCCAGTAATGGGCCACCTTCAACATTTTTGGTTTACAAAGAAATAACCAATAAAAATTCAGCTTTTTTTTTTGTTTCATTAATATGTTTTCTTTAAATTTTAGTTTTAAATACAGTCATAATATCAATTATGCATTACTTTTTGTGGTGTGTCCATTACTGGAATTTAGGTTATTTTGATTTATTTCTGTTATTTACAATTAAATTTCGATTCACATTGGGAAATGTGACTATGAGCATGGTTAAATATTGTTGGTAGATTAATATAATATTAAAAAAAGTGGAATATAACAATTATAACTATTAATTAAAAAATAATTTTAAAAGAAATTCCTTAAGGGTATCCATTACTGGCACATCTACCCTATATATAGATAGCTAGAATACTAAGCTAGATTTCACTTCATACTAAAATAATAAAAACCTGCAAAACACATTCTTCTGCAAAGTTTCATCAAGGAAAGGCAAAAGGAAGTTCGAACAAAAAATAATTTATTGTTACCGAAGTCTAATAAACGTTACTAAGGGTGTGCAAGTGCATTTTCAAATTCAGATCATTAATTTCTATTTTTTAATTAACAGAAAATAAATATTATGCAAAAAATAAATATTTAATTACATTCGTTATTTCTCATTTAACAAAAATTTAAAGGGAAAATAATTAATAGTAATTTTTAAATGAATTTCTATGATAAAAGAACAAAAGCAATATTAGTAATAAAAAAATCTAATTAGTTAATTAATCAAAGAGATAACGCATTTAAATATTATTGACAAATAAAGTGTTTGAAGGACAATCTCTAATTAACAGATAAATTGTAAACAGATTTTTTAGAAATTAAAATGAGTCAGAACGGCATTCTAGTTGGATAAATACGTAAGCTAAAGAGAAAAAGAAATAGGTCTATATAATGTTTTGATAAACATAGTTAAAAATCTAATATTAATTAATAACTGTTTAAAGTTTGCAAGAAATTAAAAATAAATAAATAACCATGCATATTATGTCTGTATTTATACCCTTATGGAAATATTAAAAACGTCAATAAATAATTAAATAAATAAAAAAAAAACGTAATTAACTTCAGCATGCATTTTGACGATTGTTACATTTCAGTCAACATCAAAACATAAGTCACAGGGTGCAAAAAATAACACTATTTTATAAAAATCATACACATAAATACATCGGTTTACCAAAAAACAATAATCTAGAACTTTAATATCCATGCATATATAATTCCTACGACAAAAAATTTAAATAATATAGAAAAACTTACACTGCAAATGTTTTGCCGGGAAAATAATCAAAACTTCATGGCGCGACGGTTGATCACACCAAGAAATCCAACCTTTCGATATCCACAAATTTTGTCCAGGAAAATCTGTACTTTTCTGAGAAACACATCGAACAAAAATGAATAAAATTAACGGTGTTGGATATGGTTTAGGGTCACACTTTAAAAAATTGATTAGGTCCCATAGAATGAACAGGGTACACAAAAACACAGAAACACGTGACGATTGCAGATCAATGGCGGACCGGAAGCGGAAGGATGCAATAGCTTGAAAACCATAACAGTACCTGTGCGCATGCGTCTGAACTTAGCTAGTAACTGGAGCACTGAGAGCTCGGTGAACTGGAGTCGTTTTTATCAGACGGGTGATTTTTGTAGGAGCTTTTCTTTTTTTTTTCTTTTTTAAAGGTGCTGGACAGTGTTGAATTCAGACCCTTTTCTCTGGGAGGGATTTCTATGGCTCCGGGGGGAAAATTGCACTTTTTAAGAATTAAAAGCATACAATCTCAAATCTTTCGGGGGGGGGGGATATTTCAATCAGAGTTGAATTCAGACAGTTTTCTCCGGGGGGGGGGGGTCAACTTTTTTACCATTGAAATAATAAAATCTCAAATCTTCCGGGGAACATTTCAAAGCTCCGGGGGGAATGTCCTCCCCCGGGCCACCTCCTGAATTCAACACTGATTTCAGTGCTCCCGGGGGGGGGGATGAATGTCCCCGCCTGGGTACCCCTTGAATTCAACACTGGTGATGGGTATCAGCACAAAAATATTGGTCCCCTCCTTAAACGATATTCAAAATTCTTATACTATCATTTTTTTATGCAACAACATTTTGGCGACCGTAAAAAAAATAGCGACCTATCACGACCAGTGCTTTCAGAACTTTTATTTCGGGGAGTTTGACTGTGCGGCCTGCGCAACATAGCGCGGAGCCCTGGCAAAGCACTTTTAGCTACTTAGCGAGAGCCAACGTCTCTCAGTGCAACACTGCACTAATAACATTTATTTTTAAATTTTATATATCATAGTACATAAAATATAGATAACAATGTGGAAAAAAATATTTTTTCACATTTAATGTGAAAAATTATAATTTCCCAAAATCTTCTATTTTTTCCAATATTTTAAATATTTATTTTTTTAATTAACTTTTATTTTTAGGATTATCAAATGTATACATTCCCCGACAATGACGTCATCTTTGGCTGTAAGAAATAAAGTTATTACGCACTTTTTCTCCACGTAGAAACATTTAAAACAAATATACAGCAAACATTTCAGATTTTTTTATTTTTATTTTTTTTTTTTTTTATTGTTTTGAAAGTGCAATTTCCTTCTGGAGTTTCATGAATCCTAGCCGAAGAAAAATGTCTGAATACAGCATTGAACATGGCGTTTACTGAAATGCGTTTTGAATGTGTTCTGTTATACGCATGTGTTTCGTTTTCCATTAAATCTTTGCCAAAGTGACAGCCGAGTTTCGGTAAACGCATTTTACCACACATTTTCAAACACCTGAGAATGCCTTAAACAGATTGGAAACACATCTTGACACCTCAAGCGTTTATAAAGCGTTGTATTTTGAGTAAAATGTGTTTCAGGGATTTGCAGTGTACAATTAAGCGGTGAAATTCTCGATTCTTTTACATGACCGAATAACAGAATTCACGATTTCACCCGCAACCAATTGATGTAATTAGCAGTCATCTTTCGGTTGCGTAATTCATGTTTTTTTCTACAATTTGTTTGACAAAATTCTCAATATTTCTTTGTGGGGACCAATTGACGAAAATTGATTTTTTTATGTGGTAGTTCAATGAATTTTACAATTGTTTGACAAAATGCTTGATTTTTTTAATTTATTTTTTGACCAATTGGCTAAATTTGCGATTTTATTCCGCGACTTCTTAATGAAAATTGCGATTTGTTCTCCAATAGTCTGACAAAATTCCAGATTTTCTTCTGCAACCTCATTTTTTGCATTTTCATTTTTTGAAGAAAATTGTAGTTTTTGACCGACCTTCTATTTCATACTCATTCAAGTGTCCTCTAACTGTATTAACAACTTGAATCAGAGAGTAATATAGGGGCACTAAAAAAGAAATTTCAATTGAACTGCTTTGAAGTGTTTTGTTTGTCTTAATATAATGTAAGATGGTGTGCCAAATGACGGTTAGTAGGATGCAGTTTCAAAATTCAAAATCTTTCAGTATGAACTTCTAGTCTTAGGCCAATTTGCTGCAGTTTCCTTATTTAAATTGATATTATACAAACATTCATAAATTAACAGATAACCATTGTGCAATGCTTTTGTGGCATCTACTTTTGCAGACGATCTGGTACCACATAAAGATTTAATACTTAATGTATCACCACCACCACAAGATTCCAAGAGTTCCTGTGAAATTTGCCATCTGTGAGTAGATGCCAAAAAAAATTGTCTATGTTCAGAATAAAGCATTAGCTCCAACAAGATTCAGTGAACGTGAAGATGGTACGAAATCTACTAAGGGCGATGATACTTTAATTCTGTCTTGTAATCCAGAACCCATCAAAAACATCACATGTGGAATGTGGAAAATGTAGCCAAGTCTCGTGATTCTTTTAGAAGTTTCAGGTTCCTAGGCAAGCACTAATTTATGGGGAATGGGGGATATCATAAGTGCTTCCAAGAAAGGTGCTATCGATCTGAAGTATTACTTTATATAAGTAAAAATTAACTTTTTTACTCATTGGCCACTGGCCAGTACATGGATTTTTTTTTACTTGCCAGATTTCATAAGCACTGGCCAATAATAAATTTACAAATACTTGATAAAAAATACTTGACAAGTAAAGTGCACAATTCATCGAACGTCAGTGGAAAGAAAGTACAATTTGTGGAACGCTCATGGAAAAAATCGTGAAATTCGTTAATCGATAGTCGATAAATCACGAAATTCAACAATTAATAGCAGAAAACTAGCAATATTCATCAAATGGTTGAAATTCGCCTAATGGTTTCAATATTCGACGAGCGACAGCGGGGAAAAAGATCTGTTTCCATTCAATCATCACAGTTGGTGAGTGTGGCTATTAAGTTTGGCCAGTGGTGGTAATAAAGTCAGTCGCCAAGTTTTCAGTATTACTCGCCAAATGGCGAGTGCTAATTTTGTCCTATATTACTTTACAGCTCTAGATACTTTATATTTGGCATAATAGTGTTTAAGATACTAAGACAAAACTAAAAACTTTGGAAAATTCCAACAAATCAAAAACTTTAATTTTTCTTTTTTTTTTTATGACCAGATTTTTTAAATTTTCCTTTCTTTTGATCCTTTAAACTACCCTTAAATTCTTCTGCCAGTTCCGGGAAAAAATGTGGAATTCATTGACCATTCGTGGAAAATAAACTGCAATTTTTGCTAATCAGTCACAAGAAAAAGCCACAATTTGTCTATCAGTTGATGGAAAATATCTCAAAATTTGCCAATCAGTTGAGGGTAAAAAGGCATGATTGTGGCGAAAAAAATTCCGAAATTCCTCGATTGGTACGACAAAATATCGGAAAAATTGCTAGTTAATTGAGGAGAAAATCTAAAAAATGTTGCGAAATTCGTCAATTGAATGCAAGGAAAAATCACGAAATTCTTAAATCAGTCGCATGGAAAAAATACAAAAATTGTTGATTTATCGTGAGAGAAAATCACGAAATTTGTCGGTTGATTGTGGGAAAAAATAATTAAATCCTTTAGCCAGTTGCAAAAAAAAAAAAAATGCAAAATTTGTTGATCAGTTGCAGAAAAAAAATGCAAAATTTGTCCATCAGTTAAAGAAAAAAATGCAAAATTTGTCGATCAGTTAAAGAAAAAATGCAAAATTTGTCGATCAGTTAAAAGAACTTTTGGTCTAGTGTCAACACTATTTTCTTCACATACTTTGCAGATCTTGGTAATCAAATAAAAAATTTTAAATTCATGGTGCAGTGTAGTTGCCTACAACAAATGTTACTTATAACCTGTTAGATAACATGTATTCAGTAATGAATGAGCTCAAACGAAATTTCTTACCACTCATTGACACTAGTGGGCTATTGAGTTCTGTCATATATGCTAATTAATCCATTTTGTTCTGGCTTTAAAGATAAGAAAAACAGTAAAGGGTTTATAAAGCACAAAAAGTTTTTCTTCGTGAATGTTATTTTGTAGACATTCTATGCACGTGTTATTGAGGAGTTTAATATCTGCAATCTGTTATAATTTGATAATTACGAGATTAGTTGTTCATTCGATTATGGCTTGATGTATTTACAGTAATGTTATTTTTTAAAAGATGTGATACTATTAATATTTTTTCTTTATTTTCAGAGCTTTTTTGGACATCAATCCTGAAAAAAGTTCAAAAGCAAAGAAAAATCCAGAATCATGTAATATAAATAAAGTCAGGAAGTTGATGTCAAAATTAGCAGCATTTAGATGGCGTATTTTTTTAAAACCTGTCGTATCTTATGTAAAATATGTACAAAATAAATAATTTCAGAGTTCCTGAATTAAAATTTTTATTTTTGTCTGTGAATTTTTTTAAATTATTTTAAAAAATGCTTGTTTTTAATATGTGTGATGACATATTTTAAAGATTTTTCTTGAACAGTTCTTAGAAGATCATTCCTTGTTATATTAAAATTTTTCCTGAAAGTAAGATTTAGATTTTTTTTAGTTTTGGAAAATTGATGAAATTGTTCATTATTTCAGGGTTTTCTGGACATTTATAAATTAGTCATAGAACAAAAGGCAGGATGTTACTGAAATTGATGACTCAGCATTCTATCCTGTCCTTCCCAAAACACGAAAATCTGTATAGTACTTCCCAGTATGTAAACATTCATTATTTAACCACAGTAGCTGACCCGAGTTAAATCGGGGGTAATAACACTGTTTCTTTATCTAAACAGCCGTTGAAGTGGTTAAGTTATTTGCATTTTTACATATAGTTTATTTTGGCTGTAGTATTTTCAACCAAGAATTTTTTTTTCTCTGATGATCCTGAACAATTTCACATTTTTACAAATAAATCCATGTTTTACACTATCTCCAAGTAAAATGTTTAACACAAAACTGAAGTGTTTTTGTGATTTTAAAAAGGCAAATATTATACTCTCTATTCCTGCATTATTAGCTAAAACGACATTAATCTCACTTGGGTTTGGGTAGAAACCAAAAGAACCCAGGCATCAAAATGCAAAAGAATGTGCAAGCAGATAAATACCAAAGTGATTCTCAAAAAACTTAAAACGAAAGTTATATTGAAAGAAATAGAAATAATTTTAACATTTTGATATTCATTAAATTATGTCTTTGATACATTATTATGCAAAAGTTTATTACAATCACCTTCTCATTACATTAAAAAAAAATCATGAATAAGTTCATTTGTTGTTACGAATACATAATCGTAAATATTCAGAGTATGATATTAAATAAGAGATAAGTACTAAAAAATTTCTGTTTTTTTTCCTATATTTTTCAAAGGTGTGCATTGTTGAGCTAAAAGTTATACTTGATATTGTGTTATGGTTTGGACAAATTTAGCCTGTGATTTGTAACAAATTTGATAAGTGTTTGTTACTATGCCTGGTTAATAGTGCTTAAGTGTCTGTTAATTTTTATTTTACTTAGATGTTGGCAAAAATTACTACACTTGTATATGAAGTTTTACCTAATTTTTTTTTTCTGAAATATGAAACAATCACGTTTAATAAAACTTATACACATGCCATTTTTCAATGCTAAATATAATTTTATTTTGTAAGCTGTATAGTGTTGTAAATAGAAAAAGTATGTAATATTGAGAAAGTTGCTAATTGTTTAAAAAAATTATATGCAAACCACCATATATATGTAGTGGTAGAATAATCTTAGAAATATTATCAAGTTTTAAATATACAGGCTGTCTAAAAAAAGCTATACAGTTTATTTTTGTATCTATATGAGATGGATAAATAATGTAATCTGCAAAAATGTGGATTGGTTTTAATCATCTCCAAACATCATGAAGTTGCAGAGAGTCAAAAATTGTGACTTGCTTCACTTTGCATGCAATTTGAAAAGTGAAATCTGTTCAAGCTTGGCAAATGTTTACAAACTAAGATTTAATGTGCCATCAATTACATCAACACATTATTATTAATCAATACATTTAAATATCAGATTTGTAGACATTATTCTCCAATAATGATTAGATTTCACGTTTCGAATTGCATAGCAAAGTGAGATAATTCCTGGTTTTTGGGGTACTGAAGCCACCTGTTTGGTTACAAAGAATGTATAAAAACTAATTTTGGAAATATCTCCATGGAGATGAAAAGTATAGAATTGAAATTTTGTACCTTATGGACATTTTTGCAATTTATACTATTTATCTCTTATACAGAAATAAAATGTTGCATTTCTTGACATCCTATGTATAAATATACAGTTACTGTTGGAAGTAATCATGCGAATTCTTGAAATAACTATTTCATGGTCATTTACAGTTCTGATAACTACTGCAATTTACAGCGATATATGTAAATAAGTAGAAAATTATGGGCATTTATGCTTATTTACAATCTTGATATTACAGTCATATACGATAATTTATAATCTACAGGGTGTCCCAAAAGTCTCCGTACAACTTCAGAAATTTATTTTAAAAAAAATAATAGGCCTACAGCAAAAATAATTACAACAGTGCATAGAGTAACTTAACTTAAAAAGTTTTTTTTTTTACAGACTTAGTAAACTTCAAAATGAGATACTTGCGTAGCACGAAGAATATCAAGACGATATTTCAATTCAATCCACAAACGTTTTTCATGCTAACATCAACAGTAGCTACTGCTGTTTGGATCTTTTGTTTCAATTCCATGAGACTATTAACTTTTATTCATCAAACATTTCTTCATTCATTCATCAAACATCTTCAATTCAACATTTTATTTCATCAAACAGTTGTAACTACTGTTGATGTTAGCATGCTGAAATGCACGTGAAGGGAATTGGAATATCAACTTGATATTCTTCGTGCAACGAAAGGATCTCATGTACAAGTATACTAAGGTAGTAGAAAAAAACTTTTTAAGTTACTCTATGTACTGTTGTAAATATTTTTGCGGTAGGCCTATTATTTTTTTAAATCAATTTTTGAAGTTGTACGGAGGCTTTTGGGACACCCTGTATATTACTGTGATTTACGGTCAGACACATTCTTGAAAGTAACGGTTATTTACGGTCATATACATTCTTGAAAGTAACGGCTATTTACGGTCAGATACATTCTTGAAAGTAACGGTTATTTACGGTCAGATGCATTCTTGAAAGTAACGGTTATTTACGGTCAGATACGTTCTTGAAAGTAACGGTTATTTACGGTCAGATACGTTCTTGAAAGTTACTGTGGTTTACGGTCAGATACGTTCTTGAAATTTACTGCTATTTACGGTCTAATACAGTCTAAATAGATTACGGTACAAACTGTAATATTACAGGAAAATCTTGGAGTCTGTGCTGCCAAGCTTTTCCCGTAATCCAACGGTGAAATTTTTATCAGTGTACAAAGAAAAGGAAAAAGATCTGCAATAGTTTTAAAAAATAATAATAAGGCAGCAAAGTAGATACGTAGATTACCGTATTAAACTTAAGAAAAGTAGTTGAAAAAATATATACCCAATAAAAATCTATAAAACAATTTTATTTAAAAATGTACATAAAACTATTAAGAATCCATCATTTTGTGCGTTTGGAAAAGGAAATGATACAAAATAAGGATGTTCATGATAAATTCTCAATGACTGGAGGATCACAACTAAGCATGAAACAATTTTTATACACAGTTTGATAACTTTGTGCTGTCTTGGACACTCATTTAACAGCGACTGGATTAATATATTTATCATCAAATACAGTCAAAAACATTCTATAAAATCCAGATAATAATATTGAACTCAATTTCTGATGACAGTTATTAACACAATACATAGTTTATAACTAGTGTCTTGCCCTAAATAGTCTGACAAAAAGTGATATGTCATGTTTTTGACGACTTAGGAAATCTGGCAAGTTAACTTTTTGATAATTGAGGCAACATGGAACAAGCAATCAGGTCATTGAACAAATCAGAACAATTTCTTTATTTTACGTTGGATGTATTTTTAGATTCTGAACTTCCATCCTCATCTTCTTCATCTGATATTATAAGCACATCATCTGCCTCTGTATCACCAGAATTTCCACCACCATCACCATTTTGTACTACTACATGATTCTCATTCGTCAGAATAAATAAATTCTGGTCATTATCTATTGGCTCTGTTTTCATTCTTTTTCTGATTTCCTTCAACTTTTCTTCAAAGTCTTCTAAGTCTGGCTTTCTTTTAGTTCGAAGCTTTTCTTTTTTGCAATTTTGCAGTGGCAAATTTACGTTGTATGCATTTTGTGATTCTGATTTTTCATCCTCATCTTCTTCATCTGATATTGTAACCACATCAATAATTTTCTTGGGGACTGGTAAAATAGCAATGTCATAATCAATAATATCTTCTTCCTCTGTATCACCAGAATATTCACCACCATCACAATTTTTTACTGTCACATTCCATCTCTTTATTTCATTCATCAGAACAGATAAATTCTGAACAGAATTTATTGGCTTTTTTAATAGTTTTCTAATTTCTCTCAACTTTTTTACTAAGTCTGGCTTTCTGTTAGTTGGTAACTTTTCATGATTATAATTTTGCAGTGGCAAATTTACATTGGATGTATTTTGTAATTTGGATTTTTCATCCTCATTTTCTTCATCTGATAGTGTAACAACATCAATTATTTTCTTGGGGACTGGTAAAACAGTAATGTCATGATCAATAATCTCTTCTGACTCTGTATCACCAGAATTTTCACCACAACCACCATTTTGTACTTCCACATGATTCTCATTCCTCAGAATAGATAAATTTTTACAATCATTTATTGGCTCTGTTTTCAATCTTTTTCGTAATATTTGCAACTTTTTTTCCAAGTCTTCTAACTCTGCCTTTCTTTTAGGTGGTAGTTTTTCTTTTATGCAATTTTTCAATTCAGATGCCTCTTCATTATTTTCTGTGGTAGATTCTGTCTTAATAATAGTATTTACAGGATATATAATTTGTTCATCTTGACAGGTGCCAGCATTTTCAGCTGGTTCAATCTTTTCAACTGGAGTGAAAGTTTCATTTGTGGCAGACTTGTTCATCTTGATGATGTATCTGTAATATAAAAAATATATATGAATAAATAAATGCATGGATTATTAACAGAGCAGCTATGTGGACCGCTAATCAAGGGCTGCTATTGGCAAATATTTTCTTATTATCTTGTCTACCACTTTTTCAAAATAATAATAATCGACCTCGAAATTCACAGAAATCTACTACAATGATTGTTGTTTGGAGAAAGCAGTGGACAAAATAACAAAAAGTATTCTTCAGTGGCAGCCCTGCTAACCTGCAGGTTTATAGGAGGAAACGCTCCAAGGTCCAGGAGAAATTTTGTAAAAACAGACTCTTACAATATACAATTAATACAATAACATACTTAGAACAAAGGTGTTTTTACAGCACAACAGTAACTTATTTACATATGAATATATTATCAGATAAAAATTACATTGGTATCTTAAGAACTGTAACAATCATAGGCGTAGAGTTGTATGGGCTCGTGGGGCTCGAACCCCACCCTTAATTCTGAAATGGACACCTTTTTTCCCTTTTAATATAAAATTTTAAAAAGTTTAGGATTTTCTATTTTTTTTTTTTTTTTTTTTTTTTTTTTTTTTTTTACTTTCTAGTATTTTATAAAATTTTTAAATGTTCCATTTTTTCTTTTGTTCTATTTAAAAGAAAAAAATATAGAATAAAATGCTCAACGTTTAAAGTTTTCATATAAAAAAAAAAAATTATAAGAAAAATCCATATTCGAAAAAAAACAAGACGTTATTTAAAGTCAACATTCGTTGTAATTTTATTATAAACGATTCGCGAATATCAGCTATATCATTTTATAAACAGGTCTATGCATTGGAATTTTTATATTCTCTTAATGTTTTATTTAACTTGTGATTTTTTTTATCGGTATACGATTAAGTTTAATTTCTTTAAAAGGGAGTTAAAAGAGCAACATTAAACTGGCAATCTATCTTTTTTTTACAGTCACCTGCAAATATTTGTGTAAAAAAGAGTTGAGCCCATCAAAAAATTTTAAAACTGTACACCTATGCTGTTACTCTGTTTTTGTACTATTAAATGTGGCATAATGAATAGCAATTAGTACAATAAAAAAAACCCTGCTGTTACCATTATTAGGTGCGTTCGTAATTATATGAATACGTATAGCACCTTATAGTCGTCGTCTAGTCCGTCTGCCTGTCTGTCTGTCCATCTGTCCGCATATAACAGCGCAAAAACTACCCAACCGAATGGTTTGAAATTTAATATATATAATCGTTGCAGAATTTTGTCGAGTCATTTCAAATTTTATGAAAATCGAATCAAAACTTAAAAAGATACTAATAAAAGATTTTTCTATTCTATTAAATCTGATCATACGTAATCTATATGATAAAAGAGCAAGTCTGAGAAAACAAATACGGGCTAACCACATCTTTTTCATATGCCAAGCAGCCATTTTTATTCTAAATTAATTTTTCGAATAAAATTGCGTAAAAGTTACATTTTTAGAATGATCGTTCAAAAAAAATTGTTTGCTTGAGAGATGAGTTGCATTAAAAAATGTATAGATTCTGAGATAACTTCAGTGAAAATTAGGTTAACAGTCGAATATCTCAGTCCATTAAAGTAAATAAACAAAATATTCATTCATCGTGAGTCATAGAAATATTAACCATGGAGAAATCATTCGCAAAGCAAGATCTCTATGGTGAATTTACAGTTCAGTCTGGTGTCGAAAAAAAATCGCATCTGTATACATGGCATACGTAAGGGTTGGTTATTTTCTGAAAACTCTCTCAGAAATTTAAAAAAAAAAAAAAGCAGAAAGTCTATCATAAGGTTGTCCTACTGAAGTAACTTTTTAATTTTTCCTATAAAGTTTATTTTAACGACATAGAAATTTCTAAAAAATACGGAAGATACCTGTTATAAAACGGAAATTTAAAAACGGATTAGAAATCACGGAAAATATCCTGGAATTTACGGATTTTTTCCCGTTAAAATACGGCAGTACAATTTCAGTTTTTTTTTCAGGAATATTTTTTACAGTGTAATAATAATAATAAAAAAAGGCATCCTCATTTCGTTCATAGCAGACGATATAAATAATTTCACTGAAATAATAACGATATTTTTTTTACATTGTAAAACTAGCTATAACGCACCTCATTTGTCACGTTTAACGTACAATTTCCAACTTGTTACAATTACAGAACCATACTGCACAGTGATGGCCAACGTCACACACCAGCTTGAACAGATCCTCCTCGTTTAATAGTGTGTGTGTGTGTTTTTTTTTTTTCCAGATTTTTTTTTTTTTTTTTTTTTTTTTTTGCTATTAAGTGACCTGCCATTGAGAAATAAAAGATAAACATTTCTTTCTTTGATCATGACAACATTTTTATTTTAGAATAATATATATATATATACAGTGAAATCTGTCTAAGGCGGAATCGCTTGGGACTGAAATAAAATTCCGCCTTAGACAGATTTCCGGCTTAGACAGAGAAACTTTATAGACAGAGTATTAAACATTTCTTTGGCTAAAAAGTAAAACTAACGTATCTTTTAACTTTTTTAATTAAATAAACATGAAATCTCAGTATATATTTATAGTAATATTAATGTACACTACAAATTGATAGTACACAAATACACTGGTATATAAATCAAAACTACAGATTTTGGTGAAAAAAACAGTTATATTTTTCCTTAATAAATGCCTTAAAATTCTGTTACCTGAAACTTATTTAGAAAAAAAATCGAATATTGTTGTTTGTTTATTTTTTTTTTCTTAATCGCTTCTTTTTCGGTAGCACATTGTATTTCAGTTAACATTGGTATTATTTCATAATTATTTC
Source organism: Maratus michaelseni (assembly GCA_963931845.1). Classification (NCBI taxonomy): domain Eukaryota; kingdom Metazoa; phylum Arthropoda; class Arachnida; order Araneae; family Salticidae; genus Maratus; species Maratus michaelseni. Next base: position 183,466,591 of record OZ007595.1, read on the forward strand.
GCTCTACATATATGTAAAAATTTTGTAAAAGCGTTAAATTCTTAAGAGCTTCACATAAGCTTTTAAGTGGGATATTTTGTTCTTCGAGTTTAATAATTTCAATTTTGTCTTTTAAGGATAAAGTATTCGACGAATTTGATTTATTAATTCATTTAGGAATAATGACTTAAATTATATAACGAATCTAGTCTTTATAATATAAGAGTGTATACGACAACGATATTGTCTTCCTAGTACTTCCTGGTTTAAACACAAACTAAAGTTGTGTACACTTTCACAGTCTGCATTTTCTTTACCTATTGAAAAGAGCTAGTAGATATTTCGGAAAGTTGTGGCAATATCCTTTTTGTCTGAAATTCAAGGAAGAAATCAGCCCTTTTTGTATATTATACCACAAACGAAAGTTAACAATTGACGAGGGGCGAAAATACTTCAGGAGATGTTGAAAGTGTGCTGAAATCCCCCATAAGGTGCAAATGTGGCAGCCCTTTCTTTTTAAACAGATCTTCTTACATTACAGAAAACGGAAGAATCAACTTGTCAGAAATCCCGTGTCCCATTGTTCAACAATTCAGTCATATACAATAATAGAATCATGCTAATATCCCCAAACCACTGCAGCAATCAGTGAGGCCTTCTTTTGACCTCTGGGAGTGAAACTGGACAATAAATGTCAGTATGAAAAGATAAGGTTTCTTTATATTTATATTTCACAGCGGAATTTTCTTCCGTCTTAAAAGGTAAATTTTCTACCTGCGGCCCCAGAATGAATGTCCGGTTCCGCGTTACACAGATTGTTTCCGTCTTAGGCAGATTTCTCGAAAATTTCTATGTTTAAAAGTGTGGGACTCTGAAATGTTTCCGGCTTAGACAGATTTCCGGCTTAGACAGATTCCGGTTTAGACAGATTCCACTGTATATATATATTACTGGTTACTGGATTCCCGCTTTAAGGAAGTATTTTTACATTAAAGTACCGTTTATGCATGATTTTCATATGTCTTTTACATTTATACGGCGTTTCAGTGATGTCCCCATTCAACCCTATGTATTCTTTCATGTCCTAACCGATTTTCTCATAATTTTCCCCCCTTCGTCGTTCTTCTTTCTATTCTACTAGCAATATTTAGAGAAAGATGAAAGGCAAAGAATATATGTGACTGCTACAGGGGTTATTTCAAGTTCGCGGAACATGTGGAGGATTTGGGTTGAATAGAATCGACAGTGGGTGGTGAGCCCACAAGACAAGTTTGAAATTAGCAATTGTTGCTTCATTATCTAATTTCGTTGCAATTTAGATCACGTTTGAGCATGATTTCAATATTTTCTTTCGGTCTAATTTGAACCCTTAATGTGCTTCTAAAATGTTCCGAAAACGAAGCTACTTTCATTAAAAGAGAAAATAGAAATTTTAAAAGAGTTTCTCAGACGAACATTAGACGACAATTAAAGATTATTTTTTGTTAAAAACTGTTTCTATGTTCAATATTGGTATACAAAATGTAATTCAAGGTACACAACTGATATAAGGTTTGATAATTCTCATAATTCTTACTTTTATTTTTCAGTTCCAGAAATGATTATTTAATATATATATATATATATATATATATATATATATATATATATATATATATATATATATATATATATTATATACATTTAAATATATATATATATATATATTCAATGTTTTAACTTTTTTCCATACATAGTTTATCTTAAACAACCGAAAGTGGTAGCAAACTTAAATTTATATAATTGCAGCATTATATTTCTTACAGGCAAAGATTTTAAAACTTAGGCAACTAGAGGTTTGACTGTACGCCTTTCTCAGTTATACTTGATTTTAGATCGTCCTCCTGAAAGATGTATTCGGTGCTTTACTGTATTTCCTTTTTTTTTTTTTTTTTGGTCTTTTTTAAGGGGTTTTTTATTTACGATTCACAAGTTCAATTTTTTTCTTCAAAATCGAATGCAGTTTTAAAGTGATCAAATTAGCTTCTCATAATATAGTATTTAGAAGTTCTACCACAAATAAGTTGTTAAAACTGCTTACTTGAATATAAACTTTTCCTTAAAATATTGTATGCCAGGATGATTTTGGAAAGAAACATTATTTTAAATAACTTTATTTTTAATCAATTGATAAGTTTGGTATCTTTTAAAACCTAAGCACTGTTTCATTGGCAATATCTGTCATATTATCTAATCATGTTGTACGGAAAGTTTACAAATCTTAAAAAATTAAGATCGATAATTACAATCGTATTTCAGCACTGTAATATCAATTTAAATTAAATTATTGCAAAATGAAATTTACTTGTATGTCTCAACAATTTTTAATAAAGATTTTCATTTAGTTTCCAATAATATGAAATTTATTTTATTTTTTTAAGGCTTTTTGTTACGCATTTTCGGTTTAGCTTTTTTTTTTTATCTGGGTTCAAGGTCTTGTAAATTTTCCAATCTCATGGCTTGTAAAATTTTTATCATCAAGCTATTTTTTAGGGTTAGATAAATTGTATATATTCTTATAATTTATATTACTTCACAAATTTTTAGATTTACATATTTTTGAAATTTAAATTTACTTAAATTTACCGAGTTTTTAATTTAGACAGGCAAAGAAAATTATCTTTCACATAACAGATTAAAAATATAAAAAAAGTTTCGGTGCCGTTCTATGTAAATTTTCAAAATTTATATGGATTTTTATTTATTTATTTATTTATTTTTTTTAATTAGAGCAAAAAACAGTACCCAAATTGGATTGTAATATCTGGGATACAGCAGTGTTCCAAATTAAAGACTTTCTCCTTGTGACCAAAACTGGTTATGAAAAGTATATCGATTTTCAGTTTGTTGCCAAACCCAAATCGGAGTTCAGAGTTTTCCCCAAATGGCTGAAATTTTAACCCATTTTGGGTATACACTGAACCCCAACTCATAGGTTTATCACAGAATCCAAATTAGAATTCAAAGTATATCGACTGGCTAATATTGTACCCATTTTGGGTAAACTGTGATTTCTATTTTGGGTATAAACACAATATAGACACTTTTTTAACCCATTCTGGGTCACAAAGAGACCCTTTTCAATTTGGAACATTGCTGCACCCAGATTTCTTACAACCCAATTTGGGTCATTTTTTGCTCTATTTTAGATTTTTTTTTCTTTTTCCAGTGTGTAAGCACGTTATTATACAGTTGCAGAATTTTAATTTGGTTAACAAATACTTTAACTTGGGGTACTGTGATTTGTATGGAAATCCTCAATGAGATATATGCATTTGCATATTATAAGATGTTAATAAAATTTAATTTTAAAAATTATAATCGCCCACTGATTAATATCTTCATTTTTATATAGTTTTTGACTGCTTAAGGGATACCATAGATCACCAAATTAAATGTAGGACTCTAATGTCTTCCGCGGAGAACCCTTGAAATGCAGGGGCTTTCTCATACAATTCTTTTCAATTTCCGGAAGAGGAAGGAGGACAATGCTTAAAAACTTAATACAAAGATTTAGTATTAGCAGTTTAGAAAACAAGTTTTATTTCATGTAGTAGACCTTCTCACACATTTCAGAACATTAGCCGCTGTGCGTGCGTTGGGGGAGGGTGGGGGGAGGCGTAATGCTTAAAGAAAAAAAATAGAAAAAGCAAGTAAGATAAAAGAACATTTCGTAACCTCGTTCATGGTTTCACATATCACAATTGGTGGATGGCAAAGGGTGAAGTAAATGTTTAAAAGCTTAAAACAAAATTTTGAATAAACAAGTGAGAAAATAAGACTGGATTTCTAAAGCACAACTTCTTACACGAATTCATGAACATTTGCTTGAGGTGGAGGTGGGAATGCTTTAAGCAGAAACAGAATTTAGCAGCATTTTAGTATAGGTAAGTGAAAAACAAGAATTTAATTTATTCATTAAACCATCATAGCTAAATATGGGTAAACAGCGAGGGTTAACGAAAAGAGATTGACAACAAAATGTTAAAAAGTGGTAATGTTAGTACTAATACTATCTGTACACAGATTTTATTACTATTGTATAGAATATAAAATTATGAAGTAATTATTATATACAAAATATTCTATAAGACATAAAAATAATTAAGGAAATAAAGGCATGAAATTAGCACATTAATAAATGAGTAGATGCATCCAAAAGTTGAGGCGGTGGGGGGAATGCTTTGAAAAAAAAGATGGTACAGATGGGGTTAAATGGTAATATAACTAGTAGAAATAGTTAATAGTAATACATATTTTCACATTCATACGCAAACTTACTTCTGTAAGACACCATGACACTAATTTTACTGTGAAGAACTCTCATATGGTATTTAAATCGGATGTAACGTGATTTAATCAGACACACGAAGTATTACGAAATCAGCAATAAAGCAGAACAGAAAATATAGATTGTAAATCGTTAGTAGGAATGATAAAACTAGACATTCTCTTTGCCTAAAAGTTTTTTACCAACATTTTTTAACCACACCTCACCTAAGCTTATTTAAAAATTATGATGCTGTCCACCTTCTCTATATGTGACATATAGTTATTATTATTTAAAAAATTGATTATAGTACGTAATTTAGAATAAGTGGAAAAAATTTTGACACTAAGATCTCGCTATGAATAACACAAGAAGCATTCCTTGATTATCATCTTAAACAGTTTTAATTAATCACTTTTCTTTCCCTCCATAATACACCATTTTGGCGGGATTTCCCTTTTATAGTATTTCTAATTAACGGCCAAGTATGAGCTGACTTTAACATTTATCTTATAATCTATACTTATATACTGTGTATGACGACTGCACCAAAACCGTAAGAATTTCAGCCTCTTCCGCCTGTGATGTCTTATTTGGGATATTAGTAATTTCATATAAGGTTTACAACCCAATTCGGGTCATTTTTTGGTCTATTTTAGATTTTTTTTTCCCAGTGTGTAGCATGTTATGCTACAGATGCAGAATTTTATTTTGGATATCGAATACTTAAGTTTGGGGTACTGTGATTTGTATGGAAATCTTTAATGAGATATGTACATAATATAAGATGTTAATAAAATTTAATTTTAAAAATTTTAAGCACCCACTGATAATATTATCTTCATTTTTAGTATTTAACTCCCTATATACCAGATCACCAAATTAGATGTAGACTTGTAATGTCTTCCTCGGAGAAGCCTTGAAGCGCAGGGGATTTCTCATACAATTATTTACAATTTCCGAAAGAAGATGGAAGGCAATGCTTAAAAACTTAATACAAAGATTTAATATTAGCAGTTTAGAAAACAAGTTTTGGTTCATGTAGTAGACCTTTTCACACATTTCAGACATTACATATCACAATTGCTTGATGGTAAAGGGTGAAGTAATGTTTAAAAGATTAAAACAAAAATTTTGAATAAACAAGTGAGAAAATAAGATTGGATTTTTAAAGCACAAGTTCTTACACGATTTCATGAACATTTGCATGGGGTGGGGTGTAGAAATGCTTTAAGCAGAAACAGAATTTAGCAGCATTTTAGTATAGGTAAGTGAAAAACAAGAATTTAATTTATTCATTAAACCATCATAGCTAAATATGGGTAAACAGAGAGGGTTAACGAAAAGAGATTGACAACAAAATGTTAAAATGAGGTAATGTTAGTACTAATACTATCTGTATACAGATATTATTATTATTGTATAGAACATAAAATTATGAAGTAATTATTATATAAAAAATATTCTATAAGACATAAAAATAATTCAGCAAATAAAGGCACGAAATTAGCACATTAATAAATGAGTAGATGCATATTACCCCATCCAAAAGTTGAGGGGGTGGGGTGGGGGGATATGAATGCTTTGAACAAAAAAAGATAGTACAGATGGGGTTAAATAATAATATAAGTAGAAATAGTTAATAGCAATGCATATTTTCACATTCACACGCAAACTTACTTCTGTAAGACACCATGACACTAATTTTATTGTGAAGACTCTCATATATTTAAATCGGAAATAACGTGATTTAACCAGACACACGAAGTATTACGAAATCAGCAATAAAGCAGAACAGAAAATATAGATTGTAAATCGTTAGTAGGAATGATAAAACTAGACATTCTCTTTGCCTAAAAGCCTGTGTAACATTTTGAAAGTACAAATACTGGATTCTTTCAAGAGTCAATGTTTAACTGCCGAGTAAATTTGACTTGAGCCTCTGTCTCTCTAATTCAGTTGTGTCCAACATTGTTTAACCACACCTCACCTAAGCTTATTTAAAATGATGATGCTGTCCACCTTTTCTCTATATGTGACATATAATTATTATTAATTTAAAAGTTTGATTATAGTACGTCATTCAGAATAAGTAGAAAATTTTTTGACACTAAGATCTCGCTATGAATAACACAAGAATGCACAAGAAGCATTCCTTGAGTATCATCTTTAACAGTTTAAATTAATCAGTTTTCTTTCCCTCCATAATACACCATTTTAGCGGGATTTCCCTTTTATAATATTTTTATATGCCTGCGTTTAAAAATGAGTCAGAAATTGTGTCAGAAAGTTTTGCGTTGTTGAGCAGATCATTTGAGAACAACTTTAAGAGGCTAACTTCACTCATCCGAAAACACCCGCTCGCTAATCTTAATCCTCTGGAGAAAATATTTTAAGATATCTCGTTCACATTTCAATATTTTTAATTGATTTTTTTTTTTTCCCATTGGATAGCTGAGATCAATCTCTATAAACGCTCCTATGAACTTTTCCGATTTTTGTTGCAGTTTTTTTTTTTTAAATTGAGGATACACTGTAAAAAATTACCAATGTTTCTTATTTTATGAAAATATACTGTAACCACGAACGAAAATATAATATAATATTCTGAGTTATCCGAAATTTTGAATAACGTGTTCCATTGTCTTTTGAATCCCCAGAAACCAATATATTTTCAAAATTTAAAGAATTATTTATAAAAACAAAGTATTTTTCGTTTCCCGTATTTTTCAGAAACGTTTCCAAAGGGTTTTTATAGTGTATTAATTAGTGTCCTCAGCCTGGAATACCTGTTTTAGGTAGATTTCATAAGAAATACTACCTATTACATTCTCACCTAAGTTGGAAATTTTGAAAAATTTTTGCAGATCTACGCCGATTATGACTCCCAGAACCCAAAACCACCCCCAGTTCAAAAGTTTATCTATCTATCTATCTATCTATCTATCTATCTATGTCACTTTCTTCTGACCACGATAACTGGAAAAATTCTACATCCTCTTCCAAACTGATACATAAAATCAAGGGTCATAAAATCTCGGTCAAGTTCGTTAATGGGCAAAATCGAACCAAAGGGGGGGGGGGGAATGGGGGGGGGGGGGAATGGGGGGGGAGGCTTTTTGTGAAAACAGAAAAATCCCAATAATTTCTTTATTATTATACGTATCGAATCCGTTTAAAGTTATTATTACTTCTAGGAAAAGGGCCGAAAATTTATGTATGACAAATTTTTGATATAATTAAAAATGGCCCCAAGGGGGGGGGGGAAAGGGGGGGTTTTAGAAGAAAAAAAATCATAGCTTCGTCAATTCACAAGATATCAAATCCGCGTAAATTTATTATTAATCCTCTTAGTATTATCTAAAACTTTTATATTGACAAGTTTATTATAGGAGCAACCGTTATAGCAAAAAAGAAATTTAAAACAAAAAAAATCCCTGCCGGCTCCGCCTGCAAACAAGTTATTTTTCGAAGTAGGCGGTTCCTATTCCCGCATCTTTTTGAAACTGATACATAAAATCAAGGGGCATAAAATCTCGGTCAAGTTCGTTAATGGGCAAAATCGAACCAAGGGGGGGGGGGGGGAGGCTTTTTGTGAAAACAGAAAAAAAAAACATAATTTCTTAGTTATGATACGTATCGAATCCGTTTAAAGTTATTATTACTTCTAGGAACAGGGCCAAAAACTTATGTTTGACAGATTTTTGATATAATTAAAAATTGCCTTAAGGGGGGGAGGGGGGTTTTAGAAGAAAAAAATTCATAACTTCGTCAATTCTCAAGATTTCAAATTCGCTTAAATTTATTATAAATCCTCTTAATATTATCTAAAACTTTTATATTGACATGTTTTTTATAGGACCAACTCTTATAGCAGCAAAAAAAAAAAAAAAAAAAAAAAATCCTTGCTGGCTCCGCCTGCAAACAAGTTTGGTTTCGAAGTCAGCGGCGCCCCACGGTTTGCGTCTTCGAAATCCACCTGTGCCTGTAGGCCGAGCCGTCAGGGATTTTTTTTTTTAATGCTATCAATTCTCAAGTAAACATTTTCATGCTCAAAAAATATGCGTAACAGAAAAACATGCAAAATTAACAGCGTTAACAATAACAATAAAATTAAGATTAGTTCTTTACTATTTCATGTATAAATTAACTTATGCGGCTGAAAACGTTTACTTGAGAATTGATGACTTTCGAAAAACAGGTATTTCAGGCTGAGGACACTGATTAATGCACTATAAAAACCCTTCGGAAACGTTTCTGTAAAATACGGGCAGCGAAAAAAAACTTTGTTTTTATAAATAATTCTTTAAATTTTGGAAATGTATTGGTTTTTGGGGATTCAAAAGACAAAGGAACACGCTATTCGGAATTTTGGATAACTCAGAAGATTATATTATATTTTCGTTCGGGGTTATAGTACATTTTCATATAATAAGAAACACAGGTTATTTTTTTACAGTGTACTTTCTATTTCAAAACCAGTTCCGAAATTGAAAGTATCTTAATAAAAAAAAAAAACGTGTAATCAAAATCGAAAGAGTACAAAGGAGTGTGCATAGAGATTGACCTCAGCTATCCATTTAAAAATATTGAAATGCGAACGAGATATCTTAAAATATTTCCTCCATAGGATTACCATTAGCGAGCGGGTGTTTTCGTCTGAGTGAAGTATAGCTTCTTAAATCGCAGAAATGCAAAGAGTAGAAATAATTCAGATATTAAATGCAATTTACTGAATTTTATAAAAAAAATATTAAAAAAAAAATTAATGTGTTTACATTTGTTCTTGTTATCCATTTACATTTTCAAAACGTAGTTTTGCTGTGTCACACAATAATAATTTTTACAAAATTAAAGGTTCCTTCCTCTTTTCCACCTATATTTGTCTTTGGATTGGATAAATGTATGTATAGTAAGTCAAACCTCGTTAACGCGAACACTCAAAGGGAAACATTTTTTATTCGTGTTAAAAGTAGTTCATGTTATCCGAATTCAAATACCTTACATTACAACTGGACGGGGCAGTCGGAAAAAGTTCGTGCTAAAAGTATTCGTGTTAAGCGTGTTCGTGTTAACGAGGTTCGACTGTATATATTCCTTCAATGTAAAAAAATTTAAAAAATGCTGCACGAATTTTATTGGAATTATATTTTAAAAATATATTTTTTTCTTTACATTTGGAGTTTTAAATGAATTTGTATTTTAGTTTTATAACTGAACTTCCATCTCTTATAATAAAATATATTTTGATACATTTTAAAAGCATATGAAATAATTAAAGCTTAAGCATTAAAAAAGTTATATTAACGAAAAGCTAAAATGAGTATTTTTTATGTAAAACTAAATAAAGAATTAAAAGTATACATTTAAAACGTTACTTTAATCAGACTTGGCTTAGACAGGGCCTTAAATAATAATAAAAAAATCTTTTTGATACATCTTAGATATAGCTTGGGAATGTCAGCATAAGCTGAGAGAAAATACTTTAGTTTCATGACACTAAAAAACATTAAAAAAGTTTAAAATTATTTTATATAATTTAAGACTTTTTTTTTCATTTTAGATAAAATAAATAAATCGGATTCTTTTTTTTAATTACTTTATTTTACAAATATTGTATTATTTTGAGGTTTACAATGAGTAGTTTGTTTTCCGCCGTTGGCCTTAATTTGGTTAATTTGTGCTGTGTATATGACTATATCTATATCTATCTATCTATCTATCTATCTATCTATAAATCTTGTTAGTTGAGTGATTATTTTTCATTTCTGTCACACAAAACATGCGATAGCTAAAATTTCCAAATAAATTTTTAGAAATATATAATAAATGACTTTGAATTCACAAATATTGTCTTTATGCATGTTATATATAAAGAGTCGTAGTTGCATTTAACTCGTGCTGAAACATGAAATTTTTTTTAATTCCCCAAATTCAAATTTAATTATTTGTAAAATTTGGAAGAAAACAGTAATAAAATATTTTAAACAAAAGTTATCGTAAAAAGAATATAATAACATTATTGGTATATAACATTTATGCGTACATATATATTTTTTTAGCCAATTTCAATTCAGATCAGTTATTTAGAAATTTCCGTACCCAATTTTGCGTAAATTGTTTGCCAGATTTTTATGATTATTTTCATATTGTTTAGTTAATAAATGTACATGAAATGAATTAAATTTTTAATCATTTAACGTATTCTTAAAGCATCTTTATTTTATGGTTTTAAAAACTTCCGAATTTCAAACTTCTAATAAATATGCAATGTTTTATTATTGAAAAACATACAGATTTCAATAATGTTTTGTTTTAATTTAACACCATTTGAAAAAATATTACAAAAAATAGCTAATAGTACAGGGTGGCTACAGGTCAGGGAAAAACACAGTCGTAAAAAAGAGAAGTACCAGTACACATTGTATATATATTTCATGTTGCTAATCAAAGACCGCAGTACCGACTCCTCAAAATCTCGAATCTTAACATTTTAAAAACCCTAATCACAAAAAATCTCGATTAAAAAAAAAAAAAAAAAAAAAAAAAAAAAAAAAAAAATGCTGAATTTTCAAATTTTTTTTAGATATCTTATTTAATGTTTTAAACGTAAAAGCATGACAGTGCCTGACATTATTATAGAAATGATTTATAATCGAACAGTCTTTCTCATTTTTCGATTAGAGTTGCATCTTGATTTATAAGCGATTGTTGTTTCACGACCGTATTTTTTTTTAAATTCCTGCACTTTCGTGTTCTGAAATTAGGTTAAAAAAGCTGACATTGATGCCATTTTCTAAAAGATTTCTGCCTTTATCGAAAAGATGGAAAAACTGTACGATTACGTAGTTTCTCAATAAGAGTCACTTCCAATTCCATGTATATATTTTAATGCTTGGCAAATTTTTTCAACAACCCAAGAAAAAAAAAAATGAAGAAGCCGGTTTTTTTTTTTTTAACTTTGCTTTGACAAAACTTATTTAATTTTTACTTTTTAATTATTTTTTTTATTTAATTAATTTTTAGCGGACTGTACCTTTCAGAAAATGACATTAAATTTAGTATCTTGAGCTGGTTTTCGGGATAAAACAATAACGTAAAGATAATCGTCGAATAGCAATCGGCTATAAAACAAGATAAATATCATTTTCAAGAAAACCAGAGAACGCTTCTCGGTTATTAGACGTGGACGTATCTAAAATTTTAATTCAAATAGGAAATAAAATAAATACATGATTGTTTAAAAAAAAAAATTCACTTTCTTGAGCGGAGAAATTTCTTTTTCAGAACATTATTAAATTAATGGAATCATCACCTGTTAAGTGTTTAACATTTTGTGTAAATTATCATTAGAGTTTTGTACTCACAAAAATATCGTTAAAAATAAATAAATAAATAAATAATTTCAAAGAAACCACCTTAAAAATTAAAAACGATAATTTTTGCTTAAAAATTCACTCAATGCAAACTAAATTTTGAAGTAATATTTCTTTAGCTAGCATTATGTAGTACTTATAAAATTTTGTATATATAAAATTTTGTATATTTACTTTATCCGATATAGCACCAATTATTGCTGATTAATTATTATTACTTAAATCATCCAGCAATAAAATGCGCAAAATCTACCAAATATTTAGAAGGTTTCCAATTTTTAAAACACAAAGTAAAATAAAATTTTAGATTTGAATCCTTCATAAGGATGGCTGGCATATAAATCCCAATTATTTTATATAATCCAATCTAATTTTTTAAAAATTAATCAATTTAGAAGACGGATGAAATCGTGTACACAAATTAGTTCAAAGTTTCAAGCACAAATTTAAAGAAAATGATGATTAACTATCAAAGCATATACTGCATACATCTTTAAACTTTTTATTTTTACATTTAGTGGAAAAAACTTCAAGTTTTTACAAGATATTCTGTATATTCTAAATTATTTTAAATTTATTATGTTTTATTCGCTTCCAAGCAATAATCATTCTAAACATTCTATTTTAGACGAAGAATTATTTTTTAAAGTAATAATATAACTTGTATGGTCTTTTTTTTTATTTATTTATGTTACGGAAAATTTATGTCGAATGTAAGATCTATTTTATAACCTAAAAAATGCCTCTATAAATCTTTCATTTATTATGATTTTTTAATGAAATAAAATAAACACACTTTTAAAAAAGAAAAAAAAAACAATCAAGAACAAAAATATTCTAAGTAAAGGTGCGTGAAAAAAAAATAATAAAAAATAATATATTAACGAAATCACAATATTACGTAATATCATTAGTATTTTTAGGAGCATTGGTAATTATATAAATACGTACTATAATCGTCGTTTGGTCCGTTTACCTGCATGTAACAACACAAAAACTACCCACCCGAATGGTTTGAAATTTAATAAATGTATAATCGTTACAGAATTTTATAGATTCATTTCAAATTTTATGAAAATCGAATCAAAACTTAGAAAGATATTAATGAAAGTTTTCTTCATTCTATTAAATGCTATGATACATATAATCTATATAATAATAAACATGCAAATCATGTGATTGAGAAAGTCAAATACGGCCATTTCTTTTTTCATATGCCAGGAGGCCATTTTTATTCAAAATTATTTTTTCGAATAAAATTTACATTTTTAGAAAGATCGTTCAAAAAAATTGTTTATATGAGGGATGAATTACATTCAGATATACATAGATTGTGGGATAACTTCAGTTAAAATTAGGTTGAAAGCCGAATATCTCAATCCATTAAAGAAAATAAACACAATAGATTCGTTCATTATGAGTCATAAAAAAATTAAACCATGGAGGTAATCATTCGCAAAGCAAGATCGTCGATAGTGAAAATTTGGAAGCGATGTCTGGTGTCGGGAAAAAAAAAAAAACGCATCTCTAAACGTTGCATACATAATAAGAAAAGGAATTAAAGGCATGCTCATTTCGCTTATAGCAGACAATATAACTCATTTCACTGAAATAACAAGGATGATTTTTTTCATTCTAAAACTAGTTATAATACGAACGCATTTGTCACGTTTAACGTACAATTTTCAACTTGTTAAATTTGTTATTATGCTTAATTCGTTTCTAAGCAATAATCATTTTAAAGCTTTATTTTAGCCAAAGAAAAATTTAAATTACGAGTATTATATATATATATATATATATATATATATATATATATATATATATATATATGTGTGTGTGTGTGGATTTAATTTTTAATAAAGGAAAATTTATTTTGAATCTAAAATGCATTGGATAGTTTAAAATTTGTCATAATAAATTTGTCATTAGTTATCTTTTAAATGAAATTAGGAAAAAAAACATATGTATAAAAATAAATAAAAATGTTAAAATTGAGTGTGAATGGAAAATATCAATTAAAAATAAAATAAAATATAAATTAACATAAAAAAAAATAATCAACACATAAATAGAAAACATTACATTATAAAACTTTACTGCTCGAAGAACACGCTAAAGCATAGACAAACACGATAAAAATTTAAAACAATAAAATTTAGGACAATTTTTTTAGCATGTGTTTTTAAAAACACACAGTCAGATATTATAATAAAAATCAACTGACAGGAAGATATTAAAAATCTGTAAAAGTAAAACACAAAACATCATTTACATGTAGACATTGAAACAAGTGAAATTCAATCGAAATTTAACAATTAATTATGATTGGGAGATTTGTTTGGAGGACAAAAATTTTAATTTAAAAAAATTGTCTAGAACATTGAATGCTGTTTATTCTTCTTACTACTTTTAGCACTTTCTGAGAGCATAAAATTAACTACTAACGTCCGTTGAAATTTCAGGAAAATGTGACGTAATATTGTTTTTTTTTTTTTTTTTTTTTTTTTTTTTTTTTTTTTTGTATCAAAACTTCTGTTAAAAATTAAATGTTGAAAAAAGGTTATTTTGGGCCATGGGGTGTTTTAAAAAGTCCATTATGTCATGATAAAAATTAACAAAAGAACAGAAAATTAATAAAATTGTAAAAAAAAAAAAAAAAAAAAAAAACTTGACTTACTTGCTGTTTCTGCTTGACAGTTAATGGGCTCCGTGATAATAATATGTAATATTCAAATCCACGGAGAGAAGAAAACCATTTACACAGATTTTAAACAAATTAAAAATACTCTAATGCACCACGCTTAGGCCACACGACACTAAATTTATTATAAACAACTAGAAATATACTAACACTCGTATACACACACCATAAAATTATACAAGACTACATATAGAGTGAATGATTTACACTGAGGCAGATGCTGCCATACTTCTATTGCATAAATGTGCCAATCAAACGCTTTCTTTCACGTTTCATATACCTTTCTAAGAATTGCCTTTGGGGGAGGGGGAGGGGGGTGTTTAGACTTTATTGTAATCTTTTGTTATCTGTTTAAACAAGCAATCAAGATCGCCCCTACATAGAACCCCTATAAAAGAATTGAGGGGGATTAAAATGCAGGTGTGCATGGATTTTGACAGGTACTAAATTGAGAAAAATGAAGAAATAAATTTTCTCACGAAGATCAGAATTTTCTTATGCTGTAAAGACAAGTGGAAAAGGGAAATTTCAGTGTTTTATGAAATTATAATACTTTATATGTCTCAGTAAATTAAACATTTAAAAACATTAAAGTGATTTTTTTCTGTTTATTATTATTATTATTATTACTGAAATTTATAAATTAACAAATAAAAGTATATATATACAGTGTCTCACATAAGTGATGGGACACTTGTGCTTTACAAAAGGAAACTAATCAAATAAATTAAAAAAACATGTACACATTTTTTTGTGGGTGTGTTTCATACTTAAATTTAGTAAAGATTATTACATAACATACATTTTGTCAAAATATTAAAATATTAATTTAATAAAAATACAAATGTTTAGAACGGAGCAAAAAATAGCTCACATAAGTGATGGGACACCATTATATATGCAACAAAAATCGTCTGAAATAAGCAATAAAAATATTTTTTGGGGTTTTATTTTTACTTAAAAGCAACTGGCAATAATTTATAAAATCGTCTGCAGTATTTCTCTCCAGTTTGTTTTGGAATTTTTGTGTTTTTTAGCTCTGTGTAGCCACACTGATAAAAATTTCACCGTTGGATTACGGGAAAAGCCTGGCAGCACAGACTCCTGCATTTTCCTGTAATAATACAGTTTGTACCGTTGTCTATTTAGACTGTATTAGACCGTAAATGGCAGTAACTTTCAAGAACGTATCTGACCGTAAACCACAGTAACTTTCAAGAACGTATCTGACCGTAAACCACAGTAACTTTCAAGAACGTATCTGACCGTAAATCACAGTAACTTTCAAGAATGTATCTGACCGTAAATAACCGTTACTTTAAAGAATGTATCTGACCGTAAACAACCGTTGCTTTCAAGAATGTATCTGACCGTAAATCACAGTAAAAAACAGATTATAAATTACCGTATATGACTGTAATATGAAGACTGTAAATAAGCGTAAATGCCCATAATTTTCTAGTCATTTACATATATCGCTGTAAATTGCAGTAGTTATCAGGACTGTAAATGAGCATAAAATAACTATTTCAAGAATTCGCATGATTACTTCCAACAGTAACTGTATACTTATACATGGGACGTCAAGAAATGTAACACTTTATTTCTGTATAAGAGATAAATAGTATAAATTGCAAAAATGTCCATAAGGTAGAAAATTTGAATTCTGTACTTTTCATCTCCATGGAGATATTTCCAACAAAATTAGTTTTTATACATTCTTTGTAACCAAACAGGTGGCTTCAGTACCTCCAAAAATCAGGAATTATCTCACTTTGCCATGCAATTCGAAACATAAAATCTGATCATTATTGGAGAATAATGTCTACAAATCTGATATTTAAATGTATTGATTAATAATATGTTGAGGAATTGATGGCACATTAAATCTTAGTTTGTAAACATTCTCCAAACTTGAACAGATTTCACTTTTCAAATTGCATGCAAAGTGAAGCAAGTCACAATTTTTGACTCTCCGCAACTCCATGACGTTTGGAGATGATTAAAATCCACATCCACATTTTTGCAGATTACATTATTTATCTGTCTCAAATAGATACAAAAATAAACTGTATAGCTTTTTTTAGACAGCCTGTATATTTAAAACTTGATAATATTTCTAAGATTATTCTACCACTACATATATATGGTGGTTTGTATATAATTTTTTTAAACAATTAGCAACTTTCTCAATATTACATACTTTTTCTATTTACAACACTATACAGCTTACAAAATAAAATTATATTTAGCATTAAATAATGACATGTGTATAAGTTTTATTTACCATGATTGTTTCATATTTCTGAAAACAAAAATTACATAAAACTTCATATACAAGTGTAGTAATTTTTGCCAACATCTAAGTAAAATAAAAATTATCAGACACTTAAGCAATATTAACCAGCAGAGTAACAAACACTTATCAAATTTGTTACAAACCAAAGGCTAAATTTATCCAAACCATAACACAATATCAAATATAACTCTTAGCTCAACAATGCACACCTTTGAAAAATATAGAAAAAAAGGAATAGAAATTTTGGTACTTTTCGGTTAGCCGGGCGCCAGTGATATATATACACACACACACATATACACATATCTACATATGCGTATATATACATATATGTATGTATATATATGTGTGTGTGTGTGTATACATAGGTGTTTATGTACTTAATATATCACTGGCGTCTGGCTAACCGAAAAGTACCGAAATTTTTTAGTACTTATCTCTTATTTAATATCATTCTCGGAATATTTGCAATTATGTATTCGTAACAACAAATGAAATTATTCATGATTTTTTTTTAGTGTAAAGAGGAAGGTGACTATAATAAACTTTTGCATAATAATGTATCACAGACATAATTTAATTAATATCAAAATGTTAAAATTATTTCTATTTCTTTCAATATAACTTTCGTTTTAAGTTTTTTGCGAATCACTTTGGTATTCATCTGCTTGCACATTCTTTTGCATTTTGATGCCGGGGATCTTTTGGTTTCTACCCAAACCCAAGTTTGGATAAATAAGTGAGATTAATGTCGTTTTAGCTAATAATGCAGGAATAGAGTATATTATTTGCCTTTTTTAAGAAATCACAAAAACACTTCAGTTTTGTGTTAAACATTTTACTTGGAGGTAATGTAAAACATTGATTTATCTGTAAAAATGTGAAATTGTTCAGGATCATTGAGCAAAAAAAAAAAAAATCTTGGTTGAATGTACTACAGCAAGAATAAACTATTTGTAAAAATGCAAATAACTTAATCACTTCAACGGCCATTTAGATAGGGAAAGAGTGTTATTATCCCCGACTTAACTCGGGGCCAGCTACTGAGGTGGTTAAATAATGAATGTTTACATACTGGGAAGTGTACAGATTTTCGTGTTTTGGAAAGGACAGAGGATAGAATGCTGAGTCATCAATTTCAGTAATACCCTGCCTTTTGTTCCATGACTAATTTATAAATGTCCAGAACAATTTCATCAATTTTCAAACTAAAAAACTAAATCTTAATTTCAGGAAAAATTTTAATATAACAAGGAATGATCTAAGAACTGTTAGAGAAAAATCTTTAAAATATGTCATCACACATATTAAAAACAAACATTCTTTTAAATAATTTTTAAAAATTCACAGTCAACAAAAATAAAGAATTTAATTCAGCAACTCTGAAATTATTTATTCTGTATATAATTTACATAAGATAAGACAGATTTTAAACAATTATCCATCTAAATGCTGCTAATTTTGTCATCAACTTCCTGACTTTATTTATAATTACACGATTTTGTAGTTTTTTTCTTTGCTTTTGAACTTTTTTCAGGATTGATGTCCAAAAAAGCTCTGAAAATAAAGAACAAAAATATTAATAGTATCACATCTTTTAAAAAATAACATTATTGTAAATACATCAAGCCATAATCGAATGAACAACTAATCTCGTAATTATCAAATTATAACAGATAGCAGATATTAAACTCCTCAATAACACATGCATAGAACGTCTACAAAATAACATTCATGAAGAAAAACTTTTTGTCCTTTATAAACCCTTAATTGTTTTTCTTATCTTTAAAGCAAAAACAAAATGGATTAATTAGCATATATGACAGAACTCAATAGTCCACTAGTGTCAATGAGTGGTAAGAAATTTCATTTGAGCTCATCATGAGCTCTTCTTTCATTACTGAATACATGTTATCTAACAGGTTATGAGTAACATTTGTTGTAGGCAACTACACTGCACCATGAATTTCAAATTTTTGATTTGATCGCCAAGATCTGCAAAGTATGTGAAGAAAATAGTGTTGATACTACTAGACCGAAAGGACCAGTGGGCAGGAATTTTTAAAAACAGACACACAGTTTTTAAAAGGGGCGCTCTTGCATCCTATTCAAAAGGCATATTTTGTTGAACTGGTCTGTTTAGAGTCTCCATTAATCGGTAGAATTTTGCGATACTTTTCCTGTGACTGACTGATGAATTTTCCCACGACTGATTGACAAATTTTCCCACATTTCCCTCGACTGACAAATTTTGCGATCTTTTCTTAAGAACGATTAACAAATTTCGTGATTTTTTTTCTTTGATCAATTAACGACTTTCACTATCTTTTCTTTGGACCGATGGATGAATTTCATGTTTTTTGATGTATTTTTCTTTTGCGATTTCTTCCTTGATATACAGACGAAATTCGCAACATCTTTGAGATTTTTCATTCGACTGACTGCTGAATTTCATGATTTTTTCTTGTGACCGATTGAAGAATTTTGGAAATATTTCTCATGATCCACTGTCGAATTTCGTATGCTTTTAACTGCAACTAATTGGCAAATTGAGATATTTTTCTTTTACCGATTGGCAAATTCTGCAACCTTTATGAAGAATTTTGTGATTTCTCCCCCAATCTGCAGACGACTTTCGGAACACTTTTGAGAATTTTCACTCGACTGACTGGTGAATTTCTGGATTTTTTCTTGCGACTGATGGATGAATTTCACAATTTTTTTCCTGCGACTGACTAATGAATTTTGGGAATATTTCTGGCGATCCACTGCTGAATTTCGTGTGCTTTTACACGTGACTGATTAGTGAATTGAGGCATTTTTCTTTTACCGATTACCAAACTTTGCGCCCTTTCCTCTGAAACTGATCGACAAATTTTACATTTTTTTCTGCAACTGGCTAAAGGATTTCATGATTTTTTTCCACAATCAACTGCCGAATTTAGTGATTTTTCCTTGCATCCAATTGATGAATTTTGCAAAATTTTTTAGATTTTCTCCTCAATTAACTGGCCCTCCGATATTTTGTCGTGACCAATCGAGGAATTTCGGAATTTTTTTCTCCACAATCATGTCTTTTTACCCTCAACCGATTGGCAAATTTTGAGATATTTTCCATCAACCGATTGACAAATTGTGGCCTTTTTCTTGCGACCAATTAGCGAAAATTGCAAATTATTTTCCAAGAGTGGTCAATGAATTTCACATTTTTCCCCGCAACTGGCAGAAGAATTAAGGTTACTTTAAAGGATAAAAAAAAAGGAAAATTTAAAAAATCTGGTCATAAAAAAAAAAAAATTTTTTTTTTGATTTGTTGGAATTTTTTTAAGTTTTTAGTTTTGTCTTTGTATCTTAAACACTATTATGCCAAATATAAAGTAATATCTCAGATCGATAGCACCTTTCTTGGAAGCACTTTTGATACCCCCCCCCCCCCCCCCCCCCCCTAACTTAGTGCTTGCCTAGGAACCTGAAACTTCTAAAAGAATCATGAGACTTGGCTGCATTTTCCACATGTGATGTTTTTGATGAGTTCTGGATTACAAGACAGAATTAAAGTATCATTGCCCTTAGCAGATTTTGTACCATTTTCACGTTCACTGAATCTTGTTGGAGCTAATTCTTTATTCTTTTTTTTCATCTACTCACAAATGACAAATTTTACAGGAACTCTTGGAATCTTGTGGTGGTGGTGATACATTAAGTATTAAATCTTTATGTGGTACCAGATCGTCTGCAAAAGTAGATGCCACAAAAGCCTTGCTCAACGGTTATCTGTTAAATTTATCCGGGCTTACAGTGACTGATTTCTTTTCATCCAAAATATGACTGTCAGAAATTTTTCTATTAAAATCTAAAAGAAAAGAAAATCTCCCCATATTTCTTGCATATTTGTTTGGGTGAAAAAATGCTAATGTAGTATTAAACCGTACAATTTGACAGGTAGTCATATTCTTTAACTCAACTATGTATGAAAATGCAATATATTTATTACAGATGAATAACGACGAGTGAAAAATAATAAAAGGAAACATGACATAGTTATAGAACACAGGTATAAATGTACAGCAGTGTTAATGAGTAGATGTGGGTGCCTGTGTGAAAGCTAAGACCAGGAGTTCTCCAATGATATGTCAGAAGAGGGGGGGGGGGGGGGGGGAATATGAAAATTTAACAAAAAGTATAAGTTAAAGGAGAAAAATTGGAGGGGAGACGGGAAGGTGAAGTAGGAGAAAGATAAGTAGGCAATGGCCTAAAGATCGCACCTGAATTAAAATGATCCTACAAACAGGAAAATTTGCCAAAAACTGGACAAAAATAAATCAACTGCGTGTCCAGGGACAACAGGGGGGGTGGAGCAAGACTAAATGGTAGAGCACTAAGGAAAAGACCTATCAAATGATATAATACATGATGGAGAGTTGTTGAATACGAAAATTTGAATAATTAAATAATCTTAATAAGCATGTTAATCTAACATTCATAAAATTAATAGATAAAATGTTTGTTTATATGCTGGGAGGCAAGCAATAATTATACAATGAGCTTAGTTAAATGTGAAGTAAAATAAAATTTAATTTAAAGGTATTATAACTCTGTAAATTATATCAAGGGTATTAATACTCTATATGAATGCTTACAATCCAGTGTAACAGATAATTAAATTATGTGCCCATAACTTTACATAAAATACATTTAATACAGGATAAACAATAAACAAAAGAAATTAAGATCTATTTAAACTGTAACTTTACTTGTGACTTATAAATAACATTCTCTTTGTTACCATGTCTACCATATACATTTCAATTTTCCATTGTCCAAGCGCTAATTGTACTAAAACTCATATTATAAATCATTACTATCAGTGGCCAATTAAAAATCAGCTTTAAAACAAAACACAAATAATGAAAAGCTGGAATACCATTAGTCGGGAAAGATTCTTAAAAGTTTTCCCCTATCTGTCAAAAATGCTTGGATTCGATACACATTGGGTTCTTTTAAATAGAACTAGGGGGCTCAGCACCCTACTCGCTAACGCTCGCCAAACCCCTGTGAATTGCGAAGCGATTCTCATTGAGACCGCTACGCGGTCGCACCTCGCTTTGCTCGCCCCTTTTGATTTTTGCAGTAATTCTAGCCGGAATGAGTACTACCATGAATCATTTGAACATATGAAATTGACAATTTTTTTTAATGTAAAAAAGTAATTGAAAACTCTGTTGAAAACGCAACTAAAAATGCATTTAGTTGGAGCTACTAATGGGCATATAAATCACTTAAATACTATGAAAAAAGGATCTTGGAAACATAATTTGTTTAAAACTTATTGCACCTATAATATTGTACAGCACGGCTTAAATTCATTAAAAAAAAAAAAAAAAAAAAAAAAAAAAAAAAAAAAAAAGCTACATGGTAGGAAGATAGTTTATCATCAATGATTGTTTAAATTTCGTTCGACATTTTATTATTCTAATTGATTATAGATTTCTGCAAAATAAATTATCTTTACTTCATTAATACAGCAACAGATGGCAGCAGGTGCAACCTAGACAGTTGATATTTTTACTATCTCAGATTTTTCATGTGAGTGAAATTCGTAAATAAATTCTAAATAAGAGTTGAGAATTCATTTGAAATTAACAATATTACTCATAATTAAAATGAGGAATCATCTCAGATGCTTTGGATTACATACATGTTATTTTATTTTTAATATTTGCTAGTTTGATTTTCACTACTCTGACACTGACTGCCATATTGGAGGCGGAGCTGATCTAACACAATCTAGTCTGTTCATTGGTCTGAGCTCTGGAAACTACATTTGTTGCCAACGATAAGTAAGAAATTCAGCCACGTAAGAGAAATATATATATAGATATTTATTAATATTTGCTGCAAAAAACAACCAAACTATCTGACAACAGGAGATATGTTATTGCAGAAAGGAACTAAGTTGCACTTTTTGAATTATCAAAACAAATTTTAAATAACAATTAAAAATAGAAAATATTAAATTTTTTTAAAAAATCCAAATGAAAATAAAAGTTTAATTCAAGCATGATGATTTAAATTCATAAAATAATTAAAAAATTAAAAATTTGTATTTTTAATTAATTTATTAAAAAACATCAAAATCATTGTTAAGTGAATGTAAACAGCATGTGCTAAAATGTGAATAACTCATTAAGTAATTGACATAATTACATAAAAAGGTCTTAGATTGCTCATTTAAATCCACGCTATCTATATTAAGGCGAGAATGCACAAATTTTAGATTTCAACTTGGGAGGTGATGGTTCAGTTGACAAAGTCTGGCTTGTTAAAGATATGAGAATCGAAAGTAGAGGATGGTTTTTGAGTCATAATTCCTGAACCACTGAACCGAATGAGATGTATGAGTACTCAAATTAAACAAAATTTAGAACAGGTTTCCAGCTTACCCCAATCCGGAGATAATAGTCTTCAATTGATGATCAAACTTTTCAGCGATGCTACGTTGTTCATGGAAAGAGTGGTTCCACCTAAAATGATACAATATATATATATACCAGGAAATATTTATTTGAATAATGTCAATTAAAGGTTACAATTCAATATTTGCATTAGTATGCAGCGACCGGAAGAGACTGTATGTTTAGTATCCACTTCTGTTAAATTAACGGCCACTTATTACCGTGGTTTGTAGATTTAAATACTTTTATATTTATACATAAGTGTAAAAAAATTCATTTTAAATTATTATATTTTTTGTTGTTTTCTAATATTTTGTATTATTTTTAAAAAAATATTTTCTTCAACAAGAAAATATTTACAACTTTTTTTTTTTTTTTTACTAAAAATTAAAGTATCAAACATTAAATGCTATTTTTCGGTTAGCCGGGCACCAGTGATATATATGCATGTATATATATACACACATATATATATATTATATATATATATATATATATATATACACATATATGTATGTATGTATATATATGTATATACATATATATTTATGTATGTACATATATCACTAGCGCCCGGCTAACCGAAAAGTACCCATTAAATATTTACCTCAAAAGGACCTAACATTGCTGTACATAGCAATTATTTATAGTAAAGGTATTAATACTGAACAAAAATCATTTTTAGAGTTTCTGAAGGATAAATGACGCGCAGATGTACATTAAGTAAATTTTCATTTTTCAGCAATTGTGTATTTTGTCAGGTTTTTTTTTTTTTTTTTTGAGTATTTTAAAAACGAGTGCTTAAAAAAATGTACTGACAAAACAATATAGCAGAATAAAGGGTACTTTTCGGTTAGCCGGGCGGCAGTGATACATGTACATATATAAATACATATGTACAGGGCTTGAATTTCAGGGCGGGATTGCGGGATTCGCGCCGAAAATTTTGAAATCCCGCCCAAAAAATTCAATCATTTTCAGGAGAAATTTGCGTTATTTAATTACCTGCAACCGAACGATAAATTTCGTGATTTTTTTCCCACAACCGATCGACGAACTTGTGTTTTTCCCAGGACTGATCGACGAACTTTCCGTTTTTTAAGCGACTGATCGGCGAACTTTCTCTTTTTTAAGCGATAGATCGACAAACTTTCTCTTTTTTAAGCGATAGATCGACAAACTTTCTCTTTTTTACGCGATAGATCGACAAACTTTCTCTTTTTTAAGCGATAGATCGACAAACTTTCTCTTTTTTAAGAGATAGATCGACATACTTTGCGTTTTTTCTGTGACAGATCGACGAACTTTGCGGTTTTTCCGCGACAGATCGACGAACTTTGTGTTTTTTCTGCGTAGATCAACGAACTTTGCAGTTTTTTCGCGACAGATCGACGAACTTTGCGTTTTTCTGTGACAGATCAACGAACTTTGCGGTTTTTCCGCGACAGATAGACGAACTTTGTGTTTTTTCTGCGTAGATCGACGAACTTTGCGGTTTTTCAGCGACAGATCGACGAACTTTGCGTTTTTTTCGTGACAGATCGACGAACTTTGCGTTTTTTTCGTGACAGATCGACGAACTTTGCGTTTTTCTGTGACAGATCAACGAACTTTGCGGTTTTTCCGCGACAGATAGACGAACTTTGTGTTTTTTCTGCGTAGATCGACGAACTTTGCGGTTTTTCAGCGACAGATCGACGAACTTTGCGTTTTTTTCGTGACAGATCGACGAACTTTGCGTTTTTTTCGTGACAGATCGACGAACTTTGCGTTTTTTTCGCGACAGATCGACGAACTTTGCGTTTTTTCGCAACAGATCGACGAACTTTGTGTTTTTTCCGCGACAGATCGACAAACTTTCTGTTTTTTAAGCGACTGATCGACAAACTTTCTGTTTCTTAAGCGACAGATTGACGAACTTTCCGCTTTTTCCGCAACAGATCGACGAAATTTGCGTTTTTTCCACGTAGATCGACGAACTTTGCATTTTTTCCACGACATTTCGACGAACTTTCTGTTTTTTAAGCGACAGATCGACAAACTTTCTGTTTTTCCCAGGACTGATCGACGAACTTTCCGGTTTTTAAGCGACTGATCGGCGAACTTTCTCTTTTTTAAGCGATAGATCGACAAACTTTCTCTTTTTTAAGCGATAGATCGACAAACTTTCTCTTTTTTAAGAGATAGATCGACGAACTTTGCGTTTTTTCTGTGACAGATCGACGAACTTTGCGGTTTTTCCGCGACAGATCGACGAACTTTGTGTTTTTTCTGCGTAGATCAACGAACTTTGCGGTTTTTCCGCGACAGATCGACGAACTTTGCGTTTTTTTCGCGACAGATCGACGAACTTTGCGTTTTTTTTCGTGACAGATCGACGAACTTTGCGTTTTTTTCGCGACAGATCGACGAACTTTGCGTTTTTTCGCAACAGATCGACGAACTTTGTGTTTTTTCCGCGACAGATCGACAAACTTTCTGTTTTTTAAGCGACTGATCGACAAACTTTCTGTTTCTTAAGCGACAGATTGACGAACTTTCCGCTTTTTCCGCAACAGATCGACAAAATTTGCGTTTTTTCCACGTAGATCGACAAACTTTGCATTTTTTCCACGACATTTCGACGAACTTTCTGTTTTTTAAGCGACTGATCGACGAACTTTCTGTTTTTAAAGCGACAGATTGACGAACTTTCCGCTTTTTCCGCAACAGATCGACGAAATTTGCGTTTTTTCCACATAGATCGACGAACTTTGCATTTTTCCCATGACATTTCGACGAACTTTCTGTTTTTTAAGCGACTGATCGACGAACTTTCTGTTTTTAAAGCGACAGATCGACGAACTTTGCGTTTTATCTGCGATCGATCGATGAACTTTGCGTTTTATCTGCGATCGATCGACGAACTTTGCGTTTTTCCGCGATCGATTGGCGAACTTTGCGTTTTTTCCCGCGATCAATCGACGAAATTGGCTAATTTTTTCTTTCAACAGATTCGTGATTTTTTTTTTGTATTGTTATATAATAGCGGTATGTATAAAAGCGGTTCTAGGCCAGCGGCGTAACCTCTGTATGACCTCTGTGCGCTGTGCAGCGTCATGAAGGTCATGGCGGCGTAAAAGTGACTGTGCGGTGGAGGAGGGTGATAAGGATGGTTGATTAGGGGTTTATTTTAATTGGGAAACTTAGAAAATTTCGAAGCAATTTTTTTTTTTTTTTTTTTTTCGCGGAGAATTGGTGAACGAGGTGAATGTCAACGGATTTATTTTAGCGAATTAGAATTTTTTTTTTTTAAATTTTAATTGGGGAATTTAGAAAATTACAAAGCCATTTTTTTTTTCAACTATAGTAGGGTAGGGTGTTTGAAAATATTTTTCGAAGTCTGGTTTGTGAATTGCATTTAAAAATAATGGTCATTAAAATATTAATTAATTTTAATTGGAGAACTTAAGAAATTTTTGCAATTTTTTTTTTTTTTTTAAACTAGAGTAGGCTATTTGGTATACATGTTAGAGTATATTTGAGGTGAATTTTAAAAGTTAATAATGGTTTAATTAAAATTGGTGATTAAATTTTATTGGAGAACTTAAGAAATTTTGGCGAATTTTTTTTTCTTAACGAGATTACGCAGTTTGAATCTGTAGTAGAATGGTAGATGTGAATGAAAAATAGTAATTAAAATTGGTGATTAATTAATTTTAATTGGCGAACTTAAGAAATTTTTCGAAGCAAATTTTTTTTCCCACTACAGCACGCAGTTTGAATATGGGTGTATGCAGTAGAAGTGAAAGAATAATTATTTAAAAATGGTCATTCATTAATTTTAATTGGCGGACTTAAACATTTTTGGGACAGACGGGTTTTAATGAATTCTATACAGGTTTTGGCAAAAAATATAGGGTCCCGTATGAATTATAACTGCACTCAATTCTAATAGCTTCCCCCTCCCCCTCCCCCTCCCTTTTTTTACCCAGAGGGGCCCTTCGATAGACTAACAATACAAAAATTTGGGTCCTAGTTAGGGTTGCCCTTCACAAAAATCAATTTAACAAAATGGGCCCCTTCACAAAAATCAATTTTATAAAATGGGCCCCTTCAAAAAATTCTATTCTATAAAAATTTACTATTTATTATTTTGTGATGTTTTAAAATGTGTAATTTGTAAACAAACAAGTTCATCAGAGAGGAAAACTTCAGCGAAAGGATTTAAAAAAGTTTTTGTTTATAAATGCCTGGTTCAAATTTGATTACCTGGATTGCAATTTTCATTACAAAATGTTATTTTTCACAAAAATATAATAAATTTCACAAAAATAACATTTACTTTTCCCTAAATAGGCCTAAGAAAAAAAAAAAAAAAAAAAAAAAAAACCTGCATTGAACTCTGCTAACATAAGAATATAGCAGAATAAAGTTTTACATATGACCTAGATGAAAATTAATCATTCATTTTTTTTTTACTTATTGTAACAAGAAATTTTTCTGTTTACAATTTTTTTACTCAAAATTACAGTATCAAACATTGAATATACTTACCTCTTAAGTATCTAAGATTATTGACATTGCAAATATTATTTATAGTAAAGGCATAATACTGAACAAAAATCATTTTTAAGAGTTTCTGTATGATAAATGAAGTGTAGTGTTACATTAAATAAAATTTTCATTTTTCTGCGATAGTGAATTTTGTCGTTCGTG
Organism: Maratus michaelseni; assembly: GCA_963931845.1. Classification (NCBI taxonomy): domain Eukaryota; kingdom Metazoa; phylum Arthropoda; class Arachnida; order Araneae; family Salticidae; genus Maratus; species Maratus michaelseni. The sequence goes on from OZ007595.1 coordinate 183,494,411, forward strand.
GTGATTTTTTTGAAAATTTTAGAAACGTCTGCTTAAAATAACACATAATTTGTTATCACAGGATAAAATAAAATTTGTCAGTCAATCGAACAAAAATCAATTTGATAAAATGGGCCCCTTCAAAAATACAGTTCTATAAAAACTTACTATTTATTATTTTGTGATGTTTTAAAATGTGTAATTTGTAAACAAACAAGTTCATCAGTTAAAAAACTTTAGCAAAAGGATTTAAAAAAGTTTTTGTTTATAAATGCCTGGTTCAAATTTGATTACCTGGATTGCAATTTTCATTACAAAATGTTATTTTTCACAAAAATATAACAAATTTCACAAAAATAACCTTTACTTTTCACAAAATGGGCCTAAGGAAAAAAAAATCTGCATCGACCCCTGCTGACATAACAATATAGCAGAATAAAGTGAAAAATTTGATTAACTGGATTGCAATTTTCATTACAAAATGTTATTTTTCACAAAAATAACCTTTACTTTTCACTAAATGGGCCTCAAGAAAAAAAACCCTGCATCGACCCCTGCTGACATAACAATATAGCAGAATAAAGTTTCACATATGACCTAGATGAAAATTAATCATTCTTTTTTTACTTATTGTAACAAGAAATTTTACAGTTTACAATTTTTTTTTTACTCAAAATTACAGTATCAAACATTGATTATATTTACCTCTAAAGTATCTAAGATTATTGACATTGCAAATATTACTTATAGTAAAGGCATAATACTGAACAAAAATCATTTTTAAGAGTTTCTGTATGATAAATGAAGTGCGGTGTTACATTAAATGACATTTTCATTTTTCTGAAATAGTAAATTTTGTCGCTTGTGGTAATTTTTTTGAAAATTTTAGAAACGTCTGCTTAAAATAACACATAATTTGTTATCACAGGAAAAAAAAAATTGTCAGTCAATCGAACAAAAATCAATTTGATAAAATGGGCCCCTTCAAAAAATTCAGTTCTATAAAAACTTACTATTTATTATTTTGTGATGTTTTAAAATGTGTAGTAATTTGTAAACAAACAAGTTCATCAGTTAAAAAACTTTCAGCAAAAGGATTTAAAAAAGTTTTTGTTTATAAATGCCTGGTTCAAATTTGATTAACTCGATTGCAACTTTCATTACAAAATGTTACTTTTCACAAAAATATAATACATTTCACAAAATGGGCCTCAAGAAAAAAAAAAAAATCTGCATCGACCCCTGCTGACATAACAATATAGCAGAATAAAGTTTCACATATGACCTAGATGAAAATTAATCATTCTTTTTTTACTTATTGTAACAAGAAATTTTATTGTTTACAATTTTTTTTTTTTTAACTCAAAATTACAGTATCAAACATTGAATATATTTACCTCAAAAGTATCTAAGAATGTTGACATTGCCAATATTATTTATAGTAAAGGCATAATACTGAACAAAAATCATTTTTAAGAGTTTCTGTATGATAAATGAAGTGCGGTGTTACATTAAATGACATTTTCATTTTTCTGCAATAGTAAATTTTGTCATGGTAATTTTTTTGAGAATTTTAGAAACGTGTGCTTAAAATAACACAAAATTTGTTATCACAGGAAAAAATAAAATTTGTCAGTCAATCGCAGGAAAAACATTGTAATCTTAGTCATCCTGTCACTTGAAAATATTTAGAAATTTGTTAAAAAATGTTATATGAAAAAAAATCCCTTAAGTTTAACAAAAATTAAGTCAGAAGTATACAAGCAAATTTGGCTATAATTATAAAATTCTTGACACCAACAGATCCTGAGATGCAAAATATGCCTTCCTCATCTCCTCCCAAGGAGTTTAAGATTGAATTTCTATTTTAAAATATATACTGATATCAGTTGATAAGATTTTTTAGTTGCTGTTTAAGAATACAAAATTATTACTACTTAAGAATAAGAATCAGCTAAGCTCAGTCCAAATATGGCCCATAAACTATTTTGAATTTGCTTAGTAAATAACAAATATACACAGAGTTCAATCATAAGATAGAAAATTAAATTGCAGCATTATAATATTTAAACTGATAGTACAGTTGGTTGGTTGTATGCGGTTTAATGGCACAAGGTCACATTAGAGACAAGCTACACCAAAGTAAATTGGTAATCCAGAGACCAGGCAAAATCAAAGATATTATAACAAAATTTGCATGTGCATTGCATTACGAGTATAAAGTACAATTTATAAAATAATGAATTTTAGTTTAGTGCTTTTTATTTTCTCATTATTTTGTTGTGCTTCATAAAATCAGTTTTCAAGCGTATATCATTACTCTTTTACTACTGTTTTATATCAAAAATGTTAATATAAAGCATTAAGGAAAATTTTAAAGCACAGAATTCATATAGCATTCAAATTTTATCTGTTGACCCCCCAATTCGCAAGTCATAGTTTCTCGTCGACCAAAAATGAGATTTTTAAAAAACTGTTTTCAGTGAAAAAGCTGAAAACTTTAAGGTTTGTTTATGTAATGTTTTCTAATGCAATTTCTATCCATAAAACAAATATTTCTTGCTGTAATTTTTTTATATACATAAACATTGATATTAAAATTAATTTAGAAATTAATAAGGTTAGATAACCAGACATATAAATACCTGAATTAATCCGGTACTGGAACAGTCAGACCAGGATCCTAATACTGTAATCACTGAATAGGCCAATCACTGTATCTTTATCTTCATGGCGTCCTCGCTCATGTGATAATTAATTTGTTAATAAATTAGGAGGTATTTCCAAGAGCTACATGCCAGCATGACTGGAATTGATCACATTTTTATTCATACATAGAAGCAAAAAAATACGGGACATGAAAATGTTTTCTACCAAAACAGACGTCTTCAACATTCTTATTGCTTTTCCTCGTGTGCAGATAAACAAAACAAGCATCAAACATGGCGCGCGGCGTTCGTTGCCATTTTCCAAAATCAAACTACTGATATGAGCTGACTGTAATCCACTGTTGGATTACGGTTTGCGGTAGCGAATAACGGTGATTTACTAAAATTGTCCGTGATCTGCCGTACAAGACAGTAACAGCCTGTATTTCTTTCTCTCTTGGCCGTAAATGACTGTTGGACCAGGGATAATCCTGTAAAAATGGTCAGTTACGGTCAATGACAGAATTTTACTGGCAATAACTGATTTTTAACGGGTAAGCGCAATATTTACAGTAATACGGTAATATACAGTAAATTATACAGTAAAGCACCGTAAAGCAACAGCTATTTTTAACAGTGCATGAATGCTAAACGAAAAGAAACTTCGCCTGAAATTCGAAAATTAGTTATTAATTTGAATATTGAACGTGGAAAATCTATTAGAAAAACTGCTGAAACAGTTAACTTGAGTCGTTCAACAGTTTTCAGTATCATTAAACGATATAAAAAGAATCATATGATTCATGATAAAAGAAGACCTGGCCGACCATCAAAGCTATCCAATGGAATAAAGCGAATTATCGTTCGAAATATTAAAAAAAATCCAAGAATTAGTGCTTCAAAAGTTGCTGCTGATTTACAAGCATTATATGGAATAATTGTTAATCCTGAGACTATTAGAAGGGTAATTCGATCTGCTGGATATCACGGTAGAGTAGCCAGGAAAAAATTCTTCGTAAGTGAAAAGAATAGAAAACTCAGACTAGCTTTCGCAAAATCCAACATAAATAAGAATTCTGATTACTGGAATAAAGTTATATTTGCTGATGAGAGTAAATTTAATATATTTGGTTCTGACGTTAGAATCTTGGTGTGGAGAAAACCCAGGGAAGAATTTCGCAAACAGAACTTGGTACCAACAGTAAAACATGGTGGAGGAGGAGTTATGGTATGGGGGTGTATGTCGTCCGCTGGAGTTGGTAATCTTGTTTTTATTGACAGTATAATGGATCAGTACAAGTATATTGATATTTTAAAGCAAAATTTGAAATCTTCAGCACGAAAATTGAACCTACATAACGATTTTAAATTCTACCAGGACAATGACCCCAAGCACACTGCTCTGAACGTTAGACTCTGGCTGCTATATAACTGTCCTGAAATAATAAAAACACCACCACAATCTCCAGACTTAAATCCCATAGAGAATATTTGGCAAGAATTGGAATCAAGAATTCGCAAACACACCATTTCTTCAAAACAACAACTAAAATCGGTGCTTCAAGAAGAATGGGGTAAAATCACTCCAGAAATCACAAAAAAATTAGTCGAATCCATCCCAAAAAGATTAAATCATGTTTTAAAAGTAAAAGGAAATCCAACAAAATATTAAAACCTTTTAAAAAGTAAAATTTTTGGATAAATATTTGATGGAAAAGTAAGTGTCCCATCACTTATGTGAGCCATTTTTTGCTCCGTTCTGAACAATTGTATTTTTACTAAATTAATATTTTAATATTTTGACAAAATGTATGTTATGTAATAATTGTTACTAACTTTAAATATGAAACATACCCAAAAAATTTTTGCACATGTTTGTTTATTTATTTTATTGCAGTTTCTTTTTATAAAGCACAAGTGTCCCATCACTTTTGTGAGACACTGTATATATTAGTGAAAATCTAACTGTAATAAGAATAAGAAAATCACACGTTGATACATATCATATTTCATTATGTTGCTAGCAGAAGATATTGTTACTAGTAATACTATTTTAAATTGACAGTATTAATTACAACGAAAAAGTAGCTTTGTGTTGGCAATTTATTTTAATATTTAATTACTATTAGTTTATTATAATTATTTAAATAGGTTATTTTTATGGTCGTAAATGAGAAAGGCGTGTGCAGAAGGCAGTCAGATTTTTTTTTTTTTTTTTTTTTTTTTTTTTTAAGAGGAGAGAGAGAGATATATAGTGAATAGATTAGTTTTAGTGTTTTGTGAAATCTCAGTTAATTAAAAGAGGTAAGAGATAGTAACAAATGTTACTTCAGTATTTCTTCATGCATTTCTTTTTTCTTAGCAACAGAGGCGATGTCAACTTTGTTCACATTCAATGGTTTGGGTCAAATGTTTTAATTAAGTAAAGTGAAAATTTGTGAAGACTTTTAAACAGATAAAATTGTATTAAATAATATATATTTTGGATAATAAAGTGTTTAAAGTGGACTATAAAGTGTTAATTATTGTTTAGTAAAACATGCTATTTGTATATAATTTATAATGTAACATTTTTCAGGCTTAAGAGGCTACTTCACTCACGCGAAAACACCAGCTCACTAATGTTAATCCTATGGAACAGTTATGTTACAGTATTGCGTTTACATTTCAATATTTTTAAACTATTGTTATTATTACATTGGATATAGATGAGGTCTATCTCTATGCAAGTCATTTTTTATTTTTTCGATTTTGTGTACAGATTTTTATGAGGATACTCTCATTTTCGAAACCGGTTTGTAACAAGGGAAAGTCAGATATAACGATTAAAATTTTGTAAAATAACAATAAAATATTGACCTTCCTCACTTTCCTTAAACAAATTGTGTTTTATAATGATTATTCTACGCATTTATTGAGAAGGGGTGAAATATAACGGTTCAATTTATCAACTAAGTAAGTATTTTTTCTAAAATGACATCTTTCTTCGCCCCAAAGAAAACTAATTATGATATTATGTTCTCCTTTATTATTCATTGAAATTATGAGGGGAAATTATTTTAATGTGAAAGTGGCCAATAAATGATAAAAAAATATCTAGAGTAAAAGATTAAAATATCTTAGCTTAAAGTAAAAGGAAGATAATGTTAAATCGTTTCACATCGACATTCTTTGCGATACTTGATCTCAGAAATTTTTCCAGAAAATATTTTTTTTATTTATTTTTTTTTTTTTATATTGAATAAAATGGTGGTTTTTTATAGGGGGAAAGTTGATAAAATCATCACTAGAAATATTTAGGAACGTTTTCTCTCCGAAAACACCTCTTTTTTATAAATTGTTACTTTAAAATATTTTATTAAAATACTGCGAAGATAAGGAAAAAAATGTGATCAATGCTGATTTGTTGTCAACATATGCAAAAAAAAAAAAAAATAATAATAATAATAATAAATAAATAAATAAAAAATCAGTGAAAAATAATTAATACTTTAATTGTTCTTTATATCCATAACATTTGCGGTCGTTTAATAATGAATTGTAGGATATGTTCTAAAAGAAATGGTTGCACATTATTTCTGAGAAAGAAGTCATTAAAAAATAACAGAAAGACAGAAGTAGGAAAAAAAAATCTTAATTTGACACTCTTAGGTGCCCTTGCGGCCGCCCCTTTTGCTCTACTCTAGCTGCGTTATTGATCACATCACAATTACCCAGTTTAAATTTTAATAATGCTAAACGAACTAAAATAAGCGCAATTAAATGTTACATTGGAGGAAATTAATTTTTTCTTTACCAAATTAACAGAATGATATGTTATATATATTGTTTTTGATTCGTAATTTATAAAATAAAAACAAATATAAATATATGAGATTTATTTCAAAAACCAAACTTAGATGTCGCTGTTATGTGTGTGTAAAATATGTATAATTTCAGAAGAACTTTTCAGAATTAAACTAAACAGAATGATGTCGAAGTTTCAGAACATCTTTCATTAAGTGAAGTAGTCTTTTATCATTGTTAAAGTAAATGGAGACTACTAGATTTTTTTTCTTTACCGTATATACTCGTGTATAAGTCGACCCCTCCAATTCTTAAGCAAACTTTTGAAAAAAAAATTGAATTTTCGTGTATAAGTCGAACCACATTTCAGGTAATATGTTGAAGAGTGATTTGTAATCAAGGATAAAAAAAATAATAAATTTTTATTAAATTAGTAAACATTTTTACATTTCTTATCAAGCTTTAAAAAAAAAAAAATAAATAAATAAATAAATAAATAAATAAATAAATAAAAATCAACGTTTTAAAACTGTATAATTATGACCAACCGAAGAAGTTCAATGTTCCAGGGAAGAATGTCCCTGCCGGGCCACCCCTTTGAATTCAACACTGATTCTGATGCTTTAGTGATTCGTTTTCTTGTTTTGTGAACAACAATGTCCATAACAGTTTCCCTACATAAATTTTATTTTATTTAACTTGAAAACATTCACTCCGAAAATATAATCTGCAAGATAATTCATAAAGAAATAGTTTTTTAAAAAATCCTATCCCATAAGAAATATTGAAAATTTATTTATAAAATATTCAAAATTTCACGAAAACTTGATTCAGATGAGTGTTGAATCCAGATAGTTTTCTCCGGGATGGATTTTTATGTCTCCCTAGGGGACGTTATAGAGTTTTGGGAGGGAAATTGCACGTTTTGACCATTAAAAAGATAAAATCTTATCGTCCGGGGGGGGGGGGGGGGGGGGAGAGGAATGTATCCCTCGGGCTAACCTCTGAATTCAGCACTGATTCTGATGCTTTTGTGATTCGTTTTCTTGCTCTATGAAGAACAATGTTCATAGCAGTTTCCGTACATAAATTTAATTTTACTTAACTTGAAAAGATTCACTTCGAAAATATAATCTGCAAGAGAATTAATTGATCTGTCACTAAAAATGAAAATTCACGCGCAAAAGTATATCAATAATTCAAAGTTCTTGGATATTGGAAGGAAAGAACTTAATAATGCAATATCATTTAAAAATTATATATTTTTGTTATTAAGATGGCCTTATGGGCAATTCGTTTTTTTTTTTTTTTTTTTTTTTTTAACGTTTAAGGACGTTAAATTTATCTTAAACGAGTTGTTCGTGTAAGAAGAGTCCCCTGATTATTTTTTTTAAACTGCTAATTTGCACTTCTAAAACTGCATTTTCAAAACTGTTTATAATACTCATACTTATTTATATAACTGTTTATAAGCTGTAATATTTTCAATTTAGCTTATTTAAAGTTTAAATTCCGCATTTAAAAAAATCTGTCTGGGCTGCCTTTTGCAAAATCTTGTTCCTCCTCTCATTTCTTTCTGCCGGCGCTCACCTAGCTTTATATTTCGAGATATATTATATCTTACTATTTCATAAGTAATTTTTGGAGAGCTTTACATTTTTGTGAAAAGAATTATTTAATTAATGCACAAAAATAACTTATTTTCAAGATTTGTGCGCAGACTTGTAAAACTTTGATGTACTTATTTTGGTCAATCAAGTTCCCTCTTCTATAAAGTAATATTAGTTAGTAGATGGAAAATAACTTTTGCCCTTTCATCAATTAGAAAACATTCTCTAATGGTTATAGTGCTGGCATATATATAGTGATACATTTGCATCATGGTCATCACATGCAAATTCAGGCACTTAAGCGTCTAAATTGCTAAATGTCTTATTTTCAGACATATATCATCAGTACTCAGACATTTTCTCAGTTCCTTTAAACTATGTTCACAGTAAGACACTTGTGTGTCTTAAATTCAGACATCTATGATGTCTGAAATTTAACTTAAAGTATCTGAATTCATTTTTCAGACACTTAAAGTGTCTGAAATACTTTTTCAGACACATACGTGTCTGACTTTAAGACGCCTCTATTTGCAGTGAAGGGTTGTTAAAGCATAGTACGTCTTTGTATTGTAGGACTTTTAGAAGAGACATCTATTAGAAGGCTTTTTAGAAGCATTCTCAAGTTAAACTTGTTTTAAAATGGGGATTAAAATCTTGAAAGTGGTGTCCCTGTATTGGAGGGGATTTTATCCCAAGAGAAAATGGGTGCAAAACAATTAGAGGGACATTATTGTTGAGCTTTTTTTTTTTTTGTCATTCACAAGGAAATGACCATTGTCCGTTTTTATCTCTCTCTTCAACTTAGACCCATATGTGATTACTTAAGACTTGCCCATTCACCGATTATCTGCGAAAAATTAATTTTTTCTTTTACTATCTCGTGTATAAGTCGAAACCCCATTTTCAATTCCCAAATATCGTCTAAAATTCTTCGACTTATGCACGAGTATATACGGTAATTCTTAATATCCTAATATATAATTATGTTCATAACAACACTCTAAAAATAATTGATAATTCTGATAATCTTAACACGATAATTCATTCGAAGAAGTAAAGCGAAACTTAAATTTTAATTTTTATAGATAAAGTTATGTTCAAATTGGAATAATTTGACTCAATTTTTAGCTCTGTGAACTTTCCTTCTAGAGATTCAAAAAAAGAAAATCTCTCATTTACGAACTTTTTTTTAAAATAATTTTTTTAATCAAAATTTTATAATCCTTCTAATTGAAATTGGATACTTAATATTTGGTTCACAAAATTTGTACGAAACCTGCAAAAGATTAGTACAGAATGTTATATTGCATTTTATCTCCATTGTAAATTTACCTTTGATATAACTAAATAATTAACAATAACATTCATTTAAAAAATATTCTGATTGTGCATTTTATATATTTTAAATATCTCATATCTTTATTTAATTAAATTTACATTTTTTTGCATTTCTAAAAATTTTTCGTTAGCTCATCGAGCGCTTGTATGATATACTATTAAATTTCGCATTAAATGGTTAGGATCTATAATTATTGCTTGTGAAAAATGAAGTAAGAAATTAAAATCTAAATTATTTTTCATTGAAAGCAGTTTTTTTTGCTGAGAAACAAACAATCGAGCTTTCAAACAGAGTAAAAAGTATTACTACTTACCCATCATACGTAGTATAGGGTAAGTCTTGTAATCGTTTTAAAAATCGAAAAAAAAATTGACGGATTTACGCGTTTCAGACACTGGAGATTCCGAAAAACATATTTTTAGAAAAAAAAATTTTGTCGTCCGTCTGTCTGTGTGTGTGTCTGTAACCGCTCTATCTCCCAAACAAATTGAGATAGAGACTTGAAATTTGGTATGTACTTAGTATGTAATAATGGGAAGAAGCTGATTGAATTTCAGTAACCTCTATTATCCGTAACTATTTTTTTCGGACTCTCGAAATATTCGTTAGGATAAAAGATATATAAATATTATCGAAATTGTTCATTTCAAGGAGTGAATATAAAAGACAATAAAAAAAACAAATTTTGCATAAAGAATGAAGTCGATAGGATAATTAGTTGCCGAGAAATTTGGAATCCTATTTGCCACACTCTTCGATTTTTCATGTCCCTGGATTTCATTCAAATTTCAATTCAAAGATATATTTTAATTGGAAATGAGACGCTTAATCCGACGCAGTAAACTATTACTTAATATGATTATAATTTTTGGAGTTATAAGAATGTTTCTTTTAGGCAGTTCAGTAATAGAGTATTTAAAACGAGGCTAACGAAAAAGAAAGGGTACCGAGGGGCTTTACACTTATCTTTTTTTTACAGACCGCCGGTGTCACTTGTTGCTCGAGTGCACCAATGCAGGTATACGAAAAGAGCAACAAAGTCTGTAAAAAAAGATAAGTGTGGAATGCACCGCGGTAGCCTGTCTTTTTCGTTAGCCTCGATTTAAAGCTTATGACGTCATCAAGCCAGGATTTTATTCGAATTGCAATGCATTTTATAAATAGTTTACACATGTTTTATTTTCATATTTTATATTATGCATAACCATGATGGGTAAATATTAGGGTGACCCTTAACGACTAGTTTTACTCTGAAATGATACGTTTCAGAACAGACAGAATAATTATTCAAGAAAATCCATAACTGAAAGTTACCATGCACGTTGTACAAAAGTGAAACAACTGAAAGAGCTTCTCATAATAATAAATAGAAAATTAAGTAAATGAAAAGTTCTTATCATCAACATGTCGTTTTCTATAAATAAAAGGGATAGGAATTTTATTAATAATTTCGAACTGTCTGGTCTAAAATATACTATTTCTATTTAAATTATTTAAAACTGTTAGTTAAGAAATTGTTTTTCTAATTCATATGTGACATTAATTCAAACTTTTCTCTTCCACCAATGAATTTCACAATTGTAGGTCTATGTTTGACACATGTTACCATAATTAAATTACAAAAGAAAATAATATCTGAGAAATGTCCTTTTAATAATATGAACATTATTTATAGTTCAAGATTAATTTCTAGAAAACACATTTGCACCATTTATATAAATTTTTATTAATAAACAATCGTATGCATAAATGAATTACTAAATTGTTACCAACGCAGGTAAAAAAAAATATAAATAAAAATAAATAAATAAAAGTAAATAAATGAGGTTTGATTCCATACTATAGTGGAAATTGGCTACAACGAGCACGAAAGTTACCAAAAACTCGATTTAACGAGCAAAAAGAAAGAAAATGATTGGTCTAATTAAATAATGCCCTGCAGGAAAATTGGATGTAACCAAGAAAACTCAGATAAAACGAGTAAAAATATTGCAAACTTTATATACAAATGAAATAAAATTTCCGAACTAAAATATACTTACTATTCATATTTAAATTACAAAAACTATTTAATTAACTGGATAATTGTATTTGATTTCACATTTTCTCTCTTATTGTTATAAAAAATGACTTATATTTGCCTAATGAACTGTAATTTGAAAAAGAAACGGATATGTCAAAACCACGAAACAAGGAACCTACAGGTAGGTTTCTTGTTCAATTGTCAAAACAGTTTAGCAAAACATGCAGGTGTAACTAGAAATCTCCCGTGAAAACGAGTTGTCAAAGTCTATTGTTTGCGATTAGCACACTTCGATTAGTATTTCTTTGAGATCCTTTGCATCCCACTAACTCAAAACATTTGAAGTGTGTCTTTAATCTCCTAATCCCTAACGCCCAATTGTCATCTATAAATGACTGGTTTGACAGAAAAATTTTCCAGGCGAATACACAATAGATATTAGAATAGATATTTGAAAAAAAAAAAAAAAAAAAAAAAAAAGTTCATGTTTTTATACATATTTGTAAAATCGGAAAAAATAAATAAAGTACCCAAACTTTCAGCCAGAAATTATTTTCACGGAATAATGTATATATATATACATATATAATGTAAACATTAAGGGGCAAATTTTGATATTTAATTTTAACAAATGTTTCTATAAGTAGATGAAACTACAAAAAATTGTAGCATAAAAAAATACTTTGAAAATTAAAATTTCATTGTCTTTTAAATATTTCTAAAAATATGCACTTTACAATAACACAAATAAGTAAATAATTAAGGAATGAAAAATAGACTAGAAATTTTATTATGTCGCAATATAAACAAGAAAATAAAAGAATCCGCACTTTTTCAGCTATAAAAAAGTTCTAATAACTATTTTACAGAAATACGAAGTCCCTAACTGTAAAAAATGCTAAAGTCATGTATATAAAGCATAAAAAATGCACATATATATTTTTTATTTATAAAAACAAAAATAGCAATAACAAATGTTTTTTTCTTTCAAAATATTTAATTTTGTGTAACATTTTTTATAAGAATGTAGCAAATGCTTTTAATAATGTAAAATGTGAGGTGTGTAATTCTAAGGATGCGGCACCACTATTTCAGATTATAATTTACTATTTAAAATTTAATAGCATAATCCCTGACCACATCGTTGAATCGCAAAATTTGTATTTTTTTTTTTTTTAATTAAATAAGGTGAAAATTTGTAGTTAAGATTTGTGATAAAAGTGAGTGCATTTGATAATATTCGGCCAAAATATTCAATTTTTAAATAGAAACTTTAAAAAACAACATTGTTAATTAAATTCTACAATTAACAGTCCTTTATCCAGTTGAAGGACTTGCATAAAGAAGATTAGCTTTATTTTTTGCACTTTTAAAAAGTCTACTTTTTTCTCTCCTCTTTAAGTTCGCTCAGAAAAGTTATTTTCAATGATATTAGTTGAAAACCCATCATAGAGTCTGGACTAATGTATAAGCACAAAAAATACTCTTCACAAAACTTTAAAAGTTACATTTTTTTTTTTATTTAAATTTTTAATTGCCAAAAACGTCAAAAATAGGACTAACTCCTTCCCTGTTCTTCTATTTTGAATTCAAATATTTGTAAATGCATTCTCATACTTCCCAAGAAAATTTGTTATCAATAAGTAATTATTTGGATTTTTTTTAAAAGAAATTATGGAAAGTTGAAATCTAGTTACTCAAATTCGAACAAAGCATTTATTACCAAAACTTTTTAAAATCCTTTTGCTAAAGATTTCTTTTCTGGTGTACTTGTTTGTTTACAAATTACATATTTTAAAACGTAACAAAATAATAAATAATTAATAAATAGTAAGTTTTTAGGAATAGAATTTTGTGAAAGGTCTATCTTATTAAAGGAATTTTGTAAAGGGGTACATTTTTTATTTTTGTGAAGGTGTTCTAAATATGTCCCAAATTTTGCCTGGATCAACACTTGCACATATATATTCTGATATAGTACTAGCCAATATCTTGTTCGTTTACAGAGAAATACCATTGTAATTGTAAGTCACTGTAATTAAAGTTTTACGGGGACAGTAGATGTTAAAATTTATTTATTTTTACTTTTTATCATAGAGATACGAAATTTTGTGTATATATATACATTTCACCATAAGTATATAGAATACCTTAAGTAAATTTTCCAACCTTATAACTTCAAGATATTTAAAAATTAAAAAAATTATGTACATATTTTTTTAATTTAAAATGCTCCCTGCGTTTTAATTTTTGATACATTACTTTGATTTTGTGATCAAGTGATCATTAATAAGACAGTTAGACTATTATATTCAAATAAAGACTGATTTTTTAAAAAATATATGTAATTTTAGAATAAAAGAAAAAGATTGTTAAAACATCGGAATTTTTAAAACTGTAATATAAAACAGTAGATTTTTGAAAATATTTCTCTGTAATCCATTAAAGTATAGTATTTCAATAAATTCTATTAACAAAAGCCACTACTAAATTTACTAATATTTTAACAATAAATAAATAAATAAATAAAATAAAAATAAATGCCTTCTTGACATATCCTAGGAATAATTATGTGCAGACCGAGCCCGGCTCAAGCATGTAAGGGGGAAAAAAAGCCTGAGTTCCTCCGAGTCTGCTGAATAAATTCAATCCGAGATCAGAAACTATGTTGTCAGTTGCAGATATCTACGCTGGACATGTTAAATTTCTGTAATGGTTTTGTCAGATTAGCATCGGCTTATGCAGCAAATTTATAACATATACTCTGCCCAGCAAACTCTATTGTAAATTATTCATATTTTGTCGGCTTAGACCGACACTTCAGTGGTCGATCCAGGAAAAATTTGGGGCCTATTTAGGAACCCTTCACGAAAATCTATTTAATAAAATGGGCCCTTCACAAAAATCAATTTGTTAAAATGGTGTCCCTTCACAAAAATCTATTTGATAAAATGGGCCCGTCCCTTCACAAAATTCTATTTCATAAGAACTTAATATTTATTATTTATTTATTATTTTGTGATGTCCTAAAATGTGTAATTTGTAAACAAACAAGTTCACCAGAGAGGAAAATTTCAGCAAAAAAGATTAAAAAAAGTTTTTGTTTAAAAAATGCTTGGTTCGAATTTGATTAACTGGATTTCAACTTTTGTTACAAAATATTGTTTTTCACAAAAATATAATAAATTTCACAAAAATAACCTTTACTTTTCACAAAATGGGCCTCAAGAATAAAAACCTGCATCAATCCCTACACTTTTAAATTTGTTATGCCGGGAATTTCGGCCTGCTTTTATCATCCCGGTTGGCCGTTTAACTTTTTTATCGGCCTCGTCCGGCCTTTAAAAAATTGTCTTTATTTTTCCAGCCCAGCCCGTTTGAAAATTCGTCTTCATTTTTGCGGGCCACATACGGCCCTCGATTCAGAATAGATCCCGTACATACCCTTCAATCTTTCGCTTACGGTGGCACAAAAGTGTTCTTTCATAATCGCGGTGTATGTTCGTAGATTATGTTTAAAATACACTTTAGTAAAAATATGGCACTTTCACGAAAACGAAAAATGTTATCGAGATTCGTTACAACATGCTCCCCATAAAAAATAGCATTTATCAGTCGTTTATAGTCACAGTCAAAAATGTTGAACATTAACGGTAATTGTTTGAAATTTTCGAACTAAAAAGAAATTCATCTATATATGTTACTAAGGACCACTGACATGATTATTTTTCCAGTAGATTTACATTTTTATGAAACAATTAGAGGACTAATTTACCATTTTAAAAACATTATAACTGGTCTTAGAAACATGATTTAAAATACACTTGTAAAATTACATGTTAAAAAAAAAACAGGTACTAGGCACTATTTGTAAAGAATTTTAAACGTGTGAATAAAACACAAAAAAATAATCAAAATATTCGCTATTTACGAGATAAAGAAAATTTATTTCTGATATTTTTGTTGTTGTTGTTGTTATTGTCAAAGTCTAAAGATTAACAATTAATTTTATCAACTTAAGTGCGTAATAATAATAAATTAAATGTCATAAATAGCAGTAACAGGTTTTAATTCCTCATAAAAATATACAAATCAAAAATAAAGATTTAGAATTGTTCAAATTTTCTTACCTGACAAATTTTCTCTGGTAACTGGCTAAGCAATATTTTGAAGCTTGACGACAGAAAGACCTTTTAAAACTAAAAACGCCAACGAACTACAACAATCTCCACTATACTAATGAGGCGTCACTATTAAAATAACACAGGGCTAAAGAAAATATCCTGGGAGCAATGGGAACTTTCTAGTGCATTGCAATAGCATTGTTCATATTCTGGTCATTCCTTGAAATACCCCTATCCATCCATTGTCACCATTCAGGTTTTTGTCAATCACAATGATATCCTAAAGGATTAAAATAAGGGTGGGGATTAAGGGGGGGGGGGTGGACTTGATTTAAAACATTTTCCTGATAACGAAATAAAAAGCAGTTTTGAAAACAGTTGAAGTTTGTGAAATAATTACCAAAATGACAATAAATTAGTAGATAATATTATAAGTCAGAAAAGTTACGTTTGATTATTTATTGGTTTTTATGCAGTGTTAAAGAGTTTTCTCACAAACTGAGACATTTCGAAGCCGTCATCATCCTCAATTAATAAGGGGAAAAAAAAAGATGATTTTATAATTTGTTATTGTCTTGAAAATCCTGAAAATGAATTAATAACTATGAAAAGTTAATTTGTAGTTAAAATGAAAAATTACAATAATAATCCAATTAAGAAGTAATTAATAATTAAAATAAAAACTTATTATGTGTTTAAATTTAAAGGTTTAATAATTTTAAATAGAAAGAATGTCAGTTAAAGAAATATAATTTAACTTTTCTGAAACTTAATCAATATTTTAACAACCTATTAATAATTTGGAAATGAATGAAACTTCTTTTCTCTCAATTTTAAAATTGTACTGTAAAATATGAATTTAGATTTTGTCAATTTATATGTTTTAAATATGGTTGAGTATAAGAGTGTTTGTATTTTCCCGTTAATTATAATTGGATATTCCATCTGCTTCAAAGTTCTTAAATTCCATGCAAATCTTTTTTTTTTTTTTTTTTTCAAAAATAAAAATAATAATCTTCCGACATAGAAAAAAAATTACATATTTCAATATTTAATATAGAGAATTAACTGTTATTTTCTGATTTAAGGCGGTTCTCAAAAAATATATTTTCCGGCTCAAAAATTCGAAACTGACACATTCATGTACCCATTGTTAAACATAGAAGCATGAAACTGACCGGCATGACTATTGGGACGAAAACTGATATGGGAACGAAAAGCAATTTTAAGTTTTCGATAGATGTATAAAATCTTGAGTTATAAGGGATTGCTGTCTCATGGAGGCAATTTTCCAGCTGTCACATTACGGAAATTCAATTCTAAACGCCAAAATTTGACAGCATTTTCGTAAAAAGACTGTCAAACACAACACAGACCATACTACAAATACAATATTTCTCTTTTAAAAGGCTACTTCACTCATGTGAAAACTACCCCTCTCTAATGTTAATCCAATGGGAGACTTTATGGGAAAATGTAAAACACTATTCTACTTCATACTTAATTAATCAGAATGTATGCGAATGTTACATGATTAAGAGATAAAAAGCATGCATGGTTGTGTTTGTAAACACCCACTTTGAATTCGAGAATATTCTTAACTTTCAAATATTCTATATAAGCATAAAAGCATATTTAAGATGCATAAGGGCATATTTAAGTAAGTTAAACACGGATGCCAAACCTTTTGCTATAAAATAAAAAAATAAAAACGTTTATTTTGAATAAGAAACCTGTATTTAACAGAACACAGACCATACTACAAACACAATATTTCCCTTTTTAGAGGCTACTTCACTCATGTGAAAACACCGCTCTCTAATGTTAATCCAATGGTAGACTTTTTTTTTTTTTTTTAAATATCTGGTTTGCATTTCAGTAATTTTAAATGCCTTTTTTTTTTTTTTTTTTTTTTTTTTTTTTTTATTATTATTATTATTGGATAGCTGAGGTCAGTCTTGTTTGATTTTCAAAAAGCACAAAAGTTTTTTGAGAATTAATGAAGAAAAAACAATAACAAGCATCTTTTAGAATTATTAATTACATAACTTAGAATAGTACAGGGTTTTTTAATTTAATTTTTTATGCGATTTTTAGCGTTTTTCCGTGTTTGGGGCGATTTTCTTACATTGTTTAAAGGAATCCTGTTTTAGTATTTTAGCCCAATATAGTAAATTTGTCCTCTTTCACAAGTTTTTTTTTTTTTTTTCCAAATTTCTGTGGGATTTTTCCACATTAGTAAAAGGAATCCGGTTTTAGATATTAAATTTTGTCTTCTGAGATTTTTGAATTTTTAGAGATTTCTGATGCAATTTGTAGTTTTTTTTTTCTCTCTCCCTTTGACGTTTTTAAAAGGAATCCGGTTTAAAATTTTTATCCCACTATAGTAAATTTTGTTTTCACGATTTTTGGACATTTGTAAAATAAATCGGGTTTCTATCTTTTAGTCCAATAAGGGGCTGTCCATAAATGATGTCACACTTTTTTTCAATATTTTTGACCCCCCTGCCCCCCCTTTGTCACAAAGTGTCACACTTCACCTTACCCCCTCCCCCCTCTTGTCACATGTCACACTATATTACATAAACATATACTTGCAGTTCAGAAACAAAGCACTACGTTATATAGATCATATTTCAAATTTTACTTTTAAACTTCAACTATGTGTTTTAATGACGTTTGTGAGCATAACAATAAAAATGATTCGTGCACTTATTTTGTATGATATAAGATTAAGGTTTACAACAAAAAATATAATTAATATACAATAGTAATAAAATATTATATGAAGGAGCAATTGATTTTTTTTTAAAAAGAAAGGAATATAAGTAAAAACAAATCACATGAAAGTTGTTTTAGCCCCAATTAAAAAATACCCTCAAATTCTGGTAATTTCAAAATAACTTCAAAATTTATTCTGCTGATTTTAAATGATTTTATTTAAATCAAAATGTGTGATATCACATTTCTTCTTAACCCCTCCCACCCCCTTGTCACAAACTGTCACAATTTCATGAACCCCCTCCCCCCCCTACATGCGCGACATCATTTATTTATGACCCCTAAAGTAAATTTTGTTATCTGTGATTTTTAAATTTTCCAGCATTTTTATGGGTTTTTACAGCGTTTATTCGCGTTTCACGGCAATTTTTGATCAATTTATTTCTGAAGCGGTAAGAACCCTCTGCTAACTGTTCTAAATGCTATTTGTGCTTATTTTTTAAGTCAATTATTGTACAAATAAAAAAAGAAAAATGAAACCATCAGATCAAAAATCTTATGGTCGCCAGATTAAAAAAACTTGGTCGCCAGTGGCTACCTGGCGACCGCATTTGTCAAGCCCTGATGATGACTATTAAAAGGAAAGCTGGCTGCGTGTATTTTATTGGCACAAAATCCGAAATTAAAAGGAAGGAGCTTAGTCTAACATCAATAAATATACTCAAGTGTTTTAACGATCTCAGCAATTGTAGAATCTTTAAAGAGATAAATGACGCAATGATGATTGTGAGAAAAAAGACACTTTCAAATCTGAGTAAATCGATGCTTTTCCTTTGTTATGAAACTTTTTGTTTCAAATATAACGACTCAATTCTGAAAAACCAGACATTACTCAGAATATTGAAAGATGGATTATGCTCAAAACTGAGCACTAGATGTCAGTTCATACTCATTTTTGAAACATGGGCATACTCAAAAATGTTTAGAATCAGTTCAAACTCATTTTTGAAACATGGAAATACTCAAAAATGTTTAGAATCAGTTCAAACTCATTTTTGAAACATGGAAATACTCAAAAATGAGCACATAGAAGTCAGTTCATACTAATTTTTTTAAACATGGATTAAACAATTTTTTAAACATGTTTTTTTTATTCTTGAGTGTGTGCATGTTTTCAGAAATGAGTATACATGTTTCAAACTTGAGTAATTTGGATTCGGAGCCATTTTGACTGTGCGACATATTCAGATTTGAGTATTTTTTGCTCAGTTTTGAAAATTTCGTTTTTAGAGTGAAACAGATGTAATAAACACGTTTTAAGTAATGCTAAAATTTCGTATATTGGAGGAAAAATGTCTTTTATAAAAATGCATTCAAAACACAAATAACCCAGAAACGATAATATAATTAAACCCCCTCTCTCCCCCCCAAACACACATATATAATTCTTTTATACGAGGCTGCAAAATGGCTTTTAATATATATAATAGTATTCATTCAACTGGGAATTTTTTTCCGTATAGCTGTAAAATTATTCATGTTAAAATTTTCATTCATTAAAAACACTTTTAGAAAAATAAAGTGTCTGAATCAATACAAAAATCAAATGTCAAACTTAATTTTAGTAGCTTTATCAGATGATATGTCATTTGAATTTAATATATAGTAGATGCGCCTTTTCAAAACCGCATTTGGTCATGTAAGGAAAATATTGCTTTATTTGTATGAATTATGTAAAAATTAACACTATTTTAAATGTGATTTTTAAAATTCATATTCATAATATTTATCAGACAAAAATGATCCATAAAAAACAAAAAAAAATGTTTATTTGGTTTAATTTTTTTCTGTTTTCATCTAACATAGAAAACACGCGAAAAAAACTGAACATAAGTAAGTTAATAGAAAATCACTCAGAATTCCGGAACTTAGTATTTTACAATTGCTCTCATTGAGTTAATCAGTTAACTGTACAAGTAATGGGGCAGGTAACACCTGCAATGGACCACCTGTTTTGAGAAAAGTGAAACAAGCTTTGACACCAACACAGTTATATCACAGTAATCTCACAGCAAAGAAGTATATTACAAGTATATTTGAAGGTCTATGACAGTAATATAAGCTTCGATGAAATACCTGTCAGTTTAGTTGTTTGTGAGGGTGATGTATAAGCTCGTTTACATTTATCAAAGCAGGTATTGTCCATTGTACTTTGTGACCATTGACTGCTAATATAAATGTATGAGATGTCAATGGTTTTCTTCAACTCTTTCGGAAGAGAAGAAAGGAATCCGGTGTCCATTTATAATAGATGTCAATGGTTTATCGTTGCCAATAATGTGCAAAACAGCAATTTAATATTGTTAAATATATAAAATTGTTTAAAATAGTAAATAATATGAAATAACTAAATAAATAAAATAAAATAAACAATAACAAATAAATAGCAAAAAACTGTAAACTATAATAATAATAAAAAAGCTATAAATTATACTAAAAAATTGTAAACTATAATAAATAAATAAACTAGTATATACTTGTCAAAAAATAAGGGTTACTTTAATTAGTATAATTTGGTATCATGCTTGGCTCAGTTGTATCTGACCTGGCCCGGATAATACGAAGTACCGAAATTACTCTCTGAGGCGTTAATCTTATGGGCTTGTAATGCAATCATATTTTTCTAATTTCCCATCAGAAAATAACAAGTTTTAACTCTTTTCAGTGTAATCTTATTGAAAGATCCCCCTTTGCTTTTCGTGGGGCAGATTATTTTAAAAATACACAATTTTGTATTAAGGGGGGTTTTCAAATCCAAACTGCCTACTTTCTGACACCTTTTTTAAAATTTCAATTTTTGTTCTTCAACGCAAAAAATTAGCAGGCGCTCTTATTAACTCTTATCAACTCTTATAATTATGCAATCAAATTGATTTTTTTTTTCGGTAAAGGCAGAAGATTTTTCAGAAAATGTTGTCAAAGTTGGCTTTTAGAATCTAATATCAATACGAGAAAGCTCTGAAGAGGGAAAAAATTTACGTCATAAAACTATACTCATTTATAACACCAGATGTAATTCATTTATCGAATAAGGAAAAGAAACTGTTCGATGACAAATCGTTTCGATAATCATGTCTGCAAGTATAAATGCTTTAATGTTTAAAAATGAGTCGAAAATGCGAAAGAAAGTTTCGCGTTGCTAAGCGAGGACAAATAATTTTTTTTAGAACCTTTAGTTCTCAAATCCAAACTGGCTTATACTTGCAATTTTTTTAATTCATTTTTGTTCGCAAACGTATCGAATTGACTCCTGCTCTTATTAAGAAACTAATGCAATCGAACGTTTTTGTTTTCTTCGATAACGACGGAATATTTTCCGAAATGCCTTCAAAGTTAGTGTTTTGAACAATTTTTTTGGACACAGCATTGCAGAAAAGGAAAATAAATGACGTCCTCTAATAACAATCGCTCATAATTCGATATGTAATTCATTTACCAGAAAGGGAAATAAAAGCAGTTAACATACCTAAAAAGGTGGGGGAGGCTGATAGGGTTGCAGTCCTCCTTCCCGAAATAGTCAAACATCTCATGAAAATAGTGCTTTTTTTCTTCTTTGAGATAAATTTGTATGTATATTTTTTTGTTGCCATACAATAGACTACGCACCTTAGACCATACAATAAAGATTATTCCTCTTGAGCTACGCATTCTCTTCTTTTTAACCCCATATTAGTCCACATTGACATTAGAGCATACCTAAAAAGGTGGAGGAGGCTGATAGGGTTGCAGTCCTCCTTCCCGAAATAGTCGAATATCTCATGAAAATAGTGCTGTTTTTTTCTTCTTTGAGATAAATTTGTATGTATATTTTTTTGTTGTCATACAATAGACTACGCACCTTAGACCATACAATAAAGATTATTCCTCTGAGCTACGCACTCTCTTCTTTTTAACCCCATATTAGTCCACATTGACATTAGAGCATACCTAAAAAGGTGGAGGAGGCTGATAGGGTTGCAGTCCTCCTTCCCGAAATAGTCAAACATCTCATGAAAATAGTGCTTTTTTTCTTCTTTGAAATAAATTTGTAATTTTTTTTGTCATTGAACAGACTATCCACTCTTTTCTTTTTAGCCCCATATTAGTCCACATTGCCACAAGAGCATACTTAAAAAGGAAAAGGGTGATGATGGGGTTACAGCCCCCCCCCCTTCCCCAAATAGTCGAACATCTCACGAAAAAAGTGCTGTATTTTTTTTCTTTGACATAAATTTGTATATATTTTTTTGTCATACAACAGACTACCCACTCTCTTCTTTTTATCCCCATATGCACAGTAACACCACATCATACGTAACGAGAGGGAAGGGGATGAAAGGCGTACAGTCCCCTCTCGAAATAATCGAAAATGAAATGAAAAAAAATCTAGTTTTTCATCTTTCTATTTGTGATAAATTTGTATTTATTTTTTCTATCGTACAATGAACTACCCACTTCTTCCCTTTACTCCCATATTAGTACACAGTAACACCACAGCATATCCAAAGAGGGGGGAGGGGCTTATGGGGCACAGGCCCCCCACCTCCCAAAATGATCGAACATGGAATGAAAAAAGTGTTGATATTTTTTCTTTATGTTTGAGATAAAATTATAATTATGTTTCCTGTCATGCAATAAACAACCCACTCTCTTTTCTTTAGTCCCATATTGGTACACAAGTGGTGGTGGTTATGGAGAACAGACTTTTATTATTATTATTATTATTATTATTATTATTAACATTGGCATTTCAGATTCTTTTTCTAATTAAAAAAAAAAAAGAAATCCACGTATATATTATTCAAAATATTTTCTTCAATAATTTTTCACTTCTAAAATCGGTTGTACTTCACATAAATGTTAAGACGTTTTTAATATACACCGAGTATCTATAAATTGAGCCTGTTTTACGGCAAGCCGTTTGGGATACTCACACAAGGAGGGCTCCCCAAAATCCGTTTTTCCCAGTAATATTGTTAGCCATAATTCAATAACTTTAACTCTATTTTAAAAAAGGAAATCTGATGTTTAGTTTCTAATTAATTCTTAACTTGTCCCTTTCTTCACAAATTTGATAAGTTTTTTTTTTTTTTTTTTTTTTTTTAACATATATTTTTTGAAGGTTAATAGCCATACGTTTGATCAAAATCCCAGGAGCATGTATAAGAAGGGAAAAGGGAGATCAAGAAGGAATGCTTGCTACCCCTAAGATTTTGAATTAAATTTTTGTTGGTATTAAAAAATAGATTCTGCAAATAAAGTTTGTTTATCCTGAACAGAGCCTGACCATCAAAATTTTGGGCGCTAGCAACAGAACATATTTTAAACTCTAATCGTAGATTATCACATTTTTACAAATACTGTAAATGAGAAGTGTATGAATTATAATATGTAATGCACCCATTTAAATGAAAGGCTGAGAATAAATGTGAACTGAAGTTGGATTATTATTATTATTGAAATTTCTTCGTAAAAATTAACTTGACAGACTCAAATATCATGTTAAATAAACATGAACTAATGTTGCACGAACTTTAAAAACATACGCAACCTAAAGAAAATGATATTTTACAAATAAGATACTCATAAAATTAAAAAAAAAATAAACAATTGTAAAACACGAATGAAGAAGCTGAAATAAGCAAAAATAATTGCAGTCTGCACACCCCAACCTTGTCAACTATATCCTTACAAATTATGGTTAAATTCCTGTGCATAGATTTCGTTTCTATAAAACTTTTATAAGAAAATTATTTTGACCAACTTTAATATTAAATATCTCTTAAAATAATTCTTCGATTTAAAAACTGTCTACTTCAGCGTGTTTATCGAACATTTCTTTATAAAACCACCAATTTTTAAATTTTTATTTGCTATAGTTTTCTGGATATTAGTCCAGAAAGACTTCAAGGCACAAAATCTTAATTGACAGCGGCGGCCGCAGCGGTCGTTACTTTTTTTTTTTAATATAGATAGATAATAGATGTTATGTTGGCAGGTAATGGAGAAAGGGGACACACTGCTATTAACTAATAACGAATTTTATTCATTTTTAAATATTTTTTTTGTGGTGGTTTATCACACCACTAGGTTTCAAGTATTCACTAGGTTTCAGTATATTCAATTTAGTTCAGTATATTCAATTCAGTATATATTCAATTTAGTTGCATATTGCTGTCTTTCAAACCAACATTAGATGATCTTATTTTATGGATACTATTTATAAAATCAGCTGTTTAACAATTCACAACAAAAATAATTGAAAGTCTGCTTATGATTATATGTTTTCAAATATGAATACAATTTTTATCAATATACATTGTATAATTTTAAACATACCCGAATTCAAATAATGTTTGTAAAATTTAAATATACCCCCCTCCCCTCCCACACACACACACACAACAAAAAAAAAAAGGCTATGAAAAAATATTTCATTTATTTTCTTCAGATTTAAATAGTTTTACTTTGTTTCATTTTTTTTTTTTTTTTTTTTTTTTTTTTTTTTTATAGAGTAATGTATTTGAAAAAAAAAATCCAATTTACTTAGTTTTATTTTTTTATATTATAAATTAGTATCTTATAAAATCATTTGATTTATTTTGGAAATCTCCTTTTTTTGTTATAGAAGTTGACAGGTATGGAAGGGGGTGGGGGAGAGTCAAAATTAATTTTATCTGTTAAAAAGTGTTAAAAATCTGTTTATCTGTTAATTCTAAGTGGGAAATTACAACTTAATCAAAATGTCTTTTTTTACTCAGTTTGTATGTTTATAATTTTTATAATGTTTAAAATATTTGTGTAATATATGTTTTATTTTTATAGGGAATACTTTGTTATAAATACTGCAAAAAGGATAAAGATCCCTCCCCAAAAGAACCAGACGTGCATACAAAAGGAACAGACTGTTGAAAAAGCACACGTGCAGCATATTTTTATATGTTCATTAATTTTAATAAGTATATATGTAAAAAAATATGTGTGTAAAAATGTTTAATAAATATGTATTAAAATTCAAATATTCTTTTTCTTTGTTGAACGATTTCTTAGCAGCAATAATAATAAAAATGCAGGGTGTTTACAGCCCTTAAAAAATCCTTTTTTATAATCAACAATTTCTAAAAAAGGCTTTTTTCACTGTCGCAGTTATCTCATTTATCTTAGTTTTTTTTTGTAATTAAATAAGGCAAAAAACTGGGGTAAAAGAATAGATTCTGTACTATATTTAAGAATATTTTTTTTCCCTAAGGTTCTGTTATCTCTTTGATATTTGTTTATTTTATTTTATTCTATGAACAGATTTTGTGAAATCACATGTTAACTTTTGAAAAAACTTAAAAATAAGGTTACTTTTTATTTCATTTTTTTTCCACATCAGAAATATAAATTTTCTAAGTTTACGAATTTAGGAGAAAATTAAAAAACAAATCTTTAATAGACTAAGGAGTACTGAACATTTTGGTCAAAATGTTTTAAGCCTTTGAAAATATTACATAAACATACTTTATTAATGCTAAAATAAAGAAGGCAAATCTGACTGTTCACAGAAGTTTACCTTTTATTTTTTTGAAAATCCAGTCAGTTTATGACAAAGTATTATTCATAATCAAAAGAACTGTTGTTAATTTTAATCAGTGGTGAGTGTGTACCTATATTTTCATAGTTTCCAACTTTTATGATTTTTGTTACAAAACAATTTGAAAAATGTAATCTCCACCTCATTTTATTGCAGGAATCTGCTATCTAATAAAGTGAAGATTCTTTGAAAAATATAATGATTATAAAAAATGAGATTTCATATTACATTGATTACTGCTAAAGTGTGTCATGGAAAATTTTGGAAAGCAAAAAATGTTTTAAGTAGATTAAATACTGTACTACCACTGAACACATCTTAAAGCATTTTAACATAAGTTATTAATGCAACAACACCAAAAAAGGGAACCTTTTAATTCAATAAAAATACTAAGTTTGTTATAGGAAATGGATGAGAATTCTCTCCTTTAATGAAATTAAATCTTTATTTGAAAAAAAAAAAAAAAAAAAAAAAAAAAATCAACTACAAATTGCCAGTTAAGTATACACTGTAAAAAAAACCGCTGTAGTTTTACAGCAAAAAATGCTGGCAATATGGGTGCCAGCATATTTTGCTGTAAATTTACAGCTATTTTGTTTTTCATGGATAAACAGCACTTTTGTAAATTCACAGTATTTTTTGCAGTTAATTTTACAGCAGTTCAGTTTTTTTTATTTTACAGTAAATTTGTAAATTTTTACAGCATTTTTTGCTGTTAATTTTACTGCACTCTTAATAGCATAACTGTAAAATTTTTATATATTTTTTTGTAGATATATATTTGTATCCCCCCTCCCCCCCTGTGTATTATTTATATTTATTTTGAATTTTTCTTATGATACTGAGACATATTTAACAGACTAAGAGCACTAAGTGTTATCTTTATGCTTACTTATATCATTGTTGTAATAACATTTTATATAATCAATTCTATTATACATATGTAAGATACAAATATAGCACCATAAAACTAAATTATAAAATACACCAAAAAAATAATAAATAGAAAATTTCAAAGTATTATAACTCATTGCAAAGAGTGATTCATATGCCAATTTCAAGTAGAATACTATACAATATGCATCGAAAACACTCAAAATATCTCTGGATACGAATTATTTTTTATTGTTAGATAATGAACAAAAAAAAAAAAAAAAAAAAAAAAAAAAAAAAAGGCGATCTGCTGATATTTAATGCTGCAATAATAGTAAACAAACTTTTGAAATATTTTATGAATTAGTAAAATAGCGTATCCAGATTACTCAATAAATAAATTGAAAATCGCATTTAAAAATTTTAAAATAAATGCACGTAAAAAATAATCGATAAAATTTGAATATCACTGGCACAAAATCATCTTTAGTTGTAGTAAGACTGTTATTAAAAATTTAGTGAAGTACAATAAAATTCATTAACTAAATAACACTATTTGAATAAGCACACAAAGTGAACCTAAACTTTTGGAGAATAAAATAATAATTATATGATTTAGATTAGTAATTATATTAAAATACAAACGGATAAAATGAAGTTTTGAAAAATACATAAAAGCGAAATAAAGCATATCTAAAGAATAAGGAACTTCGTTTCCTTTTTCTTTTAATGTGATACTAAGTAAATAATAATAAAGTTTTATGAGAAAACGCTAAATAAATTACTTAAAAATTAGATAAACTGCTAAAATAATGTTTTGTTATAATTGAAGCCAAAATATTTAATCTTTATACGCGTTATTGACGTGAACGTTTATATACACGTGGTCATAAGTGAAATTTGTATCTTACATTATATAAGAGAACTGACTATTTTATGGTTATTAAATCAATGACAAAAATAAACATAAAAATAAAACTTACCCTTAATTTTTCAAATATTTATCCAGTCTCTATGCTCTAGTTTGTGTATCCAAAAACGACATTATGAATTGCAATAATAAGC
Source organism: Maratus michaelseni (assembly GCA_963931845.1). NCBI lineage: Eukaryota > Metazoa > Arthropoda > Arachnida > Araneae > Salticidae > Maratus > Maratus michaelseni. The sequence continues at coordinate 183,522,194 of OZ007595.1, forward strand.
ACATATGAAGAACGACGCTACCATCGAACGACACTAACGCTAATAATACCCTGCTCTCTGGTCACTTCACACGCACCTGTGGGTAATCTCATTTGGAATGCGGTCCGGGTGCTTTCGCCGATCTTAAAAATACGACGATTCCTGTAAATCGGTATGGAAATTACAAAAATGCTGTTTTTTAATGTGAGTGAAGCTATTCACTGCAAAATCAGCAGTATTTTCCCCCGTTTTTTTTTTACAGTGTACCTTAAAACCTTGGAAAATTGGGCTTTGAATATGCGAGTTTAATGTCATATAAAATTTATGAATGTTTCATTCAAGTATTACGAAAACATATAAATACTCCTGTGAAAACTTTTGGCTTTTATTAGTGTTGTGAATTATCCATATTCCCTGTTAAATCTACTATGAATTTTCAGAAGGTGTATCTTCGCAATCCCCATCGAAAATTTAAAAAGACATTTTATGATTTGTGCCTTTTTTTTTTCTTTCCCGAATCCAAAATAGAATGGGGTAATACTGGGTTAATTTTACGGGCAGAATTTGTATTATTTTACGGACAATCGCTCTTTTTTCATGGGTAGAATTTGTATTATTTTACGGACAATCTCCCTTTTTTCATGGTCAGAATTTGTATAATTTTACGGACAATGCCCCTTTTTTCACAGGCAGAATTTGTGTGATTTTACGGACGATGCCCCTTTTTCCATAGGTAGAATTTGTGTGATTTTACGGGCAATACTACTTTTTTTACGGGTTGGTTATGCATTTGCTTCAATGTAAAATTACGGGGTGATCTTTGATTTACGGTCTAAATATTATTTACGGACGTTGTCTGGAATCTCTGCTGCCGGCCTTTGTCCGTAATTTAACTTGGATTTTTTTACAGTGGACCCAAAGAAAATGATATTTTATAAATAAGATTAGTCATAAAATTAAAACATTTTTAAACAAATTTAAAACACATATGAAGAAGCTGAAATAAGTTGAGCGCACTATGAGAAACTTAAATCTTCAAATGAGACGAAAAATTATAAATACACGTATCACTGACAATTTTAGCTTGCATAAGTTGTGTAATGAATCTAGAAATTTTAATTGCTTATTCTATTAAGATTGTTTACAATAAAATTGATTTGAAACACCATAAATTTTTGGGGCCCTTAAATATGTGGGTTCTGGGAAAGTGCCCTGCGTGCCTTGGCAGTAATAAGGTAATTAATCCTAAAATAGAAAACAAATTATGAAAAAAAAAATGTTTGAGATTGTCTCAAGCAAAATTAATTTATTGTCAAGCAAGAATCGTAGCCAGAATTTAGGGGAGAGGGAGACAACTTTTAGCTACAATAACTTTCTTTTAAATGAAAGTGTATGAAACAATCCATTATCACTTTTCAACTTATTCCGGCCTTGAGGTGGGGGGAGGGCTCGAGTTTGGCTCCGTAGCCCCCCCCCCCCCACCCCCCGTTTTTTTCTGGCTACGGCCTTATTGCCAAACATGATTTCTGTTTATAACGTAGTTCAACATGTTTTGTAAGGTTTTTGAAATTTAAGTACACCACCCCCCCCCCCCCCCCGAAATTAAATCTTAGATACGCCACTGCCTGCCAGTATCGTGCTTTGATGTTTCAGGCTGTTCTCAAATCCAAACTGGCTACTCTCTGACACAGTTTTTAATTCAATTTTTTTCGCAAACTAATGAAATTGGCAGGTGTGCATATTCAGAAACTATGTAATCGAGTTACGTATTCCCTTTTTTGGTAAAGGCAGAAGACAGTATTTTTCTTTGAAAAAATACTGTCAAAGTGGGCAGTTTGAAACGAATTCTGAACGCTGCAATGCGAGAATGGGGAAAAACTCGTCGTCACGTGGCACGAATAGCTTATAACGCGAGAAGTAGCAATTTATTTATTTATTTTAAAAATGGAAAACTCATTTTGATTCCGAATCACTTCTACAGTCAGACCTGCCAATTTCATACCTTTGCGTTTAAAAATGCGTTAGAAAAATTCACGTTGTTGAGCAGATCATTTGAGAACCACCTTAAATATATGTCAGAAGGTTTTGCGTTACTGGTTGGAGAAAATATTATTTTGAGAACCACATTAATTGTTAAAATCTCATTAACAGCTCACTATAACTTAAAAGTGTGAAGTATAAAAAAAGTAATTTTGTATTTCATAAATATTTTACCAAGCGAAAAGCAAATAAACATCTTTTAAAAAGAGTATATAAAAATTTAACAATGAAAAAAAATTCTAGTGATTTGTAAATAAATAAGTAAGTAAGAAGGAATTACAAGCCTTTAAAACTATCTGGAGAGGAGAATTTGACTTCTGAATGATAACAAGCCTTAAAATATGAAATTATTGATTCGCTGTTAAATCACATATTATCTAGCGAAACGGTAATTCTCTGGTGCAATCCAGGAAATAACCACATAACCATTTTTCTGTTTCTTTCTTGGAAGCAATTTTCCCAACCTTTTGTGCGTTTAACTTCCTAACTGTACAAATCGGTGCACACCTTATCTGAATCCATTTTAATCCTTTGTCAGGTGATTTGTTGAATACAGTTTAGTGAGCTAGTAAAAACTGGAATATTTCTTTAAAGTCAAAAGGACCCCAAAGGTTTCCCCACCCCCTCGGTAAAATCCCTATATCCAGGATCTCGTTGGATGACTCACTTGGAAAGTTGAAATTTGAAAACACGTGTTGAAGTAGCACATAAAAATCAGGCTTTAGACTGTGACTTCGTTGATAGTAATATATTAAGAATTCATATCTTAAAGTTGAATATATGCGTTAACTTGAAGTTATAAATGAATATTCCCATTAAAATTTCTTCAGCACGAGAAAAAGAACCAGAAAGCATGTCAGGTATGAATGGAAGTAATATATTTTTAGTTATTGTTACTATTTATTTATGATTTGAATAACCCTCTCTATGAAATTTTTTTTTTTTTCTAAAAAAGTGCTGTTTTTAGAAATTGTAGTTTTAAAACTACTAATTTTTTGTTATTTTTATCTTTTTGGTTTTTTGATTTCTGTATAAGACATGAAATATTTATTATTATTAATGATAACAACTTTAAGAGACAATCGGATATTTCAGCGTCTCGGATTTTTCATTAGAGTGAGATTTTGCAATCATTCAAACAAATTCTTTATAATTAATTACAATTTCCATTTATTATTACTATTATTTTACAATTACAACACAATTTTCAAAATTATTATTGTGTGTAAAGTAGATAAAATATCAACAGGAATTTTATTATTACTAATTTTGGAATTTTTTAGTCTATTACTTATTTTGAAACAGTTTATTCATATTTGAACGTAACAATATGCATTTTAACGGGGAAAAAATCGATAAATAACAGCAAGTGTATAGAATCTGAATATTAAATTTTCCTATATTTGGTTAATTATTTATTCTGCATTTAATATAAGAGTATTTTAAGCAGATATTATAATTTTAGATTGGTACATAATTACATTAAACAATAACATTACTTTTGCAAGCCTAAAAGATTTAAAGCATTTTTGCTGTTCCATACGTGTATTAAATAATTATTTAAAATTTCTACCCGATTTCTAAACTGTAAAACTGTACAAATATATATATATATATATATATATATATATATATATATATATAAGCAAAATTTCCTAGCCGTTTGTCAGCACCTTAGAAGCAAACTAACAGAAAAAAGTATAGAAATTATTTTTATTATTGAATATTTATACAATAAAAAATGCTGTTAACTGGATTGCCAGCATATTTATGCATTAACATATATATACTATATATATATATATATATATATATATATATATATATTTCATACAGTGTATGAGTAATATTAGCAAAGTAATTTTAATTATATTTCGATTGCCGTAATAAAATGATAAATAAACTTTGAATAAGTTTTCATTAATATATAATTTAGTGATGTTTTATAAGAACATTTCATAACTATCGATTCTATTTTCAGGCTGTCAAAATATTTTCTGTAACTGTATACTGTAAATAATACATTTCGGAAATTTTACTTTCATGCACTTTAGGCACACAAATTTATATTCGACAAAATGCAGATTATATAGCAACATGTTTGAACAGAAAGTTTAATATTTACCTTTATTTTATTTTTATTGCCTCAAATGCCGTTTATAACCTCGTTAACATGAACCCTTGACATGAATTTACCTTTAAGATGGAAATGTCCTCTGACTTCTTGTCAAAGTGAATAGAAAAATTTCGTTACTGGTAATATAAACTCAACGAAAAAAAAAAAAAAAAAAAAAAAAAAAAAAACACCGTTGATTGTCAGTACAATTGCATATTTTTACAGATTTTTTCTTTTTAGATGAAAAGATTTCGTGAATGTGTTTTAAAATTAGCGAATATGGATTTAAGAATATCCTTGACAGTTGATAGTTACGCTAAAAGTCAAGTTAATTTGTGCTTTATTGTTTATTTCTTTATTTATTTTCACTCGATAAAGTGTTTCCACATTTTGGCCGTATATTATCCGGATTTTTACGGATTTTTTTTTAATTTTTAATTTTTAGTGTAATAATAAAAAACAAATATTCACAGTTTCAGAGAAAATGAAAGTTTATCATTGTATGTCAAGTATGCATTTTTAAACACCCATTTTTTGAAACATTCACGAAATCACTTTAAAAGAAAAAAAACAGATAAGATAAACGTAAAAATTGTGAAGTTGTACTTGCAATAAACTTTTTTTTTTTTTTTTTTACTTTATTGTTAAAGTTGTTCTCAATTTTACACAGGCTTTTTTTCTGATACATTTCTGAATTCATTTTTGTTCACTAAAGCATTAAATTGGCAGATGCTCTTATTCAGAAACTGAATCATTGACAGTTTTTTCTACGTTTCGGTAAATGCAAAGGATATTTCAGAAAACGCTGTTAAAGTTGATATTTTGAACCGAATTTCTGGGCGATATAGCTTTAACGAAAATAGCTTTATAGAAAAACTTTCGATTACAAATCAATTCAATGTTCATGCCTCAAAGTGCATCTTTTTACGTTTAAAAATGAGGCAGTAAATGTGTCCGAAAGATTCACGTTATTCAGAGGGGGGGGGGGGGGATATTTTTTGAGAACAAACACCCTTAAGGCTGTTCTCAAATCCAAAAGAGCTTTTTTCTGACTTATTTCTAAATTAATTTTTGTTCGGAAACGCATGAAATTGTCAGGTGTTTTTATTCAGAAACTATGTAATTGACAGACGTTTACCTTTTTTTTTTTTTTTTTTTTTTTTTTTTTTTTGTAAAGGAAAGGCAGAAGATGTTTTAGAAAATATTGTGAAAGTCGGTATTTTAAACCGAATTCCCGATGCGGCTGTATCTCAATTTATTGATTTTTTATGGTTTTAAAAATAATTTTCAAGCATGGATATTTTTATACATGAGTGAAAACCCAATTGGGGAAATTTGCATTTAAAACAATTGTATAACAGGGGTCAATGCAAGTTTTTTTTCTTGGAGCCCATTTTATGAAAAGTAAAGGTTATTTTTGTGAAATTCATTATATTTTTGTGAAAAATAACATTTTGTAACGAAAGTTGAAATCCAGTAATCAAATCCGACCCAAGCATTTATTAACAAAAACTTTTTAAAATCTTTTTGCTGACGTTTTCCTCTCTAGTGATTTTTTTTGTTTGCAAATTAAACATTTTAAAACATCACAAAATAATAAATAATTAATAAATACAAGTAAGTTTTTATGGAATAGAATTTTGTAAAAAGGCCTATTTTATTAAAAGGAATTTTGTGAAGGGGCCTGTTTTATTATAAAGAATTTTGTGAAGAAGCCCTGTTTCATTAATTAGATTTTTGTGAAGGGACCCTTAATAGGCCCCAAATTTAGCCTGGACCGACTCCTGAATAAATAATTCAGCATTAGTTTGTTTCGAAGCAATTAAGTATTTTCTTTCTCTTTTTATATATAATTTGTATATATAGAGAGATGAAAACAGAGAGATTGAATATTTGATTGTTTGGAATGTTTCATTTTTCATTATTAAAGATGATCCTAGAGAAATATATAAAATTATTTAATGAAATTCTTCATTAGACATTTCATTATTAATAAGCTAGAAAAAGCCTTTAATTTTTCAAAATAGTCACGAAAATAATGGATTTATTTTTTGTTTATGTTTCTCTCCTTTAATCTTGTCTATTTGAGACACGGCGGTATTGTGGAATTTAAATTAGCCTACAAAATGCTATACGATGCTAACTTTCTTCAATATGCCACAATTTTATAAGCTATTTCATTTTTTTTTTTTACTTTTACAAATGATAAATATTGCCGATTTCCGTAGTTAGTTGTAAGCAATTATCTAAGATACAGGGGCGGATTCCTGTACAGGGCATCTGGGACACGGCCCTATGCATACAATACAAACTAAACAACATTTAAACTGCATCGTTTCTGTTCGCCCATGCCTTTAAAAATAAAGTAAAATAGCAACTCTTGTTTATTATTATTAATAATGCTTTTAATAACAACCAATTTATCAATTCACCTCTAACATGAAAGTTTTGAACTAATTTAATTCGTCTTACAAATACAAAAATTAATTATTTACTTACCGTATATACTCGTGTATAAGTCGCCCCCCCCCCCCCAATTCTTACGCAAAATTTTGGAAAAAATTTAATTTTCGTGTATAAGTCGAACCACATTTCTGGTAGTATGTTGAAAAATGATTTGTAATCGAGGATTAAAAAAAAATTATAAATTTTCATTAAATTAGTAATTTTTTTTTTTTTTTTTTTTACGTTTCTAATTAGATTTCTTTATTTTTTTTTTAATTCAACATTTCAAAATTGTATAATTATGTAAAACTGAAGAAGCTTAAACTATTTTGAAAGCTATTCACATCAATGTAATGATTACTTTTTTTTTTTTTTTTTAATCTATTCAAGCCTTATTTACAAAGGTAAACAACTTCTTAGACTGCTAAAATATAGTACTTCTTTGTATTGTAGGACTTTTAGGAGAGAAATCTAGAAGCACTCTCGAGTTGAACTCCTTTTAAAAAGGGGATTAAAATGTTGAAAGGAATGCCCCTGTATTGAAGGGAATTCTATCCCAAGAGAAAATGAGTGCAGAACAATTACAGAGACATTATTGTTGAACTTTTTTTTTTATCAATCACCATTGTTCGCCTTTTATCCATCTGTCCAACCTAGACTACATGTGATTAATTAAAAGACTTGCACATTCACCAATTATCTGCGAAAAAAATATGACTCCGGTATTTCACTTGGCTATTATTTTTTATTTATTTATTTTTTTTTACTTACTCGTGTTTATGTCGATATATATATATATATATATATAAATAAAACTTTAAGTAAAATTTAACCATTGAAACATAAGAAACTGACCACATACACTGAAATCCCGATACCAAAGAGCCCTGTCAATTTACAAATTAAAATTGTAGTCCTAATAAATGTATATATATATATATATATATATATATATATATATATATATATACAGTCAAACCTCGTTAACACGAACTGTTTCTGATTGCCCCGTCCAGTTATATGCAATGTATTTAAGTTCGGATAACACGAACTACTTTCAACATGAACAATATATATATATATATACAGTGGAACCTCGTTAACGTGAACACTCAAGGGGAAACTTTTTTTTGTTCGTGTTATCCGAACTTAAATATATTACATACAACTGGACGGGGTAATCGGACACAGTTCGTGCTAAAAGTAATTTGCGTTAAGAGTGTTCGTGTTAACGAGGTTTGACTGTATATATATATATATTTGTACAAAAAAACACAAAAGATCTCTGTCAATACATGTTTGCGACCAAATTTAACATTTATAATAATTAATTGCAAAAGAGAAAAAAAAAAAAAAAAAAAAAAAAAAAACAACAACAAAAAAAAAAAAGACAAGAAATTCGTAGAATATTTGAGTATAGTTTGTGATATGAAAAATATAGCTTACAAAAATTTTGATAAATGTTAATATCATAATTCAAGTATTAAAAAATAGATATTTTTCTAAAATGAAACAGTTTGCTATAAGTGGTTATTTGAAAATTCTTTAAAATGATCAATATTACTGTTATTTAAGAGCAGATAAGACTTTACTAATATTTTTTTCTTTGTTTAAATAAACTAATTTCAATTAATCTTCTTTGTGCACTTTTTTTTTTCTCTGGTGCGCATACGTTGCTATTATCCGAAACCTAGCAGTCCTGCATCCTAATTTAATTATAACCTTGTTAAGCTGCGGCGAAATAGTTGTCATGGAACCAATATGAGGGGATCAAGTTATGTATGACTTGGGTTTGCCACAAGGTGATGGCACATTTGATTCGCTGGTCAAACGTTGGTGGGTAAGTATCAGGGCTAGTATGAGACCCACCGAAACGGAACCATTGTTGCCCACTTAACGTTCTCCGCCAACGTTTGCCCATAGAATAACAAAGATAGAAAAATTCTTTTGTTATTTTATGCTTTTGCCCACCGAAACAGAGGTGGCCAAACAGAACCATGACAACTGTTTCTCTGTTTTGGGGCGTCTCATCTTCTTCTTTGCCATTTATATGCAGTCATGTTTAAATTCAAACCCATAAGAATGAAGACGTAGAAGAACAAGGAGGAGTTAAGAAAAATGCAATCCTCCTCCCAAAATTGAAGGTGATTTCGCTCTGTCTGCTTTTTCCTCCCAAAGGTAACCAGGAGTCTGGCGCGTGTCTTCCTTTTTGTCCGAAGTTTTTAGAAACGAAAAAAAAAAAAAAAAAAAAAAAAAAAGAGCGGACTGTTAGAAATTAAAATACGGATCCCGGATAAGGAGTCCCATATCCATTCATGCATGTCCTCCTATACTCTTGTCGGTTTCAGGGGCCACAAAGGTTACAGAATGCTTTGGCAAGTCTGGCGATGGCGTACATGCTGTCAAAAAGACGAAAACAATGGTTCCGTTTTGGAACGTCCCATCTTCCTTTCCATTTAAATCTCAGATCAAAGATAGAAGGTCTATGATTTAAATACAGTCCCTTAAGATAATTATCTTTCAGGTGGTTCCATTTGCAGAAAAAGTTAACCCTTCTTTATGTTTTATGGAATGCTGTTTTCCCGAGCAAGGATGTTTGAACAGGATATGTAATCTTTGTATTATTTATAGGGAGAAGGGTTGAATTTTATCTAAACAATAGCAATACCCTAAATAGTTATTTTGGCCGAACATTAGCTATTCCACCGGCTGAATATTCGTATATTTTAGAGTTTCAGAGATTAAAAAGTTAAATTTTAAGACAGTTTTGTACCTTGTATTATACCCAAATATATATATATATTTTACATATAAACCGGGTCTTTTCACAATTAAACTTTCTTTCTATTCTAAAAATTCTTAAAAAAAGTAACTAAGGCTGTTACTGCCGTAAATAATTTATTGGGACTAGGTTTTTCCAGGGTTAAAATAGGAAAAAAAAAAAAAAGAAAAAAAAACCTATTGCATATAAATATATAAAAAATAGTAATTTTTATATAGAAATATATTATAATCACGCTGAAGTAGACAGGCTTTTAAACGGAGAATTATTTTAAGCGCTATTTAATGTTGAAGTTGGACAAATTAGTTCAATTACAAAAGTTTCATAGGATCAAAAAGTATGCTTAGAAATTTCACATCTTTGGCAGGCGCATAGGTAAATAATTGCAGTGCAAGGTTGTCAAATCCTTTTTAAAATTGTCAAATTTTTTGAGGATTTTCCTTTGCATTTAAAATGTCATTATCTCAATAATGATCTATTTCACATTTCGAAAAAGTCATTTTTTTAGCTATTGTTACCAAATTAAAAATTTAAAAAACCATACAGATAATAATATATATTTTTTAAATTTTACAATTGAAATGTTATGTTAACAGGTAAATATTAAATGAGAAAAAAAACTTTAAAATAAAAAATATATTACGCGCGAAAAGCATTCATAGGCAACAACAGAAACAAACCTTAAGTGAGGCAATAAGACGGTTGATGATTCAGCTTGTATTACAGGATACCTATATAGTGTAGTCAAGTTTGAAAAAAACATATGTCCAAGTTGAAAATAAAATAAACTTTTCACTTTCTCCCCTAATACACACTCCCCTTAACAAATATTGAAACATAAGAGCTCTTGTTAGTTTCTAATTAGAGAAAGAGAACAGGTTACAGTAGTCAAAATAATCCTTTTAGTAACTCCCCTTAACAAATATTGAAACATAAGAGCTCTTGTTAGTTTCTAATTAGAGAAAGAGAACAGGTAACAGAAGTCAAAATAATCCTTTAGTAACTCCCCTTAAGAAATATTGAAACATAAGAGCTCTTGTTCGTTTCTAATTAGAGAAAGAGAACAGGTTACAGAAGTCAAAATAATCCTTTTAGTTGTTGAAGCATGGAGAAAATGTGGAAATTATTATCATCACACTGTTGCTGTGAAGGAACAGTCATTGGTACAAAATTTGTATAAAAGCGAAGATTTGCTATTACCGGCAAACATGTAGTCAAAGAGGTAGTTGATGCCATACATCCATGGTTGATGCATATTATGATCTCAAATATCATGTGCAAAAAGAAAAATTCAGAAATATGCAAATGCAAATCGAATAACCGAATTTGTCTTTCCAAGATTAAACATTAACAATGTATTGCTGAGCTCTTGTTAAACGAGAGCTTTACATTGTTGTCTTATCCCCAAAATCGGCTTAAAACAGTAAATTTGACGTAATTTTCTTAAAGATATATGCGGCAAGGTAAAAAAAAAAAAAAAAAAAAAGTCTAAAATTTATTTAATTTTCTGAAAAGCGAAGTTCAAAAGAGAAGAGTTTCTAATTTTCCTTTTCTTGTTTTTTCTTACTTTTTTTAATGTTTTGAATAAATTGACAGATAATTTTAAAGTCAACAAGCCTTAAATCTTCTGTAAACTTTGGCATTTAATCTGTGACAATCGGCCAACGGAAAAAAGAGAAAAAGAAACACCTTATACATTTTAAAAATCAAGTTATTATACAAATGGGAAATCATTCGGTTGTTTAGGAATCATGTAGATTTAAAGTTTGGAATACCTAATGTTAAATTCATTTGCAATCGTTGCAAAACTGATTGCAATTCAAGTACTTTTTTTTAATGAAAACTCAAGAATTACTTGGTAGAATGCGATGTAGATTTTGGATTGACAAATTTAAAGCTTCTAGTTTACGAAAATTTATTGCGAATATAAATTAAATTAAATAAATAAAAAATAAATAAATAAATAAAGATTTGTAAATTACAAATATATAAACAGAAATCGATTTCTAGAAACATCTAATTTGCGAATCCAAAAATTGCAGCACATTCCGCTTAGAAGTTTTTGAATTAGGCTTAGGGCTGTTCTCAAATCCAAAAAAGCGACTTTCTAACACATTACGGAATTCATTTCTGTTCGGAAACGCATGCAATTCACAAGTGTTGCTTTTTTTTCAGAAACTATGCAATCGAAGCACGTTTTCCATCTTTTTGGTAAAGGCAGAAAATACTCTCAAATTCGACGTTTTAAACCGAATTCCCGCTTCAGAGCATCGAGAAGGAGGGGGGGGGGGTGCGTGTTATCACGTGACACGGATCGCCTATAACTCGATAGGTAATTTCTCTCTATATTAAAAAAAAGTAACCGCCGCTGCGGCCGCCGCTGCCAATTAAGATTTTGTGCCTTGAAGTCTTTCTGGACTAATATCCAGAAAACTATCGCAAATAAAAATTTAAAAATTGGTGGTTTTATAAAGAAATGTTCGATAAACACGCTGAAGTAGACAGTTTTTAAATCGAAGAATTATTTTAAGAGATATTTAAAGTCAAAATTGGTCAAAATAGTTTTCTTATAAAAGTTTTATAGAAACGAAAACTATGCACAGGAATTTAAACATAATTTGTAAGGATATAGTTGACAAGGTTGGGGTGTGCAGACTGCAATTATTTTTTCAATTTGACTCATTTTTTGAGGTTATATTTCAATTTTTTATTCAAAATTTTCATTATTTTGACGAAGATTTATTTCATATTTCATAAATTCCATTATTTGAATCGTTGCCAATTTGTAAAATAGCGCACGTAATAATATTCCCTTTCAATTAATAAATGTATTAACACGTGACTACTAAAAACAGAAATAAAACTTTAAAATAATAATTAAATGATCACGTGTTAAAAGCAATAAATGCAGAAAATAACGGAATAAAAAATATACTTGCGCGTAATTATTAAAAAGATAAATAATTAAATTATTCCGTGTTTTCAAAGCATTAAGTGAGTAAGATTAATTTATTTCGACAAAATATTTTATCTATTATTGCAAATTTTAAAACAGCGTAATTAATAATCTTTCCCTTCAATTAAAAGCTATATCTTCACGTTTAATAATTACGTTTAAATCAACTAAATAACTAATAAATTGGTAAAATATAATTAAAAATACAGATAAACGTTGAATTAAAGATCACTCGATGACATAACTACCACGCGTAAAGCATCTGGTATCAATTGAATGCGACGCCACAGATATGCACTTTTGGCTTTAAAACCTATATTTTGGCGACAGTTCATTTCTTTTATAGAAAGTAGTAGTCGGGATAATGGAGTATTACCCAATTTTCTATAGCATCGTTATAAAATTTCCCGATGCCATGACATTGCTTACTTAACCATTTTGCACGAGTTGATTTTCAAACGTTTAATTAACCTTATTTTATCAACAGTTTGTTAGCTGTCTCGACAGCAGTTGATTCGGCTTTAAAATCCCTTGGTCAAAGGAAAATGAATGGAAACCCGATTATAGCAGATATTACAGCGAGCAGCCGATTACACAAGGCCGATTATAGCAGCCGATTACAGCAGGTCGTTTAATTATAATTCAATCTTCCGCAATCGTTTTAAGGTTGATCAAATCAGAGTGTTTTTACAGTTTGTGGTGTCAAAACGGGGGTTGGCGAGCGTAGCTCGTAGGGGGCAGAGCCCCCTAGTATTTATATAAAGATAGAAAACTCATTTCCATTTCAAATCCCTTCAATAGTCACACCTGCCAATTTTTCGCCTTTACGTTTAAAATTGAGCCAAAAAATGTGTCAGAAAGTTTCGCATTGTTGAACAAATCATTTGAAATCTTAAAAACATTATCCATATTTCATTCTGTTTTGGAAAGATTACATCAAATTAGGTTCTTAAACAGAAGATTACATCAATTATCGGGGCATTGTTAATTATCAAATATATATTGTATTTCGTATGTTCAACTCATATTATCATTTAAAAAAGATTGCATGAAAAATATGGAATAATTTCCACTAAAGTTTCTAAACTATATAACATTATCTTCCTACTTTAATGTAACATTTTTTCAAAATAATTTTTTTCTATTCTTATGAGTAGAACTGAGATTTTACAAAACACTACACAACTATCCTGTTTATTTTTTAATTTTCTGACAGCATTTTACACGTATATTTCCCATTTTTTTACCACAAGAATGCCCTTCTAAAATAATTTTGAAAAAAAAATATTAATTAAATATTTAAATAAATTGCCAGTGCAAGATACCTTTTCTTTGTAACTAATACTATCCATTTATATTATTATTATTACTACTACTATTATTATTCCCTACTAGCAATATAATTAAATAAGCTGTGTGCATTTTTCAACGTATAATTTTATTATTATTATTATTAATTAGATAAAGTCTTATTAATAAGAATCTACACACTTTTCAATGTTAATTATTGAAAGTCCAAAAAGAAAAAAAAGAAGAAAAATTAACTTTAATATTTTTTAATTTGTACTTTGAAATAAGGAAATGTTATTTGAAATTAAATCTGATTTAGTAAAAAATACGAATTATTATAATTCGATAAAAAATCCAAGTTTTTCTTTTCCGGTTATTTATTTTATTTCATTTTATTTTTTTAATGAAAAAAAATTACATGTATCATCTCGAGAAATTTTATTTCTTTATTTTGATCAATTTATTAACTACCAAAATTCAAGCACACCTCCTTTTTAATCAGCTTTAATCCTTACTTGGGTGTTGTACGTGGGTTGATTTACCTTCCAGCCACGAAAATCTTGACTGTTTGTTTAAAATGATATCAAACTATTCAAAAAAAGCCTATAATATCCCCCAAATCGTCATCCTTACCCCTAGAGGAACACGTGATCGTTCTTTCGTTCCCTAAACCTGGCTCTAGGGCGTTCATAGGATCACAGGTAGGTCTTGAGTCACACAAAATAGGACATGTGAAAGGAAGATTATGATTGGCGCACTTATAAAAATTTAGTATGGCAACGACTACCTTCCCTTAAAATATTCACACCAGATTTAGTCGAAGTTGATAGTGTGTGCAAAGAAGTAAATCTAAGAGAAATTTAGAGTTGTATCATGAACTTCATACACGGCGAAGCTGTACCAGCAAGGGAGAGAGGTAAAAAATATATACATATATATATATATATACTGTGCATTTATTAATTTGCTGCTTCTTATTTCATTCTTATGACAGCTTAATCCGCATTTATATAAAAGTAATACTTTAGAAAAATTCCATTGATATATAAAAGTCCTTTTTTTTTTCTGTTTGATTTTTTTTTTTTTTTTTTTTTTTTTTTTTAATAATAATTCTTTTAACCATTTGAGGGGCGGTGGGATATATTACATTCCACCTAATTTTAATCCGATTCAAACCAGAAACTTTTAGTTAAATTTTACTTTTTTAACTTTGACAGGAATAGTTTAAAAATTGCTTTTCCTTATTTTGAACTAAATTATTTCGTAAATACTGGTGTGAATTTGACGTTACAGGAACACAATTGCTTGCGCCTTAAAGGGTTAAACGCAATTTTTGACATAAAAAGCACAATACGTCATTTTGATAAAATGTAAACCGCGAGGTGCTTTAAATTCAGAGTGAATTTGACTTTTTACAAAAATGACAAACTCAACTTCTAAGAATGTTTTGTATTTTGCTTTTTAGGTTTTATAAGTATATTATAAACATCAGATTAAACATTTATATGTTGTCCCCATTTATATTTCGCACTTTCTTCGGAATTTAATTTAAATTGTGGCTTATAGAGCACACAATAAAATTAAAATTCTATCCTACAATTTTTTTTCCATGAAGAATATAGGAATATGTTTGCATATAGGCAAACAGCAGTATAAAGTATTACAATGCTATGTTTTTTTTCTGTTTTAAAGGTTTTTAGATGTTAATTTATGGCTGATAAAAAAAAAAAAAATCTCATACATTATTCTAGCCTATATTTATAATGTTTTGTTTTTGATTGTTGTCTTTTACATGTGCGATTATGTTTATATATATATATGTGTGTATATATATATATCATAATGAATGAAGGATTAACAACAACATATTACCAATTATGAAATAGATTTTACATTCAAAATAATTTTTCATTTATTTTTAATAAATCCTCATAAATTATATAAATTCTTTTTATTAGTTTTTGTAGCTACCACGGAGTTATAATTATTATTGCTTAGAACTGATTTCCATAATAAAAATAATTTATTAGAATATATATACTATTTTGATAAACTTCCAAAGTTTTCTGCAAACAAATGCACATTTTAGCAAAAATAAAATGCTTAAATTAAGAAACAAAGGAAATTTTCTTTATATTTGGACTTTAAAATTCCAATACTTTAAGGGATGCTAATCTTCAAAATCAACTAATTTACAATGGAATCGATCGATTCATTTGCATATTTAAAATAATTAGTGTATGCCTTGAAATATACCCAAAAAGATTTCATTTAAATATCTGAAATAATATTTTATTTTGTTTTTTACAAATTGTAAGAGTTTGAAAAAATAAGTATTTTTTTGCACTTTGTTACTGCATGCGTTAAAAAATAATCAGCATTATTTGGTATTCCATCTGATATAATATCTTTAATACAGATTAATCTGTTAACATCTTTAAAATATGTATATTTAATATATATATCTTTATTAATATCTGTTATATTTTTCATATAATTTTATGTATATACTCGTGTATAAGTCGAAGAATTTTAGACAAAGTTTGGGAGTTGAAAATGGAGGGGGGGGGGGAAAGGGGGGGGGTGACTTACATATGTGTTAGTAAAAAAATATATGGTAAATAAATGCTTATCCAATTGCCAATATTCCCGATCTTTAAAGCCAGAAAATGATACCTATCTAGGAATCACGAATCTAAAAACCTTTATTGTTTTCAATTAAAGATTAAAATTTTCAATGAAACTTATCAAAATGTAAGTTATTGTTCAGAATCTGAATATTCATACAGCTCAGTTAATTGGGAATCCGATATTTCATTGTACACATCGTTTTAACATTTTAATTTCCTTTTCAAAAAGTTTTGAAATTAAGAATGCTTCTAGATTTCTCTCCTAAAAGTCCTAGAATACAAATAAGTAATACTATAATTTAGCAGTCTAAAAAGTTGTTTGCAATAAGGCTTGAATAAATTTTTAAAGATTTTTTATTTTATTTTTAAGTATCATTAAATTGATGAGAATAGGTAATAGTTTAAGCTTCTTCAGTTTTACTTAATTATACAGTTTTAAAATGTTGAATTTAAAAAAAAAAATCTAATTGTAAACGTAAAAAAAAAAAAAAAAAAAAAAAAAAAGGGAAAAAAAGGTTACTAATTTAATGAAAATTTATTATTAATTTTTTTTTCTTCTATAGTTAACGAATCTCTAATGTTAAATTCATTTGCAATCGTTGCAAAACAGATTGCAATTCAAAAAGTATTTTTTTTTTTTTTTTTTTTTTTTTTTTTTTTTTTTTTTTTTTAATGAAAACTCAAGAACAACTTTGTACAATGCGCTGTAGATTTTGAATTGACGTATTTGAAGCTTCTAGTTATTGATTTCTGTAAAAAAGAAAATCATAGGTTGTAATTTTTACGAAAATTTATATGTATAATTTAATTAAAGAAAAAAATAATTTAAAAAAAAATAAGGATTTGTGACCTACAATTATTTAAAGAGAAATCGATTTCTAGAAACATCTAATATGGAAATCCAAATTTTGAGTTATGCTTAAGGCTGTTCTCAAATCCAGAGAAAGAGACTTTCTGACACATTACGGAATTCATTTTTGTTCGGAAACGCATGCAATTCACAAGTGTTTTTGTCGGATTCCACTTCTCCGTCCACAAAACTTCGAAATAAATCCGGTCTTTTGATATGCTGCCACCACCGATATGAATACGTGATATCGGGCACGATACCTGATGCACTCTCAAAAATAAAACACTCAATTTTGACGATTCCGCAATCCTCAGGCCTCATTTCCTTATTTTTGACAATCATTTCGTCACTGAGTCACGTGGTTTTTGACGAAACGCGAATCCTCAAATATCTTGACGAAACTGTTTCCTCGCTGTCAAAAATAAAACTCTCACTTTTGACGATTGCGCAATTCTTAAGCTATATTTCGTCATTTTTGACAATCATTTCGTCTCAAAATTAAATGATTTTTAATGCAATGGAAAATCTCAAATATTTTACAAAAATGTTTCCGCATTCCCGGCCAGATTATTTTTGTTACAAAATCGTTCGAAAAAAAAAAAAAAAAATATACGAAAGTATTAAATTTACGATATAATTAATGAAAACAGAAACAAAAATATTTCATCCTTGGGGGCCGCTATAACACGAATGTACCAAATTTCTACTTTATTTTTTATATCTGATAATCTGCGTCTATCCTTTTTGTAAAGATTTTATGCATTTCTAATGCCCATTCAAAGATAAATTTTTCTGAAGTTACAGAATTTCGTTAAAAACGCTTAGAAAATTCATCTAAAGTTACAGAATTTCGTTAAAAAAGGTTAAAATAGTAAAATGCGAACATCATTTGGTCCATTTTCGAAACGCAAGCATCAACATTTTCCCAATGGTAAAATAATAATAATAATAATAATAAATAAAAAATCACAATTTTAGGTGTTTTTTTAATTTAAGAAATATATTCATATAATAATCAAATTTAAAATACGTATAACTGACCTTTCCCCTCTATAAACAGTAATCTTATCCGCTGAAATTGATGAACTCTCCTCCAAAATATGCACTTCAAAATTAATTATTTCTGATCAACAAATTAACTAGAGCATATTCATTGAACAAAGGAAATGTCTCTAATAAATTATATTAATCAAGCCATTTTCTAATTATTTATTAACCATAGAAAAACCATAATAATAATCTAGCCTTATTAATTAAAATATGCAGAAGATATAACAACACCGATAAAAATACAATCTGCTTTCTAAAAATATAAACACACATCAACATCTCGTAAATACTTTTAAAATCAAACAATTTCGAAGTCCCGCTAGCTCTGGGGTAAGACGCTAGGCTGTCAAGCTAAAAGTCGCGCGTTCGAGCCTCACCGACGGGCGATCTTATTTTGCCCCAAGTCAATTAAAAAAGCTTCTAAAAGCTCCGACAGATGGAACCACCAAACATTTTTTTTGGAACTTTCAAAGAATCAATTTGACGAAACCACTTTCTTCGTAATTTTGAGGATGCAAATTTACTCGATTTGACGAAACGTTTACTCGGAGCATATACCAAGAAACTGTTTCGTCAAAAACGAAGAATATTTCTTGAAATTTGAGTATTCATTTTTGAGAGTGTGTATATTCAAGAAAAACCTAACTCTTTCAATTAAAGTTAAAGTAACAATTTATTAACAATAACACTTCACTTAAACTCGGATGTAAATTATCCGGTTTAACACTAAATCAAAACAATTACAGAAAACGCTCTACGTGTACCGTTAGACTACGTCAATTCATACCGCACTGAGATTTCTATTCATCTCACACCCGCTCTCTCTTTCTTTCGAGAGATACCGTTAAACACACGTGGCTCAGATCGTCAACTCTCAACGAAATTACACCTTCTACCCCGTTCCAACTAACTTCACCTCTGGTCATTCCCCAGCGCATCCGCTCTCTCTCTACGGGGCTGCTGTTTTATTTCCAAGGGTCGCTTGACAACCGTTCCTCCCTCTTGACTGATCTGTCTTTTTTTTTTAAAAGGGTGCACTATCTTTCTTATCTATCAAAGACCACATTGCAATGGAAATACCTCTTTCATTATGTCCAACTCACTACCCTCCGGATTAAGATTTTTCTTAAACCAGACTCTAACGGTACCCAATAGATACAGATACAATACGCTAATCCCTTAAGAAAAGCTTTCAACTCTTGCAGCTGTGAGAGAAACCTGACAGTTTTTATTCAGAAACTATGCAATCGAAGCACGTTTACCATTTTTTGGTAAAGGCAGAAAATATTGTCAATACAGTTTTGAACCGAATTCCCGCCGCAGTGCATCGAACATAAAAAAAGGAGGGGGGGTGGGCGTGTTATCACGTGGCACGAATTCCATCTCATTTCCATTTCAAATCGGTCCAATAGTCATAGGCCTGCCATTTTTTTTTTTTTTTTTTTTTTTTTTTTTTTTTTTTTTTTTTTTTTTCATTTGCGTTTAAAAATAGGCCAAAAAATGTGTCAGAAAGCTTCGCATTGTTGAAAAAATCATTTGTGAACACCTTAAAAATTTATCCATATTTCATTCTGTTTTGGAAAGATTACAAATGAATGTAACATTAGGAGTTCCAAATTTTAAACATTCATAACTCTTAAGCTACTATAACGAATGACTTCCCGTTTGATATCCTAAGAAAAAATATTACAGAAAAAGGAAATTATGATGTCAAAATTAGGTGCTCGTATTAAAAAATTCAGAGTTTGGTAGTTTATTTTTTTTTTTTTTTAATGTAAGATGAAAAAACAATTCCAGTCTAATGGCTATTTCCGTTTTCTCGTGACAATTTGTAGATGGATGGGTTGTTCTCTTTCTAATCGGTTTTGGCCGATGTATGTTCCTCCCTTTAGAGAAAAACAAAGAACGTTGATTAAATTCATTTTCAATTCATTCTTGCTAGCCATTGTTTCAAAATCATACGGACAAACTACAAAAAATTAGTATTTATTTATTTATCATATATATTATTTATCCTGTCAACATCCCTTTTTCTAAAGAAATACGAAACGCAGAATGACGAATAAGATGGCATATGAAAGGATTTTGAAGTGGCTTCTGACATAGCACACTTAACAATTCGTTAAAATATGTTTTTGATTAAAATTTGCGGAAAATTAAAAATTAAATCGGCATTGTTTTCATAAAAGAAATGAAAGGTTTTCTTCAAAGTATCGTTGCCACAAAAATAAAATACCACATTATATGATGCTCAGCAATTATTATAAAAAACACCGCACGGGTTTATTTTATATTTATGATTAAAAAGCGAAATTTAAATTGAAATGTTTAGATTTATATTTCTATGTCCCATGTTTTCCCGAAGCGGATGACGTCATCCTCTAATGCAGCGAGGCTAACGAAAAAGACAGGCTACCGCGGTGCATTCCACTTATCTTTTTTTACAGACCGCTAGAGTGACGTGTTGCTCTTTTCGTACGCCTTCATTGGTGCATTCGAGCAACACGTGACTCCGGCGGTCTGTAAAAAAAGATATGCGTAAAGCACTGCGGTAGCCTTTCTTTTTCGTTAGCCTCGTAATGCAGTTAAAATACGATTGTTAATTTTTTTTTTCTCGCGCGTGCATTTTGCAATCTTGGATCAGTTTTTACTATAATTTTGATGGAATAAATTAGATGATATTCTAGCTTGACTAAAAACTATATGTTGTTTTCAGATAGTTTTATCCTTACTTTTTCTTTAGATGTTTAAACCTGCATCTAAGAAATATTACATATTGATAAAAAATGGTGCTTCTCTATTATCCCGTCGACCACTTTTCATAACAAAAACCTATCGCCTAATAAACGGGAGAACGTTGCCATTGGAATATCAAAATAAATAAATAAATAAAATATAAGAATTTAAGGACACAATTGTTATTTTAATGAATGAAATAACTAATAAATCAGTAAAACATAATGAAAAATACAGGCAAATGTCGCGTTAAAAACCACTTGATGACGTAACAAACACGTACAATGCTTCTGATATCAAGTAAATGGGACTGCATTTTTGGCGTTTAATCTTGACAGTTTGGTGATAGTTTTTTGTTATTAAAAGTGGTCGACGGGATAATGGAGCAGTACCTAAAAAATATTAGATTTCAGTGCGAAATCCTCGCACGGGCCTGGTTTTTAATTATTATTTTTTATTTTTTTTTAAACTATTCTCGGTATATGTTCTTTTTACTATAACTTTCCTTGAAATATGAAATTTAAATGCGGTTTTGTAATAAAATTTTATGGATTAAATAAATTTAATATAGTATTCTATAGATAATTTCTATTTCTTATTTCTATTTTTTTTTTAAATATTTTTTATGGGGAAGGGGGGGGGGTAGATTTATGGGTATTATACTGCTTAAAACTGTTCACTCAAATCCAAACTGTCTATTTTCGGTCACACTTCTGAAATTTTTTTTGCTCACAAACTATGAACTATGAAGGGGGTATTCAGAGTTTCAGTGCCGATTTCAGTACAGTGATAAATAGTAGCAAGGAATTTTGAAAGTGTGCGTTTTATTATTATTATTTTACAGTTTTAGTTATGCAACTTTAATCCAATACAGATGTATGATGTATTTCTATTTGATACGTTTTCAGTTCATTTATTATTTAGTTATGATAATTTATACGATAAGAAAAATACGTACGATTTTCCCGGTTATTTTGGCAGTAAACGCCCATAAGTGATGAAATTTTCACTAAGGTTTCTAAACGATATAACGTTATCTTCCTACTTTAATGTAACCATTTTAAATTTTTTTCTATTCTTATTAGTAGCTGAAATTTTACAAAACACTACACAACTATCCTATTTATTTCTTATTCCTTTCCTATTTATTTTCTGACAGTGTTTTACACATATATTTCTCATTTATGACCATAAGAATGTCCATCTAAGATAATTTTGAAAAAGAATATTTATGAAATAGTAAAATAAATTGCCAGTGCAAGCTACCGTTTCATAGTAACTAATACTATCCATTTATATTATTATTATTAATTCCTATACTATCAATATAATTAAATAAGCTGTGTGCATTTGTCAACGTATAATTTTAATAATATTATTATTAATTAGATTAAGTTTCATTAATAAGAATCTATACACTTTTCAATGTTAATTACTGAAAGTCCAAAAAGAAAAAAGAAGAAAAATTAACTTTAATATTTTTAAATTTGTAATTTGAAAAAAGGAAATGTTATTCGAAGTTAAATCTAATTTAGTAAAAAATACGAGTTTTGATAAAAAATCCAAATTTTTCTTTCCCATTTTTATGAAAAAAAAATTACAAGAATCTTTTTGAGAAAATTTATTTCTTTACTTCTATCAATTTATTAACAACCAAAATTCAAGCACATTTCTTTTTTAATCAGATTTAATCCTTACTTGGGTGTTGTAGGTAGGATCAGGGCCGAAACAAAGGGGGGGGGGGGGTCAGAATGTGGCGCAACTTGAAAAAAAAAAAAAAAAAAAAAAAAAAAAAACCTCGGTCAAGTGCATTAAATTTGATAAATGGATAAAAAGATTTCTGAGGTCGGGTGATTGCCTGGGACACTAAAAACAAAGGGCAAGAAAATACAAAATTTTAAAAATACAATTATTTTTGTACATCCAAATCCGGTCTTAGAGGGAGCAAGTTGAGGTGAATGCTAAATTGTAATGTAAATAGTACAACTACAGTAAAATATGTGAAAATGAAATCTTTCTATATAACAGAATACTGTCTTAAATGAAATAATTACTCTTGTCTCAACAGAATGAATATCAACAGTTATACATGCTAAGACAAATAAAGTGCATTTTTTCCCTATTTTTTCCGATTCCGGTTTCGCGGGGCTTTTTTAAATAAATATATGACAAAGCTGATTATATAGTTCAATACTACTACGTATTTTATGATTACATATTTTTAATTTTAAAATAAGTCGGCTTTTCGAAACTTAGTAACATTCTCTACGTAAATTTAAATTGCGCGGGAGGGGAGAAGGGGCGCCAAAATTCATGTGTGCTCCCATGAAAAAAAAAAAAAAAAAAAAAAAAAGCTACTTTCGACCCTGGGTAGGGTTGATTTACCTAGCAGCCACGAAAATCTCGATTGTTTGTTAAAAATGATAACAAACTATTCAAACAAACCCCAAAATATCCCCAAAATTGCAATCCTTACCCCTAGACCAACACCTGATTGTTCTTTTGTTCACTAAACCCAGAGAGTTCATTAGGATCACAGGTAGGTCTTGAGTCCCACAAAGGTATGACATGTCAAAGAAA
This sequence comes from Maratus michaelseni, assembly GCA_963931845.1. Lineage (NCBI taxonomy): Eukaryota > Metazoa > Arthropoda > Arachnida > Araneae > Salticidae > Maratus > Maratus michaelseni. The sequence continues at coordinate 183,545,648 of OZ007595.1, forward strand.
GACTATGATTGACACAGTTATAAAAAATTAGTATGGCAACGACTGCCTTCCCTTAAAATATTCAGCCCATAATCAGTTGAATTTGATTATTTGATAGTGCGTATGTTGACGGAAGAAAATTTGGAAAAGAGAAGTTTAGAGTTTCACCATGAACTTCATAACCGGCGAAGCTGTACCACGAAGGGAGAGAGGTAATATATATATATACTATATATATATACACTATGTTTTTATTGATTTGCTGCTGCTTATTTCATTCTTATGACAGCTCAATCCGCATTTTATGTAAAAGTAATACTTTAGAAAAATTCCATGGATATACAAGTCCCTTTTTTATTTATTTTTTATTCCAATTCTTTTAAACACTATTTTTGACATAAAAAGCACAATACGTCATTTTGTTAAAATTTAAATCGATGTGCTTTGAATTCAGAGTGAATTTTACTTTTTACAAAACTGACAAAGTCTACTTATAAGTGATATTTTGCATTTTGCTTTTTCTGTTTTATAATTTTTTTTATAAACATCACATTGAACAGTTATATGATGATTTACACTTCCCACTTTCTTCGGAATTTAATTTAAATTATGACTTATAAAATAAACAATAAAATGAAATTTCTATCCTACATTTTTTTTTTTTTTTCGTTGAATAAATGTAGAAATCTTCGGAATAGTTTTGCATATAGGTTCCCAGCAGTAAAGTATTACAATGCTATGTTTTTTTATTTTTTCATTTTATTTAAATTTTTTTAAATTATGTGAAAGGTTTTTAGATGTTCATTTATGGCAGATGAAAAAAAAATCTCATATATTATACTAGCTTTTCTTTTTATTGTTTTTATTTTGATTGTTGTTGTTTTTTTTTTTACATAAGTGATTATTATTACTTACCCATCATACGTAGTATAGGGTAAGTCTTGTAATCGTTTTAAAAATCGAAAATTTTTTTTGACGGATTTACACGTTTCAGACACTGGAGATTCCGAAACACATTTTTAGAAATTTTTTTTTTGCCGTCCGTCTGTGTGTCTGTAAACGCTCTATCTCCCGAAAAAATTGAGATAGAGACTTGCAATTTGGTATGTACTTAGCATGTAATAATGGGAAGAAGCCTATTTCATTTCAATAACCTCGATTAACCGGAACTATTTTTTTCGGACTCTCGAAATATTCGTTCTGATAAAATGTATATAAAAATTTTCGAAATTGTTTATTTTAAGAAATGAATATAAAAGACAATAAAAAAACATAAATTTTACATAAAGCATGAAGTCGATCGGATAATTAGTTGCCGAGATATTTGGAATCCTATTTTCTACACTCTTCGATTTTTCATGACCCTGTATTTCATCCAAATTTCACTTTAAAGATATATTTTAATTGGAAATTTGACGCTTAATCAGATGCAATAAACCGCTAGTTAATAGGATTATTATTTTTGGAGTTATAAGGAAAAACCTCTTTCAAGCAATTCAGTAATCGAGCCTTTAAAGTTTATGACGTCATCAAGCCACGATTTTATTTGAATTGCAATGCATTTTATAAGTAGTTTACACATTTTTATTTTAATATTTTACATTATGTATATCCATGATGGGTAAGTATTACGGTGGCCCCCAACGACTAGTTTTTTTTATATTATCATAATAAATGAAGGATAAATCTCAACATATATTATAAATTATGAAATAGATTTTACATTCAAAATAAATTTTCATTTCGTTTTAATAAATCCGCATTAATTAAATAAAATATTTTTATTAGTTTTTGTGTCTACAATGGAGCTTTCATAATTATATTCATAATTATTATTAGTATTTCAATTATTCAGAACCCATTCCCATAATAATAATTTAAAAAAAAATTAAAATATAAATACTCTTTTGGATAAACTTCCAATGTTTTCCGCAAACAAATGCACATTTTAGCAAAAATAAAATGTTTAAATTAAGAAGCAAAGGATATAAATGTTATTCATAATTTTCTTTATATTTGGACTTCAAATTTTCAATACTTTAAGGGATGCTAATCTTCAAAATCGATTAATTTATAATTGAATCGATTGATTCAATTGCACATATTTAAAATAATTAGTGTATGCCTTGAAATATTTTCAAAAAGATTTCATTTAAATATCTGAAATAATATTTTATTTTGTTTTTTTACAAATTCTGAGACTGACAAAAATTATATTTTTTTGCACTTTGCTACTGCAAGCGTTAAAGATAATCAGCATTATTTGGTATTTCATCTGATACTTATCTTTAATATAAATTAATCTGTTAACATCTTTAAAATATGCATATTTGATTTATCTTTATTGAAACCTGTTATGTTTTTAATATAATTTCAGATAGTTATTTTATTGCCAGTAATTTTTTGAAAATTTTAAAACTGTACTGGGGAAAAAGCTTGGTATATAAATAGCACACCCCCTCCCCCCTCCCTAAGCACTTCATAAGATGCTTCTTAAGATGTATTTTAATAATTGCACTTCATAAGATGCACTTTAAAAATTGCACTTCATAAGATGATTACGTTTAAATATTAAGTGTGGAAAATTATTATTTGGACTATAATTGATTTGAAAGATACCAGATTCTACTCCTTAGTCTATAAATTGAAAATGTTAACAGATTCTAAGATTATTTATGTTCTAATATCACACTAATAAGCGTAATTTGTATTACCATGAAAAATTTATTCTAATTTTTTTAATCAATAAAATGCTAATCAAATATTACTTCGAAATACATTGCTCATTGATAAAAAAAAAATATTATTTGTGATATAAACATAACAAATATCGTTGTTGTTTATATGGAAAATTATTTCTACTGCAACTTTCGATGTAAAGCAAAATTTTTAATACGGTTTTGTGTATAAATTTGGAGATTAGTTTGATTTAATGTGGGAAACTATAGAATATTTTTTTTCGGGGGGGGGGGGGTGTTTAATTTAACAGCAATTTATCTCTAAAGGATGCTCATCAGTAAACTTCCCAATTCTCGTCGCTAATGTTAACCCTATTTGCGTAGGATTCCTTTCTATTTAAAATATCTTCTCTGGAAATTATTATTATTAAGTTTTGTTTTCTGTATAATTGTTCTTAAAGCACGTCCCTTTTTTTTCCTTAGTTCTCAAAATATTTCTAAAACATGCGCTTAATTTATAATTTAATGTGTTAAAATCTTGGCTGAAAGAAATAGCTAAGTTCCATCGATTAGGGCGCATAGTATAACCGTTTTAATGCGTCAGGCCTTATATATGCACATGCTAAAAATTGAGAGGGACTTCTATCAAAAACCAACAAAGTCCCCTCTTATAATTATGTATGTGCGTATAAAATTGGGGTGAAAGTGGGTGTTAAATAAATTTCATGTTGCAACCATTTTAATGCGTTGGGCAATTATATTGTGCAATTATACAAAAAACTGTGGGAGCTGTGATAAAAAAAAAAAAAAAAAATGACTAAACACGCCATATTATAATTATTATTACCCATATACAAAATGATGAGATACATGAATTAGGAACCGAGTTTATAGTCATCGTTTGGAAGTACAGGGTAAATGGGACTTCACTCCCAGAAGGTGGAATGTGGAGCAGGTCCACATACTGATCGTACTGTAAGAGGGGGGGATGACATTAGAGTGATAGGAATTCGTTATCTAACACGACAGATTTTTTCCTCAATCTTAGATCATGTATGTGATAAGGAAGATTGAAAATTGTTCTTAAGTGCAAGAGGAACATTGGAAATTTTTATTTGTAAAAGAGGAAAATTTAAAATGTGTATACATGTATTTTTCGATATAAGGAAAACTTAAAATATAAAAAGTTTTATAGGTAATTTTAGTAAAATAGGTTGAAATAACTTTAAAAAAAAAAAAAAGGATGTCTGAGATTGAAATAATTTTAAAAGTATATATTTCTAAAGTTCTTTTTTTTAATGGAGGGTGGCGGGGGGGAGGGGGGGGAGAGATATATATAATGCATGTTTTTAGTTAAGGAAAGGGTAATTTTTTTTAATATTATTGTGGATGGAAAATTTTTAAGTTAAAAAAATAAAGATTTTTGGAGCATCATTTATACATAGTGTTATTAAAGGGACTTTTCGTATTTTGAAGTTGGATTTAATTGGAGAGTGAAAATACCCAAAAGTATTTTCCATGGGGAGATGTAAATATTTGTTCATTAATAACAATTAACATTCTGGATATTGGCCAATTTAATGTGTCGGATATTACTTACAATTTAGGTTATATGAAATTTTTTGGCACAAAACCTTTGTAACTAATGACAGAAATTTTCTTTTACTCCATATTGTCTTAACTTCGTGAATTAAAATTTACTGTTCCAAGACTGAAGAAAGAAATTATTCTTTTATAAAATCCCTTCGTCATCCCCTTGTACGGTAGCTTTTGAACCCCCCCCCCCCTCTCCCCCTTCTCAACACTATTAGTCATATCCAGAGCTCAAGTAACAAATAAGGTCGTATTGAAAGCTTGACAGGCGGTGAGGTCAATTTAGCAAAAACTAAATTTAATTTCAAATTATAGAGATTAGTTAGTTGGGTTAAATTACAAATATATGTTTAATCATGTGAAGAAAAAAATATCTGTATAAACCCCAAAGTTTTATATATTTTTCAAACTCAAATTTACAAGCGAATAAAGAAAACTTATAATTTTCGGAATATTTCGAGAAGTTAAGATAAATTTTAAAATAATCAAAATTGTTTAAAAATATTTTAAGCTTATAGAGGTATAAAGAACTCTCCTATCTATAAGTGCTGAAATAAATGTTGTTGTAATTCTGGAATTTAAATAAATATGAAAAAGAGATCTATTTTTTCCCATGGGATAAATGATAATCCACATTATCACCCTTCACTCCCCCCTTCCCCATATAAGTCCCCTTAAATTCCTGACAACTTTCGAAATAATTGGAAAATACACTGAAAATATCAAATCGTTGGTTTCGCACGCGATTAAAAAAAAAAAAAAAAAAAAAAACCTCCGAAAAATTCATAATTGCACTCTCAGAAATAAAACAAACAATTTTGACGATTCAGCAATGCTTAAGCTTTATTTCGTTAATTTTGACAATCATTTCGTCACGCAGAGTCACGTGATTTTTGACGAAACGCGAAACCTCAAATATCAGACGAAACTGTTTCCTCACTGTCAAAAATAAAACTCTCACTTTTGACGATTCAGCAATTCTTAAGCTATATTTCATCATTTTTGACAATCATTTCGTCTCAAAATAAAGTGATTTTTAACGAAATGGAAAATCTCAAATATTTGAAGAAGCTGTTTCCCCATTCATGGCCAGATTATTTTTGTTGTTACAAAATCGTTCATAAAAAAAGGAGTTTTTATTTTTTATTTTTAGAAATTTATTCATATAACAATCAATTTTAAAATTTGCCTAACTAATCCCTTTCCCTTCTATAAACAGTAACGTGTAATCTTAACCCCCATCATCTTTATTATTTCTGACCTACAAATTAACTAGACCATATTCTAATGATTCATTGAACAAAGGAAATTTCTTTAATAAATTTTATTAATCAAGCCATAGTCTAATTATTTAATAACCAGAAAAAACACAATAATAATCTAGGCTTATTAATTAAAACTTGCAGAAATTATAACAGCACCGATAAAAATACAATCTACTTTCTTAAAACATAAACACACATCAACATTCAGTAGATACATTTAAAATCAAATTCAAGCAAGGTCCCGCTGGCGAGGGAGGCAGCGCGTTGGTCTCCCACACCGAAGATCGCACGTTTGAATCCCCTTGAAGACTTGGGAAAAGCGACGTAATTTTTCCCTCTGTCAATTACAGATGATTCTAAAATTGTCAGTAGACAGCGCCACCGGCTTTTTTTACACTTTCGAACAAGACATTTGGCGAAATTAATTTCCTCACTTTTTTGAGGATACAAATATACTTGATTTGACGAAATATTCGCTCGCAGGATTTCCCCAGGAAACAGTTTCGTCAAAAACGAAGAAAATTTCATGGAATTTGAGTATCCATTTCTGAAAGTGTGTCACATTTATAAATTTTCACCATCTTGTACCAAAAACAAGATTTAAATGTTTGTGCTACTACTGATTTGCCTGTTACTGAGCATGGCATTATTCTTAATTATGACGTTGCATTTGTAAACTAACAAAAATATGTCTACAGTAAAGGTTAAACATTGCCTATACTATACATAGTTTTGAAATAACTTTTGTTAATCTTTAGTAATAAGGAATATTTAAATTTTGCATTTTGTTTTACCATGTTGTTAATTATGCATTGGGAATTTTGGATTTCAGATATTTTTTTCAGAAGGATGTCTTAAAATATACTGTCTTTTTAATAATAAATAAAAATTTATAACAAGTTTACTATTTTGATCCATTTAACAAATAACTATCCATTTTGCTATTTTGTCCGTATTCCAATGATGACATATATCGCTTTGTTAGCTCTGTGTCTCTGTTTGTGTATAGATTATTATTAATCCATTTGGCTTAATAAACCAAACGGTTACTATAACAATAAAACCTTTTCAAAAGCTGTTAAATCCTTAATAAGGAATTTTTGTATCTTCCATATTGAAAGATGTTGATATAATTATCTACTGAGAATTTTTAAATTTTAATAATTTTTCATAAAGAAATTTCTTAAAATATACTATATATATTTCATAAATGCATATTTATAACAAATTTATTACATTCATGAGTTTTATAAATAACTTGCCATGGTACTACTTTGTCCATTCTTCACACTAACAATAATATTTGCGTTGTTTGTGTAAAAAACTTTGTATATATGTATACACAGATAACCTATAATTATTTATTAATATATTTTACAATAATATACCTTTCCGAACAGCTATTAATCTTTAATAAAAAATCTTTGTATTTTCTTTATTTAAGTATGTTTTAAATACACATTGGGCATTTTTATTCTGAAAAAAAAAAAAAAATCATAACATTTACTATATATATATATATATATATATATAGTAAATGGTATAATATATAGTATATGTATATATATAGTTGTAGTAACTCCTCTATACCGACCCGATAAAAGATGGTGAGTGGTAGCGAGATCGGATCGCTGGCACAGAGAATTTCTCGTATAAATTAGAAAATAGAATTTATTGCATACCAATATTAATTCTAATGAAAATATGTACAAGAAAGTTAATTACAGCATTTAATTATTTTTCGTGAGTCAATCGCTTATAAATTAATGACCTCTTGACTCCAAGTGTAACGGAAACAAACAAAAGTCTCTAAACATTACAGTCAGTCGTGACTACAAAACAAAGTTCATTCGGACCAAGGCTCGTCCGTTCCTTCTCTTCGGAAGATCTACTAATCCTCGTTAATTCTGAGTCTAAGAACTCTCACTCTCGCACTTGGTGTGCTTTTTAACTTCGCTGGGATTTTCACCGGATACCTGCTGTATCAATTCTAGAGGTCGGACCTCACTAGCGCTTACACCACGCTGAGTTGGAAACTGACGTTTCCTTTTCCCTTCTCCAGAGAGTCAACACTCTCCTTTCCGATCTCTCCAAAAAACTGTCCTCTCTCACTTTTTCATTCTCGCAGGAGAACTTCTTCTGGGGGCGGGGGCTTTGTCGAGGCGGGCCCCTCGAAACTCTCCAGCCTCTTAGCAGCCTTGAGATCCCTCTGTTTCGTTTTCACTAAGTCCGTCATTGGACGTTCTAAGACAAAGGGCAAAGTTTCGGGCGCAAACCTAAAAATCGTGTGCAGAGATCGCTTCTCTCTCAGATGAACTCTTTCCCACGAACTCGGCAAGGATCAAAGCATAAGACCCCTTTTTGGGTAACGCCTTACCACTTCATCACTGTCCGAACCTTCCGCTCACAGTACAATAGAATTCGGCGTCTGCTAGTCTTCAAGGCAAAAATAGCGAGGGAAGGTATGCAGTTAAGTGCACTCACAGGAAATGCTAGAATGACACATAGTGCAGCTGGATGTCGAAGCTCAAATTCTTTACAGCACCTCCTCCTCAAACGATTCTTAAGGGTGAAACACTAAGAATCTCTAAGAGTCGGATAAAGAATTGCAAGCTCAAATTACATCAGAGTGGCAAGAAATAAAACATACATGAATAAGATAATACTACCTTCCTTTTTTTTTTTTCTTTCGCGCTCTGATAAGAAATCATGAACATAGAATGAAATAAAACACAGTGAAATAAAAAATAAAAAATAAAAAATCTTAAAATAATTATATACAAAAGTTTATCAAGAAATCTTCTTAAACTCGACTCAGACAATCAACATGCGGAATGTCTTTGCCTGCGCGATGAGAAATGGCATAATTATAAGGTTGCAGAGCTAAGGACCACCTTAATAATCTGGGATTATTTCCAGAATTTCTTTTTAGAAACACCAAAGGATTGTGATCGGTTTCGATAGAAAAGTTTTGTCCATCAATATAATGCCTTAACTTTTTTATCGCAAAAATGATCCCTGCACACTCTCTTTCAGTGGCGCAGAAACTTTTCTCACTATCAGTAAATTTTCGACTTAAATATATTATGGGGTGCTCTTCCGATCCCTCTCTTTGAGCCAAAACCACGCCAATACCTAAGTCACTAGCATCAGTTTGTACTATGAATTCTTTCTGAAAATTAGGAGCGTAAAGCACCGGTTCTTCAGTAAGTTTCACTTTCAAAGTCTCAAAGGCTTTTCCCATTTCGTCGCTCCATGCAATCTTTTCTTTTTTATTTTTCCCTTTAAGCGCCCTCGTTAATGGTTCTACAATCACTGCATAATCTTTTATGTACCGGGAATAATATCCAGCCATTCCCAAACATCTACGAATTTCAGTTTTCGATTTCGGAACCGGTAATTCCTTAATTGCCCTTACTTTCGCCTCAGCTGGCCTCCGTCTACCCTCACCTACAATATGCCCAAGATATTTTACGGTTTTCTGAGCGAACTTGCATTTCGCCAATTTGATTTTTAGTTTCGCGTCATTAACCCTTTTTAATACTGTTTCTAGATGACGCATATGGTCCTCCCAACTGTCTGAAAAAATCGCCATATCATCTAGATACGGTAAACAGAATTCCTCAAGTGCGTTTATTTCCCGCGTTAAGATATCTGCTAACTCCACCCGTTTTCTGTAAGGCTTTACTAAACTGAAGTGAGAAATCTGGGATTTCTGTCGCCTCCCAGGTACATTCACAATATCAATTGTTTCCGTAATTATTGACTCCTTTCTTCCTGGCCCTATCCAACTATCTGACATTTTATTTGGCTTTCTGGTAGTTAAAACTAAAACCTCATCTTTCACATTAAGCTTCCGTTTTACCGCCTTTCTGTCAAACCAAAATTTCCTCTTTTCTCGTTTTTCTGACACATTTTCAACGGCTAAAACTCGACCTCTTTTTAACCTGTTCGTGAGATTAAACACACATCCCTTCACGAATTTATTTTCCTCCGTTTCTCTTATCCATTCTCCAAATACTAACGCTTTCAGAAGCTTTCTAACTTTTCGATGCCAACATGCAATACTATCGCTTATTGTGCGACACACTCTCGGATTTTTCAATTTAACACCGAACCTTTTTAGAAATGCGGTAGTTAAATCGCTTATCAATCTTTTCCCAAGGTCCAAGTATTTTGACACATTTCCTTTAACTTTCCCTTTCCCTAAGTGTAATGACACTTTTTCTAGGCACGCGCCAAATATATCCACTCTATAATCCAATGGGACAAGCACCCGCATTCCCCCACTCATGCGATTGTCTCTGGCTTTTGCCACTATTAAAGAATCTCCTGCATTACAATGCGTTTCTTCAATTTCCCCTTTCCCTCTAATCTCTTCGAGAGATGGATACCTGTCATTTTCCATTTTACTAACCCCTCTTTCAATGTTTGCTAAGATCGAAGATTCCTCACATATCGGCAAAGGCGATAATCCCTTATCCACACTGACCAGTTCAATAGGGTTTTCTAGATTTTCACCCTCTAGTTTTGAATTCAACGCTTCCGCTTCACTGCACTCGCGAAAAATTCCCCCTTCTCTTTCTTTTACTGAATTCAAAGTTTCCGTTTCAACATTCCCGCTAGAAATATCCTCTTCTTTTTCTTCCTCGGAAATCAAAGTTTCCGCTTCAACATTCCCGCTAGAAATTTCTTTTTCTTCCTCGGAATTCAAAGTTTCTGCTTCAACATTCCCGCTAGAAATTTCTTTTTCCCCCTCGGAAATCATAATTTGTTTATTTACCGGATTCAAAGTTCCCGCTTCATCGCGTCGGTGAACATTCTCCCCTTCCTTATCGGAAAACATAATCCGTATATCTTCCAGCTTTGGAGTATGGTCAATTTTTTTCTTTTGAGCCCGCGTCAAAACTGCCTTTACTAACTCGGGTTTTATATTCGCCTGCTCTAATAACTTTTGAGATTGATTACCCAACAAATAATAATCCATGTCTGAATCGCTATTATTTACTCCTGCCTTGGTTTCAATGATTCCTACACCTTCAATTTCTAAAGTGACTTCTGCTATAGGTAAGCAGTACAATTTCCTGTCCACCGGGGTTTTAATCCAAACATGATCTCCATTCAAATTATCTTGACTGACTAAATGGTGCGGGACCAAATCTATCTGGCTCCCACTGTCCGTTAAAGCAGTTGCCTGAATTCCATTCACTAATACTTTACTCAAATAAGGGAAGAAAGTTTCTTCAAGTGTCGGCATACTTATTAAGTGACCGACCCGTGCAACATCTCTCTTTTTAATTTCCGGACAATCTACTTTGTAGTGCCCGCTTCGAAAACACGCATGACACTTAACTTCTCGCCTTTTTTCGTAAACCCTTTCCCTTTCTTTATGATCATCGCGATCCCTCCAGTTAAAGTTAGTCTCCGGATTTCTGTTACGGTTTCGCCCATTTTCAAAAGTCCTGGGTCTTTCAAAATTCTTCTCTAAAGGGAGTTTCGTATTCCAAGTTTTTTTTGACGGGCGCTTGATTGCCTCGTACGCATCTAAAAGCCTCACTAACTTTTCGGGATCTTTAATCTCCGCCCAGTTATCTATAAAATGTTCGCGCATTTCTGGAGACGCTCTCCGTTTGATTTGGTCCGTGACAAGCAAATTTTTCAAACCCTCAAAATCAGAAACTTGTAAGCATGACAGCCATCCTTCTAAAAAACTATTAAGTTCAAAGATCAGGTCCTTCCAAACTGAATTAGGATTTCGGGGATGCTGACTAAATTTTTGTCTGTACGTCTCTGCATTCAAACGATATCGTTCTAACAATTTTTCTTTCACATATTGAAAATCATCAATTTTGTCTTCGGGTTCTCTCAAAATTAACTCGGCCATTCCCACAGGTAATAATGATAGTAAATTCGTCACCAACTCATCCGAATTTAGATTACATTTTTTTGCCTGTCTCTCGAATAAATTCAAAAACAACGAAATATCCGAATTCTTTTCATCAAAGCGATGCATAATTGTTTTTAGGGGTAAATGATTCGTTCTAACTGAGATGCTACTGGATGCGGTACTCCGGTCATCTGACTCTTGCGTCGCTTTTAACATAGCTAACTCATGTTCGCGCTCTTTCTCTTTTTGAAGTCTATCGTTCTCTTCCTTCTCTGTCAATAATTTATTTTCCCTGTCTTTTTCTAACAGTTTAATTTGCGCTAAGGCTAGCTCTTTATCAAATCCCTCTGACGACTCTATTTTTTTTATAATTTTCGGTACAGTATCATTTTCCTCTAAAATGACCTCAAATTCGTAAGCTAACGTTTGCAAATCAGCTTTCCTATAATATTTAAGCTCCGACATTTTTAAAATATAAAATTAGAAATTATCTTTCCCACAAATATAAAACAATACAATAAGATTAAATCAAATCCTACCAAGTGCGTCAAAATATTACCAAAATATACGCTCATAAAAAGGTACGCTTATTAATAATATAGGAAATATGCAACATATAAAGATAAGCAACTCTATCCTATCGTACACATTCACCTTGGTATTTGGTTATAAAATACATATGGGATAAATTTTACACAAAACAACAATTTCAATTTCAAAAAGCACAGTAAAAATATTTTAAATTGCAAAAGTCTTATTCAATTCCTTTCTCTTTTAATCAATGGTGGTCTTAATCTCTGCATCCACTCTTAAAAGATTTAGAATAATTCACAAAAAACATATAAAATCAACTCTGTTATCTTAAAATATGAAATGCGTTCGATACTTTTTTTTTTTTCAATGAACTCTCATTTATAGATTCAGCTAAAATTTTGTAACACTGCACAACTCTCAGTTTGCATTAAATTAATTCAACAATAATTTAATTTTAACTACAAAATTTGTCTATTAAATAAGTTACAGTAATCTCGGAAGTATCTCATAATGCTTTTTTTTTTTCTACCGGAAAAATTTCTCAAAAATTTACTCTCACAAAAATAAACATACAACTTTTTTTTTTTTTTGAAGCCTACAACACCTATACAAACACTAATAACAATTAAAGCCACTCTGAGTATAAAAAGAGCTTACCTCCATTACTAAGAGTCTTTCAGGGCGTCAGAAGCACAGACTTCAGAGATTCTCAGGAGCACAGACGGAGTTTCTATCACACTTTTCGGATGGGGACTCTTCCGGATGGGGGAACACTCTCCAGAATTCTTGGTAGATTTCTCTTTCTGATGGGGGAACACTCTCCAGAATTCTTGGTAGATTTCTCTTTCTGATGCTGTGTTGATCCACAGGGGCGTCTAAGGAGACTCAGGTCACAAGTCACAAGGAGACTCTTTCTTGGAGCACTTTGATGATTTAAATTTCAGAGTCCACTCTTTGTCTTTAGAGAATGTCATTAATTTTTGCTAATTAATCCATCACCGCAGGCCACCAGTTGTAGTAACTCCTCTATACCGACCCGATAAAAGATGGTGAGTGGTAGCGAGATCGGATCGCTGGCACAGAGAATTTCTCGTATAAATTAGAAAATAGAATTTATTGCATACCAATATTAATTCTAATGAAAATATGTACAAGAAAGTTAATTACAGCATTTAATTATTTTTCGTGAGTCAATCGCTTATAAATTAATGACCTCTTGACTCCAAGTGTAACGGAAACAAACAAAAGTCTCTAAACATTACAGTCAGTCGTGACTACAAAACAAAGTTCATTCGGACCAAGGCTCGTCCGTTCCTTCTCTTCGGAAGATCTACTAATCCTCGTTAATTCTGAGTCTAAGAACTCTCACTCTCGCACTTGGTGTGCTTTTTAACTTCGCTGGGATTTTCACCGGATACCTGCTGTATCAATTCTAGAGGTCGGACCTCACTAGCGCTTACACCACGCTGAGTTGGAAACTGACGTTTCCTTTTCCCTTCTCCAGAGAGTCAACACTCTCCTTTCCGATCTCTCCAAAAAACTGTCCTCTCTCACTTTTTCATTCTCGCAGGAGAACTTCTTCTGGGGGCGGGGGCTTTGTCGAGGCGGGCCCCTCGAAACTCTCCAGCCTCTTAGCAGCCTTGAGATCCCTCTGTTTCGTTTTCACTAAGTCCGTCATTGGACGTTCTAAGACAAAGGGCAAAGTTTCGGGCGCAAACCTAAAAATCGTGTGCAGAGATCGCTTCTCTCTCAGATGAACTCTTTCCCACGAACTCGGCAAGGATCAAAGCATAAGACCCCTTTTTGGGTAACGCCTTACCACTTCATCACTGTCCGAACCTTCCGCTCACAGTACAATAGAATTCGGCGTCTGCTAGTCTTCAAGGCAAAAATAGCGAGGGAAGGTATGCAGTTAAGTGCACTCACAGGAAATGCTAGAATGACACATAGTGCAGCTGGATGTCGAAGCTCAAATTCTTTACATAGTATATATATATACATATATATATATATATATATATATATATATATATATATATATATATATATATATATATATATATACATATATATACATATATATATACACTATTTATTTAATAAATATCAATTTATAATAATTCTTTGAATTTGATCAGTTTTTTTACATAATTTATTAATTTACTAATTAGTATACATGCCAAAATATAGATAATATCGGAATATCATGATATGAAGATGCGGATTTATCATGATATTTAATTTCATATATCAACTAGTCCTATTACGCACGATAGTTCAAAACCGGTACATCGCAAAATTTTCGAATAAATTTGCAGGTTAGGAAGAATAATCCAGATATAGTTTGAAACTTTGGGGTCCGAAACTATTCGGACAAAACATTTTCGAATACTGAATGCCCATATATTTACCAACAATTTCTCTTGAAATATGTAAGATGTAAGATAGAGTAATACGAAATTTTATTTATAAACGGCTAAGTAAGATATTTTGAAGCAGGTATAGTTAGTTAGATTTGAGCATGATATACATTAGTGCGAATGAAGGGTCCACCACTGTTTGGCGAGTTTTCAAAAAATCGCCAAATTGACGCGTTTTTGCGTGTTGTCTCCCGGAGTGCCAATCTCCAGAAGACAACAGGCCAAAGCGCGCAAATTGAAATGGCGATAATCAAAATAAAGCGAAAATCCATATTTTAAAACTAAAGCAAAATATAATGTCAAAATAAAGTTTTTAAAAACACAGATTTTGTGTTTAAATTTTTTTTCACTTACCTAGAAACATTAAAAAATTAAGCTGCTGAAGGGAGCTTGGGAAGAGTATAAAAGGTGTTTATTTGTTGTCAGGGGAGCTCTTCCTCCTTAACCCCCCGTTTGTTTTTTATAAACGATAAATCCACTTTTTGGAATGGCTATGTAAGAAATAAACTCGCCTGCTTTTGTGCAGAATGTTCCGAAAACCACACAAATTGAAATAGCGAAAATCAAAATAAAAGCAAAAATACATAATTTAAACCATTAAACAGAAAAATAACATCAAAATTACGTTTAAAAAAATATACATTTTATAAAAAAATATAAGAAAACCAATGATTTCACTTACCTAGAAAGCTTTAAAAATAATGATTTTTCTGGAGAATTTGGGGGTGTCTATTTTTTTTTTTTTTTTACTTTTTGGTAAGGGGGGTCTCCGTTCCACTGTACCGGTAATTATACTGCATAAAACAAGGATAAATTTCAAATAACAATAAAAAAATTGTCAAAAGACAAAAGAAAGTAACACACATTTACTTAATACAAAACAAACTGTTTTTTTAATTAGGAAATAATATTTTTTTTCTGTTAAACGTAACTAAATTACTAAATTCGATGTAACTAAATTGAATTTAAAGCAACTGCTATACGGACAAAAGTTGTATCACATACTGTAGCATAAAAAACAAACTTTTTAATTTAAAAATATTTAACGAATGAGCGTTTTTAAAGAAGCATACTAGATGTATATCACATTTAAATTAAAACGATTAAAAGAAAAATTTTAAACAGCAATCGTGATTTTAAAATGCTCCCCCGATCTGCGAATGAAGGTAGAATTCAAATTCAAAATGAAGCTGACAAAAAACTGGGAAATTTTTAATTGTTCCTCTTTACGTCCAATCAAACTGGCGAAAACAAAACATCGAATTGAGCAGAGCATGCGCTAAAACAAGATGCTCTTGGAGAAATTTTGATCGGATGAAGAGAAATCTCCACAGGGGGTATTACGTGGGTTGCAAGGCAAAATGCGCTATCGCGCGTGCACTAGCACGCCAAAGGAAACGGACGCCAAGCAGTGGTGGACGCTTCGTGTTACAATATACATTCGTTGATGATATAACTGAAAAAAAAAAAATGCAGATTTATATTCTTATTTTTGAATAGTGTAAAATACTAAGCTTCAACTATATATTTTACAGCGCCACCTCCTTATCGGCCCCCACCGCCTTACTGGCAACCACCTCCTTACCGGCAACAGTGCACTAGCACGCCAAAAGAAACGGACGCCAAGCAGTGGTGGACGCTTCGTGTTACAATATACATTCGTTGATGATATAACAGAAAAAAAAATGCAGATTTATATTCTTATTTTTGAATAGTGTAAAATACTAAGCTTCAACTATATATTTTACAGCGCCACCTCCTTATCGACCACAAGCGCCTTATAGGCAACCACCTCCTTACAGGCAACCAGCTCCACCCTATCCTGGACAGCCTGGGAATATTGGAATCCACCAACTTAATATTCGCAGATGTTCTCCTAGACAACCTGCTAATGCAAACACCCACCAGCACCAATCAAATGCCTACAATTCTTCTCCGGTAAGGTACAACCCATATCCGAGGCAGCCTAGGTTTAATCAGCAACAACCATCTGCTCAAGTGCTGCCCACTCAAAGGCAAGATGAGATGTTGATGTCTCCAGGTAAAGAAAAAATAGTTCATTTTACTTTTACTGTAATAGTTTATTTTTAATTCCATCTTTAGCTATGGGAATATTTAATTAGGTGATGGGTTATTACCTAATATAGTTATCGGAAAATAGTTTTCACTATCAGAAAGTAGACATAAAATAGCGCCGAAGTATAATGCGTTTATATATACTGTATATACTCGTGTATAAGTCGACCCCCCCCCCCCCCCCTTATTCTTACGCAAAATTTTGGAAAAAAATGAATTTTCGTGTATAAGTCGAACCACATTTCTGGTAGTATGTTGAAAAATAATTTTTTATCGAGGATTTAAAAAAAAATAATTAATTTTCATTAAATTAGTAACCTTTTTTTTTTTTTTTTTTTTTTTTTTACGTTTCTAATCAGACTTCTTTTTTTTTAAATTCAACATTTTAAAATTGTATAAATATGTAAAACTGAAGAAGCTTAAACTATTTTGAAAGCTAGTCACATCAATTTAATGATTACTTTTTTTTTTTTTTTTTTGAGAAATCTATTTAAGCCTTATTTACAAGGGTAAACAACTTCTTAAACTGCTAAAATATAGTACTTCTTTGTATTGTAGGACTTTTAGGAGAGAAATCTAGAAGCATTCTCAAGTTGAATTTTTTTTAAAAAGGGGATTAAAATGTTGAAAGGAATGCCCCTGTATTGAAGGGAATTCTATCCCAAGAGAAAATGAGTGCAGAACAATTACAGAGACATTATTGCTGAGCTTTTTTTTTTTTTTTTTTTTTTTTTTTTTATCAATCACCATTGTCCGCTTTTATCTGTCTGTCCAACCTAGATCCATGCATATGTGATTAATTAAAAGACTTGCACATTCATCAATTATCTGCGAAAAAAATATGACTCCGGAATTTCACTCCGCTATTATTATTATTTTTTTTTATTTATTCGTGTATAGGTCGACCCCCCATTTTCAGCTCCCAAATTTTGTCTAAAATTCTTCGACTTAAACACGAGTATATACGGTATATATATAATGTCTATTCCAATTTTAAGTTATTTAAAGATAACTGTAAACTAATATTTCTACATTTGGAAAATTTTAATATTAAAAATACTTAAAATTAAAATCTTAAAAAATACTTGATTTTTTTAACGCACTTCGTGGGCCTCTACATTCTGATAGTAAAAATCGTATTTTGATATTTTTAGTAGGTAATATGCAATGAAGTAATTTTTCTCGTAGTTTGAAACGATATTTCACGATATGAGTTTTAAAGACAGTTTCACTTTCATGTGTTTCTAATTTATTTTAAACGGAGGGGGGAGTGGGTTTAAAAAGACAAAACATCATTACAAGAGAAAAAAAAATAATAATCGGTTCAAATAGAACGCTCATGTATATTTTTCAAAGTGGTCCAGGTTTCTTTAGCTGTGTTAAGATGCTTTATATTCACTGTTAAAAATTTGCAGCAAACTGTCCAGTCATTTGACCGTTTTTGTAGAAACGGTTACATAAACGTAATTTAACTATATTCTGAAATAATAATAATAATAATAATGTTGTTTCGCGTGTACGAAAGCATTGTAAAAATTCCAATTCTTTTGCTATCAGAATTTTCGCATATGATACTTTGAATTTTATAAATTTTCAGAGTTTGCGGGCAGTAAAAAGTTTGCTGACAACTTTCTTCAGTTTACTCTGGCAAAATTTTCTTATCAGTATCAAACTGGTTTTCTGATCTTGTCAGCAGATTTTCATTCCTTTCTCTTTAATTCTTTTTTCGATGTTTCCTATTAAATACACCTAAATATCTCTTGTATAAAATTCCTTATTAACATCTGTGTGGCAATTACTCAAAAATAACATTAGATATATAAGTACAATACGTACAATCTTGTAAATTCGGAAATACTCTAAAGTGTCAGTGTTTAGAAAAAGACTAAAGGTGAAATTTACAATGAAACCAGATATGAAAAATTAATTATTATTGGTACATTTCTAAAATTAAAATTTTAAGAAATATGTAAACTGAAAATGAGCATTTCTCAGACAACTGTCATTTGCGATACAGGTTTGTTTACCTGTAGGCGCTTGCGCACAAAGAATATTACAGACTAATTATTAATTATTTCCGCGACTATTATCTATTAGGTTATAAATAGTTAAAATTGTTTAGTTGGTTTAAATTTTCGAATATGTCAAAAACTTATTTTCATAATAGCTTGTTTCAAAGCAAGCTAATAAGAATGTTGTTTCTGTTCGAAGTGTACTTTTTTCACGTTGTACAGTAAATAATAGAAAACACGAGATACTTTTCCTGCTTTGCGTTAATCAATTTTAAAGTTTTTCACACTTTTCAAATTAAATACTTATTTTCATTTTCCTGTATTTATCATGTTAATTATGATTTAATTTTATATTAATTTTGACATAATTGTAGATTTTTTTAATTTTGATGTAAATATATATTATATTGATATTTATACAATTGTATATTATGTATTATATTAATTTTAAAATGTCATACAAGCACAGAAATAGTGCCTATTTTATATTTGTCTTCCTTAGAAAAAATGTATTTAGTGTCAATTAACTTTATTTTTTATTTTATTGTTTGTTTGTTTTTTTCTATGGGGAAAAAATGTTTTTTTTTTTTTTTTTAAGAGAATTTATGTTTCAGAAAATATTTAATTTTCGGTATTGAAAGTGTACTTTTAAGTTTATAATTAAAGAAATTTGGTTAACAAATGAAAACAAAATTATATTGCTAGTCATTATTATAATTTTTTACTTTTTATTAATCACACTAGATATTCAAAATTATTCAAATCTAATATCATCTAATTGTAATTTTTACATATATCTTAATGTATCAGTTTTTTACAGAGAGTGTTAAAGAGAGTTTCGAAATCTCTTCGAAATTATATTTCAAGATTTCGAAATATAATTTTGAAAACAAAATTATATTGCTAGTCATTATTATAATTTTTTAATTTTTATTAATCACACTTATATTCAAAATTATTCAAATCTAATATCATCTAATTGTAATTTTTACATATTTCTTAATGTATCACTTATTTTACAGTGAGTGTTAAAGAGGAAATATAATAATACTTAGATGAGTCAACAGATTTAAATTTTACTGTATTTTTAGCTGAAAGAATTTTATTTTAGTTGATTTTGTACGCGACCTAAATTCTTACATTTTTATAAAGTTTTTATAAATGATAAAAATGCTTACTTTATCTTAATTTTAACTTTTTTTCTTTTTTTTTTTCATTTTTATGAAAGCATTTTTTACAAAACTCAGATTTATCTTCCAGAAAAATTTAGATTTATGACGTGAAAAAAAAAAAAAAAAAAGTTTTAAAGTTTGTAATTTAAAGCACTTGAATAAGAACTGAACTAATAAGTTTCTAAACAGAATTTTCCGTACTAAATTGACTTTTATATGTTTCAAATGAAAAATAAATATTATATTTTGAGAGTATCTATTTTTTCCTTTTAGATGCACCAAATGAAGACCATCTGTCAATTTTGCAGAATTGGGTCAAAGAAAGAACTAGAGGAAGTAATTAAAAATTGTATTTTTTATAGCGCATGCTTTACTAATAAGGTTTATTAGAAAATTAAAACCTTTTATTGGCATATTACTTATTTACATGCGTCTTATGTTTTACCCATAGTGATTTTGAATAAAAAATTTCTATTTTTAAATCATATTCTCTTGTAAATGCCTCTTTAAAATAAATATCTTTATAAATCTTGTATTTATAATACATAGAATAAGAAACTAATAATGAAAAATATTTATTGTTTACTATTTATTCTCCATATTACCAATTTACTCTCAGACATTATCTAAAAAAACGGTTAAATATCAAAAATGTAAAAAAGTTTCAAATAAAAACCGATCACCATTGCACAATATATTTGAAACTTTTTTACATTTTTGATAATGTGGAACGTTTTTAATGGAACTTTTAACCATGTTTTTAGATATAATGTCTGAGTGTAAATTGGTAATATGGAGAATAAATAGTAAATATACTGACATTAACAAATTAATATATGTTTTAATATTTAATGATTGTTTTATGGGTTGTAATTTAGAAATGAAAACTTTAAATATCTCTTGTATTAAATTTCTTATTAATATCTGTGCTACATTTACTAAAAAACAACATTAGAAATATAGGTATAATTCGTACAATCGTTAAATTCGGAAATAATCTACAGACTTTATCACTTTTAGAAAAAGACCGAAAATGAAACTAGACAAGAAATATTAACTATAATTGGCCTTCTTCTAGAATAGAAATTTTAGCAAAGGATAATGTAAATTGAAAATCAGCCTTTCTCAGACAACAGTCATTTGCGATTATTTTGTTAACAAATAGCAGCGTACATGAAAACCCAAATTATCGAGTATTTATTAATAAATTCCAACTAAAATGTAATACGTTATAAATTGTTTAATTGCTTTTAATTTTTGAATGGGGCTATAGTACGTATTTTTATAATAGCTCATTTTAAGGCAAGCTTGTGAGGATGTTTCTGCATGAAGTGCACTTTTTTCAAGTAGTAATGTTGATAAGAGAAAACAAACACGACTTTTCCTGCTTTACTTTAATCAATTTATAAAAAAAATTCATTGTTTTCATTTTAAATCTTTACTTTCATTTGCCCTTATTTATTATATTCATTCATAATTTTGATATAAATGTATAGTATATTATTTTTTACATAATTGTATATCATATTATAATTTTGAAAGTCGGGAAATAGTGCCGGTTTTTATGTGTTTTCTTAAGAAAAAATGTATTTAGTTTCATTTAACCTTGATTGTGTTTATTTGTAACTGAGGATTTGTGTTTCAGAAAATATTCGATATTCAGTATTAACAGTGTATTTTTCGGTTTATAATTTAAAGAAATTGATTAACAATTGAAATAAAAATTAAATTGCTAGTCATTATTATAATTTTTTACTTTTTGTTAATCATACTAAATATTCTAAATTAATCAAATCTGACTAGCATCTTTCTAATTGTAATTTTTACATGTTTCTTAGTGTATCAGTTATCTTACATTATTAAGTGTTAAAATTGAAATATACTAAGAATTAGATTACTTCAACAGTTTTAAATTTTTTGTCTGGAATAATATTACTTCAGTGGACTTTGTAAGCGGCCTAAAGACTTACATTTTTATAAAGATTTATAAATGTTAAAAATGTTAGACAATATTTACCTAACGAGTATTAAGGCGTGAGAACGGTTAATTACCACCTTTATTTTATTTCTAAATAATCATTTTTCTTCACAACATCTTATAGAAGTACAAAAGAATGTTCTTACCGTTTGGTAGCTTCGTCAGTGATATATCCGAGTAATCCGTTTGAAACAACTTTGTTTGTTGTTGTGTGAATATTATTTTGTTTGAAGTATCCATTTGAATAGAGATTATATGATTTCACTAGAAAGATGATCACTGCTATAGAATTATGTATTCCATAGTATTGTAGTGGTATACCAAGTAGAGAAAATCATCTGCGCACTTTTTAAAAGGAAAAGAAAGAATTTAATATAAGATAAAATTAAGACTGAACATTTTGCACCCTCTTAGTCGGGTGTTCAAGCACGAAGTGAGCAAAAAACACATATACGAAAATACACACGTGCTTTTCTCAAAAAGTAGGTTACATTCAAAAGGTTATATGCGTGATAAACATCATTATCTAAAATTGGCCATTTTGCATCATTAAAAGTCAAATTCAAGTGTTTATAAAAAAGAGTCAGTAAAAGTCTCGTTAAAAAGAAGTTGAGCTAAACTGTCTTTAAAGTGTCTGACGATACTTAACACAAATATTCTGCAGATGGCTAACGAATAAAGTCTTTTCTAACAGGCAATAAATTTGCCTCGTTACTGTCAGCTAACCAGATGTGAGCGGCACAGAAAGATTGTCCAGATGTAAGTTCTATAAGAGGGAGATGTAACTTTTTATTTATTTTGTTTTAGCACTTGTCTTAATTAGGAGGCTTAATTCCGTAACATGGGCAACAAAAAATACTTGCTTTACCTTAATTTTAAATTTTCTTTTCATAAAAAGCATTTATTACAAAACGTAGAAGACTTATCTTCCAGGTTAAAAAAAAAAAGACTTAAAAGAGAAAAAAAAATAATAATAACAATGTTTCATTGTTTGTAATTTAAGGCACTTGAATTAGTACTGAACTAATAAGTTTCTAAATGTATGTTTTCCCGTACTAAATTGATTCGTATATTTTGTAAACGAAAATAGATGAAGACTTTTTTGAGAGTATATATATATATATATATATATACATATATATATATATATATATATTTTCTTTTTTTTTAGATGTGGTTCAGGAAGATACTTCTGCTGTACAAAGAAATGTAGAAGTTACAACTTTGTCAAGTAAGGAAAAATTATATTTTTGATAGTGCATCCTTTACTAATTTTTAAGGAAAATTAAATCTTTTTGTTGGCATATTTTTTATTTAAATATGTTTTATAAGTTATTTAAAAATTCTGCACCTACAGTGATTTTGAATAGAATTTTTTAAATTTTAAATCGTATTCTTTTGTAACGCCTTCTTAAAATAAATATTGCGTTAAAAAACTTGAATTTATAATCCATAGAATAGGAAAATAATAATGAAAAATATTTATGCTACGAGTTTTTTAATTTAGAAATGAAAACGTTAAATGGCTCCTGCATTAAAGTCCTTATCAACATCTGTGCTGCAAATATGTAATAAACGGCATGAGAAATATTTAATTCCATATTCATCATTAATTTTATATTCCTGGAATTTCAGTTATGCTCAGTTTCATTCACGTTAAAAAAATTTAAAGTCACTCCCTGTAAAGCACATTCAGCGTTTGTAATTTAACTAACCATTTGCTTATTATTATTTTTATTATTATTATTATACCCATTTCATTATTTAGTTTTATTATATATCGTAAAGGAGTTTCATTTCTCATCTACAAAAAATTCTCAGTCTTTGAAATTATCTTTTAAAATACACTGTAAAAAAAAAATCACAGTATTTTTACAGCAAAAAATGCTGGCAATATGGGTGCCAGCATATTTTGCTGTGAATTTACAGCAGTTTTGTTTTTCATGGATAAACAGCACTTTTGTAAATTCACAGCATTTTTTGCGGTTAATTTTACAGCAGTTCAGTTTTTTTATTTTACAGCAGATTAGTTATTTTTACAGCCGTTTCTGCTGTTAATTTTAATGCAATTTTAACAGAATCACTGAAAAATTTTAGCATTTGTTGTTGATATTTTTACCCCCCCCCCCTCCTCTCCGTGTATTGTATTTTTTTTTCAGTTTTTAACCTAAGACATATTTCGAAGACTTTGGGCACTAAGTATTACCTTTTTGTTTACTTATATCATTATTTTAATATCATTATTATATAATAGATTCTGTTATACATATATACGATACAAATTTCGGTTTTTGGTCAAGTATATCACCCACAAAAATTTTAGTCATTTGCCTATAGCAGAGGTTCCCAAAGTGTGCTCCGCGGCGTTCCAGGAAAATAAACAAAACATGAAAGAAATTAGCATATCGCAAGGGAAAATTTTTTGAGAGTATGTAGGAATTTGTGTGTGTGTGTGAGTTAAAAATAAATACTATAATGAAATTGAAAAATACTATAATGTATTTTTTTAAACCATAAAATATTTGCATTATACATGTATCCATTTTCTCTATAATATTTTTGGTTTGAGTATTTTATTTTATGTTTCTGCATTTAAAGTGTTTTAAAATTTCGATTCAAAATAAGCTACAAGAAATAGTATTTTGAATCGAATAAACAATGTGAATAGAAAGAGTAAAGGAGCGCCAGTGCCGTTATTTCTGCTTGCCGAACAAAAGGGAGAACAGTTTTGTTCTTTGAAGCTCTACCTATTCATATGTTTATACTTAGTTCTTTTTCGCTTAGTAACCAGTGCAAAACAACTCAACTACATTTTTCACACTAAACTTTTATACGTTATTGCTCGTCACACTTTGTGAAAATTAAAAAATTCTATCGGAATTTAATATTTGTATATATTGTATACTGCGTTATTTTTATTTTTGGAATTTTAACTTCCTTAATTTGTTAATTTTATTTTTATTAAATTATAGCTATTTAAATCTTCTATCCTATTTTTCTTAAATGTATTTAATGTTTAAAACAATGTTGTCTCTTAAAACGACTTTTTTAGAAGATCTTGTACCATTTAAAGACCCTCACTAGATTCATTTTACATTTGTGTATATTGCGTCAATATATTTCTTTTTTTATATATAACTTTAATTTCTTTAATTTGTTTGTGTTATTTGTACTAATTTTTAGTTATTTATGTTTTCTATACTATTTTTCATAAAAAAACAATGTTTGTCACTTAAAGCATATTTTTTACAACACGTTGAACCATTTAAAGTACCTCATTAGATTCATTTTACATTTGTGTATATTGTGTATGTATATTTCTTATATATAACTTTCATTTCTTTAATCTGTTAATGTTATTTGTATATTTAAATTTTCTATACGGTTTTTCATAGTAAAACAATGTTTGACGATTAAAACGCCTCTTTTTTGTAACATCTTGTATCATTTAATAAACCCCTCATTAGATGCATTAATTATTTGTATATGTTGTGTATATAGTTTTCTTGTTTGTTTATGTAACTTTAATTCCTTTAATCTGTTTATTTTATTTTTATTAATTCTTAGTTATTTAAATTAACTCTGTGCTGTTTTACATAATTGTACTTAATTTTTAAAGCAATGAATGTTGATGCATTTTTTTAACATCTTGTATCACTTAACAACCCCTCTTTGAAATTTAGTTTTAATTGGTCTCGGCATAGGCTAAGATTCTTATGTTATGATGCCACATTTTCCTACCAGAAATTAGACTGTAGCAATTAAATATATATATATTGGTTCTTTACATTTTTCATCACACTAACAATCTAAACTTTTACTCAGCTCCACCCCTTGCTTAGACTTTTCCTCAATGAGTACCATCTCTGCTATAAATTTAACCCCACCCATATATCCCGTTTTGTTAGTAAAGTTTTTCTACTAGTTGCAGTTCTTTTAACATGTGTAGTTTTTAACCGTATATCTATTTTGAAGCCAAAAAATGGTGAAAAAAAAGTTCCTTTCAAAACTAAAATTAATAGGTTTAATACTTCAAATGAAACATACAAAAAAAGGAAACGATGCAGCACCTAACAATACAGGTTTTAGATTTTGCCCCGCTCACTTCAACACTAAAACGATGATCTGCTTCTAAATGTTTTTTTTAATGTTTCGGAAGAAGAAGCTCAGAGACGATTCGTTTTTGTTGCATATTTAGAAGTACTAGAAACGTAAAAAAGAACGAAAAAAGAATCCATAATCGCATGATTCTATTATGGGTGGGCAGGACTAGCGAAAACGTGTTATATAATTACTCATGGGCGACTGGGCCTACGCATTTTCTTTCTTTTCGTGAGTAGCCTATTGGGATTATACAGAAATCTTTCTTTGTAAACGAAAACTGTACAACTTCCTTTTTTACCTGTGTGTGTGTGTTTCGCCACAAATAATAATTGTTTTACGTAAGCTCCAATGCAATGCATGACCCAGACAGGATTACCATTCTGAGCTTTAATTTCCAGTCCATACTGGAATTCCCGAAAGAATATTTTTTATTTAAAAAATGGATGTCATTAACCCCTTAACAGTATTGCTTGAACATCACTCGGGTAAGAAGAGTTTGTTTTGTTTGTTACTAAAAGCTTTCAGAAGCCACACATTCTTAACTATAACTTTTGCTCTATTTGGCGGACATATCTCGATTATACAAGGCAGATATTTTAATACAAAAAATGTGGTTTGTAGTCTTTATTTTTAATTTATTATGTCCAATAACAGTAATATATTCTAATAAAAGAAAGTTTCGCTCTGTGTGTGTGTTTGTTTGTCTGTCTGTCTATCTGCGATGGCTAGCAAAATCTAGCCCACCTAGAAGTCTGAAAATTTAGGTGTTTTTAGTCCAAGGTGTGACCATGTGCACCTCAGTCTCAGAATTTTAATATTTTGATAATTACTCAAGATATTAATTAGAATATCATTAAACATCGCATCGAAAATGTCTTCTTTTAAATCAAAATGGCTAAAGATAAGAACTTCTGTTGTGGATTTGCCAGCGGAAATGAACGAATTCGAAATTATTTTACTAACTAGCGAATTTTAAGAAAACTAAATAAGATATCAATTTGAAAATTTCTGATAATATATGTAAAAAAAAAAAAATTCTGCATCCGACTATGGGATTTTTGAAAAATTCGGCCGGTAATTTTTCTTAATTTATGCAAAAAATTGCCGGTGCCACTGAAAAAAAATCCCAGAAAGTTTCAGATAGAGATCTGCTTTCATTAAAAACTGAACTACAAAGAGATATGTTTCTCTGGCCGATCCCTCCATTTAGTTTGCGAAAATGAAAGGAATTAATTGCCAATTTTTACTAATGAAGAAAAATTTAGATAACTAAGATATAGATCTGAAATTGAGGATGGGAAGTGTTGTCATCTGCCGGCTATTTTAGCGTAGCGTCTTCGTTATGTTCTAATTATCAGATTTTTTTTTTTTTTTTTTTTTTTTTTTAACGATCGCGTTAATGTAGGTGAAGGTGGTTTTCTTGAACAAATTATTCTTTATATTTGAGGGTATGGGGAGGGGGGTTAACGCCTTGCTCTGATTTGCACAAAACAAATTCCATTTATCAGAATGCGCCAATATCGGCAGAAAGTGGAAATAAAGGATTTTCAGTCGCCATACAAAGCAATTTTAAATAAATAATCTATACAAAATCGGATTAAAGATATAAAATCATACAAATTTTAGATTTGATTAATTTTATTATCACGGGCCAAGCAACGACGCGACGGGCAGGTCATCTAGTATTAAATAAAACTGTTAAGTGGTTAAATAATAGAAAATTTGATTTTCAAAATTGCTAGTATGAATTCAGAATTTCTGTATCAAGGAAAAGGCCAAACTAAGAACCTTGGTCCCATGTTAAAAACTACTGGTTCGGACTCTTATCTAGCAGATCTTTCTCTGCTCCAGAGGCATAAAAAAAACCTTAATTTGTAAGCTATAGTGCACCGTGATGTTAAGGGGCTCCGCCTTAGAAATTCTTCCCAAAAAGGGCTCCGCGAGCCCAAAAGTTTGGGAACCACTGGCCTATAGAGATAAAATGTTTTTTCAATAAATCATAACAAAGGAAGATTTTACTTTATCTAGCTTTTAATTAATTATTCAGTATTTCATTACAGGACTTTGTTTATCCGTTTGTTTGTATTTGAAAATACCCACTAATTTAAATCATGCATATATTTTTTTCCCTCCAACAAATTTAGGGTTATTTTTTGTATCTATTTAAATATTTTTGTTTATTCAATGTAGCCATTATTTCCTCCACCCCTCAAGACGGACATGCAAAACTTTCTGATATTTAAACTATCATTCATATATAATTAATAACAAGACATTATTGTACGCAACTTGCTGATATGGAAACTTTATATTGATAAAAAACTTATTTTATGCTAAGATAATTTTATAAGTCTACATTTAATTCCATAAAAATCAGATCTGATTGAAAAATGAACACGGGGAGAAAAAAAAAAAAAAACACTTATGAGTTCAAGAAACGTAGAATAAAATAATAATAATAAAAAAATCTGTTCACATAAAAACTTTAAAATTAAGCGTAAAAAATAAATAGATAATGTACAAAAACATTAAACGAGTTGCTGCAAATTACTGGTGCGACAGTAAACAAACAAGGAATATTTTAGGAATTGATAAAATAGTGCATCCAGATTACTCATAATAAATGATTTGAAACTGGAAAATAAATCACTGTTCGAAATATCGGCTAAATATATTAAATAAATAAAAATATTTAAATTACCGTTCAAAGTGAACCGAAAACTGTAGCTAGCTACAGTAATTAAGCTGGTAAAATATTTATAGGATTTAGAAAGTATATTCGAATGCCACCGTATGAACTGGAGTTTTGAAAAATATATAATAGCGTAATAAGGCATAGCTAAAAACAGGGATCTTGTTTAAAAAAAAATGCTTGCATAAAGTTTCCCTGTGATACTTAAACGCAAATTATACGTAATAATAACAAAGTTCTAAGAGAACATACTGAGGTAAAGTAAAAAACAACGTAACTAAGCAAAATCATCTATTTTTATGATTTAAAACAAAATATTTATTCTAGACAAATGACGTGAAAGTTCCTGCCGTGATATACACGTGGTTTAAAAACAAAATTAGTATCGTATAAATATATAACAGAATTTATCTGATATTATTAAAACAATAATATAAGAAAACAAAGAAAAAACTTACTTTTACTCTTTAAAATATGTTTGTAATTATCCATTATCAGGTGTAATTGTTACAACTTTTAGGCTCGCTCCTAATGGCGGCCATTTCTCGTAGAATCGAAGCGTCACTTCATTATTGGACTGCACCTGCCGCTGACCTAAATGTGTTTATTCCCCTCGTTTGAGATAATGATCAACAACGCCAACAGATGTCGCTATCTATACAGCTGTAATCACTGTAAATTAACGAAAGTGCTGTGTTTGATATCTAGGTGAAATATTAACAGCCTTTTTTGCAGTTTTTCCTTCCGTTTTCTTTACAGTGTACAAACTATAGTTTTAAGCTTTGCTATAAGCTTTGTTTTATTTGTCTATTTGTCCGATTCAACCATCTTATGCATGAAATGTTGTCTTCATAGACAGTAATCGGAAGAGATTGGGTTAAATTTAAGTCTTCTAACAGTCTTAATAACCATGTAAGTTCTTGAACGGCTGTTGAAGCTGCTACAAATTCAGCTTCTGCTGATGATTGAGCAATACACGACTGACGCTTTGTTATCCAATGTATTGGATTCTTCCCTAATAGGTATAAATTTCCAGTAGTAGATCTTCTGGTTTGTGTATCACCGGCCTAATCAGCATCGGTGTACACTTCTAACACTGGTGGATGTTCGTTGCTGATTACCAAATTTAGATCTTTACTGTGATTTAGGTAACGAATAAGCCGTTTAACACCTTTCCAATCTTCTTCGGACGGATTTTCACATTTCCTACTCAAAATGTTCACTGCCAATAATATGCCTGGCCTTGTAATTGTCGCGATATATAATAACGCAACGATCGCTTGTCTAAATTTTGTGTTATTAGGCATTGGATTTTCTTCCTTTTCTGATCTTAGGAAATTCGTTTCCATTGGTGTCCCGTATGGCTTTGATTCTTCGAGATTAAATTTCTTAACAATTTCCATTATTTTCGCTGTTTGATTTAATTTAAAGCCATTGTGTGTTTTCTGAATTTTTATCCCAAGATAATTGCTGATTTCCCCTAAATCTTCGAGTGTGTATTGTGTTTTTAATTTATTTATGACATCTTCAATTAAATGGATGCTTCCTGCAACAAGAATGTCATCGACATACACAACTATATACACTGTATCTTCCCCTTGTCATCTAGAAAATAGACAGGTGTCTGCTTTACTCTGTATAAAATTTAACTCTTTAAGCGATTCAGTAATTTTTGTATACCCAGGCCCGGGCTGCTTGCTTGAGCCCGTATATGGCCTTACGAAGTTTACAGACCTTTTCTGGTTCGTTTGCGTTCACATACCCTTCGGGTTGTGCCATGTACAGTTCTTTATCAACTTTTCCATGCAAGAAAGCAGTTTTTATATCTATTTGCCTAACATTAAGATTTTTGTAAGCTGCGACAGTTAAGAAACATCTTAAGGTGGTGTGTGATACTACGGGAGCATATGTCTCATCGTAGTCTATCCCGTATTTTTGCTTGAAGCCTTGAGCCACCAATCTGGCTTTATAACGCTTTATTTGTCCATTTTCATCATATTTAGCCTTGTAGGTCCATCTGGATCCAGTTACTTTGGCTCCCTGTGGTGGTTTCACCAAAATCCAGGTTTCATTTTCCATAAGTGAATTTATTTCGTCTCGTGTCGCGTCAATCCAGTTATTTTTTTCTTGCGGATTCTCAATGTTTAGCATATCTTGCCACCCTTTTGGTTCATATACTGGATCGTGCCGGACTGCATATGCAAACCTGTCCGGTGGCACACCTCTATTGTGTCTTTCAGATCTTCTCGGTTGTTGTGTTTGTTGAGACGCGGATGGTGTATCTGGAGCAGTTTGGTTTGGTGTTAGATCAAATTCTACTATACTAGTGTCATTCTGTTGCGCTTGTTTGTTTGTTTCTGACATCAGCTCAATTGTGTCAACATTTTTCTCAACATTTGAATTACACATGTTATTTTCAGCGAATTTGACGGTTCTGGCTAAAATTACTCTTCCGTCTCCTGTAAATATTCTGTACGCTTTACACCGGTTGTCATATCCCACGAACGTGCATTTCTCAGCTCTGTCGTCTAATTTGCCGTGTTTAGATTTATGAATATATGCGTATGCGGTACACCCAAATACTTTCAAATATTTTATATTTGGTTTTCTGTTTAACCATAGTTCGTAGGGGGTAGAGCTAATGGATTTCGATGGTAAGCGATTCTGCAAATGATTGGCTGTACATATGACTTCTCCCCAGAGTCTATGTGGGAGGTTAGTCTCACTTAACATGCTTCTAGTCATGTCTAAAAGTGATCTATTTTTACGCTCAGCAATCCCGTTCTGGCTCGGGCAGTACGGTACTGTGTGCTGATGCTCAATACCGTTATGCTTGAGGTATTCTTCTAATTCATTGTTAACATATTCTCCGCCGTTATCGGATCTGATGGCGGTTGGAAATTTTCCAAATTTATTTTTCATGGTCGAAATGTATTCCCTTAACTTTTCATACGCTTCACTTTTTTTCGTCATTAGATAGATGACACAGAATCTGGAGTAATCATCTATGAATGTTATGAAATAGCGTTTTCCCCTATGGTAGGAGTATTTATCGGACCACACACATCACTGTGCACTAACTCTAACCGTTTTGTGGCTCTATATGCGACCGATTTTGGAAATGGGGTATCGTTTGTTTTGGATTTAATGCATACATCACAATAGGTGTTGTGTTTGCAGAAATTTAGGGTTATACCATTTACAAGTTGTTTTTGTACAATGGTTTTAATTGCATCGTAACTTCTATGTCCAAGTCGCCTATGCCATAAGTCTATACATCTTGTATTTGTACAATTGCGCGTAATGTTCGCGTAATTATTATCCCCTGGTTTATTATTATTTACATGCACTTCATATAAGTTATTCTTCAATCTACCTTGTAGAATTATTTCCCCATTATGTATGATGTCACACGTATCTTTATCGAACTTTACTTGACATCCGTTTTTAGTAGCCCTACTAACTGATAGAAAGTTTGTTTCGATATCGGGTACATACAATACGTCACGAAGTGTAATTTGCCTGTCTTGTTTTCCAGTGTTTATTACTATTTCGCCTGACCCGTATGAAATTAATTTATTACCATTTGCAACAGTCACATTTGTCTCATCGTTGCTGGTTATTTTCAAGAACATTTCTTTAGAGTTAGCAATATGACTTGAACTTCCACTATCAATAATAAATGTTTATTTGTTTTCCGATTGTTCAGTCAATAACGCTACGTTTTTATTTTCAGTTTGTTTTGTATCACGCCGTTCCGCGATTTTGTAGGGTACATTTTCTTCAAAACACAAAGAAGTAGAATGATTTTTATTTTTGAACGGTTTGTTATGCTGTACTGTATGATTATTTTTCCTTTTTTGAAACCAACATTCGCTGTATGACTGATTTTTCATTTTACAATACGAACAAAATTTATTGTTTCTTCTTTGATCTGTGTAGCCTAATTTACCCTGTGTTTTATAGGCTTTAAACCCGTTGCCTGAATTTTCCGAATTCTCGACTCTGCGAGTATACTCATCTATAAGCTTTCCTTTAATAAAATCAGGCGTTAAATCTATTTCATTTCTCGCTTCAATCGCGGTAATCAATGTATCGTATGACGGGGGTAACGAACATAATAAAATGGCAGATATGTGTGAATTTGAGATATCTTCTCCTATTCCGGCCACTTTATCTACAAGTTCCAATAATTTGGTAATATGTGTTATTAAATTCCCTCCTTCATTTAGCTTTGTGCTATAAAGTTTACGAAGGAGATGTAATTTGCTTGAAAGATTAGAACGCTCATGTATATTTTTCAAAGTGGTCCAGGTTTCTTTAGCTGTGTTAAGATACTTTATATTCACTGTTAAAAATTTGCAGCAAACTGTCCAGTCATTTGACCGTTTTTGTAGAAACGGTTACATAAACGTAATTTAACTATATTCTGAAAATAAAATGAGCAATAATACGGTCAGAATATAGTTAAATTATGGTTATGTAACCGTTTTTTACAAAAACGGTCAAATGACTGGACAGTTTGCTGCAAATTTTTAACAGTGTTTATTATTTGGCTATCTTCGATAATAAGATTTATCAAGGCTCTTGCCTTGTGGTCCCGCTTTGTCCAATCAGCGGTTATCGGATTTGGAGCTTCGTCGGTGACGACTTCAAAAAGCTCTTCACGTATCAATAGCATCTCGACTTTAAATCGCCAATTTGAGTAGTTGTTCGCATTTAGTTTTTCAATAGCCGCACTGTCCTTTGCGTATGCCATTATCTCTGTTTTCTTTTCTTTTAATTTCTTCAAGTTAATTGAATATATATTTTTTTTCTTTTATCGGATTACCGGATTTTTCTTTATTATTTGAGGATATATGTTTAATTTTATCTACCTAATGAGACATCTCAGTCTCATAATCAATTTGTTAGACAATATTTACCTAACGAGTATTAAGACGTGAGAACGGTTAATTACCTCCTTTATTTTATTTCTAAATACTTAATCATTTTTCTTCACAACATCTTATAGAAGTAAAAAAGAATGTTCTTACCGTTTGGTAGCTTCGTCAGTGATATATCCGAGTAATCCGTTTGAAACAACTTTGTTGTTGTGTGAATATTATTTTGTTTGAAGTATCCATTTGAAAAGAAATTATATGATTTCACTAGAAAGATGATCATTGCTATAGAATTATGTATTCCATAGTATTGTAGTGGTATACCAAGTAGAGAAAATCATCTTCACACTTTTTAAAAGGAAAAGAAAGAATTTAATATAAGATAAAATTAAGACTGAACATTTGCACCCTCTTAGTCGGGTGTTCAAGCACGAAGTGAGCAAAAAACACATATACGAAAATACACACGTGCTTTTCTCAAAAAGTGGGTTACATTCAAAAGGTTATATGCGTGATAAACATCATTATCTAAAATTGGCCATTTTGCATCATTAAAAGTCAAATTCAAGTGTTTATAAAAAAGAGTCAGTAAAAGTCTCGTTAAAAAGAAGTTGAGCTAAACTGTCTTTAAAGTGTCCGACGATACTTAACACAAATATTCTGCAGATGGCTAACGAATAAAGTCTTTTCTAAGAGGCAATAAATTTGCCTCGTTACTGTCAGCTAACCAGATGTGAGCGGCACAGAAAGATTGTCAAGATGTAAGTTCTATAAGATGGAGATGTAATTTTTTATTTATTTTGTTTTAGCACTTGTCTTAATTAGGAGGCTTAATTCCGTAACACGGGCAACAAAAAATACTTGCTTTACCTTAATTTTAACTTTTCTTTTCATAAAAAAGCATTTATTACAAAACGTAGACTTATCTTCCAGGTTAAAAAAAAAGACTTAAAAGAGAAAAAAATAATAATAATAGCAATGTTTCATTGTTTGTAATTTAAGGTACTTGAATTAGTACTGAACTAATAAGTTTCTAAATGTATGTTTTCCCGTACTAAATTGATTCGTATATTTTGTAAACGAAAATAGGTGAAGACTTTTTTAAGAGTATATATATATATTTTTTTTTTATTTTTTTATTTTTTAGATGTGGTTCAGGAAGATACTTCTGCTGTAAAGAGAAATGTAGAAGTTACAACTTTGTCAAGTAAGGAAAAATTATATTTTTGATAGTGCATCCTTTACTAATTTTTAAGGAAAATTAAATCTTTTTGTTGGCATATTTTTTATTTAAATATGTTTTATAAGTTATCTAAAAATTCTGCACCTACAGTGATTTTGAATAGATTTTTTTAAATTTTAAATCGTATTCTTTTGTAACGCCTTCTTAAAATAAATATTGCGTTAAAAAACTTGAATTTATAATCCATAGAATAGGAAAATAATAATGAAAAATATTTATGCTATGAGTTTTTTAATTTAGAAATGAAAACGTTAAATGGCTCCTGCATTAAACTCCTTATCAACATCTGTGCTGCAAATATGTAATAAACGGCATAAGAAATATTTAATTCCATATTCATCATTAATTTTATATTCCTGGAATTTCAGTTATGCTCAGTTTCATTCACGTTAAAAAAATTTAAAGTGACACCCTGTAAAACACATTCAGCGTCTGTAATTTAACTAACCATTTGCTTATTATTATTTTTATTTTTATTATTATACCCATTTCATTATTTAGTTTTATTATATATCGTAAAGGAGTTTCATTTCTCATCTACAAAAAATTCTCAGTCTTTGAAATTATCTGTTAAAATACAAACTATAGTTTATACAAACTATAATTTCTAGTGCTATTCAGCTGCGTAAATACCTATTTTCTTAAATAGTATTACCAATTTTTATTGGATTATATTGCATAGATCTACATCTATAACTAATTTAAATATTTTACTGTAATACAGTTACTATCTTTAATTATACAAAAATATTGCATTAAGCCTCTGTATTCTATGTGTTTTCAGTATTTTTCTTTATATTATTTTATTAGTAAAATGTCAAAACGTGAGCCAATATGTCACAGTTCAAATGACACTTAAACATAATTTTTTATATATACCTAAATTTCTCTATTTTGAGAATTTTCCAAACAATCATTATTTTAACATTATTATTGCTGAATACAAGACTTTTTTTTCTTTTGACAAAAACAAACGTTAATCTTGCAGAAGTGCAACATTGCAAAAACAAAACTATTATGGGTCCTTGTGCAAAAAGCTATTGTTTGTTTTTGTATCGGTCGTTGGTGCGTCAGTAAGTAATTATTTGCAGTGGCAACAAGTCATCTCAAGAATTTGACGCTTGGTGCCGGATATATAACCATTCTCACCCCTCCTTTTTAAGGCTCGGATTTCAAAATTGTATTTCGAAGAAAATAGCTACTTGTTTTCCTTTTAATTTATCTTAGATAACGAATTTCAAAAATTTCTTAAAATGTATACTTTTAACATGTTCGATAATGTATACACACATCAAATCATGTAACTATTTCTTGCATTTGTGCAAAAAGCTTCATACTTCAAAAAAATTCGTAAGAACTTTGTATATATCGACTCAAGTATGTATCATAGATAAGATTTGAAAATTCAATTTAATTTATGAAAAGTGCTCATTGAGAGTTAAATTTTTATTTATGTTTTCTAAGTTTTTATTTCTAAATCTGTAACTTGTACAAATGTGACAAGAGTATTTACTACCACAAATAACCCAATACACATTATTATTTTCTTTCTTATAAGGATTCTTTAGCTTTTATATACCTTTTTGAGGTTTGGGTTCCTTTGTGTTTAATACTGAGGCCGTTGCTTTAATTGGTTTTTTGTTGATAGTGTCCCATAGTTAAAATACAGAAAAAAAAAATTATTTTTTTAATTCTTTATTACAGCAACTTCCCGATATTTTCTTTATTAATTTTGCAATTTTTAGATATGAAAATGATCTTGCAAGTGATACTTTCTCATTCTGGAAGTTATTCTAATGAAACTTCGAAACTTTGGCAGCGTGAAATAATAGTATCATTAATGCAGAAAATATCACTTATTTATATGATACATAAATTAGCAAAACGATTAACTCCATACACGGAAGACAAAATATTCAAATATTTAATTCTGAATATTTCATCTATTTAAGTAAATATTTTGTATTTTGGCAACCGGAAAATCTAGAAATCTAAAGATAAAATTCAAATAGCTCATTTGATAAATAATAATTTTAAAATGAATTTTTATTTTATTTCGATTACTTGAAATTTATTTGCAAACACACACTGAAAATAATTTTATTTGAGGAAATTATATATCAAGTTACTTAATTTTTTATTATTTTCTTTCTGTGTTTTTATTTATATTTCTTAATTTTTTCTTAATTTACATATATCTTTCTTATTTTACTTTTTTATTTCTTTCGTACATGCGAAGTTTAATTAAAAAAGTATTTTAAATCAATGCGTAAGTGCTGACATAATTTTCTCAGATACTAATTTAAATTTATTTATTTTATTTATTAATAACTTTTCTAAATAAGAGACCTTTCTTAATGTGGTTTAAGTTATAAATTTTACAACTAAAGTATAGAAAAAAAATTGAGTATTCTTCTATAGCATTATGAAAAAGGATTTTATTAAAGGAAATGTACTTTTTTTATCTAAAAATTTACAAGAATAAGCAGTTCATCAGGATTTCAGAACATCATTAGTGCACCGTGATTAATTTAGATATTTTTATCTAAAGCACCGTGTTTAATTTGACGCTTCTAGTTTCCGAAGCATTCGAAGTATTTTATATGTTTATAAATATTTGTGTAATTTAAAAACTTTAAATTGCGATTTGTAGGAAGTTGAATATTATGAAAGGTGCGTTAAAAAACAACGAATTGGAGATTTGACATTCAGGCTCATGATATACAGATTTACTTTTTTATATACGGTTTAGTTTTAGACTGAGCCTTACGTAACATATTATTTAATAATACCAAATAATTTTTTTAACAATTTAAGTAAAATATAGTTTTGATTTATATAATTTTATGTTGATATATTTTCAAAAAATTGTAGTAATTGATACAGAACTTTTAATAAAATATAAATGACTACTACTAGACACATAAATACTTGAATTCATTAATATAAATTTTACTTATTCATCACATTTTGATTATTTTTTGCTACTGGTTTTTAGTCAGCCCCTTTTGTTGTTTATTATTTATGTATCGAAATTGTTAAACATATAATTTTACTGTTTATTGTTTATTTATTTATTTTATTTTATTTTTTTTTCAGACAGTTTGTTCACGGAGGAACAAATCTCATTCTGGGCACAAGCATTGATCAATTCCGCAGATGAACTGGCTGCGCTACAACAATTCTGTGAAAATAAAATTAGAGAAGAAAATGGGCGATAATATATGTATCATTAAGCAGTTTATAGAAGAAAACAATTCTATGTATTTCAATTTATATTTGTAAAAAAATAAAAAATAAAAAAAAAGTAAAATAAGCTTTTTATTTTCTTTTTTTAAACATTGCAGTTTCACTTTCCCTTAGAAAATCTTACGAAGTTTTCACTATTTTAAGAAATTAAAATGAATTATTAACAAAACACTTAATTTGTTCAAGTTTTTAGCAATTAAATTATGCTCTTCTTTGAATAAATAAATTTAACGTTTGAAAGATATTCTTGCATTCAGTTGACTGCAGATCTATCTTCGGAATGGTATAATATTTACTAATTTAATGCTTGGAGTATGTTAGCATTATTATTAGCTTCTTTTTAGCCATTCAAATTCCATGACAAATATTTTAATAGAAAATAAAACGATCTGGATAATATTATACAGTGTAAAGAGTCGTTTATAAACTTCTGTTTTATACGACTTTCACTTTTATGCGTTGTTTCATTATGATCTGAATGCGGGGACATTGCATTATTCTGTAAAGTTAAGATTTCATTTATGTGGCCTTTTCTAACGATCTACCGAGTGACAAATATAGACGGTGCTTTACAGTATTTATTTACCAACAATCATTGAAAATGCAAGTAACCCACAAAGAATTAAAATGTAAATTTCAAATTGATAGAAATATATATATAGATTACGTTAAAAAAATCAATTTTGAAAAGTTTTTGACTTAATTTCATTATGCATTAAAAAATACAAAATAAAGACAGGAAGAAAAATAAAAACGTATGCCCTCTGGCGGATTTTTTTAATGCGTCATCTTGTGCTAAGACTAATATAGTATATTACATTTTTACTTTTTCTTCTTTTTTTAAAGATACAAATTGCCCTTTTCTTGTGCGTCAATAGAGGCAGATTTTAAATGTTCCTTTATTATCATTCTTATTATCATTAACCTTATCATTATTCAATAATCAGACTGCAAGTATCCTTTCTGTGATTATGATTTTCTTTCATCTTATTCAAATGCATCCAAAAATATTCAATTTAAATAAAAATAAGCCCTACTCATACTAGTCCCCCCCTTTTTTTTAAGTATGATATACGTATTCCCGATAAAATAATTCATGAGTTTGTCAGTTAATAAATCAAGATAGATTTATCAATTATTGATTTTCGGATTTTTTCCATTACATGTGCTGTCAGACCTTTCTTCGTGCCAAATTTCAAGATTTTGGGTCAACCGAAAGTATTCTATAGGTTTTATACACTTACACTGAAAACCTACTTGAGTTAGACTTAGACTTCGCCCCTTGAAATTTGGCACGAAGGAAGGTCTTATAGCACATGTAAAGTAAAAAACCCCGAAATTTGTCCCTTTATAATTCTATTTCGATTAATTACTTGTTTTTCTATAGCTAGAATGACATAGTATTATACTGTAAAATCAACATTATTATTATTATTCTGATTATTATTATTACTATTATTATTTTCATTTTCAGTGTACCAACGTATGGCACAATTTATTCTCCACGGTTCCATCCTGTTAAAGTACTTACTCTGCTAAGCTTAATTTAATATCTGAAATAAAGATAAATGGACGCAGACACACTGAAAAAAAAAAGTGTTGAATTTACAGTATAATACTGACACCCCAGCTGCCAGTATTATACCGTAAAATTAACAGTAATAAACAGTAAAATAAACTGTAATACGCTGCCAAAAATCAACACTGTAAAATGTACACTTTTTTTGCAGTGCACACACACACACACACACACACACACACACACACACACACACACACACAAATTGCAACATAATCCAGTAATGTATGCAGTACGGAATTCCATTTATTGAATATAGCATCTGTTTTTAAAAGCGCATATTTATGTATTCATTAATATATATTTATAAAAGATCAGACTAATATTTATTAATATAATCATATGGCATATATACAGGTATATTTGAAACATTTAGATTGAGCAACACGAAATTTTACTGGCTTTTCTTCTTCTTCTTCCCAATTTCTAATTTCCGAATGAGGATCATCATTATACTTGCAGTATGCCCCAAGCTTAGTAATACTTCAAATCAAGATTGCAAGTCAGAACTGGTCCGAACATCTGGCTAATTTCTCCACTTGTTTTAATCATGCGGGATTAACTTTTAAAAGATATAAATCTGTTATTTTATCAGACGTAACATATTTATATTTATACACGTAAAAATATAATGGACAAAATGGACATTTAAAACAGTCAGGATACAAATAGCATTGTCACCACATAAATGTAAATTCAGTTTTACCTGGAAAATCTTCGGTATACGAAAACTCCATATGTTGCTAACTGATAAATTTACAAAGAACAGGTGCTTACTTAAAAAAAAAAAAAAAAAAAAAAAAAAAAAGTTGGTTCAATTGAGTCACGCTTCTATCTTTAGCTAATCTATCTTTAGCTATCATTAAACTATGGGAGCATTTCTTTGAAATTTTTAGTTTCCATTTCTATATTTGAAAATCATTCTTTCCGATTCCCCCCCCCCCCTCCCCTATGATTTCTACTTTCAATTTTAGAACCAATTGGGAAAATGAGCAGGGGCAAAGTATTTTTGTTGCTAAAATATTGAAATGATTGAATGACACCAGATTTTACAAACATGTTTATTTCAAATTAAGTAAAAGCTTTTCTTCACGATTACTATAAGTGCAAAATTTTATTTAAAAATCCTGGTGCCATTGTGACATTTGGTAATTAAAATTAAGTGGGCTATATAATATCCAACCGCCCTTCAAGGGGTTAAAACGAAAAAACTGCAACTAATATCTAAAAAGTTTAAAATAACCCATTATAGACAGACGTCAGATATATTTTTTGAAAAAGAAAAAAATCTTTTAAATATTCTGACATGCAAACGTGAAATTTGAATTTAAAAAAAAAAAAAAAGCTTCCGTAAGTAACATTATAGCTTTTCGAGTGTCGTCGTTTGACTAGCATAGTCTCTTAAAAGAGAAAAAAAAAATTAATTATTTCTGGATACACTTTTCAGAAACTATTTTCAAACATTCACTTTTGAGGTATATTTCAACTTCTTTTCTTGTTCATTATCCCCATTTCATAGTTTAATTTGAAAATTAAGGTGACAGTGGACGATAATTTTTTACATCTTTTTTACATTAAGTGCAATGAAAGATGGCATTTTAACGGCTGTTTATAAGTGAGTAATACGAAATTGAAATATAAGATTTAAAATTTAAGATATTTATTAAAACTTGATAAATACTAATTTTAAAAATGCTCGTTTTGCATAAATTTTTGCTTCAGACACATTTGATTCTTCTTATTATTATTTTCCCTTAAGCAACTTTATGCAGCTTCAGTGTTGATACTCTATTTTAAAAATACAAATGTACGAGTTTTTCAAGTTTTTTTTTTTCAAAAGTGTTTTCGAAGGAAAAAATAAAAATAAAAATAATCTTCCACAGGGTAAAAAAAAAAAAAAAAAAAAAAAAAAAAAAACTGCAGAAAAGACAAAAATGTTTGCCTTGTTTTCTACCCTACCACCACCATCATATCTAGAAACAACCCCATTTTCTAGAGAATGGTGGCAAAAAGAGTGTACTGAAATTTGAGTGGAAGGGGAAATTTAGATTACCTATATTTAGTACAAAATAAGAAAAATAAAAGAATTTGTTAAAAAGGAACACTGGGCTTTAGAGATTTTAAGCTGTATGTTGAGGGGGGGGAGGGGGGTTGAAAACAAAGTTTAAATGGTTGAAAAAAGCTAAACTTTAAAAAAGAGAAATAAAACATTTGTACCTCCCGTTCCCCTACTCCTCCTCAAATGTGTTCAAATGCTCTCTTTTGCTAGGAGGGAGAGTGGGGAAACAGTTATTCTGGAGCGGGGGACATAAAATGAGGTAAATTTGTTATTATTTAATTGTTACTGCAATAACGTGACATAAGATTATTAAAAAAATAAATGTTGCAGATTTTAGAAAATAGAAGTGTAGAAAATTCTGAGTAAAGGGAGGATTTAGATTATTGAATATTTATTGTTACAAGATTTATTGTAAGAAGTAAGACAAAAAACTTAAAATTTTAAAGATATCAAACTTTCTAAGAGGATAAAAAGTGAAAAATTCTAGGATGGTGAACTAAATATGGACTTTGATAACAATCTTGCGTGTGAATAGTAAAAATGTTATTATTCAATAATACCGTAGAAAATCCGAATTCTTAGACAGATCTTGCAAGGATTTCTGAAATTCGCAGATTTTAAATCATAAAGTAAAAATTACTCAATTTACAATAAATAAAATAATTTAGCATATTTTAATCGTGATCAAAATCATAAAAAATAAGAAAGAAAGTAAGAAAGAAAACAACACATGGTGATTTTTTTTTTTTAATTCGAACAACAAAACTAAGATTGTTAAGAGAGATTTGTGGAAATTACTAACTTGCCAGGTTATCAGAGTTAAGAAAACAGATTTTCTATGCTAAATCAGAAGCTCTTTTTTCCAATAGTTTAAAATAAAACGGTTTTAATGGAATAATAAAATTTAATAGACCTCTATATTGAAACTAAAAAAAAAAAAAAAAAACTCTTGTAAACGAAAATTTAGGGTGGGATTTTTACTTTACATGTTAAACTTTAAAAAATTGACCTGGAAATCGATTTTATTTTTACGATAATTTAGAAATTATTAATAATAAGCAGAAATATTTCTCCAAGAGCTTTAAGGTCTCATCATATATACTCAATGCAGGGCTTTACAAATTTGAGGAAATTTGGTAACCAGCAAAAAAAACTCCTCCCCTTTCCCCATTATTGATTTTCAAAAAGCACAAAACTTCCTTAATTAATTGAGAAAAACAACAAGCATAGTTTAGAAATATTGGTGACATTTTTAAGAATAGCAGTCAGATTTTTCATTTAATTTTTTATGCGATTTATAGCTTTTTTTCGTGTTTCGCGGCGATATTTTGACAACATTTAAAGTTCAATACTGTTTCAATCTTTTAGTCCTGTTACAGGCCCAAGATCTTAGGGTTTAAATGGGTAGCGTGGAGTCTTTAAAATGAACCGCTTCAGTAAATCCACGAAATGAATTTTATTAAATTCATCACTTAAATAAATAAACATTATAGGTTCTAGATTAACTTAGATCGCACAACAAAATTATTTAGGATTCTTTCAGCTTATGATTCTTCGGCAGTTCTTTTATGGGACTGTTTGCCCTTTAATATACTTTGCATAACATTGGACAGGCGAATAATTTAACATAGGTATGAATAAAATGATTCTTCAGTAAAAATTTGATACTTCTTAGACAGGCGAAGCCCGACTATTAATTTATAATATTGTCACTATAACATAGCTAAAACTAAATTTTTGTGTATGGAAATGTATAATTAAAACATACTTATAGCAGTTACTGATCACAGATTTTATATCAAATTTTTTTATGATCTCTATAAAACATCTGTAAGTAAAAAGATTAACATGTTCAGCCCTATAAAATATCTATTACTAAGAAAACATCTTCAATGGGAAACATAAAATGATGCATCTCAATATCTCTTACACAAATTTCACTGCGCTTCAGACTGTAAAAATGTCATTAAAATGTAAGTCAAGCAATTTTTATTCATATATGGTATAATCGATCTGAATTCTTTTGTGCTGAATTGTAAAATAACTATAAATGCCATACACACCATCTTCAATAAGGTATAGGAATCACGTGATTATAACAACTTACTAAAAGTTTGTTATTTAAAAAAAAATAAAAATCTAAAATTTAATTAATTTAAAAAATAAAAATCTAAAATTTAATTAATTTAAAAAATAAAAATCTAAAATTTAATTAATTTAAAAAATAAAAATCTAAAATTTAATTAATTTAAAAAACAAAAATCTAAATATACACAAGAAAGAACTACGCCAGAAAAAGTATTTGTAATATACTCTTATTTAAGTTAAAGTTCTATTAAGCCGATACCTTAAGAATAGTGGTCAGCGTTTCGTCTAAGTAATTTCTTTCAAAATAATTTTCTTGAAAATAAAATAATGATGATGACAGAA
Source organism: Maratus michaelseni (assembly GCA_963931845.1). Classification (NCBI taxonomy): domain Eukaryota; kingdom Metazoa; phylum Arthropoda; class Arachnida; order Araneae; family Salticidae; genus Maratus; species Maratus michaelseni. The sequence continues at coordinate 183,589,481 of OZ007595.1, forward strand.
AACAACAATTACTTTTCATGATATTCCAGACTTATTTATTCAAACTTTGTAATACACATTTCATTTTAGTAATTTGATTTTTATGTAATTTTGATAAGGTTCTTTAAGAAAACTAATTTATATTAACTTTCTAAATTAATTTAGTAAACTAAATTGAAGAGTTGTGGCAATATTAAAGATATAGAACTACGGTCAGGATTATTATTTTTCATTCAATTCATACAAAACTTTTAAGCTTTTTGAAACCATTAATTTAAAAAAATAGGAGAAAACTGACAACGGCGGAAGGGGGTAATTATTTTTTACTGGCAACTAAACATTTCATTAGATATGATCACTTCTAAAGGAATGCATAAATAATATGGAGTAATTTCCAATAAATTTTGTGAAACGATTTAACATTATCTTCCTTACTTTAAGCTAAGATATTTTAATATTTTACTCTAGATTTTTTTTTTTTTTTTATGTCCGCTTTCACATAAATATTTTTTTGCCTCATAATTTCAATGAATAATAAAGGGGAACATATCATAATTAGTTTTCTAATATTAGTTTTCATAATTAGTTAACATTCGCGAGCGTGTGTTTTCGCGTGAGTGAAGATGCCTCTCTTAAGGGCTTATGATGAAAGAAGTTACATTATAAATTATACAAATAGCATGTTTTACTAAACAATAATTGATACTTTATAGTACATAGTTATACAAAAGATATATTATTTATTACAATTTTATCTGTTTAAAAGTCTGCACAAATTTTCACTTTATTTAATTAAACCATGCAAGCATTGAATGTGAACAAAGTTGAGATCGCCTCTGTTGCTAAGAAAGAAGAAATGTATGAAAAAATGCAGAAGTAACATTTGTTACTATCTCTACTTGCCTCTTTTCAGTAACTGAAATTTCACAAAACACTAGATTAATCTATTCACTATCTCCTCTTAAAAAAAAAAAAAAAAAAAAAAAAAAAAAAAATCTGACTGCGTTTTGCACATGTATTTCTCATTTATGACCATAAAAATGCCTTTTTAAAATAATTATAATAAACTAATAGTAATTGAAAATTAAAATAATTTGGCATCACAAAGCTACTTTTTCGTTGTAATTAATACTGTCAATTTAAAATAGTATTATTAATAATAATATCTCCTACTAGCAACATAATGAAATATGATATATCAACGTGGGATTTTCTTATTCTTTAGTTAGATTTGCACTAATATAAATATACTTTTATATACTTTTGATAATTTATAAATTTCGGTAATGGAAAAAAAAAATCCCAGAAAAAATCACTTTAATGTTTTTAAATGTATAATTTACTGAGACATATATATTATTAAATACAATTTCATAAACTATTCAAATTTACATTTTCCACTTGCCTTTACGGCATAAGAAAATTCTGATCTTCGTGAGAAAGTTTATTTCTTCATTTTTCTCAATTCAGTACCTGTCAAAATCCGTGCACACCTGCATTTTAATCCCCCTCAATTCTTTTATGGGTTCTATGTAAGGGGCGATCTTGATTGTTTGTTTAAATAGATAACAAAGGATTGCAATAAAGTCTAACCCCCCCCCCACCCCCTTCCCCAAAGGGCAATTCTTAGAAAGGTATATGAAACGTGAAAGAAAGCGTTTGATTGGCACATTTATGCAATAGAAGTAGGCAGCATCTGCTTCAGTGTAAATCATTCACTCTATATGTAGTCTTGTATAATTTTATGGTGTGTGTATACGAGTGTTATTAATTCTAAGTTGTTTATAATAAATTTAGTGTCGTGTGGCCTGAGCGTGGTGCATTAGAGTATTTTTAATTTGTTTAAAATCTGTGTAGTTTTCTTCTCTTCGTGGATTTGAATATTACATTGTTATCACGGAGCCCATTAAATGCCAAGCAGAAACAGCAAGTAAGTCAAGTATTTTTTATTTTTTTCTAATTTTATTCATTTTCTGTTCTTTTGTTAATTTTTATCATGACATAATGGATATTTTAAAACATTAATGTATAAGTTATATTTTTAAAACATCCCATGGCCCAAAATAACCTTTTTTTTCAACATTTAATTTTTAACAGATTTTTTATTAAAAAAAAAAAAAAACACAATAAGTCACATTTTCCTGAAATTTCAACGGAAGTTAGTAGTTAATTTCATGCTCTCAGAAAGTGCGTAAAGGAATAAAAAGAATAAAGAGCATCCAATGTTCTTGACAATTTTTTTAAATATAGATTTTTGTCCTCCAAATCTATACAAATATCCCAATCATAATTGATCGTTAAATTTCGATTGAATTTCACTTGTTTCAATGTCTACATGATGTTTTGTGTTTTACTTTCACAGTTTTATAATATTTTTAATATCTTTCTGACAGGAGATTTTTATTATAATATCTGACTGTGTTTTTTTAAAAACACATGATAAAAAAATTTGTCCTAAATTTTATTGTTTTAAATTTTTATTGTGTTTGTCTGTGCTTTCGTGTGTTTTTCGAGCAGTAAATTTTTAGAATGTAATGTTTTCTATTTCTGCGTAGACGATTTTTTTAATGTTAATTTATATCTGATTTTATTTTTAATTGATATTTTCCATTAACATTCAATTTTAACATTTTTATTTCTTTTTATACATATGTGTTTTTTTTTCTTTTTTCGTAATTTCATTTAAAAGATCATAATTAATGAAGAATTTATTAGGACAAATTTTAAACCATCCAATGCGTTTTAGATTCAAAATAAATTTTCCTTTATTAAAAATTAAATCCATATAAATTATTTTTTTTTTATAATACTCGTAATTTAAATATTTCTTCGGCTAAAATAAAGCTTTCAAAATGATTATTGCTTGGAAACGAATTGAGCATCATAACAAATTTAACACGTTGAAAATTGTACGTTAAACGTGACAAATGCGTTCGTATTATAACTAGTTTTACAATGAAAAAAATCATCCTTATTATTTCAGAGAAAAGAATTATATTGTTTGCTATAAGCGAAATGAGCATCCCTTTATTTTATTTTATTATTTACGTTTGCAACGTTAAGAGATGCGTTTTTTTTTCTACACCAGACATCGTTGCAAAATTCACCATGGCGATCTTGCTTTGCGAATGATTACCTCCATGGTTTATTTTTTTATGATTCATAATGAACGCATCTATTGTGTTTATTTTCTTTAATGGATTGAGATATTCGGCTTTCAACCTAATTTTAACTGAAGTTATCCCAGAATCTATGTATATCTGAATGTAACTCATCCCTCAAACAAACAATTTTTTTGAACGATCTTTCTAAAAATGTAATTTTTATGCAATTTTATTCGAAAAAATAATTTTAAATAAAAATGGCCTCCTGGCATATGAAAAAATAAATGGTCAGGCCGTATTTGATTGTCTCAGTCACATGAGTTGCATGTTTATTATTACATAGATTATATATGTATCATAGGATTTAATAGCATGAAGAAAACTTTTATTAATATATTTCTAAGTTTTGATTCGATTTTCATGAAATTTGAAATGAATCGAGAAAATTCTGCAACGATTATATTTATTAAATTTCAAACCATTCGGGTGGATAGTTTATTTGTTGTTACATGCAGGCAAACGGACCAAACGACGATTATACTACGTATTTATATAATTACGAACGCTCCTAAAAATACTAATGATATTACGTAATATTGTGATTTCGTTAATACATTAATTTTTTTTTTTCACGCACCTTTACTTTGAATATTTTTGTGCTTGATTGTTTTTTTTTTCGTTTATAAAAGTATGTTTATTTTATTTCATTAAAAAATCGTAATAAATGAAAGACTTATAACTGATATTTTAAGTTATCAAAAGATTTTACATTCCACATAAATTTTGCTTAAAAGAAAAAAAGTCCATATAAGTTATATTATTACTTTAAAAAATACTTCTCCGGCTAAAATAGAATGTTTAGAATGGTTATTGCTTGGAAGCGAATAAAACATAATAAATTTAAAATAATTTGGAATATTCAGAATATCTTGTAAAAACTTGAAGTTTTTTTCATTAAAATGTAAAAATAAAAAGTTTAAAGATCTATGCATATTCATATGTATATGCTTTGATAGTTAATCATCATTTTCTTTATATTTACGCTTGAAACTTTGAACTAATTTGTGCACACGATTTCATCCGTCTTCTAAATTGATTAATTTTAAAAAATTTAGATTTGATTATATGAAATAATTGGGATTTATATGCCAGCCATCCTTATGAAGGATTCAAATATAAAATTTTATTTTACTTTGTGTTTTAAAAATTGAAAAACTTCTAAAAATTTGGTAGATTTTGCGCATTTAATTGCTGGAAGCTTTAAGTAATAATAATTTATCAGCAATATTTGGTGCTATATCGGATAAAGTAAATATTACAAAATTTTATATATACTACATTTTATAAGTACTACTATAATGCTAGCTAAAGAAATACCACTTCAAAATTTAGTTTGCATTGAGTGAACTTTTAAACAAAAATTATCGTTTTAATTTTTAAGGTGGTTTCTTTGAAATAAATTTTTTTTGCACGGTTTTTTGTAACTACAAAAACCTAATGGTAATTTATACAAAATGTTAAGCATTTAACAGGTGACGATTCCATTAATATAAGAATGTTCTGAAAAAGAAATTTCTTCGCTCAAGAAAGTGAATTTTTCTGAAACAATCATGTATTTATTTTATTTCCTATTTGAATTAAAATTTTAGATACTTCCACGTCTAATAACCGAGAAGCGTTTTTCGGTTTTATTGAAAATGATATTTATCTTGTTTTATAGCCGATTGCTATCCGACGATTATCTTTACGTTATTGTCGTATCCCAAAAATCGGCTAGAGTAATCGATTTCTGTATATATATACATATACTTAATCATTGTTACAATTTTTACCAAAAATTTATTAGAAATATATATTATTCAAATAATTTTCGAAAAAAAAAAATAATTCGATGAATAAATATATTTTTAAAAACAAAAAATTGAGCATCAAATATGCGAATCGAAAATTGCAGAGCATTCTGCTTAGTAGTTTTTGAGCTATGCTTAAAAACCACCCTTATTTCAGTCTGTTTTGTAACGATTACAAATTAATGTAACATTAGAAGTTCCAAACATTAAACCTTCATTAATTCTTCAACTATTTGTCCGAATAACTTCAGGTTTGGTATCCCAAGTGAAATTTATTGAAAAAGCCAAAATAAGATGTCAAATTTATGTGTTCGTATTGGACATTTCACAGTTTTCTACATTTTTAATAAGAAGGCGATCCTGTAAGCATATATATTTATTTCAACATAAATTGAAAAACGATATAATATTCAGTCGAATGGCCATTTCCGTTTTTAATGACAATTTGGAAAATATTTATTTATTTATTAATTTTTGGAAGGGGGGGGGGGGGCGGCTGTACGTTACTTTTAAAGAAAAATTAAAAAACGTTCATTAAATTCATTTTTATTTCCTTCTTGCATGCCATTATTGAGAAATCGTATATGCACAAACTGCAAAATAATTATATTTAATAATATAGTTTTAAAATTGACTATTTTTTATGCATATATACATTGAGCTCAGTAGTCGTACCAGTTCTTTTACTACATATAGTTTGAACAACCAAATTTTGAATGCGGTTTTGTTTAAAATTTTAGATATTAATTTAATTTAATATTGTAAATCTATGAATAATTCCCATTATTTATTTAATAATTATAGCTTTTAATGTTGTTCTCATATCCAAATTGTTTATTTTCGGACACATTTCTGAACTTATATTTGTTCGCAAACGCATGGAATTGGAAGTGACTCTTATTGAGAAACTACGTAATCGTACAGTTTTTCCATCTTTTCGATAAAGGCAGAATATCTTTCAGAAAATGGCATCAATGTCAGCTTTTTTAACCGAATTTCAGAACACGAAAGTGCAGGAATTTCAAAAAAATACGGTCGTGAAACAACAATTGCTTATAAATCAAGATGCAACTCTATCGAAAAATGAGAAAGACTGTTCGATTATAAATAATTTCTATAATAATGTCAGGCAGTGTCATGCTTTTACGTTAAAAACATATAAAAATATTATATATAAAATTATATATAAAATATTTAAAAAAATTTGAAAATTTAGCAATCTTTTTTTTTTTTTTTTTTTTTTTTTTTTTAATCGAGATTTTTTGGGATTAGGGTTTTTAAACTGTTAAGATTCGAGATTTTGAGGAGTCGGTACTGCGGTCTTTGATTATCAACATGAAATATATATACAATGTGTACTGGTACTTCTCTTATTTTCGACTGTGTTTTTCCCTGACCTGTAGCCACCCTGTACTATTAGTTATTTTTTGTAATATTTTTTCAAATAGTGTTAAATTAAAACAAAACACTATTGAAATCTGTATGTTTTTCAATAATAAAACATTGCATATTTATTAGAAGATTGAAATTCGGAAGTTTTTTAAAACCATAAAATAAATATGCTTTAGGAATACGTTAAATGATTAAAAATTTAATTCATTTCATGTACATTTATTAACTATACAATATGAAAATAATCATAAAAATCTGGCAAAAATTTACGCAAGATTGGGCACGAAAATTTCTAAATAACTGATCTGAATTCAAATTGGCTAAAATATATATATATTTATATATATACGCATAAATGTTATATCCTAAGTTCTTTTTACAATAACTTTTATTTAAAATATTTTATTACTGTTTTCTTCCAAATTTTACAAATAAATAAATTTTAATTGGGGGAATTAAAAAAAAATTTCGTGTTTCAGCTCGAGTTAAATGCAACTGTGACTCTTTATATATAACATGCATAAAGACAATATTTGTGAATTCAAAGTCATTTATTATATATTTCTAAAAATTTATTTGAAAATTTTAGTTATCGCACGTTTTGTGCGACAGAAATGAAAAATAATCACTCAACTACAAGATATATAGATAGATAGATAAATAGATAGATAGATATTAATCATATGCACAGCACAAATTAACCAAATTAAAGCCAACGATGGAAAACAAACTACTCATTGTAAACCTCAAAATAATACAATATTTGCAAAATAAAGTAATTAAAAAATCCGATTTATTTATTTTATCTAAAATGGAAAAAAATGTCTTAAATTATATAAAATAATTTTAAACTTTTTTAATGTTTTTTGGTGCCACGAAACTAAAGTATTTTCTCTCAGCTTATGCTGATATTCCTAAGCTATATAAGATGTATCAAAAATATTTTTTTATTATTATTTAAGGCCCTGTCTAAGCCAAGTCTGATTAAAGTAACTTTTTAAATATATACTTTTAATTCTTTATTTAGTTTTACAAAAAATACTCATATTAGCTTTTCGTTAATGTAACTTTTTTAAAGCTTAAGCTTTAATTATTTTATATGCTTTTAAAATGTATCAAAATATATTTTATTATAAGACATGGAAGTTCAGTTATAAAACTAAAATAACAATTCATTTAAAACTCGAAATGTAAAGAAAAAAAAATATTTTTAAAATATAATTCCAATAAAATTCGTGCAGCATTTTAAAATTTTTTTTACATTGAAGGAATATGTACAGTCGAACCTTGTTAACACGAACACGCTTAACACGAATTACTTTTAGCACGAACTTTTTCCGACTGCCCCGTGAAGTTGTAATGTAAGGTATTTGAATTCGGATAACATGAACTACTTTTAACACGAATAAAAAAAGTTTCCCCTTGAGTGTTCGCGTTAACGAAGATTTGAATTACTATATATACATTTATCCAATCTAAAAGCAAATATAGGTGGAAAAGACGAAGGAACCTTTAATTTTGTAAAAATTGTTATTGTGTGACACAGCAAAACTACGTTTTGAAAATGTAAATGAATAACAACAACAGGTGTAAATACATTAGTTATAATATATATTTTAATAAATTCGGTAAATTACATTTAATATCTGAATTATTTCTACCCTTTGCATTTCTGTGATTTACGAGGCTACTTCCCTCAGACGAAAACACCCGCTCGCTAATGGCAATCCTATGGAGGAAATATTTTAAGATATCTGGTTCGCATTTCAATATTTTTAAATGGATAGCTGAGGTCAATCTCTATGCACACTCCTTTGTACTCTTTCGATTTTGATTACACGTTTTTTTTTTTTTTTTTTTTATTAAGATACTTTCAATTTCGGAACTGGTTTTGAAATAGAAAGTACACTGTAAAAAAATAACCAATGTTTCTTATTATATGAAAATGTACTATAACCACGAACGAAAATATAATATAATCTTCTGAGTTATCCAAAATTCCGAATAGCGTGTTCCTTTGTCTTTTGAATCCCCAAAAACCAATACATTTCCAAAATTTAAAGAATTATTTATAAAAACAAAGTTTTTTTCGCTGCCCGTATTTTACAGAAACGTTTCCGAAGGGTTTTTATAGTACATTAATCAGTGTCCTCAGCCTGGAATACCTTTTTTTCGAAAGTCATCAATTCTCAAGTAAACGTTTTCAGCCGCATAAGTTAATTTATACATGAAATAGTATAAAGAAATAATCTTAATTTTAATGTTATTGTTAACGCTATTAATTTTGCATGTTTTTCTGTTAAACATATTTTTTGAGCATGAAAATGTTTACTTCAGAATTGATAGCATTCGAAAAACAGGTATTCCAGGCTGAGGACACTATAAAAACCATTCGGAAACGTTTCTGAAAAATACGGGAAGCGAAAAATACTTTGTTTTTATAAATAATTCTTTAAATTTTGGAAATGTATTGGTTTCTGGGGATTCAAGAGACAATGAAAAAAGGTTATCGAAATTTCGGATAACTCAGAAGATTATATTATATTTTTGCTCGTGGTTATAGTATATTTTCACAAAATAAGAAACATTGGTCATTTTTTACAGTGTATCTTCAATAATAATAAAAAACAAACTGCAACAAAAATCGAAAAAGTACATAGGAGCGTTTATAGAGATTGATCTCAGCTATCGAGTGGAAAAAAAAAATCAGTTAAAAATATTGAAATGTGAACGAGATATCTTAAAATATTTCCTCCAATGGATTAAGATTAGCGAGTGGCTGTTCTCGTGTGAGTGAAGTATAGCCTCTTAAGATGGTTCTCAAATGATCTGCTCAACAACGCAAAACTTTCTGACACAATTTCTGACTCATTTTTAAATGCAGACGCATAAAATTGACAGTTCTAACTATGGAAGCGATTTGAAATCGAAATGAGTTTTCCATTTTGTTATAAATTTCTTATCGAGTTATAACGATTCGTGTCACGTGACTACCTGTTTCTCTCCCTTCTCTTGCTGTCAAATCAAGAAATTCGGTTCAAAACACGAATTTTGGCAGTATTTTCTGACAGATCTCTTGCGGTTATCAAATAATAGAAAACTTATTTCGATTACGTATTTTCTGAATAAAAACATCTGCCAATTTCACGTGTTTCCGAACAAAAAGAATTTTTAAAAATGTGTCTTTTTGAATTTGAGAAATAATTTTTTTGGTGTAAAGAGTATTAAAATCGGTCCACAAACTTTCTTAAAATTATAACTAATAAATTTCTCTATATTATTGGTAAAATGCTCTTCCTTCCCGAAATTATATCTCAACTATTGAGAATTGTGATTTTTTTGTTTAATCTTCTGATTCAAAAATTCTTATTAATCATATTATTAACTAAAGTTTTGCTCAGATATATTTAAATTTACCTCACATAATTATAGCTTAAAGCTTAAATTCTTCTTCTTTTTTTAAAAAAAATTGTTTCCTATTTGTAGTAAATAACCAGTTCTTTAGTCGTTCGTTTTCGGCCTACCGCTTCATTGACATGGCCGATTATTTTTGTCCTGACCGCCTCTAAAATATCATTTTCACTACTAAATTTTCTAATTTCTAACTTAATTACTTTAGAAGATTTAAAACTTTAATTAACTCCATCGTACAGTTTTAGTTTCGTTTACGGCATAAATTGTTACTTTGCTCTCCTTCAGGGGCTCCGTCCTGTACAATACATCAACTTTTCCGTCCCCCAATAATATTCCTTTTAGCAAAGTGGCAGGCTTTTAGCTTAATTACCTGCTCCGAAATATTCATTAAATAATAAATTAACTTGCTGGTTTTTTCTCAAAAAGAGTGTTATAATGTACGTTTGGTATTCACAGTTTTTGGCTTGTTAAATGGACACTTTTTATAGTTTTGGCATAATATTTTTGTCAAAAATTCCTATTAATTAACTTTTTTTCAGCTTAAAATTTTTCGTTAATAACATGATACTTTTGAAGAAAAAAAAGCTACATTTTACCTTCGCTTTTGGATTTGTTGGCCTTGTGTACTGGGACTCGCCTAGAGGTACCGACCTGAAATTTTTGGCAACTTATCCCCCCAACCCCACCCCTCCACCGCCCCCTTAATCTTTAGTCCTTGTGGCAAGCCTCTGACTTAATCAGTTTCTGAGATATACTAATCCAAATGTAAATTACTTAGGCTGCATCAAAAGTATTTTCGTTTTTTGAATGCTTTTATACCAAAGCCTGTAGCTGTCACTTTATCACCCCTGTTGTTGAACATAAAATTTTCTTTAAGAGAATACAATGTCTCTCTATATTCTATTATCATGCAGGCTTCTTTCTTTTATTTTTGGTTACGTAAAGAGTGATATAAATGTTGAGATTTTATGCATCTTAAGGCATGATTCTGAACTATAGGCCTTAAAACCAATGAAGTTAAATCTCGCGCAATTGGAGGTCAGTACAAGAGCAGTGTCCGGACCTTGAAATCAAACCCAGCAGTGACAGGTGAATTTTGACCATGCGAAGAGAAAAAGGAGGAAAATCCATTTTTCAAAATAAATTTTGAAGCTAAAAATTAACAAAACTACACATTCAACAATGATTAAAGTTTGAATGTGTAGTTTTGTTAATTTTTAGCATCGAAATTTATTTAGGAAAATGGATTTTCCTCTTTTTTCTCTTCAACTTGTCAAAATTAACCTGTCAGGGTTTGAGGTCCCCTTTCTTAAGACTGATGGCCCTTTCCTGAAAACTTTTGGGTTTTTTTTTTTTTTTAGCTGTCCGGACACTACTCTTGTATTGGCCTCTAACTGCACTCTTAAAACTACAGGTGACACATGGCACCGCTAGGGGTGAATGGCTTGTCTCACTGGTGACACCTCTAGAGGAGCCAGAATGGCACCCTTAACTAGGCTGAAAGGATGGTACCCCTAATCCAAGGTGCCCCAAGGGGTGAAAGAATGGCACCTCTACTCCAAGGTGCCCAGCGGCATCCCACAAAGGAAAGCATTCCCAACCAACCCCCCCCCCTTTGTCTAGCAATTGTATTTAAAAAGTCTAAAAAATTTTCCTACTTAAAAAAAGAAGCAAAAAAGCTGTACATATATAATTATAATGCAATGTTTAACTTTAGCTGCAATAAACTGATCAATACTTCATTTTCTCTTCTGAAATTTATACAAAGTTAAAAGTTGATCCTCTCATGTCAAGGGTCGATCTAAGCAAAATATGGGGCCGATTCAGGGCTCCTTCACAAAAATCTATTTAATAAAACAGGATCCTTCACAAAAATCTATTTTAATAAAATGAGTCTTTCCTTCAGAAAAATCAGTTTGATAAAATGCCTCCTTCACAAAATTCCTTTTAATAAAAAAAGCCCTTTCACAAAATTCTATTCCATAAAAACTTACTATTTTTTATAAATTATTTATTATTTTGTTATTTTTTAAAATGTTCAATTTGTAAACAATCAAGTTCCCTGAAGGGAAAATTTTAGTAATACTTTAACAAGTTTTTGTTATGTTAGTAAATATTTGGTTCGAATTTGAACAACTGGATTTCAATTTTTGTTACAAACCCCATCTGTACCATCTTTTTTTTCAAAGCATTCCCCCCACCGCCTCAACTTTTGGATGCATCTACTCATTTATTAATGTGCTAATTTCATGCCTTTATTTCCTTAATTATTTTTATGTCTTATAGAATATTTTGTATATAATAATTACTTCATAATTTTATATTCTATACAATAGTAATAAAATCTGTGTACAGATAATATTAGTACTAACATTACCACTTTTTAACATTTTGTTGTCAATCTCTTTTCGTTAACCCTCGCTGTTTACCCATATTTAGCTATGATGGTTTAATGAATAAATTAAATTCTTGTTTTTCACTTACCTATACTACAATGCTGCTAAATTCTGTTTCTGCTTAAAGCATTCCTACCTCCACCTCAAGCAAATGTTCATGAATTCGTGTAAGAAGTTGTGCTTTAGAAATCCAGTCTTATTTTCTCACTTGTTTATTCAAAATTTTGTTTTAAGCTTTTAAACATTTACTTCACCCTTTGCCATCCACCAATTGTGATATGTGAAACCATGAACGAGGTTACGAAATGTTCTTTTATCTTACTTGCTTTTTCTATTTTTTTTCTTTAAGCATTACGCCTCCCCCCACCCTCCCCCAACGCACGCACAGCGGCTAATGTTCTGAAATGTGTGAGAAGGTCTACTACATGAAATAAAACTAGTTTTCTAAACTGCTAATACTAAATCTTTGTATTAAGTTTTTAAGCATTGTCCTCCTTCCTCTTCCGGAAATTGAAAAGAATTGTATGAGAAAGCCCCTGCATTTCAAGGGTTCTCCGCGGAAGACATTAGAGTCCTACATTTAATTTGGTGATCTATGGTATCCCTTAAGCAGTCAAAAACTATATAAAAATGAAGATATTAATCAGTGGGCGATTATAATTTTTAAAATTAAATTTTATTAACATCTTATAATATGCAAATGCATATATCTCATTGAGGATTTCCATACAAATCACAGTACCCCAAGTTAAAGTATTTGTTAACCAAATTAAAATTCTGCAACTGTATAATAACGTGCTTACACACTGGAAAAAGAAAAAAAAATCTAAAATAGAGCAAAAAATGACCCAAATTGGGTTGTAAGAAATCTGGGTGCAGCAATGTTATAAATTGAAAAGATTCTCTTTGTGACCCAAAATGGTTTAAAAAGTGTCCATTTTGTGTTAATTGCAGTACCCAAATTAGAAATCACAGTTTAACCAAAATGGGTGCAATATTAGCCAATTTTGGATATACTCTGAATTCTAATTTGGATTCTGTAATAAGCCTGTGAGTTGGAGTTCAGACTACACCCAAAATGGGTTAAAATTTCACCCATTTGGGAAATCTCTGAAATCCGATTTGGGTTCGGCAACAAACTCAAAATCGATATTTTTTAAAACTAGTTTGGGTCACATAGAGACGCTTTCTAATTTGGAACACCGCTGTAACCTAGATATTACAATTTAATTTGGGTACTGTTTTTTGCTCGAATTAAAAAATAAATAAAAATAAAAAATTCCATATAAAATCTGAAAATTTATATAGAACGGCAGTGAAACTTTTTTAATTATTAATCTGTTATATGCAAGATAATTTTCTTTGCCTGTCTAAATTAAAAACTCCGTAAATTTAAGTAAATTTAAATTTAAGAAATATGTAAATCTAAAAATTTGTGAAGTAATATAAATTATAAGAATATATACAATTTATCTAACCCCAATAAATAGCTTGATGATAAACAATTTTTACAAGCCATGCAATTTGATAATTTACAAGATTTTAAAACACAGATAAAACAAAGCTAAGCTGAAAATGCGTAACAAAAAGCCTTAAAAAAATAAAATATATTTTATATTATTGGAAACTAAATGAAAATTTTTATTAAAAATTGTTGGGATTATACAAGTAAATTTTATTTAGCAATAATTTAATTCAAATTGAGATTACAGTACTGAAATATAATTGTAATTATCGATCTTAATTTTTTAAGATTTGTAAACCTTCCGTACAACATGATTAGATAATATGACAGATATTGCCAATGAAACAGTGCTTAGATTTTAAAAGATACCAAACTTATCAATTGATGAAAAATAAAGTCATTCAAAATAATGTTTCTTTCCAAAATCATCTTTGCATACAATATTTTAAGAAAAGATTATATTCAGTAAGCAGTTTTAACAACACTGTAGTGGAACTTCTAAATAATATATTATGAGAAGCTAATTTGATCACTGGAAAACTGCATTCTATTTTGAAGAAAAAAATATGAATTTGAGAATCGTAATTATAAAACCCCTTAAAAATGAAAACAAATACAAGGAAATACCATAAAGCACCGATTATACGTCTCTTTCAGGAGGCCGTTTTCTAAAATGAAGTATAACTGAGAAAGGCGTACAGTCAAAGCTCTAGTTGCCTAAGTTTTAAAATCTTTGACTGTATATGAAATATAATGCTGCAATTATATAAATTTAATTTGCTACCATTTTCGGTTGTTTAAGATAAAGTATGTATTGAAAAAAGTTAAAACACTGAATATATATATCTATATATATATATTAAATAATCATTTCTGAAACTGAAAAATAAAAGTAAGACCTATGGGAATTATCAAACCTTATATCAGTTTCGCACCTTGAATTACATTTTGTATACCAATATTGAAGATAGAAAGAGTTTTTAACAAAAAATAATCTTTAATAGTCGTCTAATGTTCGTCTGACAAACTCTTTTAAAATTTCCATTTTCTCTTTTAATGAAAGTGGCTTCGTTTTCGGAACATTTTAGAGGCACGTTAAGCGTTCAAATGAGACCGAAAGAAAATATTGAAATCATGCTCAAACGGAATCTAAATTGCAACGAAATCGGGTAATGAAGCAACAATTGCTAATTTCAAACTTGTCTTGTGGACTTATCAACCCTGTCCATTCTATTGAACCCAAATCCTCCACAGGTTCCGCGAACTTGAAATTGCCCCTATAGCAGTCACATATATTCTTTTCTTTTCATCTTTCTCCAAATATTGCTAGTAGAATAGAAAGAAGAACGACGTTAGTGGAAAAATTATGAGAAAATCGGTTACGACATGAAAGAATTACATAGGGATGAATGACATCACTGAAACGCCGTATAAATGTAAAAGACATATGAAAATCATGTAAACGGTACTTTAATGTAAAAGTACTTTCTTAATTATTCGTCAATGGCAGGTCACTTAATAGCAGAATATTAAAAAATGCAAAAAATTCTGGAAAAAAAAAAAAACATAATTTAACGAGAAGGATCTGTTCTAGCTAGAATGTGACGTTAACCATCCCTGCAGTATTGTCCTGAAACAATAATTGTAACAAGTTGGAAATTGTACGTTAAACGTGACAAACGAGGTGCGTTCGTTTCCTGCTACAACTAGCATTACAATGTAAAAAAAATATCGGTATTATTTCAGTGAAATTAATTATATAGTCTGCTATGAATGAAATGAGGATGGCTTTTTTATTATTATTACGTATGCCACGTTTACAGATGCGATTTTTTCTTCGACACCAGACAGAACTGTAAATTCACCATGGAGATCTTGCTTTGCGAATGATTACCTCCATGGTTAATATTTCTATTACTCACGATGAATGAATATTTTGTTTATTTACTTTAATGGATTGAGATATTCGACAGTTAACCTAATTTTCACTGAAGTTATCTCAGAATCTATACATTTTTTTAATGCAACTCATCTCTCAAGCAAACAATTTTTTTGAACGATCATTCCAAAAATGTAACTTTTACGTAATTTTATTTGAAAAATTAATTTTGAATAAAAATGGCTGCTTGGCATATGGAAAAAAGATGTGGTTAGCCCCGTATTTGTTTTCTCAGACTTGATCTTTTATCATATAGATTACGTATGATCAGATTTAATAGAATAAAGAAATCTTTTATTAATATCTTTTTAAGTTTTGATTCGATTTTCATAAAATTTGAAATGACTCGACAAAATTCTGCAACGATTATATATATTGAATTTCAAACCATTCGTTTGGGTAGTTTTTGCGCTGTTACCGTAAAATCCCGAAAGTAAGCCCCCCTCACATGCACAGAAATTTTTACGCACAAAAAATTTATTTTAAAAATCCAAGCGAGGAAATTTTCATACTTTTAACATTTTTGCCAGATTTCCACTTTTGTTTTTATATGATGTTAATAAAACCCTCCCCTCACATGAAATGTCTGTTTCTTTTCTCTGCCCTCTCCAACATTTTTCGACAGCAAAATTTTCAAGCAAAATTTTTAAGCAAAATTTTTCATCTTTTTTGCAGTTTATGACTGTTTTCCCCTGAATCCCGTGTATATTTTATGTTTTGAAATAAATATGTTCTCTAAAATAACTCCCCATCTATTGACAAAATATTATCTGTGAGAACAAACAAACTACAAAAAGACTAAAATCTCTCTGCCTTTTCTCCTCCATGTCTAGAAATTCATTCCTTTTTCTGTGGATGGATTATGGAACTTTAAGGGGAGAGTTAGATGGTCATTTATTCATTGTTGCTACAAAGTAACAATATAACATAAAATCTTTAAAAAATAAATTTAAAGATTTTAAAGCTTGTGTGCTAGGGGGAGGAGAGAAGGGAGAAGCAAATTTTTTTGGGGTGTAGGGGGGAGAAGCAATTTAGATAATTATTTAATTCTAGTTGCAAGAAAGTCATAAATAGATCAATTTTTTAAAAAAAAAGACTTCAAAGTATGTACTAGGGAGGGGAGGCGAGATCAAAGGAAATAAAGACGACTTTTTGGATGGGAGGGGGGGGGGTATAATGTAGATCCTTATTTAAATATTGTTGGGGGGAAAACAACAAATATAGCAGAAAAATTTAAGAATTTGAAAGATTTTAAATTTTACGAGATGCATTTGGAGGGAAGGATCTTCATGAGATAAGGTAAGGGGGGGGGGCAAGGGGAGCGAAGCAGAGATTTTAGGAGGAGGGGTTAAATTAGGTGGTAGGTTGGAGTTATTTTTAATATAGAGTATTTAATAAGTCTGAAAATAAGTTTAAAATTAAAAAGTTATAAAGGTTAAACTATGCATTTTTGGTACCAGAGAGGGAGGGGGGGGGGGCAAAGAGGGAAAAAGTAATTTTGAAAGGAGATTTAGATGATTGATGATTTATTGTTACAATAAAACAAGAACCTAAGAAAAATATTTAAAAAATGATTTTTAAAAAACATTTTGGTGGGGGTGGGAGTGGGAAATTTATTTTTATTTTATTCGTTTATTTTTTTTTTAAATCTGCCGAAATACGGAAGATTTTTGTCACTTTTTTACTTCTAAATTAATGATAAAACAGGTTTTTAAAAGATTTTTAAAAGAGTCTCGATTATAAGCCCCCCTCCCAAATTTAACACCTTTTTGATTTTGAAAAAGGGGAGGCTTACAATCGGGATTTTTCGGTATATGCGGACAGATGGACAGACAGACAGGCAGACGGACTAGACGACGGCTATAGATGCTACGTATTTATATAATTACGAACGAACCCAATAATGGTAACAGCAGGTTTTTTTTTATTTTACTAATTGCTATTCATTATGCCGCATTTAATAGTAGAAAACAGAGCAACAGCATAGGCGTACAGTTTTAAAATTTTTTGATGGGGCTCAACTCTTTTTTACGCAAATATGTGCATGTGAGAGTAAAAAAAAGATAGATTGCCAATTTAATGTTGCTCTCTTAACTCCCTTTTAAAGAAATTAAACATAATCGTAAAACGATAAAAAAAATCACAAGTTAAATAAAACGTTAAGACAGTATAAAAATTCCAATGTATAGACCTGTTCATAAAATGATACTCACTGATATTCACCAATCGTTTATAATAAAATTACAACGAAAGTTGACATTGAATAACGTCTTGTTTTTTTCGAATATGGATTTTTCTTATATTTTTATTTTTTATCTGAAAACTGCAACCGTTGAGCATTTTATTCTATTTTTTTTTTAATAGAACAAAAGAAAAAAAAATTAAACTTCTTAAAATTTTATATTAAAAGGGAAAAAAAGTGTTTATTTTACAATTAATAGCCCATACAACTCTACGCCAATGATTGTTACGGTTCTTAAGATACCTACGTAATTTTTATCTCATAATATATTCATTTGTAAATAAGTTACTGTTGTGCTGTAAAAACACCTTTATTCTAGTTATGTTATTGTATTGTATATTGTAATAGTCTGTTTTTACAAAATTTCTTCTGGACCTTGGGGCGTTTCCTCTCATAAATTTTTAGGTTAGCAGGGCTGCCACTGGAGAACAATTTTCGTTATATTGTCCACTGATTTCTCCAAACAATAATCATTGTAGTAGATTTCTATGAAATTCGAAGTAGATTATTATTATTTTGAAAAAGTGGTAGATAAGATAATAAGGAAATATTTGCCAATAGCAGCCCCGGGTTAGCGGTCCAGATAGGTGCTCTGTTAATAATCCATGTATTTATTTATTCATATATATTTTTTTATATTACAGATACACCATGAAGATGAACAAGTCTGCTACAAATGAAGCTTTCACTCCAGTTGAAAAGATTGAACCAGCAGAAAATCCTGGCACCTGTCAAGATCAGCAAATTAATAGTATAGATCCTGTAAATACTATTATTAAGACAGAATCTACCAGAGAAAATAATGAAGAACTGCAAAATTGCATAAAAGAAAAACTACCATCTAAAAGAAAGCCAAAGTTAGAAGACTTGGAAGAAAAGTTGCAACTATTACGAAAAAGATTGAAAACAGAGCCAATAAATGATTGTAAAAATTTATCTATTCTGAAGAATGAGAATCATGTGGAAGTACAAAATGGTGATTGTGGTGAAAATTCTGGTGATACAGAGGTAGAAGAGATTATTGATGATGACATTGCTGTTTTACCAGTCCCCAAGAAAATCATTGATGTAGTTACAATATCAGATGAAGAAGATGAGGATGAAAAATCCGAATTACAAAAGGCATCCAACGTAAATTTGCCATTGCAGAATTATAATCATAAAAAGTTACCAACTAACAAAAAGCCAGACTTAGTAAAAAAGTTGAGAGAAATTAGAAAATTATTGAGAAAGCCAATAGATGCCGTTCAGAATTTATCTGTTCTGATGAATGAGATAAAGAGATGGAATGTGGCAGTAAAAAATTGTGATGGTGGTGAAAATTCTGGTGATACAGAGTCAGAAGATATTATTGATCATGACATTGCTGTTTTACCAGTCCCCAAGAAAATCACTGATGTGGTTACAATATCAGATGAAGAAGATGAGGATGAAAAATCAGAATCACAAAATGCATACAACGTAAATTTGCCACTGCAAAATTGCAAAAAAGAAAAGCTACGAACTAAAAGAAAGCCAGACTTAGAATACTTTGAAGAAAAGTTCAAAGAAATCAGAAAAAGAATGAAAACAGAGCCAATATATAATGACCAGAATTTATCTATTCTGACGAATGAGAATCATATAGTAGTACAAAATGGTGATGGTGGTGAAAATTCTGGTGATACAGAGGCAGATGATGTGCTTATTATATCAGATGAAGAAGATGAGGATGGAAGTTCAGAATCTAAAAATACATCCAACGTAAAATAAAGAAATTGTTCTGATTTGTTCAATGACCTGATTGATTGATGTTGCCTCAATTATCAAAAAGTTAACTTGCCAGATTTTCTAAGTCGTCAAGAACATGACATATCACTTTTTGTCAGACTATTTAGGGCAAGACATCAGTTATAAACTATAAATTGTGCTAATAACTGTCAGTTCTTTATTATCTGGATTTTATAGAATTTTGAATGTTGTTGACTGTATTTGATGATAAATATACTAATCCATTCGCTGTTAAATGAGTGTCCAAGACAGCACAAAGTTATCAAACACTGATAAAAATTTCACCGTTGGATTACGGGAAAAGCCTGGCAGCACAGACTCCTGCATTTTCCTGTAATATTACAGTTTGTACCGTTGTCTATTTAGACTGTATTAGACCGTAAATGGCAGTAACTTTCAAGAACGTATCTGACCGTAAACCACAGTAACTTTCAAGAACGTATCTGACCGTAAACCACAGTAACTTTCAAGAACGTATCTGACCGTAAATCACAGTAACTTTAAAGAATGTATCTGACCGTAAACAACCGTTGCTTTCAAGAATGTATCTGACCGTAAATCACAGTAATATACAGATTATAAATTACCGTATATGACTGTAATATGAAGACTGTAAATAAGCGTAAATGCCCATAATTTTCTAGTCATTTACATATATCGCTGTAAATTGCAGTAGTTATCAGGACTGTAAATGAGCATAAAATAACTATTTCAAGAATTCGCATGATTACTTCCAACAGTAACTGTATACTTATACATGGGACGTCAAGAAATGTAACACTTTATTTCTGTATAAGAGATAAATAGTATAAATTGCAAAAATGTCCATAAGGTATAGAAAATTTGAATTCTGTACTTTTCATCTCCATGGAGATATTTCCAACAAAATTAGTTTTTATACATTCTTTGTAACCAAACAGGTGGCTTCAGTACCTCCAAAAATCAGGAATTATCTCACTTTGCCATGCAATTCGAAACATAAAATCTGATCATTATTGGAGAATAATGTCTACAAATCTGATATTTAAATGTATTGATTAATAATATGTTGAGGAATTGATGGCACATTAAATCTTAGTTAGTAAACATTCTCCAAACTTGAACAGATTTCACTTTTCAAATTGCATGCAAAGTGAAGCAAGTCACAATTTTTGACTCTCTGCAACTCCATGACGTTTGGAGATGATTAAAATCCACATCCACATTTTTGCAGATTACATTATTTATCTGTCTCAAATAGATACAAAAATAAACTGTATGGCTTTTTTTGGACAGCCTGTATATTTAAAACTTGATAATATTTCTAAGATTATTCTACCACTACTTTATATGGTGGTTTGTATATAATTTTTTTAAACAATTAGCAACTTTCTCAATATTACATACTTTTTCTATTTACAACACTATACAGCTTACAAAATAAAATTATATTTAGCATTGAATAATGACATGTGTATAAGTTTTATTTACCATGATTGTTTCATATTTCTGAAAACAAAAATTACATAAAACTTCATATACAAGTGTAGTAATTTTTGCCAACATGTAAGTAAAATAAAAATTATCAGACACTTAAGCAATATTAACCAGCAGAGTAACAAACACTTATCAAATTTGTTACAAACCAAAGGCTAAATTTATCCAAACCATAACACAATATCAAATATAACTCTTTAGCTCAACAATGCACACCTTTTGAAAAATATAGAAAAAAAGGGATAGAAATTTTTTAGTACTTATCTCTTATTTAATATCATTCTCGGAATATTTGCGATTATGTATTCGTAACAACAAATGAATTTATTCATGATTTTTTTTTTGTGTAATGAGGAAGGTGATTATAATAAACTTTTGCATAATAATGTATCACAGACATAATTTAATTAATATCAAAATGTTAAAATTATTTCTATTTCTTTCAATATAACTTTCGTTTTAAGTTTTTTGCGAATCACTTTGGTATTCATCTGCTTGCACATTCTTTTGCATTTTGATGCCTGGGTTCTTTCGGTTTCTACCCAAACCCAAGTTTGGATAAATAAGTGAGATTAATGTCGTTTTAGCTAATAATGCAGGAATAGAGTATATTATTTGCCTTTTTTAAGAAATCACAAAAACACTTCAGTTTTGTGTTAAACATTTTACTTGGAGGTAATGTAAAACATTGATTTATCTGTAAAAATGTGAAATTGTTCAGGATCATTGAGCAAAAAAAAAATCTTGGTTGAATGTACTACAGCAAGAATAAACTATTTGTAAAAATGCAAATAACTTAATCACTTCAACGGCCGTTTAGATAGGGAAAGAGTGTTATTATCCCCGACTTAACTCGGGGCCAGCTACTGAGGTGGTTAAATAATGAATGTTTACATACTGGGAAGTGTACAGATTTTCGTGTTTTGGAAAGGACAGAGGATAGAATGCTGAGTCATCAATTTCAGTAATACCCTGCCTTTTGTTCCATGACTAATTTATAAATGTCCAGAACATCCTGAAATAACCAACGATTTCATCAATTTTCAAACTAAAAAACTAAATCTTAATTTCAGGAAAAATTTTAATATAATAAGGAATGATCTTCTTAGAACTGTTAGAGAAAAGTCTTTAAAATATGTCATCACACATATTAAAAACAAACATTCTTTTAAATAATTTAAAAAAATTCACAGTCAACAAAAATAAAGAATTTAATTCAGCAACTCTGAAATTATTTATTCTGTATATAATTTACATAAGATAAGACAGATTTTAAACAATTATCCATCTAAATGCTGCTAATTTTGTCATCAACTTCCTGACTTTATTTATAATTACACGATTTTGTAGTTTTTTTCTTTGCTTTTGAACTTTTTTCCGGATTGATGTCCAAAAAAGCTCTGAAAATAAAGAACAAAAATATTAATAGTATCACATCTTTTAAAAAATAACATTATTGTAAATACATCAAGCCATAATTGAATGAACAACTAATCTCGTAATTATCAAATTATAACAGATAGCAGATATTAAACTCCTCAATAACACATGCATAGAACGTCTACAAAATAACGTTCATGAAGAAAAACTTTTTGTCCTTTATAAACCCTTTATTGTTTTTCTTATCTTTAAAGCAAAAACAAAATGGATTAATTAGCATATATGACAGAACTCAATAGTCCACTAGTGTCAATGAGTGGTAAGAAATTTCATTTGAGCTCATCATGAGCTCTTCTTTCATTGCTGAATACATGTTATCTAACAGGTTATGAGTAACATTTGTTGTAGGCAACTACACTGCACCATGAATTTCAAATTTTTGATTTGATCGCCAAGATCTGCAAAGTATGTGAAGAAAATAGTGTTGATACTAGACCAAAAGGACCAGTGGGCAGGAATTTTTAAAAACAGACACACAGTTTTTAAAAGGGGCGCTCTTGCATCCTATTCAAAAGGCATATTTTGTTGAACTGGTCTGTTTAGAGTCTCCATTAATCGGTAGAATTTTGCGATACTTTACCTGCGATTGACTGATGAATTTTCCCACGACTGATTGACAAATTTTCCCACAGTTCCCTCGACTGACAAATTTTGCGATCTTTTCTGAAGAACGATTAACAAATTTCGTGATTTTTTTTTCTTTGATCAATTAACGACTTTCACTATCTTTTCTTTGGACCGATGGATGAATTTCATGTTTTTTGATGTATTTTTCTTTTGCGATTTCTCCCTTGATATACAGACGAAATTCGCAACATCTTTGAGATTTTTCATTCGACTGACTGCTGAATTTCATGATTTTTTCTTGTGACCGATTGAAGAATTTTGGATATATTTCTCATGATCCACTGTCGAATTTCGTATGCTTTTAACTGCCAACTAATTGGCAAACTGAGATATTTTTCTTTTACCGATTGGCAAATTTTGCAGCCTTTATGAAGAATTTTGTGATTTCTCCCCCAATCTGCAGACGACTTTCGGAACACTTTTGAGAATTTTCACTCGACTGACTGGTGAATTTCCGGATTTTTTTCTTGCGACTGATTGATGAATTTCACAATTTTTTTCCTGCGACTGACTAATGAATTTTGGGAATATTTCTGGCGATCCACTGCTGAATTTCGTGTGCTTTTACACGTGACTGATTAGTGAATTGAGGCATTTTTCTTTTACCGATTACCAAACTTTGCGCCCTTTCCTCTGAAACTGATCGACAAATTTTACATTTTTTTCTGCAACTGGCTAAAGGATTTCATGATTTTTTTCCACAATCAACTGCTGAATTTAGTGATTTTTCCTTGCATCCAATTGATGAATTTTGCAAATTTTTTTAGATTTTCTCCTCAATTAACTGGCCCTGTGATATTTTGTCGTGACCAATCGAGGAATTTCGGAATTTTTTTCTCCACAATCATGTCTTTTTACCCTCAACCGATTGGCAAATTTTGAGATATTTTCCATCAACCGATTGACAAATTGTGGCCTTTTTCTTGCGACCAATTAGCGAAAATTGCAAATTATTTTCCAAGAGTGGTCAATGAATTTCACATTTTCCCCGCAACTGGCAGAAAAATTAAGGGTAGTTTAAAGGATCAAAAGAAAGGAAAATTTTAAAAATCTGGTCATAAAAAAAAAAAAATTTTTTTTTGATTTGTTGGAATTTTTTTAAGTTTTTAGTTTTGTCTTTGTATCTTAAACACTATTATGCCAAATATAAAGTAATATCTCAGATCGATAGCACCTTTCTTGGAAGCACTTTTGATACCCCCCCCCCCCTAACTTAGTGCTTGCCTAGGAACCTGAAACTTCTAAAAGAATCATGAGACTTGGCTGCATTTTCCACATGTGATGTTTTTGATGAGTTCTGGATTACAAGACAGAATTAAAGTATCATTGCCCTTAGCAGATTTTGTACCATTTTCACGTTCACTGAATCTTGTTGGAGCTAATTCTTTATTCTGAACATACACAAGTTTTTTTTCATCTACTCACAAATGGCAAATTTTACAGGAACTCTTGGAATCTTGTGGTGGTGGTGATACATTAAGTATTAAATCTTTATGTGGTACCAGATCGTCTGCAAAAGTAGATGCCACAAAAGCCTTGCTCAACGGTTATCTGTTAATTTATCCGGGCTTACAGTGACTGATTTCTCTTCATCCAAAATATGACTGTCAGAAATTTTTCTATTAAAATCTAAAAGAAAAGAAAATCTCCCCATATTTCTTGCATATTTATTTGGGTGAAAAAATGCTAATGTAGTATTAAACCGTACAATTTGACAGGTAGTCATATTCTTTAACTAAACTATGTATGAAAATGCAATATATTTATTACAGATGAATAACGACGAGTGAAAAATAATAAAAGGAAACATGACATAGTTATAGAACACAGGTATAAATGTACAGCAGTGTTAATGAGTAGATGTGGGTGCCTGTGTGAAAGCTAAGACCAGGAGTTCTCCAATGATATGTCAGAAGAGGGGGGGGGGGGAATATAAAAATTTAACAAAAAGTATAAGTTAAAGGAGAAAAATTGGAGGGGAGACGGGAAGGTGAAGTAGGAGAAAGATAAGTAGGCAATGGCCTAAAAGATCGCACCTGAATTAAAATGATCCTACAAACAGGAAAATTTGCCAAAAACTGGACAAAAATAAATCAACTGCGTGTCCAGGGACAACAGTGGGGGGGGGGGAGCAAAACTAAACGGTAGAGCACTAAGGAAAAGACCTATCAAATGATATAATACATGATGGAGTTGGAGAGTTGTTGAATACGAAAATTTGAATAATTAAATAATCTTAATAAGCATGTTAATCTAACATTCATAAAATTAATAGATAAAATGTTTGTTTATATGCTGGGAGGCAAGCAATAATTATACAATGAGCTTAGTTAAATGTGAATTAAAATAAAATTTAATTTAAAGGTATTATAACTCTGTAAATTATATCAAGGGTATTAATACTCTATATGAATGCTTACAATCCAGTGTAACAGATAATTAAATTATGTGCCCATAACTTTACATAAAATACATTTAATACAGGATAAACAATAAACAAAAGAAATTAAGATCTATTTAAACTGTAACTTTACTTGTGACTTATAAATAACATTCTCTTTGTTACCATGTCTACCATATACATTTCAATTTTCCATTGCCCAAGCACTAATTGTACTAAAACTCATATTATAAATCATTACTATCAGTGGCCAATTAAAAATCAGCTTTAAAGCAAAACACAAATAATGAAAAGCTGGAATACCATTGGTCGG
Source organism: Maratus michaelseni (assembly GCA_963931845.1). NCBI lineage: Eukaryota > Metazoa > Arthropoda > Arachnida > Araneae > Salticidae > Maratus > Maratus michaelseni. The sequence continues at coordinate 183,615,289 of OZ007595.1, forward strand.
GAAAGATTCTTAAAAGTTTTCCCCTATCTGTCAAAACTGCTTGGATTCGATACACATTGGGTTCTTTTAAATAGAACTAGGGGGCTCAGCCCCCTACTCGTTAACGCTCGCCAAACCCCTGTGAATTGCGAAGCGATTCTCATTGAGACCGCTACGCGGTCCCACCTCGCTTTGCTCGCCCCTTTTGATTTTTGCAGTAATTCTAGCCGGAATGAGTACTACCATGAATCATTTGAACATATGAAATTGACAATTTTTTTTAATGTAAAAAAGTAATTGAAAACTCCGTTGAAAACGCAACTAAAAATGCATTTAGTTGGAGCTACTAATGGGCATATAAATCACTTAAATACTATGAAAAAAGGATCTTGGAAACATAATTTGTTTAAAACTTATTGCACCTATAATATTGTACAGCACGGCTTAAATTCATTAAAAAAAACACTATGTGATAAGAAGATAGTTTATCATCAATGATTGTTTAAATTTCGTTCGACATTTTATTATTATAATTGATTATAGATTTCTGCAAAATAAATTATCTTTACTTCATTAATACAGCAACAGATGGCAGCAGGTGCAACCTAGACAGTTGATATTTTTACTATCTCAGATTTTTCATGTGAGTGAAATTCGTAAATAAATTCTAAATAAGAGTTGAGAATTCATTTGAAATTAACAATATTACTCATAATTAAAATGAGGAATCATCTCAGATGCTTTGGATTACATACATGTTATTTTATTTTTAATATTTGCTAGTTTGATTTTCACTACTCTGACACTGACTGCCATATTGGAGGCGGAGCTGATCTAACACAATCTAGTCTGTTCATTGGTCTGAGCTCTGGAAACTACATTTGTTGCCAACGATAAGTAAGAAATTCAGCCACGTAAGAGAAATATATATAATATATAGATATTTATTAATATTTGCTGCAAAAAACAACTAAACTATCTGACAACAGGAGATATGTTATTGCAGAAAGGAACTAAGTTGCCCTTTTTGAATTATCAAAACAAATTTTAAATAACAATTAAAAATAGAAAATATTAAATTTTTTTAAAAAATCCAAATGAAAATAAAAGTTTAATTCAAGCATGATGATTTAAATTCATAAAATAATTAAAAAATTAAAAATTTGTATTTTTAATTAATTTATTAAAAAACATCAAAATCATTGTTAAGTGAATGTAAACAGCATTTGCTAAAATGTGAATAACTCATTAAGTAATTGACATAATTACATAAAAAAGGTCTTAGATTGCTCATTTAAATCCACGCTATCTATATTAAGGCGAGAATGCACAAATTTTAGATTTCAACTTGGGAGGGGATGGTTCAGTTGACAAAGTCTGGCTTGCTAAAGATATGAGAATCTAAAGTAGAGGATGGTTTTTGAGTCATAATTCCTGAACCACTGAACCGAATGAGATGTATAAGTACTCAAATTAAACAAAATTTAGAACAGGTTTCCAGCTTACCCCAATCCGGAGATAATAGTCTTCAATTGATGATCAAACTTTTCAGCGATGCTACGTTGTTCATGGAAAGAGTGGTTCCACCTAAAATGATACAATATATATATTTATATATATACCAGGAAATATTTATTTGAATAATGTCAATTAAAGGTTACAATTCAATATTTGCATTAGTATGCAGCGACCGGAAGAGACTGTATGTTTAGTATCCACTTCTGTTAAATTAACGGCCACTTATTACCGTGGTTTGTAGATTTAAATACTTTTATATTTATACATAAGTGTAAAAAAATTCATTTTAAATTATTATATTTTTTGTTGTTTTCTAATATTTTGTATTATTTAAAAAAAAATATTTTCTTTAAGAAGAAATTATTTACAACTTTTTTTTTTTTTTTTTTTTACTAAAAATTAAAGTATCAAACATTAAATGCTATTTTTCGGTTAGCTGGGCACCAGTGATATATATGCATGTATATATATATACACACATATATATATTATATATATATATATACATATATGTATGTATGTATATACATATATATATTTATGTATGTACATATATCACTAGCGCCCGGCTAACCGAAAAGTACCCATTAAATATTTACCTCAAAAGGACCTAACATTGCTGTACATAGCAATTATTTATAGTAAAGGTATTAATACTGAACAAAAATCATTTTTAGAGTTTCTGAAGGATAAATGACGCGCAGATGTACATTAAGTAAATTTTCATTTTTCAGCAATTGTGTATTTTGTCAGGTTTTTTTTTTTTGAGTATTTTAAAAACGAGTGCTTAAAAAAATGTACTGACAAAACAATATAGCAGAATAAAGGGTACTTTTCGGTTAGCCGGGCGGCAGTGATACATGTACATATATAAATACATATGTACAGGGCTTGAATTTCAGGGCGGGATTGCGGGATTCGCACCGAAAATTTTGAAATCCCGCCCAAAGAAGTATCGTGGGCGGGAGCCTCCTGCCCAAAAAATTCAATCATTTTCAGGAGAAATTTGCGTTATTTAATTACCTGCAACCGAACGATAAATTTCGTGATTTTTTCCCACAACCAATCGAGGAACTTTGCGTTTTTCCCAGGAATGATCAACGAACTTTCAGTTTTTTAAGCGACTGATCGGCAAACTTTCTCTTTTTTAAGCGATAGATCGACAAACTTTCTCTTTTTTAAGCGATAGATCGACAAACTTTCTCTTTTTTAAGCGATAGATCGACAAACTTTCTCTTTTTTAAGCGATAGATCGACAAACTTTCTCTTTTTTAAGCGATAGATCGACAAACTTTGCGTTTTTTCTGTGACAGATTGACGAACTTTGTGGTTTTTCCGCGACAGATCGACGAACTTTGTGTTTTTTCTGCGTAGATCGACGAACTTTGCGGTTTTTCCGCGACAGATCGACGAACTTTGCGTTTTTTTGCGACAGATCGACGAACTTTGCGTTTTTTCACGACAGATCGACAAACTTTGCGTTTTTTCGGGACAGATCGACGAACTTTGCGTTTTTTCGGGACAGATCGACGAACTTTGTGTTTTTTCACGACAGATCGACGAACTTTCTGTTTTTTCGCGTAGATCGACGAACTTTGTGTTTTTTCCGCGACAGATCGACCAACTTTCTGTTTTTTAAGCGACTGATCGACAAACTTTCTGTTTCTTAAGCGACAGATTGACGAACTTTCCGCTTTTTCCGCAACAGATCGACGAAATTTGCGTTTTTTCCACGTAGATCGACGAACTTTGCATTTTTTCCACGACATTTCGACGAACTTTCTGTTTTTTAAGCGACTGATTGACGAACTTTCTGTGTTTTAAGCGACAGATCGACGAACTTTGCATTTTATCTGCGATCGATTGGCGAACTTTGCGTTTTTCCGCGATCGATTGGCGAACTTTGCGTTTTTTCCGCGAATGTAATAGCGGTATGCTGTGCAGCGTCATGAAGGTCATTGCGGCGTAAAAGTGACTGTGCGGTGGAGGAGGGTGATAAGGATGGTTGATTAGGGGTTTATTTTAATTGGGAAACTTAGAAAATTTCGAAGCAATTTTTTTTTTAAATTTTAATTGGGGAATTTAGAAAATTACAAAGCCATTTTTTTTTCAACTATAGTAGGGTAGGGTGTTTGAAAATATTTTTCGAAATCTGGTTTGTGAATTGCATTTAAAAATAATGGTCATTAAAATATTAATTAATTTTAATTGGAGAACTTAAGAAATTTTTGCAATTTTTATTTTTTTAAACTAGAGTAGGCTATTCGGTATACATGTTAGAGTATATTTGAGGTGAATCTTAAAAGTTAATATTCGTTTAATTAAAATTGGTGATTAATTTTTATTGGAGAACTTAAGAAATTTTGGTGAATTTTTTTTTCTTAACGAGAGTACGCAGTTTGAATCTGTAGTAGAATGGTAGATGCGAATGAAAAATAGTAATTAAAATTGGTGGTTAATTAATTTTAATTGGCGAACTTAAGAAATTTTTCGTAGCAAATTTTTTTGTCCACTACAGCACGCAGTTTGAATATGGGTGTATGCAGTAGAAGTGAAAGAATAATTATTTAAAAATGTCATTCATTAATTTTAATTGGCGGACTTAAACATTTTTGGGACAGACGGGTTTTAATGAATTCGATACAGGTTTTGGTAAAAAATATAGGGTCCCGTATGAATTATAACTGCACTCAATTCTAATAGCTTCCCCCTCCCCCTCCCTTTTTTACCCAGAGGGGCTCTTCGATAGACTAACAATACGAAAATTTGGGTCCTATTTAGGGCACCCTTCACAAAAATCAATTTAACAAAATGGGCCCCTTCACAAAAATCAATTTTATAAAATGGGCCCCTTCAAAAAATTCTATTCTATAAAAATTTACTATTTATTATTTTATTATTTTGTGATGTTTTAAAATCTGTAATTTGTAAACAAACAAGTTCATCAGAGAGGAAAACTTCAGCAAAAGGATTTAAAAAAGTTTTTGTTTATAAATGCCTGGTTCAAATTTGATTACCTGGATTGCAATTTTCATTACAAATGTTATTTTTCACAAAAATATAACAAATTTCACAAGAATAACTTTTACTTTTCACTAAATAGGCCTAAGAAAAACAAAAAAAAAACCTGCATTGAACTCTGCTAACATAACAATGTAGCAGAATAAAGTTTTACATATGACCTAGATGAAAATTAATCATTCATTTTTTTTTTTTTACTTATTGTAACAAGAAATTTTTCTGTTTACAATTTTTTTTACTCAAAATTACAGTATCAAACATTGAATATACTTACCTCTAAAGTATCTAAGATTATTGACATTGCAAATATTATTTATAGTAAAGGCATAATACTGAACAAAAATCATTTTTAAGAGTTTCTGTATGATAAATGAAGTGTAGTGTTACATTAAATGACATTTTCATTTTTCTGCGATAGTGAATTTTGTCGTTCGTGGTGATTTTTTTGAAAATTTTAGAAACGTCTGCTTAAAATAACACATAATTTGTTATCACAGGATAAAATAAAATATGTCAGTCAATCGAACAAAAATCAATTTGATAAAATGGGCCCCCTTCAAAAATACAGTTCTATAAAAACTTACTATTTATTATTTTGTGATGTTTTAAAATGTGTAATTTGTAAACAAACAAGTTCATCAGTTAAAAAACTTTAGCAAAAGGATTTTTAAAAGTTTTTGTTTATAAATGCCTGGTTCAAATTTGATTACCTGGATTGCAATTTTCATTACAAAATGTTATTTTTCACAAAAATATAACAAATTTCACAAAAATAACCTTTACTTTTCACAAAATGGGCCTAAGGAAAAAAAAATCTGCATCGACCCCTGCTGACATAACAATATAGCAGAATAAAGTGAAAAATTTAATTAACTGGATTGCAATTTTCATTACAAAATGTTATTTTTCACAAAAATAACCTTTACTTTTCACTAAATCGACCCCTGCTGACATAACAATATAGCAGAATAAAGTTTCACATATGACCTAGATGAAAATTAATCATTTTTTTTTACTTATTGTAACAAGAAATTTTACAGTTTACAATTTTTTTTTACTCAAAATTACAGTATCAAACATTGATTATATTTACCTCTAAAGTATCTAAGATTATTGACATTGCAAATATTATTTATAGTAAGGGCATAATACTAAACAAAAATCATTTTTAAGAGTTTCTGTATGATAAATGAAGTGCGGTGTTACATTAAATGACATTTTCATTTTTCTGAAATAGTAAATTTTGTCGCTCGTGGTAATTTTTTTGAAAATTTTAGAAACGTCTGCTTAAAATAACACATAATTTGTTATCACAGGAAAAAATAAATTTGTCAGTCAATCGAACAAAAATCAATCCCTTCACAAAAATCAATTTGATAAAATAGGCCCCTTCAAAAAATTCAGTTCTATAAAAACTTACTATTTATTATTTTGTGATGTTTTAAAATGTGTAGTAATTTGTAAACAAACAAGTTCATCAGTTAAAAAACTTTCAGCAAAAGGATTTAAAAAAGTTTTTGTTTATAAATGCCTGGTTCAAATTTGATTAACTCGATTGCAACTTTCATTACAAAATGTTATTTTTCACAAAAATATAATACATTTCACAAAATGGGCCTCAAGAAAAAAAAAAAAAAATCTGCATCGACCCCTGCTGACATAACAATATAGCAGAATAAAGTTTCACATATGACCTAGATGAAAATTAATCATTCTTTTTTTACTTATTGTAACAAGAAATTTTATTGTTTACAATTTTTTTTTTTTTTTTTACTCAAAATTACAGTATCAAACATTGAATATATTTACCTCAAAAGTATTTAAGAATGTTGACATTGCAAATATTATTTATAGTAAAGGCATAATACTGAACAAAAATCATTTTTAAGAGTTTCTGTATGATAAATGAAGTGCGGTGTTACATTAAATGACATTTTCATTTTTCTGCAATAGTAAATTTTGTCGTTCATGGTAATTTTTTTGAGAATTTTAGAAACGTGTGCTTAAAATAACACAAAATTTGTTATCACAGGAAAAAATAAAATTTGTCAGTCAATCGCAGGAAAAACATTGTAATCTTAGTCATCCTGTCACTTGAAAATATATAGAAATTTGTTAAAAAATGTTATATGAAAAAAAAATCCCTTAAGTTTAACAAAAATTAAGGCTTAGATGCTTTACACTCACGCTAAAAAAAAAAAAAAAATTATCGGTTAAAAAAAAGAAAAAAGTCGCCAAATTTAGGGGATTTTTTTCTTTAATGGCAACCTAGCCATTGTATTAAGTTATTCGTTTGGCGCAGTCTTGGAAATCGCGCCAAACAAACAGTCGCCAATCTTTTGTTTACATTTTAGCGTGATAGTAACACATCTGTTCCAAAATTAAGTCAGAAGTATGCAAGCAAATTTGGCTATAATTATAAAATTCTTGATACCAACAGATCCTGAGATGCCAAATATGCCTTCCTCATCTCCTCCCAAGGAGTTTAAGATTGAATTTCTATTTTAAAATATATACTGATATCAGTTGATAAGATTTTTTAGTTGCTGTTTAAGAATACAAAATTATTACTACTTAAGAATAAGAATCAGCTAAGCTCAGTCCAAATATGGCCCATAAAAAACTATTTTGAATTTGCTTAGTAAATAACAAATATACACAGAGTTCAATCATAAGATAGAAAATTAAATTGCAGCATTATAATATTTAAACTGATAGTACAGTTGGTTGGTTGTATGCGGTTTAATGGCACAAGGTCACATTAGAGACAAGCTACACCAAAATAAATTGGTAATCCAGAGACCAGGCAAAATCAAAGATATAACAAAATTTGCATGTGCATTGCATTACGAGTATAAAGTACAATTTATAAAATAATGAATTTTAGTTTAGTGCTTTTTATTTTCTCATTATTTTGTTGTGCTTCATAAAATCAGTTTTCAAGCGTATATCATTACTCTTTTACTACTGTTTTATATCAAAAATGTTAATATAAAGCATTAAGGAAAATTTTAAAGCACAGAATTCATATAGCATTCAAATTTTATCTGTTAACCCCCCCCCCTTCCCCCCAATTCGCAAGTCATAGTTTCTCGTCGACCAAAAATGAGATTTTTAAAAAACTGTTTTCAGTGAAAAAGCTGAAAACTTTAAGGTTTGTTTATGTAATGTTTTCTAATGCAATTTCTATCCATAAAACAAATATTTCTTGCTGTAATTTTTTTATATACATAAACATTGATATTAAAATTAATTTAGAAATTAATAAGGTTAGATAACCAGACATATAAATACCTGAATTAATCCGGTACTGGAACAGTCAGGCCAGGATCCTAATACTGTAATCACTGAATAGGCCAATCACTGTATCTTTATCTTCATGGCGTCCTCGCTCATGTGATAATTAATTTGTTAATAAATTAGGAGGTATTTCCAAGAGCTACATGCCAGCATGACTGGAATTGATCACATTTTTGTTCATACATAGAAGCAAAAAAATACGGGACATGAAAATGTTTTCTACCAAAACAGACGTCTTCAACATTCTTATTGCTTTTCCTCGTGTGCAGATAAACAAAACAAGCATCAAACATGGCGCGCGGCGTTCGTTGCCATTTTCAAAAATCAAACTACTGATATGAGCTGACTGTAATCCACTGTTGGATTACGGTTTGCGGTAGCGAATAACGGTGATTTACTAAAATTGTCCGTGATCTGCCGTACAAGACAGTAACAGCATGTATTTCTTTCTCTCTTGGCCGTAAATGACTGTTGGACCAGGGATAATCCTGTAAAAATGATCAGTTACGGTCAATGACAGAATTTTACTGCCAATAACTGATTTTTAACGGGTAAGCGCAATATTTACAGTAATACGGTAATATACAGTAAATTATACAGTAAAGCACCGTAAAGCAACAGCTATTTTTAACAGTGAACTGTGTATAAAAATTGTTTCATGCTTAGTTGTGATCCGCCAATCATTGAGAATTTATCATGAACATCCTTATTTTGTAATCATTTCCTTTTCCACACACACAAAATGATGGAAACTTAAAAGTTTTATGTACATTTTTAAATAAAATTGTTTTATAAATTTTTATTGGGTATATATTTTTTCAACTATTTTTCTTAGGTTTAATGTGGTAATCTACGTGTTTACTTTGCTGCCTAATTATTATTTTTTTAAACTATTGCAGAACTTTTTCCTTTTCTTTGTAGGAGTCACAGTCACAGGATCATTAACTTTTAGATTAGACAGAAAACATTATGTTCCATCGATTTTTAATGTCTTAAATATTTAGACAGAGGAACATGTATTTTTTACTTTTGTAGCTCATTTTTAACACTTTCCAACATAGTTGAAAAGTTTTTATGAGTTTGTCTGTCTGCTGTCTGTAACGTAAATATACTCGGAATGCTATACAATTGATATATGTTATTGAGGTTTACTATGGCTTGTTCAGAAGTGAAAATGAAATGTGTAGCGTTCATAGTTCATTTGCAGCGACACTCAAAAGAATTCCGTTACATTACAGTCTTTAGAGAAAAATAGTTTGTGCAGTACTTTAATAATATTACATTATTTGAAACATATTGAAATTGAAAAATGTCACTTAGGTGCATTTTAAGAGGCTTGCTCTAGAATAAGGTATACATAGCACATTTATTGTTCATTTACAGGGACACACAAAATAATTCAGTTACAGTACTGTCTATCAATAATAATTGAATAATAACTGCTGGTAGTGCGTTTTCAGTTTTAGTAACCATTTTTAAATTTGACTTAGTTTTTGTCTATTACTTGGAGTATATAAATTCTCTAGATCCTATACAGGGCTGCACAAAAGATCATAAGTACATTTCTGTTTATTGACAGAATTTGCTGTAGGGGTATTTTCAACTGTGTTATGCATTTCAGAACCAAAATAAATTCTGGACTATGTAATATAGAATCTGTACATGCTTGACAGGCCTGCACAAAGGAATTCAGATAATTTTCTGACTATTGATGGCTAGACCAACATATGATACTAAGTATCATATATTGGTCTAGATTGTCGGTAATGGCTATCAATAGGTTTTCATATGTGTTATGTGTTTTACAAATTGTATATTTAGATATAATCTTTTACAATATGAAGGGGTTAGAATTACAGTGGAGTAAGTCAATATTTAGTAATTTGAGAAATGAAGGGTTTTGTAATACTTGTCGTATTGCCGTTGCATTAAGTGGTCCAACTTGTTTTGGCCTCTAGCGATTCCCTAAGTGAACTATGACTTATTTGACTGTTGCACTGAACAGAAATTATTATATGTTCAGTAAAAATATGGTTATCTAGATTTTTTCAAATTTTTGACAAACTCCTTCATATCATAATGTGAAGTCTGAATGTGTTGGAGAGTGTTTCATAATCTACGCTTGATGCATGATTTTTCTTTGTAGAGGTCACAGGACCATTAAATTTTAGGTGAGATTGAAGACCCTTGATCCACTGTTTTTTAATCACTTAAATATTTAGAAAGATAAATGTACAATGAACAGTACTTTACCTGCTTATTCATTCAAAAATCCAAAGTTTCCAAGTAGAGAAGAGATGGGCTCACGCTCTGTTTTTTTATACCAGGCTTGTTTTCAGACTCAGTGTCAAAATGAAAATTTTATTTATTCAAAAAGAAAAAAAAGACAAATTTCAAGATGCTATATTTGACAAACAAGAGAAAAAGGAAGGTAGACATATAGCTCACTATTTAAAAAAAAAAAAATAACAGACATTACCTAAGTGCCTCCCACCTGTCGAGGTTTTCCCAGGGTGAGCTCACATGGTTCAGCCTTGAAAAAGGCCCTTTGCTGAACCATAACACGTCCACAATGACTGATAACACTGGTCAACAAAAAATACTTTTTGTCAGCTACCTTGACAAATGTAAGTGTTCTAGACTAATTTCAGTGTGCAGCTTCCAAATTTCTCAACCACGTTAAGATGTTTCCTGCTGTTTCAAAAGTGGAAACTGCTTACCATCATTATTTTGATGTGGAAATTGGACATCAGGACAAATTGTGGGGGAAATATAAATGCTGTACTGTGTGCAATACAGAGCTAACACAATGGTTAAGAGGTAAAAGAAAAACAACGTCTTTTTCTGTGCGCATGATATGGCATAAGCCGAAAAATCACCTCTCAGACTGTTATATGACAAAGATATCCGGATTTTCAAAGAAAAATAAATCTAAAATAACATATCCACATTGTGAATCTGCTCTGAAATAAGTAATATTTCTCAAGTTTCAGTTATTTAAAACAGTCTCATAATGTCAAATTTAAACATTGGTAGTTTCTGTAACTCAAGATTCTGATGCGATAGAGAAATTTGGAGTTCAGATTTGGAGTCTGCAAACTCAAATTAGTTTAGAACACCTATAATTTCCCCAGTAGCAAAAACTTTTTCACCAGTGTAATGAGACATTTCAGCACCATCCACGATCTGAAAAATGGGTGTGCAAATTAAATAAAATTGAACATTATTAAAAATAATAAAAAATTTCGTATCAATGACCTCAATTTGGTTTTGGCCCCTAGTGATCCTTATGTTATGGTTTTTATGTGTTTCTGAGCATCATTTCCCTATTTATTCTCTGTTATTGACACGTAGGATTTGATGTGCTTCAAACTCTAAGAATGACTCCTGGTGTTCTCAACCAGTTTCCAAAAAATTTCGGACCATTCATTTACATTATTTTGGCTAAACATTAGCCATCATTAGAGAATAAAAAAACAGTCGAAAAACTATACCTTGTTTTTATATAGTAACAAATAAATTTTTATCAATGTGTTTGCATTGTGTTTTTTTCAAGTTTAAGAAGGTGTATTTGACGTTTTTACTATATGGAAATTTCTATATATTTTTAATTAAAAGAGTTTTGTTTAATGTGGTTTTCAAATTCCTTGCTCAAGAGCGCAAAACTTTTTGACATATTTTGCACTCATTTTTAAACGAAAAGGAATAAAATTGTTAGAACTGACTATTGAAGCGATTTGGAATCGAATAGAGTTTTCTAGTTTTTGACAAATAAATTACTTATCAAGTAATAAGCGATCATTGTCATGCGACGACAAGCTTCTCCCTTTCTCGCTTTGCCGCGTCGGGAATTCAATTCAAACCGTCCACTTTGACAGTATTTTCTGAAAGATCTTAAGAAGACCTTCTAATTTTATGTGTTTTTGAACAAAAATGAATTCAGAAATATGCCAGAAAGTAGTTTCTTTGGATTTGGAGGACGAATGTAACTAAAGGAGAATGTAAATAATTGGTTATGTATTGTTGCAATAAAATAATAAATGAGTAGCCAAAAAAAAAAAAGAAAAAAAGAGAGTAGCCAAAAAAAAAGTTTTACAAATTTTAAACTTTTACGTACTGTGTTGGTTGAAATTTTTGGATTGTAGGGATATGCGTGTGTGTGTGGGGGGGGGGGGGGGGGAGAGATTGAGATAACATTAAAAGAAAACAGAAATTATTCGAAACGCGGAAGGTTCTCATTCTTCATCATTATTATTTTTTTTAATTAGGATTATTTTACATGTGATTAAATTGTAAAAATTGAATATCTAACATACGAAATTTATTCCCTAGAATATCAGCATTTTAAGACTCTTTTATTAATAACAAATTATGCATCAACTTAACTTCATACTGAAAGTAATAAAAATATAAGAGTCCAATGCATGTGGATATATATTTTCACATTAAATCAAATTTAGAATTAGTTACATTTATATTGTCTAATTATTCATGTAAAGCAAAGCAAAGCAATAAATATTAATTGATGAAAATTTATTTTTAATTTTAATATGTTATTATACAAAAGCATAATTACATTTTTTTTTTTTTTACTATTTAATGTATGGCGCTATTAAATATCTTAGCTATTTATTCTTCGATTTTTTATGGAAGAACGGGACATTTAAGGGGGGAAAAAATATGAAAAATGAACAGGAACCAGTTTGAAAAATATCCATAAATATGCAGAGAAAAAAAAATAAATTAATAAAATTTAAAACAAAGTGAATATAATATAGGCTGGAGGGATAAATGTAAAGAAAATTAAAAAACCTGAAAGATGAAGCTGAAATCTAAATGTATCCAAAAAATAACAAATTAAAAAAAAAGGAAAATTTTGAAATAGATGAAACATGTTGGAATTATTGTTGGAACCATGGCAGAACTATCAATACTACAGTCATTTTAGTACTTTTTTTGACAAATAGCGGAAAAAATTTGAACAAAGCTGGATTTTTGCACGGGTGCTCATTAAGGTATGTAGTTTAACATACTAAAAGTCCTCATCGATACGATGTGAGCTTTCGCCACCAGGGGGCGCGAATGATCTTGAAAATTGGTTTTTCGTGAATATCTGATTAACGATGGCATCTAGAAAAAAAAATTCAATTAAAAAGATGTAGAAAATTTAATTTCCTACAAAAAGTGTCCATAACATTTTTTTGTCAAACCAACCCTTCCCTGCCATATATCAGAAGCAGTGAACATAACTGGGAAAAAATAGGGAAACGATTGTATTGAACGCGTCGAAGAAGCAGAACAAATACCTATTTACTTTTGAACCCTGCACCTTCTGTTATGTCCATTTCTCTGTAGACTGATTTCGCAAGCTGCTGAAATAGTCATTGTCATGGCATCCCATGCTTATGTCGAAATATACCACGAAATATGCCGTGTTCTATTTCAATTGATGAACATTTCGCTTTTATTAAATCCCCCTAACTTACTGAATGAAATATTCTTTGTGAGTTTTTAGAAAGTAAATAGTGTTATTTTCCACGCGTATTGTAGAAAGTTTTAAATAGTTTTGAGAGTGTAAAATGACTCTTTTATGTCTGTTGACCGACAGCGTTAAAATAAGAGATTGACGAAATATTTTGTCTTGTATGTGGTGAGATCTGCTTGTGAATGATTGGAAAAAAGACACTGAAGTCACTTGTGACCTCAAGTTTGGAAAGAAGTGACAATAATTGGACAGCCTTTGAAGAAATGGCAGAAAACAATAGTGGAATTATAGTCCATCCAACGTTTAGGAAAAATTGTACAAGAAAAAATTCTATTAAATCGTACAAAAAATCTGTTGCATAAAACCATCAACGTCCACACAAATTACACCGTTAAATGAAAAATTGAGAAAGACAGTCGCTTGTTTGAATTCAATGAAATTTTTTTACTATGTTCTGATACATGGGATGAAGCTTTTAAGCGGAAGGAAAAACAGAAATCATAAAGTATTCCGAAAAAGTGAAATAGTTAGAAGCTTAGAGGTGAAAAATAGTCTAATTGTGTCTGCAGCGAAGACAAATAGGGCAAAGAAGTCAGTAAACTTTTATCTAATGTTATTGACTTGGTTGCAGCTGAAGTAAGGTACCACTACAAATTCTTTATAAGGGTTTTTTACCAAGTAAGTGGAAACCAGTAAATAAGGAAATTACGTTTTTACAAACAATTCCATCAACCAATCTACATTTTTTCCTTAGCGACCATTGCAGGAATCATCATGGTGATACAGACCAATCATATCACAGATCTTTTTATCGTAGACTAATGAGACCGCTTGAACACTGATGAACAATAGTAGTCTTAACAACTGTCAGGTATTTCTCGCTTCCCCACAGTGACGTCAGCTGCACTTTCCTCATACAGGAATCTCGTAGAAAGTTGTATTTACTATATCTTAAGAAACTACTGTGGTAAATGTGTAACCGTTTTCGATGTGTACTCTGACGAAGTTTATAATACAAAAGAGGCCGAATGAACTCATCGGTATTCGAAAATTTTAACTTTCGACATCGATATTAACGAAGAAATGAATGTGTCAATTAGTCAAAAGTTTTTATCTAATAATAAAAAAAAAAAGACACACCTCATCTCTATTCTGAAGGAGAAATTTATGGAGAATGGTTTCGAAACGAAACAAGATGAGGGAAAGGCTGACCACGCAGCCATTGAAGTAGCAAAGTCTGGTACGCTGGGTGTTATTGCAGGTGACGATGCTGACTTGCTCGCATTGATGACTTCCTTAGCACCTCCAGAGACAGATATTTTTAATAAGCCTCGAAAAACAAGAATTACTACACTCTTAAAACTGTGCCTCTGATATATAAGGCACCAGCGCATATGAGAGGCACACAGACAAAGTGCCTCTGATTAGCTGATAAATATCAAAAGCACAAGGAAATGAACAAATGAAGGTCTCAAAACCTGTCAGAGGCTCGGATGACAGAACGAAATCTATCAGAGGTACGACGCTAAATGTGTGCCTTTTAAAAAAACCAGTCATTTATTCAGCGGTACAGTGGGGTTTCGCATGCGTACAAATGTTTAACCCATGATACATTGCACGGGATATTTACTTTCAATGGAGGAAGAATAGACACTTGACCAGAAGAAATGGCATCTTGTAGATTATTCGAATAGCGGCACCTGACGACACAAACAGAGTTTATATATATATCCTTTTCGGAAGACTATTATTTTGACTCAAGAGGTGTTGTGCTTTCGTTTTTTAATTACGCTCGTGTTATTATTGTCGTTCAGGATTACAACAATATTAATCGCTGATTATAGGAGTTATGTTTTTCTACGATTTAAAACAACGCCAAAGAGGTAAATGTTCCTGTGGAAAATGCAATTAATTTATGTTAGGAAACATAAAATTACGTGCGATGGATGGTGTCTTTATTGCAATCATCCAACCGGCGGATCATAATGAATATAGAGAGTTATAGAAAAGCCTGCAAAAAGTAAGTATATTTAGTTTAGTACTGGATTATTTTCTTTGAATGTGTAGTATAAAAATTGACACTCTAAAAGAAATGTTTTATGTTACAAACATATGTATATATCGCGGGTAAATGTATCATTCCCTTGGGAAATTCAATTTTTTTATTAATAGTTATAGCTATTAAAGTCCAGTTTCTTTTGTATTATATTAATCAATGGTGAATTCTGGAGGTGGCCCCGGGGGGGGGGGGGGGGCATTCCCTCTCCAGAACAATGATCGAAAAGTGTGAGATTTTATTCTTTTTAATGGACAAAAGTGCTTATATATTGATTTTGCTGGAGTACAGAATATAGATATAATATTCCATATACAGCGAAATTCCAATTATGCGAAATTCCAATTATTATTAATGTTTTGGATGCAGCAAAGATTTTAAAAACACCCTACACTCTTAAAACTGTGCCTCTGATATATAAGGCACCAGCGCATATGAGAGGTACACAGACAAAGTGCCTCTGATTAGCTGATAAATATCAAAGGCACAAGGAAATTAAATGCACAAATGAAGGTCTCAAAACCCATGGAACGGCCCCGGGGGGGGTGGCATTCCCTCTCCAGAAAGATTAACGAAAGTGTGAGATTTTATTCTTTTTAATGGAGAGTAGTGTTTCATAATCTACGCTTGATGCATGATTTTTCTTTATAGAGGTCACAGGACCATTAAATTTTAGATGAGATTGAAGACCCTTGATCCACTGTTTTTTAATCACTTAAATATTTAGAAAGATAAATGTACAATGAACAGTACTTTACCTGCTTATTCATTCAAAAATCCAAAGTTTCCAAGTAGAGAAGAGATGGGCTCACACTCTGTTTTTTTATACCAGGCTTGTTTTCAGATTCAGTGTCAAAATGAAAATTTTATTTATTCAAAAAGAAAAAAAAGACAAATTTCAAGATGCTATATTTGACAAACAAGAGAAAAAGGAAGGTAGACATATAGCTCACTATTTAAAAAAAAAAAAATAACAGACATTACCTAAGTGCCTCCCACCTGTCGAGGTTTTCTCAGGGTGAGCTCACATGGTTCAGCCTTGAAAAAGGCCCTTTGCTGAACCATAACACGTCCACAATGACTGATAACACTGGTCAACAAAAAATACTTTTTGTCAGCTACCTTGACAAATGTAAGTGTTCTAGACTAATTTCAGTGTGCAGCTTCCAAATTTCTCAACCACACTGCCAATTCTTAAACACAAAAATAAACACATTTAAGAACACTTTTTTGTCACCAAATTAACAACACATTACATGTGTTGTGAATTAGAACACTTCATATACAACACAATTTTTTGTTGCGATTGTGTTCTTAATGTGTTGCTATCTAGAAATGTGTTCTAAAATAGTGTTGTTAATTGTGTTGTTAATAGTGTTGCAAATAGTGTTGATGAAAATGTGTTCTTACACTAGTGTTGGGCTGCACAACACTTTGTCACCAAATTAACAACACATTGTAAACACCACACACATTTAGAACACTATAAAACAACATATTTAAAACACTTTCAAAACACTTTCTACAGGGTGCCCTGAAAATTACAGTTTTAAAAATGAAATAAGAGACTGTTTGCTTTATAGGGAAAAAAATTGTAGGAAGATCACTGAGTGAGTTGACTACTTTTTACCAATAAATATCAATAAATGAATTTCTGGAAAAGTTAAGAAATTTGTTTTTCTTAGGCATCATCTATATACTCTCTCTTCCATCATTGAAGACTATAATTTATTTTATTTAATATACATAACCTGGAAGATGTATAAAAATATTATATTTTTTACGTTTTTAGAAAATATTTTATTTACCCAATCTAGGTGCTAAGAAAAATTAATAACTTCATGCATTAATATCCTGGAAAATAATTACTTTTAATAATTATTGGCATTTGTTTTTCATTTTTAAAGCTGTCTTTTCAAGACACCCAGTAAAACAAAAATTAACTGTGCTGAATTAATTTTTCTAGTATCAGAGTCAATAAAATTTAAAAATATAAAATCAGATATATATTTTTAAATCATTAAGATGGCTCGGTATCCACCATCTTGTTTTTACGAATGCCGTATTATCATATGGCAAAGTTTTCTCAAATTCCTGTGAGCTCGCATTTAGAAATTTTTCTGAAAAAATTCTACTACACTGTAGAGAAATAAATTCTTCATACTCCCAACGCTTTTAGATTCTTGAAAAGCTTATCTTTAAGTATTTTAAATTATTAAGGGAAAATATCCTGTTATTCAGTTAAAAATGTAAATTAATAGCTGGAAAACTTTTTTTAAATAAAAACACCAACTTTAAATCATGGGGAAAATTTTTATAAAATGTTTACTCTGATACTCCAGTTTGGAAGAAAATAAAGTTTACCTAAACAGGTGTTTTCCAGGGAGGACATTATACACAAAAGCATTTACAAAGAAACATGTGCGGAATTTTTTCTGATCAAAGATAGTTTCTTATAATGTTTGATCATTAAAACACAAATAACATTATAAATGGGCATGTGTCAGCTGTCAACTTAACTTAAACTCCCATCGATTCTAAAAATTTCTAGTGATATGAAGTCAGAAAAATATTTTTCATCTTCTGTACTGAACGACTTTAGGTCTCCTCAAAGCATTAATTGAGGGGAATTGTATTTCCACTGTATAAATTTAGAAAAGAACCTTCATTTTAACCGTTACAGGGAGAGGGGATGTCTGTATAGCCATCATTTCCAACAAAAGGAGTGATTTAGTCTACAAATTAACCTGGCAATTTTCTCTTCCCTGAATTTTTTGAAATATGTGCAGCTGCAAATCATTTAAACTGACAAGCTGTGCTCTGCTAATCATGTCATTTTTTCTAGCAATGTTACAAAACTTACCTAGAAAGCATAGCTATATCCTATAGCTATGCTTTCTAGGCATAAAATTGGCAGACCTGCACTCTAAAATTGGAAGGAGTGAGAAGTTGACTCTTTGGAAGAGTGAGAGGCATTTTCACTCTTTTAGGAGTGAATTTTATAAATATGCACTCTTTAAAGAGTGGAACTTTCCACTCTCTAGAAAAGAGTGAAATATCTCACTCCGTTGTCGAGAGTGACTGTTCACTCCGTTGACAAGAGTGAGATATTTCACTCCGTTGAAGAGTGAGGAAAAACAGTTTTTTCCAATAAAATCACAAGATGGCGCCAGCTGACGGATGAGAATCCGAGTAATCTCCGTTATCGAAACGAAACACCTAAAATGAAATCCTTTATATATAGTAGCACGATTTTAAAAAAAAACTGAAAAAGGCATTGAAATAATAAATGAATCGATAGAATTATGGACAGGAAATATATTTTATGCTTTACAAATTGCAGGATTTGCCAATGCTAAGAAAAGTGCAGGGAAAATAAATATTTGAAGTAAATTTATGCTTAGCTGCAACACAATTTTGCTTCTATTTTATAAACAGAAATTTAATATCTCTGAATGCTAATTATTTTCCTCTTTATTTAAATAACCTATTCTACATATTTTATATCATTTCTAACCTCTTTATGAATATAAACAAAATATAACTATACAGATTAAATTTTCTGTTATTTTTAGCACGTTTGAAATTAAACATAAGAGAAATGAAAAACGTTGCATTTAATCACTGATTTTATAGCATTTATTATAGAAAAAAAAAAAGAGTATAAATGTGTCGGAAATAATCTTAGGAAAAATTTAACAGCTATAATTTAAGAAAAAAAAAAAAAAAAACGTTTTTTACCCTGACTAAAATTTCCCCCCTAAAAATTAGTTTTGAAAAGTAAATTTGGGGGCCCCTTTGTATTTCAGTGAGTAAACTTCGGCTTCACGGGCCTATTTGATAAACAGGCCCTGGGCCTCGGACAATCTTAATCGGGCTATAATTATGGAAACATTATTAGCAAGAAAAAAATGAATGAATAAATAAATAACTGCTTTGTTGTAACGGAATTTTTGTCATAGCGGAAATGTACAGACGGGTGTTCGCACATTTTTTAGACGATTTCGGCGTTGTTGTTTTTAACGTTTAAAATATGAATATTGCTTTCTGAAATAATCTGTATGATAATCTTGTTTCTTGATTCTAATTCTGCATAATGCTTTCGATGGATATCGATGGATGTTTTCGATGTAAGATAAATTTGCGATAGTCATAAATCCTTACTTGAAACTTCGTTTTCCGCCTTGAAATGGGCTCTTTTTTTCCCTGTTTTTTTTTTTTTTTTTCATCTGATATCTTTTTACTATGTATATGTACTGATTTTTGGAATAGCACTTTCCAATCAATTGTTATGTTTATTTCGCACTAAAAAGTTTTTATATTATGCGCTTTGCAATCATTTTAGACTGTGGAATTAGCATACTTCTGTTCGGAAGAAGAAAAAAAAAAACGCAAACGCATCTTCCCATTCACAGCTTCTTTAGCATGCGCAATCTTGAAATAAGAATAAATTTGAAAGTATCAGACGATAATATAAATTACACATAATAAGTTGTTGTCAGAATTTTTTCCTCTAAAAGAATTCCATCTTTTTAAATAATTTATCAAATTTGTCTAAAAAATGTGCGAACAGTCTCTGTATTATATGATACAAAAAGAAGGTTTCAGTTTCTTATTTACACAGTTGAGAAACACCGTAGATATTTATGATTTCTACACAAATTTAATAAGTGTATATTACTTTTAAATGCTAAAGGTGTAAAATTAACAACTATAATATAAATTAAAATAACTTTTATTAGTTGTTTTACATGTTTCGACTCTTCTGAGTCATTTTCAAAAACAAAATGAGAATATTCTAAAGCTGCACGGGCTTTGAAGTTATTATTTACATGTACTTAAAAAAAAAAAAAAAAAAAAAAAAAAAAATACGCACGTTATCTATTATTTTTTACTTGATTGTTTATTTTCATATCTTTGAGAATGGAGTAATTCTAGCCACAGTTTCGGTAAATTAAAAGATGCCGCATCGTTACATATTGTATTTTTGCGCGTGAGTATCTCTATGGTTTCTCTTATTATGGATGGATAGTGTAGACTGGATGGAAATATTATTTTACTTTCATTGAAATTTATTTAGATGGTTTCTTCTTGATATAATCTTGCTAGGGCTGTAGTTTTTCTATTGTATTTAATATCAGCTATATGCTCTCTTTTTCTGCAATTAAATTTCCTGCTGGTCATGCCTATGTAGTAATTCTTGGATCCGTCTTCTTTAATAAAAGGTATTTCATATACTCCTGAATAATTCTCAAAATTAATTGGTCAATTTTACTGCAAATGATATTCTTTAATTTCTTAGGTGGTTTGGCTATTAATTCAAAGCCCGTGCAGCTTTAGAATATTCTCATTTTGTTTTTATAATTTTAATTGTATATATAATATTTTAGAATAAAATAACAGCTTACGTTCTTTTTTTTTTCTTCAACAGCTTTTTTCGGGATCACTGCTCCATCTTTATTCACTAGGTTCGTGAATTGCTTTTTTTCAGCAGAAAGCTTGAAACTGTTCAATTTCATTCTTTCAGTCCTCAGCTTTTGGCTGAGGCACTTAGTAAAATGAGACTACAAGAAAAAATATTTTAGACATTAAAACTCTTAGCAGAATAACTAACTACATTTAACTTTAATATTCCAACAAAAATGTTCCTTACAATAAATAATCATTTTTTAAAATTATTATTATCCCATTAGAAGCAATTTCTAATTTAAAAACATTATAAACCAAATTATAAATAACCATCAAAAATCATTCTGGTAAATTTTCATTAGAATCTTACCCATGGTTTGGAACCTGGTCCTTCTATGCATGGATATGCTTCAAACATAGAACGGCCCACAGCTTCATATGCTCCTTTAGTTCTCATTGAACTGTTCTGTGAATAATATGTAGCACATTGCATTATCATGTTTGACCAAAGTGCTCCATGTATATTTTTGCTCACTAGGGCCATTTCTACACATTTAGAAAATTGGGGTAACTCAGGAATCTGCAAAAAGAAAAAAATTATAATCCATGTTACAAAATTAAAACTATAAAGAAATAAATTAATGAAAATTTTTAAAAATATAATTTATAGCTAACCGAAGAATTTGGGCCTTTATTTTCTTCTGGCATAGACAAAGAATTTGGGCCTTTATTTTCTTCTGGCATAGACAAAGAAATATCAAATTTTGAATCAATGCTTTGCGTTTCTTCTGAAACAACAGGTGAAACATTATCTTGGAGACTACTACCCTCACTCTCAACAGGTATGTCTACACCTAGAAAGTACAAAAAGCTATTATAATAATGTTAATAAAATACAGATTGTAAAAATAATATTTAAAAAAATAAACAATATGTTCTTTTTTCTTCACATAACAAGAACCCCAAAGCAGAATATTTTGCAGTGTTCTGCAACGAACCTTCAGCTGATCAAAAATGTTCTGCGGGAATAAAAAAGTAAAATACAGGGAGATTTTCTTGTATATGTAGGAGTGCAATTTCATCTTGTATAGAAATGCTAAAGATATTTCGTAAAACTTATAACACACACACAAACCAAAAAAATGACGAATTTCGCAATTTTAGTCGGATCGAATGATGAATTTCGTGTTTTTTTCTCGTAATCGATTGACGATTTTTGCAATATTTTTGAGATTTTTCTCTCGGGTAACTGGCAAATTTCACGATATGTTTCTCGGAACTGATCATCGAACTTCGCAATTTTTTCCCACGACTGATTGAAGAATTGCAAAATACTTTCCAACACTTCACTAACAAATATCGTAATTTTTTTTTTACCCGCAAAAGATTGGCGAATTTTAAATATTTTCAATATTTTCTTTTGACTGACTGGCAAATTTTTCAGCTCTTTCTTAGGACCGATAGGCGAAAATCGCCTTTTTTTTTTCAAGCGACTGATCCCCGAATTTCTCTTAACCACAACCAATTGTTAAGTTTTGCGATATTTTTCTTATTGATCGATAAATGTTGCGGATTTTTCTTGTGGTCGATTGGCGAAAATCATGGATTTTTTTCCGAGACTGCTCTGCGAATTTTGTATGTTTTTTTCACAACCAGCTAAAGATTTTCACGATTTCTTCCCATGATGGACTGACAAATTGCGTGAGCTTTTCCCCCGACCAATTGATAAATTTCGCAATCTTTTTCAATGAACGATTGAAGAAGTTTTTCGGTGGTTGACAGACGAATTTAGCGCTTTTTCCAATGAATGAATGGTGATTTTGTTGAAAATGAGAAGTTAAAATGTTCTGCAGAGAAGTTCATTGTTCTGCGACGTACGTCGCATTTTTAAGCATATTCTGCTTTGGGGAACAAGAAAATCTATTACAGGGTCATTCCATGTCAAATCAACCAGTGACTCAACTTGACCATTTTAAATTTTGATGAAACTTACAGGAATCATTCTCTCTGATGATATAAATGAGAATATACTTTTATTATTATTTTTTATCTCAATAAATTTCTATACAACTAGTTTTTTAAATGTCAAAAAATCATCATTTTTTGGCTTGTATAAACGTTTTCATATTATATATATATATATATATATATATATATATATATAATCACTACGAGTACCATGACTGCTGATGCTGTAAGTGTAAGTTTTCCTTTATGCTTTAAACTTTCCATTTGGAATACAGGAGGCCTATTGGAAATGTCTATGTAATTTCAAGATACAATTTCGGTATTCAACCATTCGAGAGTGAACAGTTTGTCAACACATATAAAGTGATGAAGAGCAGCTCTCAATTCCAGCAATACAAGCCCTTCTAGCAACACATGCATTGGATCATGTATTGCTGCATCAAGAGATACACCATGGATATCAAGTAAAGGAGATTTTCTGTTGATCCCATACTTTTTACTGAGATCAACTTTAACAGTAGATGAACTCGCTTCCTCTATAATTTCAATTCTCTCGAAATGCTCATCTGTATCTCTAATAATAAATGCATCTTCAGTAAAATGTGTGAAGATGTCTGGCCTTATTCCATCGCAGGTTCTACAGCACCGGTAAGCTTTTGCTACTCCTTCTTTAAATCCCCACAGTTGATTTGCAGCAGGTGTATCTGTGGGTGTTGCAAATAATAAGGCTTTAAATGAGAGCATTTTTCCACTGATCTGGAACATACAGCCATCTTTTAATTTATTCATGCTTTCAATGAAATCAAACAGAAGATTTTTCATCCCATTCATTTTAGCGAATTTTGATTTGCAGATTGCTACTAGTTGCTTTGTATGTACAGCAGAGCGAAACTGGGCAGGTATATTTGCTAATTCATAGCTGACAACGGATAGCTTATGCATCCTTTTGGACATACCAATTGGATTAACAGACTCAATATCGTCGAGATTCAAAACAATGAGTAATGTATTACTCAAATCTTCATTTTTAAGAATATCACCATCACACCAATCTCTAGATATATTATCGTTACTTCTGTGATCATGTGTTACCCAGTATGCAACTTCTGGCATGTCCAGTAATGCTTGCAAGCTGTCCAAAAATGGAACATAGTACCCATAGTTATTTACACCAGTCATTCTGTTTTTAACTCGTTTGACTTCGCTGTTGATGAATACAGATTGAGGAATCACCATTTTGAAATTTTTCTCATAAAATTTCTTCCTCTTATTAGATGAACCAAATTTATTTGAGATGTTTTCCACATTGAATTCATCGAATAATCCTTGTGAATTTCTATTGTCATCTTCTTTCTCTATTATTTTCTCAAAATTTTTTACAACTTTATGTTTTACATCTGTCAATAGAGCTTCTAATTCTTCTACAATTACATTAACAGAATTTTGAGACAATCCATGTTTCGCTTCTAACCTTAGAAGGAACGAAGCTAGAGCAAAGTCAAAAGACTGAGATTGGCTAGAATGAGATGCCAAATCTTCATCTAAATTAATCGCAAAATCTTCATCCGAATCAGAAATGCAATCTGCATCATTGACATAATCATGTTTTGGTGCACACCTCGAAAGATGTTTCCGCCAGGCTATCCAACTTGTAGATTTATAACTGCAATTTTTACATGATACCCTAAAACTTGGGTCATGCCTATGATAACGATTTATGTGCTTTGTTAATTTCATTCCAGAATCCGTAACATAATAACACATAAAACTACTGAAAAGAGAATCGTTATAAAGAATTTATATATATACTGTATGATTGATGTTCATGTTTGTTTTCTACCTCTTGTCGTTTCCTGCTAATTGCTAAATAATTAGTTTTAGAAGAATAACTTCAATTAAAAAAAAATTCTCATTTTTATATTATTAAGGAATTATATATATATATATATTAACGCTTTATATTATATTTCACTGTGTATATTGTTTTGGGTAAAGGCTGTCTTTTTTCTTTTTTAGTTACGAAATTCAAATAATAATACGGTCCATGGATCTTATGAATTCTATCTAGAAAAGAGTATATTTCAGAGCTTTCTGGTACTAAAAATATACTT
The DNA here is from genome assembly GCA_963931845.1 of Maratus michaelseni. Classification (NCBI taxonomy): domain Eukaryota; kingdom Metazoa; phylum Arthropoda; class Arachnida; order Araneae; family Salticidae; genus Maratus; species Maratus michaelseni. Next base: position 183,640,136 of record OZ007595.1, read on the forward strand.
TTTCGCTTTTAGCAACAATATGTTTTTTTTTCGTGTGTGTGTGTGTGTGTGTTTGTGTGTGTTAGAGCTTCGAGAAAGTTTTCTTAAGAACAACTTAATATCCAGCGGCAATTTAAAAATTTAAATTTCGCAACTTTAAAAAAAAATAATCATTTTGATGAAAGTGGCTTTTAATATGATAGAGAACTGCATTTTAAAAATTTTTGCAAATGGAATATCTCTAATAAAACGATTTATGAATTAGCAGTATTTCAAAAGATGTAATATACAAACATGTTTCAAAGATGTAAATATTTCAAATATATAAATGTACATTCTGTATATATTACCAGTCAAGAAAGACATACCACGAAGGTTCGTCTCCCCTTGGCTTTCACACGATCAAGGTGGATTGGTTTCCACCGATTGTCAGACTCTACTTTCAGCAACTGGCATGTGGTGAAAGTAGGCTGCGAAGCACACAACACACATAATCGGTAGAGTACATGGCCTTTATCTTTGCCAGCGATATATACATACATTACATTAAAATTTCTAATATATGACAAATTATTTTACATTACAACCAGAAAAGATCTTTTAATTACCCAAACAATACTGTAATGACGTTTTTTTCCAGGTTTTTGGGAGGTTGGATTTAAAAAGTTACAATATTTTGTTAAAATGACACTTTTGAAATATACTGCTTTTTTCAGCGAGATGAGAGTTTATTATTCTTTGCGAACATTTTAAATAGTAATCGCTTTTCAGATTGTTATTGTAAACCGCTAATGTAAGACTACACTGTTAAAACTAGAGGTGACAAATCGGTGCCGTTTGGGAACCCGGGGTGGAAAAACTGGTGCCGTTTGGAACGCTAGCGTGCCGTACAGGCTTGAAAATGCGGTTCGGGTGCCATTTGGCCACTCACTGGGTGATTGAAATTAATTAGGATGCCGTACAATACCTACTGCTCGAATTTTTTCACCCCGCCATTAGACTAATATCTTGCACATGCGCTGATGTGTTTCTTCTTCATGACGTGTTTCCTCTCATTTTTCACAAGTCACAAGGAAGATGGAACAAGATGGCTGATTTTGAATTGCAGTGTACCGGTGCTGCATAATCGCTGCCGCATAGTTATTAATATAATAACTAAATAACGCTATTTATTGCGAATAAATAAACCAGGGGAATCAATAAAAATAACCACACTTTATATTCAGGTATGTGAAATGTTTCAGTGTTTGTATATTATGTTTTATTATTATAAAAATATTTTATATTATGTTGTATTACAAATGGCTCCACACATTATTTTCAAGCAGACATTTTAAGTTGTAATCTTGATGTGGAAAGTTGAAATTTTTATCTCCTGAAAGTAGAATGATGTCACCTCACCTAATTGCTTGTCTTTTAAATTATTATTTATGTAGAGCTTATAATTTTATTTTATTCATATTTTTATCTAATGAATTTTCTCGCATAGTTTTTGTTGCTTACCATCTAGAAATAAATTTAATGATGCATTATGTTTCAATATATTTTTTTATTATTATAAGTTGTTATATTTAAAAAAATAGTTTAATTTCTTAATTTTCTGATATTTACACTATTTGTAAACAATTGAAGAATTTACAAGTTTTAAAGGGAATTGATTTTTACTAACTTGAAACATAATAATTTGAATATTTGACAATTTTAAATTAGTTGATTTTATAATAGGAAATAGTAAACTTGAAATAGTAAACTGTAACATAAGAAATAGTAAACTTGATAAAATATAATTTTCTGCAGATGTTTTTATTAATCAAATACTTTTTACTATCGAAATTTTTAGAGCTTGTGTTTGATGAGATGATGAAATGAACTAAAATTATACCTCATTACATATTATGAATTATTAACAAAATAAATAAATCGTAATTCCTAAATTGATATTTTGACATTTATACATGTGTCTTCTTGAAAAATGTTTTGTGAGTCTCTTGTACTATAACATATTAATAATAATAAATCACTGGAACATTTCATGGTGTGGCTACTGGATGTAAGAATGTCTTAGATGATTGAGTGATTTATGTAAATATATTTAACTCTCATAGCTAAAAGAATTTTTTCCCCTCTTAAAATAATAATGATAAATAAATATCTCTGTACTACATCTAACTGAAAATGGTAATAAATGCTAACATATATGGCAATAAATACTAACCGGTTTTGAAGGTAACAAAAATCTTTATTGTTAAGCTGAAAATATCTATTCACAATTTAGGCTGAGAGTTACAAGTTGAAAACATTTATTAACAAATTTAATTGTAAGTAAAATGACTTCTAAATCTTAAACAAAACCAAACGTCTTAATCAGCATTTATTTATCTATAGTGACTATTGGCTATTTACACCTGATGATGTATAATACATTTCTCATATATATATTACCTTACACATGCAGAGGTCGATGAAAGTTTTTTTTGGTGGGGGGGGGGGGGGGGGGGCATTGTGAAATTTTATTTTTTCACCAAATGCCTCCCCCCCCTCCTTGTCTAGCAATTGTTTTGAAAAGAATTTGAAAATTCTTATACTTAAAAAAAGGAAAAAAAAAAAGCTATACATATAATTATAATTCAATGTTTAACTTTAGCAGCAATAAAATTATCAATAACTTCATTTTCTCTGCTGAAATTTATACAAACTTAAAAGTTGATCATCTCATGTCAAGGGGCGATCCAGGCAAAATTTGGGACCTATTCAGAGCCCCTGACAAAAATCTATTTAATAAAACAGGCTCCTTCACAAAAATCAATTTAATAAAATGGGCCCCTTCAGTAACATCTATTTGATAAACTGGCACCCTTCACAAAATTCCTTTTTAATAAAACAGGTCTCTTCAGAAAATTCCTTTTCATAAAATAGGTCCTTTCACAAAATTCTATTCCATAAAAACTTACTATTTTTATTAATTATTATTTTGTTACGTTTTAAAATGTGTAATTTGTAAACAATCTTTTGAACCAAACATTTATTAACATAACAAAAACTTTTTAAAGTCCTATTTGCTAAAGTTTTCCTTTCTGGTGAACTTGATTGTTTACAAATTGCACATTTTAAAACATAACAAAATAATAAATAAATAATTAAAATAGTACGCTTTTATGGAATAGAATTTTGTGAAAAGATCTATTTTATTAAAAGGAATTTTATGAAGGGATTTGTTTTATTAAAAGGAATTTTGTGAAGGGTTCATTTTATCAAATAGATTTTTGTGAAGGAGCTCTGAAAAGGCCCCAAATTTTGCCATTATCGACCCTTGACATGAGATGATCAACTTTTAACTTTGTATAAATTTCAACAGAGAAAATGAAGTATTGATCAGTTTATTGCAGCTAAAGTTAAACATTGCATTATAATTATATATGTTTAGCTTTTTCTTTTCTTTTTTAAGTATGAGAATTTACGAACTCTTCAATACAATTGCTAGATAAGGGGGGGGGGGGAGATGCTTTTATTTGTCGAGTGCCGCTGGGCACCTTGGAGTAGAGGTGCCATTCTTCTCCCCTGTGTGCCCATCCTTTCACCCCTTGGTGCACCTTGTATTAGGTGTGCCATCCTTTCATCCTAGTTAAGGGTGCCATTCTGGCTGGTTTTCACCATCAAAAAATAGACTTTCTATACGGGCGTAGTGAGTTTTTATTATTCTTTCTCCTTATGTATTATATATATTTTTTTAAGACAGCAATAAAATTTACAAATATTGCACAGGTTGAAATTTCATTTCTGAAATAGTTAAAAATTAACGCAACAGGTTTAGAAGTTTGCTTTATTAAAATGCATTACGGACGTCTACTTTCCGATAGTTTAAACAGTATTTTGACAATTATATAACATTGTAAAGATAATCTGTTGATTTCACAGAAAAAAATACTGTCAGCCAGCATGCCAGTATTAAAAAAATGTTTTATGAAAATATTTATTTATTATGAACATCGAACATACAGGGAAAATCTGTTAAAATAACAGAAGTTCATAATAAATGCCAAATATTTCCTCAAAATAAACGTTTTTTTCTGGCGCTCTGGCAGTCAGTTTTTTCTATATAAGCCCCCCCCCCCTTTTTTTAAGAGTGTATAGGTGTAATTTACATGGGATCACCTTATCGACGTGATGAAAACCTGTGTCGTTAAATCATCGAAAATCCTGAGGCGAATTCAACATTGAAATTACACAATTACTTGAAGCCAAAAAAAGGCGCGACTAAAGTCAAATCCAAACGAGAAAATTTTTGACACATTCGTGAAACCATTTTTATTCACAAATTCCAAGAAATTTGGAATTATTGGTTAATGCTAAAATGAATAGGATTTCTTTTTTCTATAACAGAAAAAAATTCAGAAATGATTGTAAAATTTAACAATTTTTGAAGCTATTTTCAAGTACTCACTTCCTGACACATTTCTGAATTAATTTTTATTCACAAACTCATGGAATTTTCAGGTGCTCTTATTCAAAAACTATGAAAACGAAAAGATTTTTTCTTCCCGATTAACGCCGAGGATTTCTCAGAATATGTTCTCAAAGTGGGCGTTTTCAATCAAAATTTCGGACCCGAAAACTCTGAAAAAAAAAAAAAAATACCATCATGAGAAATTAATCGCTTATAACTGAAGATGCAATTAATTTATCGTAAAATGAAAAAAAACCTGTTAGATTACAAATTACTTTAACATTCATGCCTACAAGTGTAATTTTTCTTGCTTTTAAAAATAGGTTAGAAAACAAGTCAGAATTTTTGCATTGTTGAAAAATTATTTAAGAGACTGTTCGGAAAATTTTCTCCCCAGGGAGCAATCGCACTGTAAAAAAACAAAAACTGAAATTTACGGCAAAAACTGTCAGCCAGGACATAATTTTTTTTTAAAAAACTGTACATTTCACAGAAAATCAAATTTTTTAACGAGCTTTCTGTAAATACAGTTACATTTGCAGAAATAAACTTATTTTTTTAGTTATAATCGTGATTTCACAGATTAAAAACTTGTAAACTTTACAAGAAAAACCTGTATTTTAAAAGAACTATCAGTTTAACAGTCGAATACTGTTATATTTTCAGAAATAAACTCATTTTAAAAGACCATATCCTGTGATTTTACAGAGAAAATCTGTAAAATGAGAAAAATTTGTATTTTTATAAAAGTAATATTTATATTTATGATTTGAAAAGATACCCTGATTTTGAAGAGAAAACTTACAAATTTTACAATATTTAAAAAAAAAAAAAAATTCTCATGTTTACAGATATATAGCGTTGTTTTATAGGGAGAATGTACTTACATTGCAACGAAACTTCTTTTTCTAATAGTAAAGCACTAATTTCATAAACATGTGCTTTTCATATCCAAATATCACACTCAAAAATACTAGAGAAAAAATATTTTTGTAGGAATGAGATTGAAATTTAAATAGTAAATAAAATGTGAAATGAAGCATAAATTTATTGTTATATACGATTTTTAAATGATTATGCAATGCCAATCTCCAATGAATATATATTATTTTTGCAATCATATCAACCTTCAAGGTAATATTTTTAGAATTATTTTGATGTATGATGCAGGTGCTTTCAAAACAATTTTAAAATTCAGAAAATTTAATGTTGATGTTGACACAATTTCCGCCAACTTTGTTAATTTATATAATAAATCTTTGTTATAAAGTACGAACATGCTCATCAGTAATTGACAAATAATGCACGACAAAATATGCCATTCTAAATTTTTAAAAGTTACAGATATGTTTAGTTATCTATAAAATCCTTAACTTTCCTAACTCACTAAAGACTAAAGAATAGGGTTAATTTATATAGGGTAGAGACACCGGATATAAAATTTGAATGGATCAGATGATTTTGGACAAAAGAATGCTAAAAATAATTTGAGAATTTAAATGCAGAATTATTATAACATAAACAGACACATTCTTTTGGATATTGCACCTATGAATAAAATATAAGTGTTTTATTTCACAATTTTAATAAAATACATGTAAAAAAAGTTAACACGAACAGCAGGAAATTCGTTTGAATAAACATTTCATCAATATTACAACAAAATGTTAATGATCATTGAGAAGTTGAAAAAATGAAAAAAATAAAATAAATTCGTTTATGTTACGATCATTATATCGCATGGTATGAGCGTTTCGTGCACGTAATAAACTCACTGAATGCACCAACCTCCCTGAATGAAATAACAAAATAACATATAATTCATTAATGTCGCAATGGCTATACCGCATACATTTGCGGGGCCCACATCATATCGAGCAAATCTTGTGTTCGTAATGGTTATATATAATATGTATATATGCAAATTTTATCTTAAAAACGGCTCTAACGATTTTGACGAAATTTTGTATCCTACCATTTTAGGCCACCAGAAAACCATTGAGCTAGGTCACATGTTCGAGAAAATTTGTTAAGTGGATCATTTTTGGTCACCATGGGTCAGGGTCAAGATAACTGAATCTAAAAAACTGTGCAAACGATTTTGACTAAATCTTCTATCCTACCATTTTCGGACAAGAGAAGACTATTCGGCTGGGTCCCATGTTCAAGAAATTTTGATTAATAGGTCATTTTGGTCATGGGTCATTACGGGTCCAGCTATTTTTTATCTTAAAAACGGCTCAGAGGATTTGAACAAAATTTTACGGAATGAGAAGACTAATGGGCAAGGTCGCATGTTCGCGGAATTTCCTTTAGTGGGTCATTTTGGTCATTGATCATGCTATTTTAAAAATGGCTCAGACAATTTGAACTAAATATTGTACCCTACGGTTTTGGGGCACGAGAAAATCATTGGGCTGGGTCACATGCTCCAGATAATCCGATGAGTGCGTCATTTTTCAGTCATTGTGGGTCAAGCTAATTTTATCTAAAAAATTCTGACTATTTTGATCAAATTTTTTATCCTACGGGTTTCGGGCACGACAAGACAATTCGGCTTCGTCACATGTTCGAGAAAATTTGATTAGCGGGTCATTTTGGTCATGGGTCATGATATTTGAACAAAAAGATAATTTTGACCAAGCATAGCTCGGTCTTCCCTTCTCGTTATATTCTAATACGAGCAAATCTTGTGTGCGTGGTTATATGTATATATGCAAATTTTATCTTAAAAACGGCCCTAACGATTTTGACGAAATTTTGTATCCTACCATTTTGGGCTACCAGAAAACCATTGAGCTAGGTCACATGTTCGAGAAAATTTGTTAAATGGATCATTTTTGGTCACCATGGGTCAGGGTCAAGATAACTGAATCTAAAAAACTGTGCAAACGATTTTGACTAAATCTTGTAACCTACCATTTTCGGACACGAGAAGACTATTCGGCTGGGTCCCATGTTCAAGAAATTTTGATTAATAGGTCATTTTGGTCATGGGTCATTACGGGTCCAGCTATTTTTTATCTTAAAAATGGCTCAGAGGATTTGAACAAAATTTTACGGAATGAGAAGACTAATGGGCAAGGTCGCATGTTCGCGGAATTTCCTTTAGTGGGTCATTTTGGTCATTGATCATGCTATTTTAAAAATGGCTCAGACAATTTGAACTAAATATTGTATCCTACGGTTTTGGGGCACGAGAAAATCATTGGGCTAGGTCACATGCTCCAGATAATCCGATGAGTGGGTCATTTTTGAGTCATTGTGGGTCAAGCTAATTTTATCTAAAAAATTCTGACTATTTTGATCAAATTTTTTTATCCTACGGTTTTCGGGCACGACAAGACAATTCGGCTTCGTCACATGTTAGAGAAAATGTGATTAGCGGGTCATTTTGGTCATGGGTCATGATATTTGAACAAAAAGATAATTTGGCCAAGCATAGCTCGGTCTTCCCTTCTCGTTATATTCTAATACGAGCAAATATTGTGTGCGTGGTTATATGTATATATGAAAATTTTATCTTAAAAACGGCTCTAACGATTTTGACGAAATTTTGTATCTTGCCATTTTGGGGCACTAGAAAATCATTGAGCTAGGTCACATGTTCTAGAAAATTCGATTAGAAGTCATTTTGTGTCGCGAAGGGTTTAACGTATCCACGTAGCCAAGTAACGTAATCAAGTAGCACGATTTTGACTAAATCTTGTATCCTACCATTTTCGGACACGAAAAGACTATTGGGCTGGGTCACATGTTCGAGAACTTCCAATTAGTGGGTCATTTTTGAATCACTGTGGGTCAAGCTAATTTTATCTTAAAAACTGCTCAGACTATTTTGATTAAATTTTATATCCTACGGGTTTCGTCCGAGCATACCTGTCTTCCCTTCTCGTTATATTCTAATACAAATCTTGTGTGCGTGGTTATATATATGTATATACGCAAATTTTATTTTAAAAACCGCTCTAACGAATTTGACGAAATTTTGTATCCTACCGTTTTGGGGCACGAGAAGACTATTGGGTTGGGTCACATGTTCAAGAACTTTCGATTAGTGGGTCATTTTTTAGGCCAATGCGGGTCAAGTTAATTTTATCTAAAAAACGGCTCAAACGATTTTGATTGAATTTTGTATCTTACGAGTTTCGGGCACGAGAAAATCATTGGGCTATGTCACATGTCCGAGAAATATTGATGAGCGAGTCATTTTTGGGTCACTGAGGATGAAGTTAGTTTTATCTAAAAAAGGCTACGACTATTTAGAATAAATTTTGCATCCTATGGTTTTCGAGCACGAGAAGACCGTTTGGCTAGGTCACATGTTCGAGAAAATTAGATTAGTGGGTCATTTTGGTCATGGGTCATTATTTGTCAAGCTATTTTTATCTTAAAAACGGCTTAGAAGAAATGTAACTAAATTTAGTATCCTACAGTTTTAGGGTACGAGAAAACTATTGGGCTAGGTCACATGTTCGAGGAATTTCGATTAGTGGGTCATTTTGGTCATGGATCATTATGGGTCAAGTTATTTTATCTCAAAAACGTCTCTGACAATTTGAACTAGATTTTGTATCCTACGGTTTTTGAACATGAGAAAATCATTTGGCTAGGTCACATGCTCGAGAAAATCCGATTAGTGGGTCACTGTGGGTCAAACTAATTTTATCTAAAAAATGGCTCAGATTATTTTGAATAACTTATATATCCTACGGGTTTCGGGCACGAGAAGACAATTAGACTTGGTGACATGTTCGAGAAAATTTTATTAGTGGGTCATTTTGGTCATGATCAATGGATCATGGATCAAAGCTAATTTTGACCAAGCATAGCTATAGGTCTTCCCTGTTCGTAGAATTAATAAAGTATCTTTGCTAAATTTTTACCGACTTGAAACAATTGCCGAGAGTTAATTTCAAATTCGGCAAGTTCTCTTGCCTCTGTAAACGGTGTTTTAATGCTTATCTGTGTTAATTCCTGTGTTTTGAAAGAGTGATGTCTTTCTTGGGAATTCCAAAAATTCTTGTATGTGTTCGACAAGTCGTTAGGTGAGAGAATACGTGGTCCCTTCGGTAAGTGGGGGGGGGGGGGAGGGAGGAATCTTTCTCTTACATTTTTTATCGCAGGAAATATCCAAGGCCTGGAATCATCCAGGCGGGCGGCCAATGTACTTTGTCATTGGTGGAGATTGCGCAAAAGAGAATCAGTTGGGTTTCATTGAAATCCCCGTTTCGGAGATTATAGGCCTGTCATCTGTTTTCGTCGAGGATACGCATTCTTTATGTGCGAGAATCCTTACAGAGTTAAACAAAATTAAGCAATTGACGGCTCCGAAGAAATCTTTCTTTGGAGATTCCATTGCTCGCTTGGTGGACTTTGTTGTCCGTCAACATGCTCGGTTGGTTTATCTCAACGTGAAAGCCTCACAGAACGGTAGTTCTTTTACTGTACAGAGGGCAATCAACGCTAAAAGGCAGAAGGATGCTCCAAGACCGGAAGAATCCCCGAAGGAGTGGGAACCATCTGGGAGGAGTGGGAACAGCGTTTCTTTCTTCTGACGTCGTCTGCAAGGACGGTGTTTGGAAGACCGTCATGTCAAAGAATAAAAGGAAGAGACTGTTTTGGAAGTAACGTGAGGGAAACACACGTGAGAACTCTTCCCATGATCCCGAACAATCATGGTGGAGGCGTGTCTGTTTGTGCTAGGAGGACAGAGCCGGCAGTTCGGCGTCTTCCACAAGCTTGACATGTGACCATGATTATCCGAATGATCAGACGATCTCTTCCGATGTTACTCAAAAGTTAATAGCCAGTCAGATCGATCCTACGAAGATCAAACTGGTCTTCAGTGGCATGTTTAAAACCTCTCGTGGAGGTGTGCTGACTATTGCGGACAGCGCCACAGATCTCAAAAGGCTAGATGGCTAATTGATCTGCATTAGCGAAAGATCATACAATCTCTATACCAGGAGAGCCCAAACGAGAGATAAATATATTTGGCGTTGACCCAGACATGGGAGGGGACGCATTAGTCTATGCTCTCAAAAAAGAAAATTCGGCTCCGGTTGGAGCTGATATTGTCCCGAAAAAGTTTCAGGTTGAGGGTAATCGCAATGCAATTAACGCCTTGGGTCTGGTGTCGTATAGGCGACTTACTGGTGAGAAGAGATTGAACGTCGCGTCGGTTGGAAGGCAGCGAGCAGACAACGAGCTCCCCTTCAGTGTTATCGCAGCTGTAAGTACAGTCACATTTAGACGGAGTGCCGCGGTAATCCCTGTAGCGGAAACTGTGGTAAACTGGACCATGTTCGGAAAAGACTGCACCAAGCATTCTGTGTGCCCGAACTGTACCATAGTCAGTACGATGGCCCCAGATAGCAATAAGGCTCTGCTGCGGGTTCTACTTTTTGTCACATCTGAAAGGAACAAACATTGAGGAGAAGAAATCATGGGGAGCTATAATTATCTTCAACTTGTCAACCGCAGTTTTGTGGTTGCGTTCCAACTCGGTAAAACTGTGCTTTCACAAAGCATTGGCGTGATCTCACTGAATGAACCGCATGTGCGTGATGGGTCTATCATCGTTAGGCCTCATGGTAATTCCGAAGTAATATCTTCGGATAGTCAGAGCAGAGCAGCTTTCTGCATTACTCCTCGTATGGAAGTACTGTGCAGTCTTGTGCAGCGGTGATGTAGTGGCCATTTGCTGTACAATCTGATAATGGTGATACCTGAAATGGCGATTGTTAATGGTGTCATGCTATTGCTCTCCGTTAGAGGTTTTCCTTCCGGTGTTAAACCATTTGGAGGGCCTGGTGGGCGAGTCACATGAGGATAATGATCTCATTATGGGTAACTTTAAGTCATCTATCTGGAGGGCAGGCCGACAGACCAGAGGCGTGAAAAGGTTTTCTTTCACTCGTCACAATGACTTAGACATCATTATCATCCAGATAGTGCAGCGACTTTTGATAGTCATCAAGGACAAAGTTCGATCGACTTACTGTTGGTTCGTAAATGTTCTCGCCACATTATTGGCTGGACTATTCAGGTCTGGTCTTGCTCGTGATCACAATGCCATGACTTGGACCTATCAGTTCAGACCGGAGAGTCGTCTTCTTAGGGATGTTCGCCGTCAGTGGAAGCCTCGAGACCTGGTAAGTGATAATTTTCTCTATGATCTGCAGACAAAAGATCTGGCAAGCTATGATCAAAATTCTCTTGACCTGGAAATTGAGCATCTTGAGTGAACTTTGAAAAGGCACCGTTCCGATCACCGCAAGCGTAGTCCTGCAATTAGCAGGAGCGCATGCTGGTGGACTCCTGAGTTGGAAAGCCAGAGGTCTAGAGTGCATGCTCGAGTTGCAAAGACTAGAAAAAAACCCGGTTTAAAGCTGGGAATAAACCGGGTTTTTTGGGAACAAACCTGGTATTTTGGGAACAAACCTGGTAATAAACCGGGTCTATTGGAAACAAACCTGGGAATAAACCACTTTATGCAACTCTAGTGCTTGCACTAAGAAGGTTGTACAAGCGCTCAGACTGTGAGACTCGAGACTCTTCAAGCGGAGGCGGGCAGAGTACAAGAGGGCAATTCTGCACACTAAGAGAACCTCTTTCCAGAAATTCATTTCTGAAAAGCTCCCTACTGACAAAATTGACCAGATTTGCGATGTAGTGCCGGACAAGTTGAGGCCAATTGCTCCAGTAGTTATGGAACTTCCACACAGAGAGGTGGCCTCTACCTAAAAAGATATCCAGGATGCTCTTGCAAGACACTATTACCGCCAGGTTGATGAAGTCGTGCAGACCCCAATTTACAAGACCTATGATCCCGATCTGTTTGACACTGGTGAACTACAGCTGGCTATTAGTTCAATGGCTCATGACAAAGCGCCTGTACTGGCACGATTTTCGCAAGGAACCACAAACTTTTCAGCAGACAAGGAGCGGGTTCAGTTATGGTGTTGGGAGCATTTTCTTATAATAGAACAACCAATATGGATTATTTGAAAAAGGTCGTCAATGTTCCAGAAATTATCAGAAAATGCTTGAGGTACAGTTACATCGATTTGGAAAATTGCTAGGATGGGACAAAATAGATATACCACACTGTAAAAAAAAATCTGTAAGTTTACAAAACTAGTTTTTGTAAAGCTACAGAAATCTGTATGCTTACTAACATTTTATTTGTAACGCGGGTAAAATGTTATCCATCGCTTTGTGAACGTACATGAAATATTCATGTTTCTCATATCAGCCAATTAGAATGCTTTCTGTGGTGACGTAGTGACTATTGACGCAGTCGCAGAAGCGTAAAAGCCCTGGCAGCAATACCTTTCTTGTTTGCTTGCAGCGCGGCGTGAAGAAATCAGGTTTCAGCACGTGTTTGTAATGTCCTAAGTTTTTGAAAGGTAAGTTATTTTCTCTTATTTATTGTATTATTTCTCTTTCAATTTCAATGTTTATAAATTTTTTGTACTAGTATTTGTTATATTTTTTTCAGTTCTGAAAAAATGTTTTCTAAACCAGCCAGAAAGATCTCGATGCCGCTGAAATAAGTAGAAAATTTCAACAGACTCGTCGTTTCGTCTTTACAAAGATGTCTGCAATGGAGAAAGAAAAATCCGCGTCTCTTATTTAACCATCGGAGTGTGAAAAGTAGGCTATTTATAGATTTTTTCTTTTATTAAACAATTTTACACGCTAATAATAAAAAAAATGTATACGTGTAGAAATATCATCATCAACATGTTTAAAATAAAAAAAAATTAATATGCATTTTTTTCTGCATTAAAAGCTTTAAAATAAATAGTAATTGCTTTTGAGGTAAATATTAAGTGTTAGATCTAGCAAATTTGAGTTTTAAAACATTAAAAACTACAAAATTTCTTGTAAAACACAGGCATTGAAAGTTTTTAGCTTTTTCACTGAAATCAGATTTTTCTTAATCTTAATGTCATTTTGTCTCTTTCTGAGACATACAAAATCATGAAAAAAATCATGATCTAAAATAGGGGGGGAGGGGGAGGTAAATGGATAAATTTATAATGGTGTACAAATTCTAGGCTTTTAAGTTTCCCTTGTAACATTTTCAACATTGTAAATATATGACTAAAGGAAAAAAAAAAGAACTAGATTTTTAAAAAATATATTTCTTTAAAAAGCACTAAACTAAAATACATAATAAATTACCTCTATTTTGTGCTCCTAATGCCTGCACATGTAAATTTTATGACATTATCTCTGATTTTTGTTTTAATGCATGTTTGCTTCAGTTTGAGTATCTATGCTACAGTACGGAAATTTTAACACAAGGATGTGCTTGAACTCATAATATAGTATAAATAAAAGAAATTAGCGTGGACAGATATAATACTGGTTTTAACACCTAAATTAATACTAGAACTATGTTAGTGAAGAACTGCTCAGTAAATCGACAAAGAAATTGCATATGAAAGTATATATATATATATATTTATTTATTTTTGACAGTGTAAAATTTGAAATTGAGTGGTGTTTAAAAGTTAATAAGTTTGATAAAAATGAAATTGTTCGCCCAGGTCATTACCACTGTTGATATGTCAGCGTTACATGTTTTTAGTTTATAATATAGATTCTTAATTTAGAAAATTCGGCAAACTTGTTACTTTTGAATTCCAAATTAAATTTAAAATTAAAATATTTCTTCTGTTTATTGGGATTTGTTTTCATTCACTTTCTATGTAAAATTAAATTATTTAAATATTTTAATAATTGTTTTGACCGCTTGGTCAAAACATATCTTCATATTTATCAGGATGTTTAAAACTACATTTTGTACATAGTTGAAACCAATACAACCCTGGTCTGTAAGCTGTTTACATTCTTTTGTGAGTACTTGTTTTTTTAAATTATTCAAAATATTTCCAAACGACAAAAAAGCAGAAAAAGGAAATTTGTTTTTAATGTAACATTCTCATTTCATTTATCATTCAAGATCTCTAAAATTACTTTTTGTTCAGTATTAATAGCTTTAGTTTAAATAATATAATACAACAATCTTAGGCACTTAATTAATAAAATGTATTATGACAGGGTGCACTTACCTGCTAATTCTGTCTATTTATAAATAGTTAAATTAATTTATATGAGTTGAAGTTTTTATAGCAATCAGGGGTCTGTCCAGACTTTTTCCCCTGGGTCCTGTTTTAGTGAAATTGGAAACAACTTTTTATATTCATGAAAAATCTAATCCTAATTTTGTGAATTTGAAATGATCGTTATATTCAGGTTCTTGTTATACATTTTTACAGAGATATATGGATGTAAAATACATGTATTTTCTTTATATATGTAAAAGTGACATGTCAGATTTTACTTTTGAATGATTAATTTGGGAAATGTTTGGTTTAAAGATGGAAAAATTTTGTGAAAAGCCTATTTTTAAGACAAAGAATTTTGTGAAGGGTCCTGTTTTGAAATGAAAAATTTTGTGAAGAGTCCTTTAAAGGACCCAATTTTTTCCTAAACAGATCACTGGCAATAGGTATTCAAACGTCTGTTTTTATCAGTATTGAAAGGTTATATATCATTAAGTATATCACATTTCAAGAGGAGGAGGCGAGAGATGTGAAAGAGAGAGGGTGTTTACACATTTTGTGACATTGAATCAAAAATTGAATTGAAATATATCAACAGAAAGACAGATTTTCATATGTTGAACATACAAATTATATAAAGCTAAATTGGGTAAAAGATGTGTTGCATCAGAATGCTTAATTTCTAATTGAATGATTATCATTTGCGGAATTGTTAGAGAAAGAATTGGACTTAAAAACGTAAACGAATTTTCTTAAGATCTCTGAATTTGGTTTGCGGTAAATTTCAGTGCTTCAAAAGTTTTACAGATATTTTTATGATTTTTTTTTTACATATATATATATATAGATAGATAGATATAGATATGCTGTGAACTGAAAGTTAAAATGTATGTTGTATTTTTTTTTAGACATTTATATATATATTTAAAAGTTACCTGCATTTTGTGCTCCTAATGCCTGCACATGTACATTTTATGACATTATCTCTGATTTTTGCTTTAATGCATTTTGTTGCTGCAATGTTTGCTTCAGTTTGAGTATCTGCTAATATAGTACAGAAAATTTAACACAAGGATGTGCTTGAACTCATAATATAGTATAAATAAAGGAAATTGGTGTGGACAGAAATAATACTGGTTTTGGTTTTAACGCCTAAATTAATAATACTAGAACTATGTTAGTGAAGAACTATTCAGTAAATCATCGATAAAGAAATTGCATATGAAAGTATATAATATAGATACATTTTTTTTTTCCCCCTATGTTGTAAATTTTAAAATTGGGATGGATATTAGATAAATAAATGGTACTTTAGAACTCATAGACTGTAAATTCTTTATTGAAAGAATAACTAACAGTGTTTTTGCATGGTAAAAATTGGTTTTTATGCATATTTTTATTAATTTTTATTTTCTATTCATGTTTGCGATTTCAACTAAGGTTTATAGGGTTTAATCTAGAGCTAGCCAAAAAGCTAACTGAAAGTACCTTTTGCCCCCAAAGCATTTAGTGGATTAGCCAAATAGCAACAGCCAAAAAAATATGTGATTTCCATCTTGTTGTTCCTGCCTTTTGTAAATATGCAGCTGCCGCGGGAAAAAAAATCTCAAACCGCCTCTGTCCCAGCAACGCACTTCAAATTTGTCTTTGTCTCGTCCTCTCTGTGCAAGCATCTTACAAATAGTATGACGTCATTTGCATTAAACAAGTATTGAGGAAATTAAAAGAGTTTGTTTATTTTTTGTTGATGATCCCAACTTAGGAAATGAAACCAAAACGGTTCATGAATGAAAGTTGTTCAGGCAGGTTCTGGCTACAAGAGGTAAAGAAATGAAACCAGCTGATTGTATTCTTTTTCCATAAAAATAGCATTACTGACATGTTTCCCAATGTGACTTCTTTGTATGAATTTGTAGCAACAATTCTGTTATCTACAGCAGATTGTGAAAGGGGATTGAGTCTCATGAATATAACAAAAACTGACTTGAGAAACAGACTGAGAATAAAAAATTTAAGTAACTTAATGGTGATTAATTTGGAAGGGGAAGTTTGAAAAGAATTTCTATTTTAAAAAGCATTTGGTGTGTGATGTATGGCCAAATCTTGAGACGGTCAATCTTACAGAGTGCTGTACTGTTTGTATATTGTATAGTTAAAAATAATACTCATTTATATAGAAATTTTGTATAATTTTTTTTTTCTTGGCTAAAGTTATTTTTATTTGGCTAATAGTTATTGGCTGCAATTAGCCAAAAAGCTACAAATGTCTTTTTCCTAGATTAGACTCTAGTTTACAATTAGGTCTGAAAGGTATCTCATGAATAATAATTACCATATTATATGTGAAAAAAATATGCATGAGCATTTTTGCTTTTTGATCAACCAAAGCGCAGCGTTACTGCGAAAGTATCTCGTAAAACGGTGGATATTATTTTAGTAAAAATGTAGGTTTTTTACATATTTATTGTTAAAATTTTATTGTATGCATATATACATATATATTATAAGTAATATTCATTTATTTTATGGTATTTAATGTTCATTAATATTGAAATACTAATGTTTCTGACTTAAAAGTTGATTTTCTCAAAATGAAAATTTTCGAATAACGTCAATTTTCAAAATGTTCCATGTGCCTTCCTAATTTTCCGAGTTCTTCAAAATTTGTTATGTATTTACCTTATGGTACATAAAATGGATATTAGATAAATAAATAGTACTTTAGAACTCATAGGCTCTAAATTCTTTATTGGAAGAATAATTAACAGTATTTTTGCACGCTAAAAATTGGTTTTTACACTTATTATTTTATTAATTATATTTTCTATTCATTTATGATTCCAATTAAGTTTTAATCTTAGATATGAAAGGTATCTCATAAATAAAAATCAGTGTATTATATGTAAAAGAACTGCGCATAGAGCATTTTCAATTAATTATTTCAATAATTAATAATTACCAAAATAATTAATATTTTTCCTTAAAATTTTAGTTATTTTTACATAACTACATTTGCAATCACATTTAATTTTCAAGCAAATCGGTAAATTTTTTTTTTTTTTTTTTTTTTTTTTTTTTTAAAGTCCACCTTTGCCTTAAACTGATTTAGTTAAATCAGAATTTTCGATGATGGCTTGAAATCTATTTAGTTAAATCGGAATTTTCGATGATAGCTTGAAATCGATTTAGTTAAATCTGTTTTACGATGTTTGCTTTAAATCGATTTAAGCCAATAGATAAATACAATTTCCAGTGTTAATTTTAAATCTATTTAAAACCTATTTGTTCGACTGCAAGAACACCAATCGTTCTACATTGTCAAGAGATAAGGCATTTCTTTTATTATTGTAAATACCTTAGGAAAAGTGTGTTTACTTCACTGTGTTTTAAAATTTTCATATGTTTAAATAAAATGCATCTTAAATTATGTCAAAATTCATAAAAAAAAGCTTGTATGTTCTCTGAAAATTAGCTGATACTGATAATTTTGCATAGTAGTAAGACTCTAAAGACTTGTTTTTTTTTTTTTTTTTTTTTTTTTTTTTTTTTTATCTAGTTAAAGCAAAATTTTGTCTTCCTGATTCTGCATCCTTCAACTTGATATATTAGACCTGGATACCATGGATAAATCCAATGTAAGTAAATATTTATATTATATAAATTAAATTTTGTCATGGTTTTAATTTTTTTTGGGGGGGTTATTCAGAGTTTTCCCAAGGAAGTTTCAGAAGAGTGCTGCACACTGCCTACACTTTTATAAAAAAAAAAAAAAAAAAAAAAAAAAAAAAAAAAAAAAAAACCCCTTCTACCCAGGGCTGGATTTTTGTCGGCAGAAAGGGGTTTCTTCTGTGCCATTGGTAGAAAGTCGTTATAACCAGTTTTAACTGGCAAACGCATTTCGTTACATATTCTGAGGCTTTTTAATAGTATTAAATTCCTTAAGTTAATTTTATTCAGGATAAATAACAAATAAAATACAGTAAACTCTCAAATCCGCAACCCTAAAATCCACACATTGTTTCAGATGTAAACAGTGAAACTTACAGTTAAGATATAGGGGGGAAATTCAAGCTTTTTTATTTTTATCATTCTGTACTCATTTTATTATGTAATTCTGGTTAATATTGAACTCTTGCTTTTTCATAAAGGAAGTATAAATTTATCTCTGAAAAATTTCAAGATAATACTTATATTAGTGGTGATTGATATTTTTATCAAATACATTTATGTATTAATCAAGCTTTTCTGTTTATTAAATCTGGCCAAACATCAAATAAAATTTTGTAATTTTATGGTTTTGTAATTTTTATGGTTTATTAATTATTTATGTCATCTTTACATTATTTCTCATAATTATCTTAATAT
Organism: Maratus michaelseni; assembly: GCA_963931845.1. NCBI lineage: Eukaryota > Metazoa > Arthropoda > Arachnida > Araneae > Salticidae > Maratus > Maratus michaelseni. Next base: position 183,659,006 of record OZ007595.1, read on the forward strand.
TTTACTTTATTGTAAGCATTCATGATAATTTCCAGTGCATTATTACATTCAAATTACTGTTTAAAAAATGTAAACAAAACAGTGACCAGAAATCCGCACAACCTCTGGTCCCAAGCTGTGTGGATTTGAGAGTCTACTGTATTATGGATAGTTTGTATTAAAAAAAAATGAATAATGTAACAGATGAAATTTTTGTTATATTATGGTTGTGTAATTTTATTTATAAATATTAGATTTAGATTAGATTTTATTTATAAATATAAGAGTATTTAAAAATCTCAGTTTTATATTTCCTATAAAAGGTGTATATCGTAACTTATAATTGATTCCTTAATTAAAGCAATATTTCATTTTCCTGAAAATCAGCTTAAATTAAAAATTTGACACCGTTATCTGAAAGATCCTGTGCTTTTATAGGAAAAGTTGAAACACTCTTAGATTGCTTTCTATCGGAATAACAATATATGAAAATTATGTCTACTAACGAATGAAAGTGACATCGTAAATGTGCAGAGCAGAACTTTAGCATCAGCAGAGTTCATAAATAAAAATAGAATCGCTAATGTTGTCTTCATATGAAGGGGAGTATGACTCGAACACAATAGAAGACTAAAAATTTGCAAACTGATAAAGCTAATGCTGATTGACTAAAAATGAAAAAAAGTATTTATGTCGCATTAGATCCCGAAAAAAATAAAATAAAATAAACGGTCCAATAAAAAAAAATTATCTACTGTCACAAACGAAAATTTATCAAATAACTTATAAAAAATATTTATTGAAAATAATTTATTAAATTTTTCTTCAGTTTTTATGTTTACATGTTTTGTGAAATTCTAGATTATATTTTAACTGCGTGTAGTAAATCAGGTGAAGTTTAATGCAAAAAAGTTATATTTTTCTTACATTAATGAGAAATAAACATGAATTTTTTTAAGGGAAAATTCTGATTTTATGGAGTTTTGACTTGCAACTTCTGAAAAGCTCCTTGATTTTCAGTTTGTTACTCACAGCATGAGTGTAAAATATCATTGTTTATCCACAATTGTATTTGTCATCCAAAACAAATTTAAATATGTTTATAATAATTCAATTTTTTTTTCATATTAAAAAATGTCGAACAGTAAAAATTGAAAATATTGCTCAAAATACCTAAATTTTATATAAAGCAGTGTCTCTTGCATAATTTATATCTTATTTTAAGTGTTGCAAGCAATCTGAACATATACTATGTTTCTTAAATTTTTACATTTGAAAAATAATCTTAGAAAAAGTCCTTCATTTTATGCAATTTTCATTTTCAATGGTGTCGATCACTCGCATGCATATATGTACTTAGTTTGTGTTATGTAAATACAGTTTGTTTACATGTTTTGTGAAATTATAGATCATATTTTAACTGCGTGTAGTAAATCAGGTGAAGTTTAATGCAAAAAAGTTATACTTTTCTTACATTAATGAGAAATAAACATGAACTTTTTTAAGGGAAAATTGAAAAACACATGATTTTTACATGTTTGATTGACGACATTTTTTTTCTGCACCCAACCGATGAAATTAAGGATTCTTATGCAACCGATAGATGAAATTAATGATTTTTACATGTATGATGAACCATTTTCTTGATTCTTATGTGCCCTTTTGACAAATTTTGTTAATTTCCCCCCCCCCCTTTTCCAAGAGGCACTTTTCTAAATTTATTGACACTTCATGTCATATATCGTTGAGAAGGTCTGTGACAACTTAATCATATTATGTATCTCCGGTGTGTCCCCCCCCCACTTCGCCCCGCCAATAGTTACCCGGTTAGGTCGACGAGTGCGGCACTTCCAGAAATTTAAACAAAGAGTATTTTAAACGTATGCTGAGTTTTAACTCCCGAATTCTCCAAAACTAAGACCAGTTTTAAAAAATCCTTTCAAAAAAGTAGTTAGGTATATGACACCTACAACATACTTTAAAATCATCTGTGCAAAATTGCTATGCACCATCCTTGTTAGTACTTTTATTTTTATGTTATAAAACAATGCCTCAGAAAATTTTATGAATTTATTTTGGAAATCTGCTGTTTCATAAAGTTGGCTGGTATTGTCCTCCCTCCCCCCCAAAAAGAAACCTGGTTGTGAAGAAATATATATATATATATATATATATATATTCGGATTTAAATAGTTCTTGCTCTGTTTTCATTTTATATAGGTAATGATTTAGATAAATTTTTTTTTTCAATTTACTTAGTAATTTTAGTTTTTATATCATAAAATAGTGTCCCATAAAATCTTCTAATTTATTTTGTAAATCTCCTGCTTTTTTTGGTAATAGACGTTGACAAGCATGCAGGAGGAGAGTCAAAATTAATTTTATCAGTTAAAAGGGGTTACTCGGTGAAAATTACAAATATATCAAAATATTTTTTTTTTCACTCAGTTTGTGTGTTTATTTTTTTATAATATTTATGTAATATGTGTTTTATCTTTTAATAGGGAATACTTGGTTATATGTAATACAAAAGATCAAAGCCCCTCCTCACAAGAAGCAGATGTGCAAACTAAAGATTCAGACCCTGATTGATACTAATGCAAATTTTTATTGTACATGTTTATATATCTTAAATAATTTTACTAAATATGTATATAAAAATAAATATTGTTTGTAAAAATATGTTTAATAAATGTATATTAAGATTCTAATATTCTTTTTCTTTTCTTTTTTTTTTTTTTTAATGATATTGCAGTAATAATAACAAATGCAGGGTGTGTACAGCCCTTAAAAAAAACTTATTTCTGATGAAGAATTTCTAAAAAAGAAAAAATATTTTCTCATTGTTGCTGTACCTAGTTTATTATAGAAATAACATTCAAGAATTTTTTCCTTCAAATTCTATTATCACTGATATTTGACTGTTTATTTTATGTTTGAACAGATTTTATGAAATCACACTATCCTAGATTTTTGCAGCATCAGAAACCTATATTTTCTGAGTTTACAAATTTAGGTGAAAACTGAATAAGGACTAGTGAACATTTTGACCAAAATGATAAATGTTACATAAACATACTTTATTAATGTAAAAAAGGGCAAGTTTTACAGAGCATCATTCATAGTCAAAAGGATTGTTGTTACATTTAGTTGTGAGTATACCTATGTTTTCATATAGCTACAAAACACGTTGAAAAAAAAATCGCCATATTTATTTGCAGAAATCTGCAACTAAATAAAGTGAAGATTATTTTTAAAATATAATGGTTACATAAAAGCATTATTAAAAAAAAATATATTTTATTTGAGATTGCTGGTCAATAAAATATTAAATCATTTTGTAAGGATAAGCACATTTAATATTAGGATTGCCAGTTAGGCAGTTTTTTTATTTAAAATGCTACTGCGTTTCCAAACAGCAATATTTGCCAGATAAATGATAGTAGAAATAATATATAATAATGACAGATCAAATGCGTCAAATATTGCTATTTGAAAATAGTGGTAGCAATCAGAAAAAAAAATCCTTCCCTTCCCATATGATAACACTGCAATTATCCCCTTTTTCTTCCTCCCAGAATGAACCCATAAAGTAATATTGCCTGAAGACACCAGTTTAAAATTTACGGGCAATCGTACTTTTTTAACATATTAAACAGATTTCTAATTTTACGGGGAATTATACTTTTTAACATATTAAGCTAATTTTATTGGTCATATCCATTTTTTCACAGGGCACATATCACCAGTTGTTTTATTTATAAACTCAGTAAGGATATTTTATTTATATTGCTGTATTAAAATCTTTTTTTTAGTTTACCTAAAAATCGTAATATCAGCTTCTGCTCATTTAGTGCTGTTGTTATAATGCTCATTTAATATCGAATTGAATTTCTACATATTTAAATATCTATAGTAAAACGTAAGTCAATTTTCTTATCCATAACATACAAAGACTTATGGCGATTGCTGTGGTAATATTGAAACACGTTAGGACTTATTGCTTATTTTGAATCTAAGTATTTTGATATATGTGAGGAAAACTCCATTCTAGATATTTAAAACTGAAAAATTCGATTTCATATTAAAAGAATACCATTACAAAAACTCCAATATACAAAAATATTTACGTACAATTTTTTCTGTATAATATTGAAAAGACATTAGTAAACTACTGCAAAAATTTTGTACAGTTACAAATACTTTTTGGTGAGTGTAAATAAAATATTTTCGATACAATACTAAAAAAATATTAGCAAATTTACAATAATAATTCTTCTAAAGTGGCAATGAACTTTCTGGCGAGAATACAAAAGCTGTTTCAGATAAAATACTACAAAATCACTGGTAATTTTTCTGACATTACTTTAATAAAATTACCAAAAACTGTTTTGCTAAAGTACATTAAATGTTTTAAGGGGGGGGGGGGGAGATACACTTACAAAAGATTATTTTGTACATTTACTAAGAATTGTTTTGTAAATTTGTGAGGGACTTTATAGTACATTTACTACGATTTATTTAGTATTGTACTTAAGGGGGAAGTTCAGGTTGAGCTGCCGGAAAATGACAATAATTTGACCATTACTAAAAGTTTTGTAGTTTCAAAACCAATTAATGAAATACAATTTTTTTCTATACTTTCATAAAATACTAATGGTTTTTAAAAAAACATTCAAATATATATATTTAGCAACATTAATTAGTTAAATTTTAATGACTATATTAATGTTTTAAAAATATATTTTCAGATATGCATTTTGCGCGCAAGATTTTAAAAATTCTACTGCAGATACATATTTAATATTGTATTTATATTTACTTATACTACTATATTTTACACTGAACCTCAATTTAGCCTGAGTTTTGTCATAGAAAATTTTTTATTGAATAAATAAGCACATTTTTTTTTTGTTTTACTAAAATTAATAACAATGATTTTTAAAGTCATTAATTATGCAAATGAATTTGAATGTACTTTTAAATTTAGGTTCAGTGTAAAACATAGTAGTATAAGTAAATATAAATACAATATTAAATATATATCTGCAGTAGAATTTTTAAAATCTTGTGCGCAAAATGCATATTTGAAAATTCATATTTTAAAAATGTTAATTTTGTCATTAAAATTTAACTAATTAATATTGCTAAATTTATAGATATTTGAATGTTTTTGAAAACCGTTAGTATTTTACGAAAGTATAAAAAAAAAATTCTATTTCATTAATTGGTTTTGAAACTACAGAGCTTTTAGTAATGATCAAATTAATGACATTTTCCGGCTGCTCAACCTGAACTCCACCCTTAAGTACAATACTAAATAAGTCGTAGTAAATGTACTGTAAAGTTCCTCACAAATTTACAAAACAATTCTTAGTAAATGTACAAAAAAATCTTTTGTAAGTGTACTAAATAATCCTTAGTAAATTTACTAAAAATTCTTTAGGAAACTTCCTGAAAAAACGTTAGTACGTTTACTAAATAATCCTTAGTAAATTTACTAAAAATTCTTTAGGAAACTTCCTGAAAAAACATTAGTACGTTTACTAAATAATCCTTAGTAAATTTACTAAAAACTCTTTAGGAAACTCCCTAAAAAATCGTTAGTAAATTTACTAAATAATCCTTAGTAAATTTACTAAAAATTCTTTAGGAAACTTCCTAAAAAATCGTTAGTAAGTTTACAAAAAATTCTTTAGTAAACTTCCTAAAAAATCGTTAGTAAGTTTACTGAACATTATTTAGTAACAGTTACTAAAACAACTTTAGTAATTTTACATGAATTTTTTTTGTTACAGTTACATGAAAAGTTCTAGGCATCCCAGTTTCCTAGAAAATTCTTAGTAACCTTACAGATTTTTTTTTACAGTGCAGTAAGACAATTGCTTTATTCATGTGTCCAACTCTACAATGAAGGTTTAGAAAAAAAACCCCAAAAAAACGAAAAAAAAAAAAACAAGTAACTTATGGACTGGCCAGCAGAAGTCCTGACCTGGACCTAATAGAGAACCTCTGGTGAATATTAGCTAGAGACTTAATGGGCGTCAATTTGCAACGGTTCAAGATTTGAAACTGCCAGTTGAACGAAGTTTGTTGTCTTTAAAGCCAGAATGTTTTCAAAATCTTGCTTTGAGTAATGTCTGATCAAGTTTTTGAAGAGAGTAGAAAACTGCTTAAAAATTTGAACGATAAAAAGGAAAATTAGTTGTCTAAACTTTTGGGACAATTAAAATTTAAGTTTTAATTTTTCTCACAAAGCAACTGTGTAATATTTTTGTATAGCTTTATTGCTTTGATATTATTTATAGTTATACATTGTTTTGAAATTGTTAACTCCTCTTTTTCGATTGTAAAATAAGAGAAAATCGTTGTCTATAAACTTTTGGGACGCACTGTACCTGCATGTCAAATAAGGGGGAAGCCATGATCTTTAGCAATGCATGTAATATGATAAAGTTCCTCTTGTATGTATTATGAGCATATGAGGTATGTTCTTTTGACAAATGAATTAAAAACGGCCATTTAATTCCATTTTGTATTTCCTTTAATATTAGAGCCCCTTAATTATAAAACAGCCGCTTAAAATTTATTAGTCAAAAGAACATCTCATATGCTCTGATGAATACATCCAAGAGGAACTTAATCATATTAATATGCTTTCTAAGGATTACATTTTATTTCACTGCAAAAACAGAACGAGTAACTACGATAGAAAAGTATACACACCCCATGAATAGAAAAGCGTATTGTTTTATGAATGTATATCTGCGGGTTTTTTTTCTCTTCCTTTTTCATTATTGGTGATTCGGTAGTTCTCATAGGAATTTAAGAAATTGCTACATAAGGAATGAAGTGCTGTCATTATCTGTTCTGAAACTTTTAACTGATAAAAATACCTTATCTAATGACAAAAAGTAAATGACCACGCTTCAAACAAACAAAATATTAAGAAAATGTGTAAAATAGTATAATAAAATGAGCATAATTGAGAAATTAAATTTTATTGTAAATTGTTACATATTTGAAAATCGTATTTTAATTAGATTTCTCTAAGCTGAAATAATGTTCTCATTAAAAAAGGAAAAACTAATCGTATCTCAACTTTGAATCAGTCTCCGACAGAGCCTATAGTTGTTCTTAGAATGACATCCAAAAAGCTGGAATTACTGAAATTATTCCTTCTCAGTATCTTTTAGATAACTCTTCTTCGAAAATATAGGTAGAAAAAATAAGACTTCGTTCCGAAACACTTCTAAGAAATATTTCTCATTTGGACACTAACATTTTTTCGAGTCTTCATTGTTCGGGACTTCCTAAAAAGAAAAAACGGATTAGATTATAGATAATACTTAAGTGATACAAATAGAAACAACAAAAGGCTTATAAAACCTTTTTTTATGATCGACATACGTTAACATTTTAAAGATAACGATAAACAAAAATACTCTCGTAAATTTTTGAAAATAAACTTGAAAACATGAATCACGAGATCATATATGTAAAAAAAGTATAGATGCATCACGCCAACTGCAAACGTACCTCGTTCTAAAATTTTATGTCATTCAAATGAGGCGGATTCATTGCAAATGTTTACGTTAGGCATGCAGATTTCTATTGATTCACGGATAATAGATGGAAAATAGTCTTGATGGATAAATTATTTTACTATTACGAGTAATCCAAAGTCCATCCTTTTCTAATGCAGGATTTGACCTATGTAGTTCATTTTGGATTAAATAACGCAACCAAAGAAAGGGGATATTTAACAAGGTTTATGTAGCTACCGTAATTTCCGGCGTATAATCCGCAGCTCAAGAGTCGTTTTTCAACCCAGAAATTTTATTCAATAATTGTAGTTAAATATTTACAGCGATCTTTTAAGTTACATTTTATAAAATAATATTTCTGGGTCGAAAAACGACTCTTTGAGCTGCGGATTATACGCCGGAAATTACGGTATATTCATACGCATGCACTGTTAGAAATGGATACTCAAATTCCACGAAACTTTCTTCGTTTTTGACGAAACTGTTTCTTGGGAAATAATCTGAGCGAATATTTCGTCAAATCTAGTAAATTTGTATCCTCAAAAAAATGTAAGGAAATTAATTTCGTCAAATTGTTTGTTCGAAAGTGCAAAAAAAGGTTGGTGGTGCCATCTATTGGAGATTATAGAAGCATCTGTAATCGACAGGGGTAAAAGTATGCACTCTTCTCAAGTCTTCAACGGGATACGAACTCCCGATTTTTCGTGTGGGAGATCACTGTGCTGCGTTCTACGCCAGCGCGGCCTTGCATGAATTTGATTTTAAATGTATATATGGGAGGTTGATGTGTGTTTATATTTTTAGAAGTATTTTTATCGGTGCTGTTACAATTTCTGCATGTTTTAATTAATAAGGCTACATTATTATGGTTTTTCTATGGTTAATAAATAATGAGAATATGGCTTGATTAATATAATTTATTAGAGAAATTTCTTTTGTTCAATGAATGATTACAATATGGTCTAGTTAATTTGTTGATCAGAAATAAATTTTTAAGTGCATATTTTGGAGAGAGTTTAATTTTAGATAATATTTTAACGCGTTACTGTTTATAGAGGGTAAAGGGATCAGTTATGCATATTTTAAATTTGATTGTTACATGAATATATTTCTTAAAAAAAAAGAGCTCCTAAAATTGATTTTTTTTAACCATTGGGAAAATGGTTGTTGCTTTCTGTCGAAAATGGACCAAATGATGTTCGCATTTTACTATTTTAACCGTTTTTATAATTCTGTAACTTTAGAAGAATTTAAGCGTTTTTAATGAAATTCTGCAACTTCAGAAAAAGTTATTTGAATAGGCAAAAATGCATGAAGTAGTTACAAAAAGGATACACGCAAATTATCAGATATGAAAAATAAAGTAGAAATTTTGTACTTTCGTGTTATAGCGGTCCCCCAAGCATGAAATATTTGTTTGTTTTCATTAATATATTGTAAATTTGGTACTTTCGTGTAATTTTTTTTTTTTGAACAGAAATAATCTGGCCGTGAATGGGGAAACATTTTCGTCCAATATTGGAGATTTTCCATGTCATTCAAAATCCCTTAATTTTGAGATGAAATGATTGTCAAAAATGATGAAACATAGCTCAAGAATTGCGGAATCGTCAAAAGTAAGAGTTTTATTTTTGACAGTGAGGAAACAGTTTCGTCCGATATTTGAGGATTAGAGTTTCGTCAAAAACCACGTGACTGACGAAATGATTGTCAAAAATAACGAAATAGGGCTTAAGGATTGCCGAATGATCAAAATTTAGTGTTTTATTTCAGAGAGTGTTATGGTGACAAAAGCAGTGCATTTAGAGTTGCTAGCCGATTTAACTTCTAATTCATTAATTGCAACTCGAAAAATATTCTGTGCTAGCAGAGGCAAAAGTAGTGCAATCTCATGTGACAATGCATCCAGCTTTGTTGGAGTATCTGCTGAATTGAAAAGATAAAATTCTATAAATAAGAATAATGATGCGTCAAGACTCTGGGAGAGAGGTGTCAGACAGTTCAAATATCACCTAAAAAGACCTATTGGAGTAATGAAATTAACTTAGGATTTTTGACAATTGCTACGCAAAGTGAAGTTATTCACAATTCTTGCACACTTTCTCCACTATCCTCGGATGTAGAAGACTATGAAGTTTAGAACACAGGTCATTTCCTGATTGGAAGACCAATAAATGCTCTTCCGGAGTCTAATTTGATAAATGAAAAGCAAAACTTTCTCGACCGATGGCAGAAAACTCAAATCGTGCCTACATGGAAAAAACTATTTGGTTACAAGAACCAAATTTTTTTGGTTGCAGTGTTTGGTAGTTTTCGCTAGTTGTTTGAACTACATTTTTGTTGTGACAAGTATAACCGTTTAGTTGATTGACCCAAATAATTTGGTTCATTTCACTTAGTTCAATCAACCATTATTTGGTTGACTTCCGATCGGAAGTCTGAAATGGTTACACTACGCATTACACTGCGCAAAACATTCGCCGCGAAAGACAAGGAGGAGAAGGAAGAAATCCGCCATTGATTACACCAGCACGCCAGAAATGAAGATCAACAATCTCACTAGAATATTTAAGGTAAGGAAATTGATTATTATTGTTTGAATAATTTAATGTTCATCAATTTTGATGATCATTTGTTTTTTTTTCTTTTTTCTGTTTGTTATTTACGCCTGCCATGCCATTAACCCTTATTATTAGAACTAAAATCTTTTGAAATATGATTCTTTTTCAGTTTTGTTTTTTGCGTGAAAAGAAAGTGGTTTAGTTAAAAACATTTAATTCTGACTTAGCGTAACATTATAAATTTCCGTATTGGTTGTCCTATTAAAAGAATATTGTAATTTTTCACAAATTTAATTTGTAAAAGTATGTAAACATTGATTAATTATAGTTCGCAAATAAAACATTTAAAATATAAATAGTTGTTAAAAGAATCCGCTAAGCACTTTCGGCTGGCAATCGCAACCATTCTCAGGGAGGCGTTTGCCAGCCAAACGTGCTTAGGGGATTTTTTAAACATCTATTTATATTTTAAAATCGCCTTTTAAGTAACATTGATCTCTATTGAGTCTAATACTAGTATTTTATGAATGACGTAATGTGAATATTTGCATTTCGCCCTTTCTGAGACATTTATTACACACTTTTAAATTTTATTTACAGGTCACACATCAAAAGGAACATTCTTGGTGAACCTATCAACAGATATTCTTGCCCTGCTATGATAACAGGATTCCTAACTTATATCGCCATAATGGACATTAGTTTTCCAGAAAAACGGCCAAAATTGTATATCGTTTTTATACTGAAAATCGTCAAAGCCATCATTTTGAAATTGGGCAATCACCCAAGTATCCAGCAATACGTCAATTGTTTAAAACTACTTTATAAAAATATTCCGGAGCCATATGTATGCCGAGATGTTAAAGATTTACTTCGATTTCTATTGAAAAGTTCAGATCGCAAGGAGGAAATAAAAGAAACATATCTTACCACCTATGCAGAGTTATTTGGTGTAGAGAATACAGAATCGTACAAGCCTAGATCACTGAAGGATCTTTCTAGCTATGCGTTCAAAGAAATTGCATCATAAGAAGCTCCAAGACTTTACCGATGTGCGTAAATATGTGCTTGCCGAAAGAAGTAAAACAAATCTTGCTTTGTGAACTGTGACTAGCGAAATGAATGATTTCTGGTTGATTAGAAGTGCCCGAGAAATGTGGATAATATTAAATTACGCATTTAAATTTACTCCAGAAAGGCTTCTAAAAAAGTTTAAGGGTGTTGGTCAGTGAGATCTATTTCCCCTCTAATGTTAAACCTGTGAGTGTGTACCGCATTCTTTTTTTTTTATATCTTATCAGAAAATTAAAATTTTTAACTGCTCTTTTCTATGTACTTTTCTTAAAAGCTGCCTCTTTGTTTTTGCTTTTTTAAGTTGGAAAAATATTTCTAAAATATATGCTTCAATTTACGTTTTATGTGTTAAAATCTTAGCGAAACAAAAAGAAGTGAGATTTTAACGCTTCTATTAAAATTAAGTATATATTTTAGAAATATTTTGTCAACCAAAAAGAAACATCCTAAAGTTAAAATATCAATTTCCTGAGGAGATAGAGAAATTTAAAAATACGAATGCATTCCATGTCCTTAGGTTTAATATTAGCAAGGGGAATTTGAGAGATTTGACTGATAAATTTAAGGGGGCTCTTCAGGGACCCTAATGATCCCGATATCTGATGCTAATTAATGGGAAAATTTGAGCTTTTATTACGGGTTTTTATAAAATTTGATTTTTTATAAAACTGGAAAATTAAAAAAATATGAGAGTAACTACCTATTTAAATTTTACCAAAGGTTAACGAGATTTCGCGATCGGAGAAGATCACTGAATTAACTTTAATCTGAAACTGTTACTCTCGCCCTTATCTCAGACAGTAATTTATAATTTATTTTTTGTACCTGCTTAAACTGAATAAAATATTTTTCTTTAATATGCTGTTATGCTTATTTATTTATTTTATATATGTAGCTGGCATTTATTTTTTATTTTTAAAAAAAGGGGAAGGATTTGAAAAATAGAAGAAAAGATACAATTCTGCATTTGCTGAATTGGTTCTAATTTCTAATAAACAGAGGACTCTTGTTAGTGCATCTCCAATTAAGACGTATCTCCAGATAATGAGGACAAATTAGTTTTCTCCATTATTTTCTATTTTAAATTAAGGTTAAGGACATCGTTTAATGCGTATTACTCACGGATAATGCGGACTATCTTTCCAAAATCTACCGGGCAGAATCACAACTATATCATCGAACATTATTTCTTCAAAAGCAAATTTGCATAACTTTGTAAAAATGGGAGATAAAGTAAAATTATGCAAGTACTGTAATTTCGTTGCATATTTTCTTTGTCTTGGGTAACTTATTCTTAAATATTAGCAAATAGACATTTTTCTTTTCAATAAAATTACTAAATTAAAAAGAAAAAGTTGCTTCTTTAGCATAAAGTTAGTGAACTATTTAATTTCTGCCAAAAACTAAATTTAACACAAGCATTTTTTTTTTCTTTTACGCCATTGGAATGCTTACATCATTTAATGTGGATTTCAATTAGTGCTGATAAAAAAAAAAAATGGCCACCCTTGGAAGTCCGCAATAACGGGAATTCACTGCACACTGTAAACTGAAATTCAGACACTTATGTGACCAAAACGGGTGGTTAAAAAAAGAAACGCTTTAAAGTGTTTTAAATTTTTAAGACGCTTATTTGCGTCTGAATTTCAGACATTCGAAACGTCTAAAAAGTGGCCATTTTTGACCTGTAATTTGTTGACAACCAGCAAAGCCGGTTTGTTCCAGAAGCAGAATCTGATTAAAGCATAGACAAAGTGTGCCGTGACCCTGCCCCCTAAAATAATTTTAGGGGCCACAAAAATTGGAATGCAGCTTTAATAAAGCTGATATTTTAAATCTATTTCGACAGTACAATGTGAAAATCCCCCCCCCCCCACAAGGGCTTCTAAAAAAGTTTAATGATTTCCCCCAGTGAGATCTCAACGCCCCTCGCTATAATGTTATTGAATGCCATTGTTATTTTTAAAATATATCATCAGAAAATTAATATTTTAAACTTCTTTTTTCTGTGCATGCTTCTTAAAGGAGGTTTCGCTTTTATGTTTCTTTCGGTTTACAAAATATTTCTAAAATGAAAGATTAATATTTTGTGTGTTAAAAGTTGATGGGCTGTGGATAAGATTTTAATACTTCAAATTAAAAAAATCAGATATATTTTTAAAAAATATTTTAACAGAAAAAAACGTGCACAGATAAGATAAATAATCTAAATTAAAGGTTGGATCTGGACATGGAGATTTAAGCGTATGCTAAAAATTTTATTGCAACATTTTTTTATTCCAGAAAGCAATACACATTAAAGGATATCCGAAGTAGAAACAACTGGATCAGTTCGAGAAATCACCGATTTGTTGGATCTGAAACGAAGAAATTTATATAAAGTTAGGAATGTTGGAAAAGTTACGTTTACATTACTTTTTCGTGAATTTAAGATTCGCGGAAACAATTTAAGCATTTTAATATAGTGTTCTTTTAATTCATTTTGGTACCGATTTTTCCGTGCTGTTGCTTAGAAATTTCAACTTTTCGATAAAAATGTGCCAATAACCTAAGTGCATGCACATTTTAATTCCCGATTAATTTTGTATGTACATGTATCAACAAACAATACGAACTAAATAAAGCTTAAAGTTATTTGAGTAAATGAAAGTGACAGGTGATCTTGGAAATAGATTTTTTAAACAAGATCCAAGTGGTTTATTAAGATTTATAACAATCCTCTGCATGATATTTCCAAGATTTTGTTAGTCTTTTCAAAATGGTACTGAAACCAAAGTTTTTAAACCGATAAAATTATTGACGTTCAATTTTTATGATTTAATCAAAAACAATTTTTAAAAAATGGAACACCATATGTAAATTTTTATACACAGATTTTTTCACATATTTAGAAAAAAGGCGAAAGGGGAACGTTGTCATTCCGATATCATATGCATGTACGTGTTATAGTATAACATACATGCATGCATAGGAAACATAAGGATTAATGAAAAGAGTTTCAGACATTACAATCTTGATTCAAGCTACAGTGAAAACCACTTACTTATATATACCATTACACATAAGAGAAACTTGCATTTTGGTACTATCACTTAACATAATTGAAGCAACTTTTTATAGACACCTGACATGCAATAAATATTTATTTCATATTTTACTTGTCATATTAGAGAGTTCTCGTTATTCTTTGCCATATACATGAATGAGATAACTATACAATTATTTTAAACAATACTTAAACCTAGAATTCAACATTTTAACTACGCATGTTTCAAAATTTACACTCCAACCTGCATCCAATAGCTACAAATCTGAAATTAGTAATATTTTAGGTATTTTAATAGTTTGCATAAACAAATCATTGAAGTTATTTAAAAAGAAAGCTAAAAATGTCAGACAAAAATTTCTTTAAATTTTTATCGTATTTTTATTCATAATTATATATTACAATTGATAGAATATTATTTCTTAGTTATTGATTGAGACAATGATATCTGATGAGGATTGCGTCTTGGTCTAAAAATGTTCTCCGGAATAGTCGACAGCGTCAACGCAATTTTGCGATCTTACGTATATGTAAGAGAAGATTAGTAAAATTTAAAACTGCCATTTTCCTTATGTATGATTTATGAGGAGATTTATAATTAGTCTCTCTAATTTATAATGGTGTTAAAAGAGTACGGTTTCAATGAATGCAAAAACTAGTTTGTCTTCAATAAAAATAAAAAAATAATCGAGAGGGATCATTTATGCAGAATTCTTAAGGGTGGTTCTCTACTTTTTCCTGCTCAGCAAATCAGGAAATTTCAGAGTAATTTTTATTAATAAACCATGAGATTTTCATACATTAAATTTAGAAGTAATGACGTTTTACATTTATCAATATTACATCTTTAGTTATAATAGACTGCTATCTTCTGACGTCCTTTCCGGTTTTTAGCTTCTCAAAAATACGCTGAAAATGGCAACATATTTTAGAGTTTACTGAAATATCCTTTATTAAAAAAAGGAAAACACTCATCGATTTGTTGCTGTAGAGCGAAGAAATCTTTTTTTGTTCTGTAGAACAAAGACTATTTACTTATTTCATGCATTTAAGTATGAAATAAGTCTGAAAGTACCAGAAAATAGCCAGTTTTGATTTCAGAACAGTTAAATAATTTTTTTTTTCTTTATGTAAAGTTATACTTTGAGAGATTTCTTGGATTGGAAACTAATACGAATGTGTTCTTCCCACTTTCATCCAAAAGGAACAACTGAAAAAAGTATAAGTTAAAAAACTTTAAATTAACAAATATCTGCTAATTAAATCTTACTTATTCAGAATTCTGAAACAAAATTTTAGTTAAAAATTTATTGATAAATAATCGGAACTTTATACTTAAAAGTATAAACTGTTTCTGTAAGAACTATAAAAATGACCCGACACAGTTTACCTTTTGTCCTCGTTATAGCACATCCACGGAAACAGTTTAAAACAAAATGTTTAAGATAAAAATACTTTCAAGATTTTACTAGAGTTTTAATTTTTTTTTCAAGATTTATGTTAAATAGCTAGTTGTTTAAAACAGGTACCAATTTGAGCATTACACTCATCTAGCTGGATATGCTGGATATGCTGTTTTCAAAAGATTCCTTTAAATAGTAATTAATATTCTATTTTATATGTTGCAGATACAAATCTTTGGAAGAAAAGAAAAATTTGAAAAAACAGAGGAAGACATTTCATCTAAAAGTGAAAACGAAGTGTGAAACATTCCCACTAACTTATTTGATATATACAAAGAAATAAATTAAGCAAAGTAAAAGCACAATTGAAACAAGTATCGCATTAAAATATACTTAAGAATATTTCTGTTATAATTAATATTTTGTTGTGTAAATAAATTACTAGAATATACTTTTTTAAATACCGATGCGTCCTTTTCTTTTTATATATACTTTCGAAATTTACTATTACTGAATAATTAAAGAAACACCACCACATTTGTTAAATTTTTTTGATAAATAAATGTTGTCATTAGAAAAAAAAGATACTTGAAGATGCTTAAGAGATAATTTAAACTCCGAAAATACGGGGATATTAAGCTCCTTGCTAAATTCCAGTGTAGTGTTAACCAGTGTTCCTAGGCTTAAGGGTTTAGAAAGTAATGTCACGCGGAACCATTACGCGGGATAAATATTCCTTTATTTCACATGCCACAACATCTTTAATTTTTTCACGCATCATATTATACCTTGCTCCGCATTGAGATCTTAATACACTAAAAATTAAAAAAACACGCGAGAATCTTTAATTTTTAAAGACTACGTTTTACTGTGGAATTTTCAAGACTTTATAAATGAAAATTTAGATGCAGCAATGAACTTTTGGTCATTATCTATCAAATTATAAATATATACTAAGATTTCGGAGATTTTTTTAGACCAATAAAGATTTGTCAACTATAGAAAGGCAAAGATTTCTGCATTTGAATGAGATTATATATGTGTGTGTGTGTGTGTGTAAAATATAAGACGATTACATTGCAGGATTAGATAAATTCCATATAGAGGCGGAATTTTTTTTCTTCAATTGGGAATTAGAAAGTTGCTACATAATCTAATTTAACTGTAACAATGCTTTTTGCTATAATTTATATTACTAGATTTTTGCTGTTGAATCTGAAATTATAGCATGTATTGTCCCAGTTCATTTGTCGCTGCTTATAATGCTAGAATTTTCCGACGAAAAAAAAATATCAAAATTTATTAAATACTCTCAAAGCAGAACGTAATCACTTTCGATACTTTGCGAATGTTTATCAAATTCTTTGGAATAATGCTTCCGTTTCGGGATTGCTTTTCATCAAAACATCTAGGCGAATAAACAATGACAAGTTTTTTACATTCATCAGTCTTTGCATATCATTAATGTGTTAGGGAAGTTTCATTTAATTTTTTTGCATGCCCTTTCGTATGGAAATACTTATAGCAAATTTAAATTAGAAATGATTCGGTTTAACTTATCCAGAACACTTGATTTTCACTGAAATGGAGGTTAAATAACATTTATGTAAATTGCTTCACATGAGGTGTAACACTACTTAAAGATTCCACCACATCAGTGTTTAATAAGAGCTCTTCTCCGAGGTAATTTCTATCTTCACGAGAGAAATGTCTCTAGATCATAAACAGAATAAAAAAATTAGAAATCCTCACTGTGAAAAAAAAAATAACGTGGCTTCCCTTCAGAAAAAAAACGGTGGACTTCAGCCAAACCGCCGTTGATTCATATCCTCTTTAATGGAAACGAAGCATCTAGAAAATTTCAAAGTTCGTACTCCGAGTTATAAAGGTACTCTGAAAACTTTTCCTCTTGAATGCAAACGTCTAGTTTTTACATCTGTGCGACTGAAGAAGAGATTCTATATATCAAACTTTCGAAGTTTTATGAGTTTGCGCTTGGCTGGAGATTAGTTATTTACGTAAGTGCAATTCAATTTCACTTGGCTTATTTTATATGTAGTTTTCGACGAGATATCTGGCTTTTAGTCCCTGAATTAGCATTAATTAGCTACAAAGTTTCCAGTTAGGTAAGAGGTTACCAATTATATACTTACCAAAGTATGGCTTTTATTTTTTAGTTACTGCGATTTCAGAGCTCTTAGACAGTGAATTAAGTATTGTCTTTTTTAAGGAAGTAGTAAGTAATGTTTTAGAGATTAGAGAAAAGTTGCTCCTATCCGAGAAGATATTTGGTGAGGGTTTGAATTTATTATCGATAGTATAAAATTCCTAATTACATTAAATAAACTATTTTCCTTTTTTTAAAAAGAATATATTAGAGTACTTATTTTAATTTCGCAGCATTAACTACGACGGATTGAATTTTATAAGAGGAAAAAGGTGTTAATCACTTTAGTGTCTGGTGTCCCAATAATAGTACATGTCTGTACTATTATTTTGTCTTTACGATTGAATTTGAGATTGCCACTCCTTAAATAAACCCAATAAAAATTGAATCTTTCAGTCAGATATAGTCAATTTTGTCTTCTTTTCAATAAAGTTCATTTGGAATTTTAATTAAAATGAATGCTTTATACATTAGGTTCGGAAAATTTAAATAAAGGAAATTAATATATTTAATTATAATTTAGTAACTGTTTCATTCCAATCTAAAAATTAATTTTTTGTATAATTTCTTTTTTATGCAATGACACAACTTTAGAAGATACGTAAAATGGTTTTAAGACATCCTTCAATCCCTCGTCACTTTGGAGGATATTGAATATGTATAGGCAGAATTTGAAAAGGAATTGGGCGAGTAAACTACCATTTAGGTTTGCGCATATATACGTTTTAATATTAAAGGGAAGAAAATTTTCAGAAAAGCTGAACTTCGTATATTAAAAATAAAATAAAAAGCGATCTATAGAAGCATGTCCGATTATAATGAATGCTTTATACATAGATTCAATAAATTAAAATGGAATTATATACTCTTGATTATAATTTTAGTTTTTATTTTGTTTCATTCCAATCTAAATGTATTTCTTATATTATAATTTCTTTCTTTTTTATGCAAAGACACAAATTTGAAGACTGGCAGTGGTTTACACATATCCTGCAGTCTTATATAGAATTGGAAGACATCAAAGATGTGTACGAAGAATTAAAGGAATTGGGCGAGTAAACTAACATTTAGTTTCACTTTAGTTGTAAAAAATTTTAATATAAAAAAAAAGGGCAGAAAAATTGTTTCTGAAAAGTTAACTTCATATTAAAAAAAAGCGTATACATGGGATATTTTTTTTTCATATTTAATATAAAGTTTTGTAAATTTTATAAGTTATAAGAGAAATAAGAAACTGAAATTTAATTACTCTTAATTTGTGAAATATATCAAATATTACAAGTACATAATTAAATTTAACATTTTTCGTTATCTCCAGTTATAAAGTATGTTTACTTTTTATTTCTCATGTATTTTTTGCATGATGTACTTCATTAAATTAGTGTTTCAAGTGAATTTAAATGTTTTACTTGAGAAATATTGGGAAATCGTTTATTTAGTTTTTGCTCTTGTTCTTGGTTTTAGAAACAGAGAAACAAAAAAGAGGATCTTCTACTGTTACAAAAGTTTGAAGAAAGGTGCTTGAACCAGAATATTCTGGAAGAAAATGGTAAGTACACAGAAAAAAAGATTTCTACCTGTGGGAAATTAAAAATAGCGTATAGATAACTCATATTTATTTTGTTCAATAATTTGCACGTTTTGAATTTATTTTTAAATTTATTTTGTTCACATAAAAGTGTGGGTTCAAAAGTTTCACAAATGTGTCAAATTATAAATAAAAAGGAAAATATGTTTGAGGTTTCTTTTAAATGAAACAATTAGAGAGCAACCACTTATCGGATGCGGTTTTGTTTAAAATGTTATGGATTAATTAAATTCAATATGGTAAACTATAGCTAATTTTGATTGTTTATTTAGGAGATAGTGTGAGGGTGTTAATTTATGGGCATTATACTTCTTAAAGATGTTCTCAAATCGAAATTGTATATTTTCGGACACATTTCTGAATTAAATTTTGCTCAGTTTTCTGTGAATGGGATTTGAGACAGTGTTCATTGAATTGGAAGTTGAAATTCAGAAACTATGTGATCGGGCAGATTTTTTTATGTTTAGTAGTTCCGTACCTGTACGTAAGTTTATTTTTCCTCATGGGCTGTTCAGCACACCTCGTGCGAGTAATGAAGGGTTGGTTAAAGACTTGTCCTTTTTTTTTCATATGTCCAAATATAAACTCATTTGAACTGCTTCAAAGATTAAAGTTTAAATTTTTATGCTAAAAGAAACTATTATTTTAACCTTCATAATTTCCTTGAGAATATCCTCATTTTAATCTTATACTGTCCACGTCTCAGCATAAAGCAATGTTTGTTTTCACAGCTTGAGTCTTTTCCTGTTCAATCCATATTTATAATTTTTCTCCGGAGCATTTTGTTCCGATAAGGCAGACTAGAGCTACTAAATATACACTGCTGGACAATTGCTAAGGACCGAAAACACTATCACTCATAGCAACCACAAAATGAAAGGAAGCAAAATGTGGAAAATTAGAATAAGTGCGGGATATAGTAAGAAGAGGTGTGCGTATGCAAGATTTTCTTTTCCACGTCTGTTCATCACTTGATAGCGCTGATAAGAGCTTTAAAGGATTTGATGCGTGTGGCGTTTGTTGTTCCAAGTCAAAGTTTTACAGGAAAGACTTAATTGACGAACTTGAAATTTTCGGCATGTCTTCCCGATGTCACTTAGATGATTTTATGCGTGGTCGCATTATTGGAAAGATCTAAGAAGAGCGAAAAATAACAGATGTCGCCAGGGAGTTCGACATCACCCACAGCGTTGTTTCACGGCTGTGGAAATCATCATTTAAAACTACTGAAATGTGTAGGGCGTCACGGGGAGGTTGTGTTAGAAGTACTACGCCTGCAGGAGATAGATACATTGTCCTATCGGCAAAAAGGAACCGACGCACCACAGCTCAGCAGGTGGCAAATCAGTTTCTTGCTGCCACAGGACTGCAGATCTCCCGAAAAACTGTAGCCAGACGTTTGAGGGTCCGGGGATTATAAGCCCACAGACCTGTTGTGTGACAGACAGCAGCGTACTGCCCGTTTGCAATGGTGTCGTGAGCATCGCAACTGGACTGAACAGGACTGTGCATGCGTACTATTCTCAGATGAGAGTAGGTTCAGTCTGTCATCGGATTGAAGACTCCAACTGATCTGGGGTGAGAATGATACTGTTTTTCGTCCAGAAAATATCCAGGAAAGGGACTGATATCAGACATGCAGTGTCATGGTATGGGCCGGCATCATGATCAATGGCCGCACGCGCCTACATGTGGTTGTGACTGGGACTAAGACTATCCAACGATACATTGATGAAGTCAAACCTCATGTTCGCCTTTTCCGTGGTTCTGTCGGTGATAAATTTGTTTTCATGGACGACAACGCACCATGTCATCGAACACTCACTGTTCAGGATTGTCTAGACAGCGAGGGTATTCAACGCGTCGTATGTCCAGCGCGTTCTCCAGATCTAAACCCCACTGAAAATGTTTGGGGTGCATTGGGAAGGCAACTTGCTAGTCAAAAGTATCCTCCCAAAACAAGACCCGACAGTATCTCAAACAAGAACACTCTCATCCATGCACTGACAGAGGAATGGGATAAATTGCCTCAACAGCTGCTGGATAATGTTGTGCAAAGTATGATACGACGTGTAGAACGTTGCATCACACTCTACGGTAGACATGTCCCGTACTGACACCTTTCTCCAAAGTGCCTGCTGACTTTCATATGCATTGTTCCATTTCTCCGTATGCAGCATCAAATGAACATTTTTTTCTTTCAGATGTTTCATAGCCTTTTGTATTTTACAGACCAATAAATGTCCTTTATTCCAATGTCTGAACAGCGTGGCAACAATATTTTATCCTACTAGGCCTCATACTCGCTTAATGTTATGCTACATTGCAATTTGTGATCCGTTCTTAGCAATTGTCCAGCAGTGTATATATTAAGACAGGATGCATATCTCGTCAGCTTACAAGCCCCAAACCAGAGGTGGCGTTTTGTTTGGCACCTACCCTTCAACCTGTCCGGCTTGGGAGACCCTACCAGTACCAAACTACCACCGGCATAGCTCTCAGGGTCATAGGTGCCCACAATTTCCACCGCGTCGGGTATATCCTGGTACATTCTGCAACTTTCGTTCATTAACGTATAAAAAAGAATTGCTAAATGCATCAGAAAAATGCGCGTTGAGTGGAGAAATTAAATTCATACGATCCTGACAGTGTTCACCATACAAAACTGACGGATCTCTAATATCGATAAGACCCGATAGAAGTTTTCTAACTTCAATAACCTTAAATTATTTTAATTTATAATTTTTCTGCCAGTTCTATTGCTGTGAATACTTTTGTCATGTCTGTAAATGAGTTTCACCACAGAGAAGCACATCAGCTTTTTTATTAAAAATAACAAGACTACTGCTTATACTCAGTGTCCGATCTTGTGATTACGAGGCCCAGGTAACGATTCAGTTTGATAATTGAAAACTCAAAAGTTCTACATTGATTGCAATTACTTTGGACAAAAAATTTGAATACTCCCTGTGGCAAATGTATCTACTCTGATAAAGTTACTTTAAGGTGAACAGGTGTTCCCAATTTTCAGGGACAGAATTAACCTAAAGAACTTCAGCTTTTTGATTAAAGTTTTGAGTTAAGTTTAAAAATTTACAATTTTTTGTTAATGTGGCAACGTTATCGATCAATATTGATTGAATACGAATTTATCACGAAATGTATAAAATCTGCATTTGGAGGATCTGAAATTTTGAAACTCAGGTGCACAGGACAACGCATTAGTCAAGGCTCGATGTCTACACTAAACAGATGCCATCACAAATGAGACTATTCCCGCATGCCTTCTTCTCGACGATGACTTATAAGCGGATACTTGTATCAAGCACACACTTCAGCTATATGTTCTCAATAAAACAGATCTGGGGTTAATAGGAGAGTGAACTAAAATCATCGGTGAAGCACAGTCAATGTACGTTCAAAGACCTTCGTCCATGTGTTGACTATAGAAAGCTTAATAAAAAACAACGGAATTTCCCTCTTCCTAATATAGAGAAGGTGGTTGATAAAGTGCAGCACCTTACATCTCAATTATGGATTTGACAAAAGGGTACTTTCAAATTCCTTTAACAGAGAGAGCGCAAAGATATGCGGCTTTCGTCACGCCATTTGGTACCTTTATTTCGAAAGTTATGATATTTAGGCTCCTTAATTCAGCATATTTTTGTACGCTTTTGCGGGGCCGTATATTGATGACAGACTTTTTTTTTTTGATTTGGGAACAACATTTGAAGGATCTGGAGACCATGCTTAAACGATTAAGGGAGGCCAACTGAACTGTAAAACCAACAAAATGTAAATTTGCACAAGATCACTTAAAATATTTTGGTCACGAAGTGGGGTCAGGAAAGAAATCTCCTGGACAGGCAAAGATTCAAGCGCAATTAAAAGATTTCCCCAATACTCACGAATGAAACTCAATTTAGGGCATATCTTGGGATGGTTTGTTATCACTCAAGCTATATTAGAAACTATGCTACAATAGCAGTGCCGTTAATGGATGCGTTAAATGGAAAAATAAAGAAAAATAAAATGGGTTTATAAGTAACGACTCGTTCAACGAATTAAAGGCAAAATAAAGAGTCCAATATTAAATGGGACTGATTTTACACAAAAGTTTATAGTGCAAACTGATCATAATCCTTTTTTTATTTTATTTTTAAATGATTGGAACTAACTCGTTTGACACGCTAGGCCTTTTTTCTACAGTCATTAAATTTTTAGGTCAAACATAAGCCTGGAATATTACACGGGAACGCAGATTAAGTAGACAGGCATAAATTCATATGCATTCTTTCTGTCTGGAGAGGTATCTAAAATTAGGTTTTTCAATAAAATGTATTTAGGAAAATTGTGTAGGGCATTGTATTGTATATACATATATTTTTTTTGTTATGATGTAAATTTGCAATCTGTTTAGAATTATATATAAGTGTAGTCTATTTTAAAATTATTTCTTCTGGTATCAAAATTATTTCTGGAATCCTACTTTAATATTGTAAGGAAAAATTTATAAAAAGTCATGTTGACAGTGTATCCTTTCAATGCTGAGTATGGGGAAATTTGTTCTGTAGGGATTTCATGTGCAATACATATTTATAGAAAGATTTATGCATTGTGACCTCTGGAAGTTTATTTAAAAAGGGGCTTATTGTACATAGCTGATACACGAAAAATTATCTGCAGAAATTTTTTGGGGGGGAGAGAAGGTGTGATATCATGAGTTCCACTATTCCTTATAAATGTACAATAGTTGATCCTTGACAGAAAATGGGTCGGGTCCTTTTGTCAGCTTTGAGAACAAATTTGATAATTTCATGGAACTACGAATAATCTTATCATTCCTAAGTTCCATGGATAATCTCCGCAGTGAAGAGGAACTCTTAATGAATAGGTGATAAAATATCCCGATTTTTGCTTTTTCAAGTATATGTGGAAGGTATTCATGAATGGAGAATGGATGTTATGTCAAGACTAAAAATTCCTGATGTCATCAGCTTTCATTGAGAATAAAGGTATCATGGAACTGCTGACTGAGGGGTTGGCAAGAGATCTGGAAGTTCATCTTTTGAAGAGGACAAATATCAGGTGTTTATTTTCAGACTATTTTGTGGAACTTAAGTTATGATCGGATGTAATCGTATTGGGTTGATTTTGAAGAATGTTGATTAAGCATGAGATACCAATCATGCTTGTAGTTCATTTTTATTAATTTGTCTTTTAATTGTTCTAAAAAAGAACTTGCATCGTAACAAACTGTGTTGTTGTGGACCTAATCTTCCTGCAGCTAGATGAGCTTCATCATAATTCGGCTTTGTCATCAGAACACCAAGCGGCAATATCAAACTATTAAAACCTTTCTACTCTGAATGGTAATCGATCCATTTCTATTATTTATTTCATTATTGCTCCCTCTGGCTTTAACTAAATGGTCTTATATTTTAAGTATTCCTCAAACAGATAAATATCTTCAGTTTATAAAATTTTTCAGACTTCAGGAATTTTTTTTAGCCAAAAAAGTCATTTTATCTGAATGGGTCTAATCGACCCATATCACTAATCGCATATAAATGCATGGGAAACAATTAGTGTGTATTTCGAATAATGATCGGTAGATGGCGCTACCATACTGATATACTAAAGTAATGTTCTTGTTTTGGAGTGTTTCGCCATTTTTTTATGCAATATGGCGCGTAATAAGCACCGTCATACCGATTATGAAATATGAAAGCTTTGGCAAGAGCTCCCTAGTGATAAATCTGATAAAGGGAATAATGATTTGATTGAAACAGATGAGTCTGATCATTATCCATCGAAGAGGATGAGAAAACGGATGTTTCCGATACAGAAGATGAAACGGTTGAGTTTCCATCCTCCTTTATTAGTCGCAACAAAACTGAATGGCGTAAATTCCCTCCAGGTTGATAAAGTGCAGCACCTTACATCTCAATTATGGATTTGACAAAGGGGTACTTTCAAATTCCTTTAACAGAGAGCGCAAAGATATGCGGCTTTCGTCACGCCATTTGGCACCTTTATTTCGAAAGTTACGATGTTTGGGTTCATTAATTCAGCATATTTTTGTACGCTAATTGCAATAGTTTTATATGGATTGGAGGCTTTTGCGGTGCCGTATATTGATGACAGCCATATTTTCTTAAACTTGGAAACAACATTTGAAGGAGCTGGAGACCATGCTTAAACGATTAAGGGGAGGCTAACTGAACTGTAAAACCAACAAAATGTAAATTTGTACAAGATCACTTAAAATTTTTTGGTCACGAAGTGGGGTCGGGAAAGAAGTCTCCTGGAGAGGCAAAAATTCAAGCAATTAAAGATTTCCCCAATACTTACGAATGAAACTCAATTTAGGGCATATCTTGGGATGGTTGATTATCACTCAAGGTATATTAGAAACTATGCTACAATAGCAGTGCCGTTAATGGATGCGTTAAAAGGGGAAAAAATAAAAAATGGGTTTATAAGTAACGAATCGTTCAACGCATTAAAGGCAAAATAAATGGAGAGTCCAATATTAAATGCGCCTGATTTTACGCAAAAGTTTATAGTGCAAACTGATCATAATCCTTTGGTTTATTTTTAAAAAAAAATGATTGGAACTATCATTTGACACTCTAGGTCTTTTTCTACAGTCATTGAATTTTTAGGTCAAACGTAAGCTTGGAATATTACACGGGAACGCAGATAGGGTAGACAGGCATAAATTCATATGCATTCTTTCTGTCTGGAGAGGTATCTAAAATTAGATTTTTAAGTAAAATGTATTTAGGAAAATTATGCAGGGCATTGTGTTGTATATACATATAATTCTAAACAGATTGCAAATTTACATCATAACAAAAAATATAAGTGAAAAATCTATTTTAAAATAATTTCTTCTGGTATCAAAATTATTTCTGGAATCATACTTTAACATTGTAAGGAAAAATTTATAAAGTCATGTTGACAGTGTATCTTATCAATGCTGAGTATGGGGAAATTTGTTCTGTAGGGATTTCATGTGCAATACATATTTATAGAAAGATTTATGCATTGTGACCTCTCTGGAAGTTTACTAAAAAAGGTGGCTTATTGTATATAGCTGCTACGATAAATTTCCTGCAGGTTTTTTTTTTTTTTGGGGGGGGGGGGGAGAAGGTGTGAAATCATGAGCTCCACTATTCCTTATAAATGTAGAATAGTTGATCCTCGACAGAAAAGGGGTCCTTTTGTCAGCTTTAAGAACAAATGTGGTAATCTCATGGAACTACGAACTAACTAATCATCCCTATGTTCCATGGCTAATCTCTGTAGTGAAGAGGAACTCCTATTATGAATAGGTGGTAAAATCTCATGATTTTTGCTTTTTCAAGTATATCTGGAAGGTATTCATGAATGGAGAATGGATGTTATTCATGTCAATACTAAAAATTCCTGATGTCATCAGCATCCATTGAGAATAAAGGTGATCATGGAACTGCTGACTGTGAGGGGTTGGCAAGAGGGATCTGGGAGCTCATCTTTTTAAGAGGGTAAATTTCAGGTGTTTATTTTAAGACTATTTTGTGGAACTTAAGTTACGATCGGATTTAATCGTATTGCGTAGATTTTGAAGAATGTTGATTAAGCATGGAGATACACCCATAATGCTTGTAGTTCATTTTACCCTTCATTTTTATTATTTTGTCTTTTTAATTGTTCTAATAAAGAACTTGCATCGTAGCAAACTGTGTTGTTGCCTTAATATTCCTGTAGCTAGATGAGCTTCATAATTCGGCCTTATCAGAACATCAAGCGGCAATATAAAGCTATTAAAACCTTCCTACCCTGAATGGGTCTAATCGACCCATTTCTATTATTTATTTCATGATAACTCCCTCGAGCTTTAACTAAATGCTCTTATATTGCAAGTATTCCTCAAACAGATAAATATCTTCAGTTTATAAAATTTTTCAGACTTCAGGAATTTTTTTTTAGCCAAAAAGTCATTTTATCTGAATGGGTCTAATTGACCCATATCACTAATCTCATATAAATGCATGGAAAACAATTAGTGTGTGTTTCGAATAATGATCAGATGGCGCTACCATACTGATATGGTATATGCAATATGGCACGTAATAAGCGCTGTCATACCGATTATGAAATCTGAAAGCTTTGGCAAGAGCTCCCTAGTGGCAAATCTGATAAAGAAAATGATAATGATTTGATTGAAACAGATGAATCTGATCATTATCCATCGAAGAGGGTGATGATAAAACAGATGTTTCCGATACAGAAGATGAAACGGTGGAGTCTCCATTCTCCTTTATTAGTCACAACAAAACTGAATGGTAAATTCCCTCCACCTACATCAAAAGAACGGTATGTATTAGTACATAATTTATATTTATGGTATTCGATATTTTATATAATAATTTGTTCATATTCAGGTGTTGTGCCAGCTGTGGAACCCGGACCCCGAAGATTTTGTTTGAATATACCGTATATACTCGTGTATAAGTCGACCCCCCCCCCCCCAATTCTTACGCAAAATTTTGGAAAAAATTGAATTTTCGTGTATAAGTCGAACCACATTTCTGGCAGTATGTTGAAAAATGATTTGTAATCCAGGATAAAAAAATAAATTTTCATTAAATTAGTATTTTTTATTTTTATGTTTCTAATCAGACTTTTTTTTAATTCAACATTTTAAAATTGTATAATTATGTGAAACTGAAGAAGCTTAAACTATTTTAAAAGCTATTCACATCAATTTAATGATTACTTTTTTTTATTTTTTTTTTGAAAAATCTATTCAAGCCTTATTTACAAGGGTAAACTTCTTAAACTGCTAAAATATAGTACTTCTTTGTATTGTAAGACTTAGGAGAGAAATCTAGAAGCATTCTCAAGTTGAACTCTTTTTAAAAAGGGGATTAAAATGTTGAAAGGAATGCCCCTGTATTGAAGGGAATTCTATCCCAAGAGAAAATGAGTGCAGAACAATTACAGAAACATTGTTGAGCTTTTTTTTTTATCAATCACCATTGTCTGCTTTTATCTGTCTCTCCAACCTAGACCCGCATATTGATTAATTAAAAGACTTTCACCAACTATCTTCGAAAAAAATGACTCCGGTATTTCACTCCATTTTTTTTATATTTTTACTTACTCGTGTATAAGTCCACCCCCCCCCCATTTTCAGCTCCCAAATTTTGTCTAAAATTCTTCGGCTTATACACTAGTATATACGGTAGGTTAAGTTTATTTCTTAATGTTAGAGGGAGAGATTAAATGCCGTTTATGCTTATTTCTTGGGTCAATTTTGATTGGACAAAAATACGCCAGATTAAATAACTTCGTCGCCAAATAAAAAAAAAAAAAAAAAAAAAAAAATTGGCGACCGCAGAAAAGACGTGACATGCCCAGCGATATCGGCGAGATATTCGTTTAATCACAAGTAAATTGAGGGAAATGTCAGACATCGAAATTCAAGCAAGAAAACACGCCTTTCGCGACCGCATTTGTCAAGCCATATTACAAATTTACTCATGTTATCATTTTCAATTGAATTCTACTTTTCATCCCGTTTTCTTCTTGAAAACAAAAGGAGGTTGAAAGATATGCCTAAAAGAAGACGTGACATGCCCAGCGATTTCGACAAAATATTCCATTTAGCCATAAGTAAATTGAGGGAAATATCGGACATCTAAATTCAAGCAAGGAAACCCGTCTTGTTAAATACTTAAAAAGGAAAATTTACATAATTACTTGTACTTCTCTCTTCATTTAAATAAATATTTTATTAGTTTATTTAGATTTTATTTTTTAGTACATTTTCTTTATATATGGGAGGAGATCATTTCCTTTTAATTTACAAGTAAAATTCCAAGACCCTATTTCTGTTAATTGCTAATTTTAACAAGTTTAATTAAACTTTGTTCATTTATATAAAAGGAATTTTGTAAGTTTTTTTTAAATTCACTTTCCGATGTGATGGAGCCCCGGCATTATATGCGGTTACAACCCGCATATATTCTGAAGAAAATAGCAAGTACAAAATTAATTTCTGCCTGGGCGATTAAAAATAGCTTATTAGATACTGAAATATTTTATACTGTTAACCAATTTGCACGTTTTAAATTTATTTCAGGAACATAAGTGTCCATTTAAATATTTGTCAGAGGTGTCAAAATAAAAATACCTGAGGTTTCTTTTAAATAAAACAGCAATTACTAAAAACTAGGGAAGATTTAGTACACTAATAAACTCAATTGTATGGGGTGGGGGGGATTAAGTTTTGTTTAAAATTTTACAGATTAAATTTAATATGGTAGATAATTTATTTATATTTGAGGACGAGTAAAGGTGTCAATTTATGGGTACTATACACTACTGAAGGCTATACTCAAATCCATACTGTATTAGAAGAAATACATCCAAGAAAAAAAAAGAAAAAAAAATAGTATGTCATTTTCTTTTTTACAGAAGTTAATTGTTTTAACTATTTCCTGAATCAAAACAATCAACATCTGTCCATATTTTGTTGTCGCACAACCAAAAAGAGTGACAAGATAACACTAGCAAGCACTATTATCAACATTTAGTTGTATTCTGTTTTTATGGAATTTAAAGAAAAGTATTCTAGATATAGAAAATTATTCTAAAATGTAACTTCCTCTGCTATTCACAGTAAACAATACATTCTATTCTAAATTGAACTTTTATAAACTATATGTGCGTGGCAAAAGCCTATTTAAATTACTCCAGAACTTCTCAACTGTTGCTATAATGTGGAAACCATAATGAAATGGATCTATGGAAGATTCAAATCAATATCTGCTTACTCCAACAAAACGCCTACAGGTAAAATGAATGACTAATGTGTAGTCTTTTATTCATTATTCCATTATAAATAAATCTAAATAAAAAAATAAAATATTCAGAAAAATGGTAACAAAACTAACTAAATTACCCAAATCAATTGGCTTCTAACGATCATATATATATATCACTTTATATATCGAATTTAATACAAATGAAAACAGAGTTTGAAAAACCTAATTAGTTTTTGCTATTATAGACTAAATAATAATAAAGATTCAGAAAATATATGAAGAAGTTTAGTGTAATATGAAAACGAACATAAGAACGAGATATCTTACGTCATATATCGAGACAAATAAAGTACAACTGTCAAAATCAAGGTATCGTTGTTGATGGATATCATTTTTACAAAATACACTCATATCAGTCAATATCTAAAGTATATCCACTTTACTTCTTATTAGGATGATTCTTTTGCATGGAACTTTGTATATTATTCTTAATTTTAATCTCATGCTTAGTTTTTTTTATGAGCAACTAAGAAATAATGTGACATATGAAGTAATGTGTTTATTGATTTATGTGAAACATGAAAAAAGTTAAATAATTTATATAGACTGAAGATAATCATTTCTTGTAAAATCTTTTCTGTGGTTTCTTTTTTTTTTTTTTCCTCTTTGTTCATCTAATTCGACGTTTTACGTATAGGTGGTCTCTACGACATTTAATACAGAAGCAAGTGGATCTTCTGAAACCAGCGAAAAGCGATCTATACAGCGAATGCAAGATTTAGTTGACGTTTTAGCTTATAAAACAGAAAGTAAATATTTCCATTATATACGTTGAAGTGCACAGTTTTGTTTTTCAATATTTACATATTCTCTGTTAATATGGGCCCCACCAGTGGCTGAGAGGTTCTGCTCTCTAAGCTGGTAGACCGGGTTCAAAACTGGGTCAAAACTGTCGCGCTCGTCGACCTAACCGTTCGGAGTTTTCCGTGGTTTTCTTCGAACCTTTCCGTAAATACGGGTTAGGATCCCTTAGAAAAACCTCCACGGAGGGCACTCCCATAGGTCCTATATCCCAGAAATAGATAATTGGCCGTCATAAATCAACCAAACCAACCATCTTAATATGAAGATTTAATTCTGGCTTGATATGTATGAAAAATCATTGCAGAATTCTAAAGTAGCGCATTAAATGTCAAACGCGAAGGTGATTGTTTGAAAGTTCAGCATTAGTCAATCTTCAATTAACAATTATAACTCCATTTAAGTAAAGCAAGGACAAAGAAACTTTATCTGTACGATGTATTTCTTTAGATCATATTTTACAGTATTTTCAGGTTTTGTTATACAGTAAAACCTCCAAAGTTGACCACCTCTCTACGTTGATTACTTCTCTCTGTTGACCGAAATTTATTAGTTTGAATGGTCACAACGCATTTTCAATGGAGATTTACCTCTCTATGTTGACCACCTCCGTAAGTTGTATGTTGGCCACTTTGTAGTAGGTTTTACTCTCTGTAACTTGACCACTGATGTTTTCTCGAATTTGATTTTTCCTCTGTTCTCCATCTGGTTTCCAGGAATTTCTTTATCAGTCATTTGGCTTATCTGAGCAACACTCGCCCCCCTTGTGGTGCTCCATTCATTGTTCACTTCCAGTATGATACAATGGGAGGGAAATGTCAGAATTCTGTTGAAAAATGTCAGGGGAGTGTATGATGTGCGTAGCGATGTAGCTATACGCAGAATTGGAAAACAACGCGTATCGCTCACATGTGAAACACATACCGTTCTTTTTCTCTGGATGTCGCGTCATGACGGGACCGGTTGTTTATTTGCGAATTTTTCTTAAAAATGGCACAAAGAAAGCTCCAAAAGAACTTAAAGGAGAAAGTGGATCTTCTTAATTTTCTGGAAAGCAGCAGCCAAAAAAAAAAAAGACGGCGGAAAAATTTGGTGTGAGCAGGCCAACTGTGAGCAACATTTTAAAACGCAAGGAAGAATATCTGGAAAGATATTCAGAAAATATCTGGAAAGAAGAATATCTGGAGCTGGGGGGCTGGCCCCAGCCCCCCTAGAAGAATATCTGGAAAGATATTCTTCCGAAAACGGGGGACTCCAAAGAAAACGCAGAAAAACGTGCCTCGACGCTGTAAACGAAACCACGTTTCGTTGGTTTAAAGAGATGAGATCAATCAATGCAAGAATATCGGGACGTATGAGGAAAAGACAT
This sequence comes from Maratus michaelseni, assembly GCA_963931845.1. Lineage (NCBI taxonomy): Eukaryota > Metazoa > Arthropoda > Arachnida > Araneae > Salticidae > Maratus > Maratus michaelseni. The sequence goes on from OZ007595.1 coordinate 183,691,421, forward strand.
GTTTACAAACCAACAGTACCATCAACCAATCTACCACTGCATTTTTGTATTAGTTATCATTTGCAGGAATCATCATGGCGAAGTAGGGCAATCATATTATAGACCAGTTTAATGTAGACCAATCAAATCTCCCCATCTTATGTACACAGGAGTCGTAACGAACGAACAGGTTTTTCTTACTAACCAACGTCAGGTGCCCTTTCCTTATGCTTCAGGAAGTAGCAAAAAAATTTGCAAAAGAATTTGAAATAGAGGACTTCCAAGCGCCAGTAGGTTGGCTTGAAAATTCAAACTACGATACGAGATTTCTCAAAAGGTTGTGTGGGAAATCAAATGAGGTTTCAGCTGAAGTGGTGGAGAAGTTTATACAAAATTCCCAGAGTTTGATAAAGGTTTTAAAGAAGAGGACATCTTTAATGCTGAGGAGTGCGGTCTCTTCTTTAAAGCAATGCCTGATAGAAATCTAGTAAAGAAGGGCGACACTTGCAAAAGAGGAAAACTTTCAAAACAGCATTTTACTGTTCTTCTATGGGCTAGAATGACTGGAGAAAAAGTTAAGCCTACGGTGATCGGCAAATCCGCAAAACCTCGTGCATTTAAAAATGTAAAACCTGAAGACCTTCCTGTTTTTGGAGAGCGAATAGATCCGCTTGGATGACTAGTGCTTTGTTCGAAGAGTGGGTTAGAGGAATTGACGCAGAAAGGAGGAAAAAGAACCAGTCTATTCTACTTACCATGGACAACTGCCCCAGCCCCCCGAGAGGGAATAATCTCACAAATGTGAAGCTAAAATTTTTGCCTCCACACACAACTTCAAAAACCCAACCTTTAGATCAAGGCATTATTCAGTCCTTCAAAGTGCACTACAGAGCTCAACTTCTGGAATGGGTGATCATGAAAGCACAAACCTGTGGTCCTTCTGCATTGGCATCGTCAACAGCTGCGTCAGTAAATGCTTTGAATGCTGTTCATTGTATTAATTCTGCTTGGAATAAAGTTACGGAAACAACGATTTAGAACTGCTTCAAGAAAGCTGGATTTGTTACAGTTACAACATCGGAACAAGAGGATGGCTTCCTCTATCTCCCTAGCCAGTTTTTGATGGAGTTGATTTTGAAGATTATGTTACCATGGATGACGAGTTAGTAACATGTGTTGAACCAGACCCAATCTTTAATGAGATATTCTCTGCAACTAAGCACAGCAAGGACGCTAAGGTACAAGAAATGGATGGCGGAGAGTATGATGATCCGTGACGAAACTGAAAAAGACCCAACTCTGAAGGAAGACTAAGTTGCTCCATCATGCGCTTTACATAAAGATTTCGCTGCAGAAAAATGCCCAAGCATGCTTAATTGACTTGTAAACTGTGAAAGTGTCTTTTGCAGTTAGTTACCTAATGAACAAAAAGAGGTCTCAAACAAAAATTGAATTATTCTTTCAAAAATTGTAAAAATGTGCTGTACCTTCAGTAAAAATGTGTAAGTGCTAATTTTTTTCTAAATTTTTCCTTAAAATACTAAAAACGCTTAGTACATTTTTTCTAATATGTGCTAAATATTTTCAAAAAATTCTCCAAGTTGACCACTTCCGTATGTTGACCACTTAGTTACAGTCCCTTGGGTGGTCAACTTATGGAGGTTCTACTGTATTTAGATAAATTGTACATTTAATGTTCTGTGTCTAAAATTTGGTCTTAACTTTTTCAAAACTCTTGTCTTAATAGTTGTGCATGACTGAAGCTATAGAAAATAAATTTTCTTTAGTCTTATATACTCCGCAGACATTTTATCTATCATCATTACTAGATAAATATCTTGCAATTATATAAACTTTGAAAATGTCAGCTTGTCAATTAAAATAAAGGACGAGCTGAAATTTTCAATGATTCTGAATTTTCAGTGACTGATTTACATTCTGAATACATATTGTATATGTGATCATATATATATATTTGTTTAGTTTACGCTCTTGTTCTTGGTTGCAGTAACAGAAGAGGTTCTAAAATTTTAAGAAGGGTGTTGCAACTCAAATTTTCTGGAACAAAATTGTATATACAGAAAACATTTCTGCCTGGACCATTAAAAAAAATGCTCATTAGTTAATTGGTTTATTTTATACTTTAATAATTTTAACGTTTTGAATTTAATTAGAAAATTTCATAATCGCACGTATTGGTTCAAAAAAGAAATCTTGTTGCGTTAAATATGGTTAATCTTTTACTTTGAACGTAATATCGCCTGTGTTAAAAAAAAGCCAATTTATAGCCACAAATTAAAAAAATACATTTGATGTTGCTTTCAAATGAAAAATATAGCAATTGCTTAAAATCTAGGGAAGATTTAGCGCATTAGTAAACTTAATTTTATGTAGTATACTGTTGTAACTTCTTTTCTTTGAGTTTTTGAGCAATGCCTGATGGGATGTTTTAGTTTGTGAATAGCTAAGTGAATTTAGTTTTCTAATTTTTGCTAATCTTTATTGTGCTGATTGTGTATAATTTTTTGCAGATTTATACACATTATATTGATAACAGCCAAAGAATTTAAGAATCTTAGCGAATTAGTTTCCGTAGAAAAATAAATATCAATGATTGAATAAAGGTAAAAAAAGGGTTCTTCATAGCTAGTGATTCTATATTAATTTACCTTTTTTGATTGACTTTTCGATGCAATTTAAATTTGACGTATACTTAAGTTTCAATTGGATTTCCTTTAAAATTAAAATAAAGTTTGATTTATGGTTTAAAAAACATCTCATTTGTGTATTCTTCATAAAATTATGTATTGCTTAAAGTATGGACTTCAAGAAAATATATTACATTAAGAAAAGGGGGAGAAAATCTACAAAATTATCAACGAGACTTCCATGTTTTGTAAAAAAATAAGATGTGTGCGTGTACCTTTTTCAGAGTTTTCATGTACCTTAAAACTTTTGCTTATACTTATAGTAAAAATGTCTGAACTTTTTTTCTTTAATAAAATCGCAAAATGTCAAAATTTTCTGCGATTTGTCAGTTTATTCTATTGTAGTTTTGAATATATTTAAACACAGTTTTATTTAACCTTATCAAGATGATTGTTAAACGGATTCAAAAGGAACTAATTTTATGATTACAAAGAAAAGATTAATATTTTTTACAATACTGACTATATTGTATTTCGTTAAATTGCATTTGAAATGTATATTTTATATAATTCCTTTCGTTTCAGACAATAACAAAATTATAGATTTCGGTTGGAAAATCTTTTGATTTAGTTTAAAATGGGAAAGTTTTAAGATGTGTATTACGATTTGATAAAAGACAATCGTGCGATTAGACGCTACCATTTAATTTCATTTTAACTGTAAAAAATTACTATAAAAGATATTGTCAGGCTTTCATTGACAGCTGCTGTTTAGAACTATTGTTAGGTGATACTATCGTGTTGTGTGCTTAGGTATTCTGTGTACTGTAAGCTTTAAACTAACATTCCTTTCCTATCTGGAATCTTAATCAGAGTAGATGAGTGACATAAGAGTTTAAAGAATGTTTAGTATAGTGGAAGGAGTTTTTCTATTGTCATTCAAAGTTCATAGATAAGACAGACTTCACCCATTATCTAAGAAAAGATACATCAAAGGGGATGACGTTCTTTCAAGGGGGAAACTCGTGTGTCAGAGGAACCAACCCAGTTTACGAATGGTGGTC